>JAJFDH010000001.1:0-1406718 GCA_028637635.1 Xylariaceae sp. X802 | reverse complement strand
ACAAACACGGTTGGCGACGTTGCCTACTAGCATCATGGTTGCATTCTGCCGGTCTGTGATCCGGGTGGGCCGGCGTTCCTGGAGATTCATTTAAGTTGAGGGTCGGTCATAGGTAGATCTCCATCTTACCTTGTGAATAAGGGCAAAGTCCATTCCAAGGCTGTCGGCAATAACAGTAGCTCGCTTAGCGCCCCCAGCATCTGGACTAACAATAACGGCGTCCTTGTAATCCGGAATGTTTTGTTGGATGTAGCGTTTTAGCAGAGGACGGCCGTACAAATTGTCCATGGGAATGTCAAAAAACCCCTGATACTGGGGGTCGTGAAGATCCAGCGCAACCACACTATCGTGCTAATTAGTATTCTCCATCTCTGCGAGATGTAAATCCAGACATGTCGTCATTGAATACGGATGCACCTCGAAAGATCGGACCTCAAATAAATAGCAAATATGAAAGGGACAGAATGAATAGAACATACTGATCGGCGCCAGCACACGTGAGGAGATCTGCTACCAGAGTACCTGCTTGCGCGACCCATCGCTTGTATCCAGGCTTCGCCTGAAAGTTGCTAAGGAGAGCGTTGTTTTCAAGGTCGTGCGTGGTGAAACTTTGAGCGTGAGTGGCAGTGACGCCGGGGCGTGCCGGCGGCAACTCGTTAGTCACGGAACTCTCGCCATTGGGACGAGCAGTTCCATTGGCAAGAGAACCATGGGCATGCCCGTTAGCTAGAGGGGCCCGGCCCATAACACCTGCGAGGTCGGTGTCTTTGTTAAAGCTCGGGGACTTGGCAATTCCAGGACCTGGCGTCGGGGGTACGCTTTCGAAGGTGTACTTGTCCTTGGGGACCTCGGCGGGAGGTTTTGAAAGCGGTGCACCGGCTTTATTGTAGGGGAGATCTGGTTGTCGCGAGTAGGGAAACAAGGGGAGAACGGCAGTAACTCTCTTGGCAGATCCAATTTTGCAGGCAGAAATCACTAGACGCAAAGTCAATGCTGGCGCCCGCAAATGGTCAATGGGTATTGGGTCGCATACTTATGCAGAGTTCCATGAGGTGGTCATTTACTGAGCCACCTCCAGATTGGATGATGAAGACATCTTTGCCACGAACCGAATCCTTGATCTCACATCGCGTCTCGCCGACCGAGAATTTACTCAGCGTACGGTTACTAACTGGAAGGCCAAGAATGTTGCAGACGTTCTCTGTCAAGACAGGATGGGAGTTCCCTCCAAGGATGACAATGTTACGAACCATCTTCGGGTGAGTTGTGAGGTGGTAGCCGAGAACTGTGATGCGGGAAGATCAACAGTTGACGATGTTGATCTGAGGACCAGGCAGAAAGCCGCAAAGGATGACGTCGTATCAGACCTGACGGGGTAAGGATGCACCAGATGGAGAGAGCTGGACTGGCTGTAGCGCAAATCGAATCAAGAGAATTTCCAGGTTGGTCCGATCACGGGGAGTGGAAAAAGTCCCGATCTCCAGATGCACCGGCTGGAGCGTGGCTGTTGAGGGTCAATTGATCAAAGAGGATGAAACGAAACTGCTAAAGATCCGCCCGGGAATGTTATGCAGGAGATGTTAAGGACGGCGTGCTAGAGAGGAAGCATGCTGAAGAACGAATGGGCGAGTCATGACAATCCGATGCGCAGCTGTGATGGTGGGCGAGGTGAAAAAAAAGGATTGCTGGACGGTAACCGGAGCAAGTAGGTAGGTAGCGAGGCATTTGGAGACTTGCAGGCAATTGATGGGGAAGGGGGGCACTTCCGCGGGGCTGCTGGGGCTCGGCAGAGCAGCGACTTCAGTAATTGGTGGGTAACGAGCCAACCCTACTGCCCGGTCCGTCCCATTGCTCGGCCACCGCGCTTCTCGAACAGGCCAGTGCGCACCGGTAACAGGTGGAGTGACCGAGCAGCTCGGTAAGCCGGCCAACGGAGTAGGGCAAGCACGTTGAACGCCTGGGCTACGGTACCTAGGTATACCGGTACCTGCCTGGGTACCTACCAGTGCATGCTGCAGCATGTGCGACGGTTGACGTCAAAAGAATGGAGACATGCCAAGACCCTTGTTGATTCCAATACCGTGCGTGCCATGTCAGCATATACTATGTAGTGTGCTAGGGTAGGCACTGGAGCAGAGCTGCCATGACCCCCTGAGACCGCTACAAATTAGAATTATGAAGGATGAACCCCAGGGTCACTGCAGCGTAGACTCAATTCACACCGTGTCGTAATCAACCCGGCGTATCGGTCTCTTCTTTCTTTTGTCACCAGTTCTTGACTGCCCTTACCTCAAAATGGTTAGCGGCTTACTGCGTGATGTACCCTCGTACCTACTGGTACCCGGTTGGAAACAGCGGCTCGGCTAACGTCATTACCAAAGTGATGAGGCATGCGGCGATGAGCCCGGGCAGTGAACAACTTCCAGGTAACTTGGAAGTAACGTTGTACGTTCAGTACTTCGCACGTTATTGATCGAATTCTGATCGAATTTCGGCACTTGTCTCTAGCTGGTTCCAGAAGCTGGTTCCTTCTAACAAATTTACGTGTGATCACTGTCACCGGGTAATAAGCACCTAGGTATGCCATACCGCATGTATGTTTCCGTCACGACGGTTGATCCAGCGTCGCTCCATTTCGGCCCGGGAATACATTACCGTATTACTCCGTGAACTAGGTACCGGTATCCGTGACTGCGCTTCCACTAGTAGATCGAGTCATGTGCGAGACGATTTTACCTATGCAAGACAACCAAGGGATCCAAAGCGATAGGTATTTCAAACGACCGCTCTCCCCCATAGAGAGGCCATGCTCGCAAAGCCTACCTAGGCATATTCCTGGATCACGCAAGGGCAAGCTGAAGGCAAAGGCAGGAAATTCATTGCGGAGAGCCCTAGGCAATCTTTCACAGACACCTCATAGAAATATGAAAGCATAGTTTACAGCCCCGTCGTTTACCAAGGAGAGGAGTATAGCCAAGGGAGTCGCGAAGCTAGGTAGTCTTCCCCTCGCTAGCCTTTGACAACGAGGCATATGAGGCCGTATGAAATAATCACAGCACCTGACCAGGAGATGCCAAAACTCGGGTCCTGCTCGGGAGGCGGCTCATATTTAAAGAGGTATGAGTATGCCTTGACAAGACTGGACGATCCGGGGTCTATCTATGTGCAGGCGTCTTTATTTCTGCGCAATGACACCACCTTCAACACCAGGCGCATTACCGGTGGGTAACTACCCAACGGCATCCACGTCAGGTGGTGCCAAGGGAACTGTGGCGCAGAAGAAAACGAGAAAGTAGACGTGCCTGCGGAAAAAGTAGTTCACAAGTGCAGGAGACAGACTCCAGCTGCACCAAGAGTCCAAGACGGCATATAGAGTCCGGTCACACGGAAATTCGACGAAAGCTACCCGGAAGCCGTGGACGGCAACGAGTAAGAGGTTGTTTCTAAGTTGCCATAACTGGGATTAGGGTATAACTTATAAGCTGATATGTCCTCAGAAACTTGAGGCGATTACACGGGAACTACTGTGCTGCTTCCTGGCCATCAGGATCAACCACACGGACTGATATGATAGGAGATTTAGACATAACAACGCAAATATGCAGCGCTCATGCGGGACAGGAAAGCACTAGATGCACTTGGTCTCTCACCGGAAACGGCGTTTCAGAAAGTGGCCATAAGAAGAAGGAATTTGCGCGGGCGGAAACAAATGAGTGGATTACTTCCGGCGTATTATTAGACATTAACGCTCTGAACACTTCCAGTCTTTCTTTTGAAGTCAGAAGATCCCTATCTACCGTGACACATGCACACACTTAGGTAATTGGGCGCAAACCAAGGGCAGAAGCAGGGTCGAACGAAAATTTCACACCCCAGATTACATAACTTGGCGCGACGGGAGTATCCTTAATTTTCACCTCCTATTATCCTCATAAACGGTTCAAAATGATTCAAAAAATTGCATAATAAGAAACCCACGCTTCTTATCTACATGCGCATACAATCTTTTCGCGATTACAAGTGGTTAAAGGTGAAGATACCGTGGTGGAATTGGCGACGTGTATAGCAGGTCAGTGTAGGTATACGTGGGGTGTGAAATTTCCGTTGAACCTGGCTTACTGCCAAGGGCTTCCATTCGTTTTCTGTGACCGGCCAACCCCTGAAGGACGATGCATAGAAGCAAAAGAGGTAGGATTGGACGGCACGTGGCGTTGCAGGCGTTGATCTCCGTTGCACATTACCTAATTATGGGTTACATTGTCCGTATGCACCGCTCCATCTATTACCGCATCTCTCGTGCGCCAGAGACCACTTACTCTGTAGGCGACAGAGGCTGGACAGGCCGAAAACATGGCGCCGTGTTGCGGCATGCGCACCGATTATTTCCCTCAACTGGCGGAATCAAGATGTCGGTGGACCTCCTGTCATCGAACACGATCTGTTGGATACTCCGTACATGCTACATACATATATTCATCTTAGCTCCTAGGTCAGCACATCCGTCATGCCCTAATTAGAGATCTCAGCACTTAGGCAAACTTTGGATCGACCGCTACACGACATCCCTCGGTGTTTAATAATGCGCCGATACACCTACATAGTACACGCTTGTGCTACTTGGTTGCGCTCCTTTACCGGGGGTCATTGGGGACAACGGGGCTGGATATGGTCGGCCTTGAAGGCCCTCTCCCTGAGGAGTAACGCTGTGGTCCTACCTCGCGTCTTACACGGACGATCCTGTTTGGTAATTCTGGCGATATAAGCCCAATGCGCCGTGCTGTGTGTTGTCTTCAGGGCGTGTATAGACCTGTCGGACTGAGGGTTCAGGATGCGATATTGTCTGTCACGTGTAGGCGTGTTGTATAGAATCAGGCGTCTCTAGCCCAGCTGGGGAGCTTCCAAGATCCAGATCGAACCCAGAAGAGACTCGAGACTCTCAACTGCACCTCCACTACGTACCTATGCAGTACCGGTATGGCTGTTAAGTTCCATTACCCCGCTACCTACTGTCTGTGTCTGGCCGGTTCTGGTACACAGGATGTGTGGGGATTTATAACAAACCAGAATTGGTCCCAAAAATAACAAATAAACAGCGGTCAATCAACTCGGTCGCAGCACAACGTTGTATTCTTCCAGGTTTTGTCTGGATGATGTCTACCGGTATGTACATAGTACCTGCCCAGGTAAGTAGGATATCCAAGCCACAGCTAAGCCATAGCTACGGCCAACCATGCGCCACAATCCGACAGGCTACACTTTGTCACGTGATGACGCGACGAAACGGTGACGAACCACGACACGCCTGTCTCGAACTAGGTATCAGTTCCTACTCTATTCTCAGCAGAACCCCGACCAAGTCGCCATCTAGCGCTTTCTCGGCCTACGCTGGATTAGGAGGGAGAAATCTCCTTGTAATGAAAACGCTTTGTGATCAAATACAGTGGTAGCTTGCGATGCCTGAGATTGCCGAAGGTACGACCCGGTCTGCATCTATGATTCCCCCACCGGCCAGGCCCGGACCGTGCCCCCAAGACCCGGGCTAACACCGCAGGCACCCGCAAGTCGCGCGCGTGACGCACTTCCTCCGCCAACATCTGGTCGGCAGGTCGATCGTCAAGATAGTAGCGCAGGATGATAATAACGTCTTCGGCAAGGTCGGGACAAGCGGGCCGGCGTTCCAAGCCGCGCTGGCTGGCAAGCGCGTCGTCGCCGCCGGGAGTCAGGGGAAGTACTTCTGGCTCGAGCTCGACTCGCCGCCCCACCCCGTCATGCACTTCGGCATGACCGGGTGGATCCACATCCGCGGCGCGCAGACGGCGTACAACCGGTACGCAGAGCGCATGGGCGCCGAGGAGGCCTGGCCGCCGAAGTACTGGAAGTTCCACCTCGAGACGGACGGCGAGTCTAGCGTGAGCGTGGCATTCACCGACGCGCGGCGATTCGGGCGCATTCGGCTTGTTGATTGCCCCGGGCCGGCGATCCGGTCGCATAGCCCGCTGGTGGAGAACGGGCCGGACCCCGTCGTTGATCGGAAGATCTTCACGGAGGAGTACCTGCGGCAGAAAATGAAGGGGCGGCACGTGCCCGTCAAGGCGCTGCTGCTCGACCAGGCCATGATCAGCGGGATCGGGAACTGGGTGGGCGACGAGATCATGTACCAGGCGGCACTGCACCCGGAGCAGTACAGCGACGACTTCACCGACGAGGAGATTGCTCGGCTGCACAAGGCCATCTGCTACGTCTGCGACGTCGCGGTCGAGAAGCTTGGGGACTCGGACCAGTTCCCTGACGACTGGCTGTTCCACCACCGCTGGGGCAAAGGGAAGAAGGACGCTGCTAAGACGCTGCCTAATGGCGACAAGATTGCGTTTTTGGTGGTGGGCGGGCGCACTAGCTGCGTGGTGCCTAGCCGGCAGAAGAAGACGGGCCGTGTGGTGGCGGGTATTAAGGAGGAGGAACCAGAATCCGAGACAGGGGCGAAGACGAAGTCGAAGACGAAGACAACGAGAAAGACAAAAGTCAAGGAGGAAAAGAATAGTCGATTCTTTGACGAAGGGGAGGATGGTGATGGCGATGGGGATCAGGAAGCCGAGACGGGACCGCCTCCCGCAAAGAGACCGCGGGCGACTAAGCGGGAGAAGGTCAAGGAGGAATCTCCGTCTGCTGACGGGACTGATTCGAAGCCGGCTAAAAGAGCCCGGAAGACTAACGACAAGTTCATTACGTCGTCTCCTGCTAGTGCTGGTACGAGACGATCAGCAAGGCTCAATAAACCTGCGTCTTGATGAGCTTGGCGAGCACGATATAATCCCCCAATCCTCTAATTTTCTTATTTTCTTATTTTCTTCTAGAGGGAGGTCTGTAATCCGCTGTACATGATCGGCTACGCTTGCCAGCCCAGGTCAGAAGCAAGTATTTGAGCATTTAGCTCATACGTGCCAGATATCGGCGTAGATTCAGAGCCGACTCCACTGTATTAAAGCTTTCTCATTACTCCTATGGGCGAATTTCGTATTTTGGTCATGAACTCGTACAAACCTGCCTATCCACTTATCCGTGGACCCTGTTCTCTTTCAAAGAATCCCAGATCTCACGGTATTAGCGACAGCCCCTGTCGTGAAAATTATGTACAACCACATTAACTGTAGGCCGCCAGCTCCTTCACGGTAGCCACCCCAATGGTGGGCAAATGAAGCCCTACACGCATCCGACAACGACCGTCCGTACTCCAATGCATCCACTCGTAACACCTCACTCAATTGACATTCGCATTAAGCCATCATTAGTGTCGCTCATGCCCTGAAATCCCACACGGCCCTTGGCGCTGGCAATGGGACGACCCGCGCTCGACGTGCTCCCATTGTTACCGGTCGAGCTCCCGTTCTCGCTGGGAGTTGCGGGGGCCTTATCCCCGCCATGATTACTCCCGGGTCGCGAGCCCCAAGGCATATTGTCACGCTGTAGTGGGCTCTGCATAATTGGTGAATTGTGTGCACTCATCCCTGGGCTAACTGCCCGCCGCTTTAGGGCATGGGGGTCGAAATCATCTTCTCTCCGACGTTTGCTGTTTATGCGCCGTGTAATCTCCGCTGCAGTTGGTAGAACGCCGCCTGCCCCTTGCGACGGCGTTGCTGAAGCGGTTGGCTGTGGTGTTCCGGATTTTTGACTATCGCTTCCGTGACCGACGATCCCCGTGCCAGGTCCAAACAGGCTGTTATTACCAGAGCCTGTTGACATGGACGGCGAGTCCATATTGACATCTTCACTAATGCCCGAAGAGGAGCCTCTAGGCAACATTAATGGAGGCGGCGGTGTTACCCTTATGCCATTGATACTGCCAGTTTCAGAGAAGGCATCCCAAAAGTTTTTGCCTTTGGAATTCTTCATAACCTGCTGCTTGAAACTGCTGGATAGTACCGAGTCTGACATTTGATCATCGTCGGGTATCTCATAAAAAGCATCCTGTGCTCCGTTGAACCTGGGCGATGGCTGTGCTGCGGGCATGTTGGGTGTATGTAAAGGAAACGATGGTGCTGGTCGCCCGGGAGTTCGTGGTTCAAGATCCATGTCACTTTCTCGCACTTGGCGGATCACCTCGGCTTCTCGACGGACCTCGGAATCGATTGGAGCGCCTTCTTCTGCAAGCGCTGCGCGGATTCGCGCAAACCCTTTCGTTTTTGGCTTTATATACGTTAACATACTAGTTTACAATGTGCAAAACTTGGTGGATGGGAACCAGGGGACTGTACACATACCAAAAGATTGCCTCGCCGAGTGACGACCCTCTTGACAACACCTCTGACACTGTCTCTCCCGGGTGTGGTAGGTAACGAGTCGCCAGCCTCTGTGGCCCTCTCATCGCTCTCGACCCCCGAGATGTGTAGTTGGTTAGCGGCCCAGCTGATGCTATCTCGGCGTGGTTGGGCCATAGGGCTATCTCTCAAGTCTTTCATGATATGATTGCTGGGAGGTGACCTAGACAATACAGAATTAAAGTTCAAAGCCGCAAAGCCTCGTGGCTTCTTCTTAGGTTGTTTCCGCGGCCGGGCTCGGAACCCCGAAAGACTGCTGACGGCAGCAGATGCACCAGGCATCCAGGGAACGGAGTGCATGGTTTGGTCTCGTGCTTCGCCTTTGGAGACTTGCGGCGTAGTGAGAATGGCGTCCTCCATCTCATCGTCCATTGGGTCATCCTCCTCGGAGCTCGAAGACGAATCTGATGCCACGGGGTTTGCACTGCCTACAGAGCTGGACATGTGCATTCGCTCATGATTACCCATTATCGACCGCAATCGTGTGGCTGACTGTTCTGCTCCGTATCCACAATTACCCCGTCGAGGTATATTCATGGCATGGCCGCCTATTGTCGGTGATGAATCAGGTGATGATTGTTCGGCCAGCATGGAGTGATGCAGGCTTGTAGCGGCACGAGAAAAGTCCAAGCCCCGTGACCGCCGTGGCAGAATATTTGTCGGCGTGGCGTAAATCTGAGAATCGTCGACCTTGGGAGACAAAGGAGCTGGTTTCATGTATGACGGCTGTGCTGGCGAGCCTGCGTCGCGTGGCAGCATGTGAAGCGACAAGCCGTGCGGGTGAAAGCCAGGGTGCAAGGGAGTCGCCAGCAAAGGAGCTGCGTCTTCGTTCCTGGCCTGCCCTAATGCGCTATCATCTTTAGATGTCCTTCTTGATGCTTCAATGGCGAAAGGCGAAGGCGACAGTTGAGAGCCATTTCCGTCCGATAAACTCCTAGTCTTGGAGCGGAACATTGTGGTCTGGCCCCGACCGGCGGCTGCGGTCCGACCCCCGATATCGTCGTCGACCATTACCGCAGAACCATCGCTGTCGACGGCCGTGGCCATTCAACTGGACATATGCCTTGCACTCTCCTCACTAAAATCTGGCGAAGGGGCGACGGGATAAAAGTAGGTGAAGAAAAAGATGGATTAATTAGTGTAGTGTGCGTCGCCGTGTTGGCAGTCGGGTACTCGTGGAATATTCGATAATTCTGAGCACAAGTCGTGAGGTCGGATGCAAAGTAGGGAATTGATGTTTAATCACAACATGTTGCAAGCTACCGGTAGAGATGTGAGTGAGCGACAGCGGCCAGGGATGTGATGGGCAATGCTCGGGTTCGTGACGTCGCCCGCCCACACCTAGCCTAGCAGGTGCGCTAAACTACACTGGGCTAGGCATGTATTTGGTACCCCGAAACGCGTTGACAGCGCGTGGTTGACCCACCAACGTCAGCCATACCGATGCCGTCCGCGGGTTTATGCTTGTATACCATTTGAGCTTAGCGTTATATGGCCCATAGGCATAGACCAGACTTCTACCTACCTACCTACTATGTAGATAGCATTTACACACCATGGACATCGTCAAAGTGAATTGAATCTGCGGCTTGAAATAGATCCGGCATTTCAGATCGATCGCTCCGATCACCGAAGCCTTCCGCCAGTGCTGAGCCGATGAGGTGTTGAATTTCAGAAATAGATTGCAACCAAGGCTCTTTATTGCGGTAGTTGCGCTCCTACTGAAGGCCTCCTCGGCATAGCGCCGTTACAATTCGAATCCAAAGGGACCATTAGCCGTATACTACCTACCTATCAAGAAAGCCATCTTGAACCCGCAACCGTGCGGATACTTCTTGTGAAGCGCGATGAGATCGTGTTCTTTACCCCCGCCCACATCTACTAGAACCGGACATCCATCGGCCGCGTCACGAAACAGCCTATTCTCCACCGGAAACCAGTCCACCCAGTACTGATGGCCAATATCTAATGCTTCCCATGAACATGTTGAAGTCTTTGGGCAAATCAGGCATCGATCCTAACAGTTCAGAGCTTAACTTCGTCTGAAAGGCGTGTTGCAGAACGCAAGCATGGGGGGTCAATCGGGCATCGATAACCCGCCTCTTTGACAACACTTCGGCGCGCTCGAAGCGACACCAACCATTATTCCCCCCCTAAATTATAATCGTAAGCCTCAAGTACAATAATAAGTGATGTTATCCGTATGACTTCAGTACTCACAACGACCGATGCCCCGACGCTATCTCCTCTGTTGCCATGGCGAAGGTGACGGGTGTGGCCGCCCATGTGCTTTAAGCGACCTCTTTGACAAAGCTCATCACTGCCAGAGCTCTAAGAATACGGATTAGCAATTACAGTAGGCTTCAAGTATTTCAGTGAACGCTAACTAATATAATTGAAGGACCGCACCAATGAATGATTCCTCCCCTCCGGAAGGCGAGGCGAGCTCGCCCGAGCTAATAGGTGCGTTACATGTCAATATGTGCTTGAAAAGGTTAATACAGCGTTTCTTGCGGCTATACTCACAACTGGCTATAAACAGGTTTAGGAAGAGATCCATGAAGGTCATGAAGGTATGTGTATGAGTATCCGCTGGAAATTACCGAAGAAATTAAGTCCACCGCTGTGTTTTGTGGTTGCTCCGGAACCGTCAAAAGTCGACGTGCTAAGTCCAGGGCATCCTTTTTAGCATGTGAAGCATCGTTCGATGATAGTCTTGGTGTAAGATGATTGAGCTCCTCGATGATAGCAGTCACAATGCTCTGTTTCGAGTCAATCGTGCATACTGGGAGATTCAAACGCTTGCTCATTCCAAGTGTAGCCATAACAGGCGATTGGGTGATGTATCGTATTCGGACTCAGAAATCTCAAGAGCTATTAAGACCCAAATATGGCGGTCGATGTAGGTATTAACCACTCACATACTATTATGGAATAAGGTATGTCAAACATGGCGAAGTCCATCTATACTAAAAGTGAGCGCAGTCTGGGTCAGCCAAAGAATCGCCTGACTGGCTGCAACCACCTGCTTACATTGACCATGTCGTGAGACGCCAGCGTACCAGAGGCCCAGAGAGGGCCAATAATTCCCCTCGCTCGCAACCGAGGTATATATATCAGCATGCCTTTAGATAATTTCCGTGCTGCGATGTAGTGCTGCCCTGTCCTATATCGCTTAGGTGTTCGCGGCCCTGACGGCCGGTGTGATAGGTAGGCGCTCACCTCTTCGTCCGACTCGGCTCGGCCGTGTAGATCTTTATTACAAATTACCGCTCGTACCAATGTCTATCATATCATGACGCTGCCCCAAGTGCTGGGGCCATCCGCCGTCTCGTAGCCATTGTTCATTTGCGTCGTTCTTTCATTGGGTGTCATCTGGAGGAAGATCCCACCTGCTGATTGGCTTGCCGTTATGCCTTCTCTTACCTAGAGTCGTGCCCCCGTCTCCTATGAAATGGAGGAGCCATTCCCGGACCTTTCTAGCCTTCATCAGCTGGGGATGCGCCCTCTTGGTTGAGGAGATATCTTTCATGGAGTACAAGCCTCCCTTGTCATCCTGGTCTAGCCGTCTTCGGTGAAGCAAGTCGATTTTTGTATGCCCCTTTCTTAAGCTGTGCCCATGGACTTTCTTCATGAATACGCCTAAGGCGACATTGCGTAACAGCACAACGTCTTGCCTCCTTAGGCTGCGTACCAGGGTACTGGTCTCGCTTGGTTCGGATGTCAACCAGAATGTGACGCTGAAGCCAGACTTTGTTTCGTCGCCGACCAGGAGCTCGACCAGGGAGCTCGTTGAACCCCAACGTGTTTTGACTGTGCGTGGTTCTGCTATTGATATGATGCCAACAATAAGATTCACCGTCATAGTCTGCGGCAAGATCGCAAGTAAATGTTTGGCATCCGGTACATCCTCTAAATCGCTGAGATGTCCGACTTTGTTGCCCGGGGGATCGTGAAGCTCGACAATAGCAGAACTGCCTTCCTGGACTGAAGTTTCTTGGCCGATGTCGTCCGTGACTTCGAAGGATGAATTGTCTGTAGTTAAGCTCAAGGAAAATGGCTGAGAAGAATGAACGTCTTGGTGTATGGCTAGAGAGTGGTCATAAAACTGGTTAATAATGCGCTGGCTAAGCTTGTCGTCTGATACACCGGACATTGTATCAAATGACCTGGACAGCGCCATGAAGAAGTCGGGCGCGCCCTCATAGGGATGCGCCAATGCATGTGTCTGGGAGAAACCGGTCCGTAACGGTTCCCGGTGCAAGGGGACCGACCGCCACACGGCCGGGTCGGGTGTGGATAGCAAGCTAATCTCACCCAAGACCGATTCTGGCGATGTGGAGGATGCATCGAGGCGAGCGAAGTTGGCAATTGGATACAGGAAGTGATTTAGTAAGTTTGACCCGGTCCAATCAAGTGCATGCCCTTCTGGAGCGCCAGCAAAGATCATGACTTTCCTCGGCATCGTTGCTTGGCTATGTTGAAGAGGATGGATGTGGAGCTTTAGGTCCATGTGTCTCCTGGAGCTTCGCCTTCCAGAGGATATTCAGAGCCCTACGGTCCGCCAAAAGCTCTGACAGCTGTAACCGGCCCGTGTGTGTTCATTGTTTACTTATCTGCTTACAGCAGGTACGCGCCCTAGAAACCTCCCTAGAACACCCAGTAACCCAGCCCAGTCTAGGCGCCTGGGTACCTTTGAATACAGAGGGTCCACGTCCCAGCGGCACGGGTACGTGGTGGGGTTTTGTTTACGAGCGTTACTATTTGCGCAGGGTCCCTCTCCCTATCCGCGCAGGGTCCGGCCCGTTTCGGGCTGCCAGACTTTGGCGGCCCGTAAAGTAGACTTGATACACCGCGCTCTTTGTAACTCCATGTGTCGCAGTCCATCAACATACATATCTCTATAAACGCACCTTGGGAACGGCTTTACCGATGACTTGACCCCTACGTAGTGAAGGCTTAAATTGTTAATTGTTTTCCTTATTATATGGGCTCTTAGCAGTATAACCGTGTTACATAACCGTGTTACATAGCGCCAATGTACGTCCGTAACTGCAGCTTTTTATCTAGCCCACGTCATTTACTACCGGTAGATACGGTATCTCGGTCAGTAATAAAGCTGAATTTGCTGGCCGGGCAGAGCAGGACGTGGTGGTGCTCGCCACCGGTAGTTGAAGCACGAAGATACATCATGTAAGTGTACAAGCTTCACTGGTCGATGGCGGGCCGCCAGAATCTGGCAGCCCGAAACAGGCCGGACCCTGCGCGGATAGGGAGAGGGACCCTGCGCAAATAGTAACGCTCTTGTTTACACTTACAATGCCCCAACTGGCTGCTGTATTTACTTCTACCATCTCACCAACAGACTCAGCTGCTACTCCCTCTATCCTGCCAGCAACATCGCACGAGTTCGTCCTTCCCACCCAGCGTCCATACTCCTGTTAACCCATCAATTCGAGCTACAGTTTATGTTGCCATGTCTCAGGAAACCGGACTCTGGAGTGTCCGCCGGCCACGAGAGGTACGATTCCCACATCTGCTACACTAAAATGAGTCCCCCCCATGCGCCGACCCGCCCAATAAGCGTCCGTCTTTTTTGCGGCTGGCCGGCCATGATCATATCCACCCATTCAATTGTACTGAAATCATCGCTGGAACCATCGCTGAACCCATCGCTGTGCAGACTTTAGGCGGCATCGGCCTCAACACCTCCATTCCCCAACCGCAATCCGCCATGAAGAGATCCAATTCGACCAGCGGGAATGGCGGTGCCGCGTACGCTGGGAGGTCCATGTCGGGATCTAGGCACTCCCTCGCCCTCAGTCGTCCCAGCCAGCCCATGTTCTCGCGGTCCTCGTCGGGCACGAACCTCGCCGACCTGGGCATGTCCTCCGTCAAGCGCGCTTCTTTCCAGAACAACCCCGGCTCTGCCTTCAAGACATTCCAGCCCAGCAACCTACCCGTGCGACACTCGGAAAGTGAGCGAAGGAGCAGCGTGTACCGCGCGCGATCGTCTGGAATCGGCCCGGCGAGCCACCAGAGCTTCTTCCAGCAGGCGCCTCAGGCCGCAGGCGTTCCCCGAGACCCGCGGCCACTCAAGGACCGGTCATTCCAGGCGCGCATCGGCCAGGAGCTGCTGGATTACCTGTCGCAAAACAACTTCGAAATGGAGATGAAGCACACGCTTTCGCATAACATTATTAAATCCCCCACCCAGAAGGACTTTAACTACATGTTTCAATGGCTTTACCATCGCATTGACCCCAGCTATCGCTTCCTCAAGAACATCGACCAGGAGGTCCCCCCCATCCTCAAACAGCTGCGCTATCCGTACGAGAAGAGCATCACCAAGTCCCAGATCGCTGCCGTCGGTGGCCAGAACTGGAGCACATTCCTGGGTCTCCTGCACTGGATCATGCAACTGGCGCAGATGCTCGACGGGTATGCATCACATCGCTACGATGATGCCTGCATTGAGAGCGGAATAGACGTTACCGGCGACCATATCATTTTCGACTTCTTGGGCACAGCTTACAGAGACTGGCTAGCCATGGACGAGGAGGCAGCAGATGAGGATGCCGAGAGGGTGTTGAAACCGCACGTAGATGCTATGGCCAAAGCATTTGAACAATCAAATTCGAAATACCTATCTGAGCTAGAAATGCTCGAAGCGGAGAATGCCCGTCTATTACGAGAGATTGAGGACCTCGAGAAGTCGACACCGGATCCCCGGGTGTTGGACGATCATCACAAAATCATGGAGGAGGATAAAGCCAAATTCGAGGAGTACAACTCCTTAGCTCAGTCAAGGTCTGAGAAATACGAGAATCGCATACAAGTATTGCAGGAGGAACTAGATAAGTTGATGCAGGAGCTAAAAGAGGCAGACGACGAACGTCGCGCATTACAGCAAGCAGTGGACGACCAAGGGATCAGCATGCAGGATATTGACCGCATGACCTCGGAACGCGAGCGGCTGCAAAAGGGCATCGAGTCAGCAACTCAGAGACTCGACGAGGGCAAGAGGCGGGTGGCAGAAAAGGAATTAGAAGCGAGCCGCAAGCTCGATGAGCTCGAAAGACTGGTAGACAAGTACAACACTCTCGCTTACCAGATTGGCCTTATACCCGCGTCCGCCGCCAACGCAAGAGGACAGGAGTATGAGCTCACCGTGACCGTCAATGAGTCTGACTTCACTGGGTCTATTGCCAAAGGTTCTTATTCTAGCGGGACAGGAACCGAGCGCTTACTGGCAGACTCGGTCACAGGTTATCAGCCCGCCCATGTCCTCAACCTAGACTTGCGCGGACAGGTTAAGAACAGTTTCCTAGCGCTTCGGAGGGAAATATCAGAGAGAAGAACAGAAGCTATGGATGCGATGATGAAGAACCACGAACTCCTGGACGGTATCAAGGAAGCAATTGAGGACAAGCGCAACGAGGTGGAGACTCTGGAGCACAGGCTGAGAGCCGTCGAAGAAGAGTATGAGAAGTTGAAGGAGGTACGTGAATCACGGGCATTTCGACTGCGCATATTTGGTGGCTAATCATCGAAACTACAGGTCACAACAACACAGAAACTCGCCTCTGATGCGCAGATCGAGAAAATGGAGAAGGAGCTTGCGAAGATGCGAGCCCAGCTCACAGAATCCGTGCAACTGTTAGAGCAAAGGGAGATGAATACAAACATCGAGTAAGTCTCGGCGAAAAAGTTTCGATGTATCAACTTACTCATCTGTTTATGATAGGTATGAACAGTTAATGCTCCGAGCAAACGCGCTGCGGGAAGAGCTACACACGGAGATCGAGAGGATGCTGAACGACGTGATCAAGTTCAAGGTCCATGTACAGAAAAATCTCGAAGACTACGAGGAGTTCGCTAGAGACGAGCTCGAAAAGGAACTCGGTGGTGACGAGAAGAGAGATGATACCCCGGACGACGAACTGTGAAGGCGTATGTGTGTATTGGTTGGGTTTGGTGCCATGCATGAAGGCGTTCTTGTTGGATTGGAGTTCTCATTACGCTGTGAAATTGTGACTGGGAAAGGAAAGGAAAGAGAAGGAAAGAAAGAAGAGAAGGTCTTCGCGGATACCTGGTTTAGTGTTTCTTGGTAGCGAATTCATCCGAATGCGCCAGTGCTGCGATTGCGGAAATATTGTTTGTGATGCTCCGTAAAGTCACTTACATAGCAGGACTTTCAGGGGATATTTGTGTAGGCCCGTTGCAGTCGGGCTCGGCTCGGGGAATCGGGAATGCACGGGATGCACCGTGAACTTACATAATGTAACCTGCCGGTACTCGGTGGTGGGGTTGGCGAGCTGGCGGAGCTACCCCGGTTCTCCTGCTCGGTCCCTCTACATGAAGTAAAAGGTCCCAGAGTATCTATTTCATCACCACTCATTTCCCCCAAGATAATCAACCAAAGTGTCCAACCTTGAGAAAAAGACGTTCACATCGCAAACACAACGCAGAAACCCCCGAGATCGCCCTCCCGCGAGAATGTCAACATCACCAGCACCCTCCTCCACAACGACGGCAGTACCACCCTCACCATCCCTAGAGAGCCTCAAACCACAACCACAACCACAGCCACAACCACAACCGCAACCAACAAAATCACAAACCCCCAAACCCTACCGATTCCCAGCAGAGCACGCCTTCCCCCCATTCTACACCCGCCAACCAAACGAGAACACCCGCCGCAGCCAGCACCAAAAGTGGGCGGCCATAATCCTCTCCTACTGCGCGCACCACCGGCTCTACAAGCTAAGCGCCTCCTCGCCCGCCGGCGACGCCCTCTTCCACAACCGGCAGCTGAAGCGGCGGCTAAGCGGCGCCGACACGCGCGAGGTGCTCGAGTTCATGCGCCGCGAGGGCCGCGCCGAGTTCATCCGCAGAAGCGACGACGGCGACGGCGACGTTGTCTGGGTGTACTGGCGCACGCCGGACGAGTGGGCCGCGCTCATCGACGCCTGGGTTGACGACACGGCGCTGCGGGGCACCGTATTTACGCTGTATGAGCTTTCTCGGGGGGAGGATACTCTTGGGACTGGTGAGTCTCTATCTTTCTTTTTGTGCTGCTTCTTGTTGGTCTTGCTATTCATGACGAAGGCGAGGCGAGGAAGGTAGAGTAATAAGAAAATAGAACATAGCAAGAAAACCAGATATCGTGCTGAGAACACACAATAACAATCAACTCCATCCGCAGAATTCCACGGTCTCGACCCCGAATTACTCCAGAAAGCTCTCCAAGTGCTCGTCAAGCGAGGCAAGGCCCAGATCTTCGGGCAGGAGGACCAGCTGGGTGTCAAGTTCTTCTGAGCAGAGGACGTCATTATCATTCCATATTAGAACAGTCGATGGTATATACCAATGTATAGTTACAGGGAGGGAGAGAGAGAGCGCTATGCACAGACATGACATCGTTCCCGCCACAGTAGTTCAGTATCGCGGACGCCGGGGGGACATATACCTCACACGCAACCGCCAACTTAACGCCATGCATCATCAAACAAACAGAGAGTAAGCTCCACCATGCCCCAAGGCCGGATGACACTAAATGAAGAAGTTCGTCACCAGATACTTCTTGTCAAAGCTGACCTCCTGCTTCATAACCACATCTAGCAACCAGTCCGAGGCGACAACGCGCGGTTCCATGTTTCCCTTACGTGCCATATCTTCAAACCTCTTCCACAGCTTCTTCTCCTCGGGTGAAGATGTACTGAGCAGATATACCGGCTCGGGGCCGCCCTCATCGTCCTCGGGTTTGGTGGGTTTGATTGTGGTGCCACTCCTGGGCCCGTATGGAATGAAAATGGCGCCGTTCGCTTCAGCAATAACCTGATAGCTTTCGGTCCCGTTCTTGATTCCCGACGTACAATAAATGGGGATTCCCGCCAGGAGCCGGCCCTTGTTCGCCTGCGCTCTCCGGATAGAAGTCTCGAGCTGGAGTCCAAATCGCTTTTCGTTCTCCTTGTCCTTCAAGATATACTTCTGCGGGTCGGGGGCTTGTTTCGCGTCTAGGCACTCCTCTATCCAGGTTGAAGACAGAACTACTGCCCCCTTGGACAGGTTACGGAGGAATTTGACGGTTCGAACTAGCTGCGGAGCAACGAGATAGTCGCATGGTTGGCCGTCTTGAACGACAGCAATACCCATATCGCGCAGTTTTTTCTGATGCGACAATTAGTATACCACGTATTATCGGAGGAATAGAGAAATTCGAACAACTTACGCGGTCCGCATCTTCTTTATATTGATCATTGACCCATCGTTTAAAACCCGTCAAAATAACTCTAACTTCCACTTCTGGGAGTGCTGACTTTGCTCTCTTCGATGGCCGCTTCTCGACTCGGGATTCTTTGTCTTCGGCTGCTGGGCTTGATGCCTGCCGGCGATTGAGGTGCTCCCGTTCAATTAAATCAGCTGCCCGTCTTCCTCCCCAGGGGCCGTGGCCATCCTTTAGTCCTCGCTTCCTTTCTTTCTCGTACAGGGCAATATCAGTTGCGAGGTCGGACAGCCTGCCTAAAGCCTTATCCTTCGCACTTCGACCCGAAGAAGGAACGGTTGAAGGCGTCTCGTTTTCTTTTCCTAAGCGCACATGGCGGCCACGAGCTGGGGTCGCGAACTCATTAGAACTGCGCTTTGGTGGTGGAGGTAATTCGGGCATCTCGGCTGTTTCATCCGAGTCCTTCCTAATATCGAATCCATTAGGCCCTTCTTGTCCAACAGCAGCGCTCTGGGCCAGGTCTTCAGTAACTGAGTTCTCGTCGGTTATCTGTAGAGCCTTGCGCTTGCGCGTCGGAATCTTTCCCGCAGAGGGCTTGTCTGATTTGCCTGGGAAATACGTCGCCTGAAGCTTTTTCTCGTTAAAGAAGGTCTGTCCGATGATCTCACCTAGATTCGTTCGAAGAGGGAAGTGAGTGTATTTTGGCACAGTCAATGTTTGCAGCTCAGATTCGGCGTAACTCTCTTCGATCCAAAGATGATTCACCATATGAATGTTCCAATCACGAGCAGCTTCACATTTCTCGCTGTTATCCCTCGCCGTCACGAGGTGTGTATTGTCGGCCTTCATAGTCTTCGTAAACGTAGCACCGGCAGATTTGATCAGGTTCTCCAAGTAGATTCGGGCCTCTCCTCCGTAGTTTGACACCGAGATCTTCATGTCTTTGAAACCCGGGATGCCGTCCCGTGGTTCCGGGTAGTGAAGTAGTCGATGTAAGGGATTAGACCACGCATTTTGTTGTATAAGATAGAAAAGCCACGACATATTCCCAACCGTCTTGCCCAGCTGAGAGGCGCGTATATATTCTTCGCTGTCTCGATAGCGGCAAACGAGCCAATCGCAATCGTCTGCGCTTTCCAAAACCTGCCCACCGCCTCTGGTAACAAGACCGACGATGATCTGCTTGAGGCGGTCCCTCATCTCCAGGTCTTTCGAAAGCATAATCTTCTTCCCATTGAACACGGTAAGCGTAAGTTCCCTTCCCTGGGAAGCGCCCGGGGGCGGTAGGTAATCCGGTCGAGCGGAGATGGCACCGTCTATGTATGGACTGCATTGTGGCTCGATGAAGTCTCCTGGAGGTACACGCAGGATTTCTGGGTCCGGAAGGAGATAAGGGCCTTCGTCAATTCTCTTTCCAAGCTTAAAACAATCATCAAACCTAGCACATCGTTAAGACTTCATCCAGATCTCGGGTAGTGTACGGAAGAGGTGTTTACCAATGAGGGAGAACAATCTTCGCCCGGTGCTTCTTCTCCACTGCCATCTTAACTTTGGGATGATCCATGGACAGGGCACATATATGTGTGGTTAGTTTGGTGGCTTGATCGGCATACATCCCCCCCATAGCCATAGTTGCGCCGATTATAGCGTCTTTGTCGCCGTCGGGGATATCGGCGCAGGTCAGCACGACATCGGAAAAAATCATGCGAGGATCCGGCGTGTAAGGTCGGATCTGAGCCTGCTTGTTTCTCGCTAGGGATGCAGATACCCATTTGGACTTCACAACCGGAATCATCATGGTTGCTGATTCTCTGTATTGGGGGAATTCAATGGTATTGGAGACAATGTGAGTGATATCGGTCAACCGTAGAGAGCCGTCACGCTTTAACGGGCAAATCTCGCCACCATACTTAAGGATACTCTGAGATAACTTCATATGGTCAGTAGCACGAAGCCCGGCGGTTGACGGCCGAAAACATCGCTGGATGGCAATGTACAGGGGAGCCATACCTCGTTAATGACACTGTCAGTCAAATCTTTGCTGGGCACGAAGGCGAAGGTGCAGAGACTGAAAAGACCGGCCCCGTCCTGGTCTGCCATCTTGCGTCAACCAAGCGAGTGAGTGGGTTGTCTAATGTTGCCAAAGTCCAGGATCAAGATCCGGATCAGATGAAGCATGACAAGCCGGACGAAGTCGGGAAATAGAGAGTCCACGCAGACAACAATTACGTCGATAGTGGGCTGGGCAGTGTAGTGTACCGGAGACGGAAAGTGATGGGGTGCCGGAGACGTCAAGCGGTTGAAGCTCCATCCAGCTAAGCGGAACGAATGAAGAATGGGTTTGTGCCGCGAGGGCACCCTGGGAAGGCAAACACGCTGTATTTACAGAATGTACTGGTACCTCGCGTTACAAGGATCTCGCGTCTTCATTAATTGACCGAAGCAGCATTTGCGGGCAGCACTCGAAGGCACTCGTGGCAGCGCCTGACAGATTGGGCTTAGCGTGCTGGCTGGCGCCACTGTGTTGCTATGTGCTTGTACCAGTACATTTGCCTTCCCGTATTGCCCCGGAACGCCCCATTTTTCAAGACGCGTTACGCGGGGCGGATCAACGTGGCCGGACGCGAAATGCGGTCGTGGTCAGGTGACGCGAATGATGAATTAATGAATGGACTTATGCATCACTCCTCATGCATAACTTTGTACAACAGCTCCACACACGACCACAATCGTGATCACGAAGCAGTCAGCAATTGGAGTCGAATTCAATTCCGCAGATCACGGGCAAATTTTCAAATTTTCATGAAGCACCAAGACCAAGGTTTAGTGAAGCGCAGTTCAGCTAGTTGCCTCGTTATGCCCTGGACTAAGTTGGGTTAGCAGATAACGACGTGGAAGAGAGGGCCGACAACTACCTATGTAAGGCAAGTAAAGAAAAGGGGAAAAATTCCAAACAGCGGATGTTGGTGTTCACTTTGCTCCTCGTATCACAGCATATTCACGCACGACTCCAGTTAACTCAAGTAATAGCTTACTAGCGACAACACCGACAATGGGCACACAAGCATTTCCAACGTCCTCACAAAAGAACGGGGATGTTATTGTACGAACACCATTCAGACCTCTACTACTAATTAGATGTGTGTGAGATCTGAAGTTCGCCATCTATCTATCAGAAGGTAACTTGAACTCTTGGTGCCTTATGCACACGACTACGTAAAGAACCTCTGTATTGTGTGAACTTTTTCTGTGTCTTTTCCCAGCATAGGCCGTATGCATACTCACAACTTGTTCGTGAGATGTACGGAAGCACCTGAATACCCGTCTCAACTATATTCATTCGTATCGCTCGCCAGGGTGATATTGTGCTGAAACCCGTCGAAGCCACGCAGGAGAATTAGGTAACGTCTTAAATCAGAGAGTAAACATCACGCCAATAGTAGAACTTCCAAAACGCCATTTTCGAGCCACAGTGTTTTTATTCTGTATTTTGATAGAGCCAACCCTCAGTCAACTCCCACCAGCATCAGCAACCTCACCACCCGCCCAAGTCCACCCGTCGGACAAGAACAAGCTGCTCCGCTTCCCCCCTAAGATTCCCCATCTCCCCAAAGAATCCCCCAACAGCCCGAAAGATGGTCTCCCGCCACAACCCAGCGACAAGCCCCTGAAGCTCCTCGCCCGTCTGCCGAAAGTCCGGAAACGAGTTGACCTCAAGGAGATACACGTCCTCAGCCTCATCTACCAAGAAATCCAGTCCAAAGATCTCAAACGCGTTCCGCAGCGGGCGGAAATGCATCTGCATAGACCGCGCCGCAGCCTCGAACACCTCGCCCGTAACATCGCAGATCTGCCCAAAGATACGCATCTTCGCGTCGTCCGACGAAAGGGGTAACTCCCAGAACGGCCGCACCGTGTCCTCCGCCACCGACCGCTGCAAACACGTATTCGTCAGATGCGCCTCAAGATCGATATCCCCAGACGCCGGCTTCTGATGACGGAATACAGGCGCCACGTACGGCTTCGCCGCGAAAAGCGCCAGCATCGGTCTATACACATAGACGTCAAGACTACCCACGCAAGCAACATACGTGCGGATGTGGAACTTGCGGCCGTCGCCGGGAAGCAGTAAAGGCGAGCTGATATACGGCTGGGCAACGAAATGGCGGAGCTGCGACGTGGTGATGAAGTCCCCGTCGCTATCATCACCGTTACGCTCGCCATCTTCATCTCCGTCCCCATCCTCACTCTCCGGCCTCTCAGCCTCCCAGCCGTCGAAAATCCCCTGTAACTGCTCCATAGTACAGAACAGCCGAATGCCTTGTCCGCGATCGCTCATACCCGGTTTAAGAATCCACCACTCCACGCCTTCGTCCCCGCCGCTACTAAGCAACGCCTCGTTGTGTTCAAGACTAGCCCTCAAATCAAAAGCTTCCACAAGCGCGTCATCCAGGAACTCGGCATAGTCGACCTCGAACGCCTCGGAGCGCTCAACGTGGTCCCGCAGCACGGACTGCGGTCGCTTGGCAACCCACTGCTCCACGGTCGAGGCCAGGTAGTGTTTTCGGATGAGCGCCTTGCGCAGCATGTAGCTATTAGCAAGGCACGTCTCCGGGTGGGCGGCGACGAAGTCCCAGTCGATGGCCTCGTAGGGCGTGATCTGCAGCACGTTCACTTTCGGGTCCGGGAGGAGCGCCGTCAGCGATATGGGCTCGTCCTTGGCGGCGTCGAGGGGTTTCGAGAGCATGGTGAAGGAATGCCGAGGGAATAGCTGCTCCAGCGCGGCGACGATGAGCGGGTGCACATATGCGTCTTCGTACGCGACGAGTGCGTAGAAGTGGTTCTTGGGGCGCAGAGCCAGTTCCGAGGTGCTAGTCACAAGAGGCGAGGACGGCTTCTCTGTTATGAACTCTTGAATTTCCCTACAATTGACCTGCGAGGTAAGATACATGGCCGCAGATGACAGTGATCGTAGACGCCGCAAATCCGTAGCAGACAATGGGCAGATCCCCAAAATCACTCGCTCGAAGATACATGCTCGAGCTCCATTGAACCATAATGCGCGCCTGCTCTACGTAGGCCGAGATGCGCTCGACCTCCCCTAACCAGAACCAGCCTTTGTCTGGCCTCGAGACCAGAAAGAAGCTACAAGAGTGGCCGATGTACTTTATAATGATGTTCTCAACGAGGACATCGCCGGCTCGCACTCCAAAACGCAATGCAGTAAAATCGACGGGCACTCACAATTTCAGGTCCGTTCCATGTAAGTGTGGCGACGCCTGCCAGAAGTTGGCCTTCAAGGGCGTGACGCTGTATCAGAGTCAGCGAGAAGCCTTAAACGAGGGTCACAGCGTCAATGACGGCCAGATGAAAATTGTATCGTATACCTTGTATGACCCTCCTTGACTGCCCACCCATCATTGCCCTCGGGCGCCTCCTCGACGCTTCGATAGACGTCTTCGAACCTCGGCTTCCACCTAAAGTGCCGATGTATTAGGCCCTTGTTTTCTTCCTCGGTGTCGGTTGCCTTCACGCCATTTACGGCCCGGTTGCCCGCGCCATTCTCACTCCTGCGAATGCGTTCCTCTTCCTCGTCCTCATCGCCAACGCTGCCTTCAACCTCAGTGAAGCATGTGCCACCATCACCCCAGTAATTCTGCAACATGGGCGTAAATATTGTGCGACGGCTCTCGAGCCCCGGAAGCAGCGGAACGTTGACCGTATATAGGTCCACGGATCTATCGGTGGGCCACTGGGCGGCTAACGCCTCGATGACACGTACGCTGTGCTTTGTCGCTGTCTCGATGATGACGGGGTCCTTGGGGTTCTGGCGATCCTTGAAGTGTGCCCAGCTCAGCGCGATAGCGCGGTGCCTACACACGGCTGCCTCGAGCGCCGCACCCAGCGTGCCCGAGCTGAGGGCAAACAGCGCTGTTGAATTACGTCCGAAATTTGGCCCCGACACCACTAGGTCAATAGGGCCACGCTCGCGGAATGCGTGGTGCAAGCCAATCTGGGCGCAAGAGGCTGGTGTCCCATCTACGAGAACCCACTCCTCGACGGCATCGCGGCCACGGGTCGGCAGCGGGTGTGTTGTTCCTTGTGGGGTGCTGTCGTCCATCGTGTCGAATTTGGCAGGCGGGCGATAGTACACGGGTTTCACTGTCCGTCCTATCATGTGTGCTTTTCCAATCCACGACCGTTGGGTGTCGGGCAGACACACGGAGACGTTGTGGCCGGCTTTCTGGAGCGCACGCACCAGGCTGTGGACGTAGGGAGAGGCTGGGCCCGGCGGCCCATCATCGTTAGTGACGAGAATATGCATGTTTTCTGTCTGAATGAGGGATGGGAGATAATATAGATGATCGACAACGGTGGTGAGTAAAAGGAGCAAGTGATTCTTAAGCAGCGGCGTAGGGAATCTCGAATAAAACTCTAGATTAAAAGATTAATAATCAGCACATCCTGGGCATGTTCCATAGAGCGAGTAGAGAGTTATACACACCTTATTAATTGATCTCCCTACAGCTTATAGAATTAGACATTTGACGTTTCTTCGAGGAAATGGATCCGGTTCGGGTGCCCACGAGATGGAAAGGCAGAGAGTTGGTGTGAGAGCTTAATTAAGGGAATGGGATGGTGGGGGTGGGGCAGGTCTGGTTGGAGCCGGTCAACGTTATATTCGCTCGTCCCGGAGTAAACATCGGGCACCTCCAGTCATCCATACCTACCATTACGATACCCCATTACTACGGAATACTCCCGTCTAATAAACAGCCAATTGCATAGGTAGCAATGTCAAGCATCAGATAGGTATTGGACGCAATTTACTGCGATTAGCTTGCACTGAACAGTGACATTAGGCCTTATTGTTGAGACCCGAGTATTGTATATAACTGGGGTTGCATTGCACAATCATACACCTACCACCAGTTGTTAATTATCTCCATTTATCGGAGCAAACATCGGAGTGAATATCGCAATCGTAAAGATCACTCGGAGTGGCCATGTTTAGAAATAATCGATTACTTATTTAATGCCCTGGTGTCTGCATTGCCGCCTCGTATACTAAAACACCAGTTCCCAACACATTCTTTGTAAGGGTCATACTCATGACCTGCTGCGTCAAACTGTTCGTTCTCATAATGGCCGCCATGGCACTACCAAACGCCAAACGCCCCTTGCCCGAGCTGAGTCCTTTTCCCTCCTCTCTGCCGTCACCGTAATCTGGTCGTGACCAGTCGGGGCAGATTATACAAACAAGAACAATCAGAACCTTCCCCGGAGAGAGAAAGATTCGCTTCAATCCTGTCCGTCATCACTGTAAAGACATGAAAACCCGAAACAGGTCGAAAGTGTCTTCATCAGCATCGTCGTCCGGCGCAAACTAAGCACGCTGGCGTTTAGTGCCAGCAGGCGACTTGGCGAGGGGCTCTCCTTCTCGTTTTTGACCTTGGAGCGAAGCGCGACTCTTAGAGCGACGCCAGCTATCAAAGGGGCTCGCAACCTTGACCTTCTTCAAGGTCTTGTCCGCGGATCGCGTAACTCTGCCGGTGCTAGGAGGCGAAGCTGGTGCAAAGCGAGGAGCATCAGGTGTCTCGACATCCTCTTTCGGGACCTGAGGGGGGGTTCCGGGGGCTGCTGCCTCGGCATTATGAAGGACATGATCTTCGATGTCTGTGACAGCTTCCTCATCTTCAATAGTCGTAGTAGTGACTTGCTTACTCTTGGGCGCGGGTGGGAAGAGTAGGCGGGGCTTGATCGATGAGCGGGTCATCGGACGATGCAAGCGCGTTTGACCGTGGCCATCCGAGTCGGCCTCTTCGTCACCCTCAAGCTGGTTGACTGAGTCGACGTCGTTACTGTCGGAAAATTTGCGGAAGATCTTCTTTCCTCGGCTGCGTAGAACACACATTAGTACCGAATGCGAATGGCTCAAAATGATGTAGAAGGGGAATCTTACAAGACGACGAGCACTCCATCGTCGCGTCTCACGGCATCCTCGACCGACTGTCTGCCATCACCAGGAACGACGACCGTCTTACGCTTGCTTCGTCGCTGGGTTGGTTCGGCGACGGGGTGATCACCGTAGAAGGGATTCTCAACACTGTCATCCACCTCAGGAATGCGATCGCGGGAGTCGGTGAAGATCTCGATAGATTCCTCTGCATCCTCCGCTCTGAAACTGTCCAAGGTTAGACCCGTGTAACGCTTAGCCTTCTTCTTCGGAGTAGCCATAATGCCTGCACCGGCCGCGAAGATGTTGCGCGCAATGTCGCGAGAGGCGGCTTCTAGCTTGGCACTGGGTTGCTTGCGTGGGGTCTTAACGGGGGTAGGAAGCATGGTACTGCCGTGAGCGGCAGGCGCGGCGGGTGCGGCGCCTTGATATTTTTGTTGTCGTTGTTGTTTAGAACCGAGTCCCAAGGCATCGGCGGCATTAACAGTGCCGTCGATAGTCAAAGAATTGGATGCACGTCGAACGGAATCCATGGCGGGCAAACGCTTCTTCTGGGGTGAGGAGGTTGCGGGAGTCAAAAAATGAGTGGAGAGTTTCGTGGATGAATGGGTGGGTTGATGAGTACCGGTAGCGCGTGGGGAAGGCGTGCGGTTGGTGGATTGCTGGCGAGAGGAAATGCGGGCGGATTTGCGAGGTGAAAAGGGAGCCCAGGCATCGCTGTAGCCGTATTTGGGGGTACCTGGGGTGCGGACACTGCCAGGTGGTGAGGGTGTCGAAAAGGAAAGACTTGAGGTAGCCATTGCTGCTTTGAATGGGCCCGTGACCTAGTGCTAAGTCCACTGGTCAAATCGACAACTTGCCCCAACTCGTCCCAAAACTCGTCCCAACTCTTGTAGTTTTCAATTCTCACTTTCCAACAAGGGATGTCGCCTTTCCCTTCCACTATTGTCCAGGAAACAAGCACAAGCCTCCAGTTCTTTGAGCTATTTTAGGGCAATAATGCTCGATTGAAGCATGAAGCCAGTCGTAGGCAACCGGACACAAGTAAATGATAGCGTCGCTTTCACCCCGAACAATAATTTGATGTGATCAGAGCTGCATCAACGGCAAGACAAGTCGGCAATGTTCTCTCCTCAATTATAGTCGCGCCTCAGAAGCTACTCGGAGCAATTGATGAATGGGAGTGCGGAGTGAGAGGGATGAGTGAAAGGTAGTCTGCGATGGGTTGGTGCGTGAATGCTTCAATCAAGTAGAGTTCTGCACGGCCTGATGTGTATATTCTACCAAGTATGAGATACGAACAACAGAGCTCGCTCAACCATGAGAGATCGGAGTAGTTAATAGCAAGTATCAATGAGCAAAGAGGTTGCTGTGCCGATATGATGTTCGGGGACCGGGGATTGGCTAGGTGACGATCGAAAACATTGTGATGAAATGGGGGAAATTTAGGGAGGATTGCGGTCAAGGCTGGGAGGTGAAGAATGGTGGAACGGGGCAAAGAGAAAGTGGCTGGGGCATGGCCAAGTCACTGACAGCTGGGGCCTGCACCTGCGCTACATACAGTGCAAGGTACACGGGTACACTTCAGGCTTGCCGCTAAATGCCCATCCCTGGCGGACCCATCCCCGACACCTGGCAAATACAGTGGGGCGCAGGGAATTAGTTACATAATATTCAGCCTTTTAAGGTTTCTACGTGCGTGATGTACATGCTTAGGCACTCAACTCCCGGCGTGTCCATGGGTGAAATTCAGGTAGGTACTCTCAAAGTACCGCCTCAAAGGACTTCGCTTAGTCAGGTGCTGTTTACATGCCCACTTCACTGCCCCACCACGACGCGTTTCCAACATTGCCCTGCGCGCGTAACCGGCGCGTCCAAGCCTAACTCAGCTGGGTTTAGTGCTGTCCAGCGCCGTCGGTAGTGTCTCCAGTGGCAGCCTCCCTACTCCGAGCGCTAATGCAGTCGAAGTCGAGCTTCTGCGGATTGAAAGCTGCAAATCAACTGGACCTCTTCCTCATCCCGATTCCCCGCACCACAAACCAACTCCCAAGTCGCATCAACACTCCCGTTGCATCGTCAACAAAAGCCCTGCAGCGGATACGTAACGAACAAGGACCTGACTCATCCCATACTCATCCCTGCCCACAGCCCACACCGCCTTCGTGATATGTAAAAGTTGGACGCTACGTCACTGACCAAAGACTTGCCTGAGACTGCCAAGGGGGTGATAATTCATCATTCCCAAATCTCTTGTCTGGCTACGCATTAACCCCACCATACCTCTCACGCCCGGGCTACTGTACTTCGTACCTGTCAGCCTAAGCTGATCCCTAAGCCTGCCTACCTATTCGTTATAGGAAGATCTTTTCGTACGTCGCATAAATGGCTGACAACCAAGAAGATTCGGATCACGAGGATCTCTTTGCATCGCCCTCTAATCCCAAAGCGTCCGAAACACAGCTACCCGAGAGACCCAAGACCCAATCGAGCCAGCACGGCCGGTATGAGGATTCCGAAAATACACGCGAGGCAGCCCTGCAGCGAGAGCTGGATGGTGTGCGGAACATCAATGAGCTGATCGAGGGTGTGATTGGCACGCTCGAGCGAGCGAAGGGGAACATGCAGGTAAATGCTCTTGCGCATTCCCTTCCCTCCGCCCCGGGCTTCATCCCTTGAAGATCTAGGCCGATATGAGTATCCACAAGAATCGCCGCGCCGCACTATATCTCCCAGGGCACTAAATAATGGAGTTTTGACTGATCACGCTTACATAGACTGTTTCCAATACCGTCAACACAGCCTCGACTCTGCTCAACACATGGACGCGCATCCTCTCGCAAACTGAGCACAATCAGAGGCTATTGTTAAATCCTTCCTGGAAAGGCGCATCGCAAGACCTGGCAGATCTAGA
This sequence comes from Xylariaceae sp. X802, assembly GCA_028637635.1. Taxonomy (NCBI): domain Eukaryota; kingdom Fungi; phylum Ascomycota; class Sordariomycetes; order Xylariales; family Xylariaceae; species Xylariaceae sp. X802. Next base: position 1,377,310 of record JAJFDH010000001.1, on the reverse strand, counting down.
GAATGAGGCCGCCGCCAAAGCCGCAGCGGCCGAGCGCAGAGCAGCCGAAGAGGAGAGACGGCGTGCTGAGGTTCGGCGCCGGGCAGAGGAGGACCACAGACAACGTGAGGCCGCCGCAAACTCAAGTAGTATTGGCTCAACGCGTGGAAGGGTAGGTACCCGGGGAGCCCGGGGAACGACGAGAACCGGCGCACGTGGAAGAGGGGTTGGAGGCTCAAGGCCGGCTTCGGGGATGGGTATCAGTCAGACAGCAGATACGACGTCCTCAACCGTCTCGAGTTCTAGGGGCAGCTCGAAGATAGGGAGGGGATTTCTACGTGCGGGATCACGGGAATCACGGGGATCGTGAAAGAAATAAAACGGATACGAATGTCATGCCCGCGCAAAACAGGACTATGCTCTGATTCCGCTCCTATCATACATAGTCGACCGGACTCTAACTATCCATATTCGCGACACGGCCGGTATGCAGGCAGCTAGATCTAGGCGCAAAACAAGACAAGGAAAAAAGGCTTGATACCATCCTAGTCCACACGAACTAGTCAAGAACAGACGATACCCAGTTCCGCCGTTCCCGTCCCTTGGTTTAATTACAAGCCGCGCGTGAAACATAGACTAATACTTCAGGCCTTCTTCTTGAAGAAATCGCTCATCTTCCGCATACCAGTCGTATTAACTTTCTTGAGGTCCCTCACACCACGAGACTCGCCCGCCTTCTTGCGCTTCTCCTCGTCCTCCTTCCTGCGCTTCCGCTCAGCCCGATCGGCAAGCTCTTCGTCGTCAACGGCTCTCTTCCGCGAGAAATCACCCACCGATCGTGCCGTATCTGCCTCCTGCTTCAGACGGCTAAGCTCCGACATGTAGGCGTCAAGCGGCGCAAAGTCGACCTCGGACAGCGCCGCAAGTCTGGTTCTGAGCATAGCGGCTAGTGGCGGTGGTACGTAGCTCGAGCATAAGAAGTTGAAGGCCGTGCGCAGGCGCTGGAGTGAAACTACCTCGGGAGAGGCGATTATGGCTGGGAGCAAGGCTTCTGCCATTGCTTGACTCTCGTCTTCGGGCGCCGTGACGGTCGTGGCGGGCGTGGATGTCCCGCTTATGCCTGTGATAGAGGATGAAATCGAAGATTGACTTTCGCTTGCTTCAGTTTTCAGTGACGGCGTCCCACTTGCTGACTCGGATGTCGAAGAACTGTTTTGTATCGTTTCCGTCGATGTCTGTTTCGTGGCAGTGGGCGGCGCCCTCTTCCTCCCTAAAACCGGCGCCTCGAGGGGCTTGACCACGAATTTCTCCTCCATGCTCCGCGGTAAGGGCCGGGCACTCATGCGACGAGCCTTGCTTAATACTTCACCTGTGAGCTTATCCTCACTGAATCGGAACACACGCTCGTCCCCGGCCTCCACCGTATCGCAGACGGCGCCTAAACGTGCCTCGAGCAGGCCGCGCAACCGTCCCTCGCCCCAGCGCAGTATCTCCCACAAGTGCGGCGAATTCTCCTGGATACGGTCGAAATGGTCGTCACTCGAGACGTATCTGCGCTTTTGGGGCTTGCCGGGGTCATCGATTAAGGTGGGTAGGATGAGAAACAAGGGGTCGATCGGCGTTGCGACGAAGAGCTCGGCGCCATTCGTTACGTACGTGCCGAAGCTCGCGCTGTCGCCCGCTTGAGTGGATTCACCGTCATCGCAATGTATCAGCCAGCTGCGCGGCGTGCTACTGGGCGCCGAGATGCGGGTGAATTCGTAGAAACCTGTCTCGGGACATACGAGGTACCGTGTGGGTTTTGCATAACGGGGATGTAACAAGGAGACTATGCGGGCTTCCTTGGTTGTTCTTTTGGGCAGTATGAAGATCTTTGGGGGGTTCTGGGATGACGGCGAGAGGGTATATTTAGATGCTGAGGTCGATGGTGATGTGGTGGAATTATCTGAAGCGGCGGCTTTACTATTGCCTTTGGCTGCTCTTGTTCTCGCCATAGTAGTATCCTAGTGGTTCCGCCTGCAGCACGGGGTTGTGAGATGAGGCAATTGACAACGCAAAAGGCTGGTGTTGGTTGTTCAATCTGGTGTCTTTTTGATGCACGCAGTCGGTATCACGGCGCATGGCCTATAGCGAGCATACAGATCTATACAGAATGCAGATCTTGTACGAAGTACAGAACTTGAATATTCAGAGTATCGTCCTTGGTAAGCTCGCACATGATGTAACGAAGTTCCTCTGTTACGCGCAGCGCGTCTAGGGACCCACTGGGAAGCACGCTAACGGGGTTACATCATGTGTACGGCCTAAGTACTTTACTGTATCTACAGTACGTCTTCCCGTGTGCCGTGCACCGACAGAACTACGTACAGTACATAGCTCTACTTGGTCGCGTAAGATAAGCCGAGTAGCGCGTCGCCCCCACAGCCTATCAGACGGCCCCGGGGCCCGGCCAATGCAACCGCACATCGTCGACTTGCCTACTTCGCTTGTACCAACCCCGAAGCCTACAAGTCGATCTATACTGCTACATGCGGTTATCTTCGTCCATATTGCCGGAACACACACTTTTTCTCTGATCACGTACCGAGCACTGCTAAAGCAAAGTCCAAGAAGCCCTCCTTAACGAATAATAGACCGTCGACCTACTTCCGACCACACTACGCCTGCACTCAGCCTCAAACCGGTTACGGGCAAGACACCTGCGACATCTACCTACCACTCTTTTTTGGCCTGATCCAGCCGATACATTCGTCGTAATTCTCCGCTCAGCGTTCTGCGCAATCGATACAGACTATACTATACCAGATCCCATCAATTGGAACCCTGGCCCATGTTATAGCCTGGTCGCGGCTTGAGGTGGGGCGCTACATTTTGCGCCTGATTAAACCGAAGACACATGGTGTGCGCATACATGTAGCACGATGCCACCCAGTACGTTGCCAATATTTCATACCGTTGCCTGGCAAGTCAACTCACAGCTGGACAGGAATAGGCGCAGGGTCCGGACCAGAGCCAGAGCCGCAGTGGCCGCCGCGCTCGCCCCATGAGGCCCTCCTCAGCACACCAAGCGGACGTGAACGGCTTCGTCGCCTAGCCGAACAGGCATCACCCTCACAATCTCCGTCCAAGCGTCCTCTCAGGCCAATATCTGCCCGCTCCGACTCCCGTAATCCAAGGGCAATAGCCCACGAAGACGACTTAGATTTAGGTATGGACGATGATGAGGATGAAGAAACCCTTGAACTCCAGCTAGCAGCTATACAAGCGAAGCTCAAGCTCAAGAAGGTTCAGGCGGCAAAAGCGAAAAAGGCACAGGGATCCGACCTATACGTATTCCCCACTGAGTCAAGGCCTGTACTGGATGCTGCGCTATTGAGTAGAGCCCGATCGCATTCCGATGCCCCAAAGTATGGCTCAGCCACACGACCGCAATCGCAAGGCGACATCCAAGTTCCGGCGTCGCCTGTGAGGAGGGCACAAACATCGCAAGACACAACTTCGCCCAGTAGGGTACGGTTAGGAATAGACAAGGGACTCAGAGCGAAAGATGTCTCACTAAAGCGCGCCCCCAACCCGAAGAAAGCCGCGGGCACAGAAACGGGGGGCCAAGGAGGATATCTTCGAAGAACGAATACACCGGTACTGGATGTCACGAGCCAATCGACAAGCCAAGAACGACCAAAAAGTTTCAGTGAGCGGCTAGCCGCCGCCAGGATGGACGAAGAGGCCCGGCGTCAGCGACAGCAGAGAGCACAGCAGGTTAGGACCAAGGCCTTCAATCTAGGCCAGAAGGAGATGGAGGAGCTCAAAGAGATTGCGACAGATATACCGGAAACGCGCGTACAAGAAGAACAATACAGTAGAGAAGAGGTCATTGCTGGTAACTCTCTAAAGAGAGATGCCGGCACGTCAAGCTCGCCACGGCAGGCACAAGTTCAGAATAATTTCGCAACCGGTCAGGAAACGATAGAACCGGAGGCGCAAAACAAGACAAGAACACGCAAGCCTAAAATCGCACCAGCTGAAGTCCCCGAAGAGGAGGCGCTGGCCTTCGAACCCTATTCCGGTGTCCACCTCAAGAAAAGAATAATCCCACATCTGACCCTGACCCGTAACCTTGCCAGCAAAAAGACATACACAATCCCAGATCTCTTGAAACATGTCAAGGCGCCTGACTTCCAGCTGCCCGACGTCGAGCAAGACATTGTCGTGTTTGGGATGCTAGCATCTAAATCCGCCCCCAAATCACACCAAAATACGGGGGGCAAAGTCAGGGAAAAGATGGAAGTGGATCCAGGTAGAAAGAAATACATGGCCATGACATTGGTAGATTTAAAGTGGGAAGTGGACCTCTTCCTCTTCAATTCCGGCTTCGATCGGTACTGGAAGCTGACCCCAGGCACGCTGCTCGCCATTCTCAATCCCACGATCATGCCTCCACACCAAAATAGGACAGACACAGGACGATTCAGTCTTGTGATTAGCAGCGATGAGGATACGATCCTCGAAGTCGGCGTAGCTAGGGATCTCGGCTTCTGTAAAAGCGTCAAGAAAGATGGTTCACTCTGCAGCAGTTGGGTAAATACCAAACGCACCGAGTTCTGCGAGTTCCACATGAACATGGCGCTGTCCAAGAAGCGGCTCGCTAGACAAGACGTCAATGCATTTGACACAGGTCTCGGTCCTCAGAAGAAATACAACTCGCGCCGACTTCATAACTGGGAGACGCACGCCAACGACCCGGGTAAGAAAACGCGGGGGAACTACGACCGTGATACGCAAAGCGCCTGGTTCATGCGGAAGCCCACTGCCGCCAGCATGATTGACAACGAGGTTCTAGGGGGCGAATTTGGTCGCGTTGCCGGTACTATCGAACGCAAAGAGGCGCTGCGTCGACGCCTTGCAACTGAGGAAAAGGAACGGGATCTGATGAAGAAGCTGAGCGAGACTGGGAGGGGCGCTGGAAAAGAGTATATGTTGACGGGGCAACGGTCTAAGACCGGAAACGCAAACGAATCCAGCACAAGCTCTGCTCTTTCGGCAGACGAGCCGAGACCACAACTTGACGCCAAGAGTCTCGGCCTCGTATCCAACAAAACCAGCAAAATTCACCTCAGCCCCATCAAGAGGAAGCGAGGGGAGAGCGTGCTATCTAGCCGGAGCGAGAGCTTGCTCGGTTCTTCCGTGAGCGGCACCTCGGCGCCCAGAGCCACGGCGCTGGGCTGGGGAGGCGGGCTAAAGGACAAACTAACGCGCATGAGAGAGGGCGAGAAATTGAACGGGGCTAGGGTGGCAAATGGTGATGGGAAAGGGTCCGAGGCTAATAAAGACCGAAGCCGGTCCCCGGCGCGTAAAAAGACCCGCTTCGTCACCGAGAAAGGGATCCGCGAAGCTGGTCGTGAGAGCTTGGGCGACGAGCTGGGTAGCGGCGGGTTGATACCGCAACAAAGTCACGGGATGATGGACTTGGATGATGACGATGATGACGAGTTAATCATTCTTAGATAGGTGCAAAGGCGGGTTGGCTGTAGATATAAATGGGATTCATTGCTGAACTGGACTGTTGAGCTTGTGAATATGCATCCTTTGGTCGTGACTATTAGTTCTTATCCCATCTCTGGGATACTACATAGGGTCAACACCAAGTTGACAGGTGAGCTGGCTGAGTACCCTACTCATCACCCACCACCAAACCAAGGCAGTATGTCGAGCATCATAGCATGAAAGCCCACAATGGTTCCATAACTCCGAGTACATAGTGGTTAGGTCAGTTCTTTTCGATCCGTACTTTTCAGATGAGCACAAAACACCGAATTACATACTCAAAAACCGCGTCACGAATGTAGGTGATCTCGTGATGAACACGCCAGTTTCGTTATCCATCCATGATTACTATCTACCTATCTACAAACCCATAAACGAAATGAACAACAACGATCCATACAACCAACGCGCAAAGCAAGTCCATCCACAGCACCAAAGAAACCCAAGCGAGACCATTATTACCAGGTAGCCAGCATATCACAAGGAAGGACTAAGTCCATAAATTCAACACAATCTACGCACAGCAACAGATATACACAACATCACACAACCGGCATCCCTACGAACCTACCAAATACCTACCTCTAAGTACGGAGTCAACCCAACGACGAGGTCAACCGAATGGCCTGGGCGACTATCTCTGCCTAAAAAGCAGACCCGAAACAACGAACAGCTTGATTGCCTATCCTATCTACTCAAGCGCAGGTATAGATATGTCATAAGTATACCTAATTCTCTCTCTCTCGCCTAACCAAAGCAAAAGCCAAAGCTGGCGAAAAGGATGATTGTGGTGAAAGTGTGAAGAGAAAGCAAAGGAGTGAAAGAAACAATACGCTGTTAATACACGGCAACAGAATATCAAACCTTTCCCCCATTTCTTGCAACTTCAGCGTTTTTTCTCTCGCAACCACATTCTCCAGCCACCGGTCCAAATCGGTATATCAACCCGGTCGATTGTGTGAAATGCCCTACCTCGACACCACGTCCCTCTCGAACGGAACGCAATACCCCTATTTTAAGGTGGACTGGAAAGCAGTTGGAGGTGTTTTAGAACAGAATATGTCAAGGACCGACACAAGCCCAGTACTCCTCTTTCAATTTTGCTCAAGAAAGCGTCACGGAATCTTGCAGGCAGCACGCAAGCCGTTTATAATGCCACTTCGCTCTTGACCTCTTCTACTCGAGTCTCGTCGCCCTCTTCATTCTTGTCCATCTCTGCTGGGACAGACTCGCCGGCAATCGGAACGGGTAATTTTGTCTCTTCGACAATATCTTGGGCTTCACTCGAGCCCGGTGTCTTATTTTCTGAAATCTCACTCGGGGTCTCCTCACCCCTACCGTGTTCGGTCTTGTCCTGGATTATGCCCGCCTCTCTGTTTATCTCTCCGCTCAGGCTCTCTGTTTTCTTCTCGGGCACCGCTTTGACTTCCGTTTCTGTAGGTTTATTGAGCTGCGCTTCTCGAATCTCTTCCGGTCCGGTTTCCTCTACTTTCACTTCAGCTGCCCTAGGCTGATCGTCTTTGGCTTTAATTTCTGATTCCTTCTTTAGTCCTGAGCCGAAGTCGTCCACCGTCATGGTGCCTTCTTCATCTATACTCCATAGGGTCCTAGTCATAGAAAGAGAAAGCACAAGGTGACCGTTAGACGCCGAGGGTGGAATTGACTTTTCTGTATCAGTGCCAGCACTCGGATTCGTGGTTGGGGCCCTCCGCTGAGGGCCTCGGGCGCGCCCTTTTCTAGCGTCAGATAATGGGGCTGGTGCTTTCTTCTCTTCAATTGCTTCCTCCTCCGGGGGCGCTTCCTTCTTAGGAGCATGCGGGCCCAAGCGTAACCGATTGTTCAGATCAGACATAAACCCGGCTTGAAGCGCAGCAATCTTACTGCCCATGGGTCTGGCCGGTACGACAGGCTTTTGCTTCGTAACACCCTCTGATTGCTTTGTTTCAGCAGCTGGCTTCACAGGACGAGCAGGAATCTGTGGCTTTGGGCGATTAGGAACCGTGGGTTTTGAGCCATCATCGCCAGAACCCTGCTGCTTGGGTGGGTGAGCAGGGGCGATGGGCTTCCCAGTAGTTACCGGGGATTTCATAACTTCTTCAGAAGTTGAGTCATCAGGTGATTGTGGATGAGATACGGTTGTTGTGAACTGGAGAGAGTCGGGCGTATCCTCCCATATATCCTGGCTGGGAAAGCGCTGGGGCATGCTGGGGCGGCTGTGCATCTCCTTGGGGCGATACGGCAAGTGTTCAACTCGTAGTTCTGGACGCTGCTGTCTATTTAAGAAGCTGTCTGGTGTCACTGCTTCTTTCTCGGCCAGTTCTTCTTGCTTTCGAGCGAATAGTTGAGCTGGCGTCTCAGCGTCCCTTACAGGCAACCCGGTCGATTCACTGCGTGGATTGAGAGACGCATCTACTAGTTCGGGTGTCGAGACTTCGGCCGTGCTATGCACACTGTTGGGGGCGTCCTCCCAGACGTCCCGGCTAGGAAATCTCTGGTGATATTCCTTCAGCTTTTCGGCAGCAGCCTTCGGTTTTTGCTCAGCTCTCTCATTCTCTGGAAACAATGGTTCGTACTCTTCCACATCTTCCAAAGGAGTGCAGTGTATTTCAGGCAAGTGGGAGTTGTAGATACTCGTGGGTCTACTAGATGGACGACTCCGGGGCTCGTCGACTCCGCGCCAATGGGAAGGAACAGCGGGGTGCTGTTCGAAAGGCGACGGATCCTTGGCTACTTCATCAGCGGCCAGTATGGGCCATGAATCATCTTTTGGTGCACCATGATGTTCGGCAGACTCGTCGTTGCTACCTTCACGTTGCCCAACCTCGTCAATGTGGATAACGTTGCTTTTCTTCCCATCCCCGGACTCAGAGAGACCGCCTTTCGAAGACGAACTGAGAGCTTCGGTCTTGAGGCCGGTTGAAGACGACTGTGGCGTGGACACACGCATAGTATACTCATCACTGGCTTGGAAGCCAACCTGTTCACTAGGGGTTCCATTATATTCTGATGTACCTATCATGAACGATTAGAAACATTCCAAAGTTTGCTGATGGCTTGCGTTACCAAAACCAACACCACGGCTAGCGGTATCCCGGACGATCTTATTGAGATTCTCACTGCTCATAGAGTAGTCATGGACGCGGTCGTGAAGGTGATTGTAATGATGTTCTTTTTGATAGATGTCCGGGTGCTTCTCATAGTAAGCCTTTTGTAGCTTATCGGTAGATTCAACACCGTGGCCATGTAGACCATAGCTTCCCGGGGGGAGGTCATGGAAGCCGTTTCGGGAGCTCGTTCTGCGAGTATGATGACGGTTGCTTTTCGAGCTATCAACGCTTGCAGCTCGCGGTGCTGGAGAGGGAGCTTGCACATCGCCGGCATATGAAAGCATGGGCACTCTTTGGCCAATCTCGGGGATTCCATGTTCGTCATCGGTGTGAAGTTCACTGTGATGAGACAGCTGACTTGTCGTGCTGCCTTTCTTCTTCAAGCTGCGTGCACCTGAAAGAAGCGGTTCTACACTACTGGGACGTCCAAAACCAAAGGCAGCGGCACGATCAGAATCAGTACGAGTGACTGCGGCAACTCGCAGTTTGGCGCTGGCGGCGGGCACAGTTGGCTTAGGGGCGTGTAGTTTAAGGTCATGGCCAACGATGCGAGTCTGCTCCGGCGAGGCAGCACGACTCAGTTCGGGTGATGAGGCGAGCGCCTCGATTGCGGCGGCATATTCCTGGCCCTCTTCGCCAACACCGGGGAAGTTAAGCCTCGTCGATTGCCCGGACTCCTCGCCGAGTAGGCTTTGACTGTTTCGCTTGGCCTTGGGGTCGAACAGGCTTTCGTTGAGCGGTGAGGGAGCGAATCGATCGGGGTTAGGCGAGATGGCACGATTGAGTCGCTTGGTTGGACGTGCTGGAATTGTGGGTGCACTGTCATTGCCTTCCCCCTGGCTTCTAGCAGGGCGAGGCGGAACAACAGGGGCTGACTGCATGGTGGCGGCAGACATGGCGTTGGAAACGAGCGGCACTACCACAGACAAAGAAGTCGGATGCTAGCTAAGATGTTCGAAGCTGTCGTAGCAATCTGTACTGAGCCGGGAAGAATATAGCCTTGCAAACCCGCCATGAGTCATGTCAGTAAGAAGTGCACTCTTCAATGAGTCAGCGCCGGCGTATGAGAAGCTGTCTACATACCGCATGGAAACCCAGCAGGTCTGGTGTCGAGGTGCCGCGCTGTGCTGGCGACGGTTGGGGGCCAATTGTATGATGCAGGCGGAATCTGGGCCAAGGAGGGAGTTCCAACGAGTCGAGTGGAATGTTAAAGGTAAGGACGGAGGTACGGAGGACGAAAGGGGGTGAGCCCAAGAAAGAGTAGAAGTAGGTACGGCTGCTTACGTACTCCGCCTATACCGTATTGTGACGTAAGAGCCGCTGTGTTATCGGCGTTAGCGTGATCTGGCACCAACCAGGGGAGTCGGTGACGATAAGATAAGGATGAAGGATATGGCCGCTGTTGCGCTGCAGAGAATCACGGGGGAATTGGGAACAACCGAGTGGTTGGTGAAGGCGGACTGTTATACTTATAAGTGTGCACGTCTGTACGAAATACTATGTAGGCATGCTAGACGAAACTGGGCTGGGGTGGTGTGGGCAGGTGAAGGATTTTTCAGTCAACGGAAACGGACGTGGTTGTGGCACAGCAGTATAGCGTAGGTAGTCCCAGAACGTAGTCCGTACTGACTGACACAATATTCCGTAGTGTATACCCTACGAAGTACGTACACCCTACATTGCGCCGGAGGTAGACGTGTAGGTAAACGGATGCCAGAGCTAATGTAGCAAATCAAGCCGAAATAGGTAATAAACAGTCTTTATTTCGGCTATTGAGGGAGGGAGAGCGGTCTGGGTTTGGTAGGCAGAGCATCGCTCCGGAGCAGCTTTTGTCGCCAGGTTTCAGATTGCGACTCGAGAACAGGCGAACTATGAAAGTGCCTTACATCGGTAGTATGATCTGCCACTGTATAAGCACTGTCTAAGTGTACTAGAAAAAGCGGCGTTCGGTTTACACGAAGTCAACTGTCCCATAGAAAAGGGGCATTCAACTTATAGGGCGTGTGCTCCGTACATTTAGTTAGACGGGACACACACAGTCTTGCTCATGATTTTCAACTCGGGCTTGCCAGCGACTCCGGGCGCCAGACTAGTTGTAATAGCGTCAGCCAGGTCGGTAGGACAACACAGGCGCATGCATGCGCAGTTGTAAAGCGGGGATCCACGAAAATCCTGAATGTTCTGGACGGACAGCGGACAGTATTAATTACCCGTATGTCTTCTGTACGGACTACACCACACACAGTCTAGAACCGTTTATACAATAACGGTTCTAGGGTTGACTCGCAGTGCCCCTTATTACGAGCACTTACTCGCTACCGTAGGTACTGTGTATGGATATGCTTATAGGTAAGTTCCCTGACATACAAGCAGACAGCCAGGAGGTACCGGTGATTCTACACCAGCAGGCGTTTGTATGATGTGCATAGACGTGCCTCGTCAACCTCATTGGCGTATACGCTGTAAGCATGTGCGCCATACCGGTACATCATGCACCGTCGCCCCGCATCGACGCAGCGGTACCTAAGGCATCCACAGCGCAAGCCCGAACCACGACAGCATAACTACCCAACTACACGGAGGATATCCTCCCTCGACCAGAGAGGCGAGCCTTGATCACGAGATCCAGAGTCAACCGAAAGGAGATGCGCAAGTAGGAAAACCCCGACTAATAATAAGACCGAGCAACCAAGGCATACCTGTCATGTTATAAATAGGTAGCGAACTCTACCTACACACTAACAAATAAAAAACCAAGTTGACGGCGACTAAAAAATCCTCGGCCCCGGTTTAAGCAGAATGACTTCCAAACCTGCCGCCGCTAGTGTAGAAAATACCTAACAAGAGCCAGCCAATTGGGTTGAGTAATCGAGTACCCAGCCGCGGCGCCGAGCTCGTTGTCCGGGCTGCCTCAGCACGCGATTCCGAAAGAAAGGGTTGCCACTTGTACACCGGGCCACTTACATGCTACGTGTAATACATAATAGTAAGTACACCAGGTAGGTAGTTAGACGTAGATATTCTACCCATCGAAGATCGTTCCTCGAAGCAGAACTATGATAACTATACGGACTACCTCGCCACGGAATCCGATGTTAAGAGTCCCGCAGAAACTCCTACGTGGGCAAGACACATACCATCTGTGGCAAATCCTCACCTCCTAGTCCTGATAATCTGCTCTATCTACACTCAGTCTCCGCAGAGCTAAGAGTTGCATGAATCTGTGTCTGATTCGCCAAACGCCAATGTCGCTCAAGCACCGCATGTCCGCTTGACCTCTATCCGCATCCTCACGCATAGACAAATGACATGCTGCTAGGTAGCTTGGGTATTACAAGGGGTCTCAGACTCTTGGCCAGCTCAGATCATGCCTGTTCGAATAGTGCCTAGGACATCGAATCAGATGCTTCCATGCAACGTTTATCAGTCAACAGACTTACGGGTTAGAACTAGCACTCGATCGAAACGCATGGTACCCCTGGGGACACTGTCTATTAGACATCAGCTAGGTATGATCTTGTCTCATTCAGGAAAGCAAAAAGCACAACCCGATGACATCTCTTCCCGGCCAGCACCAAATGAACTGATTTAGCACTTTTGTCCGAATACAGAAATAGAATAGAAAAACACTGGGCCTGTTCATACAATATCCGTGACGCCAATACACCTGTCTTAAATGCTTGTCGTCGTTTCTCTTTTCTGTTTGCTACCCTTCTCTATCTTCCCCCGATCTGGGCCTCGTCAACTTGTCATGCCATTCTCACAACGCGGGGACCCTCATGCTCATCACCACCGATGTCCTCACGCCGGTGCAGTCTCGCCATCGGGCCAATCGGTTTAGTTCCACAACATCTGTGGATTATATAATCATCTGCGCAACGCCTTGGCCGCCTAGAGTTTTGCTCCCAACGAAAGCTTGGCCCTTGAGGCCGGCGAGGCCATAACAGAGGGCGGTGAACGTGAGAACAATGGCGGCAGCGATCAGACTGGTTGGTGAGATGGTAAGGCTGAGGAACTGAACGATGGCCATGACGAGATACGTAGCGGCACGCATGTAATTGGTCGAGACCTTGCGAATCATGGCATCGAATGTAGCGGATGTAGGGCAGATTCGCAGCAGAAGAGGTACCTCGAGGAACAGGATAATAAAAGACGATACCCTGATTGCAACGCTAGTTAGCTTCGATCTCCTCAGTAGGATTTCCGCCAGCGACTTACAAAGCGAGGACGCCGAAGAGGATAATAAGGGGTCTGAAAAAATTGAAGAAGTTGGCGATACCCAGCGCAAAGCATAGGATCATGGACAGGATTCCCAGCCTGCCACAACAAGACGAACGTTAGCTTCTGATCCAGATATTCTCCATACCATTGATTTCGGTCATCCCAAAGCGATAGTATCGCGACGGGTTCTCAGGTGAATAGACCGGGACTTGCGACTTCGGAGGTGTTGATTCGATGCGGCAGCTTACCACTGTCCATAGATGCCTAGATAGTAGAGAGCGATGGTTAGTTCAGCCTCCTCAGCCGCGCGGTGAAAAGAGGGTCTCACTGAAGTTTCTCGTAGCGAATTCCTCCTTAATCGACATGTTGAAGGTGTGCTTGGATTAAGAACACACTGTAGGCCAGTTGGATGCCGAATAGACTCTTTGTTCGTTCTTGATACGATGCGCAGTGCAGCGACAGACAGGGGAGGTAGTATGAGCCGTCGCTCGTATGTTGTATGGGCGTTGTGGTGAAGCGTTCCGATTGTCGATGAAGATTCGTGGTGGTTGTTTTGATAGACTTGCGGCCTTCCTAAAGATGTGTTCACTTGATAGTTACCTAGGAGCTTTGAGTGGATCTTTGGGGCGACCAGGCGACAACGAAGGCCTGGGACGCCAGGTGCAACGCGCAAGCAATGACTAAGATTAGCACACTGAATGAGCGGCTTAAGACCGCTAAAGCCCACTGTAACACCACTAGTGCAGAGCCAAATCAGGCAGGCACTGCCCAGCCGGGCCGCTGCCCAGGTGTGCCCTCTCTACGCTAGTGTAGGAGGTACCCACCCGCGCCTGCCTCGGTTATGTAAATAACTACCGGTACAGGTAGTGGACCGTAGGTAGTTGCCCAACAGCAAAGGTGTTTCCGCAGCTGGTCGGCCTACCGTACTTCCCGGTCATTCTGCAGCGCCACTTACCTATCAACCCCTATAGCTGCGTTTGAATAGGCTATATTGCCGAGATATTTTCCCGGCCGTGATTAGGGTGACCACGAGGTGTAGGTACCTAACCACGAGATCGACCGTCAATGCTCATACAACTTCATGACAACGTCGTTGAATATACACTGCTTACGTGCCTTACAGCCTTGCTTTTACAATTTCATCACTTAAATCACCAAAATCATATTTTCGACCCTGATTCGATCAGTTGCAATGCTATAATGGATCAAGGAAACCTTCATGTCATTCGAGTTCACTGACCTACCTATGACCACTCTGTGTTTTGATTTAGGCAAGTGGTGGAACAAGTCAGAGATCTCTTCAACAAAAGCTTCTCTATAAGCGCAGAAAGATTTCTCCCAAACCGAGCCAACCACCTATGGTACGGGAGCTACCTAAATATAGGTAAGCATTTGAAAGGTCTAATTATGGCTGTAAGTAAATCAAGATACCGAAGGTTCTTTGTTGTTTCCGGATGCATGCACAGCGAAAATTGTACTAAAATTAGAAAGGGTTCGATGTCAGGAGAGAGGACAATTCGGTTATCGATCTTCCTCTTACAATAATAGTCTCTTCTCGTAAACGCGGGTAGGTAGTTGAGAAGCCATTTGAGATTCAGATGCACAGATGTGGCTACACATATCGCAGCAGAGAGGCATCACCAACTATGCCGTATGCCATCAGAATTGGCATACCGCAGTGTGAGCTAGTATCGGTAGTTCATTAGCCATGGTTAACGTGTTCTGCGATCGCTCCACCTATTACAAGGGGGTCGCCCCGATTAACTCGTATGAGAGGCAGTGAATGAGCGATTCGGCAGATCCAGCAATAGGAGAAAGTCTATCTGCTGCGTGCTGCGGGGATCCCCGCCAAAGGGAAAACAACAACCTGCGAAAGGGGCAACTCATTTCTCCATCCGATCCTTACCTTTCTGCCTCGTAGGCAATGACATTATAGACCCGATGCCGGCACATACTGTCACACGCATGCACCCATCTTAGGTCTGCCCATAATAGAACTTTGTCGGTCTCAAGGAAACATGACACCGTCTGGTGAAGGGCCCTTCGTGAGCGCCATTGAGTCTCGAGGGAAGCAGGTTTGTTTACTTTGAAAAAGATCAGGTACCTAAGGCCCATATTCACGCCATCAAACGCTACCCATACGACGACTGGTTTCCTAGACGTTCCTACCTATTATCGCTTCGCTGTACCGATTTTCTCGTCATATGCCTCTATATTGGTACTGGTAAAGTACATCCTACATGGAGATATGGTTAGCTAATTATCGTTGGATAGAAACCCCGATCGGCAGGACCTATTGGCAATAACTTGCTCCGACATGGCCTCTTTTCTTGGATGGTGGCCTCTAGCGGCGATAGCAACATGTTTGTCTTTCATTGTTGCCTCTTATGCTACGATATATCGATACTCGATACGAAAGCTCGATGCCAAAGAGCCAGAAATTATTGCTTCTGGCATTCCGTTTATCGGGCATCTGCTAGGGATGGCTCTATACGGGGGGAGATATATCAAAAATCTCGGGTTCGAAGCCGTTTTTTAATCATTCGAGACTCAGCTTCTAACAGCACCCAGGATTCGAAATAAACACCTTCATATCTTCACTCTGCCGGTGCCGGGATCTCGCATTTACATCGTGACAGAGCCATCCCTGGCTGCGGCTGTCCAGCGAAATTCCAAGGCTTTATCCTTCACACCTATTATACCCGAGGTCACTGAACGTGTTCTTGGGTTGGATAAAGCAACAATGGATATTACCCGTAGAAATCTGGATCCAGGCCCGGGAGACGAGCGCGGCTTTTTAGCTGACATTCAAGATCTAGTGTATAACTCGTTTGGCCCAGGCGACTACTTGAACGAAATAAGCTTGGAAGCATGTCGACACTTAAAGAATGAAATCCTTGCTTTTGCTGCCTCCCAAGAAGCGCATCGGAGCTCCAGGAAGCCGATGGATCTGCTTGCATGGGTTCGACATCTCGTCACTGTGTCAACTGCAAAGTACTTCTATGGCCCTAAAAACCCTATTGCTCTGAACCCGGAACTTGAAGAGGCTTTCTGGGATTTTGATCATGGCCTCGGCAAACTGCTTATGAACATCTTTCCTTCTCTCACTGCACGCAAGGCGTATGTGGGTAGAGAGCGGCTAGTGAGGGCGTTCGAGGAATATCTAGAGGACGGGTCCCATAGAACAGGCTCAAGGATAGTACAGAAACGTGTAGAAATTGCTCTCCGGCATGGCTGGACACTTCGCGCCACCGCGCGCTCGGAGCTTTCGTTTTTGTTTGCCGGTATAGTTAACGCTACTACCTCCACGTTCTGGATTCTGCTTCAAATATTCGCTGAACCTCAGCTCCTATCTACAGTACGCGAGGAGGTTACCCTGATTCTGAGGCCAAATGAAAGTGGCCTGAGGAAATCTCATTCGGGGAATTATGAGCTTGGTATTACGGATCTCAAAGAGCGATGCCCCATGCTTGTTGCCATATACCGAGAATGTTTGCGCTTGGGATCCGATAACTACTCCACACGAATGGTCAAGGAAAACACAATTCTGGCAGACCGGTATTTCTTGAAAAAAGGTGCTGTCGTTCAGATTGCTGGCGGTGTCATCCATTCCGATCAATCGATCTGGGGCGAGAATGTTTCGGACTTCAACCCACATCGTTTCCTCGAGCGCGGGCGTCGACCAGGGAACGCGAAGCAGAATCAGGTTCATCCTGCTGCCTTCCGCGCTTTTGGGGGCGGAAAAACGCTCTGCCCAGGTCGGCACTTTGCCACGAATGAGATACTGAGCTTCGTGTCCTTGGTTGTCTTGATGTTCGACATCGAAGCTCCCGATGGAAAGGAGATCATCGTTCCGAGGAAAAATGACGGCGTGTTGCCTGTCCATATTCTGGAGCCCATGTTCCCGGTCGAGGTCCTGATTTCTCTGCGCCAAGATAAATACGCACATATTTGTACCAACGTCGAATTCGTCATGTAATTGCCGGGTGGCTGCTGGGGCATTCATTCATTCGTCAGAAGTAGTGGACAACACAGTTCCGGTTGCATGCATGCTTTTGATTGTCGCTCATGTATAAGCAATGAGCATTCACAGTAGTTCATCAAACGGCCACAGATATAGCAGTCAGGTGTTCATATTAAGATTATTCACAGATCGTGAAGGGTTGGCACGCAGGCCTCCAGGAGTAGTCGCCTTTGCAGGGTCGACGTCTATGCGACGGATCTTTTCTCCTTTCGGGATATGGCAACTTAACTCAGCCCTATTTCTACCGCTTCTCGCAGATACATTCAATTCTGTTGACTGAGTTGTGGGATGGCGTGGCTTTTGTCGTCAACCCCTCTGGTGCTTGAGGCCTGGCACTTCTGCCTTCACCGCAACGTTGTTGACACGACTGTCGACTGTCGACTAAATCGTCATGATGATTTTATGATGCAATAATTTGTTCTGTCTTGTTTACGTGGCCTTTGTCGCGTGTACCGTCTCTTTCGTACCTATTCCACGCGCGTATCCACACATTCAGAGATTAATACCTACCGGTACTGTAGGCCACGTGAACTCAACATCCCGCCCAGTGCCCTCGGCGCTGGTCGAGACTAGACACACTACTTCGTCCAAATGGCAAATGCAATGTCCGGATCAACACCAAGCCGATTACCTAGATAGAGGAACCGATTCTAGAGCCCAGTAGTTAGTGCCTAGCGACTAACTATCGAACCTTAGCAGCGCCCTGATTGTGTATAAATAGTCGCCAACTGCCCCAGGGAGGCAGGACTCAGTCGCATCAACTTCCAACCCCTACCTATCTTCAAGTTTACAGCCACCTATAGTGCCCTGACGATCTTCTTCACAAACATCGCTCCTCATCACTGTCCTTCTACGCTCACAGCGTCCTTCGTCCATAGTCAGATCACTTAACGCGACCTCCATCGAGCGCGCTGGGTTCCTGAAAAGTGTACAAGGGTCAGGGATTACATCCGAGGACAGAATCATAGCCGGATAGCTGGATTCTACATCAATATAAAGTAAGGGCTGTGCCTGACAGTCGACACTCGGCAGTCAACATGTCATTCCACAATCGACAGCCGACATTCGAGATGGGCCTTCATATCGACTGTCGGGGACCCCCCTGAATTTATACTGAGCTAGAACCCAGCTATCCGGCTATGATTCTGGTCTCGGACGTAATTTCTGAACTTTGTATGCTGTTTGGGAACCCAGCGCGCTCGACGAAGGTCGCGTTAGTGCTCTGATTGTGCGCGAAGCGCGCGTATAAAGAGCTGGGCTCTTCTAATTCTTGGTGTTGATACCACGCAGTTTTGAGTTGCCCGCTCTATATACTCCTATCTACCTATATACAGCCGAATCTGCGTATTCCACCATCCTTTACGCGTCGAGGTGAGCTACGAAGTGCGCGACATAGGTAAACGTCGCTCATATGAAACTCCCAGGTGAAGTGTGAGACGAGCTGATATCGGACTCCACTGAGGCTTAACAGTGTTGGTCGCCTCCCCGGAAACCAAGCGCGACATTCCGTATCCCGCCCCCATTTGAAGGCCAGCGGACTTGGCACTCCTATTGACGACGATACTACTAAATCAGGGGCTGGACTGCATTCGACCTTGACTTGCCGCAGCTTGAACCAAGTAATAACACGTCTTCGTTTTGTGCCCCAGATCCCTAGACAGATAAACATTGTCTGAGGGTCACGGGCATGGTTGTCTATATTAACTTCACTCCCTGCGAATAGTCTGCGATCCGTGATAGGTACGGTCGTCGGTCCTGATATTTTATGCGATTTTCAGGGGAATTAAAGCGCGATGTTCCGAAAATTTGATGCTTCATGTTCTTTTGGGCTATGATTGATGACCCATAACATAAGACCGCCGAATCGACCCCGGCATTCCCATCCCTTTACCCTCCTGTGTCTCGTCTTGATATACATTATGAAATCCATGAACGAATGCCAGCCAAATCACGCTCCTCATCACGGATGCAAAGCAGTCGTGAACATTGTGAAATCCAACGGTATCCGCTCGCCAAGCCAGATAGCCCGCTCGGAGTGGTTGCGCAGTTCAACTTGCGCCTCCGGACCCGGTTCGACGGTGTTCGGATGTACAAGCGCCGAGAGCGGACCCCGGTGGATCGCGAGCCATGGCACGAAGGCCCCGAACTGCGCCGGTGTGAACAAATTTACCTCGAACATTGCCACCGGATGTGGTCCAATCGGCCGGTCCCAGAACGTGTATATCCTTAGTTCAGGGACTGCGAGAGACAAGATATTAGTTTACGCGAGTACATGGTAAAAGCAAATCGGGATCGAGATGGCCAAGGAAAACGGGAGATTGATAATGGCCTTGTGCAGGGGTTATGATTTAGTAAGTCAAGGAATTTGGATGGTGATGATAAACAATGGTGAGCTTACATTCCCGCCTGATACGCTCCCAGAGCGCTTTGGCGAACGCCGACTGTTCCTTGTTTGCCTGGTAATAGTATATGTGTACGTCACTTGTCAAACCGGTGATTAGTTACGATTGATTCTCATCACAGGCTGAATGCGTGAGAAAATCAGAGCGTCGATCGGGTCACCTACAAACCTCCGCGCCGCCCGTTGTCGAGCGGCTCGACGAACTTCTCGTACGCGGTGCTTAGCCCGTCGCGCTCCGGGTTCACAAAGCTCTTCCCATCCGCGGCCCGGTCCTGCGGAAGCGGCGGGGCATCCTCGTATCCGGCGAGGGGCCAGGGGTGCTCGGATTTCAGCAGAAGCGGCATGGCGGGGCTAGTTCCGATCGATCCTATCTAGTAGAGAGATATGCTCGGTACAGGTGACAGTCGCGGAAAAGAGCTCTTCAGCATGGCGACGCTGTGGATCGGAGGCCCATCTGGCAGAGTTGTTTTACTATTGAGATGCACGCTGGCATTGGTAATAGGTGTGTGATGTCCTTGCTGTCCCTTACTAATCCGCTGTCACCCGCCCGGCCGGACGACTAGCTTGGTAATAATTCGATAAGCTGCCTACCTGGTATGTACTTCGTAGGTAGATATACCGAATACGATGTACATATGTACCTATCCGAGTTCCGAGATCCGCAAAACTAGGCCTGATATAGCAGAGCTGGCTTCGGTTGCTCGGACAAGTAACTCCCGGTAGTGTACTGACCTCCGGACCTCGAGTCCCCTTCGTCCCCTCTTCACCGTCGTCCTTTCCCATTTCGTTTCTTGCTGTTCGCGGCGGCGCTGGAAGCCCGAGGGCGCGGTGGACGGGGTGAAGATCTTCATACCGAACTGTCGGCGTAGGTCCGGCGACCTCAACTACCTACGTGCGAAATTTGTAGACACCGGGTCTTGAAAACGAGCCCTCGCGCGTTCGGGCTGAAAAAATGAGAGCTTTACCCCACTTCATTGACAGCGACTTTCTTTTTGGCCCTATTAGCGTTGAATGCTGTCTAGTGTGAAAAGGGGATCCAAAAAAAGTGACGTGGACTCGACAATCCGCTTGTCCCGTCCCCGGCATTGATGCTGCCATGAAGCCAATCAACCGGCCCGGCGGCGATAGACGGTGCTCTTTGGCCCCTGTCAGCGCTGTGATGAGATTGTTTACTCGGCCCAATAATTAACGGTTTGCAGACGAGCCGGGAGGGAATCGGGGCCCGCCGGCCTGGTAATTTGGCCCGGTATTAGGGACTATGATTAGAGGCTTAGCAGCACCGAAATTCGAATTGATACCTGCAAATACTATGTAGGTATTGGTAGGTCCTATCTACACTACGTACGGCATTGACAAGACTGACGCAATTGACAGTAACTGGCCGAATCGGGAATGAAAACGAATGTAGTTGTACTAGTGTATGTATGTGTTTTGGTGTTGGTGGATCGCGGTAAATTATGGGCCGTCGGAGCCGGCTAGCAAACCTACGAAGTTAAGAGTACATAGCCCGGGGACGCCCGTGTAAACAAAGAAAGAGCCGTCTGGATAGAATGTATAGAAATTGACAACGTAGGTAATTGGGCTGGAGACATACATGCCGAGTAGACTGGCACCGAGAATTAGAGACAACAGCTGCATACCTATTGGAATGCATCTTTTCGCGGTTGAATGCCTTCCTTTGAACCGTATTGTGGAGATGTCGCGTGGCGAGGAGTTAAGAAGCCTGACGCCATTATATATCGCAGGGCTATATAGGAGGTGTGCAGTTAGGGCTAGAATATTGCCGTACCAAGTTAAGGTGTTAAATGTCACTGGTAGACGGCATTCTCCTTTCTAGCGTATTATGTGCAGACTAGCAGGGCAGCGAAATGTGAGAACGTACGTAGGTATGTACGTCTGTTGAAGCTGGCGTACATAGTAGGGCTGAAGTACAGTGCTGCTATCCACAATGTAAGGTACAAGCTTATGATATCGGCCGGATGCCAATATGTAGATTATGTGCGTACTGTAATAAGGACAGACTTGGAGAGAAAAATACACATCGTATTTCTCTTTGAGAAGGGCGTTCGCTGGTGGATCGCCGATGTTCATAAATCGCTAATCGGTTGACGATAGCTCATTTCCGGGAGTCTCCCCGGGAAGCCCCGGTGACCTTCGGACTACACACCTACATCTAAACGCTACATAGTAATGCCGTAGGCGGCAGCTACTATCTACCGTATCTACTCAGTAGGTACGGTTCGCTACTGTGCATCAGTATAACATGTAAATTGTATATAGCATTAATTAGTGCACCTACGGTAAACCGCGTGCTTGAAAGATTCGGGGCCTATGATGCTACTCCGTACCTATACGGACGTACATAGTGATTGCTATTGGGCGTGCCTAGGTAGTCGCCGAGCACCATACGGCTGTGGGACCGAGGATATCGTCATCGCGGCTACATTATACCTAAGCTGTACCTACACGCTCCTTTGTGTGTCACCGGACAAATCATATCCCTACCGGGGTGCTTCGGAGAGGCGCGATAGCTGTCAGACCAATAGGAAGCGGCCTAATTGAGGCACAGTTTACCAAATGTTGATTTCTGATTGGGACGTCGGCCTCGATTCCGGTTGATTAACGGCCGCTTCCGACTGCAGTGCTTATGTGTTAGTGTGGCAGGTACACTAGTGCACTCGGGTACGTTGACACTGCTTAGTGTAAATCTACATGTTCGTGGGGGAATTTCCTTATTATTAGCATGCTGGATGTAACTGTATGAAGTCTACGTGACATGAGCCATTATAAGACTCGGCGCTTATAGGGCTGGACATAGAAGGTTTGAAAGAATGGAGACCGTGATGAGGCACCTAGAACCGGAAGATCGGTTCATACTTGCATGAGTGCTTACATCCCCAGTAAGAATGCAATATTACGGTGACATGGCGCCGGCACCCAGGTAGGGAGTTCCAGCACGCTGTGAGAATGACATCTCGATACGGTTTCGAAAATCGTACGATAAGAATCTATACCTAGATAAACCGTCCCGTATACAGTCCAAGGGGGTGGCGCCCTTATTGATCCGTTCGAAAGTGAAGAGTACGGTCTCCGAGCAGTAGGGTTAACTACCTTAGGTAACCTGTTAATTAAGGGACTAGGTATGTGTTGGTGGATGCGAGTTAGGTTCTAAGATCTGGACGTGTTGTTTCCGCAAGCAGTCTCGAGTGAGTAGACTAGGCATAAGCCGACATACTACCGGGGCGGACCGTAAATTAGAACAGAAGTGCCGTCGTCCGAATTGCGCCGGGAATGTGCCCCGTCAAACCGATGTATACGTAGGTATTGTGTCTACTTCGTACAGAATAATACTGGTACTGGATGTATGTGACGAAGCCATCGTCGGAAACCGGTGGTAATAGTTTCCAATAGCGACGACATCAATAGAGGGCGATGTGCTAAGCTGACTGTAGGTAGGCTAATGCGTATAACACGCCATATTTGGTTGTCAAAAGCAATCCAGGAACGGGCTGAGGCTCCTCCGGCGGTTGACGACGGACGTCTCGGGAATGATGTTGACGGAAATGGAAATCGGAGAAGGACTCCGGGCGTGCGCGTATTTGCTTGCAGGGCTGAGAAAACGGTACCTACGCGATGCCGCTGTAGGGACCTTACTAGCGTACGAGTCGCAGTAGGTACGGGATGCACCACAGAAGGTAACACAACGAAGGACTTGCTTGTTATGGCAGTGTAGGTACCGGTATGGTTTGCGGGGTGGCGGCGTAGCTTAGCTGTACGCAGTTGTTTGTAGGCGCAAATCCGCTAATCTGGTACCTAGGTAGGTACTGTGTGCCAAGTGTTGGTGCCTGTGGCAGGCCTGTCAGGCTTACCTTATGCTGAAGATGGTCAGCAAGGCAAGGGAAACACCCGACACCAACGCAAGCCTCATACGATGTCCCCATTAAGCCTTGCAATATGGCCTGATCTCCCCACTCTGCCAAAGATTGCGGGGCGATTGGCTCCAGCAGATTCCCAATCTGTGAATGCCTAGCATTTCGTTCCAGGCCCTCAAGGTCGCAACATAGTAGCATTTTCAGGCCGGTTGTGAACCAACCATGATTGACAACCAAAATAGGATCTTGATCGATTGCAACTGCCTACATAAAACTCGGCCATCGACCATTCGCCCGTTCGGTCATTCGTCCATCCAGCCCCGCCAGAGATACCCAGTGCAGGAGAATGTGAATCTCCCACCCACAAAGTCAGGCCACAATTCCCAATTCTCCGACCCGCCATATCATATCTGGGATTCATGCTCATCATGCAGCAGAGGGTCCATTGTTTGACGGG
This sequence comes from Xylariaceae sp. X802, assembly GCA_028637635.1. NCBI lineage: Eukaryota > Fungi > Ascomycota > Sordariomycetes > Xylariales > Xylariaceae > Xylariaceae sp. X802. Next base: position 1,353,705 of record JAJFDH010000001.1, on the reverse strand, counting down.
GTAGACCCGAGGTGCTAAACGGGACACCGTCCGAATTCAAAAGCGGTAGTAGCAAATAACTGCGGTGCGTGATACCTACCTATGCGCTAGATAGTAGATAGTTAGGATGTACATGCGGAGTACCTTTGCTGTTAAATACTCGACGTATCTGGATTATAGGTAATAGGTACTGCTTTGTGTACTTCTACCTAAACCTCTACACTACCGGTACGTAGCACACAGAGAGCATATCTGACGTGTGCGCGTGTACGACGCCTTTCTTAACATCATCGCCGTTGAAATGGACATAATTGTGTATGCAGTCTACGTGATTCCACTACTGTAATGATTGACAGGTAGGTTAATATGCCAACAGCTTCCGGGGAGCTCCCCTAATTGTTCCATATCACCTCCCTTGCCTATTAATTATCTGCTGCAGCAGAAAAGAGGCTGCGTTCATCTACACCTGCTGTTACCTTACATAGCACGCAATGTGCGCATGTACAGGCGCATTGCCTATCCCTGCACTCCGACGTTTATCTTCAGCCACGTCCAAATGCAATTGGCCGCTGGATATCGGTGTTGAGGAAATGGCATATGGGCACCGATCGAATTCTCACAATCCCACTTGCTTATCGACGTCTTCTGCCTTACGTCTGTTGCCCACGCATGCTGGATAGGTATTTGCTGGGATAGCAGACAAACCGCCATGGACGAAGCGTGTCTGGCTGTCGTGCACCTACACCACTTGGGTCGATGCGACGTTAGCTAAATACAGACAGACCGATGTACATGAAGTAGGTACACTCCCAATATACCTTGGAATCATGCTTTCTCCTCGTGTATATAAATAACTCAAGTGCTTGCCTCGCCAACCACGTAGTGTGCGTTTATACGGAATTCTTGCCGTACATTCACAGGTCGTTTTGCTGAATTAGCAAGCACTACGTCCGTACCACGAGCAGGGAGGGTACTTACGGAGCTACATGTCGCATAGAGCACGTTAGGTACACGCGTAGTACCCAGCAGTTATGGCCGGGTGGACCCTGCAGCAGTTCCATCGCCCTTCCATCCTAGCACGATAGGGAGACAAATTATGTGTGCATCTCTATTAGGTAGGCACTCCAACACCTCCCGTCGCTATTAGACAGACAGGAGGCCCTACAACGGTGTCCGGTGCACTTTCTCTCTTGTCCTCGTGGCCGGCTTGAGGCAGCAGCCATGCCAGCCGGCCACGGCTTCCTTGCCTGCAGGCGCATTTATGGTGGGATGTGATGTAGGAACGAAGTGGAAAGCACGCCTTGCCTGCGTTGTTAGTGTAGACGGCCGTGCAACACGGGAGAGACGTCCGTATACCTCTTCCCGTGCCCGTCACTACCTATACCTACCTACCTAGAGATCTCCTTATCCTTTTACTACACTGCGCTATACCTACCTGTACTCCCCCCTAGACTGTGCCCAGGTGCTCCATGCTCATTAGGTGCTATATAAGTAGAGCGGCTTCGATTTCATCCGTAATTTGCCGACGATCCTTCTGGCCCTTGGGTTCCGCGCTCGACGCCAGATACCGCCCCGACTAACCGGATACATCGTATACACCGGCCAAGCATTTGCGCTGCTGCTGCTGCTGCCACAAGTGTCAGGCCATTTTCGTGTTCGCTGTCCAGCGTCGGGCGGTCTCGGCCATTGTGCTATGGTGTCGACCGTGCATGGTGCAGAATTTTCCCGCCAGCAGGTACTGGCAAGTAATGTACTCGGGCATCTCTCCCTTGAGATGACTGCCACCGAGCCCATCATCTCGACCCTAGTCCGTCGAGTCATTCGAATTCCCCCGCCGTGTCTGAGCTTGTCGTGTCTACAATAAGAGACTGTTGCCGGCCTGGCCAAGGGATTCTTCTCTACATCCGAAGCTCCATACTAGCCCGTGATCCGTTCTTCGCCACAATCATATACCAACCGAGCCTCTCCTCGTTGGTTGTTATACCTAGTACACCACCCTTAAAGACACAATAGTCCATTCGCCGAGGACGAACCATATCTAATTACCAACCTCATCAGCCTCTGCCTTGCCACGGGAAGGAGAACAGAACTTGAACGAATAACCAGCAAACGGACCCTACCGGTGTTGCTGTCACATCCCCTACACGTTACACGATCCCAGCCGGAGTCTTATCTTGCAGCAAATCGACTTGAGAAACTCGGTGGCCGGGCCTGACGGTCTTCTCACAACCTACCAGGATATTCGTCATGGATGCACGTGCTATGCAAGACACCGTGACCGACGGCTCTTCTTCGTGTGTTAATGTAAGTGGGCTGACCATCACCCCCCGGCTCGAGATGCCGCCGGGAAGTCTGACGTGCTCAATCATTAATACAAAGCAGAGCATCGAGGCCCTCTTCGACAACCCCACAGACTTCACCCAGCCATCTGCGTTGACCAACATCTGGGATACTCTGGACGACTCGTCTGCGTCTAGCTTTGCACATTCACCCGCAGCCTCCGCCTCACTACGAGCACTGAGCATGAGCAGCAGATCGCCGGAATCCCGTCCATCGGCTGAGCTGCCCAACGAATCAAATAACTCATCCCACAAGCACAACATTGCCAGGAAAGCCGGACCTAAGAAGCGTCGGTGCTCAGAGGAATCCAGGACGTCCAGAGGGATCCAGGATCCATCCGCGCTCGACTGCTCAGACTACTGGCTTCGCTTTGATAGCGACGAAGAAGGCTTCGGCCGGCTCTTTGACGGTAGTTCGCAGGACACAAAGCACGTAGGTCCCTTTTACCCTACAACTACGTGTTGCGGAAGGAATGGGGCAGACGCTAGCTTTTCACTGAATCTCGCTGAATCCTTCGCTGATGCACGGGTCAGGTCGCTGAGCCCAAGCCGTCGCTTCTCAAAGACCAGCACCACCGGGACGCTCGGCGATGCCAACAGCGTGGACCCACGGCCAATGATCAGCGAACCAATTGACGATAGCGCCTTAGATGAAGCGCTCACAGATGATGATGATGACCTCTTCCCTATGGCTCTGGGCGCTGAACTAGGAAAGTCGAGTATGAGGACATCAGTGCCACCGCCCGATGCCGAAGAGAGGCTATACTCTACTCCACTGAGCTGGGAACAACCTCGTCCTGGTTACCACATGAACTACTTGAATTCAAATATGCCGCCCATCAGCGACGCAGAGAGGCAACGTCTCTTGGCAATTGCCCTGGGCACAGGCCAGGCACCCACACAACAAATCTCTCGACCGCCAACAGTGGCAGAATTCCACTTTGAGATGCCCCAAGGTCGGACGAATCCCGCAAGAAACGTTCCAGAACGGAAACCTTCAACCGCGGCCACAAGACAGCCCGCAATACAGAACTCATCAAATATGGGGGAAAGGCCGAAAGAAAAACCAAAGAACGGTGAACGAGCTGCGCATAACGACATTGAGAGGAAATACCGCACAAATCTGAAAGATAAGATTGCCGAACTTCGTGATGCGATACCGTCTCTGCGCGCTATACCGGAAGACGATGACTCGAACGGACCGGGTGGTTCGTCAAGGACAGCGCCAAAGGTCAGCAAGGTCAGTCAATGCCTCAGTCTTCGTTCTATGCATCATCACTTATTCACAGGTTCGACAGGGCACGGTTCTTACCAAGGCAACCGAGTATATCCGACAACTAGAGCGACGGAACCGGTCAGCGTCCCACAAAAATGAAGAGTTGTCTCGAAGACTACAAGCATTCGAGCAACTTGTCAGCGCTGCCCCCGGATCGAACTGGCGGCCTCAGGGATACGGAGGTCCGGTATACAGCCAGCGTTATTGACGGCATAATCTATCCATCTTCCTTGCTAATCTCATCATCCCGATAAACTACAACACATGTGAGGCATATTTCAATTCATCGTGCACCGGATACCGAAAGATTTCACTCGATTGCATTTCCATTGGCGTTTTTGTGGCAGCGACATCTGGGGAATAATTGAAAAAAAGTCAGGCGGATCATTCTGTACGCAAGACCAAACTCATCTCATAAATTTGACGAAGGCATGACGCAATGAGACTGGCAAGGAGGGATGGAAAAACCATCGCTGGAGTAACAATACCCTTTCTCAAATGAGCTTTATCTGCTCTCGCCAGGTTGCTCCGGTCATGCCCTCACTTCCTTGTTTTATAATCGACGCACCTCTCTTCTGAACATGGTGGTGAAGTGGACACAGTGTATGGACGGACGGAAATGGGCGAGCGCTCGGGGTCCTTTTTTGCTTGTGATGGGGAGCTATCACGCTTCGTTTCGGAGTTCCGTATAGTGGTGGGATGGGTTCGTCTGCATGAGACACAATCAGGCCCGATGACTAGGGATAAGAAAAAGGTCTGTTTTTGTTGAGTCTGGCGCGTGGTGCCTTTGTCGCTTGATACCGAAATACCTTGCACATAGTCCGTAACGATAGCCCTCTAATCGCTATGTCGGCGTGCAAAGCTCTGCGCAGCTTTCATCTAATGGAGAGGAGATATTCCTATACAGTCTACTTGGCGTCCGCTTGATTGTGCCTTGTTTATTTATATTTCATTCGCGGGGGAAATGAGGAGCAGCCCATCTCCGTTGAGCATGGGCTTGAACCTCCGGCCTTTCGATTCACGCTGCGGGATCAATACGTCAGGCCCCAGATATGTGGATAGGTAGGTCTAGGCGCCTAACCTAGCTACTTTTATATTATAGTGTAGTGAGGACACTGGTGGGGAGCTCTTTTATCATTTACCTATCTGCCTGTATAGGTATGTTACACGATTACGGGTGGTTCTCTCGTGGGTATACCCAGATTGCGTGCGGGGCGTCCCAGTCCCAGTATAGATCTCCTAATGTACAAATTGAATTTGCCCTATCGCCACGGTCTAGGTATTAACCGTACTCTTACACACGGGCTCGGCGCTGGAGACCCGCTCAGGAATGGGATTGGTTTCGTATCCGCAGCCGGGACTTTTCAGTTTCTGAGCGCCTCGATATCCTCGATCTCTTTGACTGCCTCGGTCGTCAGAATCAGGGGGTTGTCATCGCCTATGGCGATGCTATCCTCGATGCGGACGCCTAAGCCGCGGAAGTGCTTGGGGTACCGTTCGTCGTCGGGCACGTACACGCCGGGCTCGATCGTGATGCAATGGCCTTCTTTCAATGTCACGTTGCGTGGGTATCCCGGGATATCGTGGACATCCAGCCCGATGTAGTGGCCTACGTGGTGCGGGAACAGTGTACGTATGGCGCTCCCGCTGAGGTCGAAGCCGAGTTGCGTGAGCTGCTCCTGCAGAGCGCGCTCCGTGATGCTATGCAGCTTGTCGAGCGTCAGGTTTGCGCTTGCGCGACAGAGCGACACCGATGAGCGTTGGGCTGTGAGCACGGCGCTGTAGAGATCTCGTTGCGCCGGTCCGAATTTGCCGGATCCCGGCCATGTGCGGGTGATATCCGTGATGTACGTCCCGTATTCGCCGCCGGCGTCTAACAGGATGAACTCGTCGGGCTTCAAAGGCGCATTGTTTAGTATATAGTGAATCAGCATACCCCTTGATCCGCCGGCTACCACAGGGATATATGCGTGTCCGTCCAGTCCAGACATCTGGAAGGTGTACTCGAGGAAAGCCGCGAGGTCCTTCTCGGATGCCCAGGGGCGCCGCATTGCGTCTGTGATCGCGCGGCCCGATTGCTGCCCGGCGCGACGCATGTTCGCGATCTCAGCCGGGGATTTCACCGCGCGCACGGCATTGGCGTATGGTTTCAGGGCGCCGAATGTTGATATATGCGGCGCGGCACGCTTGATCATACCCCCGAATGGCGTCTCCGCGCCGTTCTTTGTGCGCTCGGCATCGGTAAAAACCTTCTCCACGCCTTCTAGAGCCTTGGCTAGTATTGGGACGGCGCGGCCGATGTCACCGGCCTCATCGGCATTCCATACGTCGCGTGCAGCATCTACGCCGCTCCACGGCCCGTTCCACTGCTCAGTACGCGGGTCCTTGGGCCGGCATAGGAGGTGGAAGATGTAATCGCCCGGCGCATCGCCTGTTTTTCGCAGCACAGCGAGGGATTCCGGTTCGCTAAAGCCGGTCAGATAGAGGAAGTTAGATTCCTGGCGAAACGCATAGAACACGGCGCCGCTCTTATATTTGACGTCTGCTGAGCAGAGGATGACTGCGGAGTTAGCGGGAAGAGAGGCGCACAGAGCAGATCGCCGTTCATGGTATTCTTGTGCTGTAATGCCGGGGGTCAACTCGCCCGGCTTCAGAAGATGCGGGTGGGTTTCGTGGACAGGCTGGCCGAAGAGCAGCTGTGAGGCGGGAATGGAGGATGAGTAAGTTCGATAACTAAGACTACATATTTTTGACGCCCGTGGAGGTCGGAAGAGGGTTGGTCTCCGGAAGGGAAGCGAGGCTGAGACTGGAGATGAAATCGATCTCGAGTGGACATATGATAATGACGGGCCGGGCTGCTGTTTAAGACAGGTTTGAAGCTGCCTTGCAGACAGCCTGGTTGGCTTCATAGGAAAGTTTCGATAATGGCGGGCTATAACAAAGGACCATTTCTTCCCATAATGAGGTGGCGTGCAAAGGGAACACTTTTGAAAACTCCCAAGATTTACCAGTATGACCAGGAGATTCAATCAGTCAACAAGTGACCGAGCCTTCTGCACTCTGGATCAACCCAAATGGCAGGCTTGTAACGTGTACACTGCTACCATGTACACCACAAGAGAATCTTATGTTTTTGTGTATGAATTGAATTGAGATGAAGTGAGGCCCGGGGTGTGGGTTTTGAGGCGTTCGCCCGAGATCCATGGCAGATTTCAGATTTCAGCCACCAGTGGCCGGTCACCTGGACAGGCTTGCAGTTGCAGCGTCTCCTGAACCGTGGGTATTCCAGCGCCAAGACGTTATCCGGTAGCCCTAAATGAGTGCCTGGTGTAGGCGACCTAGGTACTTCGTAGGTGGGTAGCATTCGCTAACTACAGCGACATAGGCCGTTGCTAGGCGCCGTCGCGCTGGGCTGTTGCCGTAGCGCAGGGGCCCGTGCTCCATTGTTGTTGTTGTGGTGCGCTTGTTTGGACAAGTACCGCAGGCTGTACTTTTGGTATGCCGGTACTTCAGTGCCAGCTGACACACGCCTGAGCTCCCCAGTGCGTGTGCTCCGTGCGCACCGCCTCGCAGGTACCTGCCCAATGGGTGGTACCTGCCACGCCAAGACTGCCGCATTATTTGCTTGTATCCGCGCCTTTTTCCACTCGCGCTGCTCACCTCATCCCTCTGATGCTCCCATCGACTGAAGCTGCATTACAGGTATGTCATTCAGCGTTTAGTATTTTGCGTGTCCCTCGTCGTTTGTGAGCCATTGACTCTCCAAACCCGTGCTTTCAACGTCGCCCTAATCTCCAGTCTAGCTCTTGTTGTGCTCCGCTCGGTCACGCTCTCTGGCCTCGCGCGTGCACGTTACCAGGTATGGAGCCCCTCCCATGAGCACAACACTGTCAACCTCTCTACAGCCCAGATCGTTGTTTGGCCTGTTTTGCTCATTTCAGTCTTCGACTACAGCCGGGAGTGGGTTTTGTAGCCATTGACTTGTATATCTGAGAATTTGCTCTGCTGTCTGTCGGCTGCTCTGCTGTCAAAACACCCTATACCTTCTCCGGTCCGCATCCTCACCTTCGTCCGACCTCTTCGGATTCGGCGATTCAGCATTCGATATCCACCCCCTCCGAACGCCCGACGAGCATGGTCAGAAGTCCATTATATACCAGCGGTATCCCTATTACAGACCCCCGTCGACTATTCCACCATGTCCAGTAAAAGAGTTCCACTTGCGTCCAACCAGAATGCCGCCAATTCACCTCTTCGGAGCGCTGCTCTCAAACAAAAGCGCACCTTGGCCCAGCTCCAACGCGAAGAGCCTTATGGCCAACCGCCGCCGGCAAAGAAGCTCGTTGTTGATGCCAGCACCCAGCGCGTAGTGAAGTCGCCTTCTCAGCAAACACGTGCTACCAAGAGTCAGATCCCTGTGCAGTCACGCCGTCCAACTAACACATACGACATAAAACTGGCTCGGGATAAGTCAGTCTCCCAGCACCAGCAGCGCCTGACTGCCGAGATTGTCTACACCGAGAAGGACATAGAGGATATTTTGGCCTGGAAAAACCATCATTGTGTTAGATTTCCGAAGTCGCTCTTCTACTTCGACCAGATTCCCAGCGATATAGCCCACCGACTGAAAAGACAGATAGCTGCACTTGGAGGCGTAAGTGGTCCATCCAGAACTCAGCGGTGCATGTACATCTTTGCTGACACAGGTCTCATGCTTATAGCGCGAGACAGCTTTCTTTTCCGTGGATGTGACCCATGTTGTTACGAGTCGGGCCATTCCAACCGACGATACCGCCAACCGTGATGATGGCCAAAACGTGGTCGCATTGAAGGAGGCGTCGCAGCCGGAGCAGGAGCAAACACAAACCATCAATCCCTCCCTACTCACGCGGTCCTCAGACATCTATACCAAAAGGAGGCTCTTCGATGCCGACTTGCGCGCCCGTGCGCAGAGAATGCCTCCCCAACCCAACAACCAGGCCTTGAGAGCGACGAAGAAAGCAGTGGATATCCTAGTGCGGGCTAAGGACATGGGGAAGAAAATATGGACTGTGGACAAACTCTTCCGGCTGACGGCGTTGCTCCTTGAGCAAGATCCCTACCGGAGCGCTGATATGGCATTTGGACGCCGGAAACACACTCTAACTGCACAAGCAGAATCTCGAGAAGGCAAGGATGGTAATTTGCTGCAGCTGCTGCAAAAGGAGCGCGTGAACGGACCGTCCGATCGCGATCCGACAGTTCTCGCCCGGGAGCTTGTCTACTTCAAGGGTCCGTACATTTACGTGTACGATATCGAAGAGAAACAAAAGCCTATCATGGTCAAGGAGTATGCCAAGGTGGCAGACCGATCGAAAGGAAAATGGCCTCAATTCCAGACTGCGGCTCTAGGACGTTGCCCGTTTATTGAGGACTCGGAGGTCCGGGAGGCAAGAGAAGCACAGGAGGCCAAAGAGGCCAAAGACAAAGAAGCGCGAGAAAGGGCTCTGGTTATAGCTCATTATCAAGAAAGCGTGGTTGACGCGAAGTCTGCATTCCAGGTCTCCAGAATGGCCCCTCCTAGACCTGTGACTGGAAAACGGACGCTGGGTGAGATGGAGCTCGGATGTAACCGCCAATCCAGCGTGACTTCGATTGAGTTTCCTAGCCTCCGAAACTTCGGAGTCAAAAGTATAGACTTCTCCCGCAAAGCATTTACTAGTCACGCTGCAGCAGGCCGTCAGCTCGGCGGTGAACCTGTAGCGTCTGGCGTACAGCCCTCGAACGTGACATCGGCCATTCGATCACAAATGGTATCCTCCACCGCCGTTACACCTGGTGTCATCACGGGTCTTAGCAAGGAGGTTCATGGTCTTCAACGTCAAGTTCTCCAACGGCACTCTCCAGCAATATCGCAAGATCTCAGCTCCCGACATACCACCCAAACAAGCTTTCGCGAAGATAACTCGACAAAACGTCCTCCAACTCTGGGTCGGACTTCCAGCCGCAAGCTGGAACTGATTGATGAAAGCACAAGGGAAGACAAGGTGACTGAAGATTCTCAGTCAAGTAAGCGAGACGTTCTTCGAAAGAAGCCGCGCGATCGTGACCCTAAACCAGGGTACTGTGAGAATTGTGCCGACAAGTACCCTGATTTTGAAGAGGCAAGATGAAAACGAAAACCCCCCTCAGTCCTCTTACTAACCCTGTCTTAGCACATTGAATCGAAAAGACATCGCAAATTCGCCGATAATGATGACAACTGGGTAGAGTTGGACGATCTACTGGCACAATTGGAACGCATACCAAAATGCCCAACGTGGAAGCCGGCTCAGCAATGGAACCGTTCTGCGGAGCTTGGCGTGCTTTAAGCACCAAGTTGACGATGTCTATGCCATGCCGTCGCACTCTTCAACTATAGGTAGTTTGAGAGTGCACCATTGAATCACTTGCCATCACAACAGACGTTGTTTTTCTTATGTCCCTTACAAAAGTTTTGTGGGGTGATAATACTCAACTTAATACATCATCACCCCATCCCACAACCTCTCGACCTGGTCGTCAGTAGACCTCCACAAAACAGCTAACTTTTTGCTGATTCCGGCGTGGCGTGGCGTGGCGTGGCGTGGCGTCTCATCGCATGGCACGGAGTATTTGGTTTCTTCGTTTTTCCTTTCAGCTTCTGGGCCGTGAGCAAGTTTCTATTTTGACGCATTGGTGGCGAGGGCGGCATGGTTTTATTCTACTTCAAGCTCACGTTTCGATGCTTGGTGGCGGTGAGCGAACTGTGTGAGCATGACGCATAGGATTTCCCTTTTGCGACGTGCTGGTGATCTCTGTGGGGTAGAATAGTGACGGGGAGCTTTGCTGGAGTATTCAAAATCGGGCAACATCAACCTGTGAATAACCCAGCGAATGTAGATATATGTGCCAAGGTTACGACGTTGCGCATGTGTATAAACGGTACATTAGGAGATGAGAATCAGTGCAATAGATGCAAATATGACCTCAACCCCCTGGCGGGCTGACTCGACTTTGGTGTACCTATATTCGTTGGGCTCAAGCAATTGAGTCGGTTGTGAAAAACCATTGGAATCGTGTATCTAGTGGTTAAAGCAAGTAATTACCTACCCATCTACCTAGTCTCATCCCCGGAGAGTCAACACAATCTGACAAACCAACATGGGTAGGTAAGTATGTCACTGCCTCGCAGTCAACATCGCGGGCAACAACTGCAGTTAGATCCCTACCTTGCTCGTCCACGCGACCTATAAAGAATGTCTCGATAGGGTCAAGTTGGCGCTGCTACCATCCCCTATCATGTCGTTTTTATAGGCTGGATGGACGAACAGCCATAGACAGCAACAGGGTAGGGAATGCGTTGCATGCAATTCAACCGATAGGCTGTCCAAGGCGAAGAGGAAACTGGCGCGCCACTGACATCCCTGACTCCATGCGTCTCTACTGCCCTGCGGAGTAACATCAATAGCATGGGAGGGTGGCAATATTGTTCAGCTCGTCCCTCATTTCGTAATATATGGGTAGGTAGGTAACATGTTCGCAGGACTGCTCAGTCACGATGAGGATTTCGTTTGCGGTGTGCTTTCTTTTGACCCGCCTTTGCACGAAGGTGCACTATATTCCATTACCATGACGAGACCAGAGATGAGTCCGTTGCCCATGGGTGACACTTTTGGGCGTTAGTTATCCTGGATGTTCTGGTGCTGCAGGGAAAAAGAAATCATCTATTCTCCGTCAGACTTCTCAAACCTCCTCCCTTCGCCCCCCGAAAGTAACTAGGGTCGTTGACTCTTATTATGTCTTAGAAAGGCTAACCGTAGTACCCTCCATCGATGCTACGCTTCATACCCGGCGGCGCCCATGATCTACGGCAGGTGATCAAGGAAATGCCGGAACATACTACCCATGGCCGCCTCTGGAGCATGGGGTAAGTTTGTAACCCTCTTTGGTTGGCCGTCGAGACTTGGGATAACCATTTCGTGGACTCTATCGACTGACTGAGCAAAGGCGGTGTCGAGCGTGCCGGCTATTGGAAGCAGGTAACCCGAGGCGCGTTACGAAAATGGTAAAACCTACATATGCGGGTTGGCAGATCTCTTTCAGCTCTGGCCACTGCGCGCGGTTGTTCCTCGCGCCAGCCGGTGTGCTCGCATACCTTCGTATATCCCGAGTTCCACTTCCGAGCACATGCAGATCGCTCCGTGAGACATGAGGCCGTCGGTGACTACCACTTGCCCGCGGGTTGGCTACCAGAATTATATAAAAGAGCCCACGCTCTCCCCCAGTTGGCCTGATGTGTACGACATCCCGAGCGTACAAGACCAAGTTTCCTTGAGCTTTCTTCGATATAACAACACGTAGCTCACCATGACTATCTGGGACGACGCAGCAGCCATCCCTTCGGTACCGCCGGTACTTACCGTGGAAAGGCTCAGGCAATATGTGCAAGCCAATCCAGGGATTATCAACGAGCTAGAACCTCGATCGGGGCTCACGCCGCTGGCCGCAGCCATACGCGCTGGAAATGCCACTGTCGTCAAGTTGCTCCTGGACAACGGTGCCAACCCAGATGGGAAGACTCGGGACGGACTGGTGCCCACGTACCTCGCGGCAAACGCATCAAGGTCGAGGGCGCGGATGGTCCAACTGCTTCTCGAGAAGTATCCCCGAACCTTTGACGACGCAGGGCCCTCGACGATCAGGAATGAAACCCCGCTCATGGCAGCCGTTAGGAGGAAGGACGCCAGCACTATCAAATTACTCGTGCAAGCCGGCGCCTCGAAAACAAAAGTCAACAGCGAGGGCAAAACCGCAAGGGACCTAGCGAATGAGTTCCAGCCCGCCGGTCTAGACGTCGGGAAAGCCCTCCAGCTCGCTGGGAGCAAAGGCCGAGGGGGCGTTGTCACGTATGTGGACGAGTGGGTGTTGCAGGTCCTCGATCATTTCAACATCTGGAGCCCGCTTGGCGATATTCTTGATGCCACGACCCGGTCCTATTATGATGTTGCCTTATTCGCCCCGCTGCCTGAGGTGAGCAAACCGATATAGACGACGGCTCCTTGGCGGAGACTGATATAAAGATTATGGGCAGGACGTCCCGGAGCCTCAAACGGCGGCAGACTTCAAGCAGAACCTAGAAAATGCGGTTAAAAGGTAAAGCCGCCTCGAAAGTTATGCTGCGGTTTTATTTTGCGGCTCATTCCCATGGTCCATCCCCTGAGTCTACGTATCCTATACCCCTGTAGCGGTCGCAGAGTTGCGCGCATCATACATATGAAGATCATGCTGAAGGTTTCTCGGGGAACCTGTCGCTAACTTCGTGTTATAGGGGCGGTCTCGACAGGTTCTTTCCTCCCGGCGACCCCTATATTCAGCAGGTGGCCAACAAGGCCTTCGATCTCAAGAAGGATCCCAATAATCTCCTGAACTCACCCGCCCAAGTGGACGGTCTCGCAAAGCTAGCGCTGTACCAGCCTATTCTCTACTGTGGTGAGTCCCAATGATCCCGACTGTAGGATATAGAAATTATAGAATGGCCAGCTAAGCAAATCAACAAAATCAAAGACGACAGCTGGTCGATGTGGGTAGAAGAAGACCAAAAAGGGAAGGGAGAGCGATGGCGAGCACAGATCGAGCTCGTCAAGCGAATCAGCAGCATAACCACGCGAGCAGTCCCGAACAAGCGCGGCTGCCACCTCCGCTTCATCAACAAGGACACGCCTACGTACAATAACCTCGACGAGGCGCAGATCGGCAAGATCTTCGCCGAGTACGGCACGAATGACGGCTGGACGCCGATCGGCACGCAGCTGAGGAACCGCGTCCTGGACCCTATTATTTACAAGGAGCTTGACGAGGGCGCGATTAAGCGGCCGTATTTGGTCTTGATGACTACGGATGGGTATCCTACAGCCGAAAAGGCTATGAAGGGCGCGAAGCCCGGGCCGAAAGACGAGAATCAGAACGAGGACGCGGACCGCTTTCGTAAGGAGATCCGGCTTTGTGGCAAGAAGTTGGAGGAAAAGGAGTACAGGCAGGATGGTGAGTTTATTACTTTTACTTCTTGGGTTTTTGTTGGATTAGAGCGCTGACGATTTGGCGGATTAGTTGTTCGGTTCTCGATTAGCCAGATTGGCAAGAAGATTAGCTATAAGGATGACGAGGAGAAGGTGAAGCTGTTCTTGGATGGTCTTGAGTCGGATCCTGATATCCAGGACGTCCTTAATCGGACTGTGGGTATGTATTACCTTTCTTGAAGCTTATGTGCACTTCGTTTGGGGATACGACGGCGCTGACGCGTGAGCAACAGATGTCTTGGATGCCAAGTACGACGAGCTTAGAGCCGACGTGAAGAACCTGGAGACTTGGGTGCGTAGAGATATATCTACATGGCTGTGTTTACGTTTACTGACTCTTGATAGTTGCTTACGACGTTACTGTCGCCCCTGCAGTCGCTTTTCATGTAGACTTGGTTTACTTTGGAAATAGCGGGTTCATCAGCAGCGTATGGCTGCTATATAGTAATCAACAAGGTAAAGGCCCGCGAGGAATAAACGAGGCCTGGAAGGGTATAGGGAGCAAAACGAGTCCACACCTAATCGGCGTAGCAATGAGGTGGAGGGCCATGATACAATCAAAGTTCCAACCCCGAAGCCTTGATGATAACAAGCGCTTAGCTATTAGTTCATCAATAGCACCTTAATATACCCACCCAACTCCAACGCCGCCGAGGCCTTTGCTGCGGCGGAACCAGTGACTGATTATTCTGCTCTGCAAAGCTTCGCTAGAAAAGCTGGCATCACGTTGTAAGCCTTGTCAGGTAGAAAGTCAGATCGCCAGAACCGGTTGCTAATGGGGAGCAGACAGACACGTTATATATACAACCCACATAAAATCATCTCTCTGATTCTTAAAATTTCCTATTGCTTTCCACATCCGTCTTGTGAATCTATCGATGCTATACACCATGCAACTTTAAAAGGCTGTGATGCATATATCCGCCTTGACCGTTACCATGTACGGTCCCCATAATAGGGATGTCGATACGGCGAACTGACGCGAAGAAAAGAGAAAACAGAAAGTTGTTAGGCAAAAGCACAGGGAGGCTCTCACTCCTATGTGATGTTTTTACAGATAAACTAGAGAGAGACTACGATTTCGTGCGGACGTGTGTCTCTTTTGGGTGGAATAGGGGTTGCATAGCCCTGCAGTTCTGACGGCACTTTAAGTTCGAACACAGGGTTTTATTTTTTTTTTCAAAATTACCTGCAGTTTAGAGGGTTGCCTTATTTTTATTGCAGCAGCAGGTATCGAACCTCTCGGCGCTCTGACGCTTTCGTTCCGCCGAAACTAGACGCGCAAAACGAATATTAATTCACGACCCTCTCCCCCACCAAAAAAAAAGGCACGACCATACGCACGACAAATTCATTGCTTTTCAGAGACTTCACGTGAGAGCAATATCGCTCATGCTATACTTTCTTTACTATCCAGTGGTTGCTCGTACGTACCTCAGCGTTTCCCGCAGACAACCCACCCGATACCGAGCGAATATTAACGTTGCTGCACCCCAGAGTCGGTAATACGTGATAAGAAGCACGTCCCATCTCTACAATTTTCCATCAAGCCGCTACTAGGCCGCGAGTTTACAAAGTTCACATTCATCAACTCGACCCTCTGAGATCCTTATACGACAGGGCGGTGAATCAACTACTACTTCGTGAGTTCTGCCTACCATGTTACCACCTTTTCTTATGTTCCTCCCCCCGACCAACTCTACATGTGCTTTCGCGCCGCTTTGACGGCCCGTTCCGCAGCGAGAGGATCTGGATCGCTACCGTCCATATACCCAAAGTGTTTGCACGCCCAATGCTCATCAATTCGGCCTATTAGGTATCCCCAGTCAACAAGCGTGGGACCCAGAAAATCTCCAGGCCGATAACCCAAGGGTCCAAACAAAGCTGCGAACAAGATCCAAGCAGAAAGAGGAGGAGAAGAGTGAAAACGACACCTCGTTTCCACCAGCATTCCAATAAGCAGCAGCAACACTCCGACTTGAAGACCAAGAGACATCAGTATTTCAACTAGAGAGAGGCCAAGATGCCGCTTTTCTTTGATGTTCAAATTCCACGCGACAGCGACACAAAGCCGCCACTTATCGTCCCGGCCTATCTCCTCTCGTCCCAGATTACAATGTGTCCCGCCAAGACCATTATGGCTCGACATCACTACTTTCTCACCGTGAAGAAGGTGAAGTGCAATAATGATCCAGACAAACCCAAGAAGCCCCCCAGAAAGGACATCAGACAAAGGCTCCGTCTCCCCCGCGAGCCATTCACACACGGACCCTCGCCGCTTGGGCTATACCAGCAGAATACAACGGATATCGATGTCGAAGCGGCCGACGAGGGAATCATCAACAATTGCCCACAAGGCAAATAACGCGGCATCCAGCTCAAGAGTACCATGTGCTAACTTGCGGGTGCTGAGGGGTGATTTCGGGAATGGAACTGGCGCATCTTTGGGGTGTTCATGGGATACGGGGAAGTTTTCGGTTTTGAAGTTTAATAGTTAATGCATATACCCATTCTGCTTGTCTGCTTCACAGACTTAACCTCAGGGCCGGCATACATGGTGTCAGTCTCCCAACCCCCGCCGAAGAAAGC
Organism: Xylariaceae sp. X802; assembly: GCA_028637635.1. NCBI lineage: Eukaryota > Fungi > Ascomycota > Sordariomycetes > Xylariales > Xylariaceae > Xylariaceae sp. X802. The sequence continues at coordinate 1,337,446 of JAJFDH010000001.1, read as the reverse complement.
ACCAGTGGCTCCAAGATCAAGGCATATGGCATAAATGGGCTGGGAGTATGGTATTGCAGGAACTTTCAATAAGTCTGCCATGGCATTATGGCCGGCAATTTTGCCGAGTGGACTTGCATGCTGGCAAGACATCCTGGCATAATGACCGCCATCACCGTCGGCTAAGGCGCATGCTACATCTCCTGTTGCGAAGATATCTTTGCCCGATGAAATGCGTAGGTCTCGGTCAACATGGAGACGACCAAATGCATCCTTCTCGCCTGGCACTTGCGTTGTCAGAGAACTTGCCTGGACTCCGGCGGTCCATATTGTAGTAAGCGTCTCGATGTGCTCACCTGAAGACAATGTCACTCTACCAGCATCCATTCCGGTGACGCAGGTACCTGGTAAACTCTCTATTCCAAGGTTATTGAGTGCCTTAATGATATAAAGACGTGGCTTTGGGCCTAAGCCAGCACCAATTACCTGTTGTCGTCCCACGATAATGACACGGATGTCGGCCTTCTCACCAAGTATTGTGCGTAGACGAGAAGGAAGTTCGGTAGCAATCTTGATCCTGGTGAATCCACCGCCATAGACGACGAGCGTATCCCGAGCTTTACTAGCAGGCTTCAAAGCAAGACTCCGGAGGTGTCTGTCCAATTTAACGGCATCTTCAATTTGATCCACTGAAAAGGCGTAGTCGTTGAAGTCCTGGACTGTCGGGATGCACAACACGGCTGCCGGCCGCTAGGATCAGTTTGTTATAAGACCACGCACCAGCACGGTTGACCATCTCGATCTCGTGGTTTGCTGTGCGGATAATATCGGCGATGCTATACACAAAACGGACACCGCAGGCACGATAGACGCCGTCAACTGGAGCACTCATTTTTTCTGGATCCGGCTCGTAGAGCCTCGGGCGTATCACAAGGTTCACATCAGGTGCAATCACAACCACCTCGATCTTATCGGCTCCTGAAATGGCTTTCTCGAGGCTTAGGCTAGCCAAGCGGCGCGCACCTAAGGCGGACGAGAAGTCGGCAAAGCCTGAGCCAACGACAACGATCCTTTTTGACATATAGAGATATTGTGGTGAACAAACTGATGGTTAGATGATGTAGGAATAACGCCGCTATATTCCTTGAAGTGTCGGGACAGATTGATAACATGACAACAACAACATATGAATCCTACAGGCTCTATATACAATTCGGCCTCTAATACAAACCTTCACTTCATTTCCCATTGACGTCCCGGTTAGTAGGATCATAATTGGCGCCGGGCCGGGAAGAACCAGCGGTCAACTGCCGGCTGGGGCCTCGCGGGCGTTACAATCAATACCCGCATTGCAATCGATACCCGCTTGGCCATCGTTTCTGAGGGTGTCGCGCCTGGGCATCATATAGAGAATGCGGTCTCTTAGACCAGGAGTAACGTCCGAACGGCAATTCCTATCGGTTGGGATCTACGGTGATCAGTCGGCATTGTTGGTGGCAAGGTTGACGGTGATTACGTAGCACCTAGATGGAAAAACAATTGTTGGGCCGTGAGGGAGAACTTGGTGCAGGAAAGTCTATTTGCCAAGGTATAGTGTAGTTATTGTGGCTGACTAATTGGTCGGTTAGTGCCAGATTCAGTAGTTATGCATAGCTCAGTGCTGCGTTATGTATAACGTGTGTGCATAACTGGCTACCAAGTCGGCTGGGCCGCCGACTAAGATCGGCCATCCCGCCTGAGGAGTTACTAACTATGCAGTACTATGTAGATAGGAGCATCGCCACATCCACTAAACTTCACCAGTTGGCCGAACTTGGTTGGTGGCCTATCAGACGCGGCAGCGCGTTGTTCGTACGAATAACCGTAGCTCCAGCTCCTCAGGCTGCTTACAGAAAAATCTCGCCGCGATATCTTACATGCATGAGTTATACTAGGTATTCCGTATCACCCAATGGCTATCGACTCCTTGGTATGTAATAGCCGGATATCCGGCTCCCCTGATTTTCTCCGCTTTCAATTGAATCTGTTTGGTAGCAGCTTAGTTATCTATCTATCTGGTTCCGCATACCCGCTGAGCCGCGAACATCTTGATACATCATGAGTTCCGAGAGCCAGTTGTCTGCCGCAGCCGCAGCCGCAGCCGCAGCGTCAGCTAGTCGTGTCTCGGTAGCCTGTCTCCCATGTCGCAGCCGCCATGCTCGTTGTGACGCTCGGCAGCCCGTCTGTGCACGGTGTTTACTCGAAGGGAGGACGTGTGAATATGTGAAGTCCAGAAGAGGCGGACTGAACCGTGCAAGGCTTGCAGAGCGCCGTCATGCCCGTGATAGTGCTCTCGCCTTGCCGGCCGCCGCGATTCCCGCACCAGTGACCCGACTTGAATTAAAGCGAGGAAACCAGATCTCGACTGAACCCATTTCGGCTATAACACCTACACATAGTGCCTTATCTGAGGAGTCGGGAACGATGAACCGCGAGGCGTCGGGATCGGGGACTCCAGATCGCCCTATCAGTAACGACGTACTGTTCTCGAGCGTCACAGATGACCGCCTCGTTAATCTGTTTTACAAGCATTTCCATAGGTGCCATCCCTGCGCCCTACCACAACATAAACTCCAACAGTTCTATGGGGAGACGCCGGGGCAGGAGATCCTTACGCTGCTGATAGCCGTTATGCGCTTCATCGGTTCGTTGTACAATGCAGACTCAATAACTCAGTCCACACCACAGTTAGAAGTCAAAGTTACGGAAGGATTCCAAGCCGTGAACAATCTTCCGCCTGACCCATTCCTGGTGCAATGCCATCTATTCTACTCTATTGCCTTGTACTGGAATAACGATAAAGCCAAATCTCGGGGAGAGATCGACGCCGCTATACGGATTGCCCTGGGCTTGGGTATGAACCACCGCCAGTTTGCTACAGACTATGCATGTGGCGATACGGTTCTACAGGAATGTCTTAGGCGAACGTGGTGGCAACTATATTGCATTGATGCGTATTTCGCCGCCATCAAACGCTCGCCAACGTTCGCCCTTTGCGAAGTGGATGTTGATACAGAGCTTCCCTGCGAGGAAGACGAATACGAGACGGGGGTGAGTCGCAAAGCCCAAATTCAAATTGCCAGTGCTTACGATGATGTTGGTGACTAGCTAATACCGACACCCAAAACTCTCGATGACTTTGATTGGAGGGAGTTCGCCCCCGAAAACCAGGTCTTCTCATCGTTTGCGTATCTCATCGGGGCAACGCGCAGTATTGCGTTGTCACTCTCCGCTGGGTCGCCTGACTCGTCAAACTGGTTCTCTACCAAGGTAATTGCTGAGATAGATGCCATCATTGACAGCTGGTTTCTCCTTCTACCAAAGTCCAAGAAAGAAATTTTGAAAGAGGGAAGTGTACTCGACGAGCTCATGTTCCAAGCACATATGGCTGTTCACGCGTGAGTTGGTCCGAGTTGTGGTACCTTGACACCAATCGCTGACACTACCAAAGGAATCTCATCGCACTGCATCGCCCCTTTTCTAAGCTACCCTTTCATCCACTCGAAGGTATCTCAAGTTGCTTAGTCAAGCCTCCCGAGCGAGTGCCTGTGGGAGATTCAGAGGCTGTACACACTCAACGGTGTTTACAGTCCATCGAAGCTCAACTTCAGTTTCTTGTGCTACCCGCACCGCCGTTTCATCGAAGCCCATTCACGATTTGCATGACAGCTGCAGGCACGCATACTTTGCTTTCAGCAATCAAGGTACTCTTTTCTGGGCGGCAACTCGTTGTTGCGAGGCACCAGCTCCGTTTAGTGATCGGTTACATTAAGGCCTTAGCCAAAGTGTGGCCACAAGGCGGCAAGAATCTGGACGAGATTACAACGATAGCACGAGAAGTTCTGAGCAAGAAGAGCGATTCAGGACATCAAATCGTGGCTCATAAAAATACTGCAATTAGCCAGCCACTCTTGGCACCGGTTATCGAACCTGCAACTGGGATCGAGGGTCTAGACGGCTGGGGCAATCTTGCGATGACAATGGAGACCCAGGGCGGCACAGAACCTTACTGGAACTTTGGCAACGAGCTCCAATCGGACATACCCGTTTGGTTTGACAGCTACTAAAACGGCGGGTATTATTCACCAATTCATGCACGCCGCACGATTCAAATGTCGAGTGCTGCGCAGTCTCTTCGTTGTGGACATGATCTCCGCAATGTTGGGCTAAGGTAACTATGGAGAAGACGGTTGTAATGCCTCACAATTCTACACTACTTGCTAAATTGAATAGAATGGAAAACTCGGATGTCATCAGCCCTGGCACATAGACTTGTATTGTCATGAGAGGTATTGTATATTAACGATTTGCAACGTCCACAGAAATCTTTGGCACATTGGGATATTTGTTCATAGAAGGAAGGTCAAGGTCCCTGGATTCCTCCACCTGTGGCAATGAACCTGATCAATTCGTTGCCCCTTTTCAACCCTTCAAAGACATGCTTTCGTGTCTATTAGGTGGCCTAGGAATCATCAAGTTGAGGATTCCTTTTATTCGCATCCGTATGTTGCATCTTTGTTCTCCTACTTCCGCTCCCGGAAGAGGCCGATGTGGCTTTACACAAACCGTGAAAGGGAACGCAACTAGGTGTTTTGTTTCAATTTCCAGCATCTTGCTCTAATTGAAAGCGCTAGCCGCGTCTAACGATATCAAACTGGTTGCCATGATGGGTTGGCTGTCCGTAAACCTTGTACTGTATCCAGACCCCAGCCAATAAGGAACCGCATGATCAACCTCCAGCAACGTCTCCCATACACGCATTTCAAATCCATCAACACGCCAATACCGATTAATCCCTACCTCTGAAACTTGGACGCAACATGACTCACAATTCGACATCACGAATGACAGACGAATCCGAAGATGACGGACCGCAAGACTGGGACTATGCGGATATACCGATCCTTGACCAGATAGAAGAAATAAAGGGCTACTGCCCGGGGGGCTTCGCTCCCCTGTCCATTGGAGATACGATAGCCAACAGATTTCAAATCATCTACAAACTCGGCTACGGCGGAATCGCCATAGTGTGGTTGTGCTGGGAGGTAGCGACCAAGACATGGAAAGCCGTCAAGGTAAACGCCGCCAGTAACTCAACAGAAGACTGCGGTGATGTCAAAGCCCTCAGTATAATGAGAAAGAACAACGTGGGCCCGAAGCAGCTCGAAGCGAACCATGTCATGATGATCCTGGAGACATTTTGGATAGAGACGCCCAATGGCCGACACTTGTGTACCGTCATGCCTGTCCATGGCCCGCGGGCTTGCGAATGGCGTACTGAGGAGATGAGGCAGGACACGAAGAGAGTCAAAAACCTCTGTTATCAGATCACGCAAGGTCTCAGCTTCTTGCACAGTCACGGGATCTGCCACGGCGATTTCCGACCTCAAAACGTGCTTATGAGACTCAGGCCAGGTAGTCTCGATCATATCACGAGAGAAGGTATGTGGGAATTGCTGGGGCATCCAACCGTCGCCGAACTGTATACCGAGAGCGGGAAAAGAAGTAAACACGGTCCCAAGACTCTTTGTGCATCCGCGTCATGGCGGCGCTTTCGAGAATTTGTGATTGACGAGGCCGTAATTGTCGATTTCGGCGAGGCCTTTACACCTGATGACCAACCATTGCGCTTCGGGATCCCTAAGAAGTACGCTGCTCCGGAAGTGCTGTTTATGAAGGGTAGGCCAATGTTGGGTAGCGATATATGGTCTCTTGGGATTACGCTGCTTGAGTTGAGACTAGACGACTACGGAGCCGATTCCCCGTTTCCCATCATACGAAACATGGAACGATTCCTTGGCACGATCCCAATTGGATACCGATACGCTGCTAAGAGGCTACTCGAGAAGGACGGATGGAGGCAGAGAAATACTAGCGCGCAAGGCCAGACTGACAGTGCTGGCCGCTTCAAGCCTCTCACGGGACCGCTGGACGTGCCTCTAGATGACGATGAGGAACGAGAGTTCAGCGGCGCCACATATACAGACAGGCTGACGATGAAGCTAGCGTCGCTGCAAATCGCCTTGGACGAGAAGACAGACCCTGAAGACCCTACTGGAACGCAGAGAGCACTCGTTCCTTACTATTTGCCTGAGGATGAAGTCCAAGAGCTTTCTGATCTCCTTCACCAAATATTAAAATACGATGCTAAGGATCGAATGCCCGCATCACAAGTCCTGCGACATAAGTGGTTCAAGAATCAACGCCCCGTAGGGTTCATTCGACGCTGGTGGTACATTTGGGTGGCTGTACTCTTTTTGGGATTCCTCCTTTGTTTATATTGGATGTGGAACGGGCTTCCTTGGGGCAATTGGGCTTTCGACCGGAGCAATAGCACGGCGTTCACGAGTTGGCCCGAAAGCTGTGATGTCAGAATCATATATATTTCGTCAGAATAGCTCGCCTCATAGCCCAAGGATACTTTGCCCGGCTTTGAATTGCAATTCTGTTAAGATGCTTATATCTCGAAGTGCCTAGGTAGATAAGAGCTCAGACTAACTCATACGCGATGGCGAGGCCGTTTGTGACTTACCTACCTAATTCGTAAACAGTTCACCCGGTGCCGGGTAACGATTAAGAAACACATACACATGTTGCCCCGTACTGATGGGCAATGATCCCGAAATGGAAAATTGGTCATTCAAAGAACAGTTCAAACGTCGACGGTTTCGGGTGTAAGATGAATGAAAGCGTGCTGTCTTGGCTCTCCGCTTCGGTTCCTTTGTCGACAAACGACAGCGAAAGGGCCTTTGTCACGAGGGAGTCCAACAGATGCTATTATGTCTAGTCTTCCACCCCATTCTTGCTTCCAAACCCGCAAATCATTGCCGTGAATCCAGCAAGACGAGCTGTGCAACGTTCAAATATGTCGTTCGAACAATTTGTACAGGCGCTCAGAGCCAAGGAGAAGGCGCCGAAAGGGGCAGCCAACGCAGAACAATCACAGGATTCACCCCCGGGGCTGCATATCACCACAAGCTATCAGGAGTGGAATGAGGGCGACGAGCTGCCTAGTGGCGGACCTCTGCCTCTTGAAAATGGGACGTATGCGCCTATTTCAGCATTTACGAGTTCTGGCGCGGGTACCAAAGACGATCCCATGGTAAGCTTCACTTATTTCATTTTCATATTGGAGAAAGAGTCCATCGCGTTGCTTGTACTGACAACAGAGCTGTAGGTGCTCTTCCCGAATAAGGAGATCGCATTTCTGAAGTGGCGCTCGAAGGAAAAATTTGCGGCCCATGTAGCTTTCGCGAAGCAAGTCGCCAGAAGGCTGAAATTCAGTCATATCTGGGTCAGGTGCGTACTAGAATTTGAGTAAGCTCTCCATACCTAGCAAGCCGAAGCTAAAGCAACAGAAGGAGAACGGCATATGAAGCCGAGTCGAGGAGAAACGTATTTTCTGCGCTGTCCACTGGAGAGACAGAAAGAGATCCGCCTCACCTCACGGTATTGCTTGGAAACACCGACAAATGGGTCATTGTTGGCGGCCATATCTTTGTTTCAATCGCGAAAGATGGGCAGCTGGAATACGTGTCGAATGAAAAGATGTGGTCTCTTTCCTCTGAGAGAGGACAGCGCCGAGTTATAGAGCTATGGGAATGGGACGACTGGGATACACCGAAACGAGGACACAGGATCGAAGCATAGGCGAAAGTTGCCGCGGAGAAAGGAATACAGACTAGATAGGCAATAATCTCGGGGTTGTAAATTGCGCCATTTGGGCTGAAATCCGTTTCTGCAGATGATGAAAGCATTGGTTGATGAGCCGTAAAAATGAAGCTTTGTATAGAGCCCGGGCTAGGCCGAGTTGTCATGGGCTACCTCATCCTGGTAGCCCTCGCATACCATCTAAATGGATGTTCATTCGGATCAAGGCCTAAACGTGCTTGACTTTGTGAGCGATACTGTCAGGAAGATCGCTACAACTGTCGTGGCGGCCCAAAAGCCGTGGCTGACAACATGGGGTGAATCGTAGATTCGTAGTGTAGGTAGATGGTGTACGAAGTACGAAGCACGATGCACAGGCGCCTCAAACCGACCGATGCCCCAGCCACAACCGGTTTGTGGCTTGACTTCACCCTTGGCGTGCATAATGTACGATTCCCCGCGTATTTTATGCATAAATCGATATTCTGCTCAAGTTCCCTGCATGAGATCTGCTGCCCTTCAAGCTCGTCTACAAATAAATTTCGCAATAGGTACACAAGTTTGGAGAATCTGGTTCTCAGATCGCTTTTTGTGGCCTTGTCGTTTCACCGGGTTCAGTTAATCTAATCTCATTTCATTCTCAGCATGGAGACCAATGCTTCCTCTCCATCACCCCCGCCCTCTCCGATACAGGACCGGCCATTGTCCCCTGAGCTGCCGCTCACCATGACGGCATCTACTGTCCTCACAGCTCTGCCCCGTGATGCAAGTTCGGCTTTGGCGTCTGCTGGCCAGTTCGACCAGGAGAAGGTTTTCGTGCGCTTCAAGGCCGTCGGCTCGGCACCACAGTTGAAAAATGAACTTCGCAAGATTAGTGCGACACAGAAGTTCGAGACCGTCGTCACGTATCTGCGTAGGATATTAGCTCTTAGTCCGACTGATGGCTTATTTCTCTACGTTAACAGCGCGTTTGCCCCGGCACTGGATGAGATCGTGGGGAACCTGCATAGAGTATGTTGTGTTGTCCACGTGATTTTCGTTCTTATACCCCTTTGCCCTACCGTACAGAGACTGGGTTACTGATACAGACCACCAGTGCTTCAAGGATTCAAATAATCAGTTGATTGTTGTCTATTCAATTACCCCTGCATTTGGCTGAGTTGTGCAAAGCTGAAATTCAACTGTCACGATCCTCACGGTATCGTTCTCAACCCACGCTGATGCCAAACTCCGTCTAGCAGTATGCAAAATGAGTCCCTTTGACCACAAATAATGCGCACGGAGTGCCCTAAAACTTTTCAGTTTCTCTTGTAAACGCGTCGAGTTCTTCCTTTGGAATCGGGTACGTGTGCTCGGGCGCCGGGTATTGACGGCTCTTTACCTCCTCCCGATAGGAGTCAATGGCTCGCAAACTCTCCGCCCACACGTTCCCGTATTGCTTGACAAATTTCGGGATATTGCGACCAGGGGGAAAGTACCCCGACATGTCAACCTGCACCAAAACCTGGCCAGAGCATCCGTTGCCTGCCCCGATGCCGATGGTGGGGACCGAGAGCTTTTGCGTGATAATGCTGGAGACCTCGGCAGGAACAGCCTCAAGGACCGTGGCGAAACATCCTGCTTTCTGCACCGCGAAGGCATCCTCGAGGATTCCCATGGCACCTTTCGAGGTTTTGCCTTGTACCCTGAATCCGCCCAAGGCATTCTGGCGCTGAGGGGTTAGGCCAACATGGGCCAGCACAGGAATACCTGCCTGTGTTATCTTTTGGATTGCGGGGGCCATTTCTTTCCCCCCTTCCAACTTTATACCGTTCACGCGCCCTTCTTTCACAAACCGAATGGCGGTTGATAATGCCTGCTCGGGTGATATCTCATAGGAACCCATGGGAAGGTCACCAATCTTAGAAGTGTCAATTTGGCGACCATGTCGGCAGAAAGGTCCAGGGGGTTGGGGGCCTGCTTACAATGAATGCAGCCTTAGTGGCTCGCGCAACTGATTTGCAGTGCAGCAGCATATCGTCGACGCCGATCTCGCTCGTGTCCTCTAATCCCAGGGCGACCATGGCCAAGCTGTCGCCTACAAGAATCATATCCATTCCTGCAGCGTCGGCGACATGGGCACTTGGGAAGTCATGAGCAGTTATCATGGTGATGGGCTCATTTTTCTTGTACATCGATCGAAGGACCCCCAAGGTGACTTTCTTTCTAGAGGCCGCCACAGGCGCGCCATAGGGCGAATGCGAACTCCATCTCCGCTGCGATGATAACAAGGGCTTGGCAACTGTTATTGGTGGGCGCAGGGCTGATCCAATGCCCCGATATAACAATAATGCACACTCCGCGCGTCCGGAACCCATTCGAGTGGATGATACAACACGTCTGGTTGCGAGAATCGGTCCGAGATTCAGATTTCCGTGGGATCCCAATCGACTATTTAAGTTGATTGTAAAAAGAATTTAAATGTCGCATTGTGGTCTTGCGTCCCCGTCAGCGCCTTTTTTATGCCTTGGTCATGATGATTTTTGCCGCGTACAACTGGGTCCCTAGCGGCGACCTCGATGGACTAAAAGCCCTCCCCGAGGTCAGCCATGGGCATGAATGTGGCTGACATAACCCTATTTGGGAATTTCCGCGTAGCTAATCAAATGTGGCTTTTCATGTGGGTCCAGCAGTTAACGTTCAGCCACAAAGTCTTCGTCAGCGCTTCTCCATCCCTTTCAGCTGGGTTGAAAACCAAAGCATGCTTTTTCAGCGACAGTCACTCACCAATCAGATAAGATGGCAACGCCGACTACCACCAGGCCGTCTTCTCACAAGCAGTTACGCATGAGACTCAAAGTGCTCACTTAATATATCCCATATATTCTTAAGCAGGTATGGCATAATTCTATGAGACTCAGCTCCGGTCTCGACCCGACACCGCCATCCAGACATCGCCAGCACCTGTTTTAATAGGTGCACGTTAGTCACGGTACCAGCTGTTAGGAAACTTGGGTCTTGACGATGGGTGTGATGTCGTCAGCCAGCTTTGAATGAAAATGAAGGTCTCAACGCACCAATCAAACACATATCCAGCAGACTTGCTTTTCAGGAAGAACGCATCTAGTCTTAGCTGCCGGCTCGGCATTAATATCCGTTATGCACTGATGTTTGGACGCATCCATTCAAGATGAGTGGGCGAATGCACTTGGTTCAAAGAGGCAACCAACCGCCGCGACCTGTTATTTTATAATATGTTCAGTACAGACGAATAGTAAGTTGCTGGATATTTCAGCGGCAGTGCCAGTCCTACATCGGGGCTTGGCACTTTAAGTTGATGTCAAAGCGAAAGTGATGGTCATTACTGCGACTGTTCTTGGGATACTAGCAGAAGACATTAGAAAGAGAATCTAGAAAATGCCGACACAAGCCTACGATGCAGACGCAGCAGCACTGCTCCAGGCACTCCTCACCACGATCGAGAAGAATATCATCCCACTCACGTCGGCTGCCATCTCAACATCGGGCAACAAACTATTCGGGGCCGCGATCCTGTCGAAATCAAACCTAGTGCCTCTAATCGTGGCAACGAACAACGAGAGCGCCTCCCCGCTGCTGCACGGCGAGATCAACTGCATCCAGCAATTCTTCGCGCAGACGCCATCCCAGGACGGCACCAGCACAAGTAAACCCCCGTCGTCGCGGCGTCCGGACCCGCGGGACTGCGTGTTTCTAGCCACGCACGAGCCCTGCAGCCTATGTCTCTCCGGCATCGCATGGAGCGGTTTCGATAATTTCTTCTACCTGTTCACATACCAGGATAGCCGCGACCTATTCGCCACCCCGCACGACATCGAGATCCTGCAAGAAGTGTTCAGCGTCCCCGCGGTTCCCGGCGCCAAGAATGTCGAAGAAGACGAGGATACAAGGCCGCTATATAACCAGCGGAACAAATTCTTCACAGGACGCAGCTTCAGGGATTTAGTCCGAGAGATCACGGAGAAGCACGGGGACAACGAGGGCAGGAAGTGGGAGGACGAGGTCAGGCGGGTCAAGGCGCTATATAACGGGTTGAGGGACACGCAACAGAAAGGCAAGACGGGCTACGTCCACAGTGGCAGCTTCTGGAAATGACAGGCACCTCAGACTTTAGAGGGATGAATCGTTAGCGAAATACAAAGTCGCCATGCCAACCGTATGTCGGTTTTTGGAACGAAGGCGCATGCCGAGAGTCGGGCTGTACATTCCTAGGCAATCATTAAGCTTACGCGGGATTCGGGTTATTGCCCCTGTCTCAGTTCTTACGTCGCTCCTGTGAGAGGTTTGGTATCCGGACGACGGAAGGTCACTGGCAGGTCATTAATGGGTCGAAGATCCCAGATATACTATAAGCACGGGGTCCAGTATTGTTGATAGATACCTAGGCCTCCTATTCTCAACTGAAAGACCCGATTCTATCTGCTGTTGGAGCAAAGCCGGTGTGCTTAGCAAGTATGCAGCACGACCATACCATGTACTCGGCAGAAAAGATCATACTCAAGGAGACTAGGTCAGCTACAATTTCAAGAGATTTGGGTGAAATTGTGAAGTCACTGGGTTGAATTGCACCCTTATTACGCAGATTTAGATGACGTTCACATGAAAAATGGGTTGATCGCGAAGGTAAAAACCGAATCGAGTTGACTGTAATGGTAAAGAATGAGCGTGAGTGATACGAAGAGTTGGCCCCCTTATCCTTCCCGACTTAGCCGTCCACCTGGTATTAATATACCAGTACCCTAGCCTCCTAATACCAGATGGTCCAGACCAGAATCGCAAGGCTAAAGCCGCAGTATATCGGCGCCGTCTCGACCAGTTGGCTGCGACTCGTGCCCGGCAGCTTTGCCGTCCTCTCGGCCACCAAACCCCCAGCTACCAAGTAACAGTCCTGCCGCCGGCCGCACCCGAGATTCTGTCGGTTGGCTCTTCCGCCAACGAATTGATCTTTTGCCACGATAAACGTCTTCGCAGATGCACTTATGTCCATGAACCTGTTCTCAAAGACAACACCATTGTCGAGCTGTGCAAGAGCAATGTCCGCTTCGCCTATTCGTTCGCGCACAAACCCGACCGTTGTACCGGCCTTTCTACCAGTGTCCCCACAGTAGCCTTCAGGTGTCATGTGGTACGTGGTTATGTTGGTTGCTTGAGGCTAGGGCACCGATACCAACGGCGTCAAGCTAGCCAAAGAGGCCATGCGTACGTCGGTAGCACGCAGAAGTGACTTGAGCGCTGACGCACTAGACGGGTTCATACGTTAGTTAACTGACACGACAAAAGAATAACATAAGTCTACTCACGCTACTTCCGAAACCAGGGAGCCAGCCCAAGCTAGCCAAAGCGTGGAAACCCCTATCCGGCCCCAACCTATCGAATTCCCACCACGTTGGGTCCGACAGGACATGGTCGATTCAGGAAAGGAGTCTCAACCACTGGCCCTTGACCGCGACTCTCTCCCCGCGACGCCCATAGCCGTCCCGCCGGGTTTCGTAGGTCCAGAGAAGGCAACCAGAGGTATCTTGCTCAGTGCAGGCGTCCTTCTGCGTGGTGACAGGTCCCCCGCAAATAGGATCAAGAGGCAAGAAGACGGCACCATTCGGTCTAGCATCCATCTCATTCTCCAGAGACTTGCCCTGAGGCGGCACGATGGCTTGGGATGGAGCAGCGGTGCCAACGGCGTTGGCCCGAATAGCAGGCTGCTCGCATTCCTGACTCACGTGCATTTTCGGTGTTATGGCGTGAGCGAGCGTCCGGAAACAATGTCTAATGGGAATAGATCTGATATGGGCGTTCGAAGGACGGCAAGAAAAGTTGCGGTTGTGGGCAGATGGGGGAGAAGAAAGAAAGAAAGAAAGAGAGAGATGTGCAGGAAGTGCTCAGCGTTGGGGCTTTGCGTAGGGACCCGCAACCTTGACAGTGACCGGGAAGGTGCGATGCCAATCGACCCCGATTAAGCAGCCGCGAAGTATACGAGGAAGGAACGCACACAGTGGGAAACCGAAGTTGCAATTTGCAAACATGTTTCCTTCCGACGGTGCACGGTAAAAGGCAACTGCCAAAGTCAAGCGGAGGCACGGAAAGAACCACACTCACTCAGGGGCTGTCTGATGATTAAGCAACCCAGGCTGTGCATAAGTACCTGGTAGGGTTCACAGGCAGTGACTATTACTTTCTTCTTATTCTATGCTCGCTATCCACTCCATCACCTATTCTATTGGAAAGCTAAGAGGCTCTCCTGCTCGTCCGTACAGACATGTGGCGTTGGGTCTTCTGAACAGGGAACCGGTCCTGACGACTCTCGTCGTTCCGAGCCATATGCCGCCCAAGCATCCGACTTTGAACGTGAAAAATGCATCGACGATGGGTCAGATCGATCCAGTATGTTCCGCAGCAAGTCCAGACTTGAACGGCCTTGCCTTCTATCTCTTCCCGCCGTGCCCTCTGTCCGCGGGGGCTGAGTGGGCCTATCTCTACGAATACACACGGGGGTTTGGTCCGAACGGGACATGAAAGTACGACGGCCTAAGCTGTCAGGGAAATCCCCGCGAAGATCTTGGTTTTCATGCGATTGTCTCTCTTTGGCCTGTCCGTGCGAAGCAACCCCGATCGGATGACCTAACTGTTCTCTGTAGTAATTGCTGCCCTCGCTAGCCCTGAATAACCGTTGATTGTAATCATCTTGCATGGGAGGATAATATTGTTGGAGAAGTTGATGGGGTTGAGGTGGCAATGGTGGAATTACTTGGGGCCCCTCCTCTAGAACTGGAAGCTTAGCATATACGTAAACTCCGCTGTGGGCATCGACACCATCATCGTACAGATTTTTGGCTATTTTTCGGACTTGAGCGGGTTTCCCATTTTGTATGTCATTGAACAGCCCCAGCGGTGTCAGCCAGTCATCCGTACAAGACCTCGATATAGGCCTGGGAAACGACGATATCGGGATCGTGGAGCCTATGTGTATAAATGGATCCATAGGCGGACATCGGTCAAAAGGTTCGGATGTCACACGTTGTGATCCAGATCTCCGAGGCTGTTTTTCAAGGGAATAAGAACGTTCGTGATATGGAATAGCGTCAAGATTCATTCTCTGTGCAAACCCGTGCTGCTGTGACCACAAAGAGTGGTGACTCTGACAACTATGTAGTGGCGAAGACCATGGAAATTCGCGATGACTTACGGCATCTGCCCCTGAGACGCCAAGTTCAGTGTCGTATACATGGCCGTTATCATCTCTGTGCAAAGAGTCGGGGATGGATCCCCAGTTGATCTCCGTGATGCTCCGGCGGGATACTGATAAGTTTTAATAGTTAGTCACTCCCGCATAACTACAAGGAATATCCCACAGCTGTCAAATGCAGGGACGGTAATATTATATGTGACTTGAAGGGGTAATAAAGGGTTATGGTATCATACTGTATGTTGCTTTTCCCTTTGAACATGGACCACCCAGGTCCACCTTAAGGTTAGTTGAGCTGAAGCAGGGTTTAGGCGAGTAAATAGTAGTAGCCGGCTCAGCGACGGCCGACATGCTGGGGACAATCTTTTCGGTACGCAGAATTGGCTTCGCCTGTGTACCACTAGGTAGAAGAAGTGATCGACATTCCGACTGGGTGCTATCGTCCCGGCAGTTGTGCATACCGGCAATTACAATATCCAGAATTCCCGCAATATTATCTGAAGAAACCAGATAATGATTTGGTGATGCTGCCGAGTTTGCAAGTTGACCATCATCCGGCGGCGTTTGAACCAATGGCAGCGGGATAGCCTGGTCATGACTTGCAGCCATAGCTGGCCTGTCCGGACAGCTTGGTCGTCTGCCAGACAAATAAGCATGTACGTGGCACACGATACCATCGATGGTTTGCTTGTTGATATAGCCGTCAAGTTGTGGCCCAGCGACGATGGGTTGGTGGCATTGGCAGTGACATCCAGTCGCACAATGATCCCCATCTGTGACTGAGCTCCAGTTCCGAGTAGTAACGGCTGACGCAGGGGAAGAAACCGGTTCATTCGCAAGACTGCTTGAGCCTACCCCAGATGTGGATTCGTCATGTGAATCTGTCTCTAGCTGGGTTGGCGATCCTTGGGCACTGGGACTATCTAGTTGACGAGGAGTAGCGGTCGGACTGAGATTGATTGGGGGACTAGAGGGCTTGTTATCGGGACAAGGCGACGGCGCCATTTTCGCTCGAGAATCACAACTTGATACTGGAGACTCTGAGGTTTGTATGACGGGGCCGTTCTCCTTTGAAAACCGCACCTGATCCTGTTCCTGTGGTGTAGAGAAATTCATTGGTAGTCTCGTGGATTGACTCGATTGAGCTCGAACAAAATGATCATCTCCTAGACCTGTAAGGGATATGCGATCTAATGGAAGTTGGCATTGAGCCATACCAGCGACTGGTTGATGGTAGCTATTGCTCTTCGTAACTCAAGCTCAAAGGCGTGTACCTCCACTTTAGGTGCGAGTAGCGATATCAATTTGGATCCTTGAAGTCTGAATAGGTAAGTAGGAGGATGGAGAACTTCGTAGGGCCGAGAAATTGGGAGAATGACCGGGCAGCGGAACAGCCATGGGCCATGATTGACAGACTTGTTGGCACTTGCCTGAATGTTCCATTCAAAGATCTAGGATGTTCGTACCGACCGAGGCTTACGATGTGAAGGCACCTATATGTAGTAGACGGACGCGCTCTCTAAGTCAGACGCGATTGCCTTGATTGACACCGCAAGACCCTACTCGAAGGCAGTAGTAACCTTGCTTATAGGATGAGGACGACATAACAGCAAATAGATATGGCGCCGTTTTCCTTCCGCGTAGGTAAGTTGAAGCTGCTATTGTATACTTTAATATGGGATCACATAGCCGGCACCCCCTTTTTAATATCCTAGGTAGGTAAGAGGGATAGACAGCAATCGGTGTCGAAGCTTCTCGATCAGCATAAGTAATCCTTAATATTAAAATGTTTTCCTTATAGCATCTAGCCATTTCAACATGGGAGAATTGATAGCTTACTTAGGTAGTTATACCAGGGGCATATTATAACGTTGCAAATGCCAGCCTAGCCATATCAGAGTTATGGGATAGGTAGTGATAGAAAAAGACTTACAGGTGAACGACACGTTAAGCATAAGGACGTGGTAAGCCTTCGAGAGACAATACTAGGTAGCTCTTGTCAATGAATCAGCATAAATTATACAATAAGGAATGGTCAAGCTCTGAGGTCTGTGATGATATATTAACTTCATTCTTCACTACAAGACGGTAGGTACTTGGTATATACGTCAACCACGTGGTTATCAAGGGTATCATATCGGACGGACGAAGCAGAGTGAGGATACACCAGTAATAACGAAACCAACAACAACAACAGAAGTTATCTCAAGCTCTTGGAAGGCTTTGTGAACGCATGAAGCTAGCTACACCCCCAATACAGAAGAATAGGGAAGCGTGGCGTGGACTAGATGGGGGGCGGGTGGTGGGGGGAGGTAAGGAGAAACCAGAGACAATGGACGGCAAAGGCAAAGGTGCTGAGATATATCAAACGGAATTGGTGGAGCGTCTCCAGATCATAAACGCGGCTACGGCTGCGCAAGTTGTCGCGCCAAGTGCAAGATAGAGACTTGTCCTGTCCGGTGGCGGTTCCTCGCTCTTGGGGAATGCAGTGCTCGGATTAGTGGCGGCTTCGGCGAGAAAGACAAATAGTTCTCCAATACTATTCCACTTGACACTGACGTGAACTGGAGTCCCCATCATGAGACTTGATGTATACTGATCAGGCTGCAGCTCACATCGCTGCGTTGTCTTGTCTCTGTCTGCTTTCAAGGCCGTGTAGACTGAGGGAAGATCATCCAGACGTGGGTATGAGCGCCTGAGTTCGACGATGTGTGAAAAGGAATCCGGGTCAGACGAGTCGTACGAATAGCAAATGAGATCGCAAGCATCCAACTTTGAAGGGTTATCTAGTATGGCCGGTTCTAACTCGCCAAGTTCCTCTAGTATCAGATAACACTGCTTGCCACCCGGAAGTTCAACACTATTCACCGCTTTGCGAGGTTTGATAGTAGGATGATATAGGCCGTCGAATGGCCGGTTGAGGAAAGAGTCAAGTAGCGACGATTTGCCTGCCCCAGCGGCACCGATAATATAGCACAACACCACATTGCGCTCCACCTTGCCGGGGCGCCGCCTCCTCTTACGAGGCCGCGTGACTTTCAATGCCGAAGTGAGCGAACCTCGAGGATTCGGTGGTTCGAAACCTAGATAGGCCAGGTATTCTAATGTAGTCTTAGGCTCTAGGAAGGTGGTCATGCTCCATTGGGCAAGCCAACCTTGCAGCGTAATGTAACCGGCCTCATTACGAACAGTCGAGGATGGGAATGAAGCCTCCACCCACGACTGTGGTAGCCCTGGTGTGGGAGCAAACAATGCCTCCAGTTCCCGGTCGTTCAGTCCTCCATCATTATCTTTATCAAACAATAAGAAAAGGTCCATAAAAAAGCGATATCCCGCGGGACTTAGCTCGGCAGAGGCGTACTCCGGAACATCAAATTTGGGCCGGATAAAGCTGTCTGCCAAGCTCAAGCTATCGGTATATTGGTATTTACGCAGTATCACCCATATCGTCTCATGGCGCCCCTTTTCTGCATACATCTTATTTAGCTGTAGAAAGCCCTTCATACTGACGCCTTTCTCAGTATCGGAGCTTGGGACGGACTTCGAGATGGAGAGTTTAATATTATCGAGATCCTCGGCTGTCAAGGGCTTATCAAAGCATTTAGCCTGAAAGTCCTGGATTTCCTGATCATTCAAATACCCATCTTGGTCCTTGTCACAGAGATAGAACACTCTTCTGAGAGCTGATACACAGGCGGGTTTAAGGCAACCTTCTTTGTAATCGAAAAGCGGTGCAATAGGGTGAGTGACGGCTTTTTGACACAGGAAGAAAGTCTCGTTGACGTTGGAGTGTTCTCGAGCGCTCGCGCGTATACACGAGTCAATCTCGCGAAATTCGCTCATGACAGGTAACATCTCCTCATCGACCACTTGGGCGGTTGGATTCTCGGTCAGGTCGGATTTGTTGGCGCAGAGTACGACGGGGACATTGACGCCAAGCGAGCGAAAGTATGGCATCCAAAACAAAGCAACGCGCTCATAGCTGTAGTGATCAGAGTAGACGAGAAGGATCACGTTGGACTTGCGGATTTCCTTTCGCAAAGTGGTCCGGTCCTGAGGCCGTGCCGAGGTATCGACAATGGTAGTGGTAACATTTTCGGGCGTACCGATGCTCGGGGGGATTGTGATCTGAGGGAGGACGGGCTGGATTTTGTTGCTCACGAATACGTCCTTCACAAGAGATGCAATAAGGCTTGACTTGCCGGTGCCCTCGTCGCCGCAAACGCAAATGCGAACTAGACAAGGTGGTTCATGGGTCAGCACTGCTTGGACATAGATATGAAGGATCAGGAAAGGCAAGAGAGCGTACCCGTAGCCATGGTTGAGGCAATGGTAAAGCGATGTCGGTGTTACGGTTCCGGCTCATGGAAAGGCCATTGTCACCAGGGCAGCTCAGAGACACCCTACCTATGTCAACAGGGTATCGATTGCGGAATGCTGTCGGGTACGAAACCCAACCCAGGGAGTGAAAGGAGTGGCGAGTGGCGGTGGATGGAATGGAAGTGGTCCAACTTCCGTTAGTGCAACCCCCTCATAGACGTGTGGTTATGTAACCAGACCCACAGTCGTTCTACATCATGTACGGGTACTTACCAGGTACCGTGCATTATCACCATGGTACCACCCACGTAGGTATTCTCTGTAGGTACCTATTATGTATGTACGGTCCGTAAGATAACTCCATAATCGACGTAACTACCTACTCGGGTAGATTTTCTCTCGATTCATTCGAGGCGCAAGATTGCGCGAATCGCGGGTAGTTAATGGCTGATGTCAATGGAATTGCCTGTAGTGTAGGACTTTATTTACTTGCACCGTGTTAACCGCCCATGAAACTGTATTTCTTGGCCGTTTATAGGTACCATCTGGCAGTGAGCATTCACATGTACGTCCGTAACTGCCCCAGAAAACCGCTAATGTCCCTATAAATAGCAGCCCCTGAGTCCATAGGTATGACGCTTTATCTTTGAATACTGTGGACATGGTCAGCGCCAGGTCAACAGCAGCCAACAGCAGGCCAGCAAAGCGACGGATCCCTGCTTACCATGTTTAGTTAATGCATGCAAATGACCGCATTGGATTTTCCCAACGACCCGATTCTTCGGTGACAGCTCTCCTGCTGATCCACAACTTAAGTATCGGTACGTACTTCGTACGAAGTAGGTAGGTACCTTAACTCCTGCGATACTCTGCGACCTTGCCTCGCCCATAACAACTACAACAACAACATTGCCTCGTGCGCTCCCGCGGCTATTGACACTGACATGCTTGAGTCGTATTATTCCGGAAGTCTAGGCATAATCCTCTGCTATCGAACTTATGTCGTCGCCATAGAACAGTTACAGAGAAGCTGGGATACAGTCCACATACGAAATTGACCTGAACACGTCCTTTTGGCCTTCGATTACCAGCTATCAAGTCTGTCGATACAGCCATGTTGTAAGCCCCCTCCTTCGCCGCCCAGCCCTGGGTGTTTAGCGCTGTCCGTTCTTCGTGACATTCTTTTGGTCCACGGTACAATTACTTACAATTGCGCCCTCATTGGCAACCGGCGCATAGTGTGTTACCACCCCCGCCGAGATATCCCACCCAGGCGGCATATAGTGCTGCCGTTGCCGCGGGCCATACGAGTCCAATAATTGAGACCAACAATATATTAGCGACTCCCGAAGATCAGTTTCTTGTGGGAGAGGGTATGTCATGCATACCGCCCTTGTTCCGTCCCGCCGTCCCGGTCGTCGCTACGACCATCATCCTTGGTGCCCGTCGCTGAGTTATTGCAATAGGAACATATGTACTCAAGGAAGAATTGCTCCTCGCGACACCGCCACCACATCCTTCTGAAGCCCCCATCGTCAACCCGAACCCGCTCGCCACGAGTCCCCAGCCGGCCACTGCTGGCACGAAAGTCTCCCTCCTTAGCCTCGACACCCGGCGATCGCAGGCTTTCTATAAACCCGCCTTGTCGGCAGCCGTACCGAGTAGCATAGCCGAACATCCAAATGAGTGGCACTTCGCCAATGACGCCAAGCTTAGCAGCGATGGGGAGGGGAGGGGGACATCAGTAAGCGATGCCGGCGGTCCCAGTTCTGCCACTGCCGTATCTGCCCCAGCGTTCGGCGACGGGAATGCGCTCCTCGCTCCTGAGAAGTTTAAGGATCCGAATAAGCGACGGAAACCAAAGAACAACATGACCAAGAGCAATTCGTCTTTTATCTCGCGCGTCATAATTAATGAGTCATTCTCCAAAAAGATGGCCGATAGAGTAAACGAGGGCGTCTTCGCATTCGCCAATATCAATCGCGCTTTTCAATGGCTAGACTGGGCATCCCCCACAAAGGCTGAGTACCTAACCAAGATACTCTTCACTAGGGCTCACTGCTTGAGCCATGATATTAACATGGTTACAAAAAGTTCCAGCCATATAGATATCATCATGGGATTCTCAACGGGGGAGATTATTTGGTGGGAGACTATGTCCCAGCGCTATACCAGGCTGAACAAGAACGTAAGGAATACGGACTTGAATTTATCTGCTGAAATTAACTCTGCTTCCTAGGGCGTCACCAACAAAACCCCTGTGTCAGAGATACGCTGGATCCCTGGAGCCGAGAATCTCTTCTTGGCTGCCCATATGGATGGTTCATTAGTAGTATATGACAAAGAGAAGGAGGACGCCAGTTTCAGCCCCGAAGATGAGATGGAGCCCAACGGCGAGAATACGCCCCCAAATATTAAGCCTTCGGACAACTTCTCCGTCTTGAAGTCTGTCCATTCGAAAAATCAGAAAACCAACCCAGTTGCCGTATGGAAACTATCAAATCAGCGGATCAACGCGTTCCAATTTTCGCCAGATAGTCGTCACCTCGCCGTCGTGTCGGAAGATGGGACAATGCGAGTCGTGGACTATCTCAAGGAAGAGTAAGCGACTTGACATCCCATTGTTGTAGCCGTCAGAAGACTGACACAGGTTGCTTTAGATTACTTGGCTTATACAATGGATACTATGGCGGATTTACATGCGTCTGCTGGTCTCCAGACGGTAAATATGTCCTCACAGGGGGTCAAGATGATTTGATTTCTATCTGGTATCCCCAGGAAAAGACACTCATAGCGCGGTGTCAGGGGCACCAGTCGTGGGTAACCTCGGTCGCTTTTGATCCATGGAGGTGCGACGAGAAAAATTACAGGTTTGGCAGTGTTGGAGAGGATTGCCGATTGTGTTTATGGGATTTCAACGTAGGAATGTTACATAAGCCAAAAATCGTGAGTCTCCCTGATACCAAGACAATGTATATGCCAGATGCTTAACGTTTAACCGTATCGCCAGTCTTCGCACAGGCAACGGTCGTCAGTCTCATCGCGGGTACCGACTCTGAATCGCGCCGAAACCCATGGGGTATTCCCGGGTAAATTAACTTCGGATTCGGTCATGTCAGTCGTGGAGGGTGATGAGGAAAAGCCCGTTATCAATCATCCCGTCGAGCCACGGTCCAACGTAGCAATACTACCTCCGGTGCTCACGAAGATTGCCGATAAAGACCCACTGAGCTGGATCACCTTTACTGAAGATTCCATTATGACGAGTTGTAAGACAGGTAAGTCACGGCTTGCGACCTAGGCAGGAGATAGGAATTCATGCTGATATCGGTGGTTATAGGTCACATTAGAACGTGGAATCGCCCCTCAGATTCCCACAACTAGGAATGGTTGGATGTATGATATGATTAATGAGTATTATATGGTTACTGTACTGCTTTGGATCGAAACCCCCTGTAACGTCTCCTTAGCAGTTTGTGAATAGTGTCTACAATCACCTTGATATAAGAGCTTTGTGATTACCTTTCGAAATGCTGAAGCAGAGCTAGCGACTTCGTATGCAGGTTCCTACACCTTCTTGGCACGAAAGGACCACAGCCAAGGCGACTGGGTTTAACTGGGTGAGGACACTCTGTCACGTTGCCGCTGGCGCACTTCAATACCGGATTCAGGCTGCGTAGACGTGGGGGGGCGGTTAATCGCGAACGTAGCAAACGAGCCGAATGAGCTGTAACGGTACAAAGCAAAGAGAGAGGCACGAAGAATGAATAATATGAGGCGTTTTCCCTCCCGTCCTTCCCGACCTGGCGGTCACGCAGTATATAAATGTTTCAGCAGCCTTGGCCCTCCTGATGCCAACCCGTGCCAGAATAATAAGGCCGAAGCCGCGGGCTTGCCTGTTGCCGCCCCCGGCACAAATTGACGCAAATGCCGGGCGAACTAGATAGGGCCTTGCAGTGCCTAAGCGGAAGCGGAAGCGGAAGCGTCCGTTTTGCAGGACTTTCCGCCGTATTATACCTACTATGTATACTTGCTCTTTTACGATACGAGACAGTGTCCCCGCGGCACGGTGCATCTTAGATACTGAGATATCGGAGATGATATCGCCCTACCTGCCCTATCAGATATCCGCGATGCTAACAGACTCTTGTGCGCAATCGTCCCAGTAGGGCTCGTGTTGATGCCATGCAGTCAGGTAGGGTATGGACACCATACCGGCCGCAATGGCATGTCGAGGATTACCTTCGTATGCAACTATGGGCAAATGAGATTGCCGACATCTACACCTACACTACCTACCTACCGGTATACCAGGAAGTTGGAACCAGGTTTTCCCGCTCTGGCAGTCTCTCGTTTATTGCCTCTGATTCCTGGATGCGACTGGTGGTATTATTAGTCCGGACGCTACCATTTCCCTAAGCAATGCGACGCACGTCTGGTTACATACCTACCTACCTGTATACTACGAAGTGGGCTATCAGCAATTCGTATCTACAGTACGGGCACTACGAGAGCCCTTCGACGATGCCCGATGCTACGCCGCTAGTGTAGGTACTAATTACACCGTAGCAACCGGTAGGTACGAAGTACTTTATTAGTACTAGTTAATAGATAAGTGCTCGTCGTCTTGGTGGTTTGGTTGTGTTGGCGTGGAGGCTCACGCTATACCGAGTCAGTAAGGTTGCCAGGTCGGAGTATTACGGAGGGAATACGGATGGGGTGTGTGGAGCTGGGTGGCGGCCCTTAGCCACAGAATCTGTATATAAATACCCCCATACCTGGCTTCGCCAGGCCCCTAGTAGTACGGAATACCAAGCCGGTCGCACGTTTGTCAACATGGTAGCTAGCGGTGTTGCGAATCGACAACTGCGCGTCGATCAAGCGCAGAGTGACACTGTTGTGTGCGGCCGGCCGACCCAGTTGAAGGTCTAGCGATAGCTCGCTGTCGCTCTACCTGCCGAAGATCTACTCAGCTGTTTTGCGCAAGCAGAGGAGAAGGATCTAGCTGGGAATTGGAGCGATCTATGTCCTATGATCGCCCCTGGCCATGGATTCGTTTCCCAATCGTGGGAGTGGCGAATCAGAACGGTCTACTGCATGCCGAAGCAGTGGACATAGGTCTAAGTGACCCGATAGCCTTGAAGATCTAGCTATTGCGCAGCGAGTCCATTCGAGTAGCTGCTGCATGGCGGAAGATCTGGCTGAGAAATGGAGCGATCTGCCTATCTATGATCGCTCCTGGGTGGGCCGCGACCGTCATTGAGTGGCCCACGGATTCGATTCCCAAGCGCGGGAGCAACGAATCATCAATCTGCTGCATATCAGAGTAGTGGATGTAGGTCTCCAAAAGACCGGAAGCTTTGGTTTAGCAATACCAAAGCGTAGAGGGCGCTATTCAGTCAAAGCCCCTCGTGAGAACAACTCCTCATTGATCTATCGCAACGGCGACGGATCCAAGTGTCTGAGGACCTGATCGTTGGTCCATAGCAGTTGGCGTACATCGAAGCAAGCCCCAGAGCCAGACCAGATCTGTCAGTAAGGCAATTCGAAGTACGATTGTCAAGATAGTCTGCTGCCTAGCAAAGCAGCGGATATGGGTACCGAGGACGGACCTAGAGATACCGGTTGATAATACCGGAATGCGGAGGGCGTCGGTCACCCTCCCGAAGCCTTGGAGTTGGTAGCCCAACGAGCGCAACGGCGCAGGCATTGACGAAGCCTTTGAGTTGAAGGGGCCCAACGAGCGCAGCGGCGCAGGCATGAGGACTAAGACCTAGAGGTCGTAGTCGTGGGACAAGAGAGAACCCACATATTTGGTCAATACGGTGCTGTCGAAAGGAATTGATCACCTTACATCCAGCTGCCGGCCGTGGAAGTGTTAACCACGGTGGAGACCAGAGAACTCCGGACTAGGCGCCAGAGTATGGACGATGTTAATCGGAACCGTCCTAAGATTCGAAACCGAGAATCGACCGATGGAAGAGTCTATCGGAGCTACTGCGGATTAGTCCTGCGTAGCGGTCGTGTGGGAAGGACACCCACAGAGATCAGTCTGGTAAGCGTCAATCACAGTGAAGACTGATCTGCTGCAATGGCAGCGGACGGCTCCCGGAGACCTGCAGACTCCGGATGCGAGTGTCAATCGATGAAATCGTTCATCGGAGCTATTGCAGAAACAACTTACTGCATAGCGATCGTAGCGGGCAAGGAGAGCCCGCAATAGTTGGTCAATACGGCATCATCAAGAGGCTGATTGCCGACCGTGGACGAAGCGTCAACCACGGTGGAAACCAATCTGCCGCAGCGGCGGCGCATCCAGGCACCCAAAAGCCTGGATTCCGGTCGAGCTAATACCGGAGCGTAGAGGGCGTCGGTCACCCTCCCATCAAGATTGTGGAATGAGCTCCGCAAAGTGGTCATCGTTGTGCGAAGATCAATCTGCTGCGTTGGTAGCGGAAGGCTCCCGGAGACCTGAAGGACTCCGGATGCAAGTGTTAACCGAGGAAAGAGTCCATCGGTGCTGTTGCAGAATGAGTTCTGCATAGCGGTCGTCACTACTATGGTGACAGCCGATTCGGAGCGGAGTGTAGAGGATGTCATTCAGTGAAGACCCCTCGATCGAGATCAAGTTCGCCAATCTCACGAAGCGAAGCCCTGAGTGGTTGAACTACGATACCACAGAGAAGAGGGCGCTGTCCAGCCCAGCGGAGGCCCTTCGAGGGAGAGATTGAAATTGAGCTTTACTGCCGACTTCGAGCAGCAGTCAATCAGAACAGCAAACGGTACCAGTCCCAGTATCGATGGGACACCATGAAGACAAGGACACGGAGAGCACTACGACTTTTCCCCATCATTGCGAAGCGACGAAGAAGACCCTGTGATACAACATCACCATGAGACACCCGGATGATACCTACTTGAATAGTACGGTAGCGCCTTCAATAGAAGGTAGGCAGGAGTGCTGTGGTTGAATACTACTGGTCTCGCCGGAGAAGCGAATGTACGTATTGTCAGCACGGTTCCAAAGCAGTCAGCCAATTCGGTTGATCAATTGAGGCGATCACGAGCAAGAGGGCGTCGCAGACAGCGCAATGCTGTATGAGAGGGAACGGAATGTCGGGCTCATTTGGCTACGCAAACTGCATATCAGTGGGTGCGAAGCCTGTGTGTGTATCTTAGCTAGCTGGCTATGGCTATGTGTGTGTTTAAGTGTGGGCGCGCGCGTGTTTGTTTTGAGAGTCGGTATGAGTACGGACTGCCAGGGGGCGCCATCTGATTGATGACGGCGCCAGCGAACTTCACGATCTGTACGAGTACGGACGGCACGCGTGTGCAGAGAAAAGTGTATAAACTGCGAGACAAGAGGGCGCCGCCGTCGAGAAGTTTACTTGGCCAGTAAGCCGATTGACGACGGCACCAATGAACCTCACGACCTGTCTATAAGGGTACGGACAGTGTGCAAGAGGGCGCTGTTGGTTAGCTTGTGGGAAGGCTGTTGACCCTTACGGTCAGGCAAACCACTCGGCGCCGGGAACCTCGAGATTGATCGGTATAGCCGTTCGCCAGAGGGCGTGTTGGCGTGGAGGCTCACGCTATACCGAGTCAGTAAGGTTGCCAGGTCGGAGTATTACGGAGGGAATACGGATGGGGTGTGTGGAGCTGGGTGGCGGCCCTTAGCCACAGAATCTGTATATAAATACCCCCATACCTGGCTTCGCCAGGCCCCTAGTAGTACGGAATACCAAGCCGGTCGCACGTTTGTCAACAGGTTGGAATGTGAGCCTGTGGCGAAGCCCACCAACACAAACGGTTGAATATCTCCACCCCCTCGTACGTAGTATATACCGGTATTTGTAAGGGAAAACACCAGGAAAACGCACATCGCTTATCGAGCGATGACTTTCGCCAACTGCCTAGGTAGATAATGTAAGTCACGCAAATGCGCCCGTCCTTAATTATAGGTGCTCATTTGTAATCTGAGGAGGCCGTACTGAAATGTGTCAGGAGTTTCGGCCCTATTCTTTTTCTTAGGAGACGGGACGAGACCGGTGCTTTTTCGCATTGCGTGCCCGTGGCGACAAAAGATTGGAGACCCTCCATGATCTTTGCTTGATCATGACACAGTGTCAAGTGAAAAGCTGTGCACTTGTAGTCATGGTGGCTGTGGAGAGCCTGGAGCGCTGGAATTATAGTGGCTGTGAGGGGCCATGCTGCTATGATCACAGCGGTGTCAGGAGTATCCACGGCTGCGATGCTCCAGTAGTAAAGCTTTATTCGCACGGTGTTGCAGTAAACAAGGGGTCGTAGCAGGTCTCAATTCTTCTGTCGCCGAACTTCGTGCTTGGAGTTTCATTTTGCGGTGCCACGGTCGTACTAGGTAGGTGGTAAAATAAGGTGTTGAGTGTACCTACCGGTGCGCTACCTATCGGTCTGGCTATGCCGTGCCGAATGGCATTGCTTGGCCATCGAGGGGCAGCACTCGCTTTGAACCGCCTACCGGTATGGAATACCGGTACCCTGTTGAGATGTTCGCGTAGGTAGGTAGGCAGTAGGCGAGGTGGCCGAGCAATGTGGTGGGCCGAACAGCAGGTTACCGGTAGGGTAAAAGTGTTATCTTCAGATCTTGGCCATCGCACTTTCCCCGATACGAGGCTAGGTAGGTAGCTGGGCGGTTTCGGGTCAATGGTAGAAAAATTTTCGATGGGACCCCGGAAGAACGGTGCTGGGCTCGGATGGCGATGTAGCGTCGAGGGATACCTAAATTGTTCGATGTGGACCATCTGGACACCAGGCAATACCTAGGTATGAAGTAGGTATGTAGGTACCGGTAGGTGATCCCGGACTTCCAATCCCTATGCGAAGCTCGAGCACACAGAGAAAAGCTCTCTTTTAGCGTGGGATGCGGCTTAGAGGCTCCCAGCAATTGCCGGGTCCTATTGGCCGACGGGCACGAAAGTCTGTGCAGGTCTAGACTAGCAGTTAGCAAGATATTGTTGACCAACGTGCCCGGTAACGCAGCTGTTATCGGGCGGCTATTGGGGTACCGGTAGGTATGATGTATCGAAGGCAGCTCGGCTTATTAAGCCCTAAGGCGATTAGATACCGTAGTCGGCTCGGGTCGGGAGGTCGACTTGGGACTTGGGATTTGGCTCTTCTTTTTGCTGCTGCTACCCTAGGTAGGTACTGTCACGGCTACAGTCTTAGGAACTTGAGCTCTGTCGATCTGGCAAGCGCTGTGCTGGCGACTGGAACTACGGACGTACGCAGGTATTTATCAAAGGGTCACGGAGAGGCCCTTCCATGGACAGTGAACTGAAGGTCCCGGACATGTCCGTCACGTCACATCACGTCACGGGCCGCCCAACCTTATCATCGCGCGCCAGTGGCCTCCGCCGAGCACCGAAACGCCCCTGCAGCCACAGCTCGACCGTGTCATTTTAGTGTAGGTACAGTACATGGTTCAGGTTGAATTGTCATTGGCACATGCGCTTCGATTCGATCGCATCTTCCGCTGTAACCTCAGTCAGCGTGCCGTTGACCTTCCAGAATCCATCATGACTCAACTCGCTGCTGCAACGTTTGCTGAGTGTCTCACTACTGTAGTCGACGACCAACCGGCTCTGCAGACTCAGTGCAGAGTCAACCTTGGAACCAGTGCAAAGAGCGCGCCGCAGTCCCTTTTCTTAGCCTAAGCGAGCTAAGGAACCTTGGAGGTTACATGTGTTAAGTATCTACGTACTATGTAGCGCCGTTACGCCACGGAACCAGCCCGGACCATAACTATCGGGCTTGTTCTGTCCCTTTCCTTTTTGTCTACTAACCTAGAGCCCTTTCGGTATCGGCGCATTACACGCCTACACTACACTACGGAATGCCGGTGCGCTATCTGCTGCAAATCCCAGTCCGCCGTAGGGCATATCTGGATATGTAGCAGAGATAATCCCTCCACTACATAACACACTACCGGTCCGGACTACCTACTCACTACAAAAGAAGGGCTAATAAGCTTGTCGCAGTCCACACGTACCGGTATATATACCAGGCCTCGCGTGTCTAGACATGTGGTGCTTGAACCTCCCTCCCGCTTTCCGGCTGCGTCGCCTAACACCACCACAGCTTTCCGTCGTCGTATCAACAAAGAGGTGTGACACGGCGACACATCATCCGGCATCGACCTCTGTCCAGCTGCCTGCCTTGTGATGTCCGATGAGACAATGCGCTCGCCGTATAACTCGTTATACCGGTAGCTCTCCCTTTTGGAAAAAACCTTAAGAGCACTCGAACCCAATGCGCTTCCATGCTTTTTCCTTCCGTTTTCGTGCATAACCAAGAAAGCATATCTTTTCAGGACCGCCAGGACGTCCCGCCGAAGTTTGCTCTGGGGCTGTTGCGCTAAGAGTGCAAAGAAGCTGCTGCCCCTGGCCGTTCCGCCATCACCAACCCGCGAGACCTCGTGTTCGCGAATATTCTCACTGCAAATCCCGTAATCTGCCCAGGAAATCCGTTGCTCGGCTCTTATAACATTACGTAGCACCATACGTAGCAGCATTCTCCTGGGCATTATTCGTACCATTCAGCGCTTCATATATTACCTACCTAACTCACACATCGACGAAAATGCCATCACTGAATCCCTTCGACTTTGTCGCCAATCGCCATTGCTCCCTGTTCGAGATACGGTTAGTCTGAGGCTCCCCCCGACGATAAAGCTCTGGCACAGGAGCGTTAGCTGATTCGAGCGCAGACTTGAAAACGAATTCATCGTCTTTCGTGGCAACGAGAACGAGGCGTCCGACCAGCTCTTGAAAGGTGTTGTCGTCTTGTGCATTAAGGAGCCTATTAAGGTCGAAGATGTACATTTGCGGCTCGCTGGCCATTGCCGGATAGTCTGGTATGATGGCAGATACAGCACAACCAACCAGAGAGTTGATCGAACGACGCGTGTTCTGAGCCATACATGGGACCTTTTTTCTGGAAATACGAATAATCACCATACCTTGGCCGCAGGGAACTATGAGTGGCCATTCGAGCTCATGCTTCCGGGTGCCACGGCAGAGAGCGTTGAGGGCCTCTACCAAACAGGCATCACTTACCTTTTTAAAGCGACGGTCTCTCGCGGCAAGCTAGCCAAGAACCTCCATGCCTACAAGCCGCTGCGAATCATTCGTACTCTAGACCCTGCAGCGTTGGAGCTGAGTCAACCGATGACTGTCGAGAACATATGGCCCAACAAAGTTGAATACTCGCTTGCCATTCCTCGGAAAGCCGTTCCATTTGGCAGCAGCGTACCTCTATCTATGCGCTTCAGCCCGTTGTTAAAAGGTTTGGAGATAGGAAATATCACAATCAAACTGATCGAGGTACGGGAATTTACGATATTCGCTCAGGGGCTTCCACCACGATCACACAAGTCCGAGCGTGAGGCAGTGACGTGGAGCACTGAAGTATCACGGGAAAAGCACTGGCACGACATACTGGAGGAAACCGAACAGGAAGGGTGGCTAGTTCATCAAGAACTCTCATTACCGACGAGACTCCTCAAGTGCGTACAGGACTGCACTGTCGAGGGAATCAAGATCAGGCACAAATTCAAGATCAACGTTGCGCTGAAAAACCCAGACGGCCATATTTCCGAGGTATGAGCCCATCTCATAACGTCTTGTATGTGCGAAGTGCCTGCTGACCAGAATTCCAGCTTCGTGCTACGTTGCCGCTGGCTATCTATATCTCGCCGAACATGACATTGGATGAAAATGGAAATCTTACACAACCACCGGCGACGGTTGGCGATCCTTCGGATACTAGTGCCGCTATGGCGCCTCCTGAATATGGCCAACATGTGCTCGATCAACTTTACGACGAAGTTGATATCAGCGGTGTCATGACACCCGGAATGCAAAGCAGATTCAGCAGTCCATTCTACGGCCAGTCTCGGACGGGTTCTTCGGAAAACCTGGCGGCTCTGGCGGCCCACAGTGCTGCTATAACCCCTGCAGCACTGTCTTCCAGACTGCTACAGACCATGACACTTGACGAGTCTCTCCGAAGCAGAACTCACTCACCGCAGGATGCCGAGCCAGTGTCAAGAACGCTTCACCACACCCGTGATATCGAACACGTCACGACAAACTCATCGCAGTCCCACTCCCCGGATATCTCCCGACGAGCTAGTGAAGAGGGTCATCCAGGGCGCTCGGATTACCAGGCGTCATCAGTTCATACCGAGCTGCCCAGCGTGGAGGTGCTCAGCAGAGTGCCAAGCTACGCGACGGCGACCAAAACACATTTGCCTAGACTGCCCAGCTGTGTAGGCCCCCTTGTGGTTCCGGATTACAATACGGCGATAAGCGCGCCGAGTTCGCCAATCCAGATGCCTGGCGATCCGGCGGGATTGACGGTAGACGAAGCTTCATTAGAGATACTAGAAAGCGAGGCCGGACGTTCTAGAAGCGCGTCAAGTGCGACTCGCAGTCCGTTGCAAGGGTTTAGTTTCTTGCCCAATCATATTGCTGTTAGCAGTCAGGATAGCGAGCGAAGATTGAGGCAATTACAACATAGAGGCGGGTCGAATAGGGGCGGGTCGTGAAGCAGAACTACTAGACCGTGACTAGAACACCGTGCGCTTTGCGACGGCCGACTCGGACAAGGGAAATGGTTGATTGGGCGCTCGGGGTATGATCCAATGGTAGGCATCACGTGGGTCTGGGAACGGAACGGAACGGAACGGCGTTATTATCATGGATAGACTTGATACCTACCTAGACAGCGGAGCATGACGGCGTTTGTCGCTTTGTTTATTCGGGACTTTACATTATAGGTATACCTGTACGGAATACCATAGCTACTAGATAATAGCGCTAATCACGAGCTCATCTTCTTCAGCCGGCTATCCAGGGCTTATTATCGTAATCTAGATATCACTGACGGCAATGCCTTAGGAGTTTGCACTCATTACAACAAGTAAGGTACTAGTAGGTATAACGGCCAGTAGGTAGGTACATAGTAGATAGTATAATTGTTGATACACCGGACTAAAGCCCAGAGAACGGCTCCGCTATCACATGCAAAAGGTAGGCATTGGCTTGATACCTATTTCAAGGGGATTTTGGGAACTATGTTCGGTACCCGTGGACGGTAGTTAGGTACCTACCTATTTACCTATCTTGAATTGTGAGATTGTTGCGGGAAGAGTGGATTAAAGGCGTTGACGTCATGTCGATTTTTCACTGGTGTATAATGTAGATAATTACTGTGTAAGCACGGTGCAGACACGGTATGCACAATACATCATGTACGGATCCGTCCTTTGTCCTTTCGTACGAAGTACTTGCATGATTCGCACAGGATTCTCGGACCCCTCCGACCCTCTTGGTAGCCCTCCTTGGACGACAGCATCACAGGAATTCACAATACAATACGATGGGCAGCCAATAACAGCCCTCTTTGTTCCTCTACGGGCCGCGAGCGTCTTCACTTCTCACATACCATATTGCTAATAAGTATTCCGGATATACTACGGACGTAAAGTACGCATACGTCCTCTCTACTTACACTAGGCCGCGTCCTATTCTGCATCGCACCAATTAGGTTACCTACCGGTACAGGACTCTACACTATTTTCGGCGATAACCTCGTTCCCGATTCAGCCTGTCCCGCACTCCACCCACCGCCTCTAGCCGCAACCTTGATGAACGAGGCCGCCCGAGCCCCAACCCCTCCATCTCAGCAACCTCCACTACAGTAGCAGATAGCCTCTTTCCCACGGTTCTGCTGAGCTGCCGCGCTGCTGCTTCACTCTCGGCGAGAGCCAAATTGAGCTTGCGCGTTTCTCTATATCGTACTGAGTCTCGACCTGTGCCTCGCCGCCATGAGTGGCGACTCGAAAACAATGCCGCTGCGGCAGGGGACCACCTTCAGCGACGAGGCTGTCCCCGAGATCGATCCTACTACCGTGAGTACCGAACTCGTCATACCCGTCCACCCCCCTGCCATACTAACGGCATTCGCTTGACGCTAGACCGCCGGGCTACTTACCGAGAGGTTGCAGGCATGGAAACATGCTGTCGGCTACCTGGAGGACTACGTGGGCGCTATGGAGAAGGTCCATAAGGCCCATGCCAAAGAGTATGAGAAGGTGCTTAAGACGATCTCTCATCCTTTGAGAGAGGGGCATCATTTTGATCAGGGTGTTGGTGGCGTTGCCGGGCTCTTTGAGAATATGCGAGTCAATACACAGGTCAGATCTCGAAGGCATATCGTCATTCCCTGATAAGCGAGACTGATACTTCAAAGGCCCTGGTCAATACCAACACCGAGACCGAGAAGACTCTCAAAGGCACGGTTCTCCCAATCCTTGAGCGTCTACACAAGGAGATCAAGGCCAAACACAAGGAAGTCTCTCATGGAGTTGAAAAGGGCGCTAAGGAAATCGAGAAATCCCGGAATGCCACTATGAAGCACATTGAGTTGCTGGGACAGCACGCCGCATCCTTCGAATCTATCGGCGGGAAATTATCGCCCCTTGAGGACCCCTACGTCATCAGGCGCGGGACACTTCATCGGCTGAACAAGCAGATTATCGCTGAGAATAACCACAGAAATGATCTCATCCACGTCCAAGAGGGATTTCAGGCCTTTGAGGCCCATGTCGTTCAAGTTATCCAGGAAGCCATGGAGGCTTTCAATCAAGTCGCTGGTGGCCAAGCCGAGAAGACTCGGGCACTGTATGCAGACATGCTTGGTTCAGCACAGCGTATCCCCGGTGACCTGGAATGGCAAGCGTTTCAAGCTCGAGAAGCAGATCGCCTGGTTAACCCAAATGACCCGCCGAGAAGCTTGGATACCGTTACATTCCCGAACCAAGACCACATTTCGACCAAGCCGTTGATCGAAGGAACCCTTGAGCGCAAGTCGCGCAACAAACTTGCCTGGGGCACACAATCTAGTTATTACGTCGTAACGCCGACCAAGTATCTCCACGAATTCAAAGATGATGACAACATACAGAACGATCCGAAACCAGAACTGTCGATCTATCTGCCTGATGCGGTCATTGGGGTTCCCAACGGAGACAAGTTTATCGTAAAGGGCAAAGATAGGGGCAAGAGTCTTGGTAGCATGCTTGCCGGAACTTCAGAGCTTTCCTTCAAAGCCCACTCAGAGGCTGACGCACAAAAATGGTTTGACGCCATCAGCATCGCAAATATCCCCTCTTTACCCATGGTAGGAAGTCTTGAATCTTCAGCTTCTACGTCTTCCAAGATTCTGAAGGTGGATTCCGGGCATAAGGAGCAGGAGGCAGGAATCACGGGCGGAGAAACAGTCAGCAGCCCTGTGGTTTTGTCGCCAGCCGAGAAGCCCGCTTCTGGCACCAATGACACCCCTGTTACCGAGAAGAAAGTGATGGGCTAGAGGCGCATTACATGAACAACTTCTCGTTTCCGGCAAGGTTGCCTTTACAAGTTGAAATACCGTCCCGGAATATGCCCGACGTTACCTAGTGATACTACCAGGCGTATCTCAACCTGACTTCCGGAGAGGTGGGGTGGCTGCTTGATCGTTGCCTCCCCCATTCCCCTTCCCCCACAATTCATTTTCGCTGCGGATACTACATAAATGGGAATAACTTATAAGCTGTGATACTGATACGGGTATGGAGCGCGCACAACGCGAGATGCGGCTCTGCGCTAGGCAGACGTGGCTACTACTACCTATCACCTAGGCACATCTTTACAACTACCTACCTACCTATGCATGCATCTGCAGTAGGTACAATGACCTATCCTACATTATCATCACATACAAACAATCACATGATAGCCACGTGAGCTTGATTCGCCTGACAAACTCACCCCGGCAACCAATCCGCGGACAGAGCAATGGCGCTACGGCCTACTTCGTACATGAGTGGTTAGAGTGGGAACTAGGAAATCCAAGTATCGTGTTTCCCTGACCTTTGAAATTTCCTTTCGTAAAGAAACCCCACCATTTTCACTGCTACGAACCTTTCTCTTTCCTTTTCCGGCTGGAATCCCGGCGGCTTGTTCGTCGCCCATTTGTCAATTCTGTCCCCGTCGGAAGGTATCTATTTTGAGTCTTTGGAACGTCTTTTTTTTGCCAATCGCCAATGCCTGGATATGTATCCCCTGATACCTCGTCGACGTTGCGTTTTGTCTGTCGTTGTGAGTGGAACTTATCTGTCACAGTTTGGCAACGCAGCGTTCATCACGTCTCTTTCCGCATGACCCGTATCACTATCTGCGAACTTGATATGCCTTGTCCTTTTTTATTCTCTGGGTTTCTGACGTCCCTTCTTGCTCTGCTATGAATGTTGCTGGTCGGTGATAGTCCTTTACATAATGTTAATGATATATATACGCCTTCCATGTCGTTAATGTATTGGACGCTTGATGCACGTAATGTACCTCTGCGGTCCTGAGGAGGGATTATTTTGTTTACTTACCTTATTGCTCGGCTATCTGGCAGCCGAGCATTACCTAGCGTACACGCCGATCCTACCAGTATCTTTTATCGAGAGGACTACCTAACTTCCATCAGTCAGTGAGAAGGGAGCGTGGCGATACCATGCCGACTTGTTACGATTTGCGAGGCCAGTTTCGGGTGCGTTGTTGATGCTACCGATCTTGCCTACCTACCTATCTGTGGTGTTATCCCAACACGTCTTTATATTGGTTGGCCTGAAGTCGTAAATGTGCCGCTCAGCCACCCTATATCATAAGGGGGTGGCGCCTCTACGAATTGCATCGTCGGGTTCGGCCCACCGTATTGCTCGGCCAGTCGCAGTTTGAATGCAAGAGATTATACCGGAGGTGCTCCTGGGTGGCCGAACAGGATTTTTGGCCGAGAACTGGGGTAGCTTCGTTGGATATGTCCTGTTTTGGAGCTACGGTATGGTGGCCGAGTAATACGGGTGAGTAAAGCCGTTGACCGGCCGGGTGGCCGGTAGACGTCACGGATTGGGGCTTGGCTGCCCCGCCGGCCAGAAATGTCTACCGAGCCGCCAGGTACGGCCGGCCACCCCACCTAACCGGCTACATACTAGAAGTGTCGCGTAAAATTTCCGGGCAGGGCTTGTGGCCTATTACCTAGATAGGCTGGTAACACTTACCATGTACGTAGTATGACTCATCACCTAACGTATCGACCTGTTGATCGACCTATAGCATTGCTCGGCCAGCATCCCTCACAAGCAGGGCGTACTTACGGACATACCTGTTACAACGAGACCACACCCTTTATTATCTAGAGTCCTTGTGAATGGAGGGGTAGCCGAGCAGAACAGTAAGCCGCACGATAGGATAAACACGTTGCATGAAATCAGGCCTTATTGGCTTATGGCGGCAGCCCTGATTGAAGTTCTCCAGCGCGGTCTGGGGACTAAACATGCCGTTTGAATATATGCAGAGAAAGCGGGGGAACTGAAGACATAACGAGTCCCGACTCCCGAGAAATAGGGGTGAGTTGGCGAGGGGAGAGCCGAGCCGATAGGGCAGGGAGAGGGGTCCGGAAATGCCGCCTCATGAGGTGGTGATGGCAAGGCATACAGCAAGGCAACCTTCTTGCGGAGGTCGCAAGAGATGCAGGATTGACGAAGTGGACTGGTTTGTAGTGGATACACAAGAGCACCGCAAGGGCAGTAGAAATAGCGTTAATTGACTTGTCTCTGGACCTCCTCTCTTCTGTAGGCCCTTCGAGAGTGCAGTCCTTCTTATAGACCTTGGAAGTGTGTACGTACCTGCTTGACGCGCTTCTCAAGGTCCTTCGCAAAGGCTATTTACAGTCCCGTTTCCTGATTCCTCATCAAGACGTGCCCGTAACGGTCCTCTAGAGACCTGGTTGACCACCCTGCTGTCCTTGATGGAATCCTCGGAGCGTATGGCTGACCTTGATGGCAGTCTTGAGCATGCGACCGACCTTGCCGGCAGCCTTGAGCATGCGACTGACCTTGATGGTCGCCGTAGCCTTCTGTTTTTAGTCACCTAGTGCGACTAGTGCTAATTGTACTATTTACACGATGTGGCTATCGATACGTGATACGTCACACACCCCCCAGTTTATCGGAGCTTGGTAATCCCGTTCCGAATAGACTGTCAATCTTTGACGCTCATCACGAACGTCGTTGCCGCTATAGTAAGGAGAGATTGCAAGTTGTTGCAGTTGTGAGGGCGATTCGCACGCTCAAAAACATATGAGAAATGTTGTTGACTAGCGCGTTTTGAGACGCGTTCTTTTGTTTGTTTAATTTAGCAGATAGGTGGCAGGTAGGTAAGAAAACGCGTATGGCCACTCTTCAGACACGTGAATTAGCGGCGGCCACGCGTAGGTAAGTAGGTGTATAGGAGTGCGCAGCAGACCCCTCCTTTTGGCTTCCTTTCTTCCTTTTTCAACCATCACAGCCAACGTCGGTTATCCGTAAGTCATCAGCGCCATCACCATGCATCTTCAGATGCTCATTCTGACATCCTGTGAGTAGTCAAAATGAACAATCAAGACGGTTCTGCTGCTCCCGCTGCTTCGGCTGCTCCGGCTGCTCCGGCGGCCCATGAAGACGCGCCCATTGAGGCTGCGCCCGCTTCAACAGCGGTACAAGGTGGAGATGGTGAGTCCGCTTCAACAGCGGCTCAAAAAGAAGCTGATGAAGACATTGCCGAGTATATGGATAGGCCCATCGAATACGAAGATACGGACCCTCCTTCGCCTCTCGACGTTGTCTCGCCGGCTGGTGTTGATGATGACGTTAAGAGCGTCACCACGTCCTTGTCCCGCGCTTTCGTTCCTGTTTCGGCTCCTTCGTCGGTCGCTCCGACGGCCCCGGCTGCTTCTGTTGCGCCGGTTTCTTCGTTTTCTGCCTTTGCTGGCCCGCCGGTCACCGAAAGTCCTTTTCCGAGCTTCGCTCGGCCAACTTTGCAGTTTCCGGCTACTGCAAGTCCTTTCGGTTCTGTCCCTTTCAGTTACCATGGCAGACCTGCATCGGCTTCTGGTGCTTCCTTTGGCACCCCTGTGTCGTTCGATTCGGCACCTGTTCCTGCTCCCCCAGTGAAACGGAACACGGCAGCGTTCCGAGGAGTGCTTGGCGACACCCATCCGTACCAAGGTGGTCGCACTCGCCCGTCAGGCGGCGCTTCCCGAGCTCCCTCATCGGGAGGTGGTTTCATAGCCCCTCCAGAGGTTGATGCTCCTCCCGTTCGGCGACGCCTCGACAATGAGGCTTCGTGTACTGATGTCCCTCCTGGTGAAGATCCTCCTTCTCCTGAAGGCTCGTCTCCGGCGCCCAAACGTCGGAAATTGGATAGACGAGAGCAGGATGAAGAGGCTTCGCCAGCGAAGCCAGCCAGTGATAAGCCCCACGGTCCTGTGCGAGCAGTTCCGTGTCACCAGTGCGTCCAGTCCGCCATGTCTGGATTCTCCACAGGAGAATGCTACTGGTCGGTGAAGGGCTCTCGCTGTGCTCGGTGTTCAAGTGGGCACAAGTGCACGGAGTCGGCTGCGTCCGTTCAGCCGTTCGGTGAGTACCTGGTCAGGGTCCTCAAAAACCCCAAGTCTACTCAGTCTGTAAGTTTATAATAGTCCTCAAGGTCCTTAAGAGTCATTGTGAGGTGTATTAATTTGAATTTCAGGACAAGGACCATGCACGATACGCAGTCTGGGTTGCCGAAAAACTCGCCAACGAGCGTGGTGAGCCTGCTGCGCCGCGCCCGGAACGCCCCCCTCTTGTTGAGGAGCCTCCGAAGACCACTCCGAGTCCGAAGAAGAAAATGGCCCCTACCACCCCCGTGGCGCCGGCTAGTGGTTCTTCCGGCGGCACTTCGCTTCGTCGTTCTTCTCGGCGCAAGGCCAATCCCCCTCCCAAGCCTGTCGAGTCCCCGTCCCGCCCCGCCAAACGTCGTCGGGTTGCGGCTCCTCCTCCTGTTGAGGAGGTTGAAGATGAAGAAGAAGACGAGGATGAGCAGGAGGAAGATGAGGAGGTATATGAGGAGGAAGAGGCGGAGCAAGAGTTGCCTTTGGTCCCGGTTTCGCGTGCTCGTGGTGGCGCTCCGCAGGTTGATTGGGCCCAGCTTGCTGGCGCCGTTCAGATGTTCATGGGTGCCATGAACAATATGGCCCAAGAGCAGGGTCGTGGCGGTGCGCGTGGTGGTCGTGGTTCTGGTCGTGGTCGTGGTGGAGCAAAGAAGGGTGGAAAAAAGGGCAAATGAGCTCTTGTAGCATCTTCTGTAACTTCTTGCTTCCTTTGCTTTGTTTAATACCAAAAGTTATTGTTTTTCCAGCCCACGAGGCACCCTTTGGCGTACATCCTGAAGATTGATAAGGGCCCTGAAGTGCTCAAATGGAGCCCGGGATAGATTCTTTGTTAATCCGTCTGCCGGCATCTTCTCCGTTGGTAAGTATTCCACTCTGAAAGACCCCTTCTTGTGTTCCTGTCTAACCCAAAGCCTCTGAATATCAACGTGTCTGAGCTTGGTACTGATTTTCTCATTCTCTCCGACTACTAGACGAACGGCTTGAGTGTTGTCTGAGAAGACTACCCAGTCTTGTTCGAGATTCAATTCGAGATCCTTGAATAGACGTTTGAGCCCCATAGCCTCTCTACCGGTCACCCCCAAGGTGGTGAGCTCGGCTTCAGTTGTGGAAGTAACTACAGTACTCTGACGTGTTGATTTCCAGGTAATCGGTCCTCCGAACATCGATATGATATAGCCGTGAGAAGACTTCCGAGTCTCTTTGTCGTCTGCGAAAGAAGCGTCTCCCGCTATAAAGAGCGACTGAGTGGCCTTGTCACCAGCTCCGTACGTTATCGACAAGTAGCGAGTCCCGTACAGGTATCGGATTACCTGATTCGCGGCTTTGAAATGCAGAGGTCCTGGATTCGTCAGATATTTGGATAACTGAGCGACTGCGAAGGCGATATCTGGGCGTATCATGATTGCGGTGTATAGTATTGAACCTATACGTTCCTGGTAGTCCTTGACTTGAGACTTCGTTGCCAAGCCATCATACTTTTCGAACTCGATCATTGGTAGCGGAGTATAGGGTGTCCAGCTGTTGTCAGCCTGCTTGAATCGCTCGGCTACCTTTTCGATATACTGATCGTGGACCAAGGAGATTGTCTTGGCCTTGCGGTCTCGGATTATCCTGACTCCAAGGAACCACTGAGCCTCTCCCTGATCCTGAAGCTCGTATGCGTCCTTGATTCCGCGGATCACTTTCATGGCTTGCTCCTTGTCTTGTTCTCGATATAGAATGAGGAAGTCATCGACATAGAAGATGATAAACACCTTTCGGTCGGGTGTATAGAAGAGACACGGCTCTTCAGGAGACTGCGTCATCCCGTTCAGACTCAGTGTCTTGGCGAATTCCTTATACCAGAGCAGGGGAGAGTCCTTGAGACCATACAGTGCTCTTTCTAGCAGCATAACCTTGTTGTCGTACTTGAGCCCCTCAGGCAACTTGCAAGCCACTGGATCCTTTCCTTCCCTAGATGCGTTGAGAAAGGCCTTGACGACATCGTATTGCATGATTGTCATGTCGTAATGAGCCGCAATAGCCATGAGAAGCCTAAAAGTCTTTGCTGCTAGGGTTGCCGCATACGTCGATTGTAGGGTAGGATTCTTCTGAAGATCTCCTCGAGCCACGATACGGGCCTTGAATCGCTCGACATAGCCCTGTTTATCGAACTTATAAACGAATACCCACTTAATCGGAAGCGGTTTCGACGGCACTTCATCTGGTGAGATGATCTTGACTGCCTTCATGGAGATAAGGCCTTCTATCTCGTTTTGTGCGTCCTTGCGAAATTGCTCACCGAAAGGGTGGTTGGCAAGATCTTTCCAGTTGGCTGGTGGCGGTACAAGGAGTTCGCTTCGATGATAGCGTTTTTCTGGAGCAGCGCTGGGCCTTACAGCAGCGCGCTGGTTGACTGCAGCTGCGAAAACCGAGTGCAGTGTTTTGTGTTCTTGATCACCTTTCTGAATGGCTTCTTCGGCGTTTGGCATATACGTGTCGAAGAACGCTGCCAAGGTTGGATCCGTTGGTAACAGGATATCCTGTTGACCATACATGAACGTGGTGAAGACGGCATGACTCCCTGAACCGTCTTCTGGTGATGTTGGTGCTAGGCCTCTTATCCTTCGGCTTGCTCGAGTAGCTTGTGGATGGGCTTCTCGCACTTCTCGGACTGCATATTGGCGTTCGTATGGCCTGTCCGTATGGGCGTCGTTCATAGTTCTTGTACTTGACGCACTTCTTGAGGGGTTTGATGGTCGACTTATTTCCCCTTGCGTTGAGGAATCGCTATGGCGCTGTTGCGATTGCTCAGCTATCCCTTCTAACTGCGCTGCTAATTCATCTGATTCGTCTGGCGAGTTAGGGGTCACATCAATTGATTGTCCAGGTGGTTGATCTTTAGTGGGAGCATCCGAGTCCTGATGCGAAGAGTTATCTTCTTGGTTTTCTTCAGGATATTCGTCGGGAAAAGCACCTGGAAGTGTTTCTGATGTGTTGACCTCGGTCCTGACTGTAGCCTCATCTCGGTCAGGCGTTTCACGAGGTGTCAAAAGTCCCTTCGGCTGATCTCCGTGTGCACCGTCTTGCACACCAGTCGGCTTCACCCCCGAGTTTTGCACCTCCGGATGGGCTTCCGTGGGCTCATCAGGTTGGTTATGCTCACCCCCGAGGTTGGAGGGATCAGGGGAAGACTGTTGACTTGGTTGTTCACGAACTTCTTCGTAAATGGGTTCGAAGACTGGATCCGGAAGCATCTCAACGGGGATTTGACGTATTTCCTCCACGGAAAGTCGGTTTGAGATGCGTTCTTCTTTTTCGTTATAAAAGGTGTCTTCATCAAATGTCACATCGCGCGTGGTAATGACTTCACCAAGCGATGGAATCCATATGCGATAGAGGTTGGTGGCTCTATATCCTACGAGGTATCCGATATGCGCTCGTGGACGTGTCTTATAAGCTCGTCGCTGCCTCCCGGCGAGCCTATCTGTTTCGACGGGGTATGCCCTGCATCCGTATGCATAAATGCCGCTCCAGTCTGGCGTTAGGTCGCTCGTCAGCGACCTGACTATTTCGGGTGCGTACCACCTGAAGAATTTCTGGAACCAAGTTTCAAGAACTTGTATAGGTGGATACATGGAGTGAGCCGCTGAGGGGCTCATGTTGTGAAGTCGTGAAGCGGCTTGAGCTGTTTCTGGCCACATGTCTTCAGGCAAACCGGCTGCCTGAATCATTTTGTTGGTCTTGTTGATTATTTCTTGGCCAGCTCTCTCACTGCCGCCCACAGGCTCCTTAGTATAGGAAGGAGGAGACTCTAGGTCTATGCCTTCTTCCGCTGCCCAGCGCTCATAGAGTGTGCTGCCTCTTACTGCTATGGCGGCTGGTTCGTTGTCACTTCGTATTTTGCAAATCCGAACACCGTATTGTCGATAAACCCATTTCTCGAACTGCTGAAGATGCTTCAGTATCTCGTAACTGTTCTTGGAAACCAATGGGGTTGCCCATAACATTCCACTATACTCGTCTTTGATGACCAACAGCCAATTGGATCCGTCATATCCTCTTTGATAGTCGAACAAGTCCCATGAGACTCTCCAGAATGGTCTTGGAGAGCGTCTTTCCGATGTGCGACGGGATATCACCTGGTGGGCATGCACCCTAGCACAAGACTCACACTTGACTCGAGGTGTTCCATTAATCTTGACATTTCGCGCCCTCTGTACCAGGGCCCGAAGAGCTCGTGGACCTAGGTGACCCGAGCGCAGATGCCAGAGATGTTCAGAGTCTTCTCTAGGTTTGGGTGCGTCCCTGGATCTTCTCCATGCGCGCATGATAGCGGGTCTAGCTGTTGCTGATATCAAACCGGCCGCGCTTGCAGGAATATCCTCAAGGTCTTTGTCAGGTGTCATCACGAATGGTTTGGAAGATGGATAGATGGAAAGGGGCTTGTATTCGATGAAGGTTAAGTTGTGCTTGCGAACTAGGTCGCCCAGTTTGACGTTGCTGGACAGGCTTCCGTAGCGCAAAGTGCAATCTTGTCCACAATACCATACATCGATGTCTCTAAGACGAGCTTCGGAAACTATGTTCACATGGAACCCCTCAACAACTGCAACATCGTTGAGGGTAAGATCGGCCGTGTGAGGGCCTTTCTCACTAGCTAGAATGTTCTTCATAACCCTCGTTCCCGTTCCCAAGATTGGAAAATCAGTTGTCCCTGCCTGTACCACCTCCCCATTGACTGCCGGTCTGAACGAACTAGGCTCCAGGAGCTCCTTGTCGTTGACTAGGTGTAGAGCTCCACAGTTGTCAAGAAGAGTGCTCTGGGAGAGCATGTGGGGGCCGAAGCCGAGCGTTGAATACACTCCGGCTTCTTCCAGGAAGCCCCCTAGGCGCTGCGGGTCGATTAGTGCGCATGCCAGGTTGGGAGAGGGCCATTCGGACTTATTGGGAACGGACGAGTTTGATTTCTTGTTGCGAGGGCGGTTGGTGCGGACATTCCATCCATCAGTTTCGATCAGTCGGCGGAGCTTGTCCCATTTGGTGTAAGCAAAACGCTGCTTGGTGGCATTCACCTGCTCGGAGTTAGGGACTCGTCCTTTTCCAAAGGTGAAGGACGTAGATCCGGTGATTGCATATTGGAGATTGGCGCATTGTTCCGGCTTCCACGGGTGCGTTTGTTTGTCAGATCGACAAGGACATTCATATTGTTGCTTGTTTCCTTTGGGCTTCTTGGATTTCGAACCACCTTGATAGCCGTTCTGACCAGATCGATTGTCTGAGGGCTTGTCGTCTGATTGAAGGGTTACAAAAGCACCTTGTTGAGTTTTGCTTCGAACTCCGTTGACATGGATCTCGACTTCGAACATTTCACCGTATTCCTTGAGGGTTGGAGTAGGCTGGTCATATCGCTCAAGCTGGTTGAGAGTCGTGAGATGCTGGTTAGCCCATTGAGGAGCGAACTTATAGGACAATGCGTCCAGGAAGTTCCTTATCGCGAGTATTCCTTCGATTTCGGGAATGCCATAAGCCTCGCAGTTCTGGAAGGCCAGTGTCCAGCGTTCGTACCAATCTTCGGGCTTCAT
Organism: Xylariaceae sp. X802; assembly: GCA_028637635.1. Classification (NCBI taxonomy): domain Eukaryota; kingdom Fungi; phylum Ascomycota; class Sordariomycetes; order Xylariales; family Xylariaceae; species Xylariaceae sp. X802. Next base: position 1,293,157 of record JAJFDH010000001.1, on the reverse strand, counting down.
GCTTCCGACCTTAGCTGCCGCAAGAATAGAGCGGTATTCCTCCTGAGCAAGAGTTTCAACCGTGGATTGAGAAGGGGCAAGCTTCCTGCGCAGTTCTCGGATCAGATTCTGAAGAGTGGATCTCTTTTTGAGCGCCAGAGCAGCCATGGCAGGTTCCATTTTCGAGGATGCGACCGTTTTCATGACCCAGGTGTAGACCACGTTATAACCGTTGGTAAGGGCAGTGTTGGCACTTGATTCAGCGGTGAATTCCTTTCGCACTTCCTTATAGTGGTCGTCAATTTGCTTCTGGTCGATAACGGGTTCCTTGTAGACTGGGGCGTCTCCTCGAGTGGCTTCTGGTTGTTTTTTCCACTTGGCAAGGGCCTTCTGATGCTCGTCAACGGAAGGTTGAAGGAGAATCTTCTTACTTCCTTCCGGTGTTAGAGGAGTTCGGGAGAACGACTTGACGTCGTCTCCGTCAGGGTCGATAATTCCCCAGACACCTTGGGTATCAGCCACGAATTGGAGCTGCTGATACCACTTAGGCCATGAGTAGGAGTCCTTAAGGACGGTGTCAGTTGGCAGATGGAGCTTGACAGACATCTTCGGAGGCTTCGGAGTTTTGGCGAGCTTGGCTAAGCGTTTCTGAAGTGACTGAGAGGTTTGGAAAGAGCTGATTTCTTTTGCGGGTTTTTGTCCTGAGTATCCGGCTTTTAAGGGCAAGCCGGGCTCATAACTCTTGCGGAGGTCGCAAGAGATGCAGGATTGACGCAGTGGACTGGTTTGTAGTGGATACACAAGAGCACCGCAAGGGCAGTAGAAATAGCGTTAATTGACTTGTCTCTGGACCTCCTCTCTTCTGTAGGCCCTTCGAGAGTGCAGTCCTTCTTATAGACCTTGGAAGTGTGTACGTACCTGCTTGACGCGCTTCTCAAGGTCCTTCGCAAAGGCTATTTACAGTCCCGTTTCCTGATTCCTCATCAAGACGTGCCCGTAACGGTCCTCTAGAGACCTGGTTGACCACCCTGCTGTCCTTGATGGAATCCTCGGAGCGTACGGCTGACCTTGATGGCAGTCTTGAGCATGCGACCGACCTTGCCGGCAGCCTTGAGCATGCGACTGACCTTGATGGTCGCCGTAGCCTTCTGTTTTTAGTCACCTAGTGCGACTAGTGCTAATTGTACTATTTACACGATGTGGCTATCGATACGTGATACGTCACAAACCTTCTATCATGAACACCTGGCAGGGCACCCCTGCGGACTCCTCTATGACATCCCACGGCTTCTCGTTATAAGGTTGGGTATCACCTGAGGCTTAGATCCATTACGTGGAGCCGTGGTCCGCACGCATGGCCGCGTTGAGCTTTTCACGAGAAAGACACAGAAAGTCTTGTCACATGACAGGCGATGCAGCGGACTTGCTGGCTTTCACCAGCAAATCACGTCGGTTGCTGCTACCACTTGGCTGTCGTTTATTACCCGAATGTAACGACGTAGTCGTATTTCATCGCCCGGCTTCGCGGTGATCTCGCTATAAGGCGACGAGCTTTCCTCCTTGAGAACCGAGACCCCACCACTCGAGCTTCGACTGACGCTGTGAGCCTTCGCGTCCTCCATACGCGGCCTGCCACCTATGGCGCCTGCGGGTAAGCGAGACATCCGCATTAGACAAAAGCTTGAAGATCTTCTGAGAACCGCCGGGGCCTGCATGATAATGGCTAGGCATGATATGGATTGGTAGGAGAGGTTGCAACTAAGATTGTGCGTGTCAGTCCCGTCACAGTCTGTTAGCTGCAACTTCAATTGTCTGATATACTGGTCACCTTCCTGATCCATCTATGGGTGAAGCCCGAATCTGATGGCCCAGGCGCGGAGTAATGGTTGATTGGCGCCCTTGCGTGGGTGCCTACGTCTGGTGTGGCACCGTTCGACGATATTTGTCGACCGTAATCCGTGAATGAGAGGCTCCGTTTCTAAGACCAAGGTGCTATAACCTCACCGAGCGGCGAGCGCTTAACTTAGATTCAGGAGAGGAGCGCCAATGGTATCCGAATGTGCTTGTCATTTCGGGCGATACTAAGACTTTTGGATGCGAGTCCCATTTTGAGTTGCATCGTAAATACCAGGTATCCATTTGGAGATGGCAGTCTGCGAGGCAGATCGTTCGCCCCGTTTACAAGCAGATTCGACTTCTGGCGTCTATTGCCTGGATGCTGGGTTTACCTGGGCGCCTTGCATTCCTTTATATGGATCTAGACTCCCCCGAATCGGCTAGCTCAGATGGATCACATCGGTGACTGTCGTTAGGCATGCTACATTGCGTCTATTGCGCGCCAACGGCCACGGGAATAATGGATACCAGGGGTATTCCATAGGAAGTGGTATTAGGCAGAGCTTGTCTGACTGACCTGGTAGCCTATGACTGGCCTATGGCGACCAGTTTATATCGTGTCACGGCACCGCAATAAGCGTACCTGGTTCTTGGACGCTTCGGGTGTGGTTGCATACATGGCTGTGCCTATGTGTCTAGTCGTCGACGATCGAACATGTCAGCCCTAGCACAGTCCTACCGGGCGAAAGAAGCGCGTGTAAGGCACGCCGTCAGCAAACAAGACACCCTCCCTACCTACTTTTGCGCCTTTCCCCTCCCATTAGGTAGCAGGGGCTACGAGGGTTCCTATCACAACTCTGCACGCTCACGAAAGGCACCGAGCGTGGTGGGCAATTGACACGATCTTGTAGCAGAGGATTCTTCGATCCAACTCGGCTGCTTTTTGTATTCATGATCAAGAAATTCTCGTCTCTTAAGTTTGGTTCTGTTCATATGAGAAATCTCGGCCTCTAACTGAACTCCCTGCCTCGACGACAGGAGAAGTCGGAGTCATTGATGATTGTTCAGCCTTATATAATCTCATGTATTCCCCCATACACAACCCCGGATCATCCTACATAGTACCTTGGTAGCCCCAGTAACAGTGCCGGTGACAGATCAGTGACTCTGCAGACTCTAGGCAATGCAGGCGGAATGTAGAAACGCAGTTGGGAGCCTGGGGGCCAAAACAATATTGTCGTTTACCTACCATACCCCGTCGCCCGTTGGGTAGAAACCACTTGGCTCGCATCGTTTCCCTAGAGTCTCGGGTAGGCCATCGTTCCGGTGTCGCGGCTTACTCTAATTCGTGGCCTCACTAACTTCGAAGACACACATGTCGACTAGAAACTGAAAAAGCTTGTTGGCATACCTCACGTCCCCGACGTTAAAGCCCGCGGTCCTCGCCAGGACAACACAACTGACATACCGGTAGTTCTCCTAACGAGGCTGGAGGGTGTATCCATCAAGCCGTTTTTCTTGTGTGTCTATAAGATATCGGCTTCTAGTCCGGCTCTGTGCTTGGAGGCCGTCTTCCTCCCTACTCTCGCCGACTATCTGATGGTGACCGCGGAACAAGTCCAGGCAAATCTCGTTTGAAATCATGACGAAACCGTGGGACTTGCACGAAGCTACGATCAAGAAACTCTACGCGGAGAATACTCTTGCTGATGTCCGGATCATCATGATCGACAAGTACAACTTCAAGGCATCGTACGAGCTTCTTTTCCGTTCGAAGTATTTCACCTGCTAATTTTGCAGTAGGACGCGTGCGTATAGGGGGCGGTTCGTCAAATGGGGTGTTCGGAAATATAACAGACGACGAAGTGACCGCAGTTCGACGTCCATCCGCAGTCTGGACGGCTCAACCAGCCCTTCGGATATTGCCTTTGTCACCTCGCCACATCGCAGAAGGAAGACGAATTGTGGTCTAGCTCGGTGTTCCATCGCTGGACACAGTATGGACGGCGAGCGGACGACGAGTTGTTCACCCAATGCCACGGATATCGACTCGCCCCAAGCCAACGCGGAGAGGTACGTGGACCACCAGCCCCATAACAACACCAAAGGCTAATTTCTCCTTTAAAGCCGTCCGCTTGTATCCCCCGCGCAAGCGGTGCCGTACGAATGGACCGCCTCACCAGACCCACAATCGCCATTCTCCCCGGATTTCAACCATCCCTGCACGGAGGGTGGCTCGCCGTCGTATTACGAGTACGCACCGTTATCGCCGGCTTCTAGTCCGTATGCAGGCATAGCCTATGACTACGAGTCGGACTGCTACAGCAACCAGGGCTTCCCGGTGTGGCCGCCCCAAATATACGGCGGCAATATACATGCCGTTCTGGCCTAGGAGGCAAGACTTCCGAAGAACTGTACCTACGTGCGGAATCGTGAGTACAATTCTTCGTGCAAGTTATAAGTTGAAAATATCCCCCCTTGTTTACTACCTACGTTGGGGGTTTGTCCGTACCGGAGAACGAATTCACGATATGAACGGTTATTTTTCCGGGTAACTTGTCCTGGGGGTCGTTTTCTTTCATGGGGTTGTTTTGTGGGTGGCTTGAAACCGCGAGGTTTATTCCAATGCTTTGGTATCTTTGCTAGATAGGAGTTCTGGGAAAATTCCATGTTTATCTCCTCGTCTGAACAACGGTTGCAACTTGCACGTTGGAGCTTTCCATGGATCCATTTATGATTTATCTGCCTTGGGCAAAGCTTCAGGAAAATCCCTACATTGAAGACTAGGGAGTGAAGAATACTAGATCTTCCCACTAGATTATGCCTGAATTGAGATATTACCTGCCTACGTAGGATTGCCGTAAAGACAGCCAGGCTCACATATGCGTGGCCGAGACGGGAATTGCGGCATTTACATCACTCCGCTAGTAAAAGCAAAGCATCATCAAGAGAGGAACATTATTCCTGCAAATACTCGGACGCGTCTGAGGTCGAAACCATGATGCGTGCAGGAAATCCTCGAGCCTTTTCTCCTGTGCTCTTTTCAGCAAGGCTCTACGCGCCACAAGGATATCAACGTCACGAGGGCCCGGAATGTCCCAGAAAAGCCATCACACTACAACGCACTGCTTAAAATTGGACTCAATATGATCACTACGGTTTGGTTCCCGAGTCGATGGTTTTGGATTCGTATATACGGACATCGTCCTTCGAGCCGAGGCAGCCGATTAAGGCTAACGTAACCCCGGCTGAGGCAAAGAAATTATCACAATGGCCCGCAAATACATCTTCTCTGCTGGGACCCAACCCGACGCATATCAGACCGCATCGTAATAGGCAACGAATATCGAGTGAATGTAGGGGATCCCTTTCGCATTACATCCCTTTCCCGCGCTGCATCTCTGTGTTCGGGCTCACCAGCTGACGGTCGCGCGCGTCTCACCAGATAGGAAACTGGGTTGCTTGTCGCTGAAATTGGGTATATCGGCCAGGATAGTGGCAGCGTCGGAGCTGGCGAGCCCCTTGTCGGCCTTTTCTTTGCTCTCCCAGTGGAGGGAGGTGTGAACGCCGTAGGGCGACTCGGCGTTCGTGTACTCCACGACCTTGTAGCTCTTGAGGCCCATGGGGCCCCAGAGCTTCTGAACGAGGGGCATCTTCAGGCGAACGAGTCAGCAATGTTTTCCCCGCGCGTTTGGCCGACGAAGCAAAAAGACGTGGTGGCCCCTTAATGCGCGTGGCGACGGGAAGCGGGAGTAAGCTGGCTGTGTATCTCGGATATATAGTTTACATACGTGCGAGCTCAAGTAGTACTCCAAGTTGAACTCGGTGTCTTTGGGGTAGGCGACGGAGACAATGTACGACATGTTGACTCTTTGGATCTTGTGCTGGGTTCTTGGTGTAGATGCGGTAGGTAGTGGTAGTGTAGTGGACCGGTAGGTATTGTGATTGTTGGCGCGAGATGGAGGAAAGTCGATCGTCGTGGGGGTCCCGTCTGACTTTAAGCACCTCGGCGTGTGCTTCGTATAGCCGCCAGTATCAACGGTTAATCCCTAGCACCCACGCTATCCGTACCGAGGACAGATCCGGCCCAACAACAACGTGGAGCTAGGCGAATCGGCTTTGACTTGGCGCTCGTACCTGAGCCAATTTTTGTGCCATCTCCGATCCAACCAAAATGAACCCCGCTGGTTCGCCAACCCCGCCCGCCGACATTGCTGACGGAGTAATCTGCACCACGCCGCACCATCCAATTGAACATTACTAAACACCGGCTCGGGTAAAGACAATCGAATACGTAACGATGCCAGGGACTACCTATCGGTATCCATCTCATTCCAGAAGAATGAAAGGAAATAGGAAAATTACGGTCGCCTCCCTTACTGGGCAAAAAGAAAAAAAGAAATAAGAAAAAGGTCACTCGACCGTGTCCGTCCGTTTGGGTGATGAGGTTACAGTCTTCTATCAACGACCTGCAGCCCGGACCGGCTGGGTACCAAATTCATTCGAAGACGCCGAAAGGAGAAGAATCGAGCATGTAAAACTCAAATGGTATCCAACATCCTAACTGTAACTGTAGTGACGGCAGTGCAGCCGCAAACTCTACAGACCCACGTACAAGTTACAACCAATCCATATGATTGCGCAGTGAAGATCGATCGCCAAGGCTCTTAATTCAGCCATTCGTGTGTATCGCAAAATCGTTTTCTCATAAGCCAATTCTTTGCCTGGGGTCGCAGATCCAGTTTATCCGACATAAGTTATTCGTTCCGTTCATTCAAGTCCTCCAGGCGTTTCTGGAAGGAATAGTCTTCCGTTAACGGATAACCCTACTTCTGGCCCAAGACGATGTGCAGTGAAAAGCTTCTATGAAATCCGTGTCGAGCCGTGCTCCCTCGGCTGAAACCATCTGCTCGGTAAGACTGGAGACTCGCTCTGGATCAGCCGTAAACACAGCCGGGAGTGAGAAGATATCAATTGCCATCCTCGACAATTGTGGATATTGGTGTCTTCTCTGAAGCCAATATTGAACTGGGTTGTCGACCAAATGATCACCTGCGCCGGCTGTTGCTATCCACTTCGCGTATTCATCGCGCTCGGTGCACCGCGGTGGTGGTGGCGGCGACGGCTCCGGCTGGGTGGCGCCGGAATTTCGGATAGATGCTATAAATTTATCTAATTCCGTGGCTTCTGTTGTCGCTCTGGGAATGGTTGATTGCTCAGGCGTCGTATTTTGTTCAAGGGGAAGCTCTCGATACTCCTCCCATAGTAGTTGCACGGCTTCCTTGCTTTTCGCCAACCAATCTGGCTCATCAGCCCATTGCAACTCGATGGTTCTCCAGCGAAATGCGGGATGGAGAACAAGAGCGGCAACGTATACGGCGTTCTCCATCACAACTTTGTCTTCCGTAACCCCAAAATATTCACTCAGGATCCACAAGCCATGGTCACAGTCGAAATACGCGTACGATTCTTGTTCGCCTCGTTCATATCGTAGTTTTGCCTCGTTCATATGGTCCGAAAGCCACTTCATAGTTGGCAGCACCTCCCAGATTGCACCGAATTTACCTTCTTGAGGTTGACCCACTAGGCGTTCTATTGCGATCTTGAAAGGTTTTAGGATCGCTAGACAATCTGCAATTACTAACCAGTCCTCAGCAGACATTTTATCGTCCATAACTGCAGGCCTGGTCTTTGTGTTGGTCGGGATGACAAAACACCTGCGCCTCCTGGGTCTCGGCCTAGTTCGGTACTCGTTCCACTCTCTTACTTCCGCTGCGACAAGGGAATCAAGCGCATCCCGAAGCTTGTAGCCTCGCTGCATCATTGCTTCAAATGAGTGCCAGTGCGTGCGGTTGTTCAATACTACATCGTACGTTGTTTCGTCCTCGAGGCCCACGGCGACATTCTCAACGGACTGGAGCTTATGGAGCTTCTCAATGCGTTTGTCAGACCTATGTACCCAGTGAACAATTTTGTGTAGCCTGCCTATGGGACCGTCGGTTTCTTTAATTTTGTCTCCAATGCTTTCGAAATCATCAGGGTCTTCGCCGGCCTGGTGGTTCCGAGCTAAGTAGTGCTTGAAAAGAATGGAATCAGCGATATAATCAATAATTTTGGCGCTGCAATGCACAGAATATTCCTCTTCATCAAAGCCCGATTTAATACTCTCAAAACTGATACCCATATCAGAACAGTTGTCTGCGACGAGGAATCCAATACAGTCTTCAATCTCATATTCACGAATTATTCTTTTGACGCGATTGGTCAAAGTCTCGTTGCTATGATGACTTTTGACTTGAGGTAGCCCCAAGAGAAATGTACGAGGTTCTCCTTTGTCATCAAGGAAGTGTACGGAGATGCCAAGTAGTGAACTGGACCCGCAAGGAGACCACTTATTGAAAGAGACGTTGATACGGCTGAGTGAGCGACTTAGGAGCTCTTTTACAACACCTTTATGACGATTGAAAGATCGAATGACATATTCGCGGACAGTGCTGCTGGTGGGAAGACTACCAGAATCAAGAATGGCGCGATTGGCGTACCTCATAAGATCGCGAAAGTACGGGCTGTCCAGCATGCGAAATGGAACACTGTCGCACGCCATCCAGCGTATAAGTAGATGCCGAAAATGAGCGGAATCGAATGACGCTATACCTTGATCCCCCGGCTTATGAGGTTCTTGGTTAAGCGCGACGTGAAGCGTTCGTTGTCTCTTCTTCGGTGGTGGCATTGGACCGTCTTCATTGATGTGATGAATTTTCTCCATGTGGCCATTTGCTTGGCTTATAAATGCTGTGTCGTACATATGTGCGATGATGGCCTTCTTCCCGTGGCACACTTTACAAAGCCAGAACTGGCGACCAGAATCATCTTTCTCAATCTCGAATCCGTGTTCCCACACCCAATCGACCCTTGGCCTTGGTCGTTGGCGCTGCAGCATGGAGAATCCTGGTAGGTGATTCCAGTCAATGCCTTCGTAATTGACATGGTCGACCAGAACCAAGCTATCGTCCGATGTTTCTTGCTTAAATGCCGTTGTACTAACGACGACAGCGACGGAGCTTCTACGTTCAGGAGAACTGGGGGCCGATACGGTGTTGGCCACTATATCAGACCTCTTAGTGGTGGCATTTGCGGCTTCCTGCTGTCCTGATTTTGTAGGGCCCTGGTCGGGGACCTGGCGAGGATTCTGTTGGCCTGTGAGGTTCCTAGGGCATTGAGCAGCTGGTCCGGCTTTAGCCTTGATTTCCCTGTTGCCTTTTTTTTGTTTGTCTGAGCACCGTTGATCATGTTTTTCGCGAAGGTGGTCCGTCATAAGTATGGTTCTCGCCTCAGGGTACACAGCTTGAACGGCCGTGTTGCCCTGGGTTATGCATTCTTTACAAACCCAACGGTGTTGTTCAGGCTCAGAGCCCTCGGAAGTCTTCACGATATCGAATCCATGATCCCAGACAAAACAAGGTTTGCTGCGTTCACGCTTGGTCCAGACCCAACCCGGGAAACAACTGGAAAGCCGTCTTTCGATCTCATGGTCGGGAAGGATTCCCTGTGTGGGAGGCATGCTCGTGGTTGTTGGCGCCCGAGTGGACGCGGTAGGTAATGCGGTGGGTGAGCGCGTCAATTGCACTAGGTACACCAATTAGGCTTCCCACTAATAAGAAAGAAGGCTGGATGGAGTCAGAAGTGGGATGCCGAAGCTTGAAGCAAAACCTTAAAATTCCTAGCCACCCTCTCAACAGCTGTCGACAGCTGGATCTTTCCGGCTAATCTGTCAGGTGCAAGCCAACAATAGGTACACTACATACCTAGTAATACAGTACGAATTGCGAGGCTCATAATTCGCACTAGGCACAAAGTACCTATACCGTATGCCAAACTCCCGATCTCACGTTCGATACCTACATAGTAACTACCCGTACCTCTTCGGCCAACCTATACACACAGTGCAAACTGTTTGAACATACCTGGTACTTTAGTATTGGTCATATTTCGTATCCAAGTCGCAAATGGATAACTAGGTACAGTTTGCAGTCTCTTGGAAAGACAAAGTAAGAACACCTACAATCGTAGAACCTCCCTCTTTTGGGTTCATCGAAGAGACGTGTAAAACTCGTATGGGTGGCGGCCCGCTTCCTTACATTCCGTCGTCACCAAAGCCGAAGTCGCACTTCGTGACGGTCAGATCCGAGGGGATCTGGAGCAGTCCGCCAATCCCTCGTTGTAATCAGTCGGAGACGTGTCGGCCAATTACTGGACTCACCAACGGCCATTATCGTTCTCTTCTCGGTTTGCCTCCCGGCTTCTCACCGTTATTAGTAGTATCACTGATCAGTGTCGGCACATGAGTGGTCTGACCCTAGCCTGACCTTTGACAATTACAAATAGGTGGTCTTACGCCGTCTTCTTACCTAACTCTACGTGGATACAGCCAGCGTACTGGCTCTTGATGGAGGCCAACGCAACGTCATAAGTCGGCAGTGCCACCGTGGCCCGTCTGGGGATATCCTTGCTACCTAGGACCTGACCTAGTGTACCTACTTATTGCGATTCCGATCCAAATCGACTCAAACAGCTCTTTTGCTTTGTTTTATTCATTCCTATATCTCCTCTTGGGAACCTGAAAAGGGTGAAGGAAAGGCAAAACAGAAAGCAAACAGAACAAGAGGAGCGAATATCAGTTAACTCTGCTTACGAGACCCAATTCAATAAGCGTCGGAATAATGTGCATTGCTCTTTTAACCACGGCGCACCCAAGATACGCCCTGATCGCGCTCGACAACCGGGACGAGTACATCCTCAGGCCCACTAGCCGGCCGCATTGGTGGACCCATAAGCCTTCAGGGACCCGGATCTTGTCACCGCGGGACCTACATCGCCGTGAACGCGGTACATGGATGGGCCTGAGCAGCACCGGCCGCCTTGCCATTCTCACCAACTACCGAGAGTCAAGTCAAGATGATCCGGATCATGCCATTTGTGGTGTGCGCAGTCGCGGTGCGTTACCGACAGCATGGTTAACTGCGCCCACTGAAGAGAAACTTGACCAATTTATCAGGAGGACGGTAGCCGACCCTGCGACGAAAGCGGCGGGAGGTTTTTCGCTCATCTGTGGCGACCTCGGGGAAAGGAAAGAGAATGGCATTGAGCCAATGGCCGTCATCACAAATCGGTCCGACTTAGCCGGTGTCCCACGGATCGGCGGCGACAGGGGAGAGATATATGGATTGAGCAATACTATTTACGTCGAGCCTCCCACGTGGCGCAAAATTAAAAAGGGCAAGCAGCTCTTGGAAGAGGCAATAGAAGAGGCGCTTGAGAAAAACATGGGTGAGCCAGAGCTCATCGAGCGGCTCTTGATGGTACTTGAAGACGACACGATGCCTTTGCGGCCGGGTATGTCGATGCAGGACCACATGGATGTTCTTCGGGATTCAGTCTTCATCCCCCCTTTTAGCGACGACCAAGGATGGAAAGACATGGCCGATGCTGTGGAACAGGGTAATGCAAAGGCGGCATTCGATGCGATTGAGGACGAGAGTGATTCTGATACCCACTCAGTGACGGACCCCCCGGTCAATTTTCTAAAAGGAGCATATGGGACGCAAAGGCAGACAGTGATTCTGGTTGATTGGGAGGGAAACGTTACTTACATGGAACGGGCGCTATGGGACGCGCATGGAAATCGATTAAACGATGGCCAAGGCGATATTGTTATCAAGTACAAGATAAACGAGGCATCTCAGTGAGAATGATACGGGATATTTCACGAGACAATCGAAGACATTTCACAAAGAAAGCTTACCATACTCGATATGAAGTGGCCCTCTATCTAGGCTTGGTTGTAAACATCGAGGTTACCAGCATTGATGAGTCTCTACAGTGTCCGTGGTCAAATTCGCAACGTGGAGTGGCGAAATTAGGGGAAAGCGAAATGGCGAAGCAATATATTGCTATAACATACGGGAAGTGAGTTAGTAACAAGGCGCCTCTTGCCACGACCTATAGTGCTTGCCACTGCCCGCTGAGAGGTGGCAGACACGCCCGGTTCAAGTTGGCTGTCTTCGAATGATGTTGGCTTTCTCAATCATCGCGGACATTATAGAGCTCCTTCAACAAGGCAAGCAAACACCCAGAGGGTCAGGGCAAATCCTTTTAACTGTCCGAAAACGTGCATTCTCTCTCTTCATTGGTAGTCAGATCAACTTTTCGGCAACCGGTGGCCACCGCGTCCCTCCAGTCCTTACTCCGGTAAGTATACCTGAGGCTCACAGTGCTCTCGTCAACACAGCCGCTGACGGCCGCGAACTTGACTTGGATAATCGATTGGGAGTTTTTCCGGACAAACTTTGATAGCTATAACTGGCCTTCAGTGCTTGCCATGTTCTTCATCGTATTTTCTGTTTTGCCTCTTCATACTCACAACCGCATTTTTCCATTTGCCCAAGGCAGTAGTGTTCAACACCATGACCTCAATATTGCTCGCATGTACATTGCTATTCGGGGCGGGGCTCGATTGTTGACACTTCGGGGGTACTGTACTGTAGGGCTATCGTCTCTCTTCGGCCATATATCAGATCTAGTTATGGCATGAAGGATGTGTGCTTTGGCAAGTCTTGTATGTCATTTGATTAGATTTTACACTAGGTAGATGCAATCCCATTTAACATCGCCCTAATTAGATTCTTGAGCTGGCCTGTGTTGTTTGAACATATGTCGGTATGAAAGCGGGAGTGGCAACTGGCGATACACATTCATGTCTCTCTATTTTAGTCTCTACCATGGTAGCTTTACGAGTAGTAAGTGCGATGAGATAATACACGATGGATTCGAGAGCTGGAATGAGCGAGCCCAGTGCGACATACTCAATAGAAAGCCTTGCGAAAGCCGTAATGGAAAGAGCGAGTCGCGTTAGTTTGCCTTCGGTATTGTCTCCTTGCACCCCAGCGCATCGAGTAGAGATTAGGAGAAGTCACGCACGTCAGAGTTTCATATCAAGTTCTCGCTTCCCGCGTTGTTGACAGTCTAATGGTAAGAATCCGCTTCTTGAGCTTCTGGCATTGCGACCGCCGACGGCCCAAGGTACAGACACACACACCACATACAGGCTACATACCTCCTACATACATTATATACGTGCATATACACGCACGCGCTTACGCAGATACATGAACTTACCTAATCTAGATCAGGGCTCGGTATCAAGCACCGCTCCCGGAAGGAGGCAACGACCAAGCACCAACTGCGGAAAGAGCAATGTGCCCCTGATGACATGTATGATGGGAAAGAGCGACGAGAGCCATGGAAACTTGGGCAGGTGCTATGTAGGTACGGAAGGGGCACACGCTCGGTACTTTTGATAAGTATCTTCTTCGACACGCACCTCTTCTAACTTCATACCCCTCCGAGGTGTCCGTTCAACTTTTCCCATTCACTCACTCGGACCTCATTCCACGTGTTGCTCCCCACCACGCTCTCAAAACAAACGCAATACCGCACAACTTGAACACCGCTGATGGCCAACAACTGATTCTTCTTTTCCGTAACCGCGCCAATCTAAACCAGCTTCAACCCGCCCTTCCATACTTTTTGTCCCGCAGCACCACAGCTTTTGCAACGCCCGTCACCCTTGCCGACTTGCCGCGAGCATCGTATGGAGCAGTATGAGCCTCCTATATACTACGCAGTAGACGGGCCAAGCAGTGAATATACTGACCAGAGACCACCTGGACGTTGCTGACCACAAATAACCCTGCCTACATCCATCTTTCAGTTTGTCAGTTTGTGGCTTTCCTAGACGGCTGTACTTGTACTCTCTACTGACAGCACTCTTCCACAACTTGACACATAGTTGTTATGCCATCGACTCTCACACCTCCACAGACTCCCGTACCAACTTCTATGGATTTCTTGACGTGGTAAATTTATGATACCTGCGCCAAACCTTGCTGTACCTCCCCCATTTTCAGCTTCACAACTTTCATATCTCAACTTTTGCGGACTCTGCTGCACTGCCATCGCCTCAGCTATTCACCGTCTCCTTTACAAACTTCTAGCAATGCTTCGACGCTCTGAGGCCGAGGCAGCAAAGGGCTGGCCAACAACAAGAGATAAACCACAGGGCAAGATTTCTACGGCCTTCAGTTACGCTACCCGAACAGATCGAAATTCTCGAGGACAAAATGTGAACCCCACGGCCTTCAGCCGACGCACGCGAAACACTCCGGCCCAGCCTGCCCCTTCCACACCAGCTCGCAGCCGCCATGATCCGTCAGTATCGACATCAACGCGTAAGATCTCTGCCAGTTTCTCTACAGACGGCCCTCTATCGGGCCATCCCACCATTGCTTGTTCCGACGTTACGGCTTCAAGTAGAATGAACCATCCTGGCCCTCTAACCAGCCATCCGGTCAACCGATCTTCGGCTCTTCCTTCATCTCAGTCACATGGCAATATGAATATCTCTCAGCGAGACGTGCGAATGAAACCATCGCACACCTACAGCAACCTTCCTTTACCAAAGGAGCAGTACCCAAAGGCCTCTTCGAAGGTATCAGTAGCAACGGCTTACACCAATGCCATAGTTCTACCGCCACGCCATGTAGAAAATATCCCACCCAGCGCCTCAGTGACTAGTTTCAGCACGGATAGACAAACAGTATCGAATTATTCTACTCCGGGGCTAGTACCTGAACTGGCCACCAAGAAGAGGTCCAAATTCCGTCCCAGCATACCAAAATCGCGAACACTTAATGCGTTGTCCAACTTGACAGCGTCGTTGTCTCGTACTTCTTTGAGGTTCTCGGGTAGCGATTCTAGGCGTACCTCAACTTCATCTAAGAGCACGATTTGCAAGGACTCTACACTATATATGAACCCGCAATCGGCTTCATCCACCTCGTCACAAGCAATCCCAAGCTCAACAGTTGGTACAACAAACGTTCGCCTGATCCATACGGCCCAGAACTCGGCATATTGGGCTGGTCGGTTTATGGCACTACACGACCGTTTCCAGTCCGAGACATTGTTGCCCGAGAACTTGACAACGCTCGTTAATGCGCACGCGAATCATTCCTTACTCCCCGTGGTCCAACCTAGTCTAGCAACCTCGGCAACTACGAGTTGTATTGTACCGCCTGACAAATCCAAGCTAAAGTCCATGACTCCCCTGAACGCTTCGCAACAACAAAAACTGCAATCAAAGCTTCATTCGGCAGCCGCCCCTAAGTCTTTGCACTCCACGGCTATGATTGCTTCTGCAGAATCGTCGAAAGAAACGGCGGTGGCGAGGCTTGTGGATGAGGATCATCGTTGTCGACGCATTTTCTTGCATTTGGATGCATTGTGTACGACGAGTGAGGCACGCGCCAGTCTTCGGCAGTGGCAACAAGGCTATGCGCGTCGCACTGGCAAGGAGAGTCTTCTCCCCAAAGGTGGAACCATGCGGGAGACGTCTAGAGAGTTGACGTGGGTTGGTCGACTCCTTACTGGAAGCGGCCGCAGCCATACGAAGAGAGGAAGTCTTGTGGTATAGACTGATTATTAGCTACCAATACACCGGAAGGGACGGTACCTGGGCTGGACGATAGATGAGGTCTGTGGACACAGGCTGTCTTTCGGCGTATCCGCATGTCGGGTGTGATTAGAGATCACCTTGTATTGTTTTAACGTAATAGATGGGGCAGGATCGCATGACGAAAAGGAAACGGCTGCTTGCACGACCAGGAGAGTATATGTAAGATTCACCCTTCGGAAATGGAGGCTTTATAGCTGAGCTTGGTGGGCCGTTAGCTGTCGTCTTTTTTTTTTCAAAAAAAAAAAAGAAAAGTCATTTCATTTTAATTGTTTTTAAAAAGAATAACACTGTGATCAGAAGCAAGAGTAGAGGAATGGTTTCATTTGTTGATTCGGAACATGGGTGACTGTCTCCTAGTCTCCTATATATTGCGGCTTCTTATGGTAGTGAAGACTGGCCTCAAAAGCCTCTGATCGGCCGGCCTGTATATTCACGCCAGGGCAAGCTCGCGATTTCATATGGGCTAGCTCATTATTATCCCCGAAATGCCAACCCATCTTTTCCTACTTTGCTTTGCCTGACTCTACTCCTTCTCTTGGGTACCTACTCTACTGGGCCCCTGAGTGGGGGCGGAGGGATCTTGGGTCTGGTATGGAAATGGATATTGGTGAAATAAACGCGGGTAACGGCGGTGGGTTATGAGGACAACCTCAGGGGTAATAGCAGGTGGATGGACTATGCCGTCCTGTGGAGTCGTATGGGGTGTGCCTTGACACGAGTTCTTCTTTCAATCGATTCCTTTATTTGGAGTCGTTCGCCTTTTTCCGCGTGCGCATGAAGTCTTTGATCTGGTCGACTTTGGAGGCGAAGAACATGCCCCTGCGGTCGTTGCGCCAGGAGACGACGCCGATGTCGTCGGCGAAGTTGCAGATCTCGCTGTACTCCTTGTAGTCGTCGAAGTCCTTGAAGAGGTAGCCCGAGGTGGAGAGCATGCGCTCGGTGTCGAGCTGCCAGAGGCGGATCTGATCGACTACGACGGGGGGCAGGACGGGCTTCTGGGTCGAGGCGGCGACGCGGTGCATCTGCTCGTGGGCGTGCGTGGCGAGGTATGCGATGATTTGGTCCGAGGTGATGCCCATGTCCACGGCGCGGCGAATGGAGGCCCGCGTTAAGACACCGGATACTAGGCCTTTGAACCGATATTTGAGGTCTGCGAAGAGAGCTAGGATGGCGATCTGAAGGGGCGAGTTGACATAGGCGTATACGCGGAAGTTGGTCTCCAGGATGATGGCACTCTTGTCTTGCGCCGAGTCCGAGACACTTTCGTTTGTGGAAGCCTGATTCCCTGCGGCGGCAAAACCGGCGCTCGCGCTGCGAAGGGTTGTTTCGCTGCTCGTTAGTGTAGTTGCGAGACGTGTCGGGAAGAACTGTCGCGCGTTGGACGGCGGGATATAGACGAGGCCGAAGTCAACGAGGTTTGGCAACATGTTGCGCCGCGCTTCCGTTAGCGCATCCGTATCATATGCCCGGCCCAACTCCAGCGAGGCGAGAAGAAAGAAGAAGGATAGCATGTCGACGCTATCGAGACCTTCGCGCAAGGCCTCGTCGGCCCCCTTAACTGACGCGACCGCATCGGCGGATTCCAGCCAAAGGAGGAGAAGAGTCCAGACTTGCGCGTTCGGCTCTTGCAGCAAAAATGTGAATCCCGCTTGTGTAATGCTGATCCCACTGCCACCGCGTCGCTCCACAAGATGGCCTCTGATCATAAGGTCCTTGACCGACTGTTTAGGGCCATTTGATACACGGTCTCCTGGGCCACTGCTGAACCCTACGGAGTTGACGACGAAGTGTAAGATATCGTCCCATTTCTTCTGCGCATACCGGTCTAGGGAATTCAAGTCTATGTCGTAAGGGACGGGCTGTGTAGAAGGCACGCCGAAGGAATTATGATCGCCGCCACCTTCGAGTGCCAGTCGGAGGCTATTGCGGAAGTTGGGCGTTAGCGATATCGTGGGTGAAGCGTCTCGCTGCACGACATGAAGAGATCGTAGGATGGATATGGCCTGGTCTTTTTCGCGCTTCGCGGTTGCTTTGATCCAAATCTCGAGGTCGGAGATGGGCATCGGCGCCGGCATGTACAGAATTGCCATCACGATGGTCTTGGCTGTTTGAGCAGAGGTATCAGCGCAGATCGCTCGGGAGTAATATGCGACATGGCGCGAACTTGGGCGAGGGAGAAGGCAGTGTTGCTCTTACCCAGATTCGGGAGCATGCGCCGGAAGATGGCAAAGGTAGTAGAGGGCTGCTGGTAGAGTCTCCTAAAGGTCGTCCCGGGCAGCTGCTCCAGATACTCGGACAGCGAGTTCACGCTGACCGACATGGTGACGGGGTTGGCGTCAAAGCAACCGCGGCTCGGGTTGGATGTTTAGGCTACCAGGGCATCATTTGCAAAGGGAACCAACCGACTACTCGAAGGCGGATAAAGTAAAGAAGAAGATAGGAAAGGAACAAAAGAAAGAAAGGGAAGGTAAGGGAAAGGGAAGGCAACAGAAGCAGATTAACCGGAGGTCACCAGTTAACGGATCGACTTGCGGTTGCGCAAAACCTGGACTGCGTTATCGACGTGAGGTTTGGTAGGGAGATGGGTTTGTACATCAATGATCGCCGGTTGCTGACGGCGTTAAGGTAGGACGCAGTGCAAGGCAACGCGATGGGACGATGACGCAGGAAGCCTCTAAAGTGGAGGACAATGCCGTGATTAAATCCGCGTTAATTAGTAAGGAACTGGTCCGACTACACCAGTGTAACTGAAGTAGTGAACTAACTAGATAGGTTATATTGCTTCCGATGATTGGCCAAGGCCTTTGCTAGCGTACACGCTAGTAGGCATTGGGTTAAAGGGCCTCTGCAGTAGCTCAATGCGGCTACATACCATGTTGGCCGGCCTACCGTGCTGCAAGGCCACCGGTTAAGTATACGGTACCTAAGATTCCCGCCTGTCTGTCACCTGCATAGATGTGTTCAAGCACCTGCGGTTAGTTGAATGGCCGAGCACAACGGGCGGCCCAAGAGTTTGGAAGCTACCGGTACTCGACTTGCATCAGACGTTCTTCTATCCGTAGTAGTAACGCTCCGGTCCATACACACTACACCTCTCGAGCAACGGGATTGGGGGCCTTGCCAATGCTGTTCGCGTCCATTCAACCGAGACACGAAAGCGCACTGGAATATCCCGCCATGTCAGTGGAAGCGATTCTGACGTTGGTGCATCAACGGCTTAGCGACGCTTGAATGAGAACATCCTAACCTTGCTGGGGAATCCATATTTCCTATTCCTGCGTGTGGCAATGCTTCATCCTAGGAAATACATTTACGGCGTATTATTATTGGCTGCGCAATGGCGTCCATGATTCCTGAGACGCAACGCTGGACGAAGCAGCCTGCCATATCTCTGATACCGAGTTCGTCTATGATCTGGCTAACGTCGCCGACCTGAGTGGCTCTGCTCTTCCGGGAGCTGGCGCCGTTCCATGGACTTCAGTCTCGACGGGATCTATCCGAAAGTAATGATGAGAGTTACGATAATAAGGTCCGTCCCCTGTTGGCATTTGGTGCACCGCCGGCCGACACGGACAACTGCTATACCAATACCCTCTAGCTTCTGCTCGATATACAAACGGCGCGAATTAGGGCATTTGCGTAAAAGGGCTTAGATTTATGAACAAGGAAAGGTGACCATGTGAGTTTCACACCCGTCATTACATGTAACGTATATCTGCCTCATACTTCCTGCTGCAGCGTCGTCGACTCCAGAATAAATCATAACTATTAAGAAATTGCCATCATACTCGCACGCAATACGCCCCTAAGAGCTGAAGTGTAGCCCGGTGAAAATGTCGCCCCATATGCTTTCCCACCAATCCAACATAGGATTTGCCTTCGGTCGCCATGGCCCTACGTTGCCATAAACTGGTAGCCTTTTTTCGCCCAGCTTGCTGTAGGTAGAGTCCAACGCCCACACTCTTTGCGTGCCATTGGTACCCTCTGGCGGTACTCTAGGAATCGCGCTGTTGATGCTCTTTGACTTCATATACTTCATGAGTCGAACGAATACTGTGATATTATTAGTCGGTGATCATTCATCTGAAAAGGGAACTTCAACGTATTTCGGGGTATGCTAAAGTTTCAGGGGCGCAATCTTCGTGGTGATCTGTTCTCGAATGACTTACTACGTGCTGCATGATCTACACCAAGTGTCCAGGTGGCATTGACATATCCGATGGAAAGCATCATGTTTGGCACGTCCTGGATCATGCATCCATGCCATAGCAATCGGCCAGCCAACTCAGTCTTCTCGCCATCAACAGTGATTGGAATACCACCTCCCATCCGAAGATGGAGTCCAGTCGCTGTTACAATCACATCGGCCTCAATTGTAGTGCCATCCTTCATCCGGAGGCCGGTCTCCGTAACCGTGTCGATGTGGCCAGTCACGATGTTGGTATTCGGGTGCTCGCGGAGGGCCTGGAAGAAGTCACCATCGGGCGAGATGCATACCCGCTGTTGCCATGGGGTGTAAGCTGGTTGGAAATGAGGATTCATAGAAATCCGGTCGGGCAGCTGTGCTTTCATTGAATAACAAAACGTAAAACGGGCCTGTTGGGGTAAGTATTTGGTGTACAAAACCACAATGTAAAAGACCAATGCGTATTGGATGCGAAGGTACATTCCGAAACCCGACTTCGACAAGAACTTCATATACCAGGATTGCCCGGGCGATGAATTCCTAACTGCAACGACGTACGAAGGACTTCTCTGCACCATTGTTACGCTCTCGGCGGTTTCTGACAGCGCCGGCACCAGCGTAATGGCGGTAGCGCCGCTCCCAATGATGACCATCTTCTTGCCGCTATGGTCGTAGTTTTCCGGCCAGCGTTGTGGGTGTATGACCTTTCCCTTGAACTGGTCTAGTCCAGGGATGACCGTTTTCAGCGGGTTATTATGGTCGTAATAGCCTGTCCCCAGGAAGACCCAATTTGCCCGGAACTCCTTCGTGCGGCCGTCATGTTCAGCTGTTATTTTCCACTGCTGGGTCTCTCTTGACCAGTCCGCAGAGGTGACCTTATGATGAAACCGGAAGTAATGGCCAAGGTTGTATTTTGCGACGCAATTCTTCAAATATTCTAGGATGAGACGGCCCTCGGCAATGGGGGTTTCATAGGGCCAAGGCTCCCATTCAAAGCAATATGTGAAAAGGTCGGAATCCGAACGAATGCCAGGGTATCGAAACATATCCCAGGTGCCGCCAAAGTCACCTCGGCTTTCTAATACGACGAATGTAGCGCCCGGGACTTGCGACTGCAGTCGATAAGCGGCATTAATGCCGGACACGCCGGCACCGACGACGAGCACATCGAATGTTTCAATCTTGTGAAGATCGGAGTGTGACTCCTCCGAAGCCATATTGAGTGCTGGGCAGAGGGTGCTTTATGAGCAACGATTGATTTGAGATGGTGGATTGACTGTAGACGGATCAGTTTCCCCTCGTCATGGGCGCGATGGAGAGTGTCCCCAGTGCGGGTGAAAACTACCAAGGAAGCATTGTTGGAGTAGACAACATGAGCAGGGGCCGCCTACCTGATATACCTACCGACGTGGGCGACACAGGGTCACGCCTGTCGGGTCACGGATGACCCGCGTCGCTGATAGAGTATGTACCGCGGGCTGCGGGCTGCGAAGCTGCGAGGTCGTCACCATCCCATAGATCAACCATCACGGCCGCGGAACCACGATGGGTGGTATCGGACCGGTCTCGGCCCGCGTCCAATTGAAGCGGTGATATCATGAAATGCCGCACAGGGAGTCCGTCCTATTTCATCTACCTTAGGTAGGTTAGGCGCTTTAGGCGGGTAATGCCTCCGAGTCAGGTGCTGGTAATGCAGTATAGGTACAGTATCCAGTCCTGGCTCCCGACTCCCGACTCCCGACTCCCGGATCATACATCTGGTGCCGACTGCGCTCTGCGGAGTGGCTGCCGTTGAGACCTCCAAGGTTGTCCCGGATCCGACCCGGCCCACCGCAATTTGGCATTACGTAGTTCTCCTCGCTGTCTCACGCACGCATCATATCACATCGGCCGGCTGTTGCATATTCCGAATCTCGGATCCGTCCGCATACGCTACACATAGTACGGTGTCCATTGCTTTAAGCGAGTCCATACGATGTCTTCCAAGAATAGCCTCCGCTATACCGGTACGCGCGTGCACTACGCCGTGGGGGAGTGGGAAAGTGGGGAGCGAGGGAGTGCAGAGAAGCAGACAGCACTCTACCTAGATGCTCAAGCTTCGTTCCTCATGCCCACCGAAGAACCCCGAGTCCCTCTACCAACCCAGAATGCGACGTTGACGGCCTACCGAGGTAGCTTGCAGCCGGGCTACGAAGCATGTAGTTGGACCAAGTGTAGTGCCATGGCCGTCAACCGCTCTCAAGTCTGGCGAGTGACTTGTTCAAACCATGTCGTACGTCAAACTCATGCTCTCTCCGTAGAGATCCCGCCAAGAAACGCTCCCTCATCCGAGACAGATTGAGACGCCCACGTCATCTTTCAATAGGCGCCACCGCTGTATGACTTGCCAGATTCATAGAATCGGGACCCAAGCGCCGAGGGTTTGCTTGCTGTCTTTAGGTAGGATACTCCCATCAGAATATGCAATCAGCTCATGAATTTGTATCTCAGGTATGAAACACTAACGCATTCCTTGCGAAATAACCAAGTATAACGTACCTATGGCAGCACCATGTGACCCCATAACATGACAGGTAGCATTGTTAACGAAGCATCCTTCGGGCCGTTTCGACGACCTGCAGAAATTCCCAACCAGTCAGTCCGTATCGAGGTATCCAACGAAAAAGGCGGGGGAAAGTGAGAACCCCTGATCAACCGAACGTGGGATGATAAGATGGCGAAATCAACCCCGAACCTCCGCGCGGCACCCGGCCACGAACAACATCCCCGCCAGACGGACATGGCATCCACGACAGACGAAGGACTGAGTTTCGACCTGGCCGCACGCTGCCTATGCCGAGCCCAAATGTTCGTAGCCAGAGTGCTGCGCTCCTGATTCCTCTTGAGGCAGCCTGTTGCCACTGCGGAGGAGTCAACCTAGTACTCCGTAACCCCGTAGCTGAACTTGCGGCCGGGGAGACCGACAGCGGATTCCCGAAGATTTGGCGCTGAGAACAGAATGAAGAGTCTGTCAAAAAGGTCCGGACATAATGCTGCCCTTGCCAGGGCATTTAGTGGGATGCGAAAAGGAGGTCGTGATGGGAAGGCCGTGCTATTGAAAGAGAAAGCCCTT
This sequence comes from Xylariaceae sp. X802, assembly GCA_028637635.1. Classification (NCBI taxonomy): domain Eukaryota; kingdom Fungi; phylum Ascomycota; class Sordariomycetes; order Xylariales; family Xylariaceae; species Xylariaceae sp. X802. The sequence continues at coordinate 1,270,471 of JAJFDH010000001.1, read as the reverse complement.
GAGGCAGGTAAGTAGAGTCTAGTTCACGGCAGTAAGGTAAGCATATGGAAATCTGCAGAAGATAGTCTCATAAATGGATGGGATATTCATGGCAAATACGCGGACGTAAACACGAGGTGTTAGTGAGTCCGTGTAATACACCTTTATCTGGCCACAGCACGGCTTCTGCCAACGTAATATATAAAAAGAGTCGGCCATAGCTGTTAGCCATCTGTCCCAGGTACTATGTAATATGGTAGAATTGGAGAGATCATGCGCACTTTAGATACTTCACCCTACACCCTCTAGCGATCTTCGGCCATGTATGCTGGTCTTTTACCATATATGGATCGCGAACTTTCAAGATTGTCCACACATGCCACGAATTTCTTTGTCAGTGCAGATATTGCTCTATCTTCCAGGTCAATACACAGCGAGCTATCTAGCTGCTATATGAGGCCATCGTTGCAATGCTGAAATCAGAGAATTGGAGAGCATTGGATGTGTGTTGGATATACCAGTGCCCAGCACTTACAGTCTACAGGGTTGTTCTTTCTCTGGCAGTTTGGCCCACCTGGTTTATCAGAGAATCGGAAAATGTATTTCATGTAGTCCGGTTAGAATGTATTCGCACTCGGGGGGATAATAGGTAGGCTGTCCAGTTTGCATTGACAAGGGCGCCTTTCTCTTATTTAGTGTGGAAGCCGACATGAAACCCAATCAATGGGACCTCTATCGGTACGGAATGCAATGCGGGCAAAAGCTTGAAGAACAGTCCTACAACCACAATCCTACTCCATTACCGGCTGGTTCATCACATGATAACCTCATTGGCAACATCCTATATGTTAAATTAATAAATCTTTCGTAGTGTAATATATAAAGAAGACAACTTACTCTCTTCAACTCTTTGAACGGTAGGCAGACACAGTTCTGCACACGAACCTCATCGCCAACACCACATTCCTTGCCCAATATAGTGATGCTCTGTACCTTGACGCCGTTCTTTACAATGCTAGTGCTGTGGCTTGTGACTGGGGTAGGGGTGCCCTCTACACGAGCCCAAGCACCGACACGACTATTCCAGCCGACTATGGAATAGAGGACACAAGCGTCGTGCTTAATCTCGGCATCTTCAAGCACAATCGACTCCTTGACCCGGGCACCAGCCCCGATCACAGCGCGAGGACCAATAGAGACGTTAGGGCCAAGTTTAGCAGTGGGATCAACCTGAGCTGAGGGATGAATAAAGACGGGGGAGATAATGGTTGGCGACGGCGCGGCCAGCTCCTTGGAACCTGTCTGCTGTGCTTGTTGTAAGTAAAGGGCATTAGCGGGGACAGCTGAACCGGCGGTCTTGATCTGACGCCAAAAGTCTTTAGTTTCGTGGACAAAGAACTGCTTGCTGTCGGCAAGGTCGCTTAGGATATCTTGTTCGAGGCGAATGACTTCGTTTTTGCGTTCCTCGTCTTCGTCGGCCATGAAGCTCGATTCGAGATTCTCTGATGAAGGGTACGATACCAGGCGCGGCCGGTTGGTTCGTCGCTTAATTGCGCTTCTTATACTAGGGAAGATGGTGTCGACACTAAAGAGGTAGACACCGCAATTAATTAAGTTGGAGATATGGCTCTCGGGCTTCTCGACGTAGTGCAGAACGCGACGGGAGTGCTGATCAGAGACAATGCAGCCGAAGTTCGTGGCGGCGTCCTGACCGACGCGCGTGCCCAGGATAACGGCCTCGGCATCCTTATCATCGAAGAGCTTTGCCATCTCATTCAGGGGGAAAGAGCAACATACGTCCGAATTGAGGACGAAGATGCGCTCGGGGCGGCCCTTGAGGATGGCATCTCGAAAGTGGTACAAGCCACCGGCGGTACCCAGAGCTTGGTATTCGCGGAGATACTTGATGGGGAGGTTGGGGAATTCCGTGGCAGACTCTTTTATAAAATCCTTGAAGACGGATTCGTCATAGTAACCAATCATGCAGACCTCCTGAATTGAGGGCACTTTCGCAATGGCAGTCAGGCAGTGCCAGATAATGGGATGGCCAGCAACATCGAAGAGAGGCTAAACGTCCAACAATGAACGTGAGTAAACCGGCATTTCAGGCTAAGTAGTCCCCGGAAGGGAGCAGAGAGGACGCTGTACTAGATGCATGGCTTACCTTGGGAACATCAAGAGACAGAGGCCGGAATCGTGTGCCTCGAGAAGGACCGCCGACCTGGCATATATGAAATTCGAGTCAGTCAATCAGCCAGCCAACTCAGCCAGCCAGCTGCAGCCCCATGCGTATAGTATAACTGTGGCCAGGCGACGCCTACGTTGACATTTATATTCCGTAATCATGAATTGACGGCGGTGGGGTAAATATTGCCTTGAACAAGTGGGTTCGTTGGATTACGCACCAGGATGATAGCTTTGGTGTCCTTGGTGGCAGCACCATTGGCCTTCTCGCGGTATGGTACCTGAAGCATGATGATCCGGGCGCTAGAAAATATTCTCTTGGGCTTGAGGTGCTGCGCAAGGGGAGTAGGGATTGGGAAAGAAAAGAAAAGGCGGCGATTGAAAAGAGCTCACAGGGCCCAGACGAATCCTAAATGAAGGCGGCTGTCTTTGGTACCTAAGGAGGTGAGAAGTGGCCGTAAGTGCAGAATGGACGCGAGACACGAGAAGGATGGATGAACTTGTGTCGCCCCTGGCGGGGTGGTAAGGGTACCGGCTAGACCAGGCAGGTACGACAGCCTGAGTACACCCCGCGGTAGTCACGCTATGCAGGTACCTGGTGGGTTGTGCGTGTCGAGGTACCGTATGTAATACTTACAGTACCCATAGGAGCATTAACGGCAATATACGCATACCTAGACAATACAAGCATCGCGCAAATACCCTTATTCGCGACTTGCGCTCCTTGTCCCAATACCAGCTACCTACCTAATCAACCCGACACCTTGTAGCTGAAAAACCTGGCCAACAAAGGCATCATTCGTAGTGGCGCTTAGTTGATGTCCTCAGAATGGGTATTACTGTTACAGTTGCCTCTTCTCTACTCTCTATGTCCTGGCTCGGAGAATGCAATAACCCGTCAGACCATGTTATTTATCATCAGCGCTTTCATCCTTCGCTAGATCATGCTCCTTCAGCAATGCCGTGATCTCATCTGCGCTCCAAAGTCGGTGGTAGATTTTGCCCTCCTTGGTCTGCCCTACAGTAGCAAACTCAACTAGGTCACATGTCAGTCATCGGGGTTCGTAAAGGGCGATATTCAGGGTCTGCTCTTACTTTTCTCGCTGCTCAACTTGGTTGAATCCATCGTCTTGCTAAGTACCTTTACCGCCAATCCGCAAGCCTCCTTCAATGTGCAGTCTTCCTTGTAGTCCTGCTTCAATAAGCTGTCCGCGCTGGCCTTGTTCGCGCCGGCGCTTGTAGCTTTCCAGCCACCGTAGTTGCCCGAAGGATTACTCAGGTAAAGCTGGAACTGCCGCTGCGGGTCCCACCCCGCATAGATGAAGGAGACGCCAAAGGGCCGTAGACCTCCATGTTGAGTGTAGCCTTGCTTCAGATCGCAGAGTTTTCGTACTAGCTGTTCGCAGGGAATGTCTTCGTTGTATGTAAGAAGGTACCGTTGAGCAGCTTGTCGGGCAAAGTTGATGAGGATATTGGCATCCGACGTCATGCCAGCCACGGCGCAGATCATGTTGCTATCTTGGTCAGCTGCTGTACACGGTCCAGACCGCTTTGTAAGGAGTTGACGGGCTTACTCGTTCAAAATGTAGAGCTTCTCTGCTGATGTATCCTGCTCCAGCAACTTCGACGTAACTTTGCGCTCTGCGGCTAGGACGATGCCATCTTTTGCTAGGATACCAATGGCAGTGCCAGCATGGGAAATGGCCTCCAATGCATATTCGACCTGATATAGGCGTCCCTCCGGAGAGAAGATTGTGGTCTGTTTCGACCTTGTCAGCTCGGACACATGACAAGTAACACCGTATAGCATACCCGTGAATCGTAACGACGAGACATGATGCGGGCGGTGCAGCCTACAAGATCGCCTAAACCCGGTTGCTGCGGCTAGACTATTCGATGGTCGAGTATGGAAGAAGGGGCGGTATTGCAGGATACAATATCGGTCCTCTGATCTGATGGTTGTTGGGAAAATGTGTATTTGAGTGTTTGCGTAGGTAGTTGATTTGGAGGAAGGCTGGACTGTTCTACCTACCGAACGAGGCCAGCAGCCGTGCCTTAGGTACGAAGTATGGTAGGTGGTAGGTAAACTAGGCAAGAGCTCAGACGCGTACACTAAAACGAAGCACGAAGCGCCTGCACCATGTTAGGTACAATGTTCGATGTGGCCCAAGCTTCTCGTGGGGTAGTGTACAGTACATTTCATACAGTACGCTCATAGTTACCTGCTCCATAAAGTGCCTACCTAGTTATACAGTGTTTTATATGCAAGAGTGCTTAGTTACCTGTTTAACCGGTGCAGTACTTCGTACATTATGTACACAGTTATCAAAGCTTTGATGGTGCTCGCGATTTCGGCCGCAACAAGCGTACTTCGTACTGTGTACTTAGGTATTCTTCCTATGATGTACTTCGTAACTGCAACCTAAATGAGAACCCCCGCTCTTCCTTCCCTCCAATGATTGCATCCTCATGACCCGTGCTGCGTACCCCATCTTCCCGTTTTTCGCCTCCTCCAGGTCTTAAGCTGTAGACGCTTTTCTCTCACCTCCGCCACATTCAGCATTTCGCTCGAATTATCACACCACAAGTGCCTATCGACAAGAACACCCTCCCCAGTTGCAACGCCAATACCGGTGTCGCGGTATTGTCAATTATCTGCCCGAAAATTGTTCACCGCTTCCCATCGTGAAAGACCGGAGGCGCGACACCAATTTTTACGACCCATTTACATTACAGCTACCTATCTGTCTACAATCCTCCGTTTCGCGCCGGGTTTCAGCTCAGTCGCGAGGCTGTCACCGACTCGCCGACTTCTCCTAGGATACCGCCACAAGCACGACGATAACTACTACAACCACCATTACATTCCGTCGCGCCTGGAGTTGGAGTATAAGCAAGGCTGGGTCTTTTGGCATCGGGGGGCTTTCGTTTAAGGCGTACCTTAGTTCATGATCCGAGGTCCTCTTCCACTTTCAGCCTGTTCTCAATCAGACTGTAGTTCAAGGGAACACCGTAGAAGAAAGACATGAGTGTTTGAATTCCATTTCCTGCCTGCCGCAAGCCTTCGTAGCCGACACAGCTGTGTCTCGCCATATACACGCAGCCTATCAATAGATATCCACACTAGTTGGGGCCAGATCCAGCTTCGTTGCCCGTCGACATGTCTGGTAAGCACACCACCCGCTGGAATTCTGTGACTATTGCCGACAAGAGCGAGAATGCTACCCTATCTTTTGTATTGCCCTACGAAGCCCTTCCCGTTGTACCATCACATGTTGACCCCAGTTACAATGAATCATCTAACAAATATCATTCTGCCGTCCTAGGTGAACAGGAACCTCGTCGATCGGTTCGTGCGACTAAAGGCCAACACACAAAGGCTTTCGACCAGCTTGAGAATGGGCCTGAGCCTCCCAAGCGACGCCAGACCAAGAAAAACACCAAGAAAAATGCAGAGAAAGAAGACAAGCAGGGTGACGACGAAGAGATCATCCGCTGTATCTGCGGCGCAACCACACAGGATGATGATGATGCGAACGAGCCATGGATTGCCTGCGATAAGTGTGGTGCTTGGCAACACAACGTGTGCGTGGGAATGAGTGTTTTCACAGAGGATTTAACTAAGGATTACTTCTGTGAACAATGCTCACCCCAGGACCATAAAGAGACGCTGGAAGCCATGAAAAGAGGGGAGAAACCATGGGAACACCGCCGCCAGAAGTACGAGGATGAAAAGAAACGGAAGAAAGGAGGCAAGAAAGGAAAAGGGAAGCGTGCCAGCGACCATAAGGAGCAAGGATCTCCAGGTGCTACAAGTGTCAAGCCCAAACTGTCTCCAACCCCGGATCTTAAGAAAGAAGAGTCGGCCCAAGAGTCTCAGCAGAAAGGAAAGCGGAAATCACGAGATCATTCCCAAGGTCCTGCTACAAAGCAGCGTAAGGTGGCCGATGGCCTGTCTACTCCCGTATACCCAACGTATCTGCCTCCAAGTGACCTCCCAGACTCTATTCAGAAGATCGACGGCCAAAGGAAACAGGCTGCACTGGCGCTACAGAAGTCCCTCGACAGCGCCATCGATCAAGCCGAAAAGAAGAAGTTATTTACCCTTCCAGAAGGCTGCACAAAGAAGAACCTCTCCGAACGGTTGGCTATCGAAATCGAACGAGCATTCCAAGACACCCACCCGAATACCTCTCAGAATGCTGCGCAGCTACGGACATTAGTATTTAGCTTGAAGCACAATATTGAGCTTGCTGTCCGGGTGCTCAGCCGTGCCCTTCCCCCACCGTCATTTGTTGTTATGACCGGTGAGGAGCTTGCAACAAAAGAGCTTCAACGTGAAAATGCAGAGATGAAAGCCCGCGCCGACAAACAGGCTATTCTTGTTACCAATGATGGGCCTCGTGTGAGACGTACACATAAAGGCGAAGAAGTTGTGGAGACGGAGAGTTTCTCCATGGCCATAGATGAAGCGCCTCCGTCACAACTTCGCCAGCAAGCCATACGAGAAGCTGCCGAAACTGGAGGCGCAAGCACGACCATCAGCGCCAGTGTGGGTGGTAGTGCCAATGAAAGTGCAGTTGTTAGCAGCGAAGCGGCGAGTGGCAATACTGAACAGCCAGCACCTCCTAGTCGAACATCTTCCGGTCCTCTCCGGATTGACACACGACACGTACAATCACCCAAACCGTCCGAATTTGACCTCGGCAAAGTTTTTTCGAGCGTACGATCTCCCTCAGCGCCACATCAGCGACGTGCCTCCGCACAAGTCCGATCAGCGGGCCCCGGCGACGATCCTGATGTGGATCGACTACTCCAGGATGACGGTACCGACTCTCCGCCATACTCACCTACCGAGGACATTGATCCAGATGTGATCTGGCGTGGGCCATTGACCATGACGAATGTAGCGGATATCGCCACTATTGCCAAATTCGTGGGCGGGGCAGATTTGAACAAAGTTAGGGGCATACCCTGGAAGGATCTAATACCGCCACTACTCAGTGTTTGTGGTCGTATACCAGAAGAGAAGGCGGTACCATACCTCTGTGGCCTTCGGTACAACAATCAGGTCGACTTGGTGATCACGAGTCTTTCTCCCTCCCGAGCCAGTAATGAGAATGACCGCAAGCAATTTTATGCGGTCATTGATTATTTCCGATCTAAAAAGCGTTATGGCGTAGTCGGCGAACGAAAGCTAGGTAATGTGCGCGATACCTATCTCATTCCTGTCTCAGAAGGAAATGGTCCTATTCCAGAACCTATGCAAAATATAGGGGATCATCTGATCCCTGAAGTACGAACCGAACCGATGCTGCTCATGGTTTTCGTAGTTCGAGACGAGAAACTTGTTTCCTCGCCCCCTGAACAATCACGATCTGATGCGCAGCAAAACCAAACCAGCACACCGTCTCAAAATACTCCGGTGCCACCACCCAAACATCCATCAATATCAGGTCCTGCCTGGTCCCCGGCTACCCCTCAACAACCGTTCAATAATTCTAGTATACCACCACCACATTACAGTCAAACTCCTATACCACCTCCGAAGATCCCGGGGCAACCAACACCGCCCATGTCTATCCCCCCACGCCCTACTCCGCCAGTCGTAGCGACGCAGCCTAGTGGGCCCCTTCCACCACCAAATCAAGACCCTAATATCAATGCTATGCGAGCAGCACAAGCTGAGGGCGAAATGAAAGCCCGGCAAGTACTTGGCCCTCTTTTCGGCAGTTCTACCGTTACATTCCTTCTGCCTCATGCAGCTCGTATGAAGGAAGGAGAATGGAACGCAGTTCGGCGCTGTCTAGAGCGAGATCCACGCGCCCGCGATGATCTTCAACTCCTCAGCAAGCTCTTGACAGAGGAGGGTAATAATGCGAGGAAAAACGGCGCCTCGCCTCAATGCAATACATCCACTCCCGGTGTTGTTCAAACGACACTTGCTGCCGCCGCAGATCCTGTGCCAGAGACTAGTTCAGTCCCTCAGCCAAAGGCTTAGGGAAGCCAAAGGCTTGGGGACTTCGGATGTAATGTCGATTAATACGTCCCATTTATTACGCGGATAGATGCTGGGTTCTTGTATGATATTGTTGAGGCTGTTCTCCATGTGAACTTCACTATAGGTATTGGCCCTTGATGAAGATGGCCCTATAGTGTAAATAAATAGATAGGTCGGAGCCCCGGGCCTGTGACCCTTATACGATCCCTCTTCGTCTTGCTTCTCCAGCGTCTAATAGCAGATTCGGATTTGAACATCCTTGGTTAGTTCTGTTTGTCATTCGAGTGCCGCGAATACACTACTGTCACTCAGGTTGGATCGTTGGACATTGCCAGTATCCGCGGCGTGTATACTAGGGGCCTAACCTAGTATATTCTCAACGAGACTGCACGAGGCAGCGCTGTACGGAAGATTGTACGTCGGTAAGTGCCCAATGTTCAATCACTTTTCTAGGAACCTGCACAAGATTATATGCTTTGGGAGGTAGTCTAATCATTCGAGAGCGCCACTGATCTGGTTTGATAGCGAAACTAATAATAATTACTAGGCATGCATTGGAACTTAACGGGCCAGGTGGCCTAAAGACAACGAGTGAACCCTCGACGCTTCGAGAGGAATAGGGTCTCTAATTCTATGTACTTGGCAAGCCGTACAGCGTCTCGATCAGTCTCAATCGGTCTTCACGGAGAAAGCATGAGTTTGACGTACGACATGGTTGAAAAAGCAACCGGCTCTGGCAGTGAAACAGGTTCTACGTCCGTGTGTATGCGGGATACTTGGAGGAGCCGTGGAAGCTGGCGCATGACGTGCGTTTCACAGGGAAGAGAGAGGGTTTGTACCGGTCTGCCTAGTATGTACTTGGATTTATTGCCTTTCATAGTCTGTATCTAAAGTATGTTTGCTGTGTCGTGTTATACAAATTGGGAACTACTTACCTGAACTACATCATCTCGGCACCTCCATTAGGGGGTAGTCCTGTGCCTACCTACTTAGGTAACTAGGTATCCGACGTGGGAATCGCCAAGTTTGAGAGAGCGGTTGACGGCCATGGCACTTCACTTATGGTCTAACTACATACTTCGTAGCCCGGCTGCAGACTAGGCAGTCAATGTCGCATTCCGGGTTGGTAGAGGAGGAACTTGAACGCTAGCTACATATCATGGTCGCATGCCGTTTACGAGTTCTTCTTTGCATGAGAATGAAGCTCGAAGTTGTGCTGTCCGCTTCCCCCACTCCCCCACCCCCTTTGCCGTAGCGTAGCGTCCGTAGTATAGGCTAGGAAGACATCGCATGGACTCGCTTAAAGCAATGGATACGTATGCGAACGGATCTGAGATTCTGAATGTGTAGCAGCCGATTGGGTTGATGTGATATGATGCGATACGCGAACGGTTTCCGTAGGGCGACGGCATGTGCGTGTGAGACAGCGGGTAGTAGCCCAACTACGTAATGGTTATGGGCCGTACGGACTACATAGGTATCTACGGCTTAGCATCGACCCGGCCCAACAATACCAGCCACTCCGCACCGGGCACCATGCAATGCAAGCCTAGGAAGAGGGTTCTGGAGTGCAGGCCCGCTCGAGCGATCGCTGATTCATCATGATGCATCGGTTCAGTATGTACTATTTTTTATGAAGTTTATATTACTAAATAATGCACGACCCTATAATGCACATAGTATATAGTGTAGAGAGTTCAATTTAACGCACTGTATCTGCTGTATCACAGATTTCGGTACCCATGTTGTCGGGTTATCTGCGCAGCGCAGCACGTACACTGTAATTGAAGACTTAGCGCACGGTACGGACTAATTGAGCACCCGGGAATGAGGTGATTTTGTTACCAAAACACCAGAACCGTCTGTACGCAAAACTGTCTTCACTCACGAGAATTCCTGGTTTTCTATGTCCTTTCGCATTTGCTATGTCCTAACTATCCATAATTACCAAGCTACATTTTTATTCCCAGCCAAAACCGAATGTTTCCCGATGAAAAACGAGTCGAGGCCTGCGAGGCGCGCCGAACAAAAAAAGACAAATCAAAATAGAAAAAAACAAACAATGAAGCACACCCAAACACCCCGAGCCTGTTGTTCCGTTACCCCCTGATTCTAAGCCTTTTTCTCTACATGACATTGTTGAATACAAGATATGGTAGAACATGAAGCAAGCAGGGCAGGTCGTGCCGACACGCGAGATCAACGCGACGATGTCGACTCCGATTCCCAGCCCGTGCCGAAAACTCCGTAATGTGGTGATACAGGTGTATCGAACACATCGCAATAACAGCAAAGTAATAGTAAGCCTCCTCCCGCGAGGGTTGCCCTCGAGGGAGATTGGGAAAGCAGAAACAGAACAAAGGAAATAACCTGTGCTTCGTCGCCAGAACTACACACAGGGTTAATACAGGGTTCGTCGTCATTAATTGTCATTATCGTCGTCAGCTTATCGGACACACTTCGCGATCGCTCAAACATGCAACACCACCATATTTGTTGTTATCGTCTTCTTCGTCGTTTTCATCGTCGCCATCATCAGTGCTTCGTCGGCAGCCGGAGTCAGTCCCTATCCCTATCCTTAGACAGAGCGTCGCGCGTCGTGATGTACACATGACCTCCTTTCTCCGCCGGGTTCCGTACAAAGACAAGCCCAGTGGATGGCGAGCGGCCGTGTCTCTTTGTCGTCGGCGGGCGTGAGTTGCCACGACTTGGTGACCTGTTCAGTCGGGTATTAAGGTTCTGCAGGTCGCGAATCTGCGCATTCAGCCTCTCGATCTGGTCCCGCAAGCCTGGGACCAAGCTAGCTTGGCTCTGTATGATGGCCATTCCCCCCTCCAGGTTTGCCCTGGCCTGCTCGAGCGCCGGCACCTTACTCGCCTCACACTGTAATGTGTTGACACGCGCCTCGAGGTCTGTGTTGGCTTGCGTCAGGCTAGCCATCCTGTCAGCCGTAGCCTGCAAGTTAGATAGCTGTGTCTCGAGAGAGGCCTTCTCCTCCTTCAACTTCGCTATGATGGGTGATCCATCCTCGAGGTCTTTCGCGCGCGCCTCTAGTTGTGCTTTCTCGTCTTGAAGAGTTAGTCGGGCTGCTCGCGCTGCATCAAGATCGGCTTGCAGGCCTTTGGTCCTCTGATCGAGCTCGGCGTGCTCGGCCTGGAGTTTGGTGAGGTCCGCGGCTTTCTGCATGAGGCCCGCTGATTGCGTTTGAAGTTGCTCGTGTTCGGATTGCAGGGTCTTCTGCGAGGCTTGGAGATCTGTGAGCTGCCCTTGCACAGAGACTAGGTTGGCTTGGACCTCTGCCAAATTCTTCTCGACGCCGAGGCGCTGCGACGCAAGCGCAATGTTGGCGTTCTTAGCACCGTCCAACTCGATTATCAGGCCATCGATCATAGACTGCTTGCCGTCCTTCTCGGCCTGCCACATGGCTCCTTTCTTCTCTAGCTCGTCGTTTGCCTCCGCAATCTGATTGAGCTCCTGCTTGGCTGTCTCGAGCTGCTTCTGGAGATCAGCTTTGACTATCTCGCCAGCTTCGATCTTCAGCTGTAGTTCTTCCCTCTCGGCCTTGTGGGTTCCTAGTTGCTTCTCTAACTCCGCCTTGCTAAGTTCAAGTCGCTGTTCTAGCTCGTTCCGTACTTCACCGAGCTGCTTTTCTAGGTCGTCTTTCGTGGAACCTAGCCGATTCTCCAAGTCGTTCTTTGTCGCCTCGAGCTGCTGCTCCAGCGCTTCCTTTTCAGCAACCAGTTGCTTCTGCAGCTCATCCTTCTCAGCGACCAGCTGCTTCTTAAGCTCATCCTTTTCAGCAGCCAGCTGCTTCTGAAGCTCGTCCTTTTCAGTGGCCAGTTGCTTCTGAAACTCATCCTTTTCGGCGACCGACTGCTTCTGTAGCTCATCCTTTTCAGCAAGCAATTTCTTCTGTAACTCGTCCTTTTCGGCCAGTAGCTGCTTCTGCTTCTCCAACTCATCTTTATCGCTTGACAACCTCTTCTCAAGGTCTTCTTTGCTGGCCCTCTCCGATGCAAGTGTCTTCTCGAGTTCCTTCGTCGTGGCCTCGAAGTTGGTGATCTGTGCTTCGAGAGTGACAATGTTCGCCTCCAGGTCGGTGATCTTCGCCTGGAGTCCTTCGTTCTGGATCGTGCTCGCATCTAGTTCAGTCTGGAGTCTCTGTCGGGCCTCTTCCGCCACTCGCTTTTCCCTTTGGGTGGGCGTCTTCAGCTTCTTCCACGCCTTGATCTGGTCCTGGTAGTGATTGGCGAGGGCCTGCAGGCTATCTCGCTCCGTGGCGAGTCCTCTCAGTTTCTCATCGCTGGTCGACACTTTTTTCTCCAGCGTAGTCGTGGCCAGCGCCAATTCTGCTATGTGCCCTTGAAGGACCTCATCTTGCTCTCGTTGTCTCTCTTCTCTCTCAGACAAGTCCCTCTCGAGATACTCGAGCCTTCTCTCTGCATCGCTGTGAGCTCGCCTGAGACTATCGCGCTCCCTCTCCACTTCCTGGAGCATCGATCGTTGCCAATCGTAGTCATTTCGGAAGCCGTCGAATAGCTTCCGCTGCTCCTCGAGGTCACGCAGGATCAGGTCCTTGTTGTTGCGCTCCTGGCATAATGCCCGTACAATCTGCTTATTCTCGAGAACTTTGATAGAAAGCTCCTCCGATGTATCGTCAAGTTTCCGTGTCAGCTGTCGCCGGACAAGCCGGAGGTCTTCCGTGTCGCTCTCCAGTTGTTCTAGCTTGTGGACTAGCTGCCGGTTAGGAATTCGAGCTAGCTGCATAGATTCCGGTCCTAGCGGGGGATTCTTGTTGGGTATGATCTGGATGTGCACCGTCCGCTTGCCGCTAGACTGCGAACGACCCCTAGTGCCCTCGGACTTGGAGACCTCAGATGGCGGTCGAGTGCGCTGGCGCGCTTTGACTCGGGTTGCGGGTACAGGCGCAGGCCGAACATGTCTAACGTGCACCGCTAGCCTAGATCGCTTGCTGTTTGTGGAGTCCGACGACACACTAGTAGCTTGAGTGTTGACGGAAAGCTCCGACGAGCTCGATGTGATGTCTGTCTCTCCATCGTATCCAAGGTACGAGCTGTCGGAGCCTGTGTAGTAAGTGGGCGAAGGCAGCGGCGACTGGAATGAGTGATGTTGTGTCTGCAAGGGTCTCGGTATGCGATAGAATCTCGCGGCGAGGCGCTCCTTGGTTTCGCGACTGTGCGAATTCTTGAGAATTCCTCTTGGGGGGAGAGGAGGAGCAGGCGCAGGCGCAGGCGGCTGTGCAGAATAATTGCTGTATGTGGTCTCGGTGTCTGATGACGGTGACACGCGAGACCTTGATCTTGGCCTTGGCGGCACATCAAGAAGAGTGCTGGGGAACTGGCCGGGCATTGAGGGCGCCCTTCCCCTTGTTCTTAATGGGACTAGCTCTATGCTCTCCATTGCGGCTGTTGTGGTTGTTTGTGACGGTGAGGGATGGTGATACCAGGTGATACTGGGGATGCCGGGGTTGCCGGGCGATGGTGACGCTGGTTGTGTATTATTATTGCCGTTTGCCGTTTTGTCAGCTGGACTTGTGTGGTTTCCAGTTAGTTAAGAAGGAAAGCAGAAACCGAAGTGCTCTGGGTGAGTTGTTGTTGTTTGGTGTGAAAGGAAGGAGAAGTTCGTGACTTCGTCCAGCATTTCAGAGGTTTTGTTCGAGGGCGAGACAGTGTGAGGCGTGTGAGCAAAGGACGCAGATGTTGCTGATGCTAATAAAGCTCCAATGCAGGCAGACGAAAGAGGCTGACGCAGTCGGTGCAAAGGTCAACCAGCGCGCAAGACAGAAACAAATACAGATGTATAAAGTACATGGCGCTGGAGAACACCGTCGCCCAATGGCACTCTGTAACCGCGGTCCCGGCTATGCCTGAGTTGGCAAAGATCCTGCACCCGCGACGCCTGCAACACCAGAATCTTTTTGTCGGATTGCCTGTGCCTGACTCACTGCGAGGCACCCAATAACCCAGGCGAACGTTTTCGCACGGGTCGGACATCCAGCAACGAGCTGACCAGATAGCGCGCAAACAGAGAAAAGTTTCCGTCCTGTGGTTTGTGTGGCTATTTGTCGTCTGTACTCAACACGCAGGATCCGCCCGCCTGCGCTGGGAGGTTGGGCATTAATGCAGCCGCTTCTGCAACCCAAGAGACCCTCACGCGCACCTGATTAGCCAGCTTTGCCACCGGCTGCCAAATCAGAGGCATAGCCGCAATTTCGACATAGTAATAGGTGTCCGTAATCCGCTGCCCCTTTTACCACAGGCGGGAAGAACCTGTCGGTTGGGCAATGGGATGACGTTGTGCCGTTGCATCAGCCTATGATGGCTCGCTGCGGTTTGTAACTTGTTGGGGCGAAGCCTGGGCGGAGGCAAGGAGGCCGGGTACGGGCCACAGGCAACGGGCTACGGGCTGCGGGCTACGGGGTGGTGAGAGCGTCAAACCTCAATCTCACGAGTCGCATCCACCCGGCGCACCGGCCAGTCACCAGCCAGTGGTCATGCATGCCTTGCGTGTGATATTGACCTTTTGCCCTGGCCCGTTTGGGTAGCGAGACTGTGCGACGGCCATAGGGTATAACCGGGCGGGACGTCGTGGGCTGACCTCGCACCAGTGCGAAGCGAGCCAATTCGATTATTTACGTGCCGGTGTGCGCTGCTCGCCCGCCAAGACTCGAGTGACTGCGCTGCCGGGCGGCCATTCACAAACACGGGCTCCTCTCCCAACCCCCCAAGCCCTGCCCTACCGGCTTGCTTACTCACAGGATGTGCACAGCATACCTACCAACTTCTTAACACTTGACCGTGGTGGCTTCATTGGGTGAAACAGCGGGATGAGACACGACAGCTCGCAACGCGATGAGAATCCCGCTCGAAAGGGCCAGTCAGTTCACTACCCGATTAGGTAGCTATTAAGACCCCGACATGGGAGGTTTGGTGATTGGGACAAGCTGCTTAATTATAGCTCAACCGTCTTATTCGGGATTAAGCATGGAAGTAGGGCTTTGATGCTTCTCTGCGAGCCTAAGCTGGCATTGAATCAATACAGTACCAAGCCAGCACAATCTCACGGAGTTCTGCCTTGTCCTATGAAAGCCGTTGTGCGGGAATCGGGTCTTAGGTCAGACTAGGATGGGATGACAGTGACCAAGTTGGACATGCTCTTCGTCGACCGGTTCCGACAAGGTGAATCATCATGAGATATGGAGCACACCAGCGCTCAATGGACCACGCCTCTCTGGTATACCCATTCAATCACGTTCGCGAATGTTCTCGACGGCAGGCCATTGGTCGGCAGACCCCCCATCGTCAACTCTCGCCAACGGACTTCATAGGCTGCCTAGGAACTGCCACTATCCGCCCCTCTACTATGTAGACAAACCTCCAGCGCACGCAAATGCGTCGGACCCCCCATCAAGCATTCTCCCCTAGTGCCCCTCCCAAGAGCCAAGGCACACTACTCTCTAAGTATCTCCACGCTTGCAGTAGCGAGGATGCGTGAATGTGCACTTAGCAGAGCAATGTGCCGCACGTACCCCTGAAGATGGCCTCGTGGAATGCTGAGAGGGCGTTGCTGGCATCTGGTGACCCTCCGGATCCCCAGCGGCACATGAATACACGGGCATCTGGATTTTCCACCGATGACGATCTTCTGAACTTGTGAAATGTTTCGCATTGCCGTTGCATGCTTCTCTGCGTGATGCCGTCAGCCAGATTGGTTGCTAGTCAGTTGGTGGGTAGGGCCCAGCCCTTCTTCCGTTGGGAATGTTGTGCATTGCACGGCACATTTTCTGTTTTCTAATCGAGCCCGCCGAACTTTGCGAGAGGAAATGCATTGCATGTTGGTTCCTTATCCGGCGAGTCGCGTGGAAGAGCACTCAATTCCCGCCGGAGATCCGATATCATGATCCGGATATATTTAGTTCATCGCACGACAGAACACAACACAGCACAGCACAGCACAGCACAACATGGGGGACTTATAAGATGGTCTGGTATTCATGCTGCACAGGTAATTATTAGCTACGAATATGTATACACAACAGCGCTCTCCCTCGAATGCATGGAAGAGATAATATCTCTTCTCAGATAGATCTCAGGGGCCGCATAAAGGTGGGCACCCTCCATATTAAGTTGATAATTATCCGAGACTCGAGTGGATGCCTGCCGTGCGCAGAGGGAAGAAGACCATCGTTCCCAAGTCCTTGAGTCTGGCCACGAATTCTCGGTCCTGCGATGTCTCCTTCAAACCACCAGCGCTGGATTCTATTGCTCAGCATGCTCTGCTACCCCTTACATCGCCAACTGTGGTTACCAATCACAGGCGAACCAAAGGCTGGACTCGACCCTGCTGCAACTGGATCTAGCTAACCACCGGCCTATCCCTACATAGCACAGCAAGCCAAGTCATTACGGCGGCGGCTGCGTGCTATGTTTATCCTTTACAGGCGACTGGTTTGCAGCGCTGCGCCCGCTGCCTGTTGCGCGGTCAACGCCCAGGATGCTTGAGCATGCGTGCGGGCCTCCACAGTCCACTCCTCAGTGTCTGCTGAAAAGTTCACTCTCCTCCCCATTACTCCAAAGGCGTCTTTCATACCTACTCCAATGCCACATGGTACTGCAGCGCATAATACAGGAAACTTGAAACTAACGTTGCTGCATCCAACCTGGTGCCTAAATGGGATTCACGATGGTAGGGCCACGAGCAAACGCAGCTGGTACCGCCGATTTCGTGATTGGTTCCTCCAAGGCAAGAAAGGCCTTCAGCTCGCTTAGGCACACTGTCTGTGTTTCCCCGCGTGCTGGATTATCCCTCATTGCTGTAATTCGTAATTATATAATCAGTGTTTTGTCTGCGACCTCAGCGAATGCCGTTTGACCCTCTGGCTTGGATCGTCGAGGCCCGTTCTAGAACGGCCAGCGACGTTGTATTTCGTCGCTGTTCACGCGTTAGGCGCGCTGGCGGAGTATATTTATCTCACACCGGTTGTGCTCTGGTCGGCGTGGACGTGTGTTTTGCGTCCCTTCTACGACGGATGAAGCACTTTTGGTCTTTCTCGAGCTGTCCCTCACGTCTGCTTGCAACAAATTGCATTGGAACTTTTCTTTAGAAATTGTCCTCTCCGTGTCTTGAGGTGGGTCGTAGCATAATCCACTCTATTCAATTGCCCTTGGCGATATTCAACTTGGTAGACGCGGGAATCCTCCTCCCTTCTAGATATTCAATCTGACGCTGGTAAGCTTGCTTTTCGCGTCCATCTTCAATGAGATGAATGCTATCCCATCCCGACTGTGATCTGTCCCCGCCGTGTAGCAGTTGTCGTAGTTATCTATCCACGCCGTGAGCAACATTGTCTAGTATACGAGGGACGCTGAGATACCTGCCGACGAAGTAACAGTGTTCCTTATCGGATCTTATGCTCAAAACTGCCTCTGCCATGGCTTTTTGAACATTTCCTTATCTGACTTTCTTACGAATGGAGGGTGGAGTTGCAGTCACAAAAGGCGATGCCGCCGAAAAAGTCGTTTATTCCGAGTATCTTTACTACCCGTCGGCTGTCGGGCATGCGTGATATGCACAAATGTGAACAGCGATGATCCGGCTTCGCTCCGGCTCTGACTGTACGAGATTTTCCAAGGGGGGCGTATCGTCAACCTTGGAATTGAATGAAGGGGATCGACTTTGTGATGGTGTATCTAGCTCTCGGTAGCTAGGCCGTAACTTTTGAAATTAGACTTGTTCATCTGAACCTCGTGGGAGATCAGATACTTAAGGCAATACGTGGTCTAGTGTCCTAGACACAAAGAAGAGACCACGAGGTGTCGTGAATGCTCGAGACTGCCTGTAACTGACACAACGCATTGCTCTACATCGTTGACATTTGTATCGATTCTGTTAGATCAGTTAGTCGGGACTGAGAAAGGTTGAGCTGTGCGCACACACTATCTAGAAGTGGAACTTCATATTGAAGTGCGCTCCTGCTAATGCTGCAGGCATTCTGTGCTTACAGGCGAGATGTTCGTCCTTTGGGGCATCGAGGAGCGTCTACACATGACGGAATATTCGGCTTCCGCTAAGACGAGAGACGCCAGACGCGGTCATGGAGCAGTATGTATGGCTGCGCATCAGTTGGCAATACCGCGGTACTGATGTGCCTTGTTCAGGCACGCCGACGACGCCATAAATTCAGAAGCATCGCCGCGGCATTCGCTGACCAACAGTCACCAACTTACAACGTGATGGGGCTGTGCATGACAGTATGAGCATAAGCACACAAGAGACCCTGACCAGTGAACCCGCGTTATCGAAGGACAAATAACAGTAGCTGGGCCAGCCCTATGAATATGAGATCGCACATTTCATGCGCGTAAGACCTCTGACGGAAACCAGTTCATTTAAACCTGGAGCGTCGCGTTATTGGCCGACATTGTTCGTTGTGGCAGATCAATCCAGATGCGAGTATGCTCCAAGTGAGGCCACGGGAAAACTATCCCTCATTATCATCCGAGATGAAAAAGATGAAAGTCTCACTTTACAACTTGGGATCACCAACTTGCTATTGAAAAATGAGTCCTCCTCATAAGGGCTTCCAAAACACGCTGTAAGTGTTAAGAGAACGACAAGCGACCGTTCTCTCACAAAAAGGACCTCACTCGCCGCAGGACCGCAGGTAGATGCCCCATGAGTCAGCAGGGCCATATGTATACTGTACCTAAATCTTCACCAGGTCGGCACCTTAGTAACATATACTCCCTAACGGCAATCAACCTGATAATCGGTATGTTCGCGTCTGCGATAGTGGCTTTTCGAGGCGTATTCCCTAAGCGGAGTTCATCGAGTCATTCCCGTCGTATCCTAGACGCCGTGTTTGAAAAGATCCATCCTCCACCCACGCGAGAGGTCGAAACGCGTTTCACGACCCCAGCGGCGGTTCAGATTCGGCGGCCCGACCCAATGGCGCAGGGGTATCATAACATCGTCATCTCGGGCGCCCCACCGCAGCGTTTACTGTCCTTGGAGGTTATACGGCTCCTGTACGGCGAACTCTCCCTGATGGACGGTACCAATTACGGACAGACGTACGGAATAGAGTAGGTTGGGTCAACTGCTCGATTGAGATAAACACAAACAATTGGCCAATCAAGAACTCCTCTGCTCCGTTACTCTGTACACTCTATTCCATGCTCCCGTGCGACGGCAATGCTCATCATCAACAGCATCGGCCATGACGAAGTAGAGCGCCATAAGAGTGAGCCCGCGACGGTACTTCGTACATCCGCTGCTTATTGTTGTATCGCCCTCGCATTCCAGCCCGCGAGCCCGCTTGTTCTCGTTGGATTCCCCCTTTGCGGCAATGGTTTCAGATCCTCCCTAGCCGCCCTTATTATTAGTTTGGCTCCCATCGAAGCAAGGCTTGGTTGGCTTGAAGCTTATCACGTTTGTCAAATCGACATGCGCATGCTGCTCGTCGCCATGACTCGCTGCAGGGGCTGCCCGTGCTGAACCCCTATGCGGCGCATATCGCCTCGACCCGACACCCGGGTTTGATCAGGGTTTCGTGAAGCCGTCATGCAGTCGCAGGAATGATGCATCAGCGGGGCCGCGACGGCTAGGTCGGGGTCCGGGAGGCTGTTAGGTTGTTGATCCTTACGGTTGGTCGGTAAACGGGTTGATGTGGTATATCATGGCCAACCTCCTCACGGTCCGTTCTCTGTTTTCCATTCTCACCATCAGGCTGGCCCTTCTATCCCGCTCTTCTCTTTCAGCCACATTCCCTTCATCGCATTGTGTTTTGCGTACACTTCATTCCTTCACCTGAGCTCACTCGGCCGGCCTGGGCTCACCTTTTTTTTGTCGTCTTACCCTCTTCGCTACCTAGCGTGACTGTCTTGGATAGATCCAAGTGTGGGCGATATCGCCATGCATTTCCCCGCGAGTCTCTTATACATTATTTTTGGCCTCCTGGCCCTGGTGGCCGCTTCACCGACCAACCCCGTCGAGAAGCGAGGCATATATACAGTAGAACGAGTGCGGAACCCTAACGCCGGTCCCAGAAACGGACCCCGTGCTCTCCTGAAAGCTCTCCGCAAATATCGCATGACCGTGCCGGCTGAGCTTCTCAATGTCGTCGAGGAGCGGGAAGATACACTCGCCAAGCGAGAGCCTAGAAGACGCAAGGGAATGGGAAAGGGCATCAGTTTTGGGAGCAATAGCCATGACAACGCGCATGGACAAAGTCATAGCAAGGGCATTGCTGGCAACCTGGCTCCGCACGAAAAGGCCTCGGGCGGCACGAACGGGACGGGTAGTGTAGTTAACACGCCGGAGAGTAACGACGTTGAGTACTTGTGCCCCGTCAACATTGGCGGACAGGTGGTGAACCTCGATTTCGACACCGGCTCGTCCGATCTCTGGGTATTCAACACGCAGCTGAGCCCCGACATCACGACGGGCCACTCGCTTTATGACCCTTCGAGCTCTTCCACGTTCAAGCTGATGCAAGGTGCCCAATTCGACATCCAGTACGGCGACGGCTCAGGCGCAAAGGGTACCGTTGGCACGGACGTAGTCAACATCGGAGGTGTAGAAGTGGAGACACAGGCTGTCCAGCTAGCAACTTCCGTATCGCAAGCCTTCATCGAGGACACCGCCAACGACGGGCTCCTGGGCCTAGCCTTCAGCAGCCTCAACACGGTCAAGCCGCAGAAGCAGCAGACCTTCTTCGACAACGTCAAGTCCTCCCTAGCCGCGCCCATATTCACGGCAGATCTCCGCGCTGGCGCCAGTGGCGCCTACGAATTCGGACGCGTCGACACGTCCAAGTTCACGGGCCAGATGCAAGTAGTCGAGATCGACACCTCGGAAGGGTTCTGGCAGTTCAGCAGCGACAAGTTCGCCGTCGGTGGCGGTGACGTGCAGACATCGTCGGCGGGCGGCAAGGCCATTGCCGACACGGGCACCACGCTGCTGCTGGTTGACCCCGCTGTGGCCAAGGCGTACTACGACCAAGTCCAGGGCTCGCAGAACGACGCGCAGCAAGGTGGCTACACCATCCCCTGCTCGGCTCAACTGCCCGACCTGCAACTTGCGGTTGGCGATGCTATGGCTACCGTAAGGGGATCAGAGCTCAACTTCGCAACCACGACCTCCGGCAGCCAGAGTAAGTCAGACCTGATCCCACCTACCCCCTCCCCCAATATGTCAGCTCCTCGCTCCCTGTACTGACACTTCTCATCAGCATGCTTCGGCGGCCTCCAGGCAGGAGAGTCAGCCGGTCTCCAGGTCTTCGGGGATATCTTCTTCAAGAGCAACTTCGTCGTATTCGACGGGGGCAACAACACTCTTGGTTTCGCGCAGCACGCCTGAATGTATCTATGATAGGGCGACGTCGCAAGTGGTGACATATGGATCTTTCTTCCGGTAGAGCTGGGGGATAGCATAGACGTCGAATTCTAATAGATGGCTGATTAGAGTACCTTCCTTTCCCCGTGCGTCTATCGTATTATCGAACGGTTTAATCGTCGTGTGATGTTCTCTCTAGTTACTACCTCTTTGTTAACCCTATTTCCGGACACGTAAGTGACATAAACAGTCAGTTGTTGCCATTCTTAGGCTATTCAGTAGATAATATATACAAAAGATAGAACGCGTTCGTACTATATACGAGAGTATATACCACAACCACCCAACCCCCAGGTGCGAAAACGAGCGTTGCGGACGTCGTAAAGAAAGCGAGTGTGATATTTTCCCCCAACACCTCGGCGATACAGCCAGCTCGCCGTACGCAGTCCAGTTCCTTTCTCATGTTTCCACCCAAACACTTCTAAAGCAGTAGACTAGTGCAAATACCAATCCCCCCTCAGATCCTCTCGATCGCAAGCAGTGGCCTAAGTCAGGTTCTTCCTGATGTTGTCGTATTTGGAGTTGGGGTACGACAGCAAATTGGAGGACTGGTCTAGCGAGCCAAAGCCGCCCTGGGCATTGAACGCGGCGGCGATCAAACTGCCACCATCGGTTCTATCGCCTGAGGCTTCCCAGAACATGGACCCACCAAGACCGTTGCTCTGGATGTATTGGACCTTGCGCCTGGTCATATTGGCGTTGTCATATGTAATCAGTTCCTTGGTTACATTGTCGTATGAGTATGTGGCACCAGCTGCAGAGTCGTAGTACTCAGCACCGGAGCGCGGGAGAACCTTGTAGTCCCAGATGCCGTTCTCCCATGAGCCTGAGCCAACACCTGAGTAGGGCTGACCGAGACCGTTGGTGTTCTCGAAGGTACGGCCGTAAAGGGGCATCCCGAGAATAATCTTGTTGGGGGGGACACCAGCAGCAACATAGGCTTTGACAGGGCTATCAGTGGAGAACGGCGTGTCAAGGGGTTTCGCAGGATCCCTGAAGAGATTCGCCTGATGGCCAGCAGTTCTATCCCAGGCGCCAGCGTAGTCATAAGCCAGCATATTGAATTGGTCAACGCCAGCGGCGTTCATCTGACTGAGCTTCATCTTATTATAGTTGTCCGGACCGGCGGGCAGGGCCACGCTGAGAATGAAATGATAATTATTCGCGTACTGCGATGAATACGAGTCGAGTTTGCTGCGAATTGCACTGAGTAGCGAGACCATGTTGTTAGCCTCGGTTTCGCTCGCAGGCCACTCCCAATCAATGTCGATACCGTCGAACCCCCAGTTCTTCACAAGTTCGACCGCAGTGCTAGCAAATGTTGCTCGTGTAGCATCAGAGCTAGCAGCAGCGGCAAATCCAGGGGAGTAAGTCCAACCACCAATGCTAAGGAGAACCTTGAGTTGGCGGTTGGCTTTCTTCAGTATATATAGCTGCTTCACGCAGCCATAAGCATTGGTGCCGACGTCATTCCACGCTGTGAAGTCTGGTGAGTCAACAAAATCGACGACAAATATGACAGACAGTCACCATTTCTATGATGATGTAGTAGCTATAGCTCATCTCGAGCTACAATTGGATGACCAAGTTGCTGAACCGGACGGGTGGGACTTACAATCGCCACTGTAATGCTTTTCGAGATCGGAATACGTGTCAGACGAGTACCTATGTCTCAGTTAGCCAGAAACACCTCGGTAACATAAATGCGAGCAGGGGGGGGCTTACACAGTACCGTCGCTTCGAAAGTTAGCGAACGCATACAGCACCTGGTTTATCTGAGATACCGGTAACTGCGCCGGTTGGTAGTTTCTTCCATAGATACCCCTAAAGACCACTTTAGTCCCGAGACATAGCCATGTGAAGAAAAGTCGGTCTCACCAGTTTGTGAAATAAACAAGGTTCTTGAAATTGGCTGCTCGTTCGGTGACCTGAGAGATGGGACCACCGGCGGCTAGCGATGCTGAGAGCAGCAACTTAGTAAGTGCTTTGAAGGAGACCATGTTTGCTTAGCTCTTGTGAAGGACCGAGGTGAACTTGAGATGAAGCGCTGGTTAAGGGGGTCTGAGAAAGTCGTGGGAGGTCAACAGATCCATGATATATATATACACTTATTCCAGACTTCTATTCCACTGCCCAAAGAGGCGCAACGGGCCTTCTCAAATCAACCAAGGATGCGAGTGAGACAGTCCGACCTGACGTGTGCAAGAGTGGCAGCTTCCCAGGAGTCCAATGCATCCACCGATACTAGACGGCAGCACTTCAAGATAGCAACGTTACTAGCTTGGGACGTATGGCTTGGTAGAGAGAGGCCCGTGGACGGTCCACAACGGCGACCCAGGTTGGACAATAGCACATGCTATCTAAATCCATCGTGGTCGGTGAACCTCGTCGTTTCTCAGGCGCATCCGCGGCAAAGCCTTGACGGTCACTGCTTGCGCTTCTTCTAATCCACAGTGGGAAGGTGGGCATCTTCGCTCTGTCTCGCATGAGTAGATTTAGCTATTCGACCGGCGAAAGAGCCAGCCTCTCGTCCAGGGGAGCTTGATCACTACCAATCAGGACGCTGGCCTTCCATGAGAGCGCCGTCGCATGCCCTGTTCACGGGAAGACGCCCTCCCGATAATGGGAGCCGGTAACTCATGGGAAGGTCGCATCAAACCCTCGTGGCCAGCCCTCGCACCCCACCATCATTTAACGGCTTGGGGTCCCGCGCCAACTGTCACCTTGCATTATCATATGGGAGAGTGTGTCGATCTTATAGGTTTATCTGGTCCGTACACTCCAGGCGTTTCAGTGAGGATCCCTAGATACTACGGATAGGGAGTCGCAGCGCGAGCGGCGTTCAACGATAAATATCGCGCTACCTGGGGAATTAGTCCGTTGAAGCCAAGGCACAAGAGCTCGATCACATGGTAGAATACCCACTTGAATTGGCACGCCGAAGACCTCTCTCACACTGCCTCACACCAAACCGCGGATTGTGGCTTACTCCCCGCACCCAAAGCGCATGCTCAGTGGCTGTTTGGGGCCCAAGCCAACGTCTGGTTCGATAAGGTATCTATTGCCTTATTAGGACTATGTCCCGGCTTAGCCAGTTAGGTGTGGGCTGGGCAAGATGAACTTGTGAAGTTGTTGTGCTCAAGAAAGGTCACGCTTGTGAGATCAAGGACCTCGACCTACCGCCATAGTCTGCACGAGATAGCAAATGCCCGGTTGCATCAGAGCATCGTGAGCTCTGTTGCAACGTTACTAATCTGCTAAGACGAAGTCCATTTCGATCCAATACAACGATCTCACGATCACGGGCTTCTCGATGGATAGCGAGAGGACCATCGTGAGGCTCCACTTCTGAGCGCCAAGAGCGACACCTTGAGATAGTAGTGTAGTTGAGAAGTGGACGGGACCACGATGGCGTGGTGTGATATCAGAATTTGATCAAGATTTTGCGTAGGCGCGCCGTTATTAAATGCTTCACAACAGAGACCCTTTCGTTGGTCTTTTCTGGTCTATCTAGGACTGGACGGCATGAGTAGCCAGCGCCTGTGCAGCCCTGGGCTCGATACCACAGGTCTGGGCATATTTCTGTATTCTGGTTCAGGCGTCGATGTTTCAGATAACATAATTCCCAGCCAATCGGGCCGAAGGTAGATCCGACAATGATCAGGACGCTGGAAGGAAAAGGCGCGGTCGCGTGCCGGATGAGCGACGGGATAGAGACGAAGTGCCGCGGTCTAGACTGTTGATAAGCCGGCAGATGCCATCGCTGATCGATTCGAGCAATTGAGTCATTTCCCACGGCTCTCGGATGGTAAACTACCGGTACCTATTGGTAGGTAGGTAGTCAGCCATGTCAGCCAACGGCATTTGACGTGCCTAATTACCTAGAAGTTAAGCAGCCATAGCTGGGCCGACAAGAGAGCGCAAAACAAACGTTATGAGGCTTGTTAATGAATATGAGGCTCTTGAGATCCATGACCAGTCACATGCATCCCATTCCCAGGTCCAGATGTCTTTCTATAGGCAGATGTCAGGCAGATAGGTAACGTTGAACAATCTCATCAAGTGACTCGAGAATCGTGTAACTGCAGCTTGCTGAGAATAGGGTCATTGAAGGAGTGAACGTCGACCGCGGACCGAGAGCTAGACGAATTACTATACTGATTCTACACCTGGCACCATCTGCCAGCTGGTGGTGTATCTAGACACTTGTATACCGACTGTGACATACCTATCTCGGCCGCTAAACAGGGTCAGCCAACAGTGAAATTTAGTGAATAGTTTCCATGGCCACTTCCTCGTAAATTATGGTAAGATGGCCGGCTCTTTATACAGACCTGGGTGGCCGAGGGACCTACCACATGAGTCACTGATTACAGTAGTAGTTAAGCTCGGTTGTTGACCGTCTAACATTCTATTCAGTATGCCACTGCAATATCGTCGCCCTTCTATCCTGCTGTAATCCGGACATGCACCCTCCTCATTGCATTCTTCATCATGGACCATACCTAGGTAGCATAACGCATACTTGCTATGATGGTGCAATGGTGCAATGCCCGCCACAGCGACTAAAACATTGAACCGTTCCTCGCGTTGCGTGGTACTCGACAAGCCAGCAGCTACATGCCTAACTAGCCGCCGAACAAGACAATTGTAGGCTCGATGATGATGTTTACCCTCGCTGGTATGTCCTGCAATTGGCTACTCCTCGCGCGTCTCGATACGGGTGGCGCAAGACGTGGCCGCTGGGCTACCTATCTTGAACTCACAACTTCCTACAGCAGCGCCTGCTAGAACTTCCTCATGCCGTCCATGAAATCGCCTGGGCGGTCGTGTCATACCGATGACCCGGGCAACGTTGTAGCTGTCCACCCTCAACATCGAGTCGAGCGCCGGTATGGCGAAGAATCTGGCAAATAACAAAATATCGGCGAGTTTATGAGGTCAATAACAGTTGAGTCTGTTGTTGGCGGCTCCTGATCGCGTCGCTCTCACAAAGGAGACCACCGCCGCTACATAGTAGCGCGCAGACACGGTCGTTCCGCAAAATTACCTCCCCGTTCCGAGTCGAAGACCCCAACCTCTTTGCGATTTCGACCACTCTCGGCCTGTATAGGATAGCATCGATCAGGACTCGCCGATACTAGAACAAGATGGAGCCACAATGCGGTGGTTCGGCGAGGCTTTTCTAGCCTGGCTGTAAAGAGGAGTGACTTGCTGTTTCTTTCCCATACTGATGATGTATAGGAAATGCCACCATAAGAACAACGATCGAAAGCTAGGTTAACCTATCATTCTACTCTACCCTAAGCCAGGTTGAAATGTCTGTTTTCTCTTCGCTTTGATCATTGGAACAAACGTTCGCCCGATCCCACGATAGAACTGACGCATTCACTAATTTCGCTGGCACTGCGAGGTCTGTAGGCAAGCCGTCGAACAGTGGCTAAATGCAATTACGGCTACAATATGTCCCAGATCGGATTCAACTCAGGCGTCTCACGTGGCTATTTTTTTTTTTTTTTTGGTTTACTTTTTTTTTTCAAGTCATGACCTGATATTCGATACTTCCTCCGGATATAGCAGACGGCAAGGCAGCTACGGGTGTTTGAGTGCCATATTTCTAGCCTGACTACCTATTCTAACGACTTTTTGCAATAGCTGTAGAAATGAAGTGGAAAGCGGGCACTGAATAGGGTTACCTTTAGAACCAGCAGGTATGTGTGGTGGGGAGTTTTAACCCGAATCATTCAAGGTGCTCACTAAAACAACTCCCATCTGTTCTATGTCCGTAAGTCAGTTTTGGGTTGAGATATGAGACCCGAAATGTAAGCGTTTGTTGGCCCCGACATGGGCGATGGCAGAACACTTTCATCATCACTTTTAAAAAGGCCTGGGAGGACAAGTAACGCAGGCGAAAGGACATCCACGTTGAAGAGCTAACAGCGGTTCTCTCTGTTGGTTCAAATTGGCCATCTCTTTGCTGCCCTTTCATTGCCAGTGGGATGGAGTGACGTGGTGCGCTTCACAACCCAGGATTATTGTGGTGGGACTTGTTGGGCCAAGCCAGCTTTGGAGACTGAGCTTGGGGATGTCAGCACATGAATAATTGGGAATGACCATGTAAGAGGATCGCAAGGAAAGAGAAAGGACGCGTGTGCGCGGGAGAGCGTGCCAGTCAGTTCCTCCCTATTTCAGACGGAGAATTCAGATGGGAAAGGTAAGTAAGGTCAGGAAGGTAAGTCGGAATGTTGTTGTTTTGGCCGAATTTCAAGGGCGCATGCACGCACCATCGTGACTGAACTGAATGGCACTCTACACTGCAAAGTCGTAGGCAATGATAATGACCATGGAGAAGAAGCGTGACAGCGCGACCGATCGCTCCCAACATCGTGCAGGTCGGCAGGTCGCATGCATTTCGCGCGGGATGAGCGCACTGGATAGCACATTCCATCTCATCTTCTTTCTAATTCGGTTCTTCTGATTTATGCAGTGCTTCTGCGTGGCAATTGGCGGCAGCGGTGGGAAGGGGACTTATAAGATTGCGTGCGCCATGGAAATACAGGCCTCGACAAAGTACAGCGATAGCTCCAGCGCTTGTTGCTACCTACGCGCAGTCACTACCTAATCCAGGTGCGCATCGCGTAGCATCGCATCGCATCGTTGCTATGTATAGTCCGTCAGGCAAAGCAGCAAAGCTATAGCGAAATGAGACGGGTTCGTTGGTAAGTAATACCTACCAGTTGGAGTTGCAGGGGCAGAGGCGAGGGCGAGGACGAAAACACAATACAGCTTCTCACTTACACGCATACCGGTATCCGCACGCACCGCACGTACCGCACGCACAGCAAGCACACTGGCAGCGAGCACAGCACGCACGGGCAGCAATTATGATTGACATAACAGCCCACGCACACTTTATACAGTTTACCGACTTATTAGTAATTACTAACCGGCGTCAATAATGTACGGCAGACCCGCGGCATCTGCCTCCACTCATATACCCAATAGCTCCCCCCCCTTCTTTCTTTCTTCTCGTCTCTTGTTCCTTCTCTCCCTCCCCATCTCTCCCTCTCGCTCGACCCTCTGACCATTTCTTTCTTCGCCAATCCTCCATCCCATCCCCCCGTCCCGCAGACTATCTGTTTCTCAAGACCACTTTTTCTCGACACGTCTCGAGTCCGGCTTAACTGCAGACACCCGCGAGCATCGCCATCTATCCATTGTAAGCAATCTAGCCCGCGCACCTGAGTGTCGCATTCCGTTTCACATCTCCATCGTGTGTCGCAACACGCGCGACGACCTTCTGTTTACCGCATCACGTCATATTCTAACCCTTTGTGAGGCTATTCCAACCCTGTCCGTCTCGCGTCGCGTCCAGCATGGCTCGCGAAGGTACACGTTCGGCCACTGGCAACTCGCGCCCGCGCGTCTTCCAGACTGTCGACACTGCTCCTACCATCAAGCGCACCACCAAGCCCAAGGCCAAGAAGCCCTCTGCTGAGCCCATTGTGAAGCCTGTGAAACCCGCCGGCGTCACCAAGAAGAAGGCTGCCCCTAAGAAGGATGGCGCTGCTGCTACTAAGGTAGGTCGAAGCCCGCATTCCTTTTTTGTTTCTTTTAATTCTCCGGACTGCATCATCTCCCCTTATACGGGAAAGCATGCGGGCAGCACTACGAGAGCAGGCCGGTAGTCATTCCGTTTTGTCTGTGTCTATTGCATCACGAGGCCTCGCCCCCATTGCGTATATTAGATCTGCACTAGATCTAACCCTCTACCTATTACGCCTCTCGTTGTGCTTCTGTCTCCGTGCAACTTCGTCATCTGCTAATGCATGTCTCAGGTCAATGCGCCTGCTAGAAAATCGGCTGCACCCAAGCCAAAGAAGGTAGTGACCCATTTATCCTTGCATTCTCTTTTTCCCCCCCTCCTGTTCTAAATAAGCTCTCAAGGTCGCCAGCAAGCCGAAGCCCGTCGAAGCCGAATAGACTTGCAGATTCCAGTACTACGCGTACTTGGCACACATTGAAACCTTTACGAGGTCAAACTCCCCGGGAGTGGATCTTACTCAACAGAATACTTAATCAACTTGATGTGCTTGTTTTGGGAGAGTGACGGGGGTGGCTTGTTACTGGGTCTGTCTGCGCAGCATGGTCTTGCTTGAATCCTTCCTCGTGGCGAGCACACACGTGCGTCCGGTGTCTATCACAAAATACTTGCCAAAACGTTGTCTCTAGATGTCATTCTGTTCGGCGTTGGGGGAGTAGGGTCATAAGGACGGATTGGTGTGCGTTGCCTGTGATCATGGGACCGCTTCATGTCTGTCTATCGGTCTTGAACTCATTCCAGCCTGCTCCGGGTCTATTACTGTCTTTTCATTCTGTATAGGCTATTGGACTTAGAATGCGCTGAAAGGTCCGGTCTCAACTTGCTAAGTTACTGAATTGAGCTTGGGGTATCCAATAATCAGCCGATTCAATCGGGACTGGTTGACTCTGTGCTCTCTTTTCGTTGAACCTGTTGTTCCTGTTGGGATGAATCATTCATTTTACAATTCGGTTGAACGCGTTGTGAAGCGGCATCCTCTATGTCTTGACAGGATGACCACTACAATGCAAAGCAGGCCTCATGCGTCCTCTTCAACAGTGCACATGAGGCCTGCCAAACTCTATATCATCCATATTACATGGTAAGTCATACAGCATCAAAGACACCTCCCAGAGTAAGGGGTACTGAGAGTACTCTTGCAGCAACGCCATTTTACTGCTAATCTATTTGTGAACAGTGTCAAAGATGCCCCCAGCGAATACGATACACTAGATTGCAGCTCAAAACGAAGCTGCAACTTCATCCCGCCAAGGAAGCAAGCCCTTGCCTCTGGTTCGTTACTTGCATTAACACGTAAATGCCCCTTGACCAGCTCATGATCATCACGGATAAAGGCAGAGACACGAAGTACATGCAGCGCAAGCCGACGAAAACGGACGGAAAGACTGTTTGGAAACAACAATGCTATTTTGGGAACGTAACCTGGGGTTGTTTCAGGTCTTGCACGTTTATAAGTAAAAGGGGACCTGCACGACGCGCTCATGGGTTATAACAAAGAGGCTCAGCACTGACTAACCCCTTCGGCAGCTACTAAAATCACTTTGACGACTGTTTTACCAGTGGCAAAGAACAATGTCAGCAGTAGGGGTTTTTCTTCTCGAGAACTTCCTCTGGGAGTGGTCCCAGCACCGACAAGCGAGGAGGCATACTCGAGAATACAAGCCGTTCCCGCTTCCCGATGAAGACGCCCGCCTCTATAATGCCTCTGATGTAAGTATCATAGTCCCCACGGTTGGCTGGGGAGAGTCCTTCCCCAAAGCCCTAATCTCCTGGCTCGTGAACAAACCCCGTAGAATCATCGTCGTCACGACAGACAGCGAGAAGAAACGAACAGAGGATCTCCTCGCTTCAGCACCGATACAGGAAGCCAACAACGGCACGGATGTCAAACTGCTGACTGTCCGGCGCCCTGACAAGCGTGTGCAGCTCGTGGCGGGGATTAAGGCTTCCGCGGGACCTATCTTCGCCCTTGTCGACGACGATGCGGTCTGGAGCCCGCGGACGCTTCTTCACCTCCTCGCGCCGTTTCAGGAGCCTGATATCGGGCTTGTGGGCGGCCCGGTCGAGTACCACGTTCCCGAGGAACGCCGGGACCCCGCCGTCATAACGGTCTGGGAAGTCGCGGCGCTCCGGGCACGGTCGAAGCATTACGATGACAACAAAGCGTTCTACGCTGCTGACGGCTCCGCGAACTTCGCCGTCTCAGGCGCTACGATGCTGATCCGCTCCGCGATCGCGACGGATCCGGACTTCCAGCGCGGACTCAGGGACGAGATTTTCCTGGGCTTGCGCCTGGATTCGGGTCATGAGGCGTTCATCACGCGCTGGGTGCTGTTCCAACACCTCAGGAACGGTCAGGGACGGTTGAAAAAGTGGAGGCTGGGGATGCAGATTACGCCGGAAGCGCGGGTGCTTACGCCGCTGATGCCGGGTCATCGCGTCGCCGGTCAGATGGAGGTGTGGTTGATGACGGACCTCCGCTTCCGTCTTACCTGCTTGTTCTCTGCGCCGGGCTTCTTACGGCTTCGGAGGGCTTCGCCGTATATGTGTCGGAAGATGGTTGAGCGGTTTTATAACCCTTTTCTTTATCTGCTTTGGTACGCTGCGTTCTTGAAGGTTCTTCGGTTGTGGCCTTTGCTGGCTTGGTTGGTTGCTGTGGTTTACTTTTATTGCTTTGTCCGTCGTATGGTGGTTTTTGCTCGCGAGTTCCCGTTTTGTCGGGAGATGATATGGGTTGTTGCTCTTGTGGACTTTGGTTTGGTTTTCTTGGATTGGTACTTTTTGCTTGGGATTGCTGTTGGAACTTTGGGGTTGCGTTGGGGTGGGATTTGGGACGTTGGGATGATTAAGGGGTTGAGAATTTGGAGATCTTGATCTGGAATCTCAATAGTTAGTCTTGACTAGAATTCTTATTCTTACTACGAGTACTTAGATGTGATCCTGCGGGGGTTCGGCGGTAATTCTAGTTGCAGACGCATATTATCTAGAAAACATGGATTTTCAAGAATTTTATTGACAAGTGACATTGTAACTAAAACAATGCGATCAGGTCAGGTTTCTTTGCCCCTAACGCTGCCAGGAAGACCAGCCGCTTCCAGGTCGGTATCTTGACAACCGTGACTGGAGCAGTGCCCATACGGTATCTGCTTTTCTACCGCTGTTAATCGGGGCTGGCACACTTTTTCTAGACTTCGGTTCTCTGACTGGAGCGACGGTTGACGTCGAGCTTGAAGATGTCCAATCTCTGGTAACCCCCGGCAAAGTCATGGTACTGCTTGCCCTCCTTGCACTCTTCTAGGTTCATGTCAGCGTACAGTATCCCCTCCTCGTGCTGCAGGAAATCCATGGGGGTCTGCGCTCCCGTCTCCGGGTCGATGGTAAAACTAGGTAGTTGAGTCCCGGTGGGATGGAGGAACAAAGTCGCTGCTCTCGATGTTGATCGAAGCGTCTCAAAGATCGCCTCAGGGTTGGAAGAACCTTTCGCGACGGTCTGGATAGCATGTTCGTCCAAGTGGCCAGCGCATACCACCCCGAAACACTTCGCCTCGAAACAGTGGGCAGCCGCCCTGATCTTGTTGGCCGCTGCGTTATCATAGTTCGATGTCGCAGTGCCGCCCGGCTGGGAGTCGAGAGGATTATCACTGCTGGATGAGGAAACAGCACCAGGCGCTCTTGTAGGCCAAATCGCCGGCCACGACGAGATGTGCAGCTGCTCATCCTGGGCAATGAGCGCATACCGCGCCAGCGGATTCGTGTTCTCGCCGCAGATGAGATTCCCTATGTTCCCGAAGGTGTGTGGCAGACCTTCAGACCGTAGCCATCCCCGTGGCTTCACGTGAGCTTCTCGAAGGTGGCCACCAGCTTCCGGTGGTGAACGCGGACCTGTCCATCGGCGCCGATGATGACGTTGGCATTGTACAGGCACGCGTTGGTGGACTTGACCTTTTCGCTGAAGCCCATGCTGACGACGGTGTGGGTTTTCCGGGCGGCCTCGCAGATCGCTTTCACCTCCTCGCCGTTCGCGTAGACGGACTCGCGGGCCATTTGCTTGGAGAGGCTGTGGTTCTCCATCGGGGGCCGCACGGCGCTCCAGATGGGAAATGCGGAGATGAAGGTCTCGGGGAACACGACGAGCTGGGCATTGTTGGCTGCTGCTTGGTGGATTAGGGAGATTGCTTTGTCTGTTGTTTGTCTTGCTGATAGGAATATGGGCGCGGCGTGGCATGCAGCTACTCGTAACCGCGTCGCCATTGCAGTGTTTGTACGGAAACGGTTCGGGAAGTAAAGCAGCACGACTTGTTCTAAACCCAGATGGCGATCTTCGGTGTGGTTTTGTCTTGTTGGATGCCCCCGCAGTTGGGGATACAACCATGAAAAAGATATAAGTACTGGTAGGTATCACGCTCGCTGTCATATTTCAAGACTCGCGGTTGCTGGGTCGCAACTCTTCACCCGGATAGCTGAATAAGTACTTGCATGAGGACATGTTTCTATCTGTCGAAACAAGTAGTTAACGAAGCACGGCAGATCGTTAACCAATTGCAGTCAGCTTATGCTTTTTCGGTAACATGTTTATTTACCCTGTTGGCTGGTCTACCGTAACAAGTATAAACCACCCGCCCTTCAGGGATGATGCTTCCCTCCCCTCGCCTATTGCTGACCCCTGTCAACGATATCTTGGGCAGGTTCTGTCTTGGGATAGATACAGAGTATCTGGTCAGGGGACGAGCAGTGCAGTTGGCTGAACAGAAGGACGACGTTATACCTTCAAAAGGCGTCCCAAATAACGAACCTAACGTATCCCAACAATCAGATCGGACAGCATATGGAATATCAATATATCTTACTCTGAGTAATTAGAAGCAGTCCCATCACATTCATCACAGCCTCTCTTATGTTCGCTCCTTTTCTTCCTCGCCTTTGTTGCAACCTGCGCCGGTGACCGAGGTACGTAATACGATCGATCTCGACCTTCAAACATCAGCACATAGATCTCACGCCAATCTAGACGACTTAGACAAAGGCGTCAGCCCGTCCATCTAGCGCTGCGCCAATCTTGCGATGGAACGATGGAACGGACCGCTCAATGTCTTCCCGAGCGATGACGTCGTGCCGAGATAAATAGCCATCATCAATTTCTCGCGAGACAAAAGCAACCCAAATATGTATGTAAACTCCATATATTGGAAATAGCACACGCGTTCTTTCGTGGATCGATAGTTAATCATCGTCTACACGCGTCAGAATATTGGGCAATCCAGTCATATCCACTTGCAATATCTCCAAGATCTCTTAGGAGAGTGATGTCCAGCAAAACGTACGCCAGCGACGTCGAACAAGCCAACGAAAACACGATGTCCCGGGACGGTAACAACACCGCCAACAGCCGCAAACGCGTGCTCATCGTCGGCGCCGGTGCGTCCGGCATGTCAACGGCCTACCACCTCTCGCAGCACCCCGAGAAGTTCTCCGTGACGCTCATCGAAGCGCAAGACTACTGCGGCGGGCAGGCGTTCTCGATCCCGCTCGATGAAGCCCGGCACGGCGCCTCGTGGTGCAACCAGGGCGTTCAGGGCGGCTCCTACATCTTCCACCACACGCTCACCATGTTCGCGCGTCAGGGGTTCGCCGCCGACCCCGTGGAGCTGCAGGTGTCGTTCGGGAAAGACGACACGTTCTGGACCAACATGTTCCCGACGCAGCTGCTGGCGCGGCATCAGAGAGAGATCGCGCGCCTCGGGACGGCATTGAAGCTCATGCGCTGGTTTGAGATCTTCTTTGCTCTTATGCCGCTTCGTCTCGTGTTCAAGCTGTTTCTGTTTTCTGACGAGTTCATCAACACGATCGTCCTCCCGATGACGGCTCTCTTCCTGGGTACGGGGAATGCCACGCCCGAAGTTCCGGCTATCATGTTCGAGCGGCTTTGCACGTCGCCGACGTATGGGATGTGGTACAAGACGGACAAGCACACCGTCGTCAGCAACCGCCCACCTATGGTCGTATTTCCCAAGCTCTCCGACTTCTACGAAACGTGGCGGAAGGATCTCGTCTCGAGAGGAGTGTCTGTACGTCTTTCGACGGAGCTGACGGAGATCGTGCAGCGGGATCAACGTGGCGTCGTGGTCAAGCTCAAACGGCGGACTTCCGCACCGGATTATCACAGCCTTAATAACGCAGACGTGGACACATCAACAAATGAGGAGGATTTTGATGAGATAGTGCTGTGTTGTCTTGCCGATAAGGCCAAGGAAGTGCTGGGACGTACAGTGACGTGGCGGGAGAAGCGGGTTCTAGGCGCTGCCAAGTTCAGCGACGATATCACCATCACACACAACGACGCTGACTACATGAGGAAGCATTACGAGAATTTCTACCGGGGAGATCTGGCCGTGGCGAACACGGGTGGAGTCGACCAGAGCTCACGGCTCGAGTATGCCGCCGGCCACTTTCGCCCGATGTACTACATCAGGACGTATCCGCAAGACAGGTCAAAACTGGAGATGTGCTTCGACACAACGAACTACCAGAGCCAATTCCCGGAGGACGTTCCCTTTGGGCAGCATGTCTTCCAGACCATCTACCTCAACAAGGATCGAGACCGGGACTTATGGCCCGACGACGAGATCCGCAAGGACCGCATCATCCGCCAGGATTGGTGGCACCAGCTCTGCCATAGCTACACGCACTACCTGTTCGTCGTGCCGTGGATGATATTCCTGCAGGCGCGCAACCGCACGCGATTCGCGGGCTCTTGGACCCTCGTCAACGCCCACGAAGTCGCCATTATATCCGGGATCGCGGCGGCCGTGGATCTCGGCGCGGAGTATCCGGCGGATTTGGCCGGTGACCGCTTCGCCTTCCTTTGCTTCCGGCTGTACTACTTGCTTGCGTACGGGAAGTGGCACCGTCGGGGATGCGCCGCGGGGAGCAAGAAGTCTGATCCAGGCTCTGTCCCTGCTGAAAACGGCAGCGGTTGGGCGACGGGTCTCTACGGTGGTGTATATCAAGGCCCTGGGGTTACCCGTGGTAGATCGGCGAACATGGGAGCAGGCGACGCAGGGCACGAGCACACAGTCCTGTGAAGGAACCGCGAGAGCTGGGCAGGTTAGTTAGGCCAATCTCTCCGTAGGACATCATACATGCAAATATAGATAGGTAGTTAGCAGTTTTCGAGTATACGAAATACGAAGTAATCAGCGTTACCCAGAGTAGAATGCTTACATTATAGCAACCTATGCGCAAACCTCTGGAGTAATACGCCGTAGGCTTTGTGCAAAATCCCGTCATGCTCTACCTACCGTATAGATCCCGATTCAGGTGGCACACCACGTTACTTTACAGACATGGTGGCCACGATGATAAGCGCGGAGTGGAAAGTGAAGCTGAACTTTCATTGCTTAGACGAGTCCGAAATACCACCGCCACCACACTCTCCAGGACGCCTATTTCCTGATCAATACTGCCGCCTTCGACATGGGTACTGCAACGTACCTCTTTTCAAGATTGGGCCGAATCCTGATGCCGGAAAGGGTTGGGAGGAATGGGGGGCTGCTGGATTGGGCATCATGTTATTCAGTTTATATTTCTGCTGCCGGAATATCCACCTGGGCGGATCGTAATGTTGGGCGGCTGGCGGGATTGCTGGCTGCACTGACGTGTTCATATCGTGTTATAATTCCTACACTAATAAATAGATACTAGTGTAGTGTAGATAGATTTTTAGTTACCTACGAAGTACACTACATAGCTTAGCTGGTCATTTTTAACCGTCAGCGGCGACAACGTCGACGACAGTAAAAGTACACTAGATAGTGTAGTGTACCTACACTACACGACGCTACACCAAGTGATTGTTGGTAACCCAAACTACTGTGGTGTAGGTACACTACCTATGATAGGTATTGTAAAGTGGCGCCAGCATGCTGATCGCGCTTTTATTTAGTTGCGGTACGGCGCATAAGGCTCTGCTCTGGCAAGGCCCGGCAATGGAATCCAGGATATCGAGTTAGGCGGGGTTGATGTGAGGAACTGCTTGGCCGGGTTGAATGACATGCGTTTCGATACAGGTACGCCCGGCATTCATGATTCAACTCGCTGATGATTGTGAGCTACCCGTGGACGGGCCGCGCTTTAATCCCGGCATGACGACACGGGAACGGGAATGGTACGAGAAGCAATTACGCCTGAGAGTAGTTGAAAAACCACGACGTCGCCGTTTGTGCTTTAAACTGGTGGCGTGTAAATACAATGTATCTATTTTGAGAAGATTGACTACCCAGTATTAGACGTTATTCCATCTCTTGGGCAAGTTGTGTACTCTATGTCATAGAGTTCCTGCGGTCTAGAGACCAAAGCGAAGCCAGGTTCTAGGCGTAAAAGTATCTGACCTGAAGGAATCGTTCACGATGAGGGTTTACGCGAAATAGTTGTAGCCCACGAGCCAGCAAATCCCCAATACATACAGGTAGATTAGAGCGTGGCACGGGTACCGTGTTCGAGTTAAAGCCAGAGCTGAAAATAAACCGGCGATCTCCACCGCAAGCGGCACTCCTACTGCGTACCGACGACACGATGGCAACTCGCGACTTGCAACAACTCGCCACACGGGAAACTTTTTCATGCCGGTAACTCCATCAAACTCTGGCATTGCCATGCACAAATCTCTGCCTACTGCCCATTGCCATCACGATATGTGCACGGATGCACCGGTACCCACGTGCTGTGTACTTATTAGATAGTATACCTACGAAGTACAGTTATTAATAGTTAGCTGTAAACTAATGATTCATCCTCCCGCATCCTGGGCGATCAGGAGTCATTGTACATAGTGGCTATGTCTTCGCCGAAGCGCTGTTAGTGCGCACGGCAACTCATGTGTTTCTCCAAGAACGACTCTATCTAGAACAGCGAGGAAAAGCCACGGAACTGCACCACGAGCCGTGCCACGGGCTCCCGACGCGTAATCGTTCGTCACCCCCCTTCCAAGCCCCGTTTGGACGGCACGCTGTTTCCATGCTTTGTTCTGGAAGACTCCTACGCATGTCTCCACCATCGGATTTGGATTGTCGCTACCTAATTGTCCGATCACATCATCGCCCGACTCGGTTTTGATGTACCGGTAGATACGGAATAAAGGATCTGCTGACTAGTGTACCGTCCCGTATACGTAGGTATACTTACACGTTCTGGGTAACGCGCTTATTATACTCAGCTCCGAACCGAACCGTCAAGCTCGTGAATCGGGCATGGTTTATTAGAAGGCTTTCATTTGCGTGGGTTACTGGCAAGCTGAACGGCAGGCTGCTAGGCAGAGTCTTCAGGTCGCCGAAGAATTGTCGTGGTGTGCCTAGATTCGCAACTACCTAGACTCAAGTGGAGGCAATCTGACTGGCAAAAGAAACACCATCGTGTGCGTATCAAGAATCGCATTAACAACAGTCAATTCAGCAGCAAAAGCAGGCGTTCGTTATATATGCAAGTGGCTAATTACTACGTTACCTACTTCGTACATAACTACAAAAAGTAATAAGTTGGTTGGTTACCTTGTGGGATGGCTATTGTGTGGTTCGCTATACCACCATACCACGTGTTGGACGGGTAACATCCTAACGGTACGTTAATATATGCATGTAGGTATCGGATGGCCACTGTCGCATTATTGATGACAGCCTAAGCAACGGCAAAAAGAAGTTTTCGTTCCAGACTGCCAATGAGGCGTGTGAATATATTTACGGATCGTCGTAACTAAGGGTTGTGGGCTGGGAAGGCTTTCGCCCTAACTATCCATCGCCCGTCGCGGCGTCCAGCGTCCAGCGTCCAGCTCCATTTTGAAAAGTTGCTTTTGCTTGGAGACATCACGAGAGGCTGAAACGTAGTTAATACGTAACCCGCAATCCGCAATCCGCAATCCGCTGCGCTGCGTGGTACAGAATACGACTGTCATCTGGCTTTTGTCCGCCACGGCCTGGGATCCGAGTGAGCGGATCGGCTCTCTCCCTGCATACGTCTGTGTACATAGTATCATCCAATACCAGCACATCGCAAGTTACAACCTAGGAGAGCAACATGACTCACCACCTAAGTTAGATACCGCCTGTGAGAAATGCCCAAGTCCAGGAGGCTTAGTCTGAGGGATCAGACTCAAACCCTGTGAGACCAATACATAACACCAACATCAAAGCACGGCGACGGCAACTGAGAAGGTTCCCGAGACATTAAACCCCTGCGCTCCCATCACGTCCACAGGCAATTGAAAACGCCAATAGGGAGCAATACCGACGCACAATGAGGCCGACCAAGCTCCCTCGACTATCGGTAGCGATGGTATTTGCGCAGCGCACGTACATGATGCAGTGTACCTGCGATAATTATAGTGTACGACACCGGGGATCCGCGCCGGAGATTAATCACAGTCAACCCCAGGCCGTTGTTAGTCCGACTGTTTAACCTGCTAGAGTACCTTACTATGTGCCCAGCTGGGTTCCAGATTCGACCCAGATCCTGGGG
Source organism: Xylariaceae sp. X802 (assembly GCA_028637635.1). Lineage (NCBI taxonomy): Eukaryota > Fungi > Ascomycota > Sordariomycetes > Xylariales > Xylariaceae > Xylariaceae sp. X802. Next base: position 1,230,782 of record JAJFDH010000001.1, on the reverse strand, counting down.
TGCAGCAACAAAGACCCAACAGAGCGCAAGGCGAAGACACAATAGGCGCACTGCCGCAGTGTCGTGATAACAGCCGACCAAAGGACATTGGTATGCGGACGGGTGGTTACCTGACTGGTATACTTACTTACCTTTGTAGTATTCATACCCGAATCCTATTCCTTACCGGGCCCTAAACTATTCCAGCCACGTACCAAGCGCTCGCAGTGCGCCGTCTACCTACACTAGACTCAATTAACCTAATTAAGTGTTAGTTACCTAGCAACAAGTCAACAAAGGAGGCACGTTTTCACCAGAGACTTCAAGAATAAGCACGTAAGTGTTGGCACAATGCCGCGTACACCTTATAATAGCAACCCAATGTCCAACCACATCGACTCGTACGTACGAAGGCTGGCGATGGAGACACGCCAAGATGCCCGGTCACACCATATTAGGCGAGTAACGCCGTTGGTTTTCGCCACCTAGAATTGCGTAGAGCGGGAGTCTCAGCGGGTCGCGGTGACGATGCTCCGGTCGTGGAACAACGGGTCACACGGTAGGCAACCAGCAATCTCCTCATTCGTCGCCAATCTTCGTACGCGGCGTTGAAAACATGCGTGCGTATGTGGGAGCATCGTGGCTTTATCTGTCAGCCTGGGATGCGCAGCACTCGTGGTATGCGCACCTCTTTGCTATTTGGCAGACAGGAGAAAAGGAAGAATCACCTCTACCTACCTGATCCCATGATCCCACCACCTCAAAAACGTCACAGCCCAGCGGGGAACAAGAGTCGTAATTGGATAGGAGCGCAGTTCAAGTTCACCAATGCACGCATTGGTATTACTTTATTTGTATTATCCACGAAACATGTGTAGGTAGCGTCAGCACCTCGCGGATGTGATTCATCCAGCCATCTTCGGCCGATAAGGGGCCCCGCCAAGAAAGATCCCGCCGAATGATCACCAAAGCAATTCTTTGTGCCAAACCCAATCTTATGCCATGCCATTATCCGACCGAATAAACACCCATGCCCGAAGAACCACCGTATTAATGCTGCCCCCAAGTACATTATATGTCATCGTGTAGCAGCCAAGTAAGGGCGGGGATCTACCCCTGGGTTTTACTCACCCCTGCCCGAGAGGCTCGGTCTCCCCACAGTTCTGTCTAAAAAAAAAGAAAAGAAACAAAAAAACCACAAGCTTTTGTAGATCATCAAGGCCCCCATGCCTTGACGAACCCACCAGGTGAACCCGCCCCGAAACTCCATGCTAGTAATGCCGAACTATGCCGAGGAAAGAGCCGATATATGCAGTTGAACAATGCTTGCTGTAAAGCAGTCTCATGTCGCGTACACCCGATGCAATGCTGCCCATAACAAAGAAAAAAGACTGACAAGTAGATCTATGCCTGCGCGCCAAACATGCGCTGCCACATGCCGCGGGTAGTATGAGGCCGCTTCGAATTCACACTGCCGTCCGGCATCTCACGGAGGTCGTCGGCGCTGATCTCGTAAGGTAGTAGCTGCTTGCTGCGATAGGCGTTCTTGTGCATTGCGGGTTGAGGCATCTCGAGGACGACCTCGATGGGAGACTCGTATAGAGAGCCAGACATGTAGCTAATGTAAGGTTCAACCTCTGGGTCTGAGAGAGGCGTCGACGACCGCGAATGTTGACGCGAGGATAGAGAAGAGGCATAGGAACTGCCCGAGCTGCTGACAGAGCCATAGCTGTAGGACAACTCTGGTGGTGGCGTGTAATCGGATACTGAGCCGTGTACCATTCGGATTGCCGACTCTTTTGGCGGCGATGCCAGTCGTTGTCGTGACGGCGATCGTGAGTTGCCACGAGACCCCGGAGGTGTGGGGACTTGGGTGGACGCCATCTCCCACATCAGAGCCGCCGCTTCCTGCTCCTGCTTCTGCCTCTTGCGTTGCATGCGCCGGGCATACCTGGCCTCGATTTCATCGCGAATCGGCGCCAGAAATATGTCCAGTTCGCGGTAAAGATCCTCCTCGACAATCCTCAAGTCCCAATCCAAGAGAAACAGCAACTGCTTCTCCATCAAATTCACTTCTGTCCGACTAAAGCCAAAGCTATAACCTTCAGAGTGAAGGTCGCTATAATCCGCCCAGTGCTTGTTCTTAGGTGAGCTGTCGTTCAGGTACTTGGCCGAGAGAATGAGTGCAGCCAAAAAGATGCGATGGGTTGTACACCGCAACCCTTTGGCCATGGGCTGGAGGCGGGACTTTAATCTAGTCAAGTAGACCAGAGTCGACATCAGAGTAGAAACCTGCACATTCGACGAGATAACCAGCTGTGTGATGAAATCCTCCAATGTCGGTAAGCCACCATCATCACATCGGACAGCCCTTGGTGAAGGTGTCCTGGGTCGCGTAGGATATCGCGTGTCGTACTGGGCCGGTGGTGGCATCATGGTAGGATCGCATTGAATGACGTTTGATGCGGCCTCTGCGAGATAAGAGACCATAGCATAGGTAACTGGTAGCTGGATGAAGTGCTCAAGTGCGGCAGCATTGAGTTCATCCATACCTAATATCGGTCTTGAAGACATCGTAAATTATATCGGCTTAGCGCGGCGACGGTGATGTCGATGAGTAAAGACCCACTGCAACGGCGGTTATAAGAAGATATAAGTCCGAGATAGAAGCTTGTGCTAGGGGAAATGGCAGGCGGTATATATTAGAAACTCGGGTGTCAAAGGGAGGAGTCCGTGCTGAGCCCGAACGTCCTGGCGGATGTATACGTATATGTATACCACAAGCAAAAAGAGTTGTAGGTATCACGAGGCGAAAAACTATTTGATCAATCATCAGTATCAAACTGTGACCCCAACAGGCGCAAGTACCTACTAGTCTAGTGAGCCAATACAGAAACAATGTATTGATAGGTAAGCAAATATACTCGACGGGGTGTGTAATAACTGCGTGACGTGAGTGGTCGAGGCTGAGCCAGCTCCCTGTACCTTTGGTTGCTGGCACCGGGGGGTGAGAAGGGCTGGTAAGACAGGGGTTTGCGACCGGCGTGGTATCCAGATCCAGGGCTCAGTCGGCTGACACGAAGTGCCTGAACTCGGCTGGGCTTGGATGGACGGTGGTGGATAGTGACTACCTAATTCCTAGGCACCTAGGTTGTTGGGGGTCGCTACACCAGGTAGAGCGATGGTCAGAAAGTGACGTGTGTGTGGGTATTAGGCGTGAGCTGTAATACCTCGGTACCTCTAGGAGGGGTGTGCGAAGTAGGGATTCGGCTTGGCTAGCAGGGAGGGTTCTGTTCACCCGATTTAGCCCACACCGTCACGGGAATCAATCCGCAAAGCGTAACTAGCTCGGACACTCGGCGTTGTGCGTTTTACCGTCTGCGATTGTGCCTCTCGCTCTCTCCGTGTAAAGAACGAAGAATGTGACTGACAGCAGGGTAAAAGCCACGACGCACGCGACTTGATCGTGGAAATGCTGAGAATAGTGACGGAGTGATCTCTTGGGTTATGCTTGCGCTTTTCAGTTTCTTTCTTTCCCGTGTTCAGAAAGGTTTAATCGACAAAACAGTGGCGATACTGCGATCAATGCGAGGCGCTGACGTGGTTGATACACCTAGGAACGAGTGCCAAGTGGTAGTAAGTTATATGTGCGGAGATACCCGTAAGTCAGCTAGGTTAGCTTTGCACCTTAGGTATAACTTTTGTCTGTAGGGGAATGGTGCAGCAAATGGCGGCTGCCAAAGGAGCTCCCGTGCCTGCGGAAAGCCTGAGAGTGCAAGATTGGCCGAACGGACGAGACCCAAGGGATCTCTAAAGGGAAAGGGTGTCTAGGGAGGCAAGACCTGATGAATGTATTCGGTGATGATCAATCTCGATTCCTAAGGTTGTGCAGTGTCCCAAAGTAGGATCTGGAAGCGACTTTGCAGTGAGACGAGTTGAATGCAAGATGACAGGATTTGGCGAGCCCGAGCAGGAAGTCGATTTAAGTGAATTGTTCCAAATTGCACAGGCGGCCAGTGTGACCAGTGTGACCAGATGATGTCTTGAGTGGTTATAGACGTATAAGTGTGCGTCCTGCTGAAATGGCAAACCGGCAACCCAAAACCTGCTGGGATGAAGGGCCTGATATACTGTGGGATCTTGGCGGTAACGACTACAAAGGGAGTGTGACTCCTGGACAGACGACGTGCTCTGGTATTAGGGGCTGAATAGTCCACTAGAGGGAATCGCCGATGAAATGCGAAATATTGATTGAATCGGTATACGCAGACTAGCCGGAGTCCACCTCAATGAGAGTCGTGGTGTCGTGAACCTCGTGTTCCGTGTCGTGGAGTCCGCAGCGGGGGCGGGTCGTAACCGTAAATTAGACAAGGAAATCTATGCGATCTTCCAACAATAGAATCAGGATTTCATTCCAAGCGGTAATGGATCTGATGCGACAGGGATTGCGAATAGGTAGAGTCGAGTGACGAAGGGAGCCTGGGAATTCAGGAGCAGCAGATCTGACTCCGGATTCCATATATCTAATATACGCGGGCATCTGTGAATCAAGACTTGCGACTTGCCACTTGCTCAGGTTGTGCCCAGGTATGTATTGGGTGGAGCTCGGGATGGTTGGCACTTCTACACCGCGGTTGTGATCCCCAAAATAGGACAGCCCCTGGGAAATGAGTGGACGTGAATGGCCGGGACCTGTCCCCACGCGATGCGTGCTGGTTGGGAGACACAAACGCCCACCCTTCATTGGCGTAAGTGGCCCGGCCTTCTTCGACGTGAAACGTGAAACAAGCGACGAGCCACGAGGCGGCTGGTACCGGTACTTGCCGCGGCCTATCTAACTGCACTATAGGCCCGGTCTTGCACGTCCCCGGCGGTATCGATACTCTTCAGTGGACAGGATCTCGGCATAGCAGAGCCAAGCCCTGCGGCAGCTCTGATGAGCGGTAAAGCATGCCTATAGTTTAGTGGATGGTGGACCCCAGAACTGGCTCTCAGTCACCCAACTCGCCCACCGTCGAGCTTTTGTTACCTGCCCCCATAACCTATTATCTAGTGTATCTGCCAGCGAGTTAATACACTACATCTATCTGTCTGTCTGGGTTGTAGCTCAACAACTCTAGGTAGGGTCCGATAAGCCTGTTTCAACTCAAGCCGGCCCCCCTTTGTCTTCCGAGCCGCGGCCGTGAATGTTGACTTCTGTTGGTAACGTCTGTTGGTATGTGGTGTAGTTCCGGGGCTGGTGGTTGGTTTAGGGTTCCACCGGTCCAATCAGTGTCTGCCAGCAGCAGATGACTCCAAAACCAACTCAGCAGCCAGCTAGATAGCGTAGATAGCGTAGCGGGGAATTCGAATTCGCATTGTGCACCACAGACAACTTCGTATCCGGTACTAGTTACGGCTGGCCGCGACGACAAGGGTCCGCCTGGAGACCCGCCCCTAAGTCCGTATTACCTGTCCCGCAACGACGGAATCCGGAAGCCAGAAGGAACGATGTACCGTAACCAACAACGGCCGGCTCATCAAGACTACGATCGGGAGCCACCTCACGGGCGATAGTTCGTTATTTCATGGCACCGGTGAGTCGAGACCCCATTATAACATGCATAACCCAGTTCCTCGTGTAGTGTACGGTCTACCTATAGACCCTCAAACCCCACCGGTAGGTAGGCATGTCACGAGCGACACCTTAAAACACTCGGTATTATGGTCAGTCACATGATGCCTACTACACTAGAAGGAAGCCATCGATGAACTTTGCGAAACCCCTCCTGATAATATGAGCCACGGCCCACCGGAGTCCTGAATGAAGCTACGTATAACTATGCTCGTCTTGAATCTTTAGCTAGTAGTTACGCATCTCGCATTCAGGATCCTTCGTGACTAGGATTGCCGTCCCGATGACAGAGTATCCTTGAAACGAAAGGTTCGCTTCAGGCTTCCCCAGTAAACCGTCTTCATGCGCTCCCTGCGCGCCTGCTTGAAACAACAAATTGTCCGGGGCGGCATGCAGAATACGAACAATGAGTAACATCAAACTTCACAAGGAGATATTTCAAGCATTCCCTTCAACAACCGAGTGGATTCCGTCCGTTGTGTACAATTTCGTCGTTGTTGTTGGGCCTGAACCTAACTCTCCGTACTGAATTTCAAGAAAGGTACATAGTAGTTCCTAGAGCGGGCTAAAGATAATCTTCATATTCTCCGATACTTTAGCCTTAAATATTTCTCCCGAAAGCTGGAGAACTCAGCTTGGCATTGTACATCTGATAAATGGAAATAATTACATGGGACGGATATCTAGGGCTGGCTTCAATCCGTTCACTGTACAGTATTGCCTTAGCCTACCCACTGTATTGCATCGAGCGCATCGCTCAGCCGCCCGCCTATAACAGGGGCGCCAACCTCTTTATAGAAGGCGGAGTGGCCGAGCTTTAGGTAGATCGGACAGTAAGGTGACACGCTATACACTGTAGTATTATCCATAGGCGGGCACGAACACATATAAGTATATCCAGCTACTGCTTGGATCTCTCCAGCTTGGGGTTTCAAGGGCTGATAAGACACTGATAATGGTCTAAAGTATGATAGGTAGGTAGCATTTGGTCATCCAAGACGTTACATTGTCAGTCAATTCCGGCTGAGCAGAGGAGGCATTATTTCCCAATCCGGCTTGAGAGGATCCCAGAGCAGGCGTTGCAGGATTTTATTGGTGAGTTGGCTCTAACTAGGTATAATGTGCCTCCTGCCTGTCTCGATAGCACACCTGTCTTTTCTATCATGGATTGGCAACAGGTATGACGCCTAAAACTCCATAGATCTCGTCACTGGTTGGGCATGCGCCTGTCGAAGGAATGCAACTGGTATTGCCACTGCGATGTATCTGTGGGGAGAAGAGGCTTGCATGCACGTATAACCTCGTTGGCTATAATTTCATTTCCCATCCTGGCCCTCCCGAGCATCACCGCCACCCGTCGACGTTTAAGACACGACAAATACCGCAAAAATTGGCAAGATCTTGCGGGGAAGACGCCTACTACCTGGGCCCCGTTTACGCGGCGCTCTGGGGCTGGCGGCTTGGCCTCCCCGATTGCCTCGGCCAACGGGAGAGGTTGGGCAGGCCGCACGTATCAGTACATAGTAGGTACACTAAACGTTCGTGACAATTAGCTATCTAGCCTCAATAAGAAAAAGACAGTTTGCAAGGCGGCCACTTGGAAAGTGGCCTAGGTATGTCGCCAGCGCATCGTTATCGACATATTCTTACCTAGGTAAGGAGCATGATCATGCGCAGAGAAAAGGAGTCCTACAGCTCTACACCGCCGTCTTGGACCCCGAATCTGCTATGTAAGCCGCTTCTCTTTTGAGGGTCTCGCATTTCTTCGCTGCATGGGCCGAGAGCACGGCGCAGAAAGCAAGACACCAGACACCACCAAGCCCAAAACGGTGGCACTCAGCGCAGTCCTATCCTGCGGCGGGGCATCCCAGATAAGATCATGAGCAATTGGCATGCCTACCAACCGGTAGGTACATGCAACCACCATCGAGATTCGCCAGCAAGCGGGCATACCGACGTCTGTATGCAAAATGACGAGGATCCGGAAATATCTTTGCGCATTCGATGCTTGTTTACTGACTATGCAGTTCTCATATCGCAGGACCGCCTGATTGACAACTCGTAGGCCGTTGGCATGAAGCATGATGAATTCCAGGTAGTTCGCCCACCGGGCACGTTGGCCTCGTGGCTACTGAGGCCAGTTGACAACGCATCAAAATGAACAGCGGTTCATTGGGTGGCGCGATGCTGAAGTTCTGGTCTGCTCGATGATACCTATAGCACAAACCATGGGTGTTTATGACCGTCAAATGACCGTGAAAATAGTTATCCCGCGCTGATCATCGGTATCAACGGAGCCAATAAGGCCATCAACGATTTGGAGAATACCACGAGCATCTGACTGTGAAGGCGCGGCAAGTAGGATTGCGGAAAGACGAATGTGGCGTTTAGTCACCTTGCCTATTGTCGTTCTCGGCCTACCGTAAAGTTCAGCCATTCCTCTCATTGTAGAGGGGTGGTGGCGCTGCTGAGAGGTAGGGTGGCCGAGCATTGCGATAGGCCGATAACGGCCCACGCGCGGCCTCTCAGCCACCCCTCTGGCCCGGTTCCAATTGCAGGTGGCAGTCGGGTGGATCATTGCGTGGCTTGGAAGTACAAAATCCCGCGACGACCCCTCTGAATGGATGTTGGTGACCCTCGACACGAACTCAGTTGGATGTATGTCGCAGTTTGATGGACGGTTACGACACCACTTTTGCAGAGTCTGAACGAACCTCAGTCAATTGGCCTGGTCAGTACTTCTTGTCTGCCTTCAAAACGGACAACGTAACGCCATAGGCGACGGCGCTGGAGAGCGGGTATGAATTTTAGCAACCCAAAACGCCATGCATACGCATAGGTATGTGAATGCTGCGCTTCTGCTAGCTAGATTTTGCTATCGAGACAAACTGCTGCTGTGGGTATGGTGTGAGTGGGAATACCTATTCTGCCTTGCGATATCGCCGACTCGTCAACTGGCCTCAAAGGTGGCATACATGTAATAGCAACCACGCGAGAGCCTGTAACAGGTCGGGCTGGACCTATAGCGGTGATATTCCCCAAAATCTGGAGTATCCGGCCATGCGGTCTCACCGCGATACTACGATACTCACGGCTGACGTGCTCTTGTAGGTTGGTTGCTCTGAGAGTCATCGCCTAGTTTTCCCCCTGAAGTGTGCAGCCACTGCCTGTCGTGGAAACGAATGTGCAAGAAAGGATACAAGACGCCTGGCAGCCTGCCTATCGACACTTATTTACATTAGCACCACCACTTCAAAGGTTGAGATGCATTGTTTGGCATTGTGTGCCGTCTCTACAGGATGGAGCCTGGCAACCGAAAACCCCACGGCAACGACGGTAACATTTACTATTTGGGAATATGCATGTCTCGCGGATCCCCGGTGGAGGGCTCAAAATGCCCAACAACTCTGCCCATGAGGACTGCCTATTTTTGGGACACATCACATGACCGTGATATTTCGAGCATTTCAACGCCGTCTTCGCGAAGATCTCTTTCCTCGATCCGGCTTCAATTATGTCGTTGGTATCTATCTACGTGTTGGAACAGTAGCCGGACAGACCCCCCGTTTAGGTATAATCCGCCCGAGCGTTGAGAAGCCGAATACACCACAATCCGGCTGCGCCAGCTCGGTCGTAACGCTGCTTGGGTATACTTACACGTGCCACAGCAGTATGCCGTCACACATATCAAGGCAAAATATAGAATCAGAAGAACCGCGGTCCCGCTAGACATCCGGGCTCGGCCCAGCGGCATCCCGTCAATCTCGCAGATGCCGCCCCGAGCTTACACAGCACGGGAAGCGTAGCTGCTTAGGGTAAGCGGTAACCCAAATATAACATTTCGGGATTCAGCAAAACGAAACTCAAGATTGGCCATCCCGCTCTACATCTCCAGATGCGCCATGCTGCGATGCATCTGCGCGAGTTAAGTTTCCATTGGTTAGTCTTTTAACATACCGAAGAAGAAAATATTCGTTTCAGGTGTGATGATCCCGGTGTAGCAGGCCATGCACCCTGCCCGCAGCACACGAGAGTAATTTCTGGAAGCGCGAAGTGCCATCTCATCACATCAAATCCGGGCGAGTGGGATGTCCGATCGAGTGAGATGTCCGGCCAAGTGGGATTGTCCGCTGGGTATCTAGATAGTGAGAGGAAACCCCGGTTAACTTACTTCCGATGCCGATCCCCCAAATGACCCCGAATTCTGCCCCGACGACGAGTATAGTTAACCAACGCGCTTACCTATTACTCAGCTATGCACTGCAAAGAGTGAACAGGACCGTCATATGCTGTAGATAGTTACCGAGGCATCTTGTTACGACGCCCCCATCGCGCGCATAGTCTAGGAACCAAAAAAGTAGGTAATCCCGCACAATGGATCAATGCCTCGGCACTTCTTTTCGTTCCGCGCGGCTATGCATGTACGTACAAGGGATGGCGGCGCTGCAGACACCCATTCAATCACCAGGATCATGCAATGCGGGAACGCCGGAATATGTAGTTTTTCTTCTTCGGGCGTCTATTCAAACGCGGAAGGAAATTGCTGGGGGCATGCGGGATGCACTTATTATTACTTCGTACATACCCTGCTTTGTATGCGGTGGGCCGGCGGTTGAATCACTGTGACGAAGCTCAATGGCATCGGGTAGGTTTCGATGAGTTAAGGTCCTTGCAGCAAACATCTCATGGTGCTTTATGTGAATGATTCATCCGTGGAGAATCCTGGATTGTCAGCTTCCGTTTGCCATGTTAAGTATAGTTGTGTCCCGGTGAAAACGGGTTCAAGCATATCATCTCATACACGCAAACTAAAGGGGTTGGGGCCAACGACTTGGTTAATGGTGACAACTGTATGTATTTCGAGGCAAAGAGCATCAAGAGTTTTTCTTTTTTTGGTATCTTGGCAAGTCTTCATGTACAAAGCGACCTAAGCAACTCGTCTAACAGAAAGAAAGACCGTAAAGCCAGTCGATTCTCACGAACATGGGCGTTATCCTCATCAAACTGAGGTGTTATCACCCGCAAAAGCAGGGATTCTCGGCTAGACACCCGCGAACGCCTGTATACACTCCTTATTCCGTTCAGGTACCTCTACCTCCTCCTAACGCCTTAAACCAGGCACAGTCCGCAGATGGATCGCGCGCATTGCGCATGTATTACATGTGGGCACAGTTGCTAGCGGAGCACGCGGTAAGCATGCTTGGGCAACAAATAATGGCGTAGAGAATGATTGTTTGTCCGGGCGAGGCTACCCGGACCGGCAATATCCTGAGAGCCAAAGAATAATGCTTAACATCAGCAAGCAATGCCCTTTACTTTCGTTGCTGATATGATTTTGCTACTTTATTGAGGCAAACAATCCAGAAGCCTAGGAAAAGTCGCTGGCTTCATAGGTTGTGTTCGTCTGGGGTCTCGTGAAATCCCGGAAATAAGGGTGGATACAAGCCTGCTTTGCAGAAATGCGGCCCGATGGGTCATAGACAAGCATTGCTTCGAGCAGATCCAGACCAGCCTCATCGAGGTTCGAGCACAAAGGCTGAGACGGATCGCGAACCCACTTAGGGAATGAGGCTTTAAAATCGGGGTACGAGGTGACACCAGGCCAAATCTCTTCACTGGGTGTTCCCAGGAGACTAGAATTTGGGATGTAAGTCTTTGGATGAAAGGCAACAACAGTTCAATATGGGTGAGTGGCTTACCGGAATGTCTTGAAGATCTGATCGATCTCAGAGTCGCCAGGGAAGAGGGGCTTCCGAGTGCACATCTCAGCAAAAATGCAACCTACGGACCACATATCCACGCCTGTCGAGTACTGTCGTCCACCAAGCAGAATCTCGGGAGCGCGGTACCAGAGAGTTACAACTTCGTGCGTATAGGTTCGGAGAGGAACACCGAATGCGCGAGCCAATCCGAAGTCCGCCAATTTGAGGTTGCCGTCTCGGTCAATGAGCAGATTCTGGGGTTTAAGATCGCGATGAAGGACACGGTGACTGTGACAATATCGGATGCCCTCGCACAGCTGACTCATGAACTTCTTGACCATCATATCGCCCAAGCCGAGGCGTCCAAGCTCGACACCCGTACCCTCAGGAAGCGCCTTTCCCCGTCCGCCATCACTGACCGGCAACGCCTCCATGTACTTTTTGAGGTCGAGATCAAGGAATTCGAACACGAGGTAAAGCTTGTGACCGTCGGCGTGCACAATGTTGAGGAGTCGAACGATGTTGGGATCGCGCATCTCTCTGAGGAGAGAGATCTCACGGATGGCGGTGCTAGGAACGCCTTCATCTTCAGCCTCCAAGCGAATCTTCTTGAGGGCAACAATGCGACCGTTATTCCTAAGATCCCGTGCCTTGTAGACCACACCATAAGTGCCTGTATACGCGTAGCTAGTCAGCGGCGACAAGAAACATGTGAAATAGAGTAGGTTAGGGCAGGGTAGGATAAGACAGGGTTGGGTTGTGCAAGAATAGAGTTAAAGGTCACGGGCATGATAACCCGCATGAAGCAGGACGGGAATACTGTACCTTCACCGATCTTCTCCAACTTCTGGTAATTCTCCATTTTGACCAAGTTTGTTAAATTTCCGTGAGGCGTAGAAGAGCGGTCGAATATCGTGCGCTAGGGGCAGGACGAATTCGGATATTGTCGATGATCTCTGGTCTTGCGCACGATGTCGTCTCGAAGGTGACAGCCGATTTGGCGGGGCCGTTAACCCAGGCGGTCAGTCCGAGGGGTAAAGAATTTGACTTGTGCGCACTGGAGTCCTAAATAAGAATCGATGAGGGTTTGATAAAGGATGAATGCCTGGTCAGGCCTGTGGAGTAAGAAGGCTGGTGCTCGGACGTTGCATTGGGTTTGCCAGAGACGATACTTCTGCGTTGCCCACCTGTGGTACTTTAGGTAGCCGAAGGTGGTTGTCAAGGCAGTGGTTGTTTGTTTAATAAACAAGTTTAACACGCGTTGGATCAAGTCGTGTGGATCAACACCGTGGCGAGTTGCTACCGGTACAGCGTGTAAGCCGGCGCTAGGTCAGGTACCGATTCAGGGCACAAATGTACTCTCTAAGTGCAAGGGACTTATGAGCTGAGGCTGGCGGTACCAGAATCTTACGGTCTATGGGTACTACAAGCACCAAGCTACAAAAACTGTACATTAGCAGTGCAGGTACGCGAGCGGTCGGCCCAACGGATTGCTCGGCCAGTTAGGCAGTTACGCTAGCTGACTAAACAGAGTGTGCACAAGAGGTAGGTGCACCTACCGGTACCGGTATCTAGGTACATAGTCCGTAGGTAGTGGACCATAGCTACTGCCGGAGTATAGTAGTTAACGGAAAGCGATTTGAAAGTAATGCGCCGCATAGTGGTGTTACAGTGGATCTTAGCGGTCTTTACGGCGCATCACTTTCAGGTCGGTCTTCCGATCTACGGATCACCGACTTAAAGTCAGGAGCCGCTAGGACCCGTTACAGTGATTTACATTGGCTTCTGGTAGGGTCTTAGCGGCTCCTAGCTTTTAAATCGCTAATTCATGCCAGCCCCTCTATCGAAAAAACTTGCCCCTCCATGGAAGACTTCAAGTCGCTCACTGGTACGTACGTACTAGGCAGATCAAGTCCTTCATAGGTACCGTAGTTCACCCGCAATTGTTCACATTTATTCTCAGAAAGAAGACAAGGCAAGGAGTAGGTTGTAAAAATCGACACATTCATTCACACAAAATCAAACAAATAATACGATACAATGACGATTGACCTGACCACTCTGGACGCCTATGAGCAACCCTCCGATGAACTACGGGCTCTTTGGAAGGGCTATTCTCGTACAGACCATGCCGCATTTGCCAACCATCCAGACATAGACGAATTGGACGTCAATAATCCAGGCGATTTCCAACTTGCCGGCCATGTACCCGTTAACACACTGAATGAGTCGTTCAAGCGCCTTCAGGGCGACACTCAGAATACCCTCCCAGACAAGGTAGAAGACGTTCCAATCTACTTCCACCCATTGCTACCTGGTAAGTATCATTATTTTCTCAGCAACTTGTCATTTGCAAGGTCCTAAACTCGGGTGGCAGGTTTACTCATTTTGCCCTCTCTGTTGCCACCAAGCATACAAAAATCCTTGTTATCTAAAGTGATACACCGAGATTTATCTAATCCCACTCATCGAACCAACTTACATCTTCACTATGATCTTCCCTATAGGGACAGCGACAAGGACGATACTGATTCCCATTCTTTTTTCTCTTATAACCCTGAGTCGCCGGCAACATTTGCACCAAAAGACCCGGAAGTTCATAGGCCACTGTCTATCAAGCAAGTACTTGAGCGGCGGCTTTCATGGGTGACTTTGGGTGGACAGTACAATTGGTCAGATCGGGAGTATCCCGACCAGCTACCTCCGGAGTTTCCGAAGGATATAGCCGGATTCCTCCAGACTCTATTTCCGGAGACACTCGCTCAGGCTGCCATTGTCAACTTCTATACACCAGGAGACACCATGATGATGCATCGGGATGTGAGCGAGCAGACAGACAGGGGTCTCGTCAGCATTAGTATTGGATGTGATGCTCTCTTCATGATTGCACCCAACGAATTTAGCAAATTGGCGGAAAACAAGGATGAAAACTCTCCGAAGAAGCCATATCTCCTGCTGCGGCTACGCTCCGGAGATGCTATCTATATGAGCCAAGAATCCCGCTACGCCTGGCACGGCGTACCAAAAGTTCTGAAGGGTACCTGTCCGGACTTCCTGGAGGATTGGCCTTCTGAGGATGGAAAATTCGAGGAGTGGAAAGGATGGATGCGAAATAAGCGGATTAACTTGAATGTACGACAGATGAAGTAATGAACCAACTGCCCGTTGTTCACGCGCCAATATTCATTTCTATGCCTGATCTTACTCGGGCGCAATCGAGATACGTATAAAGCTATCCGATCAATCTATTTCGGGACTATGAATGTCAATATTATCGTTCACCATGGGACAGTCTTCACTCGATTGGGACGTTACAATTTCCTTCTTGTTTTTGAGTTTTGGCTGACACCGCATGTGCTCAGCCTATAATCCAGGCCTTATCAACGGGAAGCCCTCGTCCGATCAAACCTCAACACGCTTTGCATGAGCACCGCCGCACCAATGGCACAATCTTCAGGGCTTGTATACTCCTCGGGATTATGGCTAACGCCGTTCTTAGAGGGCACGAAGATCATGCTCGTAGGGCAGCGTCGGCTAGCATACACGCTGTCGTGACCGGCACCACTCGTCATATCGCGAACCAATTTCTTGTCGCCTGTCACAGCCTCTGCTGAGGCCCGCACGGCCGCGATGCAGTCGGGGTGAAATCGGATGGCGGAAGAGTCACTGTCGGTTCGCCAAGAAACCGTAAGTGGTTTTGCAGGCGTTCCGCCGGATAGCAGTCCCCCCACGTCCTTGCCAGCGGCCAGAGCTTCGAAGTCTCGCTTCAGATCGGCTTCCATGGCAGCGATGGTTGAGTCAGCGGGTGCGCGCACATCGAGAGTGAAAGTGACGTGTCCAGGTATCGTGTTAGTGCTGCCTGGCGTGAGTGTGAGGATGCCTGTCGATGCAACAGCGGAATGTTTGGTTGCCAGACGGTGTGAATGGGTGATCAGCCGCGCAGCAAGGAGCATTGCGTCGGCGCGGTTTCCAAGGGGGGTTGTACCAGTGTGTGCGTCTCGTCCCGCGACGTCTATTGTGAACCATCGATACGCTTGCACTCCGTGAACAACGCCAACTTTTTGCTTCTCTGCCTCTAAGAGCGGACCTTGCTCGATGTGCAGCTCGAAATGCGCCGCCATTGGCATGCTCTTGTAGCTCGCGGGGGTCGAGCCGAGATAGCCTATCCTCTCGAGTTCGGACTTTACGGTCGCAGTTCCGCCGCCAACTTCGCGAATGTTGTACGCTGTTTGGAGAGAGATCTCCTCGGCCCATACGCCCGAGGCAAGCATGCTCACCGGGAAGCGCGCACCTTCTTCGCTGTAGATTACGGTGATACCAATTAGTTTAGCAGAGATCGCCGCAAGGGGGGAATTCATACTTTGTCCAGTTGACAACGCCTACGGGGAACTCGGTCTCTACTTTGTTATCCTTCAATACCTTCAACATCTCGATTCCAGCTAGGATGCCTAATATTCCGTCGTATCTACCGCCAGTAGGCTGGGTATCGAGGTGAGAGCCGGCGAAGGTAGCCGGTCCTTGTTGGCGGCCCGGTCTCACCGCGAAGATGTTGCCCATGGTGTCAATGCTGACGGTGCAACCTAGAGACTTGGTTGTCTCGACAAACCAATCTCGGGCTTGTTTGTCCGCGTCGCACAGGGCGGGTCGGAACATTCCGGTGTCATTTGGACCGCTGTCCGCTCATAATCGTATCAGTGAGTAGACGTGACTTGACAACGTGTGTCGTTGCATACCTCCCCCATCGCTTTCCTGTGCCCCACGCACAGGTCTGGTGCAATGTTTCCATCAGTCGCCCTTGGTTCACCTTCAATGCTTCGATGCTCTTGTTCTGTAGCCCTGTCGTTTGTGTGCTGAACGCGTGCCGTGGAACGCACGCGCCCGTACCCCGCGGCAACCGGCCTTTGGACGACAGGCCAGAAACAAGCCGCCTCATCGGCATGACGGAACCGCCTGCAATATAAGGCATTGTTCGTCAGAATTCCACTCTGGGCTTCAAAAAAACAAATATCAATGACTGTGATGATTGCGGCACTTGGTCCTGTCGGAATTGAGCGGGTTGGTCCAACTGCCTATAGGTATTCTGTGAATATAGGTATACGGACGTAGATGCTTCGTAGATAATTGTCTCGAGATAACGCCTTTACACTATTATGGTTCGGCCCACCCCGTTGCTTGACCACGTAACCTGCTCCAATACAATCAACAGGGGTCATGAGCGCCTTGGGTGGCCCAGCAATACGTATGATTTCTCCGATCAACGGGGTAAACACGTTATGCTAGGTATTTCCGCGTTCGGGCCGGCAATTAACAGCAAGATGCGGCCTTTCATGAATCGCGCGCTGCCGCTATCCATTTACCGGTATTAGCTTCGCTGTTTATCTGACCTCATTTTCATACCTATCGTGAGGCTCATTGCCAGTGTCCTTAGTGGCGTGCACCATCACGACCTTCTTGAACACGTTCAAGCCGTTTGCGTCTTGCGCTCCAGTTGCTGTGTCCGACAGCACGATGTCGCGAAACTGGGACACGAGATTTACCACAATTGTCCGACAACAGAACCGATATCTCAGTACCTCGGGAGGTAAGAACTCGCTGTCGCGTGCGCTTGAGTAGTGGTTTGATGAAATTGCCTTATTGGTGACTTCGTCATGTCGGATGCCAATTTATTATTGCTCTTCAACTGCCATCGACTATGTCTTTGTCGGATTTCAATATCCGAATCCTTAATTGGGTACCGCGCACCGAGTCGAGGAAGACCGCAACAGTCTTTGCTGTTGAGTGCTACCTTTTCGTAGCCCCACAGCTGGTTCCCTCAAGAGCCATACGGACGTAGCCCGGGAGACGGGCACACAGAGATTTGATGGGACGATGAGAGCACCTACAACGTCCAGCTTCGCCGTGATAACCGGAGTTGTAGGGGTTCAATATGCTCACTGTCGGCGTGGCATTCTTGACATGCAGCTGTCCCTCAGAGGCGGAGAGCACAGCTTCAGTTCAGGCTGCCGTGTCAGGCAATGCAAAGTCGGAGCCCGGCAACACCACATCCGTTGTTGCGGTGCCCAATAGGTAGGAGCTCCAAGCTGTAGGCAGGTGTAAATACGGTAACCCGAACGCAAAATCCACCCCCGGTCTCTGGAAAATTGGCCCCCACGGAACATCAAAAGCAGAACACTCCGTTCGTTGGCTCCTCATGAGGTGTACAGCTAGCTAGGAGGCACACTATCTGAAGATTCAAGGGTTCGGATGATGACAGCCTGAATGTGTCACACGCATACACAGTAGACGGCGGCATGGCCGATGGTCATCAATGATATTAACTGGGTATAAGCACAGTTTGAACTCAGCTCTGTGGACGTCCTTTTGATACCGCCTTGCATCTACTTCGTACACTGGGTATGTATGTAGGTAGCGTACATATAATATTGGTTTCGGCAATGGTATTGTATGTCTCAAAGCCACCCGGCGGTATTCTATAAGAATTGAAACTTTGCCTGTCTAGGACTGAAATCGCAGATCCGTGACTGTATGTTGGTCCGCCAATCTAAGTGGCGCCGACTATTAACAATACTAACATCGTTCAGCTTACCGCAACAGGACTATCTCCTGAATGCGAGGCGGTCTTATTTTGCTGAAAGCTTCCCTCCGCTGGGAAGAGACTTATATAGGTATAATGTAGCTATATCCCTTGGCCCATCGAGATGCTGCGTTTCGAGTTGACCTGTGAGTTTTATAGAACGGGATATCACCGCTACTATTCGCAATGAATGTGACGATGCCATCATGGTGATGTTTTATATTGCGCAGGAATCGCAGGATGGACCTTCAACCATGGACCCACAGGTATCTATCGAGATGATTTTATACTGAATGTATCAAGAATTAAAAACTGATGTTTCAACACAGTTGACAGGATCTGCCTCGCTCATGGCGGTCATCTCGGCCCTTGTCCCGACGTTGGTGCGTGCTCTTCATGCCAACCTATTGTTCATACAGCGGCTCATGAAATGAAGATCACAGGATTGTTGTTCGTTGGCATATTCGTCCTCATCCGACATAGATTTTCCATCTTATACGCCCCTCGAACTTTCTTGGGAACCGTTGAGCAAAAGTGAGTGTTGCCTTTGAATATCGACGTGGGATGATCTAATGCGGTATAGAGATCGAACCCCAATACCAAACAAGGGATATCTCAACTGGTTGTTTGCCACGCGGAATTTGCCCGATGAATTTCTGTTATATCACGAGTCGCTAGATGCATACCTCTATCTTCGATTTCTGCGCACAATAATCTTCATCTGCGTCGTGGGATGTGGCCTGACATGGCCTATTTTAATGCCCGTGAATGCTGCCGGGGGTGGGTTGTCCACCGAGCTCGACAGAATAAGCATAAGCAACGTTAAGAAAACCGACCATCTGTACGCGCATGCGGTAATAGCGTGTGTGTTTCTTGGTTTCGTCATGGTCACCATTGCTAGAGAACGGCTCTGGCTTATAAGCCTCCGGCAGGCTTGGGCTCTTTCAACTACGAATGCAAATCGCCTCTCTTCGAGAACAGTGCTCTTTCTATCGGCCCCCAGAGACACCCTTGAGCAGAGCAACATTCGTCATTACTTTGGCGAGAGCGCTGTTCGTATCTGGTCTGTTACCAAGCTGGAGGCACTGCAGACGCTGGTTTCAGAACAGAGAATTCTAGTAGAGAAGCTCGAGTCTGAAGAAGCTGCTGTCATTGTGAAGGCTAACTCGTGGTGGGCTCGCAGCAGAATCGACGGGTTCAAAATTCGCGAGATGAGCATTTACGACCTAGTTGATATCGTAAAGAGTGTGATGCGCCTACGACCGATGCCTACACTTTCTCTATTCAATAAGAAAATAAATGCGATAAAATCGCTTCGCGAGCAGATACGGGAGAAAGGCGAGCTTATTGAAGAGATCAGACGAACTTACGATTTAGGAGAGCCACATGAGACAGCCGCTGTCTTCGTTGAATTTAAAACACAACTCGAAGCCCAGCGAGCTTATCGAGAAGTCGCCTCACCAGACCTCCTGGGCTTGACTCCAAGACACATCGACGTGAAGCCAAGTGAAGTCATCTGGGATAATTTGACCGTCCCGCCTACGCGTCGAATCGCACGGGAAGGAATCGCCTTGTCTTTAGTCGCCTCGACGATTGTGGCCTGGTCGATTCCCAGCGGACTTGTTGGCCTTGTATCTAATATCGGTTACCTTGCAGAGAACGTGGAGTGGCTCTGGTTTCTCAAAGAGCTGCCTGATGTGGTCACTGGACTCCTTTCAGGACTCCTTGCGCCACTCTTGACTAGTGCTCTGACCAAGGACATACCGGCCCTGTATAGAAGTGAGTCGCTCGTTGAAAGGCCAACCTGGTTGAGAACCACTAACACTCGGCTACTATAGACATTTTCGCATCAGCTGGGGTGCCTACGCATGTAATAAACGAGTTGAAAGTCCAGAAATGGTTTTGCATTTTCCAAGTAACGCAGGTAAAGATCATGTTCATCATTGAATATGATGATCAAGTCGACTAACAAGTCTGGACAGGTTTTCTTAGTCACAGCCGTGTTTTCTGGCGCGGCGACGATGGCTTCGGCAGTAACCACACACATGCAAGACCCGAATTCTATATTGGAGCTATTAGCAACCCAGCTTCCGAAATCCTCTAATTATTACCTTACCTACTTCATAGTCCAGGGGATCACATCCGCTGCCGATAATCTCTTGAACTCTTCGGATCTGCTTCAGCATTTATCTTTTGAGTATTGGAAGGATGAGACGCCGCGCCAGAAGTTCAATCGATACACGAACATGAAAGGGATTGCTTGGGGGCAAGTGTACCCGAAGGTAAGGCTCCTGGCGATTCGACTTATAGGTAGACTTTTGGGCTGACGCGTTGGCATAGTTCGCGAACTTCGCTATTATCGGTAGGATTCGAGGCCCTCATAGCACTTGGGAAGAATCTGGACTGACTCTAATATACATTATTTAGCAATCGTTTACTCGTGCGTCGCCCCGCTCGTCCTTGGATTCGCTGCTGTAGGACTGTCATTATATTACTGCTCTTACCGATATAACCTTTTCTATGTGATCCAACCTAAGATAGACACCAAAGGCCAGGCTTACACGGCCGCGCTTCTACATCTTCTCACGGGAGTCTATATTTCAGAGTTAGTCCTCATCGGGTTCTTCAGCATGAGCACAGCTAAGGGACCGATGATAATAGCTGGGCTGTTGTTCATCGTCACGGTGTTGTATCATGTGGTAACCAACAGATACATATCGCCGCTAGAGAGCGCTCAACCAGCCGAGTTGACCTTCCCGGTGGAGAAAAGCGATGAGACAACGCCGCTTCTTTCCAGCCTAGAGAATGGACCGGGTTCTCACGCTCAGCAGCAGGGGCCGTCAGCGCTTGCGCTATTGCATACTGAAAAGCGCGCATTCAAGCTGATGGCGCGGTTGTTTGGTACCCATGCGCGTAATTCTGGTGACTACACGAGACCCTTGATGCGAGATACGGATGACGGCCAAGTGGGAGAAGAGGACGTCGGTGAATACGCCGAAGAGGACCTCAAACGCGCATATTTGCATCCGGCCCTGACAGCGCGGACGCCAGTTGTATGGATGGCACGTGATTGTATGGGCACAAGCCGGATTGAGGTTCGGGACACGGAGGCGTATGGGTTGAAGGCGAGCGATGAGGGTGCCTGGCTTGATCAGAAGCGAAGGGTCCAGTTTAGTGTGTCGGAGCTCGACAAGGTGCCTGTGTGGAGGCCAGCAGCAAAATACTGATGAGGTTTCTCCTCGGGATTTCGAGTGGAAAGTCCCGATGATATCATGCTTGCTGAGCTGAACATCTGGAGCGGGTACGGCTGAGGGGCTCCACTAGGTGCTTTATCTTATCTTGGGGGCATTTTGGGCAGTCATGTAGATACCTGAACGACTCCATATAAAAAGTACCATTAGGGCTTAGGCATGTGCAGAGGTACTTTGCATGCATGTATCCATCTACCTGGGCGATGTACTTGTGTACCTTGAAACCCGGAAGAGAAATGTTATGGTTAGCTAAATGCGGAGTGACGTTAAGCAGCACGTAGCTGCCTGATTTGTAACTAGCGGCTATCGCGTCAAAGCGTGCAGGTGATGGTCCAAGCTCCTATGCAGTTACACGTACATACCTCCTTGCAGGTACACTACAGGCGCCTCTGTTGAACCTCTCCGAATCCTAGAAACGTACCAACTGAAAACAGAGTCCAAGACCGTTGATGCGTGAAAGAAATCAGGCATCTTTCTCTTCGCCACAACCTTCTCTTGCGTTCCCGCCATTTTCCTACATGCCCTCATAATTACTGAGCTTATTATTTACGAGAGGCCGATTCTTCTCAGCCCCTCGCAAAATTTCTTCGTCAATTCAGGATTGTCCAAGACGATCCGACAACGCAACCACATAACGACGAGTCGCGCCAAAACAACAATCGACTATCCTTTCTCCATTTCCCGTATCTATTATTAGCCGAGATCAGCCTTAGGTTGAGCTCAGACGCCCATGAAGTATCGGCTGCGGACCTCGACCTGACACGATGGCAGCTGCGGGCGTAGACGTGGGCTACCTCGCTACCCATTTGGGTATGCCAGAGACGAATATCTCGGTTGCCGTCTCCAATCCAACCGTCGACCTAGTTCACAGCATCCTCGTCGCTGTCGCAGCCAAGGCTCACGAGTTTGACGCCTTGTTCTCTCTGAAGCTCCAATTAGAGGTAGAGCTGGAAACATCTGTCCGCAGCGCTGAAGCACAACGCGATGCTAGCAACGAAACCGCGAAGAAGGCCCTGAAGGATGTAGAAATTGTTCGCCAGAAGCTCAATGAAGAAGGTATCCTAGACTCTGAATGGCGGTACATTATTCCTGGTTTTGATACGCACTCACACTTCCAATAGAAACAAAACGTCAGGCGCTCGAAAACGAGCTACAGTCGCTCCAGTCTTCTAGCTCCACCTCGCAATCCGACATTGACAGTTTGCGCACGCGAATTGCTTCCCTCGAGACCTCGAACCGCGAATCCCTGGCGATCATCGATAAAAAGAACTCGACAAACGAATCCCTGTCCCAAGAATTACAGGCCCAACACCAAAAGAACTTGAAGCTTAGCCAGGAGGTTACGGCCCTTCAACAAGCCGTGCAGAATGCCAATGCCTTAGCCAGCTCAGCGAAGATACGGGAACAGGGTCTTCAGCGGCAATTAGATGCCGCCAAACGCGACGTCGAATGGACAGACAAGGAGTTGAAAACAAAGGCTGCCGAGGCCCTCAACTATCGAAAGGAGAAGGGCGCACGAATTGCGGAGCTTCAACGCCAAAACGACGATGCTGCATCCGGCATCGAGTCGCTCAAGCGCAGCGAACAGCAACTTCGGCAACGCCTCCAGGATGCTCAGACGAAGGCGGACGACGCTCTCACCAGGATTCAGCAGTTGGAGGAGGCTGCTGCACGGCGAGAGGAGGACTTTCAACAGCAGGTCGAGCGACTCCAACGTTTGCATGAGTTGACTGAACAGAAGAATACAACACAGAAAAACCGGATGCAGGCTATGGAGGAACGAGAAGCGCAAGTGAAACGGGAATGTGAAGAGACCGTTCAACGGATCAGCAAGGAACTTGCAAGCCTCAACACGGACAAGGAAGAACTGACTCGAGCCAACGAATCACTACAGGCTGATATCGGCCGCTTGGAGGCTATGGTGGCTGAAGGACCTAGAGGTTCACCTGGACCTACTCCCCAGACACCTCGACCCTTCGGTGGATCTATGCATCGCCCTAGCTCACCATTTGCGACACCAGGATCTATGCGCAAGACCATTTCTGCTACCCAGGCGTTAGACGAGTACTATAAAGTGAAAGGGCAGCTGAATGTTGAAAAGCAACGCAGCAGCAATCTAGCCAAGGACCTCGAGGACGTCCTCGAACAATTGCAGGCCAAGGCACCGGAGCTTGAGGAACTGTATGCTGAAAACGAGCGTCTGCAATCTGAGATCAAGAACATGTCACATCTCTCTGATGAGAGTTTCCGCGAGAGAGATGCTGCCAAAAAGGCTGCGAGAAAGGCCGAGAGCGCCGCTTCTCAAGCTCAGGCTGAAATCACTATCTTGCGGAACCAGCTTAGAGACCTTGGTGCTCAAATTCAAATGCTTCTCTTCAATATGCATTGTCGGGAGAAGGGCCTCGACGAACTATCAATTGAAGAAACATTGCACCTCCAAAAACTAGAACGGGGTCAGATTGAAGGTAATGCTGACGATATCAGCAGTGTTATACTTCAACGTTTGGTTGCGTTCAAAGACATTCAGGAGTTGCAAGAAAGAAACGAGAAGCTCCTTCAAGTTACACATGAACTTGGTCAGAGAATGGAGAGCGAAGAAGCAATTGCCGCCAAAGACCAGGCTATTGAGGACCACCAGGAGCGCATCAGACTTCAGCAAGAGTTAGATGTTTTCAGAGATACTTTGAGAGGCTTTCAGATTAAGACTGAAAGTATCACTAAAGAACGCGATATGTTCCGTCGCATAGTTGAGTCGAGGGTGTCGGCAGACGAGCTAGCCTCCGCGCTGGGACGTCCTTCTCAAGATGGTGTTCTGGCTAGTATCGAGCAAAACTCCACTATGCATGAGGATAACTCTGATTATGCCACCCTCCTTGAAGAGATTCGGAGAGAATTCGATGAATATCGCAAGGAACAAACGACCGATCGAAAGACCTTAAAGGAGCAAATCGAGAAACTGTCGGCGGAACGAAATAAGCTGCAAACCGAAGTCTCCAGGATAAGCAGCCAGCTCACACTAGCGTCTGAACGATATAGCATGCTCAAATCTAACTATACTGCCCTTGAGAGCGAAAATAATGAGCTACAGAAGCGGAACCAGGCCCTGTCCGAATCCGCTGCTAAGCAAGATATCAGAACACAAACTGTGGCCGAGGAGCTCATCGAAGCTGGGGCCATGGTGGAAGGTATGCGCAACGAAAACGCGAATCTAAGGGCCGAAAAGAAACTATGGCAGGACATTCAAGATCGACTGAGCCGGGACAACGAAAACCTGGTACAGGAAAAATCGCGGCTGAACGGTTTACTTGCTACATACCAGACTCTGCAGAACGAGCGGGAGCTTGGCGATGCTGAGGTAAAGCGCCGTCTCCAGGCCAGCGTTGATACTTTGGAGGGCGAATTGAGTGTTACGAAGCGCAAACTTGCTGAAGAGATGGAGGATGCGAAGAAGGCGCAATTGCGAAAAGAATTTGACGCTCAGCAGTCTCAAAAACGCATTGATGAACTCACTTCGAACCTCAGCCAAATCCGTGAGGAGTTGGTGGCAGTGAAGACGAGTAGGGATCACCTACAGACTAGAGTTGACGAGTTAACAATTCAGCTGCGCAGCGCGGAGGAACGATCAGAGCGACTTCAACCAAGACCAACTCCACGACCAGGCTCGATGGCACCTATACTCGATGAGAACCCTTCTCAGCAGGATAGTGATGAACGTATTCAAGACCTAATTCACGAGGCAACGGACCTGAAACGGGATTTGGAGATGACGAAATCTCAGCTAGAAAATGCTCAAGGACAAGTTGAAAGATATAGAGAGCTCAGTCAAGCCTCAGAGGAAGAACTCGAAAGGTTAAATAATGCCCAAGAGCAGTACGCTCAAGAGATGGACAACGCATTATCCGCTAAAGATACGAGGATCAAAGAACTGGAACAACGAGTGGAAGACCTGTCTTCTGAGTTGAGTAGATCGAACAGCGAGCTCTCAACAATCCGTGACTCTCAAGCTGATGTTGCTCGTCGTTTTGAAGAAGAGAAGGCTATTCTTGAAGACGAAATGAAGCGACTTAGAGATGAGGAGGAACAGTACAGATCGTCCTCCCAGTTCCATCAACAAGACCTTCGGGCTCAGGCCGAAATCGCAGCTAACGCACAACAAGCATACGAGAACGAGGTTGTGAAGCATGGAGAAACCGCCAAGGCGCTGTCTACTGTTCGAAACGAACACAACGAGCTCAAGAGTTCAGTGGCAAAATACAAGGCTGAAGCTGAATCCGCTAAAGCTACTTTAATGCAGAGCGAAAGCTCCTGGGATGAGCGTCGACACAAGTTTGAGCAGGAGCTTTCAGAAATCCGTAACCGTTGGGACGATGCAAATGCGCAGAACAAATTGTTGCACCAACAGCTTGATAACGTGACTTCACAAATCTCGGCGCTTCAGGAGAGCCGTGCTGCGGGCAACGAATCCCTTGAGACAATATCGGCACATCCCAGTAGCTCAGACGCAGACAAATACCGAGAGCTAAGTAACTATCTTCGGCGGGAGAAGGAAATCCTGGAAGTTCAGTTTGAACTTAAGGAGCAGGACGCCAAGAGATTGCAACAGCAGCTCGAATATATTCAATCTCAGCTTGATGAGACTAGGCTCAAACTTGACCAAGAGCGTCGCTCTCATGGTGATGACGATCGGAATACCATGGCTCATAAAGATCTCATGAGCAAGCTGGAAGAACTCAACCTTTTCCGTGAGAGTAGTGCTGCTCTGCGAGCTGAAGCTCGCCAGGCCCAGGCCCAATTGTCAGAAAGACAAGCTAAAATTGCAGAACTCGAGTCTAGGATTCAACCGCTTGAAGCTCAGATTGAGGATCTTCATAGCCAGCAAAGCTTTAAGGAAGCCGAAATGAAGCAACTCCAGGAAGATCGTGATCGATGGCAAAAGCGTACCGAAGATATCCTCTCAAAACACGGTCGGGCGGACCCGGCGGAAGTCGAAGAATTGAAGCAAAAGGTGGCCAGTCTTGAAAGTGAGCGCAATACGTTGCAAGAAGCTGAGGCTCCCCTCCGGCAGACGATCCAGGAGTTGGAGAAAACACTTGAGACAAAGGAAGCCGAATGGCTGGTGACCAGAGAAAGGCTAGTAAATTCAGCTAAGGAGCGTTCTCGAGTACTCACGACAGCTAAAAGTCAAGTCATCGCCGAGAAGGAGCAACTACAGAAGAATTTTGATCAAGTTACGGCAGAGCTTGACAGTACCAGGGAGGAAATGGATTCTTCCAAGAAGGCGATACTGGAGTTGGAGGAACAAGTCTTGGAGTTCAAACGACAGGTGACTTCATTGCAGGCCAATGCTACTCCTGCAGCACCTTCAGAGTCGCCAGACGCCCACGCTGCTCTGGCTGAACTCCAGAACCAGCTCACCACAACACGCTCAGAGCTTGAGACCATCTCATCTCAGAAAGCCAACATTGAACAAGAACTTGAAACCACCCGCGATCAGCTTAACTCAGCTATCGCTGAAAAGGAGCGAGCTGTTGCTGAAGCTCGCACGCAGATAACTAATGGCGACTCTGCCAGGGAGAATAATGTGGTTGCTCCTCAGAATGGGTCGGAAAATACTGTGCCTCAAGTCTTGTCAGATGATGAGCGCAAAGTGTTGGAGGATCGTGTTACTACTTCTGAAGCTCGGGCTGCGGAGTGGGAAGCGAAGGCTAAGGAGCTTGAGCAGAATCAGGATGCCATTGTCAAGCACCGAAGCGATAAGATGAAGGAAGCGCTGAACAAACGCCTTATTGAGTTTAAAGAGAACGAACGGGCCCAATTACAGCAAGACAAAGAGAAGCTAGAGGCTGATTTCAAACTACGCATGGAGCAAGAGAGAAAGACTTGGGAATCCCAGCATGCCAATGGGCAGGGCGAAACGACTATTCCCAGTACGCCGCAACAGCCAAAACTACAAGTCTCAGGGGCAGCAACCGGTACCCCTGTGCCGGATCTCAATGGTCTAGGGGATCAAGAGATCCGCGAATTGGTCGCTAAGAACGCTACGGTTCGAAGTATTGTCCAAAATAATATTAAAAACAAGCTTGCGGCCGAAGCGAAGAAGATCAAGGAAGAACATGAGGCAGCTGTGAGGGCAGAATGGGAGCAGAAACTTACTCAAGCGAAGGAATCAGCAACTCAACTTGTCACGTCCAAGATGAATCTCAAGCTCAACATGACCGAGAACCGGGCCCGAATGGCCAATGCTAAGTTGGAGGTGGTAGAAACCGCAGCAAGAGAAACGCCTCAACGCCCTGTTGGTGAAGTTTGGGAAATAGCCAAAGTCGCAAAACCACTGCCAGTACCTAAGCAGTCTGTACCTTCGGTGGGCCCGGCTACACTGGCGACTCCTACCGGATCTACTACTGCTACGCGTATGTCCTATGTACCAAATTCCCGTGGATTTAACTTGCAAAGCTAACAGATGAGATAGTAGCTACGGGTCAATCAACACCCGCGGGAACACCCTCGATTCCCCAAGAAACGAAGCCTACACCATCGAGGTCTATCCCACCAAAACCTGCGGCTCCTAGCCCGTCGCAGCAGGTTAGCAACTCATTTATTCCTTCCCAGCAGGGCCAGTTACCGCAGAACCCATTCAGTCAATTGAACCAACCAGCCCAGCCGCCATTTCAACAGACAGTGCCCTCGGGAATACCTGAGCCAGCGCAGCTACCTGCATCACAGATTCCCAAGGTGTCTAATCTGCCTGTTCCCGGCGGAGCGCGGAAGCCAAGCGGCCCGCATATACCTCGCGGCGGCGCACGTGGCGGAGGTCCTCAGCGTCCGCGCGGTGGCGGGGCTCACCAAGGACGCACCAGCCTGAACCCATCGGCGGATAACTTCCAACCCGGTGTGAAAAGGCCTAGGGGCGACTCGGAAGCAGGGAATGGCCAAAAGAGGGCACGAGGTGGTGGCGCTACTGGCTCTCAGTAGTATCGGAGAAGACGGTAATATCCCACCGAGGGTCGGCTCATAATATGTGCATTAAGTCACCTGTATATTAAGGCAAGCAGGGTCATTGATGATTGGTTTCATGGGGAGAAAGTCTGGAGACAATTTGCAGCAAGGGATGCCAAGGAGACACGACTTACAAGTATGATCCAGGTCCCGTTGGCGTTTGGGACAAGCAAATGTTACAAATCTTTTCTTTTTTTTTTTTTCCTGTTTTGCTCGGTTGGCTGCAATTCTTTGCTCCAATGTGGCCGGTATGCGGAAGTTCGGAGCTCTGAGGAGTGGGAGAGATTACATATTATGAGACGAAGGCTTTTTAGTCATGATAAAGTAGAGAAGTGAAGTTTTCTCGTCGCATTTTTCATTGCAAAATAGCTGAATTTTAATCATATCTTGCGACTTGGCTGACGACTACTTAATACTGGATCTAAAAGTCCCTTTTTACTTTATGGATGTATTGAATATCTGGCTTCTCTGGCGAGATTACGGGTCACTTGGTTGATCTTTCGTGTTCACGCCAGGCGCTGTTCTACCTATTAGCTCTGAGGATGGCTTGAGATAGTGGACGCGCCGAGTTGCATAGTTGTTAACCGGCGAGTGTGGTGAGTGTTGAAATAATGGTTCAGGGATACGAAACGTGGGTTAGCTTGTAGGGCACTCTTTTATGTATTTAGTCATCCTTTCCTCCCTGTCTCCGGTGTTTACGTGACCAAGAAAGATCGATGCAAGCGCTCGGGGACTCTGTAAACCTCATTTCGCTGAGGGGAAAATTGTGGTGACAAAGTCGCAGTGTCAAAGGGTACTTTTAGTACTAAAGACACTGTATCCTACCTAGGTCACGGGGCGTCAGGCTCAAATCCCAGGTAGTCGATGGTATTCTAGACTCGTTCTTTGGGATGAGATTCCGTGATTCGGGGGGTAAGTTACGAAGGGCAGTTCCGTATGCGATGATAAAATCCCCCATTGGTAAGGCAAGGTAAGATTACCGAGCCACGAGGCCAGACAATGTACCGTCGCCGATTGCTGTGAGTTGATGCTTAAAGGTCTGAGCCTAGCCTCCGGAGTGGCACGTCCCAGTATTCTCGATTCCGCTAGGCCTCAGATCCGGGGATCCTCGGACGGCTGGTCCGTCTTGCCTGATTGGGTCGAGACAACACTGAATTAGATTCTTTCCATTCGCGGGAAATTCTCACACGGGCTCGACTCAAAACCACATCATCACGGAATATAGGAATGTTAACCGTGAGTTCCGTCCATGGCAACGACAAAATGTGCAGACGAGTAGCTAGTGGCCGAATTCCTGAGAAGCCGAGCTTAGATACCTACTCCAAATTCTGCTCCATAATCCTGGCGCTGGATGTAGTGCGGTTACATACTGGAAAATAGATATAAGTGAACCACGTCTGGTTGCGGTGACGATCAGTAACGTTCGAGACTTCGAGCAATTCACGCGAGGACTAGGCTACGAGCGGCCTCAATCCCCGCAGTCGACCACAATTCTTGGCGATGAAGCTCTTTACCGCGACTGAGCTGCTCTTGGCGGCCGCGACTCCTATCCATGCCGCCTTTAAGTGGCAGAATGTCAAGATCGGCGGAGGCGGAGGCTTCGCGTCGGGCATCATATTCCATCCCAAGGCTAAGGGCGTCGCGTATACTCGCACGGATATCGGGGGTCTCTATCGGCTCAATAGTGACGATTCCTGGACGCCTGTTACGGACAGCCTCGCCAACAATGCCAACTGGGGCAAATGGGGTGTCGATGCCGTAGCTGTAGACCCCCAAGATGCGGACAAGGTATATGCCGCGGTGGGCTCCTATACGAATAACTGGTTCGTTTCAACCTCGGATACCGTATCTACGCGAGTCATCTAATAGATATTTAGGGACCCTAATAACGGCACCATCATTCGCAGCAGCGATCAGGGTTCAACATGGTCATCAACCTCTCTACCCTTCAAAGTCGGCGGCAATATGCCCGGCCGCGGTATGGGAGAGCGCCTTGCAGTCGATCCTGCAAACTCAGACATCATCTACTTCGGAGCGCGCAGCGGAAACGGGCTGTGGAAGAGCACGGATGGAGGAGAGTCGTTTGCCAAGGTCTCCAACTTCACGGCCAAGGGATCCTTTGCTCCGGACCCGAGTGACACCACCGGCATCAACAACGATCCGCAGGGACTCGCATTCGTGACTTTTGACTCTACAAGCGACACCATAAATGGTGCCACGTCGAGAATCTTCGTCGGCACGGCAGACAACACCACGGCGAGCGTCTGGGTGACAGAAGACGCTGGAAGTACGGTATGTGTTATCGTCTCATACTCGAGGACAGTAGAGCAGACTAACAAACTACAGTGGAGCGCCGTAGCAGGCCAGCCAGGGACTTACTTTCCACATAAATGCGTGCTGCAGCCGGCAGAGAAGGCCCTGTATCTCACATACAGCGATGGGACGGGTCCTTACGACGGGACACTCGGAGCCGTCCATAGGTACGACATATCGGCTAAGACATGGACCGACATCACGCCTGTCTCAGGAAGCGACCTCTACTTCGGCTTCGGCGGCATGGGTGTCGACATGCTTAAGCCCGGGACCATCGTCGTCGCCAGCCTGAACTCCTGGTGGCCTGACGCGCAGCTCTTTCGATCGACAGATAGTGGCGCAACATGGTCCCCGATTTGGGAGTGGACGAGCTATCCCAACATGAATCTCTATTACAGCCAGTCGGTGAGTTTTCACACACAAAGCTTGAAGACGGGTACGGAAATGCTGACCACCCTGAATTGAAGACCACAAAGGCACCTTGGATCAAGCCCGGGTTCCTGGACGTAGATACGAAGGATCTCGGCTGGATGATCGAGAATCTCGTTATCGACCCCTTCGACAGCGACCACTGGCTCTACTCCACGGGTCTCACCGTCTTTGGCGGCCATGATCTCACTAAATGGGATACGGTGCAGTGCGTACTCTTTACACTTCTTATCTCCCCTTTTCCATCACATCTAGTGTTCTTCGGGGGATACCTAGAGATCCTTCCGTAAGCGGTGTATAGTTTCTGACTTCAAGCTTCACAGCAACATCACAATCGAGGTTCTAGCGGACGGTATCGAAGAATTCGCCGTGATTGGTCTCGCCTCAGTGCCAGGTGGTAGCGAGCTCCTTGCCGCGGTGGGCGACGATAGCGGTTTCACCTTCGCCTCGTCCAGCGCGCTGAAGACGTCGCCACAGGTGCCGTGGATGGATCCTATGTTCTCATCCTCATCAAGCGTAGACTACGCCGGAGCTTCAGTCAAGAACATCGTGCGCGCAGGTAACGCGGCCGGTACACAACAGGTTGCCTTGTCCGGTGACGGCGGCGCAAGCTGGTATATATACCCGGGCGCCGACACGAGTATGTCCGGCGGGACAATTGCGTACTCGGCAAATGCGGACACGATCGTGTGGTCAACGTCGGGAATGGGAGTGCAGCGCTCGCAATATTCGAGCCCATTCTCGGCTGTTTCTTCCCTGCCCGCAACAGCAGTGATCGCAGCCGATAAACAGAATAACACCGTCTTCTATGGCGGATATGCTTCAACCTTTTACGTGAGCAACAATACTGGAACAAGCTTCGCGGCCGCCGGGGCCCTGAGCAGCGCCCACACGATCACCGACATCGTCGCGCATCCGAAGAATGCCGGCGAGGTCTGGGTCTCGACTGACGCCGGTATCTTCCGTTCGACGAACTACGGTGCGGCGTTCACGAAGGTCTCGTCGGACCTCACGAACACATACCAGATTGCACTCGGCCTAGGCTCAGGGAGCACATGGAACGTGTATGCGTTCGGTACCGGGTCGGCCGGTGCCCGTTTATACGGGAGTAGCGATGGTGGCGCAACATGGACAGACATCCAAGGTGATAGCCAAGGTTTCGGGGCCATAAACAGCTGCAAGCTCGCTGGAAGTGGTAACACCGCTGGCCAGGTCTTTGTTGGCACGAACGGTCGCGGTGTCTTGTATGCTTCGGGGAGTCTATAATTAGTAGTAGCCATGAGACGCGTCACCAGCTATCTAGTACGGCGTAAATAAACAATTTCCCATACACGGGGCGCATAACGTGATGTATTGCTGGAAAACAAATGTGAAGCGCTATGGTCGCTGGAAATGCCTTGACGAGTACCCTACCTATTCGATTCACTGTATGCACATTTGGTCCCTTGAATTTGGTGTAGTCCATTCGAGGCATGTCCCCAGCTGATGATAACTTTAAGGCGGAGGTGAGGCGTATAATAGGTAGAGCCGGGGACCCATGACTTTCTTCAAAGCTAGAATTGACGGCTGAACTTGACCCGGGTAACAATGAGGGTGCGGCCAATGACGACTTGCGTAGTCAGCCAGTGAAGCTTCTCACCTTGAAGTCAGGAAAGTAGGCAGGCATCACATTTTCGGACACGGAGGCTGGCAGCTCGCATAGTATATCGACCCGTATAACCGATGATCATCACGTCCGTCTCGTCTACAGTATGGCTGCAACACCAAGCACACCGGCAGCAGCGGCGGCGGCAGCACCAAGAAACCCGGCCTCATGCGTCGCAGTCTGCGAATCCGTAGCCACAGTCTCAGACGGATGAGAAGTACTAGAGACGGCCATACCGCTAACGCTGCCCTCAGTATCCATAGCTGTCGCGCTCGCAGACGCCATCTGCGCGATGACCTGGGGACACGTCGCGTACGCTTCCATGGTGCTCACAAGCGCGCCAGCCTTCGGGCACTTGGTGACGATGCTAGCGACGCGGTCCGAATACCGGTGATACCACGAGTACCAGGTCGGCAGAAATGCGGTAAAGGTATCGCCGACCGAGCCCGTTACGGAGAAGTCGCACACGTGGTCCAAGTCGCGCGTCGTCTGCGACAGCGCCTGCTTGATAGCCCCCTGCTTTATCAGGGCCGGCGGGATCTTAGGGAGCGCCGTGATCAAGGGCAGAGCCGCCGGAACGCACGCTCGCAGGTCGAAGCTGTTGGCTATCTGGAATAACGTGCTCAAGAGGTTCGGGCTCGTCTCACGCGCGGGGGCTTGCCGTGCTGTCCTGGTGGGTGTGGAACCAGGCAGTGTGTTGGGCTTGAGCCCTGTGCTAGCGCTGACGAGGCCCAGAGAGTAGGAGGCGAGAAGCGCCGCCAAGGTGGCAATTGAGAAACGCATGATAGCCACGCGCTTTTGCCCGTGGGTTGCGGAGCTGGTTGAACGGGAAACAATATGAATTGCCTGCAGCTAGCTACACTCCCTAAGCTGAGTCCTGGCAGGGTTGTGATGACGTTGCTGTAGTGAATTCACCCCACACCAGACGCCCACGTATGAGACGAGACGCGTACGCGTACGCGCAGCAAGAAAATCGTCATCTCATTGGGTGAGGACGTGAGGAGTTCGGGATGGGAGATCTGATATGTTGATCCACAGTCCAATTTATATCTGTCACCGTATTATCAGTACAAATAACACCGTGCCGCTACGTAATCAGTCTAGCTGTAGCCGGAATAGTGCCATTTTAAAGGGGTCGCGCGGCATTTTTCCTTGTGACTTTTGCCATGTGATTTGTGAAGACGTCGTTGCAGCAGATACCATGCCGTGCCTACGCCATTGATTCTACCTATCTCAAGATTACAACGCGGCGGTTTGTTATTGGGAAACGGGTTGGCCACTAGGTATCTAGTATCTACAGTGCTTATTAGACTACGAAGTTTTCGTCACCGCAAGATAGGTATCGACCTGCCCCCCCATCCCTATTGTACGAGGCAAACCGCACGTTAAGGTTGGCTGTCCGACTGTGATAGCCTAACAGCCGTCGCACATGTACGCAGACCTCCAACCATCGTTCACGTTCCGGGCAAACCGATGCTCTAGCGCTCTTCAATCCAGCTCGCTTGCAAGTTGTGGTACTTGAAATAAGACCATTGCCTGTCCCCCGCCTGATTCACATATAGTCACGGTTGCCTGTAGCTCAGAGGAAACTGGATCATTGGTGGTATTACCTAGGCTCGAGTAACGAATGCTAATCAAAGAACCTCCGCCCCTATGGAATGATCCTGTCCTAACTCCGGCGAAGCCAATGGTGCGCATGCCAAAACTCGTCACTCTTTTGCATCACCGGGGCAAGACTGGCCGCCTCTCTGCCCCCCTTTCCCCCTTTTTCTTCGTTATTCGAAGTCTGTTCGAAAAGACTTGAAAACTTTTTCATTCATATATTTTGTCACCTAGCGAAGACAGTAGAGTGCGTCTTGGTATCTTCCAGTCCGTCCTGTATATGAATTCAATCGAAATCTTAGAGCAAAGTTAGTTTCGTAAAACCTTGTCTGCTAACTGTCAGCTCGCTTGTTGACGGCGAAAAGAGAGCGGCGCACAGTAGGGTAGGCGGTACAACACCGTTCACCCTTCAGCCTTGCCGATCGAAGTCGTGGTGTACAATTGGGTTACTATCCATGCCGTCGAGGAGGTAGCCTCCAGAGCCATCTCGGCCCGCTGCGATCTCGGCGTCTCTGTCCCAGTCAGCTTTCTTGTCTAGCCATTTGCCCCCGAGGTACAATCGAATGCACGGGTGTTCTGGCTTGTGTTGCTTGGACTCAAACGGCACAAGCTTGGCGTTATTGTGGTCAATCGCGCTCACCGTACAGCCACACGCCAGGCCAGGGATTCCTCTCTGTCGAATAAAGTCTTGAGACATGACTTCCCAACGACGGTGCTTCTCAGAAAAGCTGGCATTGATGGCTAGGGCACGCGCCTGAGTGATATGCTGTGGTTCGGAATCAATTGTAAGTCTGTACTGATGGGGAGGGCATTGCTCGCACAAGCCATGGGCGTATCCGATGTCTCGAAAGTACCAGATCCGACTCTTGGGGAGGAACAAGCTGACGCTGAGAGTATGAATAGGGGCATCTCCAAAGCGCTCGTAGTAGAATCCGCCGGTTTGGTCCAGATATTCGAAGTAAGCCATGTGCTCCTCGCTGCGGAAGAAAGCAAGGGATCCAACTTCGAAATTGGAGTAGAATTGGCAATTATTGTACTCAAGGTGCTCAAAGTCGGTATTTTCTCCGTCGAATGACGGGGGCTTGCGCGGAACACCATCTCCCTCGAGAGGATCTTGGAGCAACCAGTCATAGTCAGCATCTGCATGAACCATATACTGGTGTTTATTGATGAATGCCTTTGTCCTGTCCCACAAGGAAGGGAAAGAGCGTGCATCATCGAGAATGGCCATGTTAAACCCATATGCCATATTGTTGTCGCGCATGAAGCGAAAGACATCATAGTTAATGTTGCAGCTGAAATCGACCTACGAAATCACGGTTAACTTTGCGACTAACTCTAGAGCCAACAGAAGACTTACTCCAGGTTCAACGCGCCAGAAGAATTCATAGCTAGCCAGACGCTTCTCCAGGGCAAACAAGCCAGCATTCCATCGACACATGTGGTGATAACTTTGAAGCCATGCCTTTCCAACACCGATACTGCCCATGAATTGGCGGCCGACGTCAAACCGAGTGGTGTCGATCCAAGAGGGAACACTCCAATGGTCTTGAGGAATGACTTCAAAATAACACTTCGAGTTTGTCGCGTTAGAAATAGCCGATACAAACGCCTCGCTGAAATCCTCATCGTTGAAGAAGACCCAATCGTATCCATGTGTCGAACGGTTGTTGAAACGAGCCTCAAGCTGAACCATGCTGTAGACCATCTCCTCGACTTCAGAGTTGCGAACGAGGGCTATGAAGGCAGCTTTGGGCCGACTCTCCAAGAGTGACTGTTTGTAATGGTCGGGGATTTGATCCAAGTCGGTGATGGTATTGTGGCGGAGCCATTGCAAAGGGTCGGGCTGCACTGAATCATCGACACGAGTGAACTCAGCCATTGGGGGAAGATACATGTCAACAGCCGTGGCCTCTTTGGCGATGTGGTTCGCATGGTCTTTACGAATCATCCAGGCGCTGCCAAAAAGAACAAAGACCAGGCACAGAAAAACGAGAAACTTCCGAACCGAAGTTGGACTATTACCAGTCCGGCGTCATTAATAATGAGAAGAACATGCGGAGGGAAGATGAAATGCACTCACCGGACGCGGCGTGTGAGAAAATCCCAACCAAGGCGGCGCTGCTTATCATGAGATTCTTCGAGCAACGAGGTGGTACTTGCCAAGTTGGTAAGATCGTCCTCGGAAGCTGTGAGGGCCATGGTGTTTGCACCACGGCCCTCACCGCTCGAGGTCGACCATGTGGAAACATGGCCACGGCTTTCGCCAGACCGATGAGTAACACGCGAGCCCGATCCGGCGGCAGCGCTCGCGCTACTAGCCGTTTGGCGATCGTAAGCAACGGGCATCTTTGCCGAGATCGTTGCACTACGCATGACTATGATTAGTGCTTGAATGGGGTGTGAATCGAGGAGAGAAGCGGGAAAGGGGGATGAAGAGAGAAGAGAAAGAAAAGGGGACGAAATAGTTCTGGATTCACGGAATCCGCGGTGGTTGCCTTACACAAGTTATGGATATCGATCCGCAATAGGGTTTGTCCTGGATACGGGTGGGATTGTCTGTTAGGAAACCGAGGCTAAGTTGGGATCGAGACGCCGCAACCTCACCCTCTTTCAGAGAGTGAGGAGGCAGATGAGTGGATGAAAAGCAATACTGAAAACGAAGGAATGGACAGATCCTACAAACAGAATCCAGAGGATAGGGTGGTTTGTGTCGGTGTGTGCAGAGAGAGTCAAGGTTGTGCCTTGTTAAAATTGTGTTGCGTTGGATGCGGTTGTGCGGGAAAAGGAGAGTATGTAGACAGTAGGTAAGTAGTGGGTGTAAATAGGTGCGAGGTGGGAGAGAGGGTGGACGAGAAGTTGGCAACCAGAGGCACGGTCTTAATTTAACGCCTGGGGCCTCAGATTGGGGGGGCTCCAGGCTGGTTAGTCGGTTAATCAGTTAGCAGGTATGGTTAGGCACGTTAGATACATACGGGTTTCAGAATCACTGGTAGCACTGTTGTGAATCCCCGGCAGGAAGTCGGGACCTGTGGTAGACGGTCGAGGGCGTGATGGGGAGGAGGTAGGAACGACACGCGTGCTATGCCAGCAAACAACGCTCCTGCCGCTGCCGTTGCCGCTACCACCGATAAGCAACATAAGCAACATAAGCAACAACGGCGTGATAGATACCACAACATCGTGACTTCCTGTTTAATATGGAAAGCCGTCCTCTGTCTTCTGCCCTCCCCGCCTTCCCTCTCTCTTTCACTATGCCTGCTCCTTCGTAGGGCAGTCCAAACCCCATGCCCACAAAGCCGCTTGGGGCCGGGTGTCACGGGCTTAGATAACCAGCACTCACCGCCGGAACCTCATCCAGGATTAGAATAAATGTAGAAACAAAATCAATTATAATAATTATAACGGGCAACGGAAACAGTATGACATCAACCACCATCTAGGCGTATTTGCGAAGTACCGAGGATATCATTAAACCAACAGCCACTATCGGAATGTATCAACCCCAATCGTACAGTCGTGAAGATAAACTTGAGCTATAGTACACTGCAAGATATGAGCTTCCATCAAATAGACCCTTGTCATGGCCGTGGCCGAGCACATCCTCCTAAACAAACCAGTTCTGTTAAACGCCGAAGCTACCATGACCCAGGAATCACATACAAATTGCCCTCCTTTTCATCGTGCGTCTTCAACAAGCATGGCATCATCAGCCACCATATCATCTTCTAGCGTGAGGTCCAGCACACGCGCATACTGCACTGTAAGTCGCTGCAGTTCCCGGAATTTCCCTGTGTAATCTTGTGAGTATCCACAGTTTCCATTTGTTTGGAGTCCATGGCAAACATACCTAGGATCATGACCACGCCTTTGAGTAGTTCTTTCTTGTGCCACCCGCAGATATCACTGTCTTTGCCATTCCATCCCTGGCCCTTATCCTCTCCTTCACCGATCCTATCCTGTAACACACCACCCAGGAGGCTGTTCAGTAGCTCTTCTACTTTCCCTCTGTGACCCTCTGCCCCTATACGCTTTGCGTACATTAGTAGATACAGTCTAAATTCTTCCTTGGATCCGAGTTGTAGCGCCCCTGCAATGCGGTTCTCCAGGTGGGCAATGCTGACACTGGATTCGAAGGCCTCAAACCCGTCCTTTGATAGCAAAGCCTTAATGAGCCTCTGAAGCGTGTACGCTCGCCCTTTCAGGAGGTATTCATTCGTGGTATGTCTCTCCAAGAAGGGGATGATGCCGGCCGAGACTATGTCCTCATCGCTTTTGCCATCTTTGGGTGTTGTGGGGCCCACGGCCGTGGTCTGCAGTGACCCAACAGAGGAGTCGTTGCTGTTCCAATATTGGCTGCCTACAGCCCACCAAGATTCCGACAAGCGTTGCCAGGTGTGCATGGCAGAGGAATAATAATACCCATCACCATTGGTCAATGTCACAATGATATGGCCATTTGAGTTCAAATGGGCTGAAGTAACACCAGGCGCCGGCATGGCAGCATGGGCATGAAGTGAACTGGTAGCAATCTCGAGGATAGGGCCAAGGGAGACAGGCGGATGGGGTGAAGAGAGAGTATTCAAGTTCCAGACGTGGCACATACCAACTGCCGTAATACATAGTAACCACCAGCCGCGGCATTCAAGAATGACGGGCTGAGCTTCAAGTACCATAGCGTTGATTAAACGGCGACCTGCGGGGGTCCACGTATATAAACTTCCGTCTTCACAAGCGGCAGCCCAGAATTTCTTGCTACCTGTGACTAGGATGATGGCCCTGGGAAGGTAGTCTTGCCATAACAATGCGCCGCGTTTAGTCGCTGTGATATGCGAGGGATCTCGAAGAGATATGGGATTTCGAGCCTCTAGAATGATATTTTCTGGGACTTTTGATGCTCCTTCTAGTGTGGTTTGTTCGAGAAGAACCCCACGCTCTAGGGGGCGGAGAATATGCGACCTCACTTTAGGAACCGCAAGTCGGACTTGTGAGATTGCAATCGCAGGGTTGAGCACAGCCGGTCGGAGGTATTCGGGAGTAGGATCCAAACCATGCTTAGGTGGTTCAAGTGCCGCATTTTCCAGGCCATCCGCACCATTACGCTGGATCAACCTAGGCCCAGTAGCTGGTCTTTTAGCTGGGTGGTCTTCGTCGTCCTCCCACTCCGTCGCAACAGCTTTGCGCTTGTTGCCTAGAAGCATTGCCGCCAAACCACCTTCCGGTAGTCCATCGTAGGGTTTAGACAAATCCAGAACTGTCTGTGGTGTATCATTTTGTGTCTTCGGCGTGTTAGATCCCACCAGCTGCGTCTGAGGGAGCGAAGATTGACCGGTGCCAGACGAAGAAATCAACATCGGCGCAACTCTTTTCTTCCCGTCTTTCGTAATCGTGACTCGTGATTTCAAGACGTTTATCCGTTGAGCTGCTTTATCGGCGGGCTCTTGGGTTCCGGTTTGATCTTTTTCTTTCTCGGGCTCAGGTTCTGGCTGCCCATTTGCAGAGGACGGCCCAGTAGGCGTGGCAGTACCGACCTTTACACCATTTGTAGCCGGTGTCGCCTCCTTAGGAATGGGTTGAAAATCACCCATTAGCCGGCCCATCTTGGATTCAGCTCCTTTTCTCTCTACCTGCTTGCTATGGTTCTCCAGTTGGAAGCCGTCAACATCCTCGGCGATGCCCATTGCTTTGCGAGAGGCACCGAATTTCGAAAGCGCTTTGTCGGTCTCTTCGAGATTTGCGACCCATCCCAGTTCACCAGTCTCAAACTTCACCGTCACGATGCTCCCGTCAAGACTGACGGCGACTAATGTTTGCCCGTCTGGGGCCCAAGCTAGATCAGATATGGATTTGGACGCCAAGTCTTGCAAGATAACCACTGGTCTCGACGTATTCGTGTTCCAAATGCTTAGCGTCTTGTCTTGACCAGCAGATGCTATGACGGTCACAAGTGAACCACTAGCTGACTGGCCATTCGTAGTTCCGTTTTCAACAGGTTTTTCGGTGCGAAACAATCGCGGAGAGAACATACAAACTTCAGTGGGGCCTTCATGTCCAATGAGATTGATTTCACTGCCCCAGGTTGAGCGCTCGATTATAGCGACGGAGCTAACGGGTCCGTTGACGGCGTTGGCGGCAGCGATGTGGTTGCCGTCCGGCGACCAAGAGCACCGTCTGAAGTAGGTCGTTAGCGGAGAAGATTTAAAAGGCGCACTAATCGTCGTCTCGAGCTGAAAGTTATTAACCATATCGTGCTGAGTGGCATTAGGTGCTGGAGAAGTAAATCGGAATATTTTGATGGAGCGGTCGTCGCTTGCAGTGGCAAAGAACTTGTTGGCGGGGTCGAAGGTGATACCCTTGACATGACTCTGATGCAGAGACAAAATCTTGAGTTTCTCGAACGTGTGGCCTGACCAAACAACTACCTTAGAGTCAAGACCGACGGACACCAAGATAGAGCCGTCATGAGACCATGCCAAGTCCTGAACATCATTGTCATGCCCTATCAGTCGCTTAGTTGTCTTCCAGTTCTCGACCGGGGGCGGGCCGCTGGTGCCGAAAGGCGCAATAGGTGGCGGTCCACTTTCGAGCTGATATATACATATAATCTTATCATCGGCACCCGAAGCGAGGTATCGGCCGTTGGGCGAGAAGCGCACAGAGTGGATGGTGCCCAGGTGATGGCTCATGTGACATAGTTGACGCGGGCCGGTGAAAGAAGGCTCTTCGGCATTGTAGATGGCTTCGGTGGACCAGATACGAACGTGACCATCTTTTTGCTCTCAGAGTCAGAGAATAATCGCATACAGATAATAGTTTCAGAAAGCGGGTAACCTACCACCGCCGGCGGTTGCGAGCCGCTTCCCATCCGGGGACACATGGCAACTATATACTTCGAAGTCCTTCTGTTCACCTACGGTTGGGATTAGCTGGGTCGGCTTGACGTTTTTGTGACGACGCCAAAGTCTGTACCTTTGTGGCTCAGCCACGAGGGCTTAAAGATGCGCATCGTGAGTTGAAGTATACACTAAGGATTCGCATGTCGCCATGAAAGATGGTCTACGTTGAGATCGACGATGGATACGGCGCGTTCTGTGGACGAAAATTAGATTGCGCGCTGCTGGTCGATGCTCGCTCCGGAGATGGAAATGGATGGATGGAGTCGAGGTCTCCAGCCAACTGACATTCACTTGGCGCAATTCAAGTTCAGTCGATCAATCAGCTTCGGACGTCAGTCGCGCGACGCGGCCAAGTAAGCGGGTCCCTTCCTTTGCCTTCGCTTCAAGTTCATTCGAGCTGACGGCAAGCGCAACCTTAAACGCCTTTTGTTGCTTAAGTACATAATGATTAACCATCGTGAAGGCTACTCTGGATATAAGATTTCGCCTTATGCAAATAAACTTGGAATTACCTAGGTAGGTACGGATAGGTTTATGTGGTTATAGGAATATATCTAGTATTCTGAACAGGCGCTTCGCGCTTAACTAATTAGCACCAATGGAATGCGACTGCCAAATTTCCAATTGTACAGATCTGTGACGGGAGTCGTTCAGAAGAGAAAAAGGTGGGGCTCTGGGCGGCTATTTTTTCCGTTTTAAGAATCAGATTTCCCGACCTCCCGATAACTATTCTTATATCAAGAGATTCGACGGTTGCCAATTACGTAAGTGCACGGATAGGCACATTTATACTAGTAAATACATATCTTGTCCTCAGCTTCTTCCAACTTCACCTCGTTCCACCAACAGTTCAACTTCACCAGCTTCTAACTCTCGCCAGCTGCGGCCAGGCAGATTATACAATCCTTACCTTATGATCTACACTGGCTGAACCCTTGCTTGGGACACTCGTCCCTGTCCAACATTGACTTTTTCGATATTTTTCTTCCCGTCATCAGTTCGCCGTTCACTGTGTCGTCATGGGGATTTGCGCCTCGTGTCTCGGCCGTCGACGAAAGGACTCTTTTGACGAGGTACGTACCAGTCAGCCGTCATTCCGCTGTTCCACACGCTAATTGCACGCATTCCGTAGGATGACGTTTCACGTCTTCTTTTTGACGACCCAAACAACATCCAGTACGGCAGCTTTCCCGAACACGGCCTGAACGCTCAGGCCGACCCCCTCGAGTCGCAACGTGAAGTCGAGGCCTTGCAGAGAGTTGTTGCGCGGACGTCGAGGTATGCGATCCTATATTTGCCACGCTGGTGTGCCGTGGATATTGACGAGTTGCTCAGCAATCTAGTTGATGTTTTCGAAATTGCGCCTCAGGAGTCGCAAAGGATACAGCCTATGGTATTATCCAAACGGGACGCTCTCCATGCGCGGTACCAGAGCATACTGTCGAAGATTTCTGCGGATGACGGAACGACGACTTTAGACGGTAAAAAAAGGACCGTCGAGTGGCTTTTAAACGAGGAAGACAACCCGGATCTTCCACGGCAAAACATTACAATCAAAGAGGGTTCGGCAGGGCCTTTAGTAGGCACCTTTGCTGATGCTTCTGCTGCGATTGCATGAGGTTACGATTGATGAATAATTAAGCCATAAGCGCCATCAAAATTTAGGTGAAATTCTTTAGAAACCCCGGATTCAAAAAGGTGTATCAGGATGTCCCGCGACGGTTCTTCTTTCAGTACTAGGTTGTGGTAACTTCGCCGTCACATCGGTGGTATCGTATCCGTGGCGGGAAGTTCGTTTTACTCTCAAGAAGCCAACAACCGAACACTTTCATCGCGGCCGATCGACAGTGGGCATCGTTCTTATTAGTTGCAACACGACCGAAGGAAGTATGAGCTTTCCGTCTGTCAGATTGCAGGAAGGCATCAATTGGTTTTGTTGCTTAGAGTTACGTTCTCTAGATAGGGAGCAACTCGGTCTTTGAAGTCTCTGTGCACCGTTTGGAACCTGGCTCTGCACAAGTCTTACAAACAAATGTAGCAATTGAAAAGCCTATTATCTTTTATCCAACAATTCTAACAGCATGTGCTGAATTAACGAAAGTATTCATGAATCTCAAGTCGACCAGTAGGTGCAACTGGATGACCCGCCTGATCTGTGCTGCTGTGGCCCTGTATGAATTACCGTCTAGGTACTACGCCAATGTCACGATATAGTCAACTCTCAAGTATACGTAGCTAGTATGTATAGCGACAACGGCAACTACGGCAACAACAAGAACAAGAACACCAGTTAGAAGAACATCATTAATAGACCAACCGGTTTCTTCGCTCGTCTACAGTCTGTACAATGACATGGATCTCGCTGCGTACCCCCACCCGAGATATGCGCTCTGGCATGCACTTCCAATGCAGACTCTCAACGGCTACCAGAATGTATGTACACTACATTCTCGCCCGCGACCTAATTAGGCCAGGCGAGTGGTCAGTGGAGATGGACGTGCAGGAATTGGGCCGTGCCATATTCCGGACATACAGCGTAAGATAACTGCAATACCCTCCCTGTCTCTTCTCGGCTAGCTTTCAACCATTGGAGTCTGGCGGCATGGAATTATGTATCTTGATCAATTTTTTTCTGTCGCGAGTCAACTACTGCATTCAGACCCGTCCCCCACTCTTGCACAAATTCTCGATGGCGAGTATTTGCCCAGTACCGCGTTTTCCCCCGGCTCTTCGG
Organism: Xylariaceae sp. X802; assembly: GCA_028637635.1. Classification (NCBI taxonomy): domain Eukaryota; kingdom Fungi; phylum Ascomycota; class Sordariomycetes; order Xylariales; family Xylariaceae; species Xylariaceae sp. X802. Next base: position 1,187,047 of record JAJFDH010000001.1, on the reverse strand, counting down.
ACTTCCTGTCCTGATTTCCCTTCGCCTATACAATGGGGCTCCCCAGCAGCTAACTAGCTATTGCACATCTCTTTAGACCCTTTCCAGTTATCTAAAAAGAAAAAAAGTACAAAAAAGAGTATCGTACGGCTCCAGTTTCTCTACCCCAAGCACCAGCTTCTAACCGAACCACACTCGGGCAGAGACGTCCTGGTGTCGATTGCCCTCGACTCAACGGTGCCCAATCCGACGCGCAGTTTTCTCCGATAACCCTAAAACCAAATTTGTATTTAATGCCGCCAAGCATGGAGAACAACTCCATGGAACCAAGCCAAAAACAAAAAAGAAACAAAAGAAAGGGAAAAAAAAAGGCCAGAATTGACCCCCGTTTCCTAGCGTGGACCTAAAGCGCCTCATAACCCCAATATGTGAAATTCCAAAATCCCCTTGACCCTGCTTTTGTCGACCAGAGAAAATTATTAACCCGCCTCTTCCTCAATGGTGGGACGATTGGCCCCAAAGCCCATCTGTGAGTGTTAGGTCCATGCACAGGCTCCCTTCCCCCTCGCCAACCGCCCTCCTCCTCCTTCTATGCTCCTCTTTGTAGTCCCTTGTTCCCGATACCACGGGTTCGGCGGGTCTATACGGTAGCCCACGCCCGCGTCTGGTGTTGCTTGACCATGGCATCAATGGCCTGAGTAACCTCCAGTATGTCCCTCTCGGCCTTCTCTATCGATGCCGAGCGGCTGCTGGTCTCCCCCTTCCATCGAATGATATCGCTACTCAGCTTGTTGTATTTGCGTTGCTTCTTCTCGATATCCTTGCACAACTTGCAGACGTCGGGGTTTCGAATCGTGTTATAGACGAATTTGAGCCCGCACGTCTCGCCCGTCCGGTATTCCTTATTACATTGCTCCCGGAAATGACCCCACCTCCAGAACCCGCAATTCCAGCGCGTCTGGTCAAAGAAGCACATTGTGTTTCGTTGTCGGTGATGGGCGCTGCGGTGCCGGGCCGGGGAAACGAACGGGTGGCAGCACGGGGCCGCGAGCTGACGCGGAGCGCGGAGAGCGGAGAGTGGAGAGCTTGGGAACGAGTCCGACGACCGGTGATGTACGGCCTAGCTCTGTAGAACGTAATTTGGGATAAAGCGCGGGTTGGTGACCCTCACAATCGATACTCTAATAAGCACACGATCGGGATCGGGGAGGTAACAGTAGGCCTGATCGGACCTGCATACGACGGCCGTAAGCTGCCGGTCGACGAAATGTGATAATCGGAGGCGTAGCCGGCTAGCCTCAACGACAGCAAACTGTCTCAACGATAGACTGGTAGCAGAAAGAATAGAACGAGAGTTGTAGCACTGGGACGTCTTGGCACGTACTGGGGTTTCCTCGGGAACTCAGCGGCATCTCGAGATGGTTACGGATACTTATAGTGTTGCTCGCCTCCCGAAAACCCGTAGTTGATACTATTGTTGGCGACCAATATGCTCGAACCAGCACAGATGGCACCAGAGAGCTGTCGATGACAAGTTGACAACTCAGGCTTTCTATTTACTGATTGAGGTTGCATGGCCACCTCGCATCGTCCCTCTTAGGAATCCTCATTCGAGGGCTGTGTGAATGCCACGTTTGCTACGGTTAGACTTATGCCGGTTTCCCCACCAGGGTGCGGACGGTCCCTTGGGCCCTTGGGCTTCGCAAGCCCGTTGACGTCGACCGTTTCTCTAGCATCCAAAGCGTCATCTGGTTCGAGAGGCCCAGGAGCCAGCGTTGTTCCTTCGCCTTCCCGGCGTGTCCCCATTGGTCCGATTTCCTGGACGGCCGTCCTCCGACAGACCCTAGCATACGCTACACCATGCATGGGAAGGGGAACCCCTTAGCCTCGACGGCCAGAGGTACCAAGGACTTTTTGCCCTCTCCCCGTCGTCCCCTATCCCGTCCCACACGCTCCCAAGTCGTTTGCCGCATGCAGCCAGGGTGGATGGGCCTACCCACTGGACCCGATATGCAGGCCACACCTGGCCCACACGGATAGGTACCAACCTTTGCCGTTTCAGGCAACCTACTCTTCGACACAGGCATGTTCCGACGATCACTGGAACGAGAATCAATGTTCATACCCTTGTCCCAACTCGACGAGCGACCCCCAGCCCGCCCTGAGCCCTGAGCCCTGAGCCCTGGACGGGCGATGGGCGACGGGCGACGGGCGACGGGCGACGGGCGACGGGCGACAGGCGACAGGCGACAGGCGACTGGCGGGCTGGCGACGGGACAACTCCGTGGGTGGCGATTGCACAGCTACTCAGGGTGAGCGTCCCGCGTCGATATTGCATCTCTACCTTTGCGTTGTATTTGGACTTGTACGTGTGGCCATTGATGCTAGACTGCTAGTTGTATACCCAGAGCCGAGTGATGCGTGGACTGCAGCGTCAGTAGTCAATGCTTCGGCATTCGAAGTGGCCGCGAGATAGGGGGGGATGTCTACGGTCTACGGTCTGCCTGAGGGTTCAATCCCATGTAGTCGGGAATGTTCAATATCATAAGTTGTATCAGCTGCCCACGCAAACTGGCATTGTAGCACTACATATCCTCGATGCGGTCGTGTTAAGTGCTAGGTCCAGTCATTCTTCGTGCTGTAGTGCGTCTTCCGGTACCGGAATTTGGAGATCCTTGGACTTGCGTGGACGTCTTGGATGTGATTTGAGTGCTCTGGAGTAGACAGCCAATGGCAGGCGGCAAGGGGTGACGAAGGGCAAGTATTTCCGGTGCGTGATAGATGCTAAGTGATGAGAGGCGCGAGTTGCCTCACTATGCGAAGAGCGTACCAGATCACATGAGGGCCAGCAAGGCTCTGTGTTGTTATACACTTCAGAGACGTCGTGTGTTCGTTAAACTCGTTTCAAAACGTCTGGCTTCCCGAAGAAATCCATCCTCATGTTGTCCTGGCCAGCTAGCCACGTCGGCAGAGATGATACTAGAACCTTACCCGCAGCTAACAATAGAATCATGACTTGCGGTTCGGGAATCTGGGCCCTCGATACGGCCAGCGGCAGAGTTCCGGAGAGCTGCTAAGTAGGTATGCATAACGGCGCACAACCTGGTCCATATATACCCAGTGTTCATGAGCGATGACGGACAAGATTAGTATGCGACTGTTGGCGTTAGTTTGGGGGACTGGCTATGACTATCCATGGGCAGGGTTCCAACCACGCTGAAGGTCTCTGTTTACACGAGAACGTCTTGCGAGTGTACCGAAGCACCTTCCAGCCCGATGAGTAATATACATTAGAACGCGGGCTTTGGATCTTCACCCAAGGTAGTTGGACCCGCGGTGTAGTCGCAACGTGGCAATGGTCTTGTGGCCATGTTTGGCCCACCGCCACAAGCTCGACCCCAGTTCAAAGAAGCTTGACGCAGAAGAGATATTTTGGTACTCGTTTGTGTTTTCCCGCTCGCTCATGGCGGTTGAGTAGCTGGCCACTACTACGGCCGCAGCTGTACTAATTGACCGTCTTAACGCTGTCCACGGAGCAACGAGGTTGTCGGTCGAGGAAATCAGGACAAGTCATCGAGACGGCCGTACCAAACACACGACGAGTAAATGAGTTGATAACCCGAGATGACGCTGATGGGACACACACCAACGGACATCATCATTCATCCTACTGCCTCAACCCCCAGAGTTGGAAAACGGTAGGTCTATATGAAGTCACGATGGGTTGAACATCTGCGAGACTCCAGGTGGCCGCTTGTTCCGTTCTGGTTGGAATGACATCAAATGTTACATTGCCGCTACCTCTCCTATTCCTCGGATAAGTGTTGTTGCATGAAAACGTGTGACTTATCAGGAATTCGTGCGGGCTGCACTGTAAGGAGGGCGTATCAGGGGGCGCGGTTATGCATACTGGCTGCTAAACAAAGTATGCTGCGGTACGGCCATGTATATCCTGGTCATCCGCAACGGTAAGTTTATTTGAACTTTCAAAGAAGCGCCTCGGGCGATTCTCTGCTCCCTCGAAGAGGACGGGGGCCGAAGCCGGATGCCGCTCTCATGGTGTTCGGTGTTCGATTCCAACCGAATATTCCCGTGTGGGGTAGCAATGGGCATACAATTCCATGTACACTGCGTACTGCCGGTACATGTTGATAAACCTAAGTCGCGTGAGAACGGCCTCAGCTAAAGCGTGGATAGGGCTGCAAACCATAGGTAGGCGCTGGGGAAGTTTGATTATAAGATCCTCGGGCCGTTCCGCTACACCCTACATTACTCCGTGCTGCATGCTGGCTAATAACCGTGGGTCCTACTCACGAGGGTCCCATCCAGAACGCAACGGGCATTACCAGTTGGGTATCACCCAAGAATCCACCAACTTCGTTCCATGACCTCTTTAGTCTGGATCAGGCACCATGCCGAGGAAATAAAATGTATACATCATGAACGATCATGTGTTAGCAACCATATGCGTAACCTACGCATCTAAGCTGGAGACGCTAAAGTGCTGTGCCTTCGATAGAACCCAACGATACCACCTCCCTATTCCTTTGTTGTAGTGTAGCTCTACCTTATCTCCATCCCGAACAGAGGTGGGGAACACAACCCAATATCCCGGAGAGATCCTTGGCGGGATGCGACGATCTCACGAGTTGGCAATCAGGGTTCAAATAGCTGATCAGGTTATGTTCCAAGCCGCAACCGTGGCAACCAAGTTGAGCCGTTGGCTAGGTGCCATCACCCGTAAGGCGACCGTCGTGGGGCCGACTTACCTCTGGCCCATTCCGGGACCGCCCTGTTGCATGCAGATATCGCGCATCACCGTTAGGTCCACGGCCGACGAAAAGCGACAGCCAAGCAGCGGGGTCCTGGCGATCCTGACGCACAGGCTGACACAACGTCTAGATCTATTATAGAGCTCTCTAAAGCCGGCTAGGCTGCTGTGTAACTCCTGTAGCCCGGATGGAGCTGCGCAGGTTCAAAATCGATTTGCTCGATCAATGACAACAACCACAGCCACATTAAGCCTTGCAAGCCCTGGTTTCTTCTCATTCCCTCACCGTCTTTCTCAGGCACCCGGACTGGACAGATCGAGCCTGTAGCTGGACATAATCTAATGTTAGGCTTCGTTCTTGCACGTGATCGGCGCAAGGTTGAGCAAACAATGTGTTGGCAGAGGCCCTTGCGCATCTGATTTCGATGCCTTAAAGGGCGGCCATTGGTACAGCTCCGTACGTTGAACTGATTGAGGGGCGATATTTCTCCATACTATGATGTGATATCTTGACAGTTTGGTTTATAATTCGACTCAATCTTCAGCGGCTATTCTGCACCACCACGGCTTGGCGACCCTCAGGAACGTATCAAGGTAGCATAGCTCATCGCCGATCAGCACATTGTAGCCTCGTGTGATCGGATCTCTGGGACAGCTAGAGCAAATACGTTTGCGTCCAACAGCCTTGTCATTAGCTGGTCGCCTTGCGCGTACGTGGAACCGTATTGATGACCTAATTCGGTGGTCACACAGCCTAGCGCACTGAAGCCCGAGGCCAGGATTGACCAGTAGGGCGGAACCGGGGATTGGGTGTGCAAGTCATTGGGCACTAATCACGGGTTGGGGACACAACAAAAGCATGCTCGTACTCGGCGGCCAGAACCACGGCCTGACTAATGGCGTTCGTCGGTCTAAAGCAGCAGCCACCGGCCGACGTATGGGAAGCCAAGCGCCGTGGCTCGTCGTGGCCAGTTTGCCTCTCCGGTTGATGAGCACTACATATCACGCTTGTTCTCCGCCTGCCGTCTCACGCGGGCGTTCCTGAGTGGAGACGGAGCCAGCACGATCTCGATTGATAAAAGTTCTCGTCCATCGTCTCTGTCAGTCCCTTAAGGTCTCGGGGTTTGCCATGATGACGAGACTTGGGAGTTTCACGGGACTGACAGATGCTGCCCGACTACATCGTACACACAAATGTAGGTGCATAACATGCCGGGGCGCAATTGCTATGTAGCCGAGCTGTACGATTTTATGGGACCCGGGTGATGCTGCTGACATACAGCAAACTCACATACTGTAGCTCGATTCCCACGTTTTGGTTCCTGCCAGGCACATCCAACGTGCACCAGGCGGGTCTAGCCTCGGGTTCCTAGCGTAGGTTAGGTAGATGTACATAGTAAAGCGAAGGGGAGGGTAGGTAAGTTGCCTTAGGCCCATGCTGAGCTTGCCAACGACGTATCTGATCTTGTTGGGCGGACCGCGGAGACATGGTGTGAGATGTGGCATTAGTGAGACGGAGGAATGTCGAGCATTTGACAGATCGGGCATTAGTGATGGCCCAAAATGAGGGCCGCAACGGGTATGAAAACATCCCTACAGTAGTCAGTTTCAATCGAGCTGTGTCCGGTAGTGAGTACGTAACAGATTCTTTTCAACATTTATTAACTGTCAAAAGACATGTGTATGATGTATGAGCTGGATTGCAGTGAGGTTCATAGAAGACGACCTGAGGATTCCGTGCTAGGTACATAGAATAGGTACGAAGTACATATGTCCGTATCGCGCAAGATAACCGCTGAGTTATGTAAGGACACCAAGCTAACTACGGGGTGTTGATATTTGTGCGCCTGCGTTTCCCTATCCGTACACCTTCGGTCTGTTTCGGTTTGCCAAATTGGCCCAATCTGGTTACCCTACCCACAGCGGCAGCCGAATAGTCAGTCAGCCAGCTGACCCGCGGCTGACTTGGACCAAAGGATGCATGGTTAAGGACACCGAGGTGCACCAATATAAGTGCTTGCTTGGCCTACCATGCTGTTTGGCCATCCGAGCGTCGCTACGATTCGATCTACCTAACTAAACGGGTTAGTCGGGTGGCCGAACGATAGTCTAGGCTAGGCAGACCCCACCTCGGCTCAGCTCCAGCCGTTGAATCATCGGTTACGTGCTTACCTTCCGTACCGATATTGCTGCCTCGATAACGCGTCTTCCCTTTCCTCACTCATAAGTGAATCTACCGCATTATGGCAATCCCTTCCGGTTGGTCTGGGGGCCTCGCCTAGAACAAGCACTTCACATCCGTCACCCTTCCCGTTCTGTCATCGAATCCTCTCCGTCACCTCAGCCTGCGGCATGCATGGTGGATGGTGCGAATCTTAATTTGCGTTCCGATAGTAAAGTCTAAAAAGAAGTCTGCCGTATTTGTACTTACACCCGGGCACATCCACCTTGGCCTGTCCCTTGGCTTGTCCCAAGGTGTCGTTTCCTCGCCATCTCCTCTGCAGCCACCTGCGCCCCGCGTGTTATCGCTCGCTTTTGAGCACGGAACCCGGCCCGATGTAGCTGCGGCTTGTCAAGGCAGCCTTATGATCTGACCTCAATTGCAGCCATGGCGGCGTCCGCTCATCAATCTGCGTTGTCACCTCTTATCGTGCACGGCAATGTCACCTCGCCTCAGAGCGACCGCGGTGAGGTGGCCTCGGAAACGGCCACAATTGATGCCCAATCAATCACAACAGTTGTGGCTGGCGCTCGCGAAACGGTTGAGCTCCAGAGTCTAGAAAGTTCGCATGGCGTACCCCGTCTCATGCTGGCGGATCCGGCTAATGCGAAAACCCCTCCAGCCGAGCCCAATCTTGTAGACCGTGGATTCACCTCAACACAAAATAGTCGTATGCCGATACCACAGTTGAGTGGGGGAACCGCAATGCAGGCCGTCACTGCGAACTCGCCATTACTACTGCTGTGCCCCGGGCGGCATGCATTGAGCTTAGACCGTCTCCCGAATGAGATACTGATGCAAATTCTCGGGTTTCTGGACATAAGCGATCTTCTCGCTACATCAAGGGTAAGTCATGCGACTAAGATTTCGACGGCCCTTCAGAAGTAACGCGATTCCTAAATTCAGTCTGATTCTATTGGAACCTCGTCATCCCCTTCATCTCTGTAACATGAACCAAAGCTTCGTCTTCTATCTCAGTTTCCTTTTCGTCCAACGTGACCATCTCCAACATTTAATGATCTAAGCTACACTCTTCATCTCAGAGAGTTTTTCCGATTCCAAGCATAGCTTCGATTATTTTACTCCTACATTCATTTGGGTTATATTGGTATGCCGTCTAGAGCCGGATCTCGTGGCTAACATGATGGTTAGATCAATCACCACTTTCGTAATCTCTCTCTGGCTCCCATTCTACACAGATATCGGTTACAGCGCGCCCGGGTCTTACTCCCGCCGCTATTGACTTCGCCATCACGACCTACACTTGCGGATCTAATCGCCCGGCATATCTTCCTCACAAACACGACACAGATCTCGCGCCGTCTGGCCAGGAACCTAGTTGCCATCCGTCTCTCTCGCCGCCTACCTCAACGCCCCTCCGCTGAAACCCTTGTCCAACGTGGCGTTTTACCCCCAGAATGCTTTTCTAGTTGCGGCTGCGCGCCAATTGCGCCTGCTCTCGTGGCCAAGAGACGCGCAGTTGAGAAGGAAAAGCTCAAGGATGAACTTCGCCGTTGGGTTGGGGGTGTTTGGCGGGGCGAGGTTAAAGTGCGCAGTGAGTGGGTGAAAAAGTGGGAAGAGCGCGCTGGTATCGGGCGGGTGTGGCGACTCCGTCGCTTCTGGGAACGGGTTGCGCAAGGAGATATCTAGAATGCAGGCAATGGTGAGTGAGGTGTCCCATGACTCAAAGTCGGGTCAGCATACGTGTGTACGAACCTTTCTGTCTTTTCCCCTGAGTTATCGGCGGCGCCTTGGAGTTTCGATATCTGCATTACGGTTGCTGGATAAACTGGTGCATACACGCTGGCGCTCTTGATGTGTTCATGAAACTTGCTCAACGAATTGATGCGTACGAAGCTCACTGCGAATTTCACGGCGTTGGCGCGCGGGTCCGAAGGAGGAAGGGGACCTGGGCAAATTGTATTTACATTCATGCATACTTAGACTGTACATGATTGCCGTATGAATGGTTAGCCAGCGTATTCAACTGCTTGGCTGCCGCAGTATACGTTGAATATCACTTATGACAATCAATCATTCATTATTCACGGTCTACGCTGCTTATTTCTTCCCTTGGGGCTCTGTCGATCGCGTAGCGCGCTATGAGTCTCTCACGGGGAATGTGTTTGCGTACCTGACGTATTCATCCAGTAGGTGTTCTATATATAGTGAATGGGAATAGGTGAAAGGGGTTGCATGTCACTCGCCCAGCGGCGATGACTCATGGGCTTACTGTGAAGATAGTGCTAAGATTACTCTCCTTTCTTTCACAATGAGGAAGAATATGTCCATAAATATGCTGGGAAAAGTACCACCTTGATCTTGTTCGTTCAGATCCTATCGCCAGTACGCATCCAGGCATTAAGTCATTATTTCACTGCGGTCCGAGGGACGAAGCACATTACATCCTTATAAGCTTCATTAATTATTTCATTATACCCTGGCGGCAAGGAGCTGTCTACTTCTCAGGCTATAGGTTTCGGATCTGCTTGTCCGATGTCAGCTATATGTAGATAGCAGAAGACAAGCATCTAGCTTCTTTGTTTGTTTCCCCCCCTCACCGCTACGAAGCACTATGTATGTTGTTTGTAACATTCATCGCTCGGGTTGAGATCGGGGGGTTGGGGTAGTCCGGACGCGTGGAATGCGTGACACCTTGCCCGTCCTGATACCCTTTCTTGGTTCTCAGTGGCACAGGAGGTGCGTTTCCCGCCGTCACTTTCACTGGACACCCGTTAGCCCATGTGGGGGCTCTTAAAAGGAGGTGGTAAAGTTCTTTCGAGTCACGCCATGCTATGGCCGAAACCGAAAACCATCCCACTCATCTTCGTCCTCGTCTTCCTCCTCATCGTCATCGCCTTCATCCTTGCCACCGATTGACATAGAAAGTAGATTCCCTTTTTCTGTTGTATCTTTGGATTGTGTCTTCAGTGCTGCTTCGCCTTGGAGAGTCATCACACTCGCCCTACGCAGTTGCTCGCGGCGCTCCTTGAGCCGGCGCACGCGGCCCTCGAGCTCTTCCATCTCCTCAAACTCGGTTTCCAGCGCACGCGTCGCATCCTCGCGCTCGTCGGCGATCTGAGCCTCTGCAGCTTGTTTCAGTCGCTCGTTAGCCTCTTCCTGAGACTTTGCGGCGACCTGCGCCGTCGTCATTGCTGGTGCTGAGATAGTCGCGTCTGCGAAAGGGTGGCGCGGGTTGCCGGCTGGAGGTAGGGCGAGTGGTGGCGCCGCGGCATCCAGCGCTGACATCTCTGCTTCGAAGGCGGCCCACTCGGCCTCGTCGACGGCACCTGACGAGACAGGTGGAGCGGTGGCGCCGTTACTAATAGATTGCGCATCAATCATATTTCGAGCTGGCACATTAGTCATATCGTCAGATATCGGCCTTGACATCGGTGGTTGCTGTTGCGACAATACTGATGCTGACACCCCTGAGATTGAACTAGCATCTGAACCGACAAGAGGAGAGCGGCCAATCGATGTAACTCTTGGTGTCGATACGGCCGAGTTAGAACTCGCAAGAGGTGTAGCAGGCCGAGAAGGTATAGCGATCTCAACTCCTTGCACGGGTGCCCCTGAAGCTCTACGGGTCTTACCGGAAGGTATCTGTGTAGTTTTCTCCTTTTCCTTGTCCATGTCCTTGCCACCTTCTATCCCATTCGCCAAACCATCGGTGACAGTGCTAGGCTTGCTTCGCTTTGTACGTATCGTTCCTGAATCCTGATCGGTGTTTGACATGGGCTCGCCGACATCTTCGCCGCGTTTCCGTTTGTGTGTGCTTTCGTCCAAGGCTTGCGCGGGAGCGTTCTGCTGCTGTTGTAGAGCTTGCAGCCTTTGTTTGTGGGGCTGACTGCGAATGTGCGCGTCCCACAAAGACTCTGTCCTTACAAGGTCTTGACAAAGTCTGCAGAACAACTTCCCAGCATCTGAGTAGGTCGCGAGAGGATGCTTGATGCGATGTTCGGCGCGGTGGGCGCGCAATAAGGCGCGGGCATCAGCCATTCAGGATATATGATGTGTCGAACGCGATGGTATCAGGAATGTTTCTTGAAGAGTAGGTAAGTATTTCGGGTTTCAAGTCGCAGGTTGGTTGAGATTGTAGTGTAGATGTGAGGTCAGGAAACAAGCAAGATTGGGCTGTTGTCTCATTTGTTGAAAAGAGCTATGACGAGGTGGGTATTAGCGGACAGGGGGCTCCATTAGGGTCACAAAGCACCGTTTGGTACTAACTCCAACTGCCATGCACTAACCCCAACGGGTAGGTGACTAGTTAGCAGTGCTATCGGGTGCTGACTAAAGTGCGCTACCGTGCACTATTGATTCTCGACTCGGGGATTTATATAGGTACTACCTAGATAGGTACGAACTACCTACACCACTATGTAGAGATGCCCCGCGCTAGCCTAAGTACCCGTATCTCAGTACATTCGTGTGCGGTCACGTCTCACGTCCATCTACACTCCAAGGAAGCAACGAGGTACACGGGCGCTGCTGCGAACACAACGATTTTTCCTTCGTCATCTCCTCTGGCACGCCATTCTCAGACCATGGAATTTACCTAATACCGAGGTTCTGCCTGCTCACGACGATTATCGATAGCCCCATGCAAGGACGAGTCCGGACGTCCACACCTTCGGCCTCCTCTGCCACATCGCCATGGATGAAGAACAGCAGCAGCAACAGCAGGTCGCCGCCACCTGGCCACCTCCGCCTCGTTTCTGGAAGGACTTCACCCCAGACAACATCGCTCGCTTTGAGCATCTACGGAGAGAATCCGCCGAGCGCTTAGGAATCCAAGACCCCCGAAATGTGCGTCTTGAGGGTCTGCCCCGCGAATTACGGAATCTACAGCCTCCTCTCGAACCCGAGGATGGAGAGTGGCGAGTCTTTGGCGACAGATACAAGTTGGAAGACGAACTTCCACACCTCGAGGACGGAGAGATCCGCCGGCTCTTCCCAGCGCCGGAGGAGAGGGACCAGGATGGGAAGCACTTCGATCGCGCAACCATCCTCAAGCGATTAGCGAAGTCTCTACTGCTGAACTTCCTCGAACTGACCGGTCTTCTAGCGACCAGCCCTGAAGCGGTACGTCTATCCCAAAATAGACTTCGTTGGTGGGAGTTGTGTCTTTCCTTATGATCTCTCGCTTAATGCGGAATAACAGGCCGAGGAGAAGATCACAGACCTGCGAGACCTCTTCATCAACTTCCATCACCTTATCAATGAGTACCGGCCACACCAAGCCCGCGAATCCCTCATATCGATGATGCAGTCGCAACTAGACCGGACACAAGCCGAGACAAATGCCATCCGCGACGCGAAAGACAAAGCCGAGCGCGTGCTCGAGGGACTCGGTAGCCTAACGATTGCGGATCCCATCGGCAGCACAACGGTCGAGAAAACCGAACCTTACAGCCTGGAGGCCGACGCCTGGGCTTTGATACTAGACTAGCATGTGGACGAAAAGGGGGAGTAAGGACTCTTGGGGAGTGGATTAAACGAAAGACACGGCAGTTTGGGGAAAACTATAAGGCGTTGGTGGTATGTACAACGGCTGCTTGGTCTTATCACTAGGAGTTGCGGCATCATGCATGGGAAAGCATAGAAGGCATCACGATATACCTAGGGGGACAAAAGTTTCAAGCTATGACGTACAAGTCCCTAGATTTGCAAATCTGTGCTTTATTCAGCGGGTAATTCTTGGTCCTTAATTTGTACATTCACGCTTCCTTGAGGAAGACCATCTTTTCTGGATCTGTTTCTTATTTTTTGTCTCAATCATGAATATTATTGTTTGGCGTGCGTTGCCGGTACTACGGGGGACCCGTGATTCGTTTGTTTACTAAGCTAGGCATTTGGATCTAAAGAACTTGCATACGTACGTTCATCCCTTCACAATCCTAACTCCCTATGATCGGGTTTCCAGGATGGCAATCTTGCCATTCCATCCCCCTTGCGGCAATATTACTCTCAGACAGGCAAGTCAATAAAGTGGCTCCATTACATGACTTACATGACTTTCTCGTAATCGAGGATAGATCCTGCTGCCGTTGAAGACTACCGTACTGAGCATAGCGAACTTGGATTCAGGTATTGTATCGCAGACTACACTACCTACCATTCCAAGCGCAGGGTAAGTCTTACGAGTTATGGGCTATGAAGGCGTATCAATCAGAGAAAACTGTTCTCTTTAGCAGGACTTGCGGCGTTGGTAGCGACTAAATCAGCATATGATCTGCCGTCACGATTGCCTTGCGGGGCTGTACCGGCTGGTATTGATGACTGTTGAGTTAGTTAGGTAGATCCCTGCGCCGCTTCATCATGCCGTAAGGGGGTCCGTATGTTCCCAGCGGACCTAGCTTTTAGTCGAGTCTCTCCAACTTGTCTAATAATGCGGCCTGGGTCGCCTACCGCCTCTCAATGAACCTATACAGTCTCCTTAGGTGGAAGCCCGAAACTATGCGAGTCGATATCATGACCAGACTGTTTCTCCGAGCCTGTAACACGGGGGCGTGGCCACGATGACGAAGAGTGCTTTGTATCAGCGGGAGAAGCCAGTCTCCAACGGGGGCGTTATCCGCCGCCCATACCACGTTCTTTTGCATTCTTGGGGAGGCAAACGGAACACATAGGTAGTAGAGAACTTGTGTCGTAAGCCGGAGAATCTTTGCTGGTGTTGTAGTGAGCAATAGGTAGCAAAGCGCGGCCTGAGCATTATCATGAAATTTTTTTCTTTTCTGCCTTCTAACATGACGTATCCGACTCCTCCCCCAGCCATAAGTCGTCTCGGCCGGCACGTTTTCCCAATCGGAATCGGAAACTTTCGATGATGGTATGACAGATCTTTGCCATCACTTTTAAACGTGGTCCAGTCTCTCTGGTAACTTTTGGCGTCAGTCAGCTCATCGGTTATTTGATACAGTAAAATCGGGGTATAAGCATGGAAAATATAAGCATAAATCTCGACTTAAGCATAGGATTTGGCGTTCCCGATAAAATTTGTATGGGAATAAGCATATATCGCTTTACTAGCATAAGCATAAGAATTTTAGCGCTGTCGCCCATATACCTAGCCTATCTCGGTTAGACCACCATGTCCATTTTGCGCTCTTAAATTAGCAACTCCATCCGAAGCTAAAAGCGGGGCGCGACGCGACTTGCCTACCTAATACCTAATAATTACCGGTGCCAACAACAACTTGACAATCTTGCGCTTCGAGTCTTCTGATTTCGAGACTTCAGTATTCGAGGCACGTAGGAACAGTATCATCGAGGCCTTTCGTCTATTCTGGCCATTGGCATCGCTTCCCAAGACATCATCAGTTGGTTTTGTGCTTCTTTTACTGTGCGTGCTGCCGATTCATGTATGTTCGTCCTATTCATCGCACAGAATGTGGACTACCGGTATCTCCTTGGCTGCCCGAAGGCTCCAAGTTGGTCACTGGCTCCGCATTATCGAGGGAGAAACTCACCTGGACTTTTATTGCCAGCCAATTTCTTAAGACTGCGAGGTACCCGTAGTCGGCAGTTCTTCTTGTTCAGCTACCTGTCCGTGACCGATTTGGAGCCTTCGGGCAGACAAGGAGGTACTAACATCCAAAAGCGGCGCTGATAAGGCATTGGCAATTACTCATGAGAAGACGATTCGGTGCCTGCGTAATGTCCAGACTTACGTTGTGATACCAAAAATGGTATGAAAAATGCCCCGTCTGCGAGGGGTATGGGTGCGACGATCATTGAACATGTGCTGCAAGCTAGCTCACACGTCGTTTCGTCCCAAGCAAGTTTATCTACTTTCCATTCAACATCGGCTGAGTTGCTGCAATGCGACGTCGAGCCCCTGAGAGTCAACTGTGGTTTCACGTTGCTGCGGCAGTGCCTGAAGGGCGCCTACGGGCCTTTGATGAGGCCAGAGGCCGCCTTTCAGTCGGTTTATGAAGCACGGGTGCTTCTTTTGTCCGGGAGACAGAGTAACATACCCGTCATTGCATACGGCTCATATATGACATCTTTCATGAATTGTTAGCTCGCCTAAAGAAAATCGCTGACAGCTCAAATCAATCCGACCTCTCCAACGTCACGTGGGACTACCACCATGATCCCCGTACGGGTTAGAAAACGACTGTGGATGAAAGCGACGGCCACGGCCATGAGAGGCTTACATTCAGAAGACTCCGTCTTATCGAGTGATACAGAAGATCGCAACCCGACTCAGGGTCCACTCAGCAGCGGATCGCCTCCCTCTACGCCGCAAAGGCTCCTTTCCCCGCCTCGGTCTGCCCCATGGTCCTCGAGGTCTGCGCCTGCGCTCCTAGAGATCCTGACGGATGATCCTAGCAACACACCAGACAGCAGTCGTGAGAAAGAGAACAGCATCTCACTGCAAGAGGTTGACGATAAAATCGTCGAGGTACTCAGGAAGCCCCTATTGAAGATGCAACTCAACAGAAATAAGGCCGGCAACAATTATCTCTTCGAGGCGATACCACCGGGTGATCCGCAAATGACAGTCGTAAATATAGGCCACACGGCCAGAACGGAGCAGCGCAGACTGAAGGAGATCGGCACGCAGTGTGGCCACTTCTCCATTAAGCAAGAGGAGGACCCCGAAGGCAGCCCTATCATCCTGTATAAAAAGGCGGAGCTGCTAATGCAGGCAGAGTTGTACAATTGCAAGTATCAATTCGCATGTTCTTGTCGGAGGGCGCACAGGGAATATTTCAGCGTGGACAAGGCCACCGCGCAGGAGATGATCCAACGCTGGCGAGCTTTCTGCAAATCGGATCCCTACGATGCCGATGGGAACCTGCTGCCCTTCTGGGACTATCGCTTACGACGACACAAGCATCTGGACAACGACTTTCACTCACTTCAGGTTTTGAGCGAAGAGGAGGGACTGCGGATGCGGTGGAAGCGCTTCTCAAACCCGACGAAGTTGGAGAAACTCTACTTCGACGTTGCCTTTTTGAACGGAAGAGAGGAGAGTAGAATAGAGTGGCTTTTACGCATACATACTTGGAGCACGACCTTGGCACTGACCCGATAGTTTTTTGAGCAAGCCCGGCGGAATCGCTGGCTAAAGTATTTCAAAAATAATGAACCTACTTGGGAGAGACGGTAGCATAGAAGCTTTGGTAACTGACGATTCCCATTTAGGGTCGGGCTCAAATCTTCTTCAGCTTGGTCTCGACAGTGACGGCGAGGGAAGAAAGTGACTGAGTGGCGCTGAGGAGGTCGAGAAACGGTATGTCGACCTTCAGAGCGGTCCAGAGCCAGGTTCGGAATTCAGATGCAATCATGCTATCCACTCCGAATTCGGCGAAGGACTTTTTGTCGTCAATTTGGTTCAGAGTTGTCAGGGTCAAGTTAGAGAATTGCTTCCTGACAATTCTCAGAACCGCATCACGCAGAGAATCAGCATCTGACTCGGCGAGCAGGATACCGGAGTCCATCGTGGCCGGCAGCTCTTTGGCCCATATCGCAGTACTGTCAGCAAAGCGACCTTGGGTACCAGAATGGCGCTCTCCCAACTCAGACTGCTCAGCGGCAAGCGCTTCGGCTAGTATACAAGATCGGGGGTCAAGCATGGGGAGATTGTTAACATCAAATCCCTTGGCCATGAGGTTTTTGAATCCGAGTGATTCCATTCCGGTAAGGATATGAGCCTCACCAGGGTCGTCTTGCGTTCCTGTCGTGAGAGCAAAATCCACGACTTGCAAAAATTCTTCTTCGGTGATCGGGTAGATGCCTTTTCGCAACAGGATGCGTTCGATATCCGGATTCTCATGCAGATAGCCCACCCCTGAAATCATCCCCAATCCGACAGATACCGCCGGCTTTCCTTGCTCTCGCCGCCAGCGCGCAAAGGCATCGAGGAAACCATTGGACGCACAGTAATTCGCCTCGGTAGCAATCCCGACGGTACCAGAAACGGACGACGTTAACAGAAAGAAATCTAGGGCCTCGTCGTGCCCTTCCAGCGCTGTATGCAAGTTCCACGCGCCCGACCATTTTGCATCGATTCCCTGGTGCCAGGCATCATGCGTCATACGAGAGAAAAGTGATTCTCGAAGACCCATAGCGGCGTGAATGACGCCTCCAATACCATTCCCAATGGAAGCGCACACTCTCACAGCCTTTTGTACGTCATCGAAAGACGTCACATCCCCCTTGAGAACTTTCGCATCGACCCCGTCCTCACCCAAAAGTCTGATTAGCTTTCGGGCGTTGGGCATGTCACAACCAGATCTTCCAAGAAAAACTAGGTGCCGTGCACCTCTGAAACAACGCCGTATTAGCTATATCTGGACAGATTCGACGGTGAAAGAATCGGGGAAAATCCTTACCGACTCGCCATCCAACGACTGAGGCTGCGTCCCAGACCACCGAGGCATCCGACCAATATATAGGCCTTTTTCGGGTCAAAAATTGACCTGTAATACGGCTCCGACACCTAATTTTCAGGTTAGCCCTGTCCTTTAATTGAACTGGTTGTTTCTGCTGCTTACTTGGATTTTCGACTTGGCATTTTCAAAAGAAACTACAACTTTTCCTACGCGATCACCAGAGGAGAAGTAGTGGTAAGCCTTGATCATGTCGGCAACGTCATATACCTTAATGGGCCCCGGCCTGGTTTGACGTGAGCGATACCACTCAACTGCGTCCTGAAGTAGTCTGGGTCCTTTTGTGTTAGCCATTCTAACTTGAAACGACCACGAAAGGAAGAGTGATAACCCACTGGGTGTAGACCTTGGTATGGTGTTCACCTCCATTGAAGAAGAGCTCGCTCAGGTCAAAGGCAGTGAATGTGGCGTTACGCTGGAAGACGGCCATGTCCAGATTGCCGGCATCCAGAAGTTCGCGCTTACCTACCTCGACAAACGTTCCGAAGTCCGCTATACAACTCCACGCAGCATGCATCAAGTCGCCGGTCAGCGAATTTAGGATAACATCAACGCCACGGCCAGCAGTCATCTTCTCGATACCTTCAACGAAAGAATTGTCGCGCGAGCTGAAGATATGCGATGCTGGCAAGCCGAAATGGGACATCAAGAAGCGCTTCTTGGCGTATGAGCCCACAGTGGCGAAGATGATCGCACCAATCTTCTGAGCCACTAGGAGGTAGTTTACAATGTCAGTAGATAAAATCACGAAGGGGTACTTGGTGTGACAGGTTTCACGTTGCCATAGGGGGTCTTGTTCAAATCCTCCGTCCATGAGATGCTCACTTACCATCAATAGCAGCCATTCCGAGTCCGCCAGTGCCAGCTTGAATCAAGACGGATTCACCCCGACGCAATTGCGCACGATCGCGCAACGCATATAGAGCCGTACTATATGCTACAGGTATCGTGGACATGACAGTGAATTCCTCTTCTGGGAACAGCTTGCATAATGTCCAGGCCGGCACGCGTTCGATGGTCGTGCAATGGTTTGGAAGCATTGCTACAACATGATCGCCTGGCTGAATGCCTTGGACGTCTGAAGCAGTTGCAGATACGACCCCGGCGAATTCACAGCTCAAGGTGGCGTCATGAGTTTCCACCCGTCCACTCGCCACGTAGAGGTCTTTCGCGTTCAAGCTGACGGCTTTGACGTGAACTTCCACGTATCCCGGTGGCAGTTCTTGCGGAACACTGCAAATCTGTTTGAAGTGAATTGAATCCGTGACGCCGGGTTTACCAAAGGCAAGACGTGCAGGGTGTGCAGATTTGAGTGTTACGGGGACAAGATGCCTTGGGTCTTGGGACCACATCCTGCGTCGGAAAAGAGAGTTCAGGTTGTGATCGGGGTAGAACCGACTGACAAAGAGGAGCCCGTTTGACTGGATAAATTCCTTGTCATCCACATCAGATTGAGGTACAAACACCTGAAGTACATTTCGGCAAGTGGTTTTGATATCCTGCTCAAAGTCGGAACGCGGTCCCACGTCGAAGACGACGAACCGTAAAGATGGCTGCTCCAACATCAGAGCTCGAGAAAGACCGTTTGACATAGTAAGTCTCGGGTTTGATTTCTTTAACAGACCGGTTCCGGTGATCCAGACCAGATCTTGAACTTTGTTGGTAATTATGCGCAGGGAATCCATCGCATCTGAACTCATAGATACGAGGAACTCTTGCTCTAATTCCAAAAGGGAGAGACAAATGGTGTCTTCCGCTATCGGACACGAGGCTATCTCTGCTAAAGTCGCGCTGCTTACTTTACTGATGCCAGCGTCTCCTTCCAAATAGCTTGTTAAAGGATCGACGATTGCTTGTATTGTAGTTGACAGCTCCCTGTACTTTTGTCGTGTCAGTATTGGGAAGACTCGACAGGTGCGCGTTTACTTACTATAACCAGCACCTCTCTAGGCTTCGACGGACGAGGGTTATCATGTCGAGTAATCATGATAATGTTGTTTCCGATGTCGATTGTTTTGAAGCGAGTATTGCTCAACGCAGTCATGGCCTCGTTGGACTTACGAGAAATCACGATGCCGCGATCATTGACCATTGCCAAAACCTTGGACGGCGCGCTCAACCAAGACTGAGAAGACTCGGCGTACTGGCACGGAAGAGTCAGGACAAGACATACACGTCGAAAATCCTGGAAACAAAGTTCACATGAGAGTATTTAACCCCCTTATTGGCATGAAATATGAGAAACAATTGGGGATTCAAACTTACTCCTGGAATTAGAACCACATCAAATGTATCGGAATCATCCACCTCAATATCGCCAGTTTCAAGAATTCTCCCGAATCGCCACTCTCGACAGCGTGGAAATGCGGAACCCATGTCGAGGAGGCCCTGCCACTGTTTAGTCCTGGAATTAGAACGGTAGCCAAGTTCTAGAATGCGCATCCCTGGGAATTTATGACCAGCGAGGTCAAGGACGGCGCCAATCATGGCTCCAGTTTTATCATCGGCAACGTCCTGGGTTTGCCGGCTGAGGTAATCATTCACGTACTCGTCAATGTGTTCCGACCGGCTCGAGTAAAGGCGCATGATATCTGGCTTCCATCGGATGCGAAGACAAGGGTGGCGCTGCAGATCCATTTCATTCCTATTATCGGGGTCCCATGATCTCTTCCCCGTGTATTGCGACATACGGATGCCTTTCATATCGAGTATCAGAGCCGAATCTGGACCTCGCATAGTGAAAGCGGTCGTGCAGGTAGAAGCACTTGTTTTAGCTGCTCTGGTGTGGATCATCGCATCAGTCGGATACTCCTTCAAGATGCGAATCCGGCATTCAGCAATGAAGACTGGAAGATAGGCTCGGAGTGAAGTAATGTTTCCTCCAGAACCGCCGAAAATCGCGGCCTGAAACCCCGCATCTATGTCGATGGGATGCAGATGATAAGGTGTTCCTAATGCATCGTGGCGTTGTAAGCTGGTGGTTGCGACGGCATGTGAATCCTGTTGACTGTTCTTCTCGACAGAAAGCTCCGTAATGGACCTGAAATATGGACCAAAGCTCAAGCCTTCTTCCTCGAGCTTGTCATACCAAGATTTCATGAAAGAAGTTTCATAGGCAATGGGACCTGAGACATTAACGATGGCCTTTGGCTGTACTGTTTCGCCCAACCGGATTTTTCCTGTGCAATGCATAGTGGCAGTTCCTTCGACCCACGAAGAAATCGTGAAATCGTGCCACTCCGATGACGACGTGGCAGTGGAAATCCTATGC
Source organism: Xylariaceae sp. X802 (assembly GCA_028637635.1). Taxonomy (NCBI): domain Eukaryota; kingdom Fungi; phylum Ascomycota; class Sordariomycetes; order Xylariales; family Xylariaceae; species Xylariaceae sp. X802. The sequence continues at coordinate 1,166,402 of JAJFDH010000001.1, read as the reverse complement.
CGTGTCAATGTCGTGTGTAGCTCGGTGTCTCGCGACTCAACGTCGTCATTAGCTTCAATAACGAGCGCGGCGTTGATAGAAACATTGCGAAATTCGAACCCTATTCCGCTGGGTCTGCCCTGTAGACCTCGTGCCTGGCACATCGCTTCCAAGGCCATTGCAAGATACCCTGCTGCTGGAAATACTATTTGCGACTCCAGCCTATGATCGTATAACCATGGAATTTCTCTCAGGCGGAGAATATTTCGCCAACCGAGATGAATTCCGCTGCCAGCAAGCTGCTGCGAACCAAGCAACTCATGTCGTACGTATCTTCGGTCGCGTAGGTCGACACTGGCTCGTGGCTCATGCCACAATAACTTGTCCTGATAATCCCAGGGATAGTGCGGCATATTGCGAAGCAGCAATATTTCTTTGGCGACGAGGTTAACCTCGGACCAGTTCAATGTGTGACCATGCGAATGCATTATACCAGCTAGTCTTTTCAAACTGAAATCGTCGTTCTGGTTCCTCGTTAGTGTCGAGCTATAGGGGAGGTGGCCTTTGCTGGTTTGAGCCTGTATTTGCTGAATAGGACCCCGGAGCGCGTGGTGCGGTCCTATCTCGATCAGATGATAGTCACCCCGGGCGAGGAGCGATTGGAGAGCCGAATTAAATCTGACCGGATTTTCGAGATTATGGCGCCAATATCTCGCTGTGCGTGCCCTTTCCACGAGAGCTGTGTCTTGATCATAGCCACCGCCGACGGTAGAGTACATTGTAATAGCTGGCATTTCCTCTGGACTTTCTTCCTCAAATAGCGGACTGATGAGGGTTTCATATTCAGCTCCAACATCGAGCATGAAACGAGAATGATATGCTCTATCTCCCGTTTCTAGTCTGCGAACGGGCTTCTTGAAGCTTTGTATCTCGGAGAACAAAAGTGCAATGGCCTCCTGTCCACCAGAGATGGTGACATTTCCCGGTGCATTATAGCAGGCAATACAGACCTCGTCCTGAAGGTTTAGCGTAGCGATGAGCTGCTCGGCGAATTCTGGCTCGATACCAGCCGCAATCATGGCGCCGCTGGTCTTGGCTCGAGAGACAGCGTACCCGCGCAGGTAAGCAATCGCAATGGATTGGGATGCGGTGAGTAGACCGGCTGCATAAGCTGCAGCAATCTCCCCCGACGAATGACCAATAGAGACAGAAGGAGAAATGCCCCAAGATTTGAGGACGTCGACCAGTCCCACCTGAATAGCAGTACAAAGTGACTGGCTATAGATGGGTTGATTGAGACAGCCTTCAGGATTCTGTTGACCGATTGCATCCTCCAAAGTCCATCTAGGAGCTACCTCGGATGGGAGGTTTTGCAAAGCCATGTCAAGTTTCCTTATAGTCGATAAGAAAACGGGACTTTGAGCTTGCAGCGTTCTTCCCACTATCGAGTCGCGGGTCAGTAAATATGAATGAGACCCCTTGGCCCGTATTCAACAATAAACACTAGTGGAGGAGTAATGATTTGATGGAACGGGATTGAACAAAAAAGGAGATACATACTCCCCTCATACTGTGTCCCTTGGCCATTGAACACGAAGGCAATGCGAAGTGGACTGATTAGATCAGAGCGGATATTCCTGTCTATCTTCGTGTCTAGACATCGTCCTTTTTCTGCTAGCAGGAAATTCCGAATCTTGAATTTAGTTGCCTCATGCGCGCAAGTCTGGGCGAGATTACTGAGAGGGACGGAGGTGCCCTGTACCAGCTCGATAATCTGCCTAGCCCGTTCTTCTAGAGAACCCTTGGATTTGGCTGATATAGGGAGAACAAACATGGCATCAGTTCTGTCGCATTCTGGTCCTTCTTGTAGTTGTGCTCTGCCAAGGTAACTATCGAGAGACTCAATAATGGCGTGAGAATTGGCGCCCCCATATCCGAACGAGTTGATACTCGCGCGACGAATTGCCCGAGGCCATGGCACAAGTTCTGTCACGACTTGCATATTAAAGAAGCCAAGACGCACTATATTCAAACGGGTCAGTACCACATCCATGTCCAAATTGTAGTTATCCTCACATTCTGGGTTCAATTTTTTCAGACCAAATGTCGGAGGGACTTGTTCGTGGCCGAACGCCAGGAGTACTTTCATCAGCGATGTTAATCCGCTTGCAGCTTCGCTATGTCCAAAGTTGGTTTTCACCTGGAATATCTGTAAGCTAAGAGTACTTGATCAAAAGGGCAAGGCTTTCTCTGAATTTGAGGTGGGTGAGACTCACCGAGCCGATCAGGAGTGGGTTGCCTTTTCTTGGGGCAAAGCACCGCCCTAGAGCCTCAATTTCTATCCTGTCTCCCACTGCAGTTCCAGTTCCGTGGCATTCAACATAATCAGTGTCAGAGAAGTTGAGACGAGCATGAGCATATGCTTTATTAATCAAGGTCTCTTGCTGATCAACAGATGGCTGCGCTATGCCGGGAGTTCTTCCATTTCTGTTCCGAGGGAATAATGTTAATCATTATCCGAAATCAGGGCATGTGAGAAAGAAAATATCGGTGGTTTTGGCGACAGATAGAAGCCGCAAGAGGAATGACTTACGAATTTACGGCTGTGGCGCGGATAATGCCGTAGATATGATCTCGATCATTCATTGCAGACGAAAGACGCTTCAAATAGACCGCATTCACAGCTTCGGCTCGGCCATAACCGTCAGCTGATTCGTCGAACGTGTGGCAAACTGAGGATGGTGAGAGAACACCTCCTTTCATGGTTTCAAGATGTTGCTCGGGGCTGAGAATCAAATTCACACCCGCCACAACCGCTGTGTCACAGTCTCCATTCATAATACCGCCAAGCGCCATGTGAAGGCAGTATAATGATGATGAACATGCAGTGTTTAGAGATAAACTAGAATGGCTTAGCTCTCAATTCGTGTCGGGATGGTGTCCTGCTTAAATACTTGCCTTGGTCCTTGTAAGTTGAATACATGACTGACCCTGTTGGAAATGATAGCCATGTTCGACCCAGTGGAGCTATATCGGTGAAGATAATCCGGATCTCGAAAATGCATGTTCGTAAAGTCAACAGTGAAGTTACCGACATAAACGCCAGTGTTTGTGCCGGACACCTCATCCATGGACAATCCCGCGTCCTCAAAGCACTCATATACAACTTCAAGAAGTTTCCGCTGGTGCGGATCCACTGCGCACTCAGATATTAGTTCGAGCCTCTATAGATTGAATTGCCACGCAAGAGCTTCAATCTATGGTTTTCGGATGCCCCTACTGAAGGCACATTTGGGAGGGAGGGAGGTTGAATCAGCTTACTATATGTTGCTTCGAGATTGTTTATTCCAAAGAACTTGTTGTCGAATTCACGCACGTCGTCTTTCAGAAAGTACCCGCCATTTGCACTCATGACACCTGCTCGATCGTTGTCTACATGGTGGAAACCATTGATGTTGAAACGCTGAGCAGGAACTGGACCTTGGGCTGACCGATTGTTTGAAATGAAATCCCACAATTCACAGGGCGAACGAACGTCGCCTGGTAGGCGACAAGCTTTGAGACCATTAATATATGCATTGAAAATGGATGCGGAATATCTCACCCATTCCGACAACACAGATGGGGTCGGCGTTTTCGTCCGTCCCATTGGGACCACTGTCTGATGCCATGACGTGATAAAGGACTCAGACGCGACTATATTTCGAAAGATCGATTGAACCAACTAATCCAATAAGTCACCGAAGGCGATAGAGTAGTGTTCAAAACTTGAAGTGAAGGTCATAGTTATAACACGATACTTATATGACAACATCCTTCACTGTTATATCAAGTCTGCCAAAAGGCTCATACCGCTGACGCAACACGATTCTGCCACACGGAGTTTCTACTGCATGGGGACAATGTAACGAGACCGTCACCAATATGCCCCTTATCCACGAGCAATCGGCTCTGCGACGAATGTAGGTCTCTGGAGTCACCATTCTATCCGGTTATTCCGACAGCCTCATCTCTACGCGACTCTGATTTTATCCATATGATAAAACGTATTTCTGTTTCGGTCATATCGACGGTAAGGCATAAGGGCAAAAGTGCCAAAGCAACTTCGGAATCCTACTGCATACCACCTATGTATTTTCGACAGAGCCCCTTCGATATTTTCCAGGACTGCCAGTATAACAGAGTAGAGAGGGAGGATCATCCAGCAAGGCTGTGGATGTAAGCTTCGTATGTTACTGCACGTTGAATGAAAATATCGGATTCAACCTGTCAGACTAACACTTCGCTTCGACGCTACATGAATACCCACGGTAGATCAATGAAACCTTTCGCAAATCGATTGCCCCTTTTGACCATTACTCGGCCCGTCTGATAGCGGCACAGGCTTACCGGGAGGAGATCCTGGCATGCGAATAAAACGTGTACTTGCGATTGTCAGATCGACGATAATACTTAAAGCCCGCTCGTGCGTTGCATCGACCGACCTGGAACACATAGGCTGGTAGTATTAACGGCACAGCAAGCCAGCGATGGAAGTTAGAACACACAGGCAGACTGGCGATGGCGAGTCGCGATGGGATGCACAGGCACGTAGGCAAGCTGGCGATGGAACACACATACAAGATATTAGGGGGCTACATTAATGGTCTGAGACATATATCCGACTTTTTTTAACTCAAATATGCCCGGAATGGGCCCTGTTTATGGGTGCAGTAGGCCAAATACCTTACATCTACGAGAGCACATGCAATTCCGAACCTGGTTACCTTCTAAGTAGACCGACCTTGGTGTCTCCTATGCGAGTATAGTAGACCTGGTGCCGACGATGTAAGTAGTAGGCCAGCCTGGCGCCTCCCGTATATTATTGCGGCAGACTGGCTTGATACCCACGGCCCGGGCCGCACTCATACAGACTACCTTGGAAAAGAGTCAGAATCTAAATGATTCCCACCATTCAGATGATTCGAGTACAGGTATAGCTTTGTGAGGTACAGGTGTGGCGCAAGGACCTTCACATTGGGCCGCGGTTAGCGTGTTCGCGTTGTTGATCGGCTTCGCCTCGCGACCTTCTTGGGGTAATCATATCGCAACGTAGCCTATGCATGTGCCGCACTGCCGCAGTCTGCTGCTAACTTCACGTAGAGCTTCGACCGAATGCGACATCTCCTGGGCTACGTCGACCTATAGACCGCCAAGCGTCACCGACTCACCGGCATGGCAACAATGAGGTTGATGATTGTGCTGGCGGGAGCACACACGCACAACAGCGGCACAGACACATTGGATTCGGGGGGCCTAGGGGCCGTCGGATTAGCGGAGCCGTTTGCCATGGCATGGCTTTACGGGCCTGAGGCCGTGTACGGACAGTAGTCCGGCTCATGTAACAACTTCGTGACCGAGACAATCGCCCCTGGGACTTTCCCACCATATTCTGACTGAGGGTAGTCACACCGGGTGAATCCATAAAAGAAGAAGAAGAAGAGGAAGAAGGAGGAAGAGGAGAAAACAAAAACCAAAACGAATAAGCCTATTACCCGCCTGCTAAAATACCATTGAACCCTCAAAGTAAACCAAGCCTCCCTTCCGTGTACCCCCCCAAGTTACCGTGTGTCAGCGCGTGCAGATCTCGTTGCACTGGGTTCTCTAGGATAGCTGCAGCGTTGCCAAATATATCCTCCGCTCAGCTACGTTAGGTTCCATCCTCCTTCGACGGTTTGTTGGGGGCATTGGCTGCTGCCTGCATGGGCAATTGATCGATGCATATGAAGGATTTTCCCGACAAGTTACCGCCTAGCCTTCGCTTGACAACCAACCGACCCGGGTTCAAATGGCTGGTTGGATAGGTTGTTCGGGGCCTTGCTGACAACCGTATTAAACTGTCAAGTATGCATTATGCCATAGGCTCGTATGCAAGCGGTGTTGTATTCATTGGATTGAATGAAACCTCGTGCGGCCCGGGGATGAAGATGCTGCGAAACAGGGTATGGCCGATTCCCCCATACCCATCAGGTTACTCATCTCACCCAAGTCCGTCCCAAGCGACTGCTGTCGACATTATTATGCGTTGTGCGATATCTCTCATTACATCGCTTTTCGCCACATAAGAACTGCGCGACTATCGACCCGATCACAAAATCATATCTCAGACATCCGCAGTCTACTCGCTGCGCTCTACGTCGTGATTGCAATGGCTCCTGTTAATCAGAATCCAGATAACCCTCTCGGAGGCGGTGGTTTTAACGGCCCTGCGTCGCCGCCACCCGCCGGTACCGTGCCAAATTTCGAAGATCCATCGAATCGTAACTACCTTGTTCGCGCGGTGCTTGTTACCGTCATTGTTCTTACATCGATAGCCATCTCTCTGCGGATATATTCAAGAGTTGTCTTGAGACGGATTGACCTCCCCACCGGTGAGCTTAAACTATAGTGAGGTATTTTCAAGATGACATACTTATCGAAGACAGTTCTTGGCCTTGTAGCATTCGTGCGTAAGGATATATCATCGGCGACGACGGTATACTAATTACCAAATGATAGTCAATCTACGCCGCATTCATCTCTCTCTTCTTCAAGTTGGAGAACACGTACGGATGGTTTGTACACATGTGGGATTTACGGCTGAAGGACTTTCCCGCCGTAAACCAGGTAAGACTTTGGAGGCGTGTTCTCATACCCGCATGATCCATATAACTGACGAAGTGAAGATCTTCTTTCAAGGTCTTCTCCTATATTGCGCCAGCTCGCTCGTTCTGAAACCGGCAATTCTCCTGGACTGGATGTCCATCTTCGTTCCAGACAAGACTCGCAATTTCTTCTTCTGGTCCAGCTGCGCCGTCCTCACCATACATGTCCTATTCTACATTGCGGTCATCATCGTTGAATTAGCTGCGTGCACCCCATTCGAAAAGAATTGGAATCTCATCATTCCTGGCAAATGCCTAGACACCATCGGCTTGGCCGTTGGAATTTCAGCCGTTAACCTCGCTCTGGATGTGGTCATCTTTTTATTACCTCAAAAGGTTATTTGGGGGCTTCGAATGCACCTTAGGACGAAAATAGGAGTCTCCATAATTTTTGCGATCGGTCTCCTGTAAGAAACTGTCAAAGACGTGTCGCACAACTGATCAAGTCCTAACAAATTCTCCCAGAGCTTGCATTTCGGCGATCTTTCGGCTGGTTTTCTCACTGCGGTTTTACCAGTCTCCAGATGTGACCTACACGTTCTCGGGCGTAGCACTATGGTGTCTGGGAGAGCTGACTAGTGGAATTCTGATCCTATGTGGCCCTGGTATACCTAAAGCAATGGGCAATGTCAAACTCCAGAAGCTGGGGTCAAGTTTGAGATCCTGGGCTGGAGCTTCTGCACGAAAGCTCGCGAGCTCAGGGAGCTCCTTTTCAGCCGCCAGTCGCAAGCGATCTAAGTCAAGCTTAGCCCCAAGCAACGATGTTCAGCCCACAGACTCAGGCTCAATCGAATCAAAAAACCGTCAAACCCAAAATGAGGGCCGTGGAGGCCCCCAGGCTGAGGACGTCTCCATTGTCAGAACAACTCAGTTTACGCTTGCTGAGGGTCAGCAGTCGGAGGCCATAGACCAAGAGAAACACACGCGACAGCACCCTTGGATCCCAACCTAATGAGGTGTCATTACTCCGTACGATTTCTCAAATTCGAGTATGCAAGGCAATCATCTTAGGGACTGAGGTCTTCGTGGCAGTTTTGGCTTCTCGGAAAGCGAGTCTAGTGTAGTCGCGGAATTGCGGTCTTTGGAGGTTATCGAGGGAGGCGAAATGTAGATAAGTTAACTAAGCACCTGGCAAAAACGGATGAGCGGTGCTTTCATAGGTCTCACATTGTTTTTGTGACGTATCACGTATCGATAGCCACATCGTGTAAATAGTACAATTAGCACTAGTCGCACTAGGTGACTAAAAACAGAAGGCTACGGCGACCATCAAGGTCAGTCGCATGCTCAAGGCTGCCGGCAAGGTCGGTCGCATGCTCAAGACTGCCATCAAGGTCAGCCGTACGCTCCGAGGATTCCATCAAGGACAGCAGGGTGGTCAACCAGGTCTCTAGAGGACCGTTACGGGCACGTCTTGATGAGGAATCAGGAAACGGGACTGTAAATAGCCTTTGCGAAGGACCTTGAGAAGCGCGTCAAGCAGGTACGTACACACTTCCAAGGTCTATAAGAAGGACTGCACTCTCGAAGGGCCTACAGAAGAGAGGAGGTCCAGAGACAAGTCAATTAACGCTATTTCTACTGCCCTTGCGGTGCTCTTGTGTATCCACTACAAACCAGTCCACTGCGTCAATCCTGCATCTCTTGCGACCTCCGCAAGAGTTATGAGCCCGGCTTGCCCTTAAAAGCCGGATACTCAGGACAAAAACCCGCAAAAGAAATCAGCTCTTTCCAAACCTCTCAGTCACTTCAGAAACGCTTAGCCAAGCTCGCCAAAACTCCGAAGCCTCCGAAGATGTCTGTCAAGCTCCATCTGCCAACTGACACCGTCCTTAAGGACTCCTACTCATGGCCTAAGTGGTATCAGCAGCTCCAATTCGTGGCTGATACCCAAGGTGTCTGGGGAATTATCGACCCTGACGGAGACGATGTCAAGTCGTTCTCCCGAACCCCTCCAACACCGGAAGGAAGTAAGAAGATTCTCCTTCAACCTTCCGTTGACGAGCATCAGAAGGCCCTTGCCGAGTGGAAAAAACAACCAGAAGCCACTCGAGGAGACGCCCCAGTCTACAAGGAACCCGTTATCGACCAGAAGCAAATTGACGACCACTATAAGGAAGTGCGAAAGGAATTCACCGCTGAATCAAGTGCCAACACTGCCCTTACCAACGGTTATAACGTGGTCTACACCTGGGTCATGAAAACGGTCGCATCCTCGAAAATGGAACCTGCCATGGCTGCTCTGGCGCTCAAAAAGAGATCCACTCTTCAGAATCTGATCCGAGAACTGCGCAGGAAGCTTGCCCCTTCTCAATCCACGGTTGAAACTCTTGCTCAGGAGGAATACCGCTCTATTCTTGCGGCAGCTAAGGTCGGAAGCATGAAGCCCGAAGATTGGTACGAACGCTGGACACTGGCCTTCCAGAACTGCGAGGCTTATGGCATTCCCGAAATCGAAGGAATACTCGCGATAAGGAACTTCCTGGACGCATTGTCCTATAAGTTCGCTCCTCAATGGGCTAACCAGCATCTCACGACTCTCAACCAGCTTGAGCGATATGACCAGCCTACTCCAACCCTCAAGGAATACGGTGAAATGTTCGAAGTCGAGATCCATGTCAACGGAGTTCGAAGCAAAACTCAACAAGGTGCTTTTGTAACCCTTCAATCAGACGACAAGCCCTCAGACAATCGATCTGGTCAGAACGGTTATCAAGGTGGTTCGAAATCCAAGAAGCCCAAAGGGAACAAGCAACAATATGAATGTCCTTGTCGATCTGACAAACAAACGCACCCGTGGAAGCCGGAACAATGCGCCAATCTCCAATATGCGATCACCGGATCTACGTCCTTCACCTTTGGAAAAGGACGAGTCCCTAACTCCGAGCAGGTGAATGCCACCAAGCAGCGTTTTGCTTACACCAAATGGGACAAGCTCCGCCGACTGATCGAAACTGATGGATGGAATGTCCGCACCAACTGCCCTCGCAACAAGAAATCAAACTCGTCCGTTCCCAATAAGTCTGAATGGCCCTCTCCCAACCTGGCATGCGCGCTAATCGACCCGCAGCGCCTAGGGGGCTTCCTGGAAGAAGCCGGAGTGTATTCAACGCTCGGCTTCGGCCCCCACATGCTCTCCCAGAGCACTCTTCTTGACAACTGTGGAGCTCTACACCTAGTCAACGACAAGGAGCTCCTGGAGCCTGGTTCGTTCAGACCGGCAGTCAATGGGGAGGTGGTACAGGCAGGGACAACTGATTTTCCAATCTTGGGAACGGGAACAAGGGTTATGAAGAACATTCTAGCTAGTAAGAAAGGCCCTCACACGGCCGATCTTACCCTCAACGATGTTGCAGTTGTTGAGGGGTTCCATGTGAACATAGTTTCCGAAGCTCGTCTTAGAGACATCGATGTATGGTATTGTGGACAAGATTGCACTTTGCGCTACGGAAGCCTGTCCAGCAACGTCAAACTGGGCGACCTAGTTCGCAAGCACAACTTAACCTTCATCGAATACAAGCCCCTTTCCATCTATCCATCTTCCAAACCATTCGTGATGACACCTGACAAAGACCTTGAGGATATTCCTGCAAGCGCAACCGGTTTGATATCAGCAACAGCTAGACCCGCTATCATGCGCGCATGGAGAAGATCCAGGGACGCACCCAAACCTAGAGAAGACTCTGAACATCTCTGGCATCTGCGCTCGGGTCACCTAGGTCCACGAGCTCTTCGGGCCCTGGTACAGAGGGCGCGAAATGTCAAGATTAATGGAACACCTCGAGTCAAGTGTGAGTCTTGTGCTAGGGTGCATGCCCACCAGGTGATATCCCGTCGCACATCGGAAAGACGCTCTCCAAGACCATTCTGGAGAGTCTCATGGGACTTGTTCGACTATCAAAGAGGATATGACGGATCCAATTGGCTGTTGGTCATCAAAGACGAGTATAGTGGAATGTTATGGGCAACCCCATTGGTTTCCAAGAACAGTTACGAGATACTGAAGCATCTTCAGCAGTTCGAGAAATGGGTTTATCGACAATACGGTGTTCGGATTTGCAAAATACGAAGTGACAACGAACCAGCCGCCATAGCAGTAAGAGGCAGCACACTCTATGAGCGCTGGGCAGCGGAAGAAGGCATAGACCTAGAGTCTCCTCCTTCCTATACTAAGGAGCCTGTGGGCGGCAGTGAGAGAGCTGGCCAAGAAATAATCAACAAGACCAACAAAATGATTCAGGCAGCCGGTTTGCCTGAAGACATGTGGCCAGAAACAGCTCAAGCCGCTTCACGACTTCACAACATGAGCCCCTCAGCGGCTCACTCCATGTATCCACCTATACAAGTTCTTGAAACTTGGTTCCAGAAATTCTTCAGGTGGTACGCACCCGAAATAGTCAGGTCGCTGACGAGCGACCTAACGCCAGACTGGAGCGGCATTTATGCATACGGATGCAGGGCATACCCCGTCGAAACAGATAGGCTCGCCGGGAGGCAGCGACGAGCTTATAAGACACGTCCACGAGCGCATATCGGATACCTCGTAGGATATAGAGCCACCAACCTCTATCGCATATGGATTCCATCGCTTGGTGAAGTCATTACCACGCGCGATGTGACATTTGATGAAGACACCTTTTATAACGAAAAAGAAGAACGCATCTCAAACCGACTTTCCGTGGAGGAAATACGTCAAATCCCCGTTGAGATGCTTCCGGATCCAGTCTTCGAACCCATTTACGAAGAAGTTCGTGAACAACCAAGTCAACAGTCTTCCCCTGATCCCTCCAACCTCGGGGGTGAGCATAACCAACCTGATGAGCCCACGGAAGCCCATCCGGAGGTGCAAAACTCGGGGGTGAAGCCGACTGGTGTGCAAGACGGTGCACACGGAGATCAGCCGAAGGGACTTTTGACACCTCGTGAAACGCCTGACCGAGATGAGGCTACAGTCAGGACCGAGGTCAACACATCAGAAACACTTCCAGGTGCTTTTCCCGACGAATATCCTGAAGAAAACCAAGAAGATAACTCTTCGCATCAGGACTCGGATGCTCCCACTAAAGATCAACCACCTGGACAATCAATTGATGTGACCCCTAACTCGCCAGACGAATCAGATGAATTAGCAGCGCAGTTAGAAGGGATAGCTGAGCAATCGCAACAGCGCCATAGCGATTCCTCAGCACAAGGGGAAATAAGTCGATCATCAAACCCCTCAAGAAGTGCGTCAAGTACAAGAAGTATGAACGACGCCCATACGGACAGGCCATACGAACGCCAATATGCAGTCCGAGAAGTGCGAGAAGCCCATCCACAAGCTACTCGAGCAAGCCGAAGGATAAGAGGCCTAGCACCAACATCACCAGAAGACGGTTCAGGGAATCATGCCGTCTTCACCACGTTCATGTATGGTCAACAGGATATCCTGTTACCAACGGATCCAACCTTGGCAGCGTTCTTCGACACGTATATGCCAAACGCCGAAGAAGCCATTCAGAAAGGTGATCAAGAACACAAAACACTGCACTCGGTTTTCGCAGCTGCAGTCAACCAGCGCGCTGCTGTAAGGCCCAGCGTTGCTCCAGAAAAACGCTATCATCGAAGCGAACTCCTTGTACCGCCACCAGCCAACTGGAAAGATCTTGCCAACCACCCTTTCGGTGAGCAATTTCGCAAGGACGCACAAAACGAGATAGAAGGCCTTATCTCCATGAAGGCAGTCAAGATCATCTCACCAGATGAAGTGCCGTCGAAACTGCTTCCGATTAAGTGGGTATTCGTTTATAAGTTCGATAAACAGGGTTATGTCGAGCGATTCAAGGCCCGTATCGTGGCTCGAGGAGATCTTCAGAAGAATCCTACCCTACAATCGACGTATGCGGCAACCCTAGCAGCAAAGACTTTTAGGCTTCTCATGGCTATTGCGGCTCATTACGACATGACAATCATGCAATACGATGTCGTCAAGGCCTTTCTCAACGCATCTAGGGAAGGAAAGGATCCAGTGGCTTGCAAGTTGCCTGAGGGGCTCAAGTACGACAACAAGGTTATGCTGCTAGAAAGAGCACTGTATGGTCTCAAGGACTCTCCCCTGCTCTGGTATAAGGAATTCGCCAAGACACTGAGTCTGAACGGGATGACGCAGTCTCCTGAAGAGCCGTGTCTCTTCTATACACCCGACCGAAAGGTGTTTATCATCTTCTATGTCGATGACTTCCTCATTCTATATCGAGAACAAGACAAGGAGCAAGCCATGAAAGTGATCCGCGGAATCAAGGACGCATACGAGCTTCAGGATCAGGGAGAGGCTCAGTGGTTCCTTGGAGTCAGGATAATCCGAGACCGCAAGGCCAAGACAATCTCCTTGGTCCACGATCAGTATATCGAAAAGGTAGCCGAGCGATTCAAGCAGGCTGACAACAGCTGGACACCCTATACTCCGCTACCAATGATCGAGTTCGAAAAGTATGATGGCTTGGCAACGAAGTCTCAAGTCAAGGACTACCAGGAACGTATAGGTTCAATACTATACACCGCAATCATGATACGCCCAGATATCGCCTTCGCAGTCGCTCAGTTATCCAAATATCTGACGAATCCAGGACCTCTGCATTTCAAAGCCGCGAATCAGGTAATCCGATACCTGTACGGGACTCGCTACTTGTCGATAACGTACGGAGCTGGTGACAAGGCCACTCAGTCGCTCTTTATAGCGGGAGACGCTTCTTTCGCAGACGACAAAGAGACTCGGAAGTCTTCTCACGGCTATATCATATCGATGTTCGGAGGACCGATTACCTGGAAATCAACACGTCAGAGTACTGTAGTTACTTCCACAACTGAAGCCGAGCTCACCACCTTGGGGGTGACCGGCAGAGAGGCTATGGGGCTCAAACGTCTATTCAAGGATCTCGAATTGAATCTCGAACAAGACTGGGTAGTCTTCTCAGACAACACTCAAGCCGTTCGTCTAGTAGTCGGAGAGAATGAGAAAATCAGTACCAAGCTCAGACACGTTGATATTCAGAGGCTTTGGGTTAGACAGGAACACAAGAAGGGGTCTTTCAGAGTGGAATACTTACCAACGGAGAAGATGCCGGCAGACGGATTAACAAAGAATCTATCCCGGGCTCCATTTGAGCACTTCAGGGCCCTTATCAATCTTCAGGATGTACGCCAAAGGGTGCCTCGTGGGCTGGAAAAACAATAACTTTTGGTATTAAACAAAGCAAAGGAAGCAAGAAGTTACAGAAGATGCTACAAGAGCTCATTTGCCCTTTTTTCCACCCTTCTTTGCTCCACCACGACCACGACCAGAACCACGACCACCACGCGCACCGCCACGACCCTGCTCTTGGGCCATATTGTTCATGGCACCCATGAACATCTGAACGGCGCCAGCAAGCTGGGCCCAATCAACCTGCGGAGCGCCACCACGAGCACGCGAAACCGGGACCAAAGGCAACTCTTGCTCCGCCTCTTCCTCCTCATATACCTCCTCATCTTCCTCCTGCTCATCCTCGTCTTCTTCTTCATCTTCAACCTCCTCAACAGGAGGAGGAGCCGCAACCCGACGACGTTTGGCGGGGCGGGACGGGGACTCGACAGGCTTGGGAGGGGGATTGGCCTTGCGCCGAGAAGAACGACGAAGCGAAGTGCCGCCGGAAGAACCACTAGCCGGCGCCACGGGGGTGGTAGGGGCCATTTTCTTCTTCGGACTCGGAGTGGTCTTCGGAGGCTCCTCAACAAGAGGGGGGCGTTCCGGGCGCGGCGCAGCAGGCTCACCACGCTCGTTGGCGAGTTTTTCGGCAACCCAGACTGCGTATCGTGCATGGTCCTTGTCCTGAAATTCAAATTAATACACCTCACAATGACTCTTAAGGACCTTGAGGACTATTATAAACTTACAGACTGAGTAGACTTGGGGTTTTTGAGGACCCTGACCAGGTACTCACCGAACGGCTGAACGGACGCAGCCGACTCCGTGCACTTGTGCCCACTTGAACACCGAGCACAGCGAGAGCCCTTCACCGACCAGTAGCATTCTCCTGTGGAGAATCCAGACATGGCGGACTGGACGCACTGGTGACACGGAACTGCTCGCACAGGACCGTGGGGCTTATCACTGGCTGGCTTCGCTGGCGAAGCCTCTTCATCCTGCTCTCGTCTATCCAATTTCCGACGTTTGGGCGCCGGAGACGAGCCTTCAGGAGAAGGAGGATCTTCACCAGGAGGGACATCAGTACACGAAGCCTCATTGTCGAGGCGTCGCCGAACGGGAGGAGCATCAACCTCTGGAGGGGCTATGAAACCACCTCCCGATGAGGGAGCTCGGGAAGCGCCGCCTGACGGGCGAGTGCGACCACCTTGGTACGGATGGGTGTCGCCAAGCACTCCTCGGAACGCTGCCGTGTTCCGTTTCACTGGGGGAGCAGGAACAGGTGCCGAATCGAACGACACAGGGGTGCCAAAGGAAGCACCAGAAGCCGATGCAGGTCTGCCATGGTAACTGAAAGGGACAGAACCGAAAGGACTTGCAGTAGCCGGAAACTGCAAAGTTGGCCGAGCGAAGCTCGGAAAAGGACTTTCGGTGACCGGCGGGCCAGCAAAGGCAGAAAACGAAGAAACCGGCGCAACAGAAGCAGCCGGGGCCGTCGGAGCGACCGACGAAGGAGCCGAAACAGGAACGAAAGCGCGGGACAAGGACGTGGTGACGCTCTTAACGTCATCATCAACACCAGCCGGCGAGACAACGTCGAGAGGCGAAGGAGGGTCCGTATCTTCGTATTCGATGGGCCTATCCATATACTCGGCAATGTCTTCATCAGCTTCTTTTTGAGCCGCTGTTGAAGCGGACTCACCATCTCCACCTTGTACCGCTGTTGAAGCGGGCGCAGCCTCAATGGGCGCGTCTTCATGGGCCGCCGGAGCAGCCGAAGCAGCGGGAGCAGCAGAACCGTCTTGATTGTTCATCTTGACTACTCACAGGATGTCAGAATGAGCATCTGAAGATGCATGGTGATGGCGCTGATGACTTACGGATAACCAACGTTGGCTGTGATGGTTGAAAAAGGAAGAAAGGAAGTCAAAAGGAGGGGTCTGCTGCGCACTCCTATACACCTACTTACCTACGCGTGGCCGCCGCTAATTCACGCGTCTGAAGAGTGGCCATACGCGTTTCCTTACCTACCTGCCACCTATCTGCTAAATTAAACAAACAAAAGAACGCGTCTCAAAACGCGCTAGTCAACAACATCTCTCATATGTTTTTGAGCGTGCGAATCGCCCTCACAACTGCAACAACTTGCAATCTCTCCTTACTATAGCGGCAACGACGTTCGTGATGAGCGTCAAAGATCGACAGTCTATTCGGAACGGGATTACCAAGCTCCGATAAACTGGGGGGTGTGTGACGTATCACGTATCGATAGCCACATCGTGTAAATAGTACAATTAGCACTAGTCGCACTAGGTGACTAAAAACAGAAGGCTACGGCGACCATCAAGGTCAGTCGCATGCTCAAGGCTGCCGGCAAGGTCGGTCGCATGCTCAAGACTGCCATCAAGGTCAGCCGTACGCTCCGAGGATTCCATCAAGGACAGCAGGGTGGTCAACCAGGTCTCTAGAGGACCGTTACGGGCACGTCTTGATGAGGAATCAGGAAACGGGACTGTAAATAGCCTTTGCGAAGGACCTTGAGAAGCGCGTCAAGCAGGTACGTACACACTTCCAAGGTCTATAAGAAGGACTGCACTCTCGAAGGGCCTACAGAAGAGAGGAGGTCCAGAGACAAGTCAATTAACGCTATTTCTACTGCCCTTGCGGTGCTCTTGTGTATCCACTACAAACCAGTCCACTTCGTCAATCCTGCATCTCTTGCGACCTCCGCAAGAGTTTTGGTCACCACTTTATAGAGTCACAAGCGATCCATTCAAGCATTCCACCACTGGGTCGGCATCTCCTACTGTTCGGCCGCCTTACCTGTGCTAGGTGCTTCAGACACTAATGAGACCCTATAAGTAAAATTCTAACTTCAGGGCCTCCTGGCCGAAGAGTGTGAGATGCCGGTCCGGGGGTTGGAATACGTTTAGGTAGTGTACGGAAGACCGATTTAAAGAGGTGCGCAGTTGTCCGACTCTTCAGTGCGCAGTACTCGGGCCAGTGGCAGCTGTCAGAATTCTGCCGGTCTGCGGGGTTCTAGAATTCAGAATGCACGTATAGTTTACAGCGCCTACCCGCTACCTAATTAGTAGGACTACACAGACCGGCAGAATTCTAGCAGCTGTCACCTGCCTGAGTACTGCGCACGGAGGTCGGATTTGAAATAAATGCAAGACGGTTATATGGATATCCTTAAACCAGGTGGGTACTCGACAATCTTGGCGGGGCACTTTAGTGGGTATTTAGTGGGTACGGCCCGCTAAAGCTGTTGGATTAGGGACCGTTAATTAGGTAATATTAAGAGAAAGAGCTTAGTAATACTGGTTGGGAAGCTCCATACTGTGGCGGTATAAGTGGAGCTACTCACCAGCCCTTATGTGGCGCGCGCACAAGCTTATGTAATATATTCTGGTGAATGAAAATAGGAAAACTCTGCAAGGGTGGCAAAAGAGCCTCCCAGCAGCAGTTGTACAGCTTCATCAATACATCAGAAATTACCGCAATCCTACAATTAAGAGTCTCACCAGATTCTCCATACTCTACCAAAAGACGAGCTTCTCGCTCATCAATACAACGATCATCACAATGGTTAAAGGAAAGAAATACGCCTCCCTGGAGAAGCCAGAAGACTTCCCGCTCTGGGAAGAGGACTTCCGAAGGCAGGCAAAAGCTCACAATCTATGGAGCTACATACGCCCTGACGACAAGCTCGAATGGCCTACGGAGCCTATCAAGCCCAGAATCAGGGACTATCCCCTCCTGCAAGGAGCTGATCCCGAAGCAGCGGTAGACGCTAATCTTACTGTTGCTGGAAAGGCACAATACAACCAAGCAATGGCAACCTACCACAAGGAGGATGAGCGTTACAGAGACCACCGAAAGTCTGTAAAGGAGCTCACTCAGTGGATGGAGAGCTCGGTATCAGACAGCTACCGTATTATCCACATGTCTTCTGCGAACGAAATCGACGAATGGTTCGCGAGCTTGTCAGCAGTTGGCCAGACCACCAACAGAAGCCAAAGGTTCCGCTACATCAATGAATACCACGCTTTTCTCGACGCTACCGCTAAGAAACAGCCCAAGGGACTGGAAACTTGGGCTGACGAGTGGTATAACAAAGCGTCACGAGCTCGCATGGCTGGTGCTACCGAGCATATCGAGAACTACCGACTGGCTGCTGACTTGCAAAAGGCCCTCGGCAACTGGATCCCAAGCTGGGTCACTAACTTCAAGGGGCAGTATCACGACCAGATTGCAGCTGGGACCCTCACCCTAGAGAGAGTTGTAGAGATCCTGAAGCAAGACGCTACCATCAGTACGGGCGCTGAAGATGGTACGAGAAAAGGAAAAGTAGTGAAAGGCAGTGGGTTTGCTGCCTTCGAGCCTGGAAAAGACCAGACCGAGCTTGCCAGCGCTTCCGAAGAAGATCGACCAACGCAGAATCGCAACCAACGAAGAACCAGCGAGCGCCAAAAGACCAAGAAAGAGAAGAAAGAGAAGAAACAACGAGCCCATCAACCCTCTACCAAGCGCTCGCGAGACGACTCTCGTACTGAATCAGAAATCGACAACCCCAATGTGAGCGACTGCCCAGTATGCTACGGCCGCCACCGAATCGAGAACTGCTGGTTCGTTTTCCCGGAGCTCATCCCAGAAGGCTTCAATGTCAGCAAAAGCACTGAGCGTGTGGCCAAGATACGCATGGACACTGAGGAGAGTGTTAAGCGAGCTGTGAAGAAGGCAAAGGAGAGCAAGCAGAACAAGAGAGTCAAGCTCGATGAGCCTGACGAACAACATTGACTCTTAAAGCCCCCTATGGCGCACGTAGCGAGCACTTTCATAGTCAATACAGAGCTCGTTAAATCCTACCCATTGCGGAACTGCGCTATAGTGGACTCGGGATCAAGCCTACACATCTTCAACAACGCACAGCGCTTCCTGAACCTAAGGAGCGCCAATCCAGAGGATGTAGTGGTGGCCGGAAACAGCACGATCTCCATACAGGGCTATGGCGAGATCGATTTGAAAGTTAAAGGTCTGAAAGGTCCTGCTACATACAGACTGTACAATGTGGCGCTCTGCCCAGATATGGCTACGAATCTCGTCTCCTTGCAAGTCTTGAACCGTCAAGGCATCTACTGGGACAACAAACCAAAAACCGATCTCCTCAAATACCCATGGGGAGAGCCTTTATGCACTCTAAATCGCAAACATGGCCAGTATATCCTCGAAGACTTGCCAGTCAACCTATCGAACCAAGCCTTCTATGTGAGGAGGAACCTCCTGAACAGCTATACAGGACGCCCGAAAGCCAGAGCGAGCTTGTACAAGTGGCACCAAAGGCTCGGTCACATTGGGCCTGAACCACTTCGAAGACTCCTAAGTCATACTGAGGGAGTAACGATCTCCTCACACCCAGACGACGAGATCCGAACTACGAACTGCGTAGCATGCGCAGAATCAAAAGCACACCGACACATAATACGAGAAGCTCGTTCTGAAGTAACTGAAGCTGGCGTCAGGCTAGCGGTAGACTTTCATGAATTCGACAGCCCTAGCCCAGGCAGGCTGTGGAGAGTGATGCTAGTCACTGACCGATATTCTGGTTATACATGGGATTACTACTTCGATAACAAGCACGCCGACAGTATCCTATCAGCTCTTCATGATTGCATCCGCCATATCTACTTTCATCACAAGACAAAGGTGCAGACTATCGAATGTGATGGCGAGCTCGCCGGCAGTGCAACTGAAACCTCTAGGATAGCTACCGATCTCAACAGCTTTTACGGTATCAAGCTAGAAATTGCCCCTCCACATACTCAAGACCTGAATGGTGGTGCTGAACGGGTTGGAGGAACTATTAAAAGAAAAGCGCGCTCTATGCGAAACGACAGCAAGCTCCCTACTTTCCTATGGCAAGAGATTGTACGGACAGCTATCTACCTATACAATCGAACTCCTCGCCGTGTCAATGCTTGGAGAGCTCCATACGAGAAGCTTCACGCCTACTTTGATAGCCAACGTGGAGTAGTGAGCTACAACAGAGTGCCCTATATTGGCCATCTAAAGGCCTATGGGTGTATGGCATTCGCGATGACCTCAGCTGCAAAGCAGAAGAAAAACTGTCGTGAGAAGCTCGATCCGAACGCCTGGATTGGGTATCTAGTAGGATACCAGTCCACTAACACCTACCGTGTTTGGCTCCCTCGAGAGAACAAGATTATAGTGACCCGGGATGTGGTCTTCAACGAAGATGAATTCTTTAGCGGAAACATCACTGAATTCAAAGATGATCTGCTGCGGATCTCCAAGGACGCATACAAGAAGCTTCTAGAGAGTATCCAGTATCAAGATGCTGCAGACCTGGAACACCACATCCCGCAATCCTCTGAGGACCAAGAGCTTATCACCTCACTGCCGGAGATCGCAACTCAAGAGTTAACGGAGATGGAAGACGAGCCAATGCCTGATGCACCAGACGCTCCAGATGCGACAACCAAACCCTTTGAACCATCTGTGGGGGTGGAAACGGCAACAGGGCTACCAACACCTCCAGAAACTCCGCGCCACTCACCAGCGGCCAACCTATGCACATTGCCTCTTGATAGAGAGGGGCACCCAAAAGATATATATAACCAAGGCCATATGGCTAACTGGACGGCAGCCTTCAATGCTGGAAGGCTACACGGGTCAAAAGCCCACGTAGCTAGGGCCACGAGAAGCTCCTCCAAATACCACAGGCTTCACTCGACTCCGGTTGATGATCCCAGTGAAGAGAGGTTTTCCTCTAATAAAAACAAACCTACAGGTAGCTTCCGAGCTTCACGCAGTACTGCTGAGCCGGATATCGCAAAGGAGCAGGACGCTGCACACCCACGCGATCGTCTACAAAAGTTAATACAAAATAAAGAGAAAGTCCACCGGAGTCAATTGCCTCCACCACCAAGGTGGCATGCCGAGCTCGCCTTTCACCCCCTAGGGGCTCACTTCAGGGAGGCAGAAAGAGCTCACTTACAAAGCCATAAAGAAATGAATACCTGGGAAGAGGTGCCAAAAGCTCTCTCCTCCGGGAAGCTCACACTTAATTGTATGTGGGTATACGTATACAAATTTGATAAGCATGGTTTCCTTACTAAGTGTAAGGCTCGCCTAGTGGTGCGAGGAGACCAACAGCCAAACAACAGCCTAGAAGAGACCTACGCGAGTACTCTAGCAGGTAGATCGTTCAGAACGCTGATGGCCATTGCCGCTAAGTTCGATTTAGAGCTTAAGCAGTATGACGCTGTGAATGCTTTCGTTAACGCTGAAATAGACAAAGAAACCTATATACAAATGCCTTTGGGCTACCGAAAAGCCAACACCATCCTACGATTACAACGAGCTCTCTACGGCCTACGACAGTCTCCTTTACTCTGGCAGCGAGAGCTTTCCACCTCCCTCCGAGAGATCGGTTTCGAACCCGTCCCACACGAGCCTTGCTGCTACTCCCGGAGAGGGATGTTGCTATTCGTATACGTTGACGACATGGTTATTGCCTACAAGAAAGAGAGCGAGTCACAAGCAAATGAAGCGATCGAAGCCCTCAAGAAACGCTATAAACTAACTGGAGGAGAAGACCTACAGTGGTTTCTAGGGGTGGAGGTTATCCGCGATCGACCTAAAGGCCTCATATGGCTGTCACAGTCCTCATACATTGAAAAGATTGCCAAGATAAGGGACAACACCTCTACAACATATGCAACCACGCCAATGAGAGGTGGCGAGCTCTTCCCGTATGAAGGAAACGCTTCAGCCCAAGCCATAAACCACTATCAACAGAAGATCGGGTCAATCCTATATGCTGCAGTCATAAGTCGACCAGACATAGCTTTCGCTACCTCGCGACTGGCGCGTTTTAACAACAATCCATCCCCCGAGCATCACAGGGCAGCTGACCGGCTCCTTTCCTACTTATTACTAACGAAAGATCGAGCCCTACAATTCGGAGATGGAGACGACTTTGTAGTGGCTAGCGATGCGTCTTTTGCCGATAACTCAATAGACAAGAAGAGCTCCCAAGCCTATATCATGAAGCTCTTCGGAGGAATGATTGGATGGCGAGCAAACAAGCAAGACACAGTAACAACGTCAACCACTGAAGCCGAGCTTCTGGCCTTAGCACAAGCAGCAAAAGAGGCGATGTTTATAAGCCGACTTCTCCAGGAGCTCGGGGTGACTCTAGATGATCAACGAATTCGACTTCAGTGCGATAATCAGCAGACGATAGGCCTAATCATGAAGGAGGTCGCTGTGCTGAAGACTAAGCTCAAACACGTTGATATTCATAACCACTGGCTACGCCAGGAAGTTGAAAATAACACACTCACAATAGAGTATGCCGCCACTGGTGATATGCTCGCAGATGGCCTTACCAAGTCGCTCCCAGTGCAGAAGTGGGATGACTTTCTGCAGAAGCTACGATTAATCGACCCTCCGCAAAGCCTTAAAGGGAAAGCAAGCCCGCAAAACAAAGCCGAGGAGCTCGAAGAGAGTCTCATAGGAGGAGAATCGGAATTTCAAGAATTAGCCGACAAGGAAAAGAGCCCTGAACAAGTGGGTGAAGAATAGCAAAAAGTATATTGAGAGCTATAGTCAAGGTGTAACAACATCTACTTCTTGCCCGTCTTCTCCTCCTCCTCCTCTTTCTCTTCCTCTTCCTCTTCAGAGATGTGATGAAGCTCCATCAACATCTTAATAGTTGTGCGGAGCTTGCCCACACGAGCTCGTGGCGCATTGGTGCGCAGTGCGTCTCGAAGCGCTATGGCTGGGAGAGCCAGAACCTCTGGTCTGGGAAGCTCTCAAGTCAGTAAATAAGAACAAATAACGAAAGTAACTGAAGACTACTACTTACGTTTCCTCACACCTATGGCCACGAGAGCACTTCTTACAGCGGGCACCACGGCCAGCTGTTTCCTCGCAGGCGCCGTCTGAGCGTCCACGAAGGGCGCTGCGAACGCAACGCAGACAAGGAATATCCCTAAGGACAACCGAGCCAGACAAAGGGGTGCGCGGGCCAGTTTGCTCGTTAAGAGCTCCCCGACCACGCCCACGAGGCTCAGCTGCCGTGGTAGGAACCCGAGGGAAGACAGGCAGCGGAACAGGAGTGACCTTAAAGGTCTTGCCTTCGGCGTTAGTGAAGGTCTTTGGGGCCCCAATAGCGGTCTTGGCCAACTGGGGCGTCAGTCCAGTGGCAGGCAGAGTGGGTGGCACACGGCGAGAACGAGTGGTAGCAGCTGTGGCCAATGTGGGCAGAGGACGACGAGCAGGTCTTTCTCCTGCCACCAGCTCCTCTTGTGCTGGTCTTTGACGACGAGGAGCAGCCAGCAAGGGAGCGAAAAGCGCAGCGACAGGCGCGGCAGCAGCGGGCGCAGCAGCAGCAGGCACGGCAGCAGTAGGCACAGCAGGAGCAGGCACAGCAGCACCAGAAGGCGAAGGCGAAAACCACTCATCATCCGAGGATGATGAGCTCTCCTCAGAGTGAACTGAAGGAGGCATCTTGTAGGGCCTACAGCACTGGAATCAGCTAAATCCAAAGAGCACCAACCCGTCAAACGAGCTGCTAGCATACCGAACAGTGATCTGTAATACTATGAGACTGCCAAAGCGTTAGCACGAGCCTACCGCATATATCACCAAAGCTCGGAAGGAAATGAGGTCATCCACATACATTTCTTGACTGGTTGTAGGCTGAAGAAGAAGGTGAAAGGGATTTGGAAACGAGCCTTCCAGAAATCCAGCTATATACAGTGAAGGCAAACCGCTCCTTCCCTCTCACACCAACTGCTCCTTCCCACAATTACGCACAACCACTCTATTACACCAATAACCGCACCTGCCATTACCTAACTGAAACCACCTATATTCGCCATATCTCACCGAAAAAGCAGCATAGGAAGGAACGCTGTAGCGGTCCTCCCTAAGGGGGTGTGTTGGATTAGGGACCGTTAATTAGGTAATATTAAGAGAAAGAGCTTAGTAATACTGGTTGGGAAGCTCCATACTGTGGCGGTATAAGTGGAGCTACTCACCAGCCCTTATGTGGCGCGCGCACAAGCTTATGTAATATATTCTGGTGAATGAAAATAGGAAAACTCTGCAAGGGTGGCAAAAGAGCCTCCCAGCAGCAGTTGTACAGCTTCATCAATACATCAGAAATTACCGCAATCCTACAAAAGCCGATTGAAGTTGGGGCGGTTTCGCCCACACTGTCCCCATTAGTCGCATATTCTTTGGCCAGATACCGGGATATAGAATATATGTGTATAGCCGTGTTGCACTTATCTCCGTAAAAGGGTCCACTTTAATAAAACAAACAAACAAACAAACAAACAAACAAACAAACAAGTCCACTTTAAAAGCAAAGGCGCGAAAAGACCCGTTGTAGTTGATTTATAGTGGGTTTTAGCGGTCTTGCTTCGCCGTTATTTTTAAATACGTCTAACAGTAACTACATAACAGGTTCATGCCTAATAAAATCAAACGGTCCTCCTTTTCAGCCCGCTCTCTGCACCAGGACTCGAATCCGTAACCTGCCCACCACTTGGAGTCACCCCCTTCATGGCCCTAAACGGGAGGAGTAAAAGCGAGGTGACGAGGGAAATCCTTCGCAACGAACACGAGGCGAGAAAAGGCTGGGACACACTACCTATTCTCAGTCTACCTACCATGATTCGACAGCGGACACAGAACCAGCAATGGAAGACCAATCCAACAATAGGAGTACCCAACACTCGTTGAAATGCTGCATGGCCCCATTCTTTGCACACTGGTTGTAGGTAGCTGTGCCTCATGCGTTGCCACATACATAGTGACACGCTTGAAGGCAGGCTGGGCACCTGCAAGATTGGAAGGGGAAACACCTGCGGACAGCGCGCAAGACAGGCCTGAAATGCAACGGCAATAGTTGCAAAGGACTAGCGATGCGGCACAGACGCACGGGATCAAGTCGCTAGGTGCGTTAGGCACCGGCGCACCGACTTGGAATGTAGCAGTTTGGAGTAATGGCACTCCAAAATAGACGTGCCGAGTGACTATCACTGCAACCCAGCGCGGGGAAAAGCCTCACGCATGTATCACGCTGTCATCCTGATTATCTCGTTCCTAGTGATCAGGCAAGGCTGCGGCGAACTCTTGCTGCCGTATCGCCATCACTTCAGCGAGTGTCTCTTTTACTAAGGTACCTCAGCGTTGCTGCTCACCGTAGCGGACGATCGAGGCTCGAATCCCCAATTTCTCATCAGTTCTTATTCTCCCACCTGTGACTGTTCTCACATCAGTCGTCGTACTCACTGCTCATTCACCATGAAGCCCCTGGACTTACCTGACAGCATTTTTCCGAATCTCATCCTCTATGCTCTACTTCCTTCAGTAAGCTGTACTGATATAATCTTTTTCGAGGGCTCCCGTGCTGACATCTATTGCAGTTTGTTGCTTTCGTGGCCTACAGTTGGCTTTTGCATCCCCTGAGCCAATACCCGGGCCCGCTAATTGCCAAAATCACCAACGCGTATGCCGGATATTTTGCTGTCAAGCGTACTCTTCATCTAGCAATATGGGAATCTCATCAGAAGTATGGTTAGTTATTCTGCCCGTCTAATGTTTGAAAACCAGCAGAACATGACTGTTTACACGTTCCGAGTCTGACTCCCGTTACTAGGACCGGCAGTTCGAATAGGGCCTGATAGGCTTGTTTTCAACTCAATTGTTGCCCTGAGAGGTGATCCTCACATCGTCCAAGTCAAGCCACTGCTGACAGAAATAAGATATATACCAAAATGCCAGAGTTACGAAACCTCCTGTATACCTTGCTACACAGTCTAAGCCCAATGCCTTTAGCGTTTGGAACGCCTTGGACAGAGATCTACATCGCCGTCGACGGAAGCTCGTCGGACGAGCCACTACTGATACCTCGATGCGAGCGTTTGAGCCCATCATGATAGAGCAAGTGGACATATTTCTCCAACGTCTGGCCGGTTACGGTCATGAACCTGTCAATATGAAGAATCGGTGCGGCTATCTGAGCTTTGACATCGTTGCGCTCATGTCGTTCGGATACCCATTGCGCTTGCAGACCGATGAAAGTAATCAGTTTCTGGTCGATCAGCTGGTCAACGGGAACCACCGCATGAACGTTTATATGCAGATCCCCTTCATTCCCTATTACAAGTTGCAGGTCTATATCAACAAGCTGTTTCAGCAGCAGCGAGAGAAGGTGGCCCGATTGATGGAAACCATGATTCGCAGTCGTATGGCTGTGGGCGTGGAAGCAAAGCGTGATTTGTACTCATTTGTAGCGAATGAAGTCAATGCAAAGGACGACGAGGCCCTCCGTCTTGGCGACATCTGGTACGAAGCGTTCTTTTTTATCATAGCCGGTGAGTTTTGATATTGAAGACCCTCTCTTTCCTTGGCTTACCGGCAAACTCTGGTGGCAGGCGGCGACACAACGGCTACCTCGCTTTGCTCTCTCTTCTTTTATCTGTCGCGGAACCGTCGCTGTTATGACAGACTCGCAAAAGAAATACGTACTTCATTCCAGAGCGGGCGAGAAATTTGCAGCAGCAAGCTGGCAGACAAGCAGTATCTGCGAGCTTGTATCGACGAGGCTCTAAGGATGTCCCCCCCGGTGCCAGGAACGTTATGGAGACATCTGGCACCAGAGGAAGAGGCCAATGGGCCGCTGATAGTCGATGGCCATGTCATACCCAAGGGTACGGTGGTCGGCGTGAACATATATTCTTTGCATCACAATGAGGTCAGAGCAATCCTATTTTTTTACCTATTTTTTTTCCTCCAAAGTCTAGGAGCAAAAGACATACGTATAGTCCAACCTCGAGCGATTGTATCATTACTGATCGTCATTTCATGGAGCAGGCCTATTTCAAAGACCCTTTTACCTACAACCCGGAACGTTGGCTCATCTCCGACGACTCTGCTGAAGGGGTTGCAGAAAAAAAGGCAATGCACGACGCGTTCGCTGCGTTTTCTGTCGGTCCCCGTGGGTGTGCCGGGAAACCCACAGCCTACATGGAAATCAGTCTTACGCTGGCAAAGACCCTGTGGTACTACGACTTCGAGACCCCACCGGGTGCCATTGGCGATGTCGGGGCGGGTCAGAAGGGCGAATTCCGTCTGCATGACATCTTCACGTCGACTCATGATGGCCCGTACATGGTTTTCAAGGCTCGGGACTCGCTTTCTGAGGACTTCGGGAAGATTGAGAGCCCACAATAGTGAGATCCGTCGGGGTACTAGTGAACGTTGAGCGGCTTCACACGAAAAGAAGAATCCTTTCTCCAGGCGATCTGACAATATCAGTCCTCTTAACATGGCCATCTTCTCTTTTTGGGTTTCTTCTGTGGCGATCAGCCTACATCGTGTATATTTAAATACAGGCTTTACTCGATCAACACGACAAAACTGAAAGCCTCGATCTTTCAGCAATCTCAACAGCAGCAATTGCAGCTAAAAGCCTGTCTGGGCTCTCCATCGTGGTATTTTTTGTAGGGTGTTGTTGTGGTTGTTGTTGTTGTTGTTGTTGTAGAAGTGAAGAAAGTGAAGAAATTGGGTAGTGAGCGGGGTACATACTGTAATTCAAAAGTTTGGGGGGGGCCTCTAGATACCCCCCAGCTTGAATGGCTTGGCACCATTCCGCGGTTTCCTGCTTGGACAGATACCTATATTGTTCGCCTTTCTGATCATCAGTAATGACACTGTGACTGACTAGAGTCGGGGTGGCTTACGAAATTGGAAATCGATGCCTCGAAGGGCGGCTTCCTCCTTTGCACTTGAGAATGAGGGCGCACAGCACCCAGTATTTCTCCTTGTCCATGTCGCTGATCTGCCCATGATGGCCCGGGGACCCACCGGTGGAAAACGGTGCAGGTGCAGGTGAGCTTCGAACAGTGGGTCCCCTAGCTTCCGGCTGTTGGCCCGCGCCTGGGGGACTGGGAGTCTGGGAAATTGCGCTGGCTTGGCTAGCCCGAGTGGGTGAAGCACGTTGCTGGATGCTTTTATAGAGTTTAGTAAGTTAGTTTAGAGCATGTCAGCCGTCATTCCGCCATGTAATAATTTGGCTACATGTCGAATTCCCTCGATGGCAAGGTTCGATGGGCCACAAAGGAATGGGATTGGTACGGTAATCAAAGGGTCTCAGAAATGGTCCTCTTGCCAAGTCATATATCCGCCCTCAGCCAGTCTCGATTCGCGGTCTTTCTTTCGCTTCTTTGTCTCCCTAGCGTGCATATATAGTTCTGCCTGTGAAGTTGCATCCCCTGAAGTTTGAAGGACGTTGGATTCGGAATCATCGATTCTGCTCTTGCAGTATCATAGGACCGGCAGTTCAGCGCCTTCAGAAATAATACTGCTGCCCCGATGGCATTCCACCTTTCCCGCCTCGGGTTACCGACTAGCCCATACCAACTCGCGACCCTATTCCTGGGCATCGCCTACTTGCTGCACGCAGTGACCTTTATTCCGCCGTCCTCTCTCGTGTACCTGGTTCGAGCCGACTTTCGCGACAACTCCAACGTGACCTCGACAGCTTGGTTTAGCACCATTGGTCACTGCATAGCCGAGGGCAACAAAGATGTCTTGTAAGTGCACGGCTTCAAGCGTGATTAAAACAGATGAGAGTGACGTGCTAACCCAACAACTTAGGGCTTCGGAACAATCCAGGAGCCGGTGCTCTTATACAATTCTAGGCTACGACGTAGCAGAAGTCCTAGAGCAAAAGGGGATAACAACGGTCCTCACACCTGGATCACCCATGCTGAAGACAACGCCCCTGGCCATCTTAAACGCCGTCACCATGACACTCAGTCTTCTCAGTATCGTGGCCTATCAAGCTATCTCGCGCTGCCGCACCCGAAGCCAGGTCAGACCGCACTGGAGCATGTACCTCCTCGCCGTGGGGAATACCATGCTCGCATTCCTCGTCTCGGTCCTAACGTTCGCCCACGAGCATGGTTTCCTGTTTTATATCGCCTACGGCCGTCCCACGGAAGCCGATGCATACACGACGGCCTACGGGCCTGCTGCCTATGCCCTCATATGGGCCTTGCCTTTCGAGCTCGCTGCGAGCGCCGTCGGCTTTTATACCTGTATCGGGGGCAAATACGACTGCGAAGAGGATTCATTGTTGGAAGACGACGAGACGTTGAGGTTAGCCGCGGACGGAGCCGGGACCACGATTGCGCATGGTTTTGATGAGAAATGTCGGGTATAATGCCATAATACTATACACACTAGATAGATACTAATGCACAATAAGTTTTCTAATTCTGAGACTATGATGCTAATGTGCTGTCTCTACCCTCCGTGATGGAGGTAGAGTTCACGATTCACTACGTAGCGCATGACTTCGTCTCCTGAATGGATGCCATATGTTGATGCCAACCAGGCGTGCAGTTATTCACCGCCCGGCCTTCATTGGCATGTGTTCGCAACCAGGTACGCACAGAGAATTTCATAGCGTTGCTCCCCTTGCCAGCAATGGAAACAAGGATTATCAAAGGGATGAGATGCATACTTCGTAAGCGGCGTCCCTGTCTGACCGTTGCATACTAGGTACAGTAGTACAACCCCGACGACGTGGGTAAGCACACATTGGATATGCACGTTAGGTGGATCGTATGCCACATCGACGATCCATCAGCATCAGCCCAACAACATGCTAGGTACCTAATACCGGCCTGGCAAGAAAAGAAGAAAAGTGTTAATATCCACAGTACCCTTGACCCTGGCGAAAGATCTAATCCAGAACGAACTCCATACGAGGGTCGAATCAAGCCTCGTCAGCCGTCAAGCTATGTACGAAGTCGTTGGTAAAAGCAATTATCCCGGAGATGAATGGCGTTGGGCCGAATTCAAATTGTGCCGGCATTGTTACCATGCCTATCAACGCAAATACCCAGGTAGTAGGTGTCTGAAATGAGAAGTCGATATCACAAGCTCGCACAATGTCAACTGGAAATTCGCACGTATCCCACTGCACATAGCTTGCGAGACTCTTCATGACGAAATACCTCAGTTACCTGTAGCAAGGAAGACATTTCTTTGCTGTTAGCTGCTGCGACTGCGCTCGACATGCATTTACGATGCGACTTGTTCTACATATAGACACAACAACTCTAGCGCGGTGACGAACATGCGGAAAACCCCGCCAACGCCAGTTTTCGTAACGTGGTAAATCCCAGGTTTCCATCTGATCACTCATTGGACACAGCAATTACAAATGCGAAATATCTAGGCGCTCAACCTTGCCTAGGAAGTCGCCATTGGCTCCTCTGAGGAGCTCATCAACGTCCACGAGGCCATTGGCGATATACTTCTCGCTCACGCCGGCGTTGATGCGCCTCGAGAGAAGTTCCCGGAGTTCTGCGCGCATGGCACCCAGCTCAGCTTTTGTCATGGCCTGAGCCTCTTGCTGCTTCTTCTTACGGCCGCCACCGCGGCCGCCCCAGTTGCCGGCCTGTTCCAGCTCATCGCTGTCGTACTCCACGCCAAGTTCCTCAGCCGCATTGCGCATCCACTCGTCGTCTTTATTGCCTTTCTCCTTTGCTAGCCCCGCGTCCGCGATCTTCTTCGCTAATGTGATGCGTGGCTTCAGCCGGCCGACTAGTTTGCGATCCATATCTAGTGTTTGTACAAACAAGCTCTTTCTTGAGGTTTTTCTTTCTGAATGTACCTTGGCAATGAGGCGTCTCGTCGGAATAACTTCTTCGGGGGCGCAGAGTAAGATGCTGAGACCCGTTTTGGCTGCACGTGCTGTGCGCCCCGACCGATGTACATATGCGGCGGCGTCACGGGGTACGTGGTAATGTACTACTAGATCAACGTTCGGTATATCAAGACCACGAGCAGCAACATCTGTAGCAATGAGAACCGAGGACTGGCCGGAAGGTGTACTCGTGAAGCGCTCGATAGCTCGTAGACGCGCTTTCTGTGCCATTTGTGAATGTAATGAATGTGAAGTTAACTTCAGGTTCTGCAGCATAGGTGAAATTCGTCGGGCCGCGCTGATAGAGTTAGTAAACACGAGGGTGTGCACATTTGGATATAACAGTAGCAGCGCGTAAAGATATAAATCCTGGGAGATTCGTTAGCATGACTTGCATGTTGTTACCGATAATGGATGTTTTGAAAAAGGATCGTCTACCTTCTCCATCGCGCCGCACTCCACTAAACCCTCCTTCAGCCCCTCGGCCATTTGAGATACGGGGTTTACATCAATAAACTTCGGTTTCTCTTCGCGGAAGTTTAACTTCTTAAGAAGATACTCCATCGAATCTTCTTGGCTCATTAGGTTGAACTTCCCCTTACCAGCCAGTTTCTGCTGAAGGCCTTTGTGGAAAGTTGCCGAAAAAACGAGGGTTTGCCTGGGGGAGGGTGTGGCATCTTCGCCCTCGTCTACTTCCGACCGATCGAGGGCGGTCAGTATTTCCTCGGCCTCCTTGAAATGGCCTTCGGTCAACAGTCTGTCCGCTTCATCTACTACTAGATAGCTTATTCCTTTAAAAGAGCCCATGATTTCGGCGCTCGAGCTCAAAACCTCCCACAACCGGCCAGGCGTTCCGATCACGATGTCAGCCTTTGCCAATTGGCGTTGCTGCTTCTGTACGGAAAGGCCACCGGTGATAGAGCACACATATGGTGAATTAGCCAGGCCATTACAAAGGTTTTTAATATGGTCGGTGAGTTGGTGAGCAAGTTCTCTGGTAGGCGAAAGAATCAGAGCCAACGGAGTCTTGGTTCCCACGACCTCCGACTCTGTACTGTTTTCCTCTGCTAGTTCTAGCCATTTCTCGACGATTGGAATTGCAAAGGCCAAGGTCTTTCCGGAACCGGTAGAAGCTTTCCCGATCACATCGTGACCGGCTAATATATGCGGTATGGATGCGGCTTGAATCATGGTAGGTGTGGGGAATTTCAACTTCGCCAGCGAGGAGAGAACCCCAGCAGACAAGTCTAATTCTGCCCATTGAGACAAGTCAATATCATCTTGGGGTTCGTCCACGGTATCTAACCCGGCAAACACATTAGTCTCTAACTCGTCATCATCTTTCGCGTTGGATTTCTTTTTCTGCTTCTTTTGCTTCTTCGGCTCCTTTTCTGGTTGTTTAGGAACGGATTCTGGTTGCGCGACCGTTTCTGTGGCTTTGGTTTTAGAGGATTCTTGGGGTGGAACGGCGTCAGTCTTGGCTAGGGGAGACGGATCGTTGTCGTCGTCGTCGAATCCCTCGAAAACGTCACTTTCGGGATCGTTTTCCTCGCTGGACTTATTCGCCTTATCGGTCTCATCGTCCGTCGAAATGGCAGCTCTCTTGCGACTGTTAAAACCACGCGGCAAAGACACACTATGAGGTCAAACATACAAATTCGACAATATTTTGGCTATTCCGGACAACCTCAACCCCTTCCACCTCTTCTAGGCCGTAGAATCCCTCGGCATCATTGAACATGTCCGGTAACTTTGCTTTGCTCCATGGGAGTGAATCAATGCCGACAGATCGTTTGGTTCGCGAGTTGGATTTCCGAGTAGCGGACGAGGTTTTCGTTCTTTTCGCCGATGACGAGGAACCAACAGTCGCAAGCTTTCTCTTCTTAGCCCTGTCCATTTTGGAGAAACGAGAAAGTCGTGTGGTCGAGGTAGGAAAGTTTTACTCCCGCTTCAAAGGGTATGTATATAAGTATAAGTATAGGTATGGATATGAGTTCATTGCGAATTGGAATTGGAAGTTCTTCAAAAATTTAGGTGGAGACTCAAGATACCGTACGCCAATGCTGTGTGACGCCATTGCCATACCTCATGTAAACACACATACAAAATGTGTGTGAAGCTACATGCAGCCTTGAAAAGTCACAAGTGGGCAACGCTAACCAAATTAACTATGTAGGTACCGAGTATATTATGTCAGCAATACCTACTCAGTAAGTACATATTCCAGACTGTCTGATTTTCGCCGTGTTTGGGTTCCTGATCATTTCCTGCCCAGTCAAATGCGGATTCTTGTTAACTACCTAAGGTATTACTGCAAACGAAAAAGATCTCATTTAATCTTCTCCCTACCTATCATATCAGCCCGGACGTTAATACAAAACAAACAAACAAACCTACCTATCATATACCTGGGCAGCATCATATCATATCGACATGGGGAAGTCATCAAAGGACAAGCGCGATGCCTACTATAGGCTCGCAAAAGAGCAAGGCTGGCGGGCAAGAAGTGCCTTCAAACTACTGCAGCTGGATGAAGGTTGTTGTGTCCCCTCAACCAGATAGTCAACTGTTGACTCGGAAGCGTTGTGCGGCACTGGCTGACTGAGGACATAGAATTTGACCTCTTTGCGAACGTGACCCGGGTGGTTGATCTGTGTGCGGCACCCGGCAGTTGGTCCCAGGTACTTTCCAGGGTCTTGATCAAGGGAGAGAAATTCGGCCGTACAGCCTGGGAAGACCGGGACGCCGACTTTCGCCGCAAGATGCTTGGTGTTATCGGCTCCACGAAGGCTCCTGTTGTGTCGTCGGTAGTCGGGAGCAAAGTCCGAGCCCAAGAGCCAAAGCCGCGAGAAAACGTCAAGATTGTCGCTATTGACTTGCAACCAATTAGTCCTCTGCCCGGCATTGTCACTCTCAGGGCTGATATCACTCATCCTGCGACAGTGCCACTGCTGCTGAAAGCCCTGAATCCTGACTATGACGCAAAGAACATGTCGCAGAATGCCGCGCATCCCGTCGACTTGGTACTCAGTGACGGTGCTCCTGATGTCACCGGCTTACATGATCTCGATATCTACGTGCAGTCTCAGCTTCTCTTTGCAGCATTGAATTTGGCGTTTTGCATTCTCAAGCCAGGTGGCAAATTCGTTGCTAAAATATTTCGTGGGAAAAACGTCGATGTCCTGTATGCTCAGCTCAAGATCTTCTTCGAGCAAGTCCATATTGCCAAACCTAGATCTTCGCGAGCCAGCAGTGTTGAAGCATTCATAGTGTGTTTGAATTTCCAGCCGCCCAAAGGATTTTCTGCAAGTCTCGAGGATCCCCTAGGCGTCGGGTTCCGGTTGAATAAGATGACCCAACAAATATCAAGGAGTTTTCCTAACACTGCTTCTACTTTGATGCAAAATCAGACAACAGGGGCTTGGGACGCCACTCCTCATCGCACAAGAGTCATTGACGAGGACGGAATTTCTGAAGTTGAGGTAGAAGATCACAGTCAGCACAGAGAGGCGGATATAGGGTGGATTGCACCCTTTATTGCGTGTGGGGATTTGTCTGCATTCGACTCCGATGCTTCATACCGACTACCACCTGATCACGTGTCACTCGATCCTATACAACCGCCCACTGCACCACCCTATAAACGGGCGCTAGAGCTCCGGCGAGCCAACGGAGGTGCATATGGAAAAACTGGCCCGACCGTGTGAGGGTCGTCCCGGTGCTCGGTAATATGTTCGTTTCATGGACGTAGAGCAGCCGGCCCTTCAATCAATCCCATGAATAAACCGTGCTCGCACTCGTTCCACTCCTTCGCGCCAAGGATTTTCCTGTATAGATCCATCGAGTCAGAAGTCACAAAAATTAAGCGGCGAAGGTGCGGCCAAGTTTTAATGACTTCGTCCAGGCATTCCAAAATCCAACGCCCGAGCCCCTTGCCTTGGTACCCGTGCAACACGTACACATCGGTGAGATATGCAAAAGTCACACCATCCGTGATAACCCTCGCCAGCCCGATTTGTCTGGGACCACTCTGGCCTGGAATCATAGATCATAAGCTAAGTGCTTAGCAGCTAGTATAGGGCTGGAGAAGATTGGCATACCTGCGATCTGTGAGGTGGATTGGGGAAGCTCGTATAGGCCCAAACATAGCGAATTGTGCAAAGCCTTCAACAACACGTCCCTCGGAAGTGCCTTTGCCCACCACATGAGCCCCGAGCCCATTGCATCGCGGATCGCATCGACCTGCAGGAGGCGCTGCTCTGTCGAGACGAGAAACTCGCCGCGATACCAGTTCCTGGACTCAATCTCAAGCGCCATAATGAGTTTATCGACAGGAGACTTGCAACTGTCAAAGTGGGTTGAAGTGTCAATGTGAATGACCTTAGAGTGTAGTTGACGAAGATACCTGCTATCAGGCTGTACTGCTACCTAGGTAGCTTGTTAACTTGCGACTCCGCTTTCCACTCATGCAAGTATATATAGTTCCAGAAGATTGTCAATACGAGTCACGACACACGAGCCTACCGATCCCGGTCATCCAAGCAACCAATAGAAGCCAGCCCTAATCTCGGATCAAACCTGATACTGTGCTCTAATGGTTTCTATCTACCTATTCTCTGTCCTCCTACATTTCTACCGTGGAAAACGCTTAATTATGAACGCCCAGCTGGTCTCGACTCTCCAGTGTCAACCTATGCTATGTATAGGTTCCGCCGCAAGGTCGGAGCTTTGTCTTCCGCCAGAAGACCCTTAGGCGTTAAATGCGTTATCACCATGTGCCATGAACTTCGCGACTCTATGCTTCAAAAACAGGCATCTAACGGTTGCCCTTTTCCCTGCGATCATGTTTCTCAAGCTGATAGCCGCCAGGTCCTTACTTGACTCTGTATCTCGCAATGTATAACACAACGGAAGGCTCCCGATTTACGCGCTGCTATCGAGTTCTTTTACTTCACATCATCAACGCGAGCTTGGACATCTACAAATCACAATGGCTTGTTTGCCTTTAACCACCAGCAACTACTTGCCGACGTACGCGGAGCGGGTATCTTCCGTCTCACATTCCAGGCCTCGCCGTATTCCGAAAAACACCCGGTTGTCGTACAACTAGAGACTACATGTAAGCACAATCCTCGCGGTGACTTCTTTCATCCTACGATAAGGCGTCGGTCAAGACTCAACGGCCCACGGCTTGTAGATAGGCTACGTTGGAACATGGCGTGTACACTCAGAGATAGGATTGATCTCGGTCATCTCAGCCTGCGGTGTGAGTTGCGAAGAAGTATTCATTGCACGCGAACCGCCGAGTCATATAGTAGAGGATAGGTAACGCGTCAATCAAGGCCAAAAACTTCTATAGAGCCTCTAACAGGCTAACTTCTAAGTGCTTATTATGGCCATATCCCGCTGACTTTCCATGGATAGGTAACGCATGCATCTACCCTTTTTGGAAAAGCCCGTGGCCCGCGGGGCCTTTTTGCCGCTTCCCTCAAGTCTGAAAAGCTCTTTTGTACGGAGTATATTGGCGTCGTACCTGCGGCCAGCCGCAGGGAATGAAAATCGCCAGTTTTTATCGGTTTGAAACCGTTGTTTTGGTTTCAGCAACGCTCAGCCAAGATGGCACCGGACAGCATGATGGAAATCAGTATTGTAGCCGGCCTCTGCGTTTACACTGCGGCGAAGAAGGAGGGAGGTCATCAGAGTCTTGGCTCTGCACCCAAGCGTCAAAGTCTGTCTGGATCTTTGATATTTCCGCGTCGATCGCTGTAACAGCACCGCAGAGCGTTTTCGGCGACCAGTTCTGAATGTTGCTCAGATGTTCTTCGTGAATGGCTGTTTGTCTCGCCAACTCGCTTAATCTCCTCATCTTGTAGTCGAAGGAGTTTGGGAAGTTGTGTCTGTATAAGGATAGAGTGACCTCATACGCGGCCATTGTCGATAGGATTTCCGTCAGCTGCTTGTAGAGAGCTGAGATCCAGTCGGCTAGCTGCTGCAAATCCGCTGTCTTGCTGCTTTCTGACATGGTGTTTTGTAGGCGAAGATTGGCTTAGAGGGTTGATTGTGTTGAGTTGTGACTGGTGGAGTTGTGACTGATGGAGTTGTGACTGATGGAGTTGTGACTGATGGAGTTATGCATGGGGTGAATAGATGCCGGGAAAGGAGGACTAGACAGGCATATTTATATCCCGGAGGTTATATGAGATACAGCATCACCTGCTCACTGAGCTCGATGCCTTGATACCAGAGACAAACGGCTGAAGAATAAATAACGAGCATTCACATGACAAGCTATACGCGAGAAAAGTTGGTCCATCAGGCGCGTTAACCGGGGTAGCGTAGGGTTCCTACATGACTGATACACTGAGATTCAACCGAAGCAGCCATTCAGCAAACGAAGTCGATGGAATGTGGACCATGATGTGGCCGCGTCCCTAGTCCAGAATTGCAAATCGATGCATCTCTATTGATTATAGACACAAACCCAGGATCGAAGGAATGTGACTGAGAGAGGACTTTAGCTGATAACCAACCCGTGGACAAGTTGATATCGCGGTTGAGCAACACCAAGAGGTGTCGTGCAACTTCAAGAAGTCATGCGTGCAAAGGCTTGACCGGGGGAGTTAAGTTGTTAACTAGCGGAATACGTGAACGCTGGCGTAAGGCGACCGAGGCTAGGTATTATTGCTTACAGATCAAAGTACGTGTTTAGGAATGTTCAGAACTGGTCTGGATTTGGAATAGGTATTGATACCTGTACCTGGACCTTTATCAATGAGCTCAATAGAGGCACGTCTCTTCGCCTGTGGACTCTGGCGAATTGACTAGGCTATTTCCGTCAGGATCCAGACTCCGTTCCGCTCTACTATGTAACTTTAAACCCCCGCTTCACGTCATAAGACAGTCGTGACGATACTTCGGTTGACGCCCAAAATTACCTTCCGTTCCGGCAGATGGCAATGTATCCAATGCTTCTAATTCCCCGTATCATGTAAGTTATATACAAGGTATATTGATCATACGACGACCAGTGTGAAGATTCCAAAGATGAAAGACGGACCGAACATGACATTTCATGCCAAGATTCCTCATGCCAAATCCCCGCCGAAATGAATCCGCCGGCGCCTCTATCCATCCAGAACCGCTAACAAATAGGCTTCCCGCTTCGTGGCGGAATCCAAAAAGAGCAGACCAGAAAACTGACTCAGGAAATTCCGCTCGCGTGCTCTCCTGTAGGTATACCTACATAGTAGCCTTATAGGTATATATGCTCCGAACCGACTCAACCCCCAGCAACCTTAACCTCATACCCAAAATATATCTAAAAGGTACTGCCTTGGCCCTGACCCCTATCACGAAGTTGGACCTGGACTGCAGGAACGGCCTGCTCAGCCGCGTCGAAGTCATATTCGTGCGGCATAGTGGCACTCCTACTGATACTGATCTCCTCTTCGCTCATCTTCATGATCTCATCCTTACGGGCGACAGAGGGCCATTTGACATTGCCCTCTTTAGCAGCGGCCTCAGCTTCAGCGAGCCACATCTGCCACTGCGGCGTCCCCGGCGCAGCACCACTCCTCCTCACCCAGGCCGTGCGTTTAGTCTCGCGGATAGCATACCAAAGCGTCCGCGTGAAGCTCTTGGCGCCCTCCCGCGGGTCTTTGGGGTCCGTCACCTCATGGGCATTCTGCGCCTCGGGCGGCGTGACGTCCTTGATATCATAGCGGCTGAGGTCCCAGAAGTAGTGCTTCGGCAGCAGCCCCATGGCCCAGTAGAGGCCGTTCAGAACTATGTAAGCGCCGCCGATGAAGATTTGCGTGTGCCACTTACAGTTACCCAGCAGGATGACGGACACCATGAGCAGGAACGTGCCCAGGCCCATGAGCACGCGGTAGACTTGCCCTCCGATGTAATACTTGCACTCTTCCGTGCCCGAGTAGAGCTCGCGCGCCACCTCCTCGGTGCACTGGACGAGTAAGAAGCCACCCTCGCGCGTCCGGATGATGACGTCGCCTGCTGGCACTTTATTCGTGTGGCTACGGTTCATCAAGATAGGCCGCCACCAGGAGGCACATCCGACGACCGAGCTGGCCGAACACATCAAGGAGACGGCGAGAATGGCGGTGCCGTCCTTCTTCCAGGCAGCAAAGCCGATGATTGCGAAGGAAAGGAGCGTGGAGAAGACCTCCAGGATGTGGATTGGCGAGTATAGGGTGGCGGGGATGGCAGGCCGCTCGGTAGGGTTTGCCAGCGTAGGGTTCGCGACAAAGTCCTGGACTTTCTCCTTCATTGTGGGCCTCCTTGCCATTCCTTGTATCGAAGGCTCGACACCTGCCTCGACATCGGGGGGCGTAGAACTGACACCTGAGGCCCGCGCTCGTATATTTCCCGCCTTCTCATCTCGAGCATCTGAGTGCGGGCGAGCAGTCGGCCTTGCCACCCGGAGGTTGTGTCCTCTCGAAAGCCCCAATCTTCTTAAAAACGAGGCGAATCCGTTCGTCGCGGGCGGCGGGACGTTGACGCCTCTACTAATATTATTTTTATGTTTAATATGGAGGACTTTGAACGAGAAAGGCTGCAACTCGTCAAGCGGATGGATAATATTGGCAAAGAACCCCACGGTTTCGAGAACGACGCCGCTATAGACTCCGATCATTCTCGCATTCGTTTCAGGGAGACGTTGCGGGCGGGAAGGCTTCAATAGGGCCTGGGGGGCGGGAATGATACGCGGTAAGAGGCAGAGTACGCTCGCTGTGATGGCTTGGGAATGTTCCGCAATAGAGGATTCGCCAATGACTGCCAGCAGCGTGACGACGTCAAGCCTCCAGCCCCCTGGGCCTGAGCCATCGGGGCCATTTGAAGAAAACCACTCGGCCATGGTTCGTCAGGCTCCGGTAGCCCGGAATTTGGAGATGGTCTCGACAGCCGGGAGCTATTTCAGCGCTTAGGCCGGGGCGAGGTTACAGTCGGGGGTTTTCTTCTTTAGGGATCGAAGAATCGGCGGAGGGGGTTAAGGACGGCCGGCGGACGGTTATTATCTAAAGAATTAACAGAGCTAGGCAAAATTGTGCAGTGAGAAGCCTGAAAAGTATATTTAATTGTTGACATTCATGTTGAAGAAGTCAACCTCATAGCGATATAAACATCACCTGGAGAATCTCAAGTGATAGTCTCTGTTTCGACTGAGGTCTGCTGAGTATAGGTAGGTAGCTAGTCAAAGAAAATCCAAGCTCCGCCTTTGTCGTTGAAGACGGCAAAATGGACATGGCTCTTTTATTGGAGACAAGGGCGGCGGAATCGCATACCCAATTGGGGCAAGGGTATATCAAAAGAGGACTTATCATTCTTTTTCATTGTTTCTTTTGCGTGAATTATTGACATTATCGTTGGGAGCCTTCACAGAGGCTAACACTGCCCAGCCGGCTGGTGGCTACGTGGCAACCTAGGTGGTAAGGAACATACGAGAGAGGTGGTGCTCCGTTCGAAGTACGTAAGGTACCGGATCCTGCAAGGCTCTCCCTTCATATACACTACTAATATACCTACACTACGTCGCCGAGAGGTCAGGTAGCATCCCCACACCGGCGCCTCAAGATGCCTATCTACTAGTGCTGACGATGCGGTCATTGCTTGAACGAGCAAGCGCCCGACTCAGGCGACGTGTGAAAGTAACTAGGATACCGACATCCTAGCGTAGTGTAGATATTAGGTCGGTACAGTAGGTAGTCAGAAGAACTCAATTGCGGTAAAAAAGGTTGGAAACGCTACGCTACCTGAACGCCCAAACATATGCACACCAGGTACGAAGTACATACCTGGGTACAATTGTATTCAGGGCCGAAATCTATGTTGCCGCGACAACGATCTGTCTAGGTAGATAGTTTTCTGGCAGATCTCTTCCCCACCGCCCATAGTTAGTGCATAGCGTAGTGTAATCCGTAGTCTAGTGTACATGTAGTGTAGTTAGGTTGGGTATATGTCAGGAAACAGATCTTGCTCTCGTACAAGTGCTTTCTGGTAGGTATGATTATACCTGTGCCGGCACTTCCCTCTTCACAACTTACTCAATCTCGTGGCTTCTAGCTTTCTTCTCACCGCTTGCAGCCGAACGGGGTCCGAAGACTGTGGCCCAGGACTCGATGTCTCAGTGACAGCATTTACGAACTCCTCCCAACGCTTCTCCCATTCAATCAACGTTCTTTTGAGCTCATCTGGGCTCAAGCAGGCATGTTCTATGCTCCATCTAGCGAGCTGCTTCCACCCGTATAGATTGATTTTCCCGTTGCCCGCCATGACTTCGTAAAAGTCATGGGATAGTGTCGACCTAAGATCGTATTAGATTAGCGGGTGCTAAAAGTGAAAAGTCATGGTGCCCTACTTGAAAAGAGTGCCGTTATCGCTGCTCACTGCGCAGTGCATTTTCTCTTCGAGCAGTCGATACACACTATGTTGATCCATGCGCTCTGCTAATCCCAAGACCATGTTGGAGATTGGGCAGGTCTCCACGCAAACATTTTTGCTCTTCATCTCTCTGAGAACGCCTGGTTTCGTGGGTAAGGCGTAGCCGTGCCCTATTCGTCTGGAGTCGAGCTCAAGCGCCGTTTCCAGATTGCCCTCGAGATCGTCGGGAGTCTCGCCACAATGGAATAGAAACGGTATGTCGAGATTCTCTTCGTTACATCGCATCCTGAATTGTCGGAACTCTGGTTCAAAGTATCTCAAAGGATATGGCCTTGCAAAAGCTTCCTCACCTACCAGGTCAAAGCCGGCAATATACTGGGGCCACTGTTTCTTCATCTCGATACACTCGTTCAGGGCCGACATAACAGCGTCTCGTTTGAAAGAACGTGGTGTGCAATAAATAACCTTCATTCCACTGAAAGTTGGCCGATGTTCCGCGTTGTCAATGATCTTCCCATCGTCCCCCATGTCGCCGATATGTTTCATGAATCCCTCGTACTCATCAATGATGACCTTCATGGTACCGAAATTGTCGATCTTAAATTCCGCTGTATCATTGAGGATTTGGTTAGTCTGCATAAAATTCGGTCGTATCTCAGCATACTGCACGTTGTCTTTGACGAATTCCTCCAGACACTGTCGCGTGTACCGACGAAAAGCCGTCTCATAATTGAATAGACCTTTCATCATTTTAGTGCGCCCGTTGAATTCTCTCCATGCTCTAAAAGCTATTAGTTTGATATACCAAGATTGACGAAATCCTAGCTTACCTGCGAGCGCTATTCCGGCCGCGTTTGTGGTCGCTGTCCAAGATTTTCTGCTTGGTTTCTTTGCACCAATGAGCGACTGATTCGTTAAGGCCAGATCGCGCTGGGGTAGACGGCGCCGCGCTCTCTTGGAGGAATATTGCTTCCGTGTCTGATTCATCTTCAAGATCGGCATCCACGGCTTCCTTGAAGAAGGAGTCTACTTCCTCCTTGCTGAAGGTGAGTTTACTGATAAGCCAGTCATCGCAGTTGCCCCAGCGCGTCTCGTCCCAGCACTCCCGGAAGAATTGGTAGCGCATCTCCTCGACTTGCTGCTGTTTGTCCTTCCTTTCATGCTTGTAATCAGCGTTGAACATATTGGGACCTAACTTGTCGTACGCGCGAATTTTGGCCTCTTCGCTCGGTAGGCTCTCCGCATTCTCGATTGCCTCCCGCATTTCCTCTGATTTGGCTTTTGCATGCATCTCCCTCCGAACCTGCTCCAGATTGCGCAGACTGAACTCCAGCTTACACTTTCTAAAATCATCCTCCGTGCAA
This sequence comes from Xylariaceae sp. X802, assembly GCA_028637635.1. Classification (NCBI taxonomy): domain Eukaryota; kingdom Fungi; phylum Ascomycota; class Sordariomycetes; order Xylariales; family Xylariaceae; species Xylariaceae sp. X802. The sequence continues at coordinate 1,124,051 of JAJFDH010000001.1, read as the reverse complement.
AGGTGGCGGTCACTCCAGATATACATGTTGACCATGTCCTTGGCGTAGCCGAGAAGGATTCCTGGCCGGAGTGTAGAATTGAAATGAAGATGTAAATGTGCACCTTTGGGCATCATGCGTGCCACATGGTATAGGCGTGTATCATCCAGGAGATCTTGTATATGGAGGAAATGACCGCCTGGCGAAAGAGAATGTTGTTTGAAGATGGCTTCATCATCCTGCCTCATGAGTGCAATTAGCTTGTTCGCTTCCACTTCTTTCCGGGCTTCGCGACCATTTGTGCGATGGGCTATATCATGCTGAAATTCAAACGTGAAATCCATGGCAGGCTTATCTCGTCGTGAGACGCGGTGATTGGCTGGAGGACTGTTGCCCAGGATTTTGTCCACGAGATCGCGCAGTAAACGCATCATGTGGAAGCAAGAGGAAGGGGAGTCGGAATCGGGTTCATGCTTGTTGGACTCGGCAACTTTATCAATACCGCAGACAGTCCCCATGAGCTTACACCGGTGGGTCCCAACAGGCAGAACAAAGAGAATGAGCTGTGTTGGTGATTCCTTGGGAATGTGAATTCAGATGCTTGTTAGGACGGTAAGCATGACGATAGACCCGGTTGATTACACCTTGACAAACGCTGTGAACACCTACTTACTGGTGAGCGGGTTACTTAGCAAATGTTAGGAGGGCATAGCCTGGGCATTGGCATGTAGCACATGTACCATTCACCATCCACTGATCCGATTGCTGGCCGCTGAGGAGTCAGAAGACAAACAAAATAGCTTATGTCCCCACCGAATGTTGTCGAGCCGCTATGGGGAGACTTTGGAATCATCTGAGTATGAATGGTGTGAATGGGTGAAGAAGACGGAAGTCATACAGGGTCGCCATCATCAGCGAGGAATCTCACGGCCTGGGGCTATCTACTTGCTGTCGCTTTGTGTAGGCTGATGATGTCCTTGTTTGCCTTGTGCTAAATCCGGGCGCAAGACGACGAATTCGGCGTCAAAACGCGCCTGTGCCACACCCCACCCTATTTGGATCTGCAGGTCCCGATCGCCCTATAGCTTCAGTGGAGACCCGCTGAAATCTAGTGTAATATTGGGTCAGTCAGAGTCTGAACTCAATGGCAGTGTGGCTGGTGTTGAGGCACGTGCGGCAATTCCAGCGCAAGGCACACCAGTTTATAAAGTTAGTACGCTTCCTATAAGCTTCATCCACAGTGGTACCTACTAGGGGATCCACCCGTAGAAACCCCCTTCGCTGAGCGCAGCGAAGGGGGTTTCTACGGGTGGATCCCCTAGTATTCGACTCCGAATTTGATCGATCTGAGCTATGCACTGCCCTACCGGTAGGTCATGTCATCACTGGAAGTGTAGTTCATACATTCTGCACATTCATGTGGTCCATCTACCTTCCTACCGTCTTCGTCTCTGGAGAACTTAATAAGACTCCTGGCACGCTGCATGACTGACACCTCACTTTGCATTTTCAAATCACACACAATAGTTGGGTTACAATGACTAGATTCCGTGACCTGACCGCGCCGCGCCACGATGGGCATCTATTCCCACCATCTACCGGTACAGGAAAACGGGACTCCGGATCCGAACTCTTTCTAGGCCGAGGTGCCAATGCGCCGCTCGGTGGTAACTAGACGGCCACCCGTGGTACAGATGCCATCGCACTGCTATCCATGAGTACTTAGTTGAACTGATGCAAGTAATCATGTGCTGATCGGGCAGTGTAGCTCTAAGGATTTCCAACTTTCCAGCTCTGCAGGTCTGACCAAAAAGCATTCATTCCTGCCCCGGCACTGCCGGTCATGTTGCGCCGTGGAACACCCGACATATTACGTGATGTTGCTCAAAATGCCATCTGTGACGGATTGCGTGACGGAAGCATTTTCATAAACTCATGCCTGGAGCGCCCCTAGCTAAAGTCGGTATTCACGCCATTCCGAGTGGGTTACTCAAAATCAAATGGAACGGGATATGTCAGGGGTTGTGGATAAGACACCATATGTAATGAGGCAGTAGTAACGGACGACACGAAGCGCCAATTGTGACTGACAAAGCGTGAACCACCTTCAATCCGGAGAAATGCGTCTGTCATTTTTCACCTGAATCATGGACAAAGACAAGCCAGCCAATGCTGTTTCAGAGGGGACAAAGAGCTGGGAGCATTCACTATATTACATGAATCATCACATTCTCTGAATCTAAAGAATGTCACCAGGAATGTCAATCACCATCTTCAGGAAGGCAGGAAAATGGAATCGAGCCGTCGCGGAAATCATGGTGAGCATCTCCGATGAGTCCCAGCTGAATTCACAAGGCGGTTCTTACACTGTCAAAAGGCCTCCCCTATCCCCTGGACCCAACTATACCCAGCCCACCAGACTACTCACGAGAGCGGTCGGAGCGATGGCTTAAGGACAAGTCAATGATGCTGCACCATGTCGGCAACGCCGAGAACCCCTTAGCGGCCCTCCGATGCATGAACACGCTGCTTCTTATCGACGACTCCGACTCGATGCAGCAGTGCTGGGATGAAGTGGGGGACATCATCAGGATAATCGGGCCCGTTTGCATCGAGTACGATCCCGACGGCGTCGACATCGAATTTGTAAACCATCGAGCGAGCGGGTACTACCTGACCGGCCGGAGCGGATATCAGCACATCGGGCTTATGAAAGGCAGGTTAGACATGCACGACAACGTGGCCGGGATATACCACAACGTGAAGCCGAAGGGGAAGTGTCGCATGGACAAGCGGCTGGGATCGATCTTGGATCCCTACATGGATCAATACGAGATACTTTTGCGGCGAAGCGGGGGCAGGAAATTGGTGCCGCCGCTTAATATCATCGTCATCTCGGACCTGCGTTGGGATCCAGATGACAATGACTTAGCCACTGTCACCCGAACGGCGAGAAGACTCGATGTCCTCGGTGCCCCGCAATACCAAGTTGGGGTGCAGCTCTTCAGGGTAGGCGATGTTAGCAGGGAGTTGAGCGACAGCACCGTCCGGTTCCTAGACGACCTAGTCTGGCAAGAGAGGGGCGTCAGGGATATGGTGGACACGACGACGTGGACAGGGAAGCCTGGGGAACTGTCCTCCAAGGGCCTATTGAAAGTCCTTCTCGGCGGTGTGAGGCGTTCGATTGACTTCATGGAGGTCTAGGCATGTCATCCCCGGGCGGAACACCGTCTGCCCATTGGGACTCACTGCTAAGGGAAACACATATCAGGGAAATAAATGTACCTAATTAAGATATAGTTAAAGCTCATGTGTAAATCCTCGACGCCGCTCGGCTACTGTATACAAAAGGTGTCCGCCATTGCGCGACAATATTCTCCCAAGCACCGCCGTAAGCTGTCTCACGCCATCCGCCGTGCTGCCATCTACCGCCAGGTCCAGCCCATCCACAATGCACAGGATCCCCTCCCTGCGGGTCTCGAACGGGGGGAGCGCCTCCAGAATTCTAAGTCCTGCAGCTATGCCTCGCGGTCCGCCTTGCGCTAGGGCCTCGAAGTTCCGCCTGCACAGATCGGGCACCTTGTCGAACTCGGCAGGAACAAGCGTGGCGAAGTTGAAAATGAGAGAACTTAAGAGCTGGCATAGGATATTTTCCGGCGCGACGGCGCGTTGTTTGGGATGCACGCGCAGCACCGTGGCGTCCGGGCTGCGAACGCGCAGGAAGGCGGCCCATTCGCAACCTGCCGATCCCGCATCAAAATTGACATTCAGGTCGCTCAGGGTGTATATATTAGGCTTCGCGGAGAGCCAGTTATGTAGTAATCGTTTCTGGACGCCGCACTGGTATAGGTCTGTCGGGAATTGCTTTCCGTTGTCGTACCCCCGTTTCTCCTCGAGCGCTTCGAAGTGATCTACGCAGTTGAAGGCCGCGTCGAGCTCCTTGGTAAGCTTTATAAGGTCTTTTCTTGTTATCATTTTCGAGCTGAAGACTTGTTTGATGATGTGCGATGCCATGGTGATTAGCTTTGCGTGGCTCTTGGATGGAGACCGGTAGGTGATCGATGTAATTATCATGTCGTTAACGATTTGGATGTTTTCTTGCGGTAAGCTACCCTAGGTGCAACGGGTATAGGTATATCAAACGGATGATATACATATAAGTGGTCTGTACTTGGTAGACTGTTGAGTGATCCCGACGCAGCTTTCATGAGGTAGCCTTTGTCAACGGAGGCCTGCTGCCTGCGGTAAGGCAGTGCTGGGAGCAAACAAACGAAGGCGCGACTCATTTGACAAAGTTCACCTGCGAATATAAAACGTGGTTCAGAGAATGGATAAGTTGGATTGAACTCTATTTCTCGGTTATCCCGCAGGATAATTTGTCTCGAGTCTTGCATGTCTGCTGTAGAATCAACCTTGGAAACTTCCTCGATGCCGCAGAACACGATTGGTAGTCGCTTGGTACCATTCGCGCGAATATCATCTCGTCGCATAAAAGTGAGAACCTCTCGCCACTCCGGAATTTGCTGGGAGAGCTAAGTAGATAGTAAGTTGTGTTCGACTCCCAACAGCGCTAATATGGCTTGCTCTTCGCTACTTACATAGGTAGTAGTTCAGCTAGCTCACGGAGCGGGCAACGTTAAGTGCTGCATCGCCTCGTATCTACGAATACGGCGGATAAATTGCTTCGCCTGTCCGGCTACGGCAAACCTCATCCCATGTCGGTGGCGCAGCTCTCACCTGTAGGGATTCCACGGCGTGGGCAACTAGAGTCTGCAGAGGCTCTCCTGACCGGTCGATGGGCCTACTTAGTTCATAACTGCGGTACGCAATTAAGCTCCACAATGCTGAAACCAAAGCTGCTACAGTGTAGTCTGCACAAAAGAATATGATCTATAAGAATAGTCTCGCAGTAAGCATAGAATTGGGCGCCCCCGGTGATTTTTGTATGGGTATAAGAATAAGTCTCCGTACTAGACTATAGAATAGATTCTTAGGCATTTTCCCATACATATTCTTATAGAAAGGACCCACTTTCCGCCCGATTTTGGCAATTTGTGGGTCTAAATTGGGTCTTTTAGCCTCGATTATGTCATATAACGGCCGAAAAGCGTTAAATGGGTGCATATCGCTGAAAAGTGGGTCTTTGCGCATAGGAATAGTCGCAATATAAGCATAGAATTTGGCGCCCCCCAGATATTCTTATGTGCAGACTACACTGTACTAGATACCTCTCAGTAAAGGACCATTACATCTTGGCTAATGTGATCTCGATATCGCAAAAGAATGCGGATGGGGTTGCACAGTTCCTGTTCAACCCTTTGTAAATTCTCATGGCCTGTAGAGCGTTTCAATATGTCGGAATTTGCGAAGAATACGCGAATATTGTTCTCGTTAAATGCTCGTCGGGCCATACGGAACAATACTAGAGGTGTTAAATCTGTTGTAAGACCCCATGGCAATTCCACTATCCGACCCAAGCCTTCTTCGTCCACTGGTGGGATATCGTCCCCTCACCCCGGTGCTTCTCCCGGTAAAGTAGCTGCGTCATTTCCTTGTACAGATATGTATACGCACCATTATAGTTGATAGAATGGTCCGAGTCAGTGTAAGAGCGCCACTGCATCTTCGAAGGTGGCACTCCTGCGCCAACAAGTAAGTCGACGAATGCGGCGGTGTTCTGATAGTGGACGTTGTCGTCACCGAGTCCATGCATGATGGCAAATCCACCAGCGATGTTTTTGAATCCCTCAACGTTGCGTACTGCTGACTTATTGTAACCGTCAGAGTTGAGCTGCGGTGTTTTCATATACCGCTCCGTATACATGCTATCATAGAAGCGCCAGTCGCTGACGGGCGCGACGATGAGGGCGAATGAAAAAACACTTGAGTTCGCTTCTACTACCTTGGATGAGAGGAAACCCCCATACGACCATCCAAATATGCTAATGTGCTTCGCATCAATGAACTGATGGCGCGAAGCCAGTTCTTTTGCAGCCCATATCTGGTCGTCAGCTTCGAATTCGCCGAGGTGGGATGCCACGACGGCTCGATAGGCTCGGCCTTGATATGCGGAGCCTCGGTTGTCTATCGTGTAGGTGATGTACTCAAGTTCAGGGTCTGAGGTAATGTAGGCATTCCAGTCAGGGGGCGCGAATAGCTTGTTGACTTCCTGAGCAGCTGGGCCGCCATAGGGTGTGAAGAGGACTGGGTATTTCTTCTTGGGGTTAAATTTGGGTGGGAATACTTGCTTGACATCCATGGTATAGCCATCGGGATGTTTCAGTTTGAAATACGTCGTGTTGGGTAACTTGTATCCTTGGATTTTGTTCCAGAGATCCTCATTTGTTGTGACGGTGCGTAGTGGCGCTTTCGTATCACTGGCTGCGTACAACTCCTGGTATGGTACGTCCGGACCGTCGTAATTGAGAATATAGTAACCGCCCCCAGAAGAGAAAGAAGCACTCCACGAAGCTGGCACTGTGTCGTCGACAAGAGCCATTTTCTCACTATTGGAGTACGATACGCTGTAGAGGTGTCTTTCCGTACTGTCATGCTCCGTCGAAGTATAGTAAATCAGCTCGCGCGACGTATCAACTTTGAGAATGCTCACAACTTCCCAATCTCCGCTTGTGAGTGCCTTCGAACTAGACCCATCAGTAGCATATAGGTAGATATGCTGCCAGCCTGATTCATCCGAAATGTCAACATAGTAGGTACTGCTAGACCCGTTGATAGGCCCAACATACTGAATAGCGATGTTATTATCCAGCCATCCATCTGTGCCATCGCGCTCTCGCACGATTTTTGTTGTGATATTGTCACCGACGTCGACACGCACATGCTTTGACAAATCTTGCACTCGGTTAAAAGCCGTATATATGAAACTGTCGTGGCTCTCTGTAACCCATGCAAGTTCTCCAATAATTAAATCATCTGCATCAAACGCGTCCAAAGGAATGGCTATCTTGTCATTGTTTCCGATTGTGAGCAGTGTCAAACTGACGGTCGGATTCTTGGTTCCGGCTTTTGGGTAGCGTAGTTCAAGATTTTTGGGATAGGCTGGCGCGATCTTCATGTTGTTCATGAAATAGGGAACAGTAAAAGTCTCCACCCCGGTTTCGTTGAACGTGAGGTAGGTAAGCTTTTGACCATCAGGTGAAAACCAGATGGCAGAGCGGCTGCTCAAAATTTCCTCCTCATAAACCCAGTCAGGAACTCCATTGAACATGTCGGGAGAGCCATCATCTGTGACTTTTGAAATAGTGCCATTCACACTCAAGAAGATATTATTGTCACGTACGAACGCGATTGCATCGCCTGCGGGGGCGAACTCAGCGTACTGAATATCGCCAGCTTGGTCATCGATTAGAGGCGTAATCTTCCCTGACGCGAGATCCAAAACGGAGTAGTCTGCAAAGTATGAATGCCGATACTGCTTTGTGTAGTTGGTAGCAAAGAGCACTTTCGACAGATCTGAGCGAATCCAGTAATCATGCAGTCCACTGGGTATCACGTCGGCGGAGACAAAGGTGGAAGATTCTCCGGTAACGAAGTTTTCAAGTATTAGGCCACCATCCCCGCCACGGTAGATCTTGAGAAAGCCAAAAGTCAGTTTTAACGCTCTCGATGAGGCCTCGCTAGCTCGGCCTAAGGCGCATCTGCCGGAAGCAGGCAATATTTGAAAATGGCGTTTAGCCTTGTGGCCTGCTGAAGAGATTGTAGTGAACGCTCACATATTGGCCATCTTCGCCACCGGAGAGCCAGCTGACGGAAATGCTGCTGGCACCAAACTCGTTGTTCACAAACGTCTCGTTCCATGTTAGAATTTTATCACCGTTACCGGTGGGCTGATGAGGCTGTCGTGCCGGCTCGATAGCAAAAGCCGTTGGCTGGAGAAGTAGGAGGCCTTTGATGAGACGAGATGCAGGAGTTGGGAGCCTCATTGCGACCTATGTTGACGGACCGAGAAAAAGAAATAGAGCCAACACCGATCCACGGGAGCAAATATCTAGACACCAAGATATCTAGGGCACACTTGGTTACCACTGGAAACATGAGAGCGAGCTGGGCCGGGACGGTCATTTATTTGTACATCTAACGTGCACAAAGCTGACGATGCTTGGCAACATTGGCACGCAGCGCCTCCGTGGGAGGGGCCGCCAATGAAGACATCGAAGAGCCCGTGAGAAGTGGTCTGCCTTCCTGTCCAGGCAACGCCAGTCCGCTTCCCCGCAAGCCAGCAATCAATCGTGGGCGTGTTGATGTGCCACCACAGCGGAATCATCGACCGTCCAGCCGTGAATAATCGGTATCTACCCCATTCTTATTAGCATAGCGGGCTGCATTTCTTTGTGCGTATATGCCTGATGGACCATTTTGACAATGAGAAAGTCTGAGTGCAGACTCGCTGTCCGCGCCCGCGTTTCAAAAATCGAGAATAATCCACGCAAAAAGGCGGCCGAGAAAAAGCAGTGTACATACAGACTTGTTTTGTGAACAGGATGCCTACGGACTAACTAATAAGAAGGGGAGCGCGTTGTGACCACAGCTAGTGTTCGGCCCGCCAGATAATTCGGCCACTTCACCTATTGAAGTACGTCAGCACGACGCGATTGGCAAGCGGTGCCCCTGAACGGCCAGCGAACACGGTAGGCCGACCATTTACCGGTTTGTCGCATTTGTTCCACTCTATGGATCCACTCGGTTCTTTTGCCGGAGTTTAACCGATGATAACTATGGGGCAGAATATGGGGCATCCGAGTCAGCTGAATGGAAACAGACTTGGAAGTTTCCCGACGCGCGTATGGTTATGGACTTGACTGTTATTAAAAGTCTTCATCACCTGTCAATATTTTCATGGTATCTACTGCACTGGACCTTTCGGCATGTTCCTCGAAGTTATATGATACGAATCACGGCTCAAAGGTTGAATCTCGATGACTAGATAATACGTTTTCAACCCCGTACTCTACGGGCATACCAATACGCAGAATTCGGAATGCCGGTACAGAGTAAATCGGTGATACCTAGCATCATCGGTTAAACCTTACATGAGAGACCTCCGGAGTGCAAATGCCGCTCACGGGTGCCGAGTATATTGACAGAAACTAAGGTAACCGTTTTCGACGACCTAATAACAGGGCTTCTACCGCATTGGGTGTAAATCCATTCCAAACAACTCACACATCTCTTCTCAGTCTGCATGACGATGAAATGCAGCTCTATCTTTAAGGGAGGGCATCCTCGCCTGGCTGGAGTACTCCGCTCTGGATAGCGCCGCGATGGGCACGGGCAACCATACCGTAGGCCGGGTAGTAACGGTCCAGGACGGGCAAGATCTCAAGAGAGCCGGGGGTGTTCCGCCAGTCGCGCATCAGTTCGCAGACAACCGCGAAGTAGGACACGATCTGGACACCGGCATCGCGCATGCGGTGGTTGGCCTGTTCGCGGATATCGACAGAGGTCGTACCGGAGGCCTCATGGTTGGCCCACACGCTGTATCCAGCTTCGCGAAGGGAGAGCGCGCAGAAAGCGGTGCCTATTTTTCCAAAGGAAGTCCGTTAGTCAAATCCGCGTTTATTCTCCCTATTTGCGAGTAACGTGAAACAAGCATCGGGTTCTCTTACAGACGTCCGTAACAATTCCGGCAACGATGATCTGAGACTTGCCGGCAGCCTTAACAGCAGCCTGGAATTCAGGGTTGTCCCAAGCGTTGACTTCACCCTGGCGCTTGATGACCGAGACATCGGGGTACATTTGTAAGATCTCGTCGGGAATGGGACCATTGGCGCCTTGTAAAAACTCCATCAGCTAAGGGCTTTTCACGAAAGCAAGGGCCATTGGTTCAACTACAGCCCTTGCTGTCCAAGATCTGATTTTGCAGCGTGAGATTTGGGCATTTACCGGTTTCAGCTGAGCTGGTTATGATAACCGGGAGGTTGAAAGCCTTGCCGAGCGCGGCGTGGGCATACATTGCATTGCGGAATTGAATCGCGTCATAGTCTCGGCACAGGCTGAACAGGCCTTCCTGCATGTCGAGGATGATGAGGAGCTAACACGAAGTCAACGAAGTGAACAACCAAATTTTTACACGTAGGGTCACCTACACAGTCATCCTTGTCGAGCCTCTCATACTTGAAAGTGCTGGCTACCATGTTGACGGCTGAGGCGAGACGTTCTGTGGTTCGAAATGGGAAACGTGTTCAACACAAGGAGAGACGGGTGTCTTGAGGTTGAGAGCTCCCTGATCATGGGGGACCTCATGGTCATATTTATACACCCGACCGCAGCCAGTCTCGCTATATCTTCTTCCTCAGCCGTGACCTGACCTGCGCGGTACTCATACCGTACGAATGCAGGGGACCTCCGGCAACCGAACAAGGTGGTGCTCGCCAACGCCGCTTGGGATTGCACGAATCCAGGGGCCCGTAGCGCTTGGTAATATTGGTAATATGGATCGACGCAACCAGTACAGACATCGTTTACCACATCGGACCTTGCGATGCATTTCGACTTATGCACGCGGCACGCCTAGGAGACGCGGTCTGCCACAATGTGGGATAATCCCCTCGAGAAGATTAACCGCATACAGCCGACGCACTTAGACGGCAAAAGCGAGGCTCAGGACGTAACATCGTGAAGTCGAGGACCCATTACAAAATGTCGTCGAATGAATAAGTAGGTATTACCTAACGCACACCTACCTTAGTAGGTAGTCAAGAGTCGAGAACGCACAAAATAAATGGGGTATCCGGCATTGTGGGATGCTCGAATTTGTATTGCGCCGGCATAAAAGCCTACGATCTTGGCATCCCACAACGCCGAATTCTGCTTACATACGGATTAGTCCAAAACACCAACACACCAAGCGCAAGTAAACTGAGAGCGTACACAAAGCAATCTCAAATCGAGCGTTGATTCCCGATTATAACTCAAACTGGGGATATTATCTCATGAAACCCAGTGTTCGATACCCTCCTCAATACGCTTTGGTAAGGGTTACTGTGCCGTGCAATCAGTTTCCAGAATCATTTGACTAATCTACCTAGTCTAGGCAAAAAGTCACGGAAAAGAAGAAAAGCTTCCCCTCCTGACTAACGATTAATCACGGACCCACTGCATCGTCGCCTCCCCGAGATATGCACAAGGCTAAGCATTAACTAATCCAGCATCAGAGAGCCAGGAAAGCGAAGGTCAAGAACAGAAACTACCGTTAGTCACACTCCACGGCTCGACTCACGAGTCGGGTTCTGAAGTGACAGTGGACGCCATACCGGTGCCAGAGATATAAAGTCATTCGTTTGCTCTCTTTGTATCCATCACATCTTCAGAGAGACACATTAGACATTCAACCACAGAGAAGTCCCTCAGCACAATGCCCCAAGTGCTTCCAAGTACTCTTTCAGAACCGACTCACGCACTGTTTACAAACGACAAGACCGGACCCGGCAAAGCAAGTTTCCACTCGAGGTAACATCCTCGAAGTTCGCCCCGACAGTATATCGCCGCGTATGTTAAGATCCCTCAATCCTTCTAGTCAGACTAGCCGAGTATTATGCCATCGTCTAATCAAAGTTACAGACTACTGCATCTTCCAGCTGCGAGACGACTTGCCTGTGCTTGTTGTTCGTGCTTAGAGCGTGACGGCCCGCTTCTTGGGGGTAGGGGGTATTACACACCGACATCTTCAGTACAGGATCAAGGTGGCGATACCCATGTAGGTCAACAACGTAGAGCAGCCAAGAAGCTCTGGTCCGGATGACACACGGATGGTACTCATCTACTCCTGGATCGAACCTCGATGCTAATTCTGAAGAAAGAAGGTAGGATCGGAAATGATGCACGCTTGCCATCAATGGAACGTCGCCAGAGCCCCTATTGAATTTACTAACGAGGGTGAGAGGACATCAGCATGCCCAAGCCTCCACGATACGAACCAACTCACGCAAGCGGCAAAGGGTTGCCCTCTTTCGACAGCTTAAAGTCGATAGCCGTAAGATCGGCGATGTTCTCGGCGTGGATACGGTGGGGGTCGTAAGGGGCTAGAAAAGCTTTTCTACTAACACGAGCGAGCACGACCATGGAATTAGTCTTTGCCTCCTATGCCGAACACTTGAATGTCCCAATACCCTCTTCCTCGGACTTTCTGAGGAATCAGGAATAGTCTCGACTCGAGAGCCATCCATGGTGGGAGCTCAGAGTCCCGAAACCAGCCCACTGAGCCCAAGAGGAGAACGGCGGGACCAACGATATTCTAGGCAAGGATTTCATAGGTGGCAAGGTGTCCGCCCTCGGAGAAGTTTTGTCGTTCAAACCTCATAGGGTGGGTTAGCTGCCGCAGCCCATGTCTTCTGTTGCTGACGCAGCACTCGGATGCCCCTAAGGCGTATTACAAAGAATCCTCTCGACCCAGTGGACAGTCTTCAGAAGTCTCAGGCGGTACCCTCGAAAACTGTCCTGATGCTGACACTCCGGGTCCCATGCTGCCTGCCTGTATCGTGATCACCGTCTTGTTTCCACGGTGGTGACTCGAGGCATTCCGGACTACCACATCTCAAGCTCGCCGCTTCGCAGCCACTTTCCACGAGGGATGAGCTGTGTTGAATATGCGACGTTGTATTTCCAGGTGGAATATTGCTACGTTATCATGTGTAGGCTGGCCGAAACCTTGTAATAGGTTAATTTGAAGCTCCCACGTAAAGGAGTTAGTAGATGGGGCTTTCCACATACAATAACGTACCTATACCTGCCGACACTAATCATTGACAGAGTACGGACGTATTACCTCTTCCAACCCATGACAAGGGATCAGAGGGGTCCGAGGGATCAATACGATACCATGGTTAGGAACAAATGCTTGGCTATGCAACGTACCACGGGATTAATGTAGGGACTGTGTACACCTACCCATACATGACTATGGTGGACGAGACAAAGGTTCGGTATATCCTTTGCTTGGAACCCGTGACTGAACTATCAGCTGGTGGTCCGACCCTTTCTTCCCGGGCTGGTCGCTGACAATGTTCTACACTGGGTTTTGATCGTGGCATCTGGGTCTTGGGAAGTTTTTTGCATTGTCGAATGTTGAATTCCCCTTTCCTATTCCGATAAACCGATATCTCAGTCGTTCTCTCCAGGCTCTGGGATGATGCGGCCCTGTCACAGCTTGACCAGACCCACATTCAAGATACCCTCGATCTTCCGTAGGTCCTCAAGAACTTCCTTCGTGACATCCCCGTTTATACCCAAGATCATGAGGGCCTCATCTTCACCTTTCTCTCTGTCTGTCAATGGGGGAATCTGGGTACGTGTGTTGCCTCCTACAACAGCAGAGCTAGGCTGTCCCATCCCCAAACTCCTCGACGCATCCTGTCTGCCTGGCGCCTGTTTTGAATCCAAGCTTGCGACCTGCATGAACCGAATGTTAATCCCATGCTGTCCAAGCACAGAGCCAACTCCACCAATTTTTCCAGGCTTGTCAAAATTATTCAGCAAAAGCAGCGTGCCCTCAGGCGAAAAGCTAGCATTGAAGCGGTCTAGTCGTGAGATGTAAATATTATTCCCCGAGACGTAGCCCTCAATGATCTGACTTGTGGCCTCGTCACCTGCATCCTCTGGATAAGGTGCCTGCTTCCCATCCGCTTCCCGGGGGTTGGGTAAAGCCTTCAGCGCGACAAGACTAGCGAAACCGGAACCCTGTTTCCCACCTCCGGTCTCGCTAGGCTCTCTTATTTCGCGAATGTGAATGCCCTTCTCACGCTCGATGGCTTTTGCGTTGACGATATTCACGTGTCTACCACCAGTGTCTGAGAACGAGGAGACAAGGCCTCTAATTAGAGCGGCGCGCAGGGGGCCCGAATTGGAAATGCCGGCCAGTTCACCATAGTACACGAGGTCGAAGTGCCTCCCGCCAATGCCTGCAACAGATGTAGAAGCGGAGGCAAATTGCTGCGCATACAGCCCTCCCATTCGCTCGATCAGCTTCGCGTACGGCTTCAGGGCGCTGTATTCATTTGGGAGGATCAGAGGCGCATTGACGGCTGAGGTTGGCAACTCGCCGCGCAGCACTGCTCCAACCTGTGTACAAACATCGACAGCGACGTTCTCCTGTGCCTCTACGGTGCTAGCACCGAGATGTGGGGTTGCGACGACTTTCTCATGGCGCAACAGCTCCCACGCCGGCGTACCTTGATCCGGAGGCTCCTTGGTGAAGACATCCAGGCCTGCTCCTGCAATGACGCCGTTATTAAGAGCATCGAGAAGAGCTGCTTCATTGTAGACACCACCACGCGCAACGTTGAGTACGCGTGCGGTGGGCTTCATGAGGGTGAACTCCGCTTTTCCAATGAGATCAAGTGTGGTTGCTAGAAGCGGCGTATGGATCGTTAGAAAGTCGAGCTCTGGGAGCATATCGGCCAAGCGTGGTACTAGACGCTCAACGCCTGTTTGCCGAGCGAGATCAGGGTTTGCAAAGGGATCAAAGGCTATGACTTTCATGCCGAGGCCGATACACACTGTGAATAAGTCATTAGTGAATGGTCCAAACGAGAAATACCGAAGCATGGCGGCCTGAATCGAGCTACGCACAAAGAATCATTGATCATCATCCCCGGATTTCTTCCTCATGAACGTTCGCATGATACTCAATGAAGGAGCCACGGGGACGGGAGGAATGAAATCAACACGGTCACCACTTACTTCTAGCCACCTTCATGCCAACCTTGCCTAACCCTACAACACCCAAAGTCTTTCGTCCGACCTCAATACCAACTAACTTACTCCTCTCCCAGCGCCCTGCCTTGACGCCACTGTCTGCTCGTCCTACATTTCTTGCCGTGGCCAGCAGAAGCGCAACCGTGTGCTCAGCCGCGGCGACAATGTTACCGGCTGGCGAGTTCACAACGATAACACCTCCAGCTGTCGCGGCATCCACATCGATGTTGTCTACGCCGACGCCGGCGCGTGCGACGACGCGTAGACGAGGCCCGGCCGCTTTGAAGACCTCGGCGGTCACCTTGGTCTCGGATCGCACAATCAGAGCATCGGCTTCGGGAATGAGAGTGAGCAACTCTTGAGGAGACACTCCTTGTGGACGGAAGTCTACTTCGTACTCGGCGGATAACAAGGCCAGACCATCCGGTGATATCTTTTCAGGTACCAGGATACGGGGCTTGTGATGAATTTCGGCAGCCATTGTAAATCAGCGCGTGGGGTAATTGCTAACAAGGAAGACCGGCACCCAAGACAATCTGGTATAAGCAAGACAATAGGGCAGCGTAGCTATGGCAACCTATTTTCGCAGCTCACGACTGCTAGAGTGCTCCCGAAAGCAATTCTACAAGTGAGCAAGCTTGCCGTAATGAGCAATGCTACGACGGGCCAGGACTGGTGAAGAGTCGGAGAGCTTGGTTCTTGTATTGATCAAAGGATAACAATAAGCACCCGTGACCCCGTGACCCGTGACCCGTGGCCTGGACAGCAGCAGGGAGGATGACGGTGCGGGAGTAGTGAGCACGAGATCAGTTCGTTCGCTCCTACCTTATTAATATCTTACTGCCTGCCGACTATGCACACCCTCAAGCATGGCACTTTCCGCCGTCCCTTGCCGCCGTCCCTTGCCGCCATCCTGCATCCTCCCGTTGTCGAACCCCGCACTTGCCCATCGCCAGCCAGCCTCTCGCCTGGTACCGGTGCTTGGCACGCTAACGAGCCCATCCGGGGTAATGCGATGGATTACTTCATGGTGCGCTGAGTGTCCGCTTGAAGTACAGTACGTACTGTGTGAGTCGTGAGTCGTGACTGCAGCGGCATGGGGTCTGAGCCTCGGATGGAAGAAGGAACCAGTCAATTTGAAACACGCCGAAGAATACAGTATTCCGAAAGAGCTATGGCACCATTGGGACGGATCTGTATATTTAAGCCGACAGGGGTAACGTAGATGTTGATCAAGTCACTTATCGACCCGACGATCGACGAGTTCCCAATGCTTTCCTGTCATACTCCATATAATAGGTGTGCAATTCGGAGAGTATGCCCTTGGAAGTTGGAACCAATGGATGTTGCGCATCCTTAGGTACTCCTTTGAGGGGTCTTTGCACCACCCACATACCTAGCTGTATGGTTTGCAGGATCTTGCGAAGTTGCCTATGTGCATGTTGCATGGCTAAGGTAGCCATGCATACGATATGCCGCAATGCTTTCACGGTTCAACCGTTGATGCTATTGCTGACTGAGTTCAGAATACAACTCGGACTTGTCTCGACGTCAATTGGGCTTGTTGTCTACATATGTCTACTCCGCCATTCCTGCCCATATTGAGAATTACAGGTATTACCCATGATTACATGCGACTGACGAATACCTATTAGGAAATTGGAATCACAAAATTGCAAATAAGGACTACACATGCATGCAGTAAACGTGTCCACCCCCTTGCGGCCCGGCCTGCCGTATTACTCAACCAGCTGGGAGCCACTCTCCTATAATCTCCGTCGATGTATTCGGGCAGATAGTTCGAGTGGGCGAACAATTGGGCATGTTACAGGTCCGATTACACAGTTAGTTAGTGATCGATTCGCCTATTCAACTCAATGAAGACTCAAGCCCCAAAGCTTTAGAACTAATCTTCCAGATCAGATCCAGTAGAACGTCATGCTACCGTTATACAACATGCTCGGCGTTGCGTGTCCAGGGCTGGTTGGCCCCTTGCTTACATACCTGCATGCGAGGTGGCAAGCCAGGATCCACACACAAGGGCGGAAGCAGCCGTTCAGCGACGGCGTCGTTGCGGTTCCGCCCGCCCGTGCCGGCTAGCATCCTTTGGTGTCGCTAGCCATTGCTCCGCAGTGACCACGGAATATCTAGAGATACGGTACCGTGTTTTACAGGCAGCGCTGCTGTTCGGCCTACCGCATGCTCAGCCATTCGAAAACACCGAAAGGCGTAATGAAGGAGTGCTGCCCCTGAGTAGCTGGTCAGTACGGAAGGCCGGAGCATGACAAAGCGGATGGAAGAATTCGCCGTGGTAAGTCCGGTGCCATAGCTAGGCGCCGAGCGGAGAACATGGGCTCCGGACGCCGCTTAGCTGAGCGTCGACACTAATACGAATCCGAAAAACCGGCAACCTCAAGTTGGAGTGCAGCTTAGTGAGTAGGACCCATATCATATTACGTGAATTCCAGTATCGACACATTTGTTATGTACATAGAACAGAAACATGTCTATTGGGTAGGCCTTCAACCTTCTGATAGACCGTAGATGAGCATGCTCTCTCTCTTCAGCATCGCTATCATGATTACTATACTGTATGCGGACTTCCACGGCACCATTAGGGGGTATTCGGGCCTTTCACTCATCAACTGGTACAGTGACCCCAGTGATCAAAACATTCAGAAGTTCAGAACAGCCTTTGGCCCTTTCCACCGACGTCCATTGCCGGTGGAAGCAGGCGTTTTCTCTCCCAGCACCGCAAGTCTGAGTTCAGGGATCAAAAGGCCAGGCCCAACACCAATCTGTGATGCCTGAGGGCCTAAACCCCCTCCGATTTGAGGTCAATGACTCGCGGGAGTGGTCAACGCCCGGTATGCGCACCACATTGTGCAGCCCGATTGCGCAGCATCCGGTTACCTCTATCTACACAACCTTCGGCTGCAGAAACATCGTAATTAAAGCAAATACTGGCTACGGAAGTCCAGTCTTAAACCGCCATGGAAACCAACCGGAGTCGCTGCCGGCAGCGAACAACTCCAGGCCGAAACGGAACCGGAGCCGGAATTGCCCGTACGATTCAGTGGAACCCCGAGGTCCCGTATGATGTCATCCTTCCGGACTTTGACCAGGACCACCCCGCAAGGTTCTCGACTCTGTCCTGACAGTAGCCAGCCATCCCTCCAGACCTTGAAAGTCCACAGATATTGATAAACCCTATCTCCCCACCTCAGCTTCGTATCATGTAGGTAGAAGCACTCCCGGCCTTGACGATAAGTACAAACCGCAAGAACACACAGATTCCTGCGTCTCGTGTCCCAATGATATACCAAGGCGAGTTCAACTCGTCAACAGAGGACCCAGCCGACAGGGGGAGGGAAGCTTGGTAGATATGTACCGACGAGTTGTCAATCTGCGAGCGAATTGACTGCTTCCCAGACTGACCTCCAACAAAATGTCAAGCAGATAGAACTCTTCAGACGACACTTCGCAGTCCAATAGAGCAGCGAATTAGCTACGGCCGAGCAGCGAGACATCCGAGCCGAGAGTTCCAGCCGTTCAACGGTCGCAAATCAAACGATTCGCCGTATACCCGGCCGAAGCAACGGAGCGCTTCCACGAGAACTCCTCCGGCCAGCAGACCCCGCCAGGACGTGAGGGCCATGTATTAGAAATAACAAAGTGCTTCAATGCGCCGCCGCAGAAGTCGGAATCTCTAGCCGGGTACGTGGTGACCTACCGACATCAACGAGAGGAAGCCGGCGGCGCATCCGATATTCGAAAACCGACGCATTCCTAGCAGGGAGATTTATAGTATGTATTCCTCAGTTTGCTACGTATACCTTTGTCAGCTCATACCCACCGCATTGCTTTTGCTAGCCGCCCTGTCCGAATGTTGAGTGTGGCCGCTACCCCCCTATCGGACTAGACTTGCCACAGGCTACCCGTCTGAGAGCTCGGGATTTGGGTCGCTCAAACGGAGCTCACTGCCCAAAGGGCGCTTGAATCTCGGTATTCTGTCCCTCGGATCCGACCGGTGGCCTTGTTGTCGCATCCAGGTGTTAGTCATACAATGCCTTCCTAGGGTAAACAATAGCGCTATAGCATGGCGCCGATGAAACGAGTTGACAGAATCACAGAGCATAGCTAACGTAATTCATATCCCGAGAGCAAGACAGCCGATAGCGGGGCTCGAATACTTATATACTTGGGTGTGGCGATACATTGTCAAACTGCATCGCTTTCAGGAAAATACACGACGGGCCGCCTAAAAGTTTTCCTTGCCGGCAAACCGCTCATTTTGCACGATTTCAACCCAGTACCCATCGGGGTCTAGCAAGAACGCAACGTTCTTCATGCGTCCGTCCGTTAGCCTCTTCTTCCAGGTCGCGCCCACACTCTCAAATCGCGCGCAAGCAGCATCGAGGTTGTCGACAGATACGCCTATTAATCCCTAGTTAGCCTCTACCCGGTGCAGTACTGCCCCTACTTTCCAGCCCAGCTGGCCTGTTATCTTCTTTACACAAGAGGATGCCAAAACTATGAAGCACAAAGGAGACACTCACAGATGTGCCCGAAACCCTGAGGCTGGTCGTTACCGTTGTGGTACTTGAAGTTCTCGTCTTTCTCGGTACCATAGTTAAACGTTAACTCCAACAAGCCCTCCTTCTGGGCTGTGAAACCGTCTGCGGGCACGCCCTCCGCACCCGGGTAGCCGAGGAAGTAAAGGTTGAACCCGGCGGCAGCCGCCTCGTGGGTGCGGAAGAGCGTCATGCCCAGAACCTCCTGGTAGAACTTGAGGGACTTCTCGGCGTCTTTGACACGGATCATTGTGTGGTTCTGGCGAGCCAAACGTTAGCCACTGCTCTACTCTCCTCACGCGTCCCACGCATCCGTCTCCTCATCTAATTGTGGGAACCGGGAGATGATGCCACGTACCATGCGATAGGTGCTCGGATCCGTAACAGCGGTCTCTTCGGCAGGATCTTCCGCCCCCTTGGAGCCCGGCCGCTGCGAGATAATCTCAACCCAGTATCCATCAGGATCAAGCGCAAAAGCAATGTGCTTCATGCGCCCATCAGTCAGCTTCTTCTGAAATTTGTAGCCGGCGTCCTCGATGCGCTTGCAGGCTGCCTGGATGTAGTCGACGGAGATACAGACGTGTCCGAAACCCCGGTGCGGCTCCTTATTGCCATTGTTGACCTGGTAGCTGTCGTCGGACTCGGTGCCGTAGTTGTGCGTCAGTTCGATGACGCCTTCGCGGTCGAACGTGCTGTTACCGTGTGATACTGCTGACTGCCCGTCGTAGGCTAGGAAGTACAGGTCGAATTTCGCGTCGGGGAACGACAGCTTCTTGATCACGCTCATGCCCAGGAACTCGTAGAATTTGACTATCGCGCGCCGTATTAGTGTCCCCGCCAGACTCCAGGACGCGAGGGACAGAAGATGTAAGATAAATACCAGATTCTTTCGGGTCCTTGACTCGAAGCCTAGAATGCGCGCATCCATTTGTCAGCCTACCGGCTCATGGCGGGGATTCCAAGCGGTGGTGATATCTACATCGAGTGGTTGAACTTGTAGTTCGCCGTATTCGTCGCAGTCGCCATAGCTGCAAATGTTCTACAAACGAGTCAGCGACCGCATGAGTCTCGAAGAGGGAAAGCGCTTAACCTGAACGTGGCTTGCGCAAAGGGCTGTGGTCGCAATAAGGAGGAATGTAGTTGGACCCTGCGGAGTGCTCGCAGAGTATACATGAAGCGGATAGCGCTTCAAGAGAGTTAAGTACAGTAATAGCTGAGGAGATGCTGGTTGGAGTCAAAAAGCACTTTCGCGCCACTTATGTAAATACCTAGTGTAGTGCACAGATTGCCGGTCCAGTTATTAACGTGGTAAACGGGTCATCACGACTACGCCGGCTATACTGTAGGTACGCCATCGAGTGTAGCCATGTACCCGCAGTTATGCACTCCGTGACTTCCTACCTAGGTACAATATAATACCACGAGCCAAAAAAGCGCAGTTTCCCACCTTCAAACGTCGCGAGACGTGATTTTTTCCGGAAACTGGTGAAACCCAGCGGGGAACCCCACTAAAGTTATCACACTAAAGTCGCTGACCCAGAGGTTTCGGTGCAATGGTACGAAATAAACGCCGAGTGAACCCCGCAATAAGTGGTTTCGTCATGACTTACCCCACCTCGCTGCCGTCGCAATTCACAAGAGGTTTACTTCGTACGTCCGTAGGACCGTAGATATATGTAATCGTCTTGCACGCAGCGCATAAACCCTTACTGCGATTAGTACTACCAAGTTAACACACGTAAACAGAACTAAGAAGCAAATCACATGTCAGTGAAACCGTCTATTTTTTCTCGTTCTCGAAAAGTTCTGTAGTAGGTACAGTATGAGAGACCCCGCAGGCGCAAGCCACCCGGCAAGCAGCGCCAACGTTCGCCAACCAGTGGAACTCCCATTACGGAAGGATCCACAGCCCGTCTCTTTAAGCCCGTCTCCTTAAACGCACCTAACATAACGTAAAGTACGGTCCGTAAACCCATTTTATCGACCTCACCCGTACTATACAACGTACAAAAGCCACCTAGGTACTTAATACACATATGGAATCATTGAAGAGAGGATAAAAGAAAACAACGGTATGAAAGGAAAACAGTCATTCATACGTTTCATCCCCAAACCTCCCAGCATCATGTAGAGCCCAAGCGGGCCAAAAGTTCCCCGCCGAGATTCGTATTCTCGTCGTCGAAGTATTGGCTCGGAGTTACGAAGAATGCGATCGCGATGATGACATAGAGACTCATAAGCTAGTTCACGTTAGCATGTTTGGGTCAATGAACAGAATGCGTGGCGTAGCGCCATACCATCGCCCCTTCAAGGTAATTGGACTTCCCGTCCTGGACTGTGTAGATGACGACTAAAACGGACAACCCGAACGCAACAGTTTCAACTGGAATCGTGTTAGTGAATTGAATGGGTTCAAGTCTTGCTTGGGAATACCCACAAGTCTCGAAGTGTAGATCCATATTGCGGTCCATAATCCAGCCCAGAACGACCAGAAACGGGGTTACAAACAGGGCAATTTGTATGCTTGACCCGATAGCAACACCCAGAGCCTATATTCTGAGTTAGACTTCATAGTTACAACCCGTTGCTGAAGCAGCGCTTACCAGATCCATTTTGTTCTTGATTGCGACCACCACCGCTGTGACATGCTCTGCAGCGTTACCCACGATGGGAATGAGGATGAGACCAATGAAGCTACGGCTAATACCACCACGTTCCACGAGCGAATCGATACTGTCCACCAAGTAATCGGCGCAGAAGGAGACAAGGATGGTTGTCACAACGAGCACGCCAGTGGCGGACCAGGGATCCATGGTCGTTTCATGCTCGGCGTCCTCATCTTGTTCTGCAACACCGGCGCTGGTTGTTGCTGGCTCGGCTTGTTCCGGCCCTGCCTCTATGCCGGAAGACTGGGCACCGAAGAGATTGTGATGTGTTCGAAGCTGAAACCATAGGTATAGAACATAGATGACAAGGAGAATAATCGCCGTGCCGCGCGAAAGCGAAAGCGTGATATCTTGTCCCTCTTTTTCGTTCTTATGTCCGTTCCTTACGATCATGAAGAGCTGCCAAAACAAATCAGTATAGAGTAATCGACAAGAGTCATAAAAGACTTCTTACAGCCCCCGGGAGGATAATAGACGCAGCGGACAGAGTCATGAGGGATGCCGTAGTTTGGGCTGTAATGGACGCAAACGATTGCTCCACGCCCTGGTTATTCTGATCTCTCATGTTCGTAATACCGCCAATGAAGAAGCACATTCCCATAACAAGCAATAGATTCGAGAGAATGGATCCAATCATGGACGACTTGACAACCTCGATCTGGTGGTCCCGTAGTGCGATGATACTAACCTATTGTGCATATTGTTAGAATGCGCAAATTGAAATCCGGGAGTTTGGTGGTCAACACACAATCAATTCAACCGCATTTCCAAAGGTCGCATTAAGGAGACCGCCGAGGGCTTCTCCTAACCTTGCAGATATTTGTTCCGTGGCGAACGAAAGCACCGCAGCCAACGGGATAATAGCAAAGAAGTTGATGACGAAAACCGCAATGGGGTCCCAATGCGTGCTGCCCGCAACAAGGCCGACCGGCACGGCAAGGAGGAGGATGTTGACCGGGCCTAGCCGCGAAGTTTTAGCAAAATTGAACCGTCGACTTTTGTCTTACACAAATCTGGAGGGCGACGTACTGCTGAGCAGCGTCACCTTGGTGACGTGCCACAAATGCGCGAGAGACTTGACCACAATATTTTGACTGTCGCAACCAGGTGTATGCTTCGAATTAAAGAAGAAATCCCACGTCGTATGGCTATTCGTATTGCCATTTTGGGACGGATAGACACCATTCCCACCTACAAGAGGGGTACACTCGTTCGGCGCCCCATTCTCCAGACGAGGATGCTCGTGGCCAGGCATACCCCAGGTAGCCTTGCGCAGTCGTTTATGCTCACTTGGTCGGACTATTTCGCATCAGCACCGACACGCGCACAGAACGGAACTGAGAAGATCGTATGGCGGTAGTAGCAGCGACTAGCTTCGTATCAAGCGGATATGTAGATATATCTGTGTAAGACGGACGGGTCGTGGAGCACATATGTGTTCTCGGGACAGGGTGAAGGGCCGTGATGTCGGCCCACTCGACGCCCGGATTAGGCGGAGGAACGGAGTGGGCAAGAGTCGCAACAGGTATGTGGGATCTAACAGGGAAGAGATGCACACGTGCCGGCCAGATGAAATACCTAAAACCTGGAAGGTTTTCCTCATGTGCAGTGGGTTACTTACAGTAAAAGCCTCCCATGTCGCCTGGATAATACTAAGACAGAGTGGTCTGGGCCCGGGGGGCGAGGCGGGAGGGATGGGTTGGGCGGGTGATTAGTTTTAGGGTTTTGGGTACCGAGCCGTCGAGGAGAAGAGCCGTTTGAAAGCGCTCAATTGACTAGGTAGGTAAGCAACTTCCAACTTCACGGCAGGCGGTGCAAGTGAATTGAGGCACGCATGCTATAGGTACAAACTCTCCCAGTTGCGGTTTCTTGAATCGCGACGGGACCGGCCAGTCTGTTTTAGCTTGGAATGCCGGCAATAGGCTATTGATTCGAAGCACGAGTTTAGGGAGGAGAGGGGATACGTAATTCGTCCGTACACTACAGGTACCTGCCATGCTTTATAGGCCTCTATAGCCAAGTGTTAGCCACCATTTACGCCGGCATTTATACGTCGATCTAACTGCCTCAGGCAATCCTAGCACGGGTTGGTTTGTTAGGTGGGTACCACAGCAGCTGCAGGATTTCATACATAAGGCGTTACACTACATATCTAGTACACATGGCCCTCATAGACGTCATCGGCGTCTAGCCATCATCGCTAGGTACCTGGTAAGTACTCTCCGTAATGTAAGGTACGGCTTACATGACGAAGTGTAGCGCATGTACCGGTACTTACTTGGGTACTCTAGTGTGTCACGAAGGTCTCCAGAATCAGATTTCCGGACCAGCACGAGCCCTCACACCCATTGCCCAATCAGAAGTTGCCTATATAAGGTATCTAACGGTAGATACGCCACGCGGTTGAACGTGCTACTAGACAGTGTCCAGACCGTGCCTAACCGTAAACCAAATATTACCTGAGGTAGGTATCTACATAGATACCGACTACGACAGCCCTCACACAAACAAACCACACATATAATGCTCATGCGACGCTGCAATCAGGAAAGCAAACGTGGTGCATATCACATTACGAAAATCCTGTGAGCAGCGCGGCTACAAGCTCCCATTCGCAGGTGGTGACGCTACAAACCGCCCCGCCAAGCGTGGCTGTGTGCATGTAGTTGTGAGGCCTCCGCCGACAAAACTCTTGGCACATGTTATTGAACTCACCAACCTCCGATCTGAATCCCTGGCAGAGTTTCACCGAAAGTGCCATTCAGCATTCAGCTGCTTGGCAGAATGTGCTGGATCTAGTCAATCGGTAAGGTCTCCGGAGACAAGCGATGTAAATATGATGAGCCGGCTAGGGCCGCTAATGCCCACTGTAAGCCCGCTGTAACTGGTCTTAGTGGCTCATCATATTTAAATCAGTTGTCCGTAACCCACCTAGTGCACATTGCTACCTAGAAATGCACATAGGTTCGGACATACTTCGTATGTTCAGATAACTACCGTCTGTTGTTCTTCCGCGGGGCGTATTACGGCTTCAGAACGCCCAAAGACTGACTCTGAGGACAGGGTCGTACTGACAGTTTTCTGTTGGTACTTATCTAATTGCTATGGTAATAGAGCACTAATGTACCTAGGTAGGTATGTAACGCATTACTACTGCTTTCAAATACCGAATCCGGGTCAACTAAGCGATCTCCATAGCATGGAAGAAGCAAGATCTGTTCCACTCCAGGACGACGGGAAAACTATGGACAATGGCGTTAATTTATAGAACCGGGATCCACCCGTAGAAACCCCCTTCACTGCCTAGTAAATTAATTACCTAGGTAATGTCGACCCGATTTGAACGCAAGCGGGTTACCTACCTATCTTCGGTACAACAGTTGTCTAAAGTCAAAGGAGGTACTTGCTCATGGTTGACAGGCCCATTCGTCATTGTTGGCACTCAATTTGTACGGTTTCAGCCAAGATGTCTTGTCCTTGTGGGACGTATGGATTGCGCCGCGATATTCCTCTTGCTCAGCCACAGTACCCCGGATATACGAAACTGTACCTACACTGACTGAAATAAGGGAAATATTGGGCATCGCAACCTTCTCTCAGAACTTCTCTCTTCGTAATACGTTTGGGCCCAGGTGTTCCAGTGACAAACCCTCGCTGGCTCTTCTTTGAGGCGAGGTGACGTCGGAGACATGTCACGCTAACGTTTGCGCCGCCCTCTTCCTTCACGGCGGCAACATGTGGTGCCGGTCCGTTCGCATACGCCGGGTATTTTGGACTGTCTCAAGTTGAAACACGAAAACAGAAACAGTCTCAGTCTCGCATTTGAAGCCGTCGAGATAGTTATGAATGATGCTCTGTTATCTCCGGGAGCGCAAAGCTGAAAGGCCATCAGGGTTTCGGGCAAACAGGTCCTGCGAGCACATGTCGTGTTTGCGGGTATAATAGTAGAGCGCGAACTCCGCCCATTCCCGCGCCTACTAGAAGATCCACCAACGGAAGCCCTTTTTCGCCTGAGCAGCGAAGGCTCGGGTTTCCGTGGGTGGATCCTCCAGTAGAATTCCAACTCTTTCAAAACTCCCGGTCGTTCCAGCCTTCGGGGCCAACGCTACTTGGCACCTACCGGTATTCCGTACGACACGGCGCTCCTCATCTTTCTTGGACGGGTTTCCTTCCTCTCTGGCCGGCATTGTCCCATTTCGGCCTCTGGAAGGGACGGCTAGAACTCCGGCAGTGTTATTTTGTTTTCATGTTCTTACTGGGTCGTGCCCCTCTACGACAACGACAGCACATTACGCATAATATAGGCGGGTAGGAATATATAGGGAGATGGAATGAAAGCATCAGGCATGCCAATTTATGAATTAGAATTTAGTGGCATAATCGTTGGGTTTCTCAACCAAGTTGTCGCGCCACAACATTTCTTTGAACCCCCTTTTCGTCGACAACTTCAATACTTTGACCATTTGCGCTTCAACCAATTCATTCGACCTTGTTGGCACTTGAAGAAACTCATATTCTAGGAATTCACCACCGAAAAATACTAAAACCAATATTAGATACCGGATCACTGAGAAAAGTTCGGTGCTATCTGCTGGTGGAGGGGTGGAAGGGAGGAAGGTCTTTGGTTTTGGAGTGAAGCGCGACAACTCGTGTGAGAACCCAGTTGAACCAACCACCGTGACCGGGCACTTCGGTGCAATGCGATTCAACCCGTTGAGCAGTGGGGTAATCGCGGTGCTGGTTTCTATGGGGCTTTTCCTATTCGCTCAGCTCAGAGCCAGACAGTCTCCACAGGAACATCCACGAATCCAAGACCTCGTTCAACTCACCATGGGGCCCGCCATCGATGCCGAGCGCGTCGCCGCGATTATGCTGTCATGGCACTCGCTAGAGGCAGTGTCGGTCAAGAAAGTACAAGCCCTATGGGCTGGATACGGCTACATTTGCGAGGTGACGGCGCGCGCCACCAACGCCGGCGCCGCGGCGCGAATGCGCCAGATGTACGGTGATACCGGCGAGGACGGGCGGGAGATATTCGCGCTTATTCTCAAGTTCATCTCGCCGCCTGCGACGCCGTCCGGGGGCGATATCGAGGGCCACTTGCGCAAGATCATGAGTTACGGGGTTGAGCAGACTTTTTATAGCTCTATTGCGCCGCTGCTTGGGAAGGATTTGCCCATGGCTCGATGCATTGCGGCTACGCAGGGTGGGTCTGATTCCGGTATCCCCGCGGGCTTGACCGCGACGCTGATGACGGATCTCCGACCTGTGTACCCCATCGCCGGGGAGAAGAGGGCTGTTCTTAATGAAGTACAGGTGAATGCGGCTTTATCCTGGCTGTCTGAGTTTCACAGGAGATCGTGGGCAATACTACCCTTACCGCTCGATGAGCTAATGCTGCCGCCTCTGGAAGAAAGAGATAGGAGATCGCGGGGCGATGCGCCGGGACGCTCGGTGTGGCTAAATGGAGGCTATACGTATCTCGCGACGAGGCGGAAGGAGTATGCCGCGCTTGCTGCCGACTCGGACTCGGAATGGTCTTCGGCGCTCTGCGATCCGCTATCACCCCTTGGATCCTCCGTCGCGGAGATGGTAGCCCAAGTGCTGACGCCGCGTGGGCGTGATCACGAAACGCTTATACACGGCGATGTGAAGTCGGAAAACCTCTTCACGACGCAGGATGGTTCCGAAGTAGCGTTCTACGACTTCCAGTACGTAGGCCTCGGGCTGGGCGTGTGCGATCTCGCCAAGTTTTTCACGTGCTCGGTGCCGGTGCATATGCTCACGGACGACGTCGGATCGGCTGAGTTGCGCATGGGCGAGGGTGAGCGGAGGCTGTTAGAGCGGTATCGCGAGACCTTGCTGGATGGGGTGGACAAGACGTATGACTGGGATATTTTTGTGAGGCACTGGGAGACGGCGCTTGTTGACTGGCTTAGGTTCCAGGCCTCGTGGGGCTTTTGGGGGAATACGGATTGGCTTGAAGCCCGTGTTCGGTCGATATTGAAAGATGAGACATGGAGAGCGTGGCTTGATGAAGAACTAAACCTGATGAACTTGTGAATAGACCCTATATATCTTGATCAAAGACATGACACGGCATGGCAGATGGACATATTCCCTTCCAGAACTCCCGATTTCAAATGTAGATATGAGACCAAAAGCCCGCCATTTGATGATACCCGATCAAGCCTTGGCGCATTACCAATTAGAATCCCGCTGGCCACGCAGTTCGATCAATAACAATTCGACCAGACACAATAGTTTAACTGCTCCACTCGTCCCGACCCAGTCTAACGATGTCGCTCTGCTCAAGAACCCAGTACTTGCTTGGGGCTTTGCCCTCAGCAGCCAGCAGCGCAGCCTTGACAGCAGCACGTCCGACGACTTGGCCTTCCTGTCCAAATTTATCCTGGGCCCCTTGGCCGATATACTTCCCCACGTTATGGAACATCGACTCCATAAGAGCACCCCCAGTATGAGGCACTTCGCGCTGGCCGATAAGGAACCCCGGGCGAAGAATAATCGCCTGCTGGAAGTCGAGCGACTTGATCGTGTCCTCCACGCCGTTCTTCATCTTGGAGTATGGGAGCATGTTTCCTAATAAACCCCGGGTGCCTGCGGATGATATGAATACGAAAGTCTGGACGCCGGCTTCGCGGGCGGCTTTGGCTAGCTCGACGTTTACTATGGGATGGCATATCAGTAACGGTCGCGAATGACCCGTCGCGGTTATCGGTTACGTACGGTCGTGATCAATCTTCCACTGGTTCTGTATGCCGCCGGCCTGCGCTCGCGTCGTGCCGACGGACGAGTATGTCGTTGTCGGGACGGGAGAAAGCGCCGCGAATTGAGACGCCCACTTTGTCGTGTCGGACTCGATGGTCGCGTTGAGTTTAGGCGATGGTTCAGTCTTCGGCGCGCGACGGGAGATGGTGTACACGGTTTTGCAGGCGTCGAGGCCGAGCAGTGTTGCGAGGATCTGGTGGCCCACGAGGCCAGTCGAGCCGAGGACGGCGGTGGTGGACGACATCGCGAGTAGGTGCGCTTCTGTCAATATTATTTCTGGGCTGTTTGTGGATTGTTGGTCGGCAGATCTAAGTGTTGCCTAGTTATATCTTCTTGTATTCGTGATTGTCTGATGGACACAAGGAACGCAGACCAGCCGAGGAGTGTCTATTTATGGAATAGATACAACACCATGAACCCACCGATACCACCGTCATCCCGAGGTCCCTTGTCGACAACATGTTCGCACTTTCACTTGGATAGGCAAGTGACTGACGTAAGCAGATCGCCATCGAAGATATTCCGTCCGTAAAACGTGACTACCGTAGAAAATAGAAATTTTTTCGGCGATACTGCCGAAAAAGACTATCGTCAGTTCCCGTAGCTAATTGATGACTACGCGGGGCAGAATCTTCGAGTCCACTGCATTCCTAAGCGGAGGTACCGGCCGAGAACTTCCAAGGTTCTTAACGCCGGCGTATACATATCCTTCTATCCCATGCAGACCGACTGCGGTTATGTATTTACGAGGTAATGCATTTGGCAAAGTGACCAGGCGGCGGCTTTTCTACTACGGAAAGCATCACCATGGCTGTGATCATTACCATTGGTGTAATACTTGCTCAATGAAACTCTTAATAGTTGATGTTTTGCCGAAATCATTTGTCCGTTGAAGCAATTGTGGCGAGCTGTGAAGAGAATAGGCGACACGAGTAGTTGCATACGTTGTAAATGGCTTCAATATAACGATTTTTTCGGGCTCTCGGTATTGGTCTTTTGACCGGCGCATTCTTTTCGAATCCGACTTCCCGCAGAGAATCTCATTCAGTCAATTGAGGTCATCGCCAATATACCTAACTATCTGTATTTGCTTCACGGCATGTGCACTGAACACAGCCCAATGCCGGGGACTATTCATGACTTCACAAGTGATCGATCCTAGATACGATGTTCAAAGGGTCGTAGGTTTGTTATACATGTTATGGTCGCCAGAATCGCCCGCAGGCCGGGGCGCGGATTGCGACTGTCCTCATCACCTTAGCCAGTGAGACGTGTGCTGGCTGAAGAGACTTGGCCAACCGCCAAGCCGACGGCCGTCTGCGTGGTCAAATGGATATATCCAACGTCCTTCATGGTGCTAAGGCAAGCCCATAAACACATCCTTCATTCTCGTATAATTCGGCGCACCCATTCCCGTCGCCGGGTCCCAGCCTTCAACGGCGGAAAACCCATTCGTAGCACAACCAATCATATCTCCCTCTACGATATCATCGAACATCTCGGGGTGCGCGTACAGAGTCGGGTTCAAGAAACCCACCGGTCCCTTCCCAGACTTGATACGCTCGCCATTAATCAACGTGATCATAGCCCCTAGCAAAGGCACCGCTGCCGATGTACCCGAGAAAGCCTCCAATCCGCCATCGATACCGGTGATGAAGTCTTGCGCCGACAAAGCGACGTCTGGATATCCACGCGCGACCCGGCTATCGTTGTAGCGAGAGGAGTTATAGCCTGGGTCGTGTGACGCATAATACGACGCTATTGCCGCCGTTTGGTAATCAGGGGTTGAGAAAACGTTGCTGAACCCGCCTCCTGGAGCGAAGTCCCAGGCTAACACTTGGGTGTCGCCCACAGCGCCGCCCTGCGGTAGGGCCGAACCCCCGACAGAAGTGACCCAAGGACATGTTGAGGGAAACACTGCGTTACAATATGTTAAATAACTGTGATACCGAAGGGCCGAAAAGAAATTCCGGCCTGGGTTAGACTTACGAGGATTGAATCTCGGGTTTGTTCCAAACTGAGCCGGCGGCTGTCCCGGATCCGTTAGGCACGAACCGTCGTTGCCAGCTACTCCGTCGTCCCCGGACGGAAAGAGCACCGTGACGCCCATCAGCCCGAGTTTCATGTACTCCATGCACTGACGAGTGTTGTAACTCGCCGGTTGATCGGCCTCGTTGCTCCCATACGATACAGATATCACATTTGTCGCATTATACGTGCCACACATCGGCTTCCCGGTATAAGCACCAGGCGTTGATGCGTTGTGAGGGTAGATACCATCAAGCAAGGGATCGTCGCCACCCTCGAATGTGCAGTAGGATCCATCAATGGCGTCCAGAAAGTTATTCTCCGTAGCGGACTCGTCGAGCACGCCGTCCCCGACCTGATAGAGCGTCACCTGCTGGGGATAAACGAGGCCCATGGCATAGCAGAGGTCGAGATCCGGCTCGCCTCTGATTTCCTCGCCTGTTTCGTTGGTAAGAAAGCCGCCGTCGATACCGTCGAAGATGGGGGCTGTGTTGTTTGGCACGTTAGGCGCGTATACACTGAAGAAGACGTTTAGATCCTCTTGATTATAACTCAAAGGTGCGAGTTCGAAGACGCCGAAGCTGTTGCCGCCCACTGCCTCGCCACTGGCGGGGATATCGTAACTAAAGCGGGAGAAGTCAGTTGCTGATCTCCAGCAGCTTAATTCCGCACAGCCGACGGTCACTTACATCGCCCGAAGACAAGCCGGCGTGGTTGTTTGACTGCAATTCGTGAGATCAAGGGGGTCGGAGTCAAGGCTGACGGCCTTGAACTTGGGAGCCATGGCATCTCTCTTTCGGACCTGCTTAGATCCGGTGCGCCCCATTCTCGAGTCGAACTGAATAGTCGGCGAGACAAAATCGATGTGCTGTTGGATGCTCGATGGAACAGCATAGGATTCGCAGGCGACCAGAATCGTACCCTCGTCATCTTGGTATGTGCTATACGTTGTATTCAACAGCTGCTCGGCTTCAGCAACGGTACTGTTCACTTTAATCCAGTTCCGGCCCGCGCTCTGGATGATGCGATTCGACGATACACCCATTTGAAGTAGCCATTGTACCGTATCGGACAGCGCTTCCTCTGACGGGGCGAATGTGGTGATCACCTGCTCAGGTGTCCAGAATTTGCCATAGTTCTTCGATTCGGGATGCGACACGTCGCGCATATACTCCTCGGCATTTTCGAGATTATTCTGTTTCAAGGCAATTCGGAGGTGGATCGGTGTGTCGCCGTTCGCATCCGATATCCTTACCCAGCGTGTCGGGAGGTTATCTCTCTTCTCGTGGAGCACATGGTCGCTGGATGCCAGTGCTGAGCGTAACACAGCCGCGAAGAAAAGCGGTATCACCCAAAGCGACCTCATTATTCCACTCTATCTCAAACGGGATGACGATAGGAGTCGCCCCGGCGGGTCCAAGATAAATAGCGGCGCCATCATTTATAGAGACTCGCGGTTCCCGACGTGAAGGCCTGTTACCAGCTATTATCGTGGGAGGTATTATCGCATGGATCGAGCTAGGTAATTAGGGGTCGGCGCGTTACCGAGGTTCTCCATAGGATCGAAACCACCTACCCAGATAGGCAGGTAGAGAGTGAATATAGTCTCCAGCATGGTGACGAACGCTCAATACTGGCCAGTAGGTATGCCAGACTTCAGATGGAGAACAGAGTAAACTCGAGACCAGTTGAAAGAGATAACAATGGTGATGTTGAAGTTAAATTTCGCCGGCAATTGCTTCTTTCAAGGTGTTGTGAAGTTGGAGATGATGCTACCGGAGCTTCGACGAATCGAATTTGAAGACCTATGAGCTACCTATTTACCTAGGTGTCGAGATTCGACACTACCTAGTGTTCTCCGTAGTGCGCTACACTAGAATTTTAGATCCGCAACTCTCCTCACTGCCTACAAACGTACCTAGTAACAAGAAAGTACCGGTAGGCTCGGACCCCCGTTGCACATGGTTCAGGTAGCCTACCTATTGCGTACGTTTTAACAGAGAACTAACGGAGTAACGTAGCACTTCGGTATCCTTCCATCATGGGCTTCTCAATGGCCGGCAGCTTTGTCGGGGAATCTTTTTCGCACCACCGCCTAGGCCGGGAAAGGAGAGGTCAACGAGCCTAAAGAATGCGGCAGCGTTATCCCGCGCCGGCGTACCTATTCTCGGATTTCCCTTCGTGTGTTACTGGCCGATATTCGACGTCAGGGTTCCACCTAGTCGGTGCTCGCTGTCAGGAACTGTCCGATTCTCCAACCAGACTACCTATCATGCTACCGGTTCTGTCTAGGTCCGTGACTCCGTACCCCACCGTTGATCATGTTAACTGTCCATTAACCCGACGGCTGTTGGATTCAACGACATCTGCCATTGGTAGGGATTTCGGCTACCGGTTATGTGGAGTAAGTAGCCGGTCCGTGAGGTCGTCTTTGCGGTGGAGGAAGGGCCGGGCCAATGTCATAAAACTTGTCGAGCGATTATTCTACGTACCCAACGAGTTGCAGCTGACAGCTGTGTATTATACTCACCATTGTTTGCTTCAATGTATTTGCTCCATAAGTTTCGAACCTTTCTCATCCTGTTCGATTTTTCAATGTTCTTTCCTGGCCGCGATCCCATGGAATCCGATACCCTTTCTCGGCATTGGACTGTCGGAACTCTGGTGAATCGTGATACTGTATACAGGTCTTGGCGGGACATATGTCTGGATGCCATGTCCTACTACCTATTGTCTTCGCAAGTTAGTTAGCTGTGTCGAGTAGAATCTTAATAGCGGAAGAAGTCTGACGTGACTTGATACCCGTAAACTCAAGTCGTCATGGGACCGGTATAAACCCCGGGCCCACGACGGTTCTGACTTCCAACTCCGCTAGCGAGAAGAGAGCGTGTTGCTGCCTTATCACTATATGAAATTGTTACCCAGGCGTTAACATGATGAGCCCGGGTGTATCTGAGCCCGTCAAAAGTACATGTTATCCTATAAGTATCGTGAATCGATTACATTCAAATTCGTAGCGATCATCCCGGACATACCAACGCAACTGGATCTATGTCATATTCTCGCGACGCTGAACTATTATTTTCATAAGACACACTCGTTGAACGATAACAGCACCAGATATTCTCGCTGTCCTGGATCGGTGTTGAAACCTTCACGATGACCTGATCCAAACTCGGTTCTGACGATCGTGCTTAACCCACGATCTCTCTAAATTGATTTCAATAGATCAGTCGATCCAGGACCCACGGTCTACGCCAGAATCAATCTACACAGGTATTGGCCCGTATTAGGCTTGCCACCATCGCCGTCTATATACATATAGTGCTATATTATAATATGCCTTGCCCTATCATAGGCACCTACTACCGTACCTACGACGCTCGTGCTCCCGTAAGATTCCTTTCTCTGTTCTCACAGCAATCCCAACTAGGACAAACCCGCAACTACGGCCAGGAATCAATCCCAAAGGGTGCTCTCTTAAAGCACACCATTCTAATTATATCATTACCATCACCAGCGAATCGTGATAGAAGCCATGAGGAATCAAGATCCGGAGACGGTAGTGCCTTGCGCTCGTCAGGGTTCGTGATATTCTACGAAGATAAGGGTACGTCGACGTGGAATGTAGGTAATCCAAGCCAGAGAGCCGCAACGCGTGAATCCGGCATGATTACCTATTATTTCGGTAATCAGGAGAGTAGAGTGACGTCTTTGGTGGTGAAGCTCTTGCGCCTTGCTTCGTGGGCTGTTACTATGATACCTAGGTAGTGATGTTCCCGGCAAAAAGCTCGGCATCCCGTTCTCATCCTACGATGTATGGCTCACGATGCGGTTGCAATTAATCATTTCATTTCAGTAAGTCCGCGGAGTTGACTCTGAGAGAAATGCTCGAATGGTGACCTCCTTTTACCGAACTGGTAAATGTGATGTCAAACCCACACAGAGGTATGACTATGATATGTACCCAGCCAATACTCGTAGTGTTTTAGCTCTCACTCCCTTGTCTTCCCATATACCTACCTACCATTGCCAACGGGTGTTATTAAATGACCCGGTGAGTCACGTGTATGGAGGTCTGTATACCGGCCATCAATCAGTAGTTGTTTCACTCGAGTTCACATGAGGATGGGCAGCTGCCAGTAGCGACAGTCTGATGTACGCAGCGTATTTACCGGTAACTCTAGATGGTTTTCGAAGCCTCTTGGCGATGAAGATACCGTGACATTACCTACATTATCTTTCATGAGACCAATTATCTACCTATTACAGATGAAGCCCTTTACGTCTGCTTAACTGGCACTCCTCCGCTCTAATAGCGAGACAGAGAGTTCGCGGGAGGGGACGGGCCATCTGTCCCCTCCTGCTAAGTGTGTGTCGCCGTTAGACCGGGCGAGTACTCGCCCGGTCTAATATCGACACAGACTTACCTAGCGGGAGGGGACCTGGCCCTCAAGCCTGGGTCTTTGATTCAGGAAATTGTCGCTTGATTCGTAAAATAGTACGGTACTTAGTGCTGTATACAAAAGCCCACCAAAGTCAATGTAGCTTGCGACAATTGCAAGCTTTCGTTAAAATAATACTGGACAGATGAATAACCAGCACCCACACCAAATAAATGCGTCATAAATCCCGACAATCGCATACAAAGCCGTCGTAAATAACAGTACCGACGCAGCAATACCCAGCAAATGCCTGGGTAGCATCAGTCCACACGTTCATAGGCCGTTATTAAAGATATAAGCGACGATTCAATTGAAGCCAGGTAACCGATCTGGCAAATAGGTAGCGAAGCGCACGCGTTGCGCATTGTTTGATACTCTGCCTGAGGTTGCATAAACAATAACGTGTCATGCAGATAAAAAGAATAGTCTCCGAAAAGAATGTACTTTGATCTACTGCCGATTTGTACGAGATCTTTAAGTACCATACTATTTTACGAATCAAGCGACAATTTCCTGAATCAAAGACCCAGGCTTGAGGGCCAGGTCCCCTCCCGCTAAGTCTGTGTCGATATTAGACCGGGCGAGTAATTCCGAATCACAATGTTCCGGGTCTCAACTAAAGAACGGTAGATTGTGTGGAAGCTCAATTGTAGGGCTAGCCAGGGGTGGAGTTCATAAGAATCAATGAATCGTGGTGGTGAGCGATTCCACATCTTCCCTCCATGAGGTGCAATGATTCCTCATACTCTCTACTATTCCGAGGACTCGGAATGATCCGAAGCTTATATACCCTCTTGGATAGGTAGTCGGATAAATCATTATCTAAGATCACCTTCAGTGATAGTGGCAAATCGTCAACACACTAATATTTATGGAATACCATACGACTCATACATCTCACCAAGCTCATGTACTAGGGGAATCTACTAGTCCAGTGCCCTATAAGGCCGCCCATGACATGTAGAATCACTATAGCCAGCGCTAGTAGGCCTAGTGGTTTTCTTAGGAAATACAAGTAGAAAACGTCGTATACATAGCCAAATTCTATGCGCTATTCAGTAAGGGGTTTAGGAGGTGGATTACCGCGCCCACGATGAAAAAAAAGCAGCAAGATAGCGATTTTCAAGTTCCCTGGAACGGGACGCCATAGAGGGTGAGAGCCCCGTACTTAATCACCAATATCCGCTGTCTACTTACCCCCTTACCTACCTCGCATTTCAACGCGTGTACGAACGGAGAAAAGCAGCTTCTTGACATATATCTATGCGATGGCAAAAGGGACTAAACACCTCACGGCACATGAGAAAGAGCGAATCCGGACTCTTTATAACGATGGTGGTATATCGCAGGCCCAGATTTGCCGTACCTACGGGTTTTCGCGTTACCAGGTGAATTATCAAAGTCATGCTCTCAAACCGAGGCCTTACAAACCTAATGATATACTAATATAGGTCCGACATGCTTTATTTGCACCAGAGGGCCCAAGGCGTCGAAAAGGGCCTAAACCGTCGATCAAGCCCGAGGAAGAAATACAACTTGCCGAGTTCGTAACGATGTCGAAAAAACACCGACGTATGCCATGGCTTGCCGTCGCACTCGCATTTATGGGAGGTGTATTTGGGCTTCACGCAATACGGAATGCATTACAACGCTTGGGATTCCGACGGTACACCGCAAGGAAGAAACCGCCAATTACGGAAATTACGCGTCAGAAACGGCTAGAGTTCGCACTCGCACACCAACATTGGACATTGGAGCAATGGAGTAATATACTTTGGTCGGATGAAACCTGGGTCACGGGTGGTACACATCGAAAGCAGTGGGTGACACGTCGGCAAGATGAAGAATATCATCATGATTGTGTTGTGGCGCGGTATCAGCGTAAACAAGGTTGGATGTTTTGGGGTTATTTCTCAGGCCACGGTAAAGGTCCTGGGTTTTTCTGGGAGAAGTCATGGGGTACAATTGGAGAAGAAACATATCGTGAGCATACGGTACCGGTCATTGATGGTTGGATTCGACAACAACGAGAGATCGGTATTGAGTTGGCATTTATGCAAGATAACGCACCAGGACATCGAGCGAAAGGAACGTTGGCAGACTTACAACGTCGAGGTATTCAGACAATTGAGTGGCCGCCAAATTCGCCAGATCTCAATCCTATTGAGACGGTTTGGGATTGGATGAAAGATTATATTGAAGATCAGTACGGGGAGACGGATAAACCGAGTTATGATCAATTACGAAGATGGGTAGGAGAGGCATGGAATGCAATCACGGATGAAAAGCTACGCGGTTTACTTGAGCAAATGCCTCAACGTTGTCGCGCTGTTATTGCAGCGGAAGGGAGGTATACAGGATATTAATATCTCGGTATATCTGTATAATTAATTAGAAAATCCTTCCCATCCGATATCGTACCGATCGCCACGAGGTTGTGTACTTCAATTATCTGTATAACCAAGGAACGCCCATTAAATAACGCGTGTATTAACCATGCATAGTCCGGAAACATGAATTCCCTTGTCCAAACATTCTTATCCTGTACGTCGCCTTTATACCGGCTATCTGTGTCGACGACGAGTATCGTCGCCCTCCCATCCCGTGTGATATATGGTATAAGTCGGTATACTTCATGGGCTCGGGGATAGGTGCATTCCCATTCGTACTCCACGAGGGTGCGTGGGTTATCTACCGGTACGATTTTTTAGTAATTCATCGCATCACGCCATCACATGGCTATACGGCTATACTAACATTGTATATGTATGAATGCCGGAATATGGATTTCTTTTGGGGGTACGGGCCTTAGCCACGTATTCAAAGCAGCTAATCGGGACGCGTCAAGAGCTATCCTTGTGACAGGAGCTGCGACGGTTTGAGATGCGGCGGCGGTTTGTTGTTGTTGAGACGCGACAGCGGCGGCGGCGTTGGGAGACATCGTTATAGCGGAAGCCATCACGTCAGGCTAGGCGGCAGCTTTACGGGCTAAAGTGGACTGAATTGATTTTCTATGTGTAACAACGTTCTCGGGATTCTGACTTAGTTGAAAGCGCGTACGTAAGGTGTCGGTAGGTCAATAAACAGGTAAACAGTAGTTGGTGAGAGAAAGGGGCACTAGAAACGCACAAGTACTGAGCTACTGGACCAAAGTACACGTCCCTAGTAAGGCCAGTAGTCTATACTCAATCAGGCCTGGTGTACTGGCCCCGGTCGGCATGTATACAAAGACATGGTTAGTCTTACTGGGCACGAACTAAGTATGATGGATTCATTCCAGTACAGCCTGTGACTCATGCTCATAAAGATGCCTCATACTCAACGATGAAGGTGAGACTCATCTTATTATTAAAAGGGCGACGTCGCCTTTGAGAAAACAAGATGTGAAGAATCTTGGCTTTGCTGGGCAAACGACGTGCCGATTCTCCAAGAGCCAACACGCCTTATAATCGTCCGATCTTATAACCGGCAACCCGCTTGCGACCGATAAACACTACCAGTGACGACTTACAACATGGCAAGTACAATGCCGCTTCGTCGCATCGGCAAGGATGGCCCAACTGTCCCGGCGTTGGGCCTTGGCCTCTTGGGCATGTCCACCCTCTACGGAAAGCCGCTGAGCGATGAAGAGCGATTCAAGGTCCTCGACCGCGCCGCTGAGATTGGTGCAACTTTCTGGGACAGCTCCGAGTAAGTCAGGTTCTCAGCTCATCAGCACTATTTCATCTCAACCAGCCATGGAATGAATCATTAACGGATTCATCTTCGCAGCATGTACGCCGACAGCGAAGAGTTATTGGGCAAGTGGTTTAAGCGCACCGGCAAGAGAGACCAGATCTTCCTCATAACAAAGTTCGGCTTCTTGAAGGGTTCACTCAGTGAAATCGACAGCTCAGCCGACTTCTGCAAGAAGGCCTGCGCCGCGAGTCTCAAGGCCCTCGGTACGGACCACATCGATCTCTACTTCATGCACCGTGCCAACCCCAAGACTCCCATCGAGGAGACCATGCGGGCTATGCTCGAGCTCAAGGCGTAAGCTCACCCAGCGGGCGAGGTTCAATGAAACGACGGACAATTGACTGCTGGTATTTATAGACAAGGGAAGGTCAAGTACATTGGCCTCTGCGAGGTCAGCTCAAGCGCGCTCCGTCGTGCCTTGAAAATCGGCCCTGTCGACGCCGTTCAGGCCGAGTACTCGCCGTTCGAGCGGGAGATTGAGGGCGTAGAAGGCACCGACCTACTAAAGACCTGCAAGGAGCTCGGTATCCCCTTGATCGCCTACGCCCCTCTAGGCAGAGGAATGTTAACCGGCAACTACAACACCAAGGAATCCATCTCGGCCGAGGGTGACTTTCGTTCCATCTTCCCCCGCTTCAGCGATGAGAACTTGGTGATAAATGCCAAGGTCGTGAGCCAGTTCAAGGCCGTAGCCGACAAGAAGGGATGCACCGGACCGCAACTGGCTCTGGCTTGGCTGCTAAAGCAGGGCCAGAATATCCTCCCGATCCCGGGCTGCAGGAGTATCAAGCACCTGGAGGAGAACTGGGCGGCTGCTAAAATTACTCTGACCGACGCCGAAGATGCAGAAATCAGGAAAATCGTGGCTGGTGTTGCGGGCAGTCGGACACCTGACTGGGCCAAGTACCAGTGCTATGTTGATACTGAGGAGGAGAAATAAATTATAAGCTTTAATAATTGGCCTCGTATTTTCAGACCGGGTTCACAACTTCGTTATCTGTACCTGCCTACTCTCGGGGTTAGAGGGAAGGGAACGGACTTAATATATATGCCGTACATAGGGTCTTAAAAGAACTTAATGATCCAGTGAGAGCCTCAACCACGCCCGTCACCTTTGTAGTAAGATCAAGTGTAGACCTGTTACATGGCTGGCGGTCCCTATGCCGAAAACTGTGGGATATAGATATATGCATTCAAGGGTGACTATGATTGGATGTGCGCGTGTGCAGGTGGAAATAGACAGCGAACACAATCATCGGTGTCAACTTTTGCTATTCAACTCGGCGTGGTGCAGAATCAAGTTTTTCGTAAGCCACCAATATGTATACCTACGCACAGGTGTTGTAAACATTCTAGCCCACTGACAGCCTTACCATTGATTCCATATTTCACTTGGCATAACTATCCTCATGACATCCCAGTGTCTGAGGGCGCTCTGGTCATGCCATTTAGATAGTTTGGCTGTGTCGTTGGCCATAAGAATGCCCACTTCATCGCGAGCCGCAAAAGCCGACGGGGGAACTTCGTGCCTCGGGACGAGGAAATTTCTTCTAGAGATACTCTCGAGGTAGTCTGACTCCACCGGTTTTCTGAAGGTAATCTCATTTTCCGCCTTTGTGCAGAAGACCATCACGTTGTCAAAATCGTGACCTTCTTTTTGCACCTTGTCTGCCGTGGGCGCCTCGTTCTCTCTGAAAATACGACAAGATGGGAAGATATCCCTCACAGTATTAACCACAATACTGAGAGGTGGCAATGTGAAGTCGCCAGCGTAATTCTGTACATGTTAGTTACTTGAGATATGTACTTTATAAGATGACCTACAATGACTATGACCCCGGTTGGTTTTAGCATGTGCTCGAGCCCTTTCAGGAAGATGTCAGTGAACAAATCAACTGGTTCAGCACCGCCCGTGAAAACGTCATGGACGATGTAATCAAAATGTTCATGTAAGGCCGGCGCATTAAGCTGACTCCAGGAGACGACATCTTCAATGACAGCAGTGTGGTTTGGCGGAAGCCCGAAGTACTGGCTAGC
The DNA here is from genome assembly GCA_028637635.1 of Xylariaceae sp. X802. NCBI lineage: Eukaryota > Fungi > Ascomycota > Sordariomycetes > Xylariales > Xylariaceae > Xylariaceae sp. X802. The sequence continues at coordinate 1,083,083 of JAJFDH010000001.1, read as the reverse complement.
GAACTTGTACACAACGGGGTCGATCTCTACGATTGTGGTATTAATGCCATGAGAGATTAATGCTGAGGGAGTTGTGCCAATTCCAAGGCCGCTGATACACAATCAGTCAAGCCACGAAGACGAAAAGTAGTTGGGACTAACATGTTGAGCGCGTGAGCTTCATGGTCAGGCGCCTTGTCAGGCACTTGCACAAGCCTAATAGCTTCCAGCTGGGTGAACACGCTGTAGACAGGCTCGGCAACAATTTTTCTCCCGAACTTGGTCCATTCACCGCCTAGCAGGCTGTGATCACACCTCATGACTCGATACCCATTGACGTGACTGTCAATGACAGAGATGTAACCGGTATTGGACTCCCACCGATCGACGAGAGACCAACCATTAGCATTAAGGGTGGAATTCAGAGAAGCAGTAGCGGATTCGGTCATGAGGTGCGTGTTGTAAAAAACCGCGTGTAGTATACCGGGGACGGTATATCGCGATAGCTTTGACCGTCCCATGATACTGTATGCTGCTCCTAGCACCAATTCTAAGACCATGCGAGTTTGTATGACCGATCTCCCTATTTGATCTACAAGTTGCCTGAACGAAGCCGTTTCAGAGTACTGAAAACATATGTATGAGATAATGCCGGGGGCTGAAGTTGCGATGGCGTTAGGCAATGCATTTAGATCGGCCTGATCTAGAATGTCTGCGACACATGACGCGCTGACAACGAGGAGGGGGAAGAGGGTCAAGGCCTCAGTAATGGCCGGGCCGTATTCAGCTCCAAGTTGGTTACTTAGAGGAAATAGATAGGATTGAAACATCGGGATGTGTATGGCAATCAGGGGCAGTACGGCGATCGTCTTCCCCAGAAACGCTCGGCTTAAAGCCACGTTACCTGCCCAGCCAACAAACAATCCTGCCCATACAACGTATTGGTGAAGCCTGTTGGCAGCGATGTGACCATAGACAGGCGATAATGCCAGCACAGAGACATTAGCGTAGACAGCCATGAGCAGAATCAGTGCCGCTGCTTTGCCGTACACTGCGACTTGCCGTATGACCCATCGCGACCAGACATCCTTTTTGGCTTGGCCCGCAAGCAGTTTGAGTTCATTCTCAATGTCCTTCTTATCCCCTGAAGAGTTTCGATTCAGCTTAGAGTCTTTCTCTCTCGAAACTTGTTTCCTTGGGGCCATGGCAGAGGGGGCGACGTGAAGTTGTTGCAGAGTTGCTCGATTACGAAATAATTCCCTTGGTTATTGCCTCATTTCAGAAGCAACCGAACAAGACTGCATGCAACAATAGAACAAAAAACAACAGCCTCGTATGCACTTAGGTACGTAACGGCCGGCCGTTGTCAACATACCTGGGGCTTTCCATTGGCACCTCGTAGATACAACAATATGAAGGAAAGCCGGAATGGGACAAATACCTGTCTTTTTGTCTCGGCTCTGGTTTGTTTTGGTCCATTTGTGGCGGTGTCACCTGCCGCAACGGAGTAACTGCGCTAGCTAAGCCACAATAACTGAAAAATCGTTATATTGAAGCCATTAGCTAGTCTAGTCATCATCACTTATGTGCATAGCTGCGGATTGATTATCAAGGTGCTGCTGCTGTACGCCGGGACTTTGTACGAATGTAATCCTGTAATGTTGCCAGTCACCCAGCGATGAATACCTCGATATTGCTTTCCTTTTCTCGACGAGAATAAGGTGACCGGGCAATGGAGGACGACGATTTTGGTGCTGACGCGGATTTTCTGGATGCGCTCGCGTCCTCGGCTCCGGCAAACACGCCAAACCAATCCCAAAAGCAACCCGCAAGTCATTCTCAACAACACCCTGTTCATGTTCAACCTGTTCCCCAGAAGATACAGCAACCGATCCCCCAGCGATTAGACAAGCGGCCGCCCTCAAATGCATCATCCGCCTCAAAGCCCGCGCAACCGACACCGCAAGCGCTTCCCCAGCGATCGTCCGGCTCCACGATCCTCGTCTCACCGCGGCAAAAGGGCAACCCTGTCCTGGCCGCCCTGCGGTCTCTACCTTGGGAATACAGTGATATCCCGGCTGACTATGGCTTGGGATTGACAACCTGCGCCCTCTTTCTCAGTCTCAAGTACCATCGACTACACCCGGAATACATTTATACACGGATTCGCAACCTACAGGGGAAATACAATCTGCGTATCTTATTAACGATGGTCGACATCCCAAACCATGAGGACTCATTGCGCGAGCTTTCCAAGACTTCTCTAGTGAACAACGTCACTGTTGTACTATGTTGGTCCGCTGCTGAAGCTGCGAGATATCTCGAGCTGTATAAATCCTACGAGCACGCCAACTTCAGCGCCATTCGAGGACAACAAGCGACGAGCTACTCCGAGAAATTGGTCGAGTTTGTCACCGTGCCCAGAGGGATTAACAAAGCAGATGCGATATCGCTAGTCAGCGCATTTGGTAGCATCAAGAATGCGGTGAACGCCGACCCCGAACAAGTCGCCATTATTGGCGGCTGGGGAGAGAAGAAGGTAAAAAGGTGGTGTAGCGTTGTGGAAGAGCCATTTCGGATACAACAGGCCAAGAGGCGGCTCGTCGACGGCGAGAATAGTACAATTCTAGACAGAGCAATCCCCCTCAGCAGGGTCCCTCTAAGAGACATGGCTACTTTATCCGCAAGTGTATCGCGGGAGAGCGCCAGCAGTAGTGCAACACCGCAACCGCAACCTCAGCATGGTGGAAAGTCTTCTGCTACACCTCATAGGTCTCATGTCCCAGATATTCATATGGATGCCGAGGAAGAAGCCATGTTGGCAGCAGCTATTGAAGAATCGAAGAAAACCGCGGCAGAAGATAGAATGCGGGCATCGAGCACGGCCGCGGGCGCCTCCTCAAGTAGAGCAGATGGACTCAGCGATGGGATTGCGGCCGCACTAGCTCGACTCAGAGAGAACGGATGAGGCCCCGAAGCTCGGCTTGAGCAAAACTCACCAAATTCTCACCTACCCGCTTCCTTCTACCCACTGTTGTCCGGCTATCACGGGGCAAAAAGGGCTAAATAATCGCTAGCTACAGTAGTGATGCCGATCACAAGTATCAAGTTACCACCTAGTGTTCAGTACTAGATTCCTCATCGAGTTCCGGCTATCACGGAGCAGAAAAGGCTAGAAAATTGCGAGCTAGTGACGCCGATCAGAAACGTCTCCCGGGGTCTTGCGCAATTAGCCAAAACGGTTGTGCATTTCGGCGGAACTGCCGATCTCTCTCATGGCCTACTTCGTGCATAGTACCTATTTCGACCGCTCACTTTGATGGAGTGATTGATATACTCTTCAACGTCAGCACCCTGTTTCTGAGTCTCTAAGGACATTAAGGGCATGCTGAGCTGAGAATTGCAATTGATATACACAACAAGTACTTACTTATAAACACCCATCCGACACATCGTGTCCGTCGACACCTTCCCCATAAGAATGGGCTATTGCACTGCAGTATATTCCCACTCCGCCGGTTGAAAAAACAGCGCTCTTCCCCGCAACATGAGCATGTACGTAGTAGGGCCGAGTCCTGCTACGGTTGAGGGCAACGTGGGAGGATACGTTACGGTATGTGTGGATGCGGAAGCCCCATCCCATGTACAGTAAACTTATAAGTGGTTTACCGCGCTCGGTCTATCTGTACCCGGATGCATGGGCGGATGGCACTATACGAGCTCCGGCGTATCTCGAGGCACGACTCGGAAATCTTATACCTAAATGTCACGACGCGATTGGGATACTTTGCATGTCCATGCAGGAACGGGCGTGATGATGGGTCTGGCCTTGGGTCTATTGCCACAGCACGTCTCTGCTTGGGTGTGGTGTAGATGGGTATATCGGATCCCAGCATTGGAAACATCGTGTTCCAATTAGATAGAGGATACCAAGCCTGTAATGGCTGTTGAGAACATTGGGAATGTGTGCTGTAGGTAATGTCAAGGCACCTGTGGACTGTACACTAAACCTAGTACCCAGGCAGTCTGAGCAAGGGACTCCACATGGTCACCGTCGCGACAACTCCGGAGCCCGGAGCACGGTCCGGGGTTGGGCATACAGGCAGGCCCGGCACCAAGGGACTGCCCAGGAATGTGTGTGCGACGTAGGTATGCACCTGTTTATTACTCCCTTGCGTCTCGATGCATACACGATGCGCCGTGCTGCCCAAGGCAATCTTGTATTCATTTACATAGCGCAGCCCGTCTTTCCACATGGATCAATTGCCACTATCGCTTCCAGCTGGTTTGGACAGTGATACATCATGTAATGGTACTATGCGCACTACGGTGCAGTGTAACATGCTCCTATGCGACGTACAATGCTGACTGCGCTCCAGGGCTGTGATTATTGCCATGTCTGCCGCCCTGCCCGGCCATTCCCCCATTCGGAGAGGGGGTTGATAGGCGCCGTGGCCGACCAATCGGGTGAAGTTGTCAACCACAATGGACCCAGACTGACTTGATCATTTCCCCGCATTGTCGGGGAGCTCTGGTCGGGTCCCGCAACCTGCGGGGTACCTACGCTAGCGTGCAAGGCGCCTATAGCCTATATGTACCTAGGTACTGTACCTACACGCCACTAACAATGGCGCATAAATGTGTGTAAGTCTGCTTCGGGCATGACACCGTCGACCTGGTGATCCGTGTGCTGCATGTGCACAGCTCGCCTACACGTGTCACCCTCATGTCCTGGGCAGAATCCTGGGTTAGGTGCGCTTATCACTCATGGCGCTTGGGGTTTGAAGCGGATGAGGGTAAATGTCAAAGTCTATTCACGCCCCGTATTCCCCGCATCGCCGCTAGGTTAGGTAGATCTAACCGTACGGGTCTTTTAGCGTTCGCGCAGCGCACCTATTCCGCCCCCTCTCCCGGACCCTGCATCGCTGATTCGAAGACCGCGCCGGGAGAAATCTTTAGTCGCCTTGCCCCGTTACTTCGTTACTTGGTATGGTATAGGTACCGGTCTACCTCCTACAAAAGACACTATCGAGCAGATTTTGCACCGCTGATGTGGAGATTGCACGCTTCCTACGGACGTACATTCCGGCCTGCTTGGCCGACCAGGAGCGCCCCTTACAGCCCTCCCGATGCACCCGATGAGGTTAGATGGCCGAGCAATTAACTCGCTAGAAGCAAATCAGGCAGGTACTTCGCTATGTGCATTGTATGCAACATAAGATACTAGGTATGCAATGGCGGAGTGGGGGGAGGTCTTGTAGGATAAGAGGGTGAAGCTGTAGGTGCTGCAAGTGGGAGGTCGTACGAGATATCAGGTCAGAGTATCTTTTTTGAGAGACATTCGATAGCCCCCCTTTCTTAACAGTACCATCCCTTATTTTACTATGCATTTCTAACAATCTCATAGACAACCACTTAGGCGAAGACACTCAGCCATTTCAGCTTTAAACCCCTTAAAAGATTTTTTATGATATCGTCGAGCAAAAGAAGATGCTTTCTACCCGCTCGAACGAGGGGGCCAAGCGGGGAGCAGCCCCTTGCAAGATCCAGTTGATCCAGTTTTACCCCAACAGTCGCCATGTCGGTCAGTTGGCGCGAGAAGGAGTCAAATGCCCAGCCGGGATCCCATCCCCACATGAGCTTCTGTTCCTGGTGGTGGCTTCAATGCTAGTCAAACCTCACATGCCGTGCAAGTGCCGGAAGCACGCGCGCATACTTCGCGACGGGGGGGCTGCCCCGAACAACGAAGCGCCAGCCGATGCCATGCTCTCCTCCCGCTGTCCGCACGCCCCGGGGATTCTTCTGTGTCCAAGATACTGTGTCGTATTCTAGATATTGAGCACCGAATGGCCAGCTATGTACTTGCTATGCTGAGTCTTTCTTCTACTCAAGTGATCGGCAAAGCTGACCCTCGAGGCTAGCTAGGCCTCAGGGATTCTCCAACCCAGCGTTGCATCTGCTATTTAGAATAATGCCGAGCCTGTGCCAAGTCGACCTGCCTGACCAGGCTCATCCCACTCCTGCTCGGGCTGCTGGCTAGCGCCTCGGCAAGGGAAGTCGTCACGGAGACTGATATCATAGCACATGAGCTTCACGGCCAGGCGGAATGCGACCAAATTGATCCGATCGAGGAGGTGCAATGGCGCTGTTCAAACTGACACAGATTCATTAGCCCACAATTGTTCGACTCGGGCCGCCATCGCACGCCTCGCATCTTCGCCATGCCGGAGGACATGCGGACCTAGGCCAGGCCCCGAGAGGAGAACATCGCTCATATAAAATACGGGCATATCTCCCATCGTTTTGGCTGCTTGTTTTTCGTATTTTTTCTTTTGCCAAGAAATCTACCCCTGTCTTACAGGGCTATTTATTATCCCTTGCGCAACGAGTAGCTCTTAATCATGCATCGTTATTCTTGGGCCCTCGCTGGCCTGGGGTCAGTTGTTAATGCTGCGCCCCTGACTTCCCGTGCTAGTCCCACCTACGTCAGTCATCAAGACAGGCTCGATGGTGTCAAGGCAGTCTTTCAGACATCTTGGGATGGGTACTACCAATATGCGTTCCCTAACGACAGTCTATTGCCCATCTCAAAGACTTATGTCAACGATCGGTGAGATACCCTCCGGCTCATTACTCGTTTCCTAAGGGACTACGTGCTCTAACAACGGGTGACAGAAATGGCTGGGGTGCGAGTGCGGTCGATGCCATTTCCACGGCTCTCATTATGGAGAACGACGATGTTATCAATATAATCGTAGACCACATCAAGTCGATCAACTTCAACCGTACTGTACAGGGCGGTGAGCAGCTCTCAATATTCGAGACCACAATCCGTTATCTGGGTGGAATGCTCTCAGGTAAATCACCCCCGAGTCTCGATTCTCTGGGAACTCCGTACTGAATAGGAAATATAGCATACGACTTCCTCACTGGCCCCTTTGCCGGAAAGGTCGATGCTGAGTCAGTACAAGCAATCTTGGACCAGGCCGTCTCCCTAGCCGATGCCCTCAGTGTCGCCTTCGACACCCCTACCGGCATCCCAATCAATGACTTGATTTTCAACGGCCCCAACGGTCCCGTCACAGCTGATGAGACAACCAACGGGCTCGCCACGATTGGCACTCTGATTCTCGAGTGGACACATCTAAGCGATCTCACCGGCGACGACAAGTACGCCAACCTTACGCTAAAGGGCGAGCAATACCTCCTTAACCCCAAGAACCCCCAGGTTGGAGAGCCATACCCTGGCTTACTTGGCACCAACGTGAATGTCAATGACGGCACCTTTGCCGATGGCAGTGGTGGTTGGAACGGCGGCGATGATTCCTTCTACGAGTATCTCATCAAGATGTACATTTACGACTCTAGCCGCTTTGGCGCGCTCAAGGACCGCTGGGTCACTGCCGTCAACTCGAGTATCCAGTATTTAGCTTCCCACCCCTCGACCAACACAAGCCTTACTTTCCTCGCTGCTTACAACGGCGCGGGCGAGGAAAACCTCAGCTTCGTCTCTTCAAACTGTAAGCCGATGACCATATCTACTTTCATCATTTTCTTCATTTCTCATTTTCTTTTTTTTTTTCAAGGAGGAGAGCGCTGTCGACTAACATACAACTCAGTGGCCTGCTTCGACGGAGGTAACATCATCCTCGGCGGCCTTACTCTCGACAACCAGGACTACATCGACTTCGGCCTCAAGCTAGTGGATGGTTGCCACGCGACGTACGCCGGGACTGTTACTGGCATTGGCCCGGAGACCTTCCAGTGGCAGGACAGCCGCTTGTCACCGAACGCGAGCAACAATGGAGCCCCGCCAAGCAACCAGGCTGAATTCTACGATGAGAAGGGCTACTGGATTGGCTCATCGGTATACGTTCTTCGACCTGAGGTGCTCGAGAGTTACTACTATGCATACCGCGCGACGGGCGACACCAAGTACCAGGACTGGTCATGGGAGGCGTTCCAGAGCATCAACGCGACATGCAGGGCGGGCGTCGGCTACAGTGCTATCAACAACGTCAACGCGCCCAACGGCGGTTCCTTCTCCGATGACCAGGAGAGCTTTTGGTTCGCCGAGGTCCTCAAGTACAGCTACCTCATCCAGGCTGGCGATGCGCCCTACCAGGTCAACGCGAACCACAACAACCAGTGGGTATTCAACACGGAGGCGCACCCGGTCAAGGTCGCTGGCACGCCCATCTGATTTGATTGCTACCATGGCGGCAGTTCTTGGGAATGACTGTTTGGGGGGCGGGAAGGGAATCTGGATCTTTTGTTTCCCTTCCTGGGTTGCTGGCATCATTGCATGGATTCGGCGTTTTTTTATATGTATTATGAGTGTATGTCTTTATGTATGTACTGCTAAGCGCCATTATTAACGCTGTTTCTAGAGATTATCTGGAACTTGTTTTGGGCATCATTCCCATCGTGCATTATTTTGATTTGCTTGCGGTTTCTTGCGCTGGGAGTACACATTATAAGGGGCAATAATCGTGGCATTCCCCCGTTGTACGTGTGATGTCGGGGGTTCAATGGAATGTCTGGGACATTGGGAATGTATCGATTCCTTTAGCCGGGGGTTGGTAGGGTTGCCTCGGTGTTTGTTTTTGGTCTTGGTTTTTTTCATCCCAATGTCAGGCAATTGTCTCCGACCGCTTTGGGTTTTGTTTTTGGGATGCATCGCGCCAACTTCAGTTTGTATTTGCTAAACCTCACCAAGTTTTGGGTGATGGTGATCGCGTCATGGACAGCGAACTATCTGTTGAGATTGACACATTTGAGGGCACTTTGATCTAGATATATACACGTAGTATCCAGTATAAACAGACATGAGACATCAAATGTTGATATCTGAATGGAATCAGCCAGCTACGAACCGTGCCGTGCCAGATTCGAGCGCAAACCCCAAACACTCATCAAAAGACTCCCCCAGTTAACTCACGATATCTACCACCAGAACGAAGCAATAAACCCGCACAGATTATCTCACTCCTCCCCCTTCCCCTTGGACTTCATAGGCTTAGTAGCAGCCTCAAGAGCAATAGCCCGAGCATCCTCATTAGACCCGCGCACGAAGTCATCCAGATAACCGGGGAGAGCATCAAGTTTATTATGCGGGCCGGGGATAGGTTCGGCAATGCTATAATGCACCGGGATGACACCGGTCCAAACACGGCCAACCAGCGCAGCGTCCGCGAGGTCCGCCTTGTCATAGCTGGGCATTCCGGACCGGATCTTGGCGCTGCCGGCCGCGATGGTCACGCGCAGGACGCCCGTGCTCTGCAGCTCGGCGTTGTTGGGCGGCACGCGCGTGTGGCGGTAGCGGTCGTACACAACGCTGTTGGTGATGAGCTGCATCGCCCACAGCTTCTCCTCCGGGTCCGTCACGAGCTCGGCGTGTCCGAAGAGGACTGCGGAGCGGTAATTGTAGCTGTGCGAGTTCGGCGTCAGCGAGAGGACTATGCCGTCCATGTGGGTCGCGCCGACGGTGATCGGGATCCCGCTGGGTTCGCCATTGTTTCCCGATGCGCTATCGCTCCCTTTTCTGGCTAGGTTGATGAATCGTGAGGAGACGTAGCCGTGCAGATACAGCTCGAGCACATCGCCTGTGTCGGCGCTCGGCCTCGCGAATGACCCCATTTGCCCTATCATGGGGAGCATCATTGGAAACGGCGAGTCCGGCACGTTGAAGGAGACATGCAGTATGCGGCAGGTGTTGACGAGCTCATGGATCGTCTTCAGGGCGTATGAGGCTTTTCCCCCAGCTGTTAACTGGCATGAACAAAGGTAGGCGTATATCACACTGTTGCTTACCTCGGACATCATATCGGTTGACTTTGCTGTACGGCTGTGTCGGGTATTGCAGCTCTTCGGAAGGCATCTTGAGGCCACTTTCACTTTCTCCCCTTCGTTTAATGATGGCGATGAAATGAGCAGGGTAGTTTTATAAACCAATACAGACCTCGCTCTGAACTTCACGCGAGCAGCATCAATTTCAGGGAGAAGCTTCAGATAAAATAGGACATGTGAGTCAACGAAAGCTCTCTTATCACGCTCGAATCACGAGTCAGTCGCGTTGAACAAGTTCCAAGAGACCTAGGCTCTTCGCGCGCTCACGTCGGCATTCTCAATACTCTACCTAACTGAGGTCCGTCAATACCTACCAGATGACGGCCGCCGTGTTCGGGGCTGAGCGTTCAAATTGTAGATGGTGTTCGTACATTGACTCATGGGCTGGTTGATATCACCGTTCCGTCGCCGGCTTTCCCCGCCATCGCGAAGCAGACGCCGGCTCTTCCTAATCGAGCATGTCCACCCGAGCCCGTACACTACACTACAAAGTATGCTGTAATTAGCTATGATTTCGAGGAACAGTTCCGCTGAGCCTGGACTCCGATGGAGAACGCGATTGAGCGACTTTACGCGCATGGTGTAATTATTCCGTAGATCTGGGTAATCTGTACGGAACACAGAGCTTATTTTGATGACAACTCGCCCGGTTTAACCCAGCGGATTTTGTAGTTAGAGCTTCAACCAACAAATTCCAGCCGTCAAGCCCCAGGCCGCTAGCTACCAGCCACAACCTAGTCATCCAAAGTCCCACATCTAATAACACCCCTGCCCATCTTAGTCACCACACCAGCCACAAATCCGCATAACCAAACCACCAGCCCAGCATCGCAACAGCAGCCGCGCATGGCAGCCCCAACCACCGCGCAACCCTCATCCCAAACAATCACCCGCCCAACATGGCGAAGAAAGGTAAGTCCAATCATCCCCCCTAATTAACAAGCTCCCCTGCCAAGCTAACAAACCAAAATCAAACAGCCGCCAAGTCCCGCGTAATATCAGTGCGCCTGATCTCCATGGCCATGACGGGCTTCTTCTACCAGTTCTGGCGTCGGCGGACGGCCCGGCCCATGAGCATGCTCAAACACGATCCCGTCGGTATGGCTCTCTCGCGTCTCTACCCACGCTCCACGTTTTGAATTCGCCACACCGCGGCCCGGGCAAACGAACCGGGATTCCAGACTCCCCTTTGCTTGTTCGCTATCTAATGCAGACATGACGTTCTAGTGAAGAAGAAGGTTTTGTTCCTAGAACAGAAACGGAGAACGAGATAAGGCCATACGTATGGTAGATATACGATATCACCGGATCCGCATTCCACAATGACGCCAATGACAACGACACGAGTTCTCTTCATACCCGACCATTTTCTCCTGCGCATATGCCGAGCTACGGGGCTGGAATTATCGAGTTTTCGGAACTCATGAAGGACCAGACGAAATACCCAGAGCGACTGTGTAAACATACCTACTTGTACCATAGACCACTAGTCCTCACATGGGCAGTCAGTCGCAGTTCATGGGGTGGCGCAACACAGCGATATAACTACATGTTACTAAGTATAGGTTCTGTCCTAGATCAGCAATCAGCTAGGTATAGTAAGCCATCTCTGACATCCATATCTCCCAAACTATCGTCAGATTCGAAACAAGCAAAGTTCATCATGGTTCCAGTACAGGCAACCTGTTACTCGGCGAGACAAGACGGGGTGCCCGGCGTCAAGGTTGCCTGTGTTCTGAAATCACGGCTCCGCACCAACCCCTATCGTACATACCATGGACCAGGACCACAATACTTAGCTATAGCCGTAGGACGGCCAACGCAATGGATATAGCAAATTAAGATGGACTACTTATCGGCTCGCAACAGCTTGGGCTCCAATATCAAACAAGCGGATGCGGGATTCTTGGCTTTCTGGCTGCAGTCCTCAAATCTCTTGAAAAAGCAGCGTACACCGTATCATGCGTTCAAGCTCGAAGATCCGTAAGTAACGAAAGGGCGCGGTCTTCGTTCTATTGGTCCACCTCTTTTTGGTGGTCCGGGTTGCGTTGGCTCGGTTCTAGGCTCAGCGGCGACTGGATCATGAAAGTATTCCGACATGGAACGGGATAGCTTTGTTCGCCGTTTCTCGGTAGATTGCGTTCTCTCCCACTTTCCGGCGCTCTCACCCCGGTCAGTCTTGCCCTCATCTCTCTTTCTCTTGAGTATTGATGAAATTCCATCAGACCAAGTCGCCATATCACCAGAAATGGGGTCACTGTCGAGTTCCTCTACTCCCGCCGGAGTGCCTAGGACTGGCCGGTTGTACGCGCTTTGTGACACTAAAGTAGGCTTTGCATCACAATTTGGAACTCGGCGCTTCGACGGCCCCTCGGTCTGCTCGGTTTCGATCGTAATTGTCTTGTGGAATTGCTCTTCTAGCTGCTCCCGCGCCTTAACAACGCCCGACTTGATTATGCCTTTTGGTGCGCATGCTTGTCTTCTGATGGCCCGTTCATCTTCGATGGATATGGGAACCAACTCGTAACTATCGCTGATCTTGGGGGATTGAATCGTCACGCGACGATTCATATCCTGCAATGTCTCTAGAGTCTCTTCGACATTGCGGCCCAGATGACCGGCCGTCTCTATTTTCACACTATCAATCTTTTCCGACTCAACTGCCAACTCTAGAGCATCGAATTGTGACTTGTGGTACTGCCACGCGTCATCCAGCTTCTTCTGCACATCTAAAAGTTCTCCCAACTGCTTTCCGTTTTCAATGGCTTCGTGTTGGTCAGCAGTCAATTTCTGGACAGCGTGCTTTATTAGCGAAGTCTCGGCGTGATCGCTAGACCACACCTCCAGTTTCGCATTCAGATCGCGCTTCGCTTGCTCTGATACTCGCAGGTCTTCCGAAAGTTCATTGATCAGCCTTGCAGCTGATTCTAATACCTGCATTTCCTTCTCGTCTTGTTTCGCTTTGTTCTTGTGACTGTCCTCGGCACTTTGTTGAGCCTCTTCGAGTTTCTTCTGAAGTTTACTACAGTCTTGCTCCGTATCTTGCAAGCGCTTTTCGATACCCCGATATCCCGCCTGGATCCGAGATGATTCTTCTTTTTTTGCCTGCTGTATTGCTTCTTCCTGCTTTCTATAGCAAGTGACGATCTCCTGCGCATGCTTTTCTCGCTCACTCTGGAGCTGCTCCTCTTTGTCTTTGAGTAAACGATTCTGATTACTTAGGGCGTCGTTAACTTTTTTGATTTTGTCTTCCAAATCTCGGATGTGCATCTCTCTTTCATTCAGAGATTGCTGGATTTCTTGTCTTGCTTTTTCTAGGCTTTCAGCTCGCCTGTCAGACTCACCGATGACCTTGTTAACGTCCCTCAAAGTAATAAGTTCTCGTTGAAGAGTCTCGTGTTTTTCAAGTTGTATCTTAGCTTCCTCGCGCATCTCAGTTAATTTCTTTTTCAGTCTGTCTGTCTCCCGGAGTAGGACTTGGTGGTCCAACTGGACCCTCCCAAACTTCTGTTGCCATTCCGAAGCATTGTGACTTCCCTGTATTTGGGCGCTGAGATTGGTGCATGATTCGCGGATAGCTGAAATGTCCGCCTTTAAGTCTTCAGTAGTCTTGGAAGACATCTCACGGCCGGATGCGGCGTATTCTCCGAGCGCCGAAATAATCCTAGTTGGCCGGCGACGTTAATGATTGTTTCTAGACAGTATGCGGTTGATTACTCACGAGTTTAGTGCTTCCGTATGAAGAACCTTCAAGTCCTCAACCAAGTCCGCATTGCTCGGCATAGTTGCTTTGCTGTCTTCCAGAAACTTTAACACAGATTGGATTCTACCAACGTCAGCTTCGTTTCCCAGTTGCATTTTGTCTTAAGCACGTACTTCTGTCCCTGTTCGTTTACGCATTCCATCACGTTCCGGACTTGGATACCTCTCTCATCGCCTTTCTCCGCAAGCTCCCGATTTTGCGTACTCAGGGATTTGATCGCGTCTCTGTTGAGTCCATGTGACTCAGCTAACTCTCGGCGGAGATCGTTGATATGGTCTTTTTCCCGGTCAACCTCTTTTTCGCGCTCTGTTAACTTAACTTTGAGCGTCTCGATTTCTTGGTTCACTAGACAAAGTAAGTTATGGAAATAAGGATAGTAGTCTCGACTTACACATCCGTATCTCCCCTTGGGAAAGCATCCGAACTTCTTCTACACTCTTCTGCATTTTGTCCCTGATCTCGTCTGTAGCAGCGAGGGCCTTTTCAAGCGCAAGCTGGTGACTTCGCTCTTCTTGTTTCAGTTGGTCCCTCAATTGATGGTATCTCGGCTGGAAATACTTGAAAATGGTTTGCTGCTCATTGGTAGCATCGTTGAGGCGGTCTTTATATTCCTTCATCTTTCCTTGTAATTTCTGACGGTGCTTTTTTACGTCGGCGAGGGCAGCCTCCTGCTCCTGATACAGGGCAAATTGCTCCTCGTTCACAGTTTTGAGCTCTGCGATAGTTTGATCTTTCATTCTAATCTCCGCAAGGCATTCTGCAAGCTTGGCATCCCGCTCAGCGAGTTGTTCTACCATATATTCTATCTTCTGCTCCCAATGTTTATTCCGTGTTTCTTCGTAACTGAAAAACCGGTTCCAGCATTGATTGAGACCATTGCGCAGGGCGTAGCTTTCCTCCAGTGTTGGGCTTGTTTTTCTTCGGGTGTGTGATCGTTCGTGTGCTCGAGGAGCTCGTGGTATAGATATGTTCGAAGCTTGTGACCCAGGTCGCTTGCGCACGCCGTAGTTCTTGTGTCCGTCTTGAGCAAATAGGCGAGTCGTTCTTGAAGCTTTGGATCGATGGAGACGCGAATCATGAGGTGAAGTGTGGGCTTTTGGAGTCCGTGGCTGCTGATTAAAGACAAGCTCCCCAGCAGACTCTTCCTGGCCCTGACAAGTTCCAGTTTGGCGAATCTCCCTGGCTTCATTTAATCGACGCGGGGACGCTTTGCCAATTTGAGAGTCCGGGAGACACTCTGATTGACCGGACTGTTTCATTCGCGTTGATTGAATTATGGCTTTGCGCTGAATATCTGAGAAAGCCTTGGAGAGTTTAGGTTTCTCTGATTTGGTAGGCGGGGACCGAGCATGGTCCTTGGACTGCAAGGGAGACGAAATCTTGTTGAAAAGAGGACTATTCTGGAATGGTGGTCCAGACAGTTGACCGTTTCGAGAAGCCCCGGGTTCTTGCGTCTGGGGTTGGTCATTTTCGGGTATGGTAGCATCAGACAATGGGTCACTTGGAATGGACATTACATCACATTTCTTTTTCTCTACCTCCAGCCTTGTCTCACGACTTCGTGTCTCTGTCTGATGCGTATCTGCTAGCCCGCTTGAAATTCCTTCGGACGAATAGTGGCCCGGGTCATGAAGCGGGCGCCTAGTTTGTACATGAATGGCATTCATCGAGCTGTTCTGGAAAGCACTCTTCTGAGGTGCATTGGGGTGGAAAGGCAAAGTCTGGTGAGCCGGTGCTTTAGTATACTTGAAATCAACCTGAAAGTTCACAGGGTCTTCGAGTTTGGGACGGCTGATAAAAGGGCCTATCTTCGGTTGTTGTGGCTTTCCGACAGCATCTGCTTCATTGTGGCCACCGCCATATTTGTGCTGATCAGACAGTTCACCCTGGCTCTCCTCGCCATGCTCGAGGGGAGCCAAGGATTTCGAAATCATGGCGGGTGAATTTAGCAGGCCTGTCCGACGATCGGGGGATTCAAACTGATGGGGTTTCGGACAAGGTACATCCACCTTTTCTGCTGCCATCGTGTGACACTCTAAGAGTTTGTCAATTGGCAGAATCGACACTTCAGTTGAGAATAGTCGGCACGGGCTATAAAATATACGTGGCTATACAGAGCAAATCCTATGAGGATACAACTCGAAAAGTACTGCAGGAGCAGGAAGCGATGTGGCTATGGGACGGCAGACCCGATGATGGCTGTTAATAGGTACTCAAGGAATAGAGGTAGCTACTGGCCACCCCAAAGGCCCAAGTACGGAGTTTGAAGTGGTCTGGTGTGCTCATTCAGTGCTGAGACCTGAATGTTGCTATATGAGAGGAAGCAGAGAAAACAGGGAGGGCGGAGAGGAGCCGACTGTAGGTATCCTTCACCAACTGAGTCGCGGTTTCCAACAGCCCCGACTCCTGACTCCTGTCTGGGTTGCCACTTCCCGACTGCTCGGGCTGCCGCGGACTTTCTTCCAGTTGTGCTCTATCGACACGTAAGCCGTGGTTTCCATCGAAGGGGGAAAGACGTCAGGCGTCAGGGCTTAACTGCCATGATTGGAACTGCCTTGGTTAAGGGACTGTCACTGCAGTACGGGACTACAGGCATAGGAGCATGCATAGGGGTTCATACACACTATAAGTGCACCGCCACCTTACAAAAGCTACAAGAGAATGAAACCATTTACATTATGTACAAATTCGTGAAATTTATAAATAGAAAATCACAAAAAAGATAGATTCTTGGTTGGTCAGTATGAGGGTCGAACTCATGACCTTCGCATCACCAATGTTACAATTGCTCATAATATTAGTACGACGCTCTAACCAACTGAGCTAACCGACCATATAGCACTTGACTGGGTAGGGCTCCGCTAAGACGAATCCGCACCACGGGAACTCCTCTGCCTGCCATGCTGCATGCCTATGGAGATGATGCCATCTTGATAATCGCGAGCGACGAGGGCCGAAGGGGTGAGTCGTGAGATGACAGCATGCTGATGCCGGGGCCGTAGCATACTAGCCGAGGTCAATGATTCGATACGCATGCTGGCTGAAGAAATCTCAGCTTGGAATCGGCGAGGAAAAAACGAAGCCGCACAAATTCACCATATCATAAGGTGCTTGGTACTAACACTGAGGCGCATGGAAACAATATAGTATTGGAATGAGGCCGGTAAAAGGAAAATGGGGCAGTTCCGACGGACCCCCGAGTCAACGAGACGAAATAGCGAACCGGCGCTTGGTGCGACGTAAACCAACCGTGCAAGTGGTCTGGGACACCAACTTAGCAACAAGGTATTGCTTTATTCCGCTTTTATTATCCCAAGCAGATGTTGTTGTTGGATTATATTCCCTCATCGGAAGCCGACTAGACTTGAGCTCTCTAAGTCGGCTGCTTCAGTGGGCCTCAGCGTATCTTTTACTTGGCAGAATCCAGGACCGACAGGGTCTCCAAGCGTGTGCGTCAGTCTCATCAATAAAAAGTCTCGCGCCAACTTGAAACGCGTATTCAAAAGGGAAATGGAACGTCCCTCCCCAGCGCTGTTGCAACCCACGCACCGAACGTCTCCCTCACAATGTTATTACTCGACCAGTCCCTAGACGGAAGGACTCTATTTGCAAAGTGCAGGAAGAGTGTATTGCTAGCCCGGTCAATGACCAGCGCCGTGCCCGTGTATCCGGCGTGGCTGGCCGACAACAAGTTGGCCATCGGGCCCGCAGTATAGTATTGGTCCAGCTCGAAGCCGACGCCGTGATATGCCCCAATTCCGAAGCGTTCATTGAAATTGGTGAAAATGAGATCAACCGAATTCCGGGATAAGACGTGCTCGCCACTGTAAGTTATTCAGAATCATTTGACAGTGGAGAATAGGCCGGCGTGACCTGAAACATCGTTGAGGCCCCATGCGTTCTCGTCGTGGATAGTGCCGCGAATTGGTTGAGGCCGCTGGGGTTCTGCGTTGCCCAGGACAGCAATCTGGAACTCCTGAGTAGCCATTCGATCGTAGAAGGGGAAATCTGGACCCTCGACATTGCCCCGGTTGTAGAGCGTATCCTCCATCCCTATCATGGACGTATACTCGTAAATGAAATCGTCGAGACGTTTGTTGGTTACCTTCTCAATCACAAGCATCATCGTCATATAGTTGAGATCTGAGTACAGGTAAGCCGAACCCGACGCTGCCACGAGAGTCTCATTCAGAATCTGCGCAACGCGCGACTCGTAAGTCGGGTATTGAGGCATCCACAAACCAACTTCTGGATCTGCTGGGAACCCACTGGTGTGAGTCATAAGCTGTAGGATTGTGATTTCCTCCTTGCTGTTAAGGTTGGGAGATAAGTGACCACTGTGCTGTTGAGAGCGATCAACCCCTGATCTATGCAGCGGAGGCCTGCCACAGTAGTGTACAATTTAGTTAAGCTGGCCATGTCATAGATAGTGTCGATAGTTGCATCCTCGGTCTTGTTTGGCGGAAGCATAGTGCCAGTTGAGCCATTGACAGCAGCCCAGAGATTCCGCTTCCCAAATGCGAAATGGCTCACAATCACGCCGTTATGTGCCACGAGCGTCGTGCCGCCAGGCTCGATGGGGACGGTCTGGTCAGACGTTGCCGCCCCCGGGTTCCTCGCCTCCGTGAAATGAGTGAGATTGGCAACCATGTCTTCCAGGGGTTTGGACAACATGCCCACAGACTCAGGCGTGCCATAATGTAGATCATCCTAGTGACGAGTAGCCTTTGCCAGTGAAGGCGACGTCCCAGTGAGGGCTGCGGGAACGATAAAAACGCTCCAAATGACTGAAAACATTATGGGCCAGATAGGTGCCTACCATTCACGTTTCGACCGGCACAGCTGCGGCTTAGATGACCAGGCCCCCGAGGGCGTGCAGTTGTGGCGGCTAGTTATATGAACCAGTTTCGGATCTGTGATTTAACTCCATTGATCCCGTGCAGAGGGTAGCATCGGCAACCGACTGCTTTTACCTGTCTACATTTTCGGGTATTTGATGGCTCCAGTGTGACCTACAGTTCCTGTTGGAGGACCCCACACGTGGTGAACCCCTTTAAGTTGGCGATGTTGGCGGATCAGACGGCGCGGTCGGTCTTACATTGTCCCTGCCTATGGCTCAATTTGCGACAATCGGGCCCTTTGCGTCGACAAGACGCCAGGTAGAGAGCCGTGGCGATCAATAGTAAGTCAATTACTCGTGTCACGAGTAGAGCACGTTGTTGTAAGCATTTGGGTCAACGAGTTGTGAGAGTTGTAGTGTAGTGTAGGTACCTAGGTACAATCGCGCTTGAGGATGTTACGACGCGGGATTAATATTATTACTGGGTCTCGCAACCGGATTGTCGCGCCCCACATCACTTTTTCTCTATTCTCCCCCGATTTCTAGTAGGCGTGCAACACCTTAGTTTTCAATATAACAGGCAATTCTACATATAAATCTATTAAAAAACCGATCGTTATAAGATATCCAGGGATATTACGTGGAGGTGGGCTTTATCAACAGGACCTCGGGACTCTCGAGGTATCGCGATCCACTCACATGTTGTCCCGAATACCGACTGCTGACCTACGTCTCGCTGGGCTCGGGGAACACTCCTAGGTACTCGCTTAACACCTTCTGTTAACGTACGTCTATATTTGACATTGTGTCGTTGATAGTGCTGTTCTGCCACTCTTACTCGCCCGGCCTAATAACGGCTCAAAAACAGCTGTACTTCCAATAACTAACCATAAATCTGACGCGCCACATGCCTCATGTTTGGGTGCCGGATAGGTAGTTGGTAGGCGTGCCGGATAACTAAATCATCCCTTATCTAATCTACCTAGACTCATCTCAGGATCTCACGATGCAGGGGCAGCATGTCTTCAACGATCAACAAGGAAAGAAAAGACACGATATCTACATCTTGCATTTAGGTCCGTTTACCTGTCTCCACGATATCCATGAGACGTTTTATACCCAGTGAGACCGGAAGCCATGTAGAAACGATTGACTTAGTCCTTACTGCTGGCAGACTCCTGGGTAGTGTACTCCGAGTCCATGACTCCTTTTCACGAATATCATCACGTCCAACCACTTGCGCAAGCTCAAGAGCAGTTTTCATTCAGGCAATGGTTAAGTACTTAGTTTAGTGATGATAAACACCTGCTCACCGTCAGGGCACATCAACCTCCTCAAAGTAGAACCTCCTCAGTAGAACCTCCTCAGTAGAACTCCTCAAAGCAGAACCTCCACAAAAGCAGAACCTCCTCAAAGAACTCCGGCAATTCGTCACGACCAATAAAACAAGTCCACCTGATTTTCTCGCAATTACACCTTGTCCTCTTTTTCCTCCTGTCTCATCTTTCCTGCCTTATTCTTCATTCCCGGTCGCCTTGATGTGCAAATGTGAGTCGTAACAACTGGCCTAGGAAGAACCAGACGGTCCCGCCCCGCTCGAACCATGGGCGCCAGCATGCTTCTGCTTACGCTGGTACTCTTCGAATGTCTTTTGGACAAGGGTCTGTTCGATAATCTGTCGTTGACAGTACTTTGCGCTACTGTAACTCTCACCGTCCACGTGGAAACCTAACTCGTACGGGACCAAGAGCGACGGTGGGTTTGACCCCACACTATCTTCGAGGAACCACAGCGATTTTGGAAACGCTGTGTCTCCGTAGCATCGAAGCATCAAGTGGAGGATGCGCTCAGCCATCCAACGCTTCGTATCACGCGATAATCCCTGAAGGGAGTTATCCTGTACGGGAACTCCAAATAATGGATTGTATATGTTCCGAGTGGGGTGTGGGGCGGTACCCGTGAACGAAATAAAAATACTGATGTTAGTAACGATGCCGGCCTCGGGGAAAAGCCCAATGCGGACGGTAAATTTGGAGTTATATCCGGTGGTAAAAGCCCACCGACAGGCGTAATCCAGTACTTTTTCGAGAGCAACACGCTCCGCTCCGCGCCGGCCATAATTACGAACAACTGCTTGCATACTCGCAAGCATCTCGGGATTGAATCCAATGGTGCTCACAGCGATTCCTTGTTGTGCCGCCTCGTCGGGAGTTCTTCCCAACCAAACGGCCAAGTTGGGTGTGACCCAAGAGTTTGTACCATGGCCGGGATCAGTGGCACCGGCATTGGTCGGCTGGTTTGCGCCGCTGGCTTCTCCGGGAAGCGGGCCATGGGCACTTCCCTGAACGTCATCTTGGCCACCGTTCATCGACGCCGTTCCAGAGGTCTGGTTGGGACCGTTGTAACCATAATCACCTGGTAGAAGACCATATGCAATGCCCTGAGTGCCAATCAAATAAGCAGGATTGTCGTTATGGCGATTCAAAACATACGGTTGAGAGGCGCCAGCAGCCTCTCCTTCCTGCTCGACTTGTCGACCAGCATTAGCCTGGGCATCAGAGCCAGCTCGCATCGTCGATTCTCGACGTTTGGAACTCTCAGGAGCTCCCTTCATGCCATCATCATGGTTGGCAGCGCCAGAGCGAGAGCTCTCTGCAACTTTCCGGGTGTTAATTTCGATCCAAAAACCGATGGACATGATGTGGGACTTACTGCTAGCAAGGCCGCTGCCGCCGGCCAAGGGAGCAAGCTGGGAATTCATGCGATCCATCTCAGATCCGTCTAGTCAAAGCGTCTATACCTTAGGCTTGACAGTGGGAATTCTTGCCGTAGACTCTCCGACAGATGTGAAGCGGAGCAGTCAAGTTGACAGAGAATAAGATGGTACAATGGAGATGCAGGTGGACGAGGTTGAAATACCAAGTCCCCCAAGACGATGAAAGAGAAAATATGTGATGAGTAGACTTGTGTCGTCTGACTATTGGATCTTCAAGTCGAAGGGCGGTCTCTCTTCGACTAGGTGGCGGGCCTTCTGCGCTACATTTAGATTATCTCAAGACGAAAGCAATCCATCGGGACACTTACCTAATCAGAGAAATTCCGACTCCAAGCAGAATGGATTCGAAAGAGATTTGGTATGGCGGGGTCGGTAGAATGCCGTCAAGTCGGTTGAGTGAAAAACAAAGATCCTGGTGGGATCGATGAAGCGTTCTACTAGCGAACGAAAAGTAGGTGCTGGATGAGAAGAAACACGAAAGACGTGTTGGTGTGTGGGCTTGCTAGAATTGTGTAGGTAGGTCGGTCGACGATGCCGTGAAGAGACCAACCCGTAGATACAACGGGGCGTTCAACTGGGGAACGGAAAGCAGATACTGAAGAACGAAAACGAAAGAAACGTTGGTGTGAGGGTATTGATGGATCAACGATATTCTGAAGAAGCACCCTGGTATAACGACGGAACGTTCTACCGAGGACCGAAAAGCAGATACTGAAGGAGACCAAATACGGAAGAAGTATTGGGGTGGGGGGATTTGTAGAGTGTTGCAGGTCGAGTAACGTTGCTGTGAAAAAAGATTCAGGTAGAAAGACGGAGCGTTCTACTTAGAATGAAAGTAGGTACCGGAGGAGAAACAGGTACGAAAAAGTGTGGGTGGAAAGGTGTGGGTTGGGTCAACGTTATTGCGAAGAAGAGGACCAGATGGAAACAATGGGGGAGGAGGGGCATTTCACCTAGGACCGAGGAGTAGGTGCTGAAAGTGATTGCTAGGCGACAGGCGGTGTTAGCAGAGGTGGGCAGCTACGAAAGGAGGCTCGCGTGAATACGCAACCCCTCAACGCGTTCACGCGTCCTGGCGAATGTCGCGTTGGGCAATATACTAGGCACTTCGACACAATTAAAGTAGCCTTGTCGGCCGTGGGCGCGTGTGAGACAACAGTTCCGCGCTCTACATCTCCCCAGCAACGAGCAACAACCGCAAACACACAAATCCGGTTGCTCGCGCCGTCCCAGTTACAGGGACATTAGGGGCCTATGCCATAGTCCTTATGTTGGATTTGCTTGGTATCTAGGTATGATCACTTCCTACAGACGATACGATATAGAGAGCATCTCCGTTTTACGTACTCATTTTCCAGCATCGTGAAGTCACTCTTGGTGTCTATGTCCACTCCGCCCCAGCTATAGACTCCCCGGCCAGGTCATCCGGGTGAGCACGTGAAAGTCACGACAAAGCTACAATGCAAGCTCACTTCGTACCGTGCGTATATGTAAAGGTACATACGCGTTCCACGGTACGAACTCCCAGCCACTGCTAAATCGCTCCTTCCATTTCTCTGCAAGTATACATTTGGCCCGTACCGATGGGCAGGTTTGAACTAAAACGGCAAGAGCTAGCAAGCGCGTTGGGACGGCATCTACGACGCACGGATCACCCGTGCTTGATGAAGGCAAGAGAACGTAGATACGCGCCGATGCTTTTGTTGATTCTGGTAAGAACGATCCTACCGCATCCGTAGCTTTATCCGCTGTTGCCTCAATGCCTCGAGACCTTCTAGGAAGTAACCTTTCTCTTTTAGACGCAACGGAGGGCTTGATCGGTGCTGTGGACAGGGCAATGGCCCTTGGCATTCACTCTTGCTTTAAATCAGCCTGAAGGCTGTTAATACCTTATCGGTACTGGACTGGGCAATCTAACGCGGGTGAAAGGCCTGTGGTTCGATTTATCGCCTCGATTTATCGCCATTCAAAGAATCAGGTCGGTCAGCTATTAGGACCGTGTATATTATAGTATACCTAGTCACCCACTCAAGGCAGTCCCTATGTGCAACCAACGAAGAGTCTATCGTGGAATTCACATGCAACCATACGTACCACGCTACCTCGAAGATCGTGAAAATGGATTTCATAATGTTTATCAGGGGGTTGCTTTGCTGCCTGGCAAACCAGCCCGGAAGCTCGGGAGGGTCACGATCCCTTTGTCTATAGTAAAGAGTTCTGGAAGATCAAAGTGCTTTAAATTGCCAGTCTAGGGGTCCTGTGCGTATTGTTACCCTCGTTCAAGAGAACATCAACCCGTACCCTTCAATCTCATAATAAAGACGCCGCCATGTCGTGACCTACCTTGCGACTTAAATGTGCAGATACCCGTGATCCTGCAATAGAAGATGAAAGAAGGCTGGGTGAATGAGTATCTTGTCAGTATGGAGGTGTTAACGACAATGCTACGTACCATGAGGCCGAGGCATCCGTATGAGCGAGTAAGTACTAGGCTACTAGCTTTTCAATTTTCTCTACCTACTTTACTATGAAAGCCCGCAACAGAAAGTGAAACTAAGGCGCTACCTACGTCTTTCTCATAAGTTTAGATCATGTCGCTTAGCTTTGATTAGTACCGCATGGGATCCCGATCACGTTGGCTCTGAGCCGGAGAAAGCCCCCGCGGCCAGCATCCTTTAGAAGTACATTGTGATTTGCCGGACTTCATCACTTCCAGTCTCGTATCTCTGTATACCAATTATCTGGATTGAGGAAGTCTCTGGGTTGGGTGTGGCGTAGGTTATGGCCATGAGTATTTCCGTAAGCAATCGAGAAGAACTGTAATATACTGCCTTGTGAATGTAATTCAGTCTCAAGCCAGATGCTTCTACGGAGGTTCGTATCAGTGCCCAGAGGATGGTTCCAGGGAGAGATTCCACGATACGCTTCCCCAGTCGACCGTTTGCCCCATTGCCTGGCCGCTCCACGATGGCACCCCTATTGTCCTGTCCGAGATACGGTGGCCAAGTAATCGCATTGTAGCGTTTCGCGAAGGCGGTACCGTGATTAGTATCTCCGCCGGCACCGTTATGAGACCGCTGAGGTCGACTAGTCGGCCCTTGAAGATAAAAAAGGGGTTGTTGTTCGCTCCGGCATGCTTGTCATGCAAGGGGTAGGGTTGCACTTCCTGTTCTACGCTATACTACCCGCAATACAAGATATAGCGGGTCCAAAGAAACCGAAAAGTAAACCAGGCCAAGTATCAGCTGCAAATGTATGTGAATTTTATTGACTGTGAAGTGTGCTGCCATTGCGATACGTGCTTAGGTAGTGCGGGAGTCTGTGGACTGTAGATAGATCATACCGTAGAAGCTTCTTTCCTTTAGACTGCCGGCGTCGACGTCTCTCGGGAGTCTTTAGATCCTGGACACGTTCAAGGAGTCGGAAATGAGGTCGAATTACACGTCGAGAGTCTGTTGTACACAAGATGAAATGCGTACCTGATTTTGGTCACGGTCAAGCTCGTACCTAGGTAGGTACTGTCCAGACCAAAGCCACAGTGTGTAAACGCCAGGTCGACACGGTGCCAGAAAATGTTATAGGGCTTTGGCAACTAATATGCCTTATGGTTTAGTGGCTACAGTGGCCTAAGTTTCAGTGCGCTTAGCGGCTCAATGGCCGACAAGCACAGTTTCAGGGGTAGCCAAACTCTGTAGATGAACCCTGGGGGATCTACCAGAAGCCGGGACGCGGGCGTTCAATGTCAAGGGGATCCGGGATTGACTTGCAGTCAGGAAATACCGACGTACGAAGTACTGTTAGACCACCTAATCTAATCTAACGGGCAACGTCTCTGCTCGTGATTAGCCGGCAAGATGGCCCGCGATGTATGAGGCAAGTCCTTCACTCCGGACATACCTACGGAGTACCCATCCGGGCCATAAAAGTGCGTGTCAGGCGTGAAAGGTACCGCAGCGCCCGCCGGGAAAAAAATCTGCCACGGAGTTCATTACCGGCGGCTTACGTCAGGCTCATTATCACCCGAGGTGAGGGGAGGAAAAAAGGAATTTCAATGTGCCTCCATCCCGGATCGAACGAGAGACCTTGTCATATTCTTGTAGGTACAAGTGACACGCGCTACCACTACGCCATAGAGGCCACTGCTTGCTGTTATCGATATGCTCAGCAAATGGAATCTACATCTGCAATCGCATGCACTCGGCACTTAACGGGGTGCTTGCTCTAGTCTTGTTCTCCGATGGTTGGCCTTTTTTTGGAACCTTCATCAGGCTATCATCATTGCTACCAAATCAACTCCAACCAGTTTCCACATCTCCCGTGTAGGTAGGTACCGGTAGTGTACACGTTCGTGAGAGGTCAATGACTCACGTGAGCGGTGAGGCGGAGAGACGCCGTCCCCACTGTCTGCAAACCATCGTAGGTCCGCGGCACTGCCCACAATAGTATACCGGTGTTCCGTACGAGCCGGGTAGATACCTACTTTTTTGTCCCCCGTCATGAAAGAAGTACCGGTACTCAACCTCGGTTGAATAGCGATACCGGGCAGAACGAACTGTTACTTATTACCGGTGCCTAGCTCCAATATGCGATAGCTGCTCCGGAGGGTATGAAGCATTTTCCTTTTTCCTTTTCCTCCGTTCTTGCCCCCTTTATCACGGGAATGACCATGGCATCCGGCGAGTCGTATATCATCATTGGAGCGGGCGTGTTTGGCGTATCGACAGCCTATCACCTCATCAAGAAGTATCCCAACGCTCTCGTGACGCTGGTCGACCGGGACGCCTATGATGCAGATACTCGCATAGCAGCGTCATGGGACTGGAACAAAGTCGTGCGGGCTGATTACGATGACATTGTCTACTGTCAGCTTGCCCTCGAGGCCCAAGACATCTTCAAGTCGGATCCTCTATGGAAGCCGTTCTTCCATGAGACCGGTATCTTTTGGACATGTCGCGATAAATTTGCGCAGGGCGTCATCGACAACTATAAGCGTCTCGGACGGCAGGCAGATCTCAAAGCTGTGCCTATTGATGAAGCCCGTAAACTTTATGGCGGGTTATTCAAGGATGCCGACTACACCGGCGTCAAGGAGGTGCTTATTAACCCGACCAGCGGATGGGCCGCCGCTGGGGATGCTTTACGTGAAGTCACTCGCAAAACGCTGGAATTAGGCGTTAAGTACAAGGTGGCCGAGGTTGCGGCATTGCAACTAAATAAGGGCGGCCGTTGTTATGGCATTAAGACGACGGCGGGAGAGTTTTTAACAGCGGCGCATACCATTGTCTGCGCAGGAGCGCACACGCCGACATTGTTGGAATACAGCGCTGTGAATAGCGGCCTGCCTAATATTGCAGCTGGATTCAGGCTCGTAGCAGGTGGTATCACGACAGGAATGGTTAAATTAGATGATGAGGCTTACGCAAGGTTCGGTTCTATGCCCGTGGGCATCCAGGGGTATACAGCAAAACAAGGTATTGTGACCTACCAACTGCCTACTTCATTTTGCGTGTGGGAATCTGACCGTAGGATCAGGCCCCTTCATCGGCTCTCTTCCACCGACTGCGGACCGTGAGCTGAAGTGGTGGGGACAGACAATTTTCAAGAATACCAGAGAAGTCTTACCTGGCCACTACCTCTCGTCGCCGCCGCCAGAGCCGAATCGCGCTCAGTGGGAGGTGTCGGCAAGGCTTAAGCAAGATATCAAGCACGCGAGCAAAGTGTTCTATGGCGAGACGAAATGGACGTTTGAGAAGCACCGTATCTGCTGGTGAGTGACGCAGCTTTTCTGTTATTAGACAGTCACCTGACAACTGGAAAGGGACGCCTTCACCACAAGCTCCGACTTCATCATATCGCCCCACTCAGCTGCGAAAGGTCTATACCTTGCGACCGGTGGATCATTCCACGGTTACAAGTTCTTCCCCGTGCTCGGAAAATATGTCGTTCAGATGCTAGACGGCGAGCTGTCTCCCGAGATGGCAGAGAAATGGGCTTGGGATAGACAGCGCCCTGATCCAGCGCTTTTCGCGGATTGGCCGAGGTTCGAGATGAAGGACTTGGTTGACCCGATTAGGCCCGCGAAGCTGTAACATGCTCATGTCCTCTCCATCGCACACGTCTGTAATTTACACTTTATTTCCGTCCGCATGAACTGCCCTCACACAAATATATGGTCATGAGTGATCACAGAGGACAATAGACAGGCTGCCCAGGCAAGGTTGGTGATGCGGTGATACACTTGGACCCGATAAACCAGTCGATTGGGTCCCAATTCTCAAGCGTGAAGGTGTATCGATCAAATTGAAGACATTTCCATGCAGACATCAAAGCCACGTCGGAACCATGCAAGGAGCCAGCCCATCACACAGTCGCTGCCCAGCATACCCAACATCTATTCCCTCCAATTGGCCAGTCAAAAATTCCACAACGTACCAGAATAAACCCGGTGATTTATTACACAGCCCGTCATTGGAAGAGAAGCCGGGCTTCTCCAATATGGCCCAGAATGCAAACCTCCCGATCATGCGACCGGAATTGGGCTGGAACCGCATGACCACCAGGGGTCTCGGCACGTACCTACTTGTGCCAACGGAGATTGGTCTAAATCATGTCCGCGGACCACGATTCCGCTGCCGGTGGACCGAGAACTTTACATCTTCCGGCTTCGTGACGGACGAAGAAGAGGAAATGGATATTGCATGCATGAGAGAATTAAACCGCCGGTGTCCCAAACAATCCCGAGATTCGGTCGCTAGTCCTATTCGCGAGCGATTGATATGGTGGTTTCGAGTGAAGTTCGTAAGTTCGGACCACTACGCACCGCACCTTGGTCATCGGTAACTACTCCATGATACTATACGAAATGCACAATCGGTTAGCTAGAACTACCCCACGTTATCTATCTCATATTAGTCTGAGTTCAGACTCAAGCCTCAGTCGAACGTGCTGTAGCGACCTCAAGCTACGTAACAGTATCTCGAGCTTACCTAGTGAGTGAAGACTTCGGGGATTTTATTTGTCCTAGTAGAGAGCATGTGCAGCGAGGTAATAGGTAGAAAGCCGATCACGTGAACGTATCTCGGAGAGCTGCCCGGGTCATCATAACCTACCATCGTTTTCAACTCCGATCATGTGATCCATATCTCAACCACTCCAACAGGTTCGCCGCAGCACCAAGCATGGTTCACCCCGCGATTTGAAATGGGAAAGTTGGTGGCCGAGATTCGAGATCGATAGGGTAGCCGGGGGCGCCATCAACCCAGATCTAGAAAGAGAGCAATCTAGTATATACATAGAGTAGCGCTGCTGTAGTGTTATCGACCGTTTCACTCCTCGTCGTCCCTCAACCGCCTGACAAACATACCGGATTTATGTTCGTCAATATGACCGAGTTCTCCGTCTACTATTCACCCAAGCTCCTCCTCTTGACCATATCCGCATCTCTATTAGCCTTAGCCCTCTCATACTTGCCAAGACGATTCAGTTTACGCCTTCTCCCAGGGGTAATCTATAAAGGGGCTAAGGATGAGGGCGGCAAAGCCATTAGAGCGCTGCCAGCGTCCTGGTATCTCTCTGAGGAGATGTACCAGCTCGAGAGAAGGGCGATCTTCTCCAAGAAATGGCTTCTTACCACGCATAAAGTACGGCTCCCTAATCCGGGCGACTGGCTGCGATACGAGGTAGCTGGCTTCGACTTTGTCATCGCCAAGGACCGCACAGGGAATATAAATGCTTTCCACAACGTCTGCAGACACCGAGCTTTCCCAGTCGTGACGAAAGAGCAAGGGAACAACAGCATCCTTGCTTGCAAATACCACAACTGGTCCTACAGCTTGAATGGCAAGCTCACCAAAGCGCCGACATATCAAGACATAGAAGGGTTCGACAAGAGCCAAAACGGGCTGTTCCCCATCCATGTCCATATCGATACTAACGGGTTCATATGGGTAAACATGGAGGCCGCCGAAAAGCCGACGACGCCATGGGAGGAGGACTATAAGAACATCGACACGCAGGCCAGATTCAAGGCCTATAAGTTCGACGACTACCAGTTCGACCACACGTGGCAGATGGAAGGCACGTACAACTGGAAGCTCCTGGGCGACAACTACAACGAATGTTACCACTGCCCAACCACGCACCCGGACATTCCCAGCGTCGCCGACCTCAGCAGCTACAGCGTCGTGACGGAGAACGCATACGTCCAACACCTCGGCAACCCAACACCAGAGCAAATCGCAAAAGGGTTCAACGTAGCAGCGACCTTCTACTTCCCCAACGCGTCGATGAACGTCTCGTAAGCACAACCCACGGCAACACATTAATCACAGAGCTGACCGATGCTGCAGGCCGCATTTCTTCTTCATACAGCGATTCCTCCCCAAGGGAGCCAACACGTCGATCATGTACTACGAGGTCTACAGGAACAAGAACTCGTCTGACGCCGACTTCCAGGCGATCAACGACATCTACAAGCGCGTCATGTCGGAGGACAAGTACCTCTGCGGCGAGGCGCACAGGAACATCCAGGCGGGCGTGTTCGTTAACGGCGAGCTGCATCCGCGGATGGAGCAGGGCGCGCTGTACTTCCAGAAGCTGGTCCGCGACCTCGTGATGGCGCACCATGCACGGGAGCAGACGGCGAAGCGGGAGATCTGGCCTGCGCGACAGAGGCTGCCCGGGGATGCGAAGGCCAGCGAGCGGGACCTTGGATTCTGCTCGTCGGTGGACTGCGCCGGCTTGAAAAAGGAGGGCCTTGATTGGTGATGGATGCCTACCTGTTAGTTTAGGCTGTATTGGCGCTTGTTGTTGTGATCACTGCTTGCACGGCCATAGTATGTCGCGAGTGTTTTCTCTGTGTTCTTTAGCTTTTGGCTTTCACAGCGACCCATCGGAGTTTAGGAGGGTACATAGGTATTCTGACGATTGAACACACTTTGGCTTTGGAGGACGAAGGAATACAAGGGGGACGAGCGTAGCGGGATATCGTAAGCCCTAAGGCCCGAATTCGACCAAAGGGAGCTGTAATTATCGGTGATTGGCGATCCTTCACCGGGGGTGTATCGAGGATGCCCTCCATTACCGCATTTTTACGAAATCGTGAGATGGTGTGTGGCAAGACGATCCCACAAAAGGATCGGTGCGCGCCAAGTCGACCTCCACCTATACCGGAGCTCCTTGACAAACAAGATGCCCCCGGTGATGGATCAGGTGCCACGGCGTCATTTCGCGACACGTGGCTAACCTCCCCCAAGCTGTAGGCCCCATGGAGTCGCCCGAATACCTAAGCATACTTTGGCCACCCGACGGCTAAAGCAGCGTTGGACGACAGCCCGGTTCCAGGTCCAAGCCGGGTGCCCCGGCACAGCTTATCACCGGCTTCGGCGCCCCGGGAGATAAACCACGCCCAAGCTCGCGTTTAGTTCCAGATGGGTGGTTGTTTGTCGTATCATGGTGGGAACCGCATGTATATCAGTCAGGGGTAGGTAGCATATCGTACAGAAGCCCGTGACCCTCCTCGATGTCGCTGACCACGCACACGAACATGCTTCTAGCATCTCCTTGGTTCGCGGACCCGTGGCGGCGTTTGTGAATCACCTACCTACCGTAACGCTATTAGGCATCCGGCTCATCTTTATAATGCGGCCAAGTCCCTATTAAAGGTCACGGCCGCCATGCCGAGGGCCAACCCAACTTTACCTAAGCATATCGTCAGAGAGCGAGTCCTCCACACGACATAAGGCAGCGCCGTTGGTCTAGAACACGCCGTGAATCCGTCTATAAACGGCCCCCGCACACGCCGAGAGCTCTGCAAGCAGGTAGCAGAATCATACCCTACTTATCCAGCCCATGTCGCGTCCACAACGGCTTTTTGGCAAGCCTGCTCTTTTCTGCCCCCGGCTTCCGAGACAAATGTTCTCGACTTAATGACACCGCCAGGCAAGATTACGAATGTTCGCGGCGGCCGACGGTCACACCATGCGTGTATCCCCTGTAGGTATGTGCCGAGCTGTCGCCTTACCTACCGCTTGGTTTTTAACGTATCACGTACTGACTACGATAATAGGCGGAAGAAGACACGATGCCCCGGCGAAAAGCCGGCCTGCTCTAGCTGTTCTCGCCTCAAACAGTCATGTTCCTATACTCCCCTAGTAACGTCCCCCTCGCGTGGTGGTCCATCGGTATTATATGCGGCAACCCTTCGTGAATGAACGTCCCTTGACAATCAGTAGGAGGAGAGACTGGCCACCTTGGAGGAAAAGCTGGATCTGATCTTGAAAGGGTGCATGTATAGAAGAATCAGCTCCGACCGGCGCCTGAGCCCTGGCTTTACTAACTGCTGTTCTAGACCGGAGTGCACGAGGCTGCCGCAAAAGCAACCATCTGGGGGGGTTGCCAACGAATCAGAGACGTCTGGGTCTCCAACCCCAGCGCCTGAGCGGCAGAGTTATTCCAGATCACGTCTCTCGACCGTTCTGTCCGCTGATTCAGAAAATCCGGATACGCGCCCCGGTCCTGCGGATGTCGCTGCCGGGATCCATTTGTACTTCAAATATTGTCACAGACAGCCGATATGGTGCTTCGAGCGCGAAGATGTCGGCGACTATAGCTCACTCCCTCACGAGCTGGTCTGTAGTGTTCTTTGCCTGACCTCGCGCTTCTCCAACAAGCGCGGTCGTCTGCAGCTCTACGGCCATAATGTGAGGCCGCTGATTATGCTTCGCATTGCGAATGGCACGGTGGTATTGGAGACGATCGAGAGCTTGTGCCTGCTTTCGTATTCTTTCTTCTTAGGCACGACCCGACGCTGCAACCTACTATGTCAAGAGGCTGACGTAAAACATAGATGGAAACGTCAATCTTGGCCAATTCCACGTGGGCCTTGCCCTTCAACTATGCCGATCCGCCATGTTTGACCTCGATTCAGCGTATACTGTCGAGGACCCGGCCATGGAGCGGAAGAAGCGGCTTTTCTGGAGCCTGCAGTTGCTCGAGCAGTTCTACGGTCGTCAGACAGGTCTGCCAAGTGTGCCGACTGAAATCGTCGGTCGGTCTTATTATTCGTCGAATGGCGGAGGGGAACGGCTGTTTTCGGAGCCGAACTCGACAACGCCGGCCCTACCGACTGATAATCAAGGATTTTCCGATTCAGGCGAGCCGGGTATCTGGAACACGGGCATCCACCTGGGCTGGGTCTGGAGTCGTGTGAGGAAATTTGTATCGGATTGCGCTCATAATATACTCAAGGAGCCATGGCGACACGACTCCACGTATGCCGTGGTTCAGTCCGACTTCATGGAAACCGAGAATAGAGTGCCCATGTGCCACCGATATGATTCAGTCAAATTCTATGCGCGGACTGTAGAAGAGCTGAGGCGGGATCATGATTACTGGGCTCCGTGGTTGAAAGAGCAATTTACTTATCATGCCATACCCACGGTGTTGAATCACCCATTCCTATACATCGTTGGGGCCCAGTACAATGCAAATCTGGCAATCCCGAATACGTTCTGGAAGCGGTCGTCCGAACTCGCGCTGCTCCATGCTACATGGATCGTCCGCATTATTGACATGATTGTAGACAAGCAAGTACCGCTCGTCGATCCTTTTTTCGGGCACATAGCGGCCATCGCTGCCACAGTGCATCTGTATTACAGCTGTGCAGCCGCCGCCGGACTGAAACAGAAGTCCAAGATCGACTTCGCGAAATGCCGGAAGTTTCTGAAAAGCTTTCTACCCTTCTCCCCAGCTTGCGCTGCTTTGGTATGTTCTTTCCCGAGGGCGAAGAGGTAGAACGTTGGTTAATAGTCCCTAGGATCGCAATCTCGACAACATGACCCGGATAGCGGGAGGCTACCAGAACATGGACATGGACGAATGGACACCATCCAAACTCTATCTAAGCGTGCCGCTGATGTGGGACATCCTCCAATTCAACTGTATGGCGGACGGTAAAGAGTTTCCCACGGCAGATCTGCTGCATCCCTCACTGGCCGCGAAAGTCCTGCGGGAGGACCTAGGAGAACATTCGACGCTCGAGATCGATGTTGCCACGTCGCCGGAAATCAAGATAGACACTGCTGATGGCGGGCAAGACGCGCCCTCGCTCTCGCGTCGCGCCAATGTGAAGCCAAACCAAGCAGAAACGTCACGGCAGACCGTTTGGAACGAGGCGCTCGAGCCGAGCGACAACCTCACGTTCAACACAACGCCATGGCTGTACGCAGACCCGTCGCAGTTCGTAAGCTTGGGGGATCTGGGCTGGCTCGACTCGCAATCCGCCATAAGCGACACCGGAGGTGCGCCCTGGTGGGAGGGCGGAAGTCTTCGTAATGTGCTGCTTAATCAGTTCTAGATTTGGCGCTCAGGTTAAGACCGTTGGCGTGGTAGTAGGTACCGGTAGGTAGATACGCATGCATCATGGGTGGGGGGGAGTAGGTAGTGACAAGTGAGGAGGCTAGAGAGGACCGCGCGACACGAGCAACAACAAAATGCTTCCTGAGATAGTTAGTAAGCACACAGTGTGCACAGTTCAATTTAAGCAACTTGTACAGTACATACACGCTACCTAGGTATCCACGGAATGCATCGTGATGACATAGGTACAAGTCAGCTTTACTTTATACAGTATGGCACGAGTAGGTAGTCTGTAAAGTGAAGACGTTGGCTAGGTATGGACAATCCAACTTTTAACTCCCGTCAGTCTTCGAGGGTGTCTCTTAAGTTACCCGGCTAATAAGTTGCTAACTACCTACCTACTATTATGTATAAATACTAACCACAGTGCTCTCTGATTAACGAGGTAAGTACGGATTACTTCGCAGGTACGATACCTAGAGTAGGTAGGTAGACGGGCCAGGCAGAGTCGCATTCGGCTTGTTTCAACAGACATACACTAGGTACCTACTACCGGTGCGTGATCTGCGCGGGTTTTTTCCCGGACGGGATTGTCCTGTCGGTACAGATACGCAGCGACGGCCGAATCCAACGCTGCCCTAAGATCGCATAGTTAGCGTGCGCACCATTCAAGTTGTCATGTGTCATGGTTGATAGTCACGCAACTTTCGAAGAGGAATACCTATTACAGGTAGACACGAATTCAAGAAAATAATAGGTAATGTTGAGAGGCATGACGGCTATCTAGCTGACTTATGCATCTTGTTTGAACGAACTTGTAACATTTTTAGGAGCGCGTAGATAACCATGAAGGCTGTGGACAAGAATGGAGGCCAGTTAACTAGCCCCTTGGTATCACTATAAATATAGTGGAATGGAACCCCATGATCACTATACTTTGCAGCTATAGCGGCCCCACGGCTGCGCCCCAGCTGCTCTCACAGGTAGCGTCTTGCGACGTCCTGCCCAGTGCCGAGTCTCCGTTCTTCTGTCCCTATTCGGAGCCCTCCCATCTCGACCTACACATTTTAGTGTTTCCGTGTTTCCGGGCCCGGAAGAAAGTTACCCAGCCCGATCATCCTGTTAACTTCGACTGGACGACACCAGATAGTTACATCATGTGTCTCGGGTATCGGCTTGCCCTGCGAACAGCAACCTCCGATGCGACACCTAGGTGCGCTATCAACGATATCCAACCATTCTTCATGGTGCGCGGCGTCTCACCTTGGCCATGTCTCGGCGACATTCTGTTGATACTATGTACGTACCCGCCTGTAGGTTGCAATAGCTACCTGCCCATCCATCTTCCTATCTTGCCACGTCGTGGGTTGGGTGGTAATAGGTAAGAAAGCCGGAACGCGGGCGAAAATCCCGATCACGTGATCGGCCCTTACTCGTCGACCGCGCTACATTGACACCGTCCATCAACTACTCCTGTCTATAACATGCCACCTCATGGTTTTCTCTGCCGTGCCCGTGGAGTAGGCATGTACCCAAAACGTTACCCAAAATGACGCATATAGAAGAAGGCTACCTTGATGGCTCAAATGCACCGCTGTGTCCTCCCTATGATCTATACCCCTTAACTACAGGTTAACCGCGTTGAAAGGCACAGGAATTCCTCATGACTTCGAAGTCACGCGTCGTCGTCATTGGCGCCGGTATCGTAGGCACCAATGTCGCCGACGAGCTTGTATCACGTGGTTGGTCTGATATCACCGTCGTCGAGCAAGGGCCCCTGTATATGCCCGGCGGCTCCACATCCCATGCCCCGGGTCTGGTCTTCCAGACAAATGCCTCCAAGGCCATGACCCTATTTGCTCGCTATACCGTCGAGAAGTTCCTGTCACTAAAGAGCGACGGCCAGAGTTGTTTTAACCAAGTCGGCGGCTTAGAAGTCGCCACCACACCAGAACGGCTCGAGGACCTCAAACGGAAACGGGGCTATGCCTCTTCCTGGGGAATTGACGCTCGGCTTATTAGCGCCGAGGAATGCCGGAAGATCTACCCTGCCTTGACGGACAGCGGCCTGGTGCTCGGGGGGCTGCACATTCCTAGCGACGGCTTGGCGCTGGCCGCCCGCGCTGTCCAGGCGCTCGTCAAACGCACAAGAGACGCCGGAGTTCATTACCTTGAATTGACCCCGGTCACTGGTATCGAGAAAGCCGATGGCCATGTTACCGGCGTTGTAACACCAAATGGAACTATCCCCGCTGACATCGTCATCTCCTGTGCCGGTTTCTGGGGAGTCGAGATAGGCGCGATGGTTGATGTATCCATACCCTTGTTGCCCATGATTCATCAATACGCCAAGACCACGGCTCTTCCGGAAGACGATACTACAGGCGGTTCCGGAAATGGAGAGACCTCGGCGACAGGACATTTGACGAATGGGGACATTCACGCAGACCCAAACTCGGCGACATTACCGATTCTGCGGTATCAGGACCAGGATCTATATTATCGCGAGCACGGCAAACAATACGGCATTGGCTATTACGGTCATCGCCCTATGCCAGTTGTTGTAAGCGACATAGCCAAAGCTCCAGAACACGTGGATGAGAAGAATATGCCATCCCGTTGCGGGTTCGATCCGGAAATGTTCGAGCCAGCATGGAAACTATCCCAGGAGATCCTCCCAGCCCTGCAGAAATGCGAGATTGACGACGGATTCGGCGGCATCTTCTCCTTCACCCCCGACGGCGGCCCGCTCATCGGGCAAGCCCCGAACGTCGACGGGTTCTACGTCGCGGAAGCCGTGTGGGTAACACACTCGGCCGGCGTAGCACGCGCCCTGGTAGAGCTGCTCACGGACGGCAAGTCGAAAGTCGACCTAGCTGAGTGCGAGCTGTCGCGCTTCGAGGACGTCCAGCTGACCCGCGAGTACGTCCACGAGACATCGCAGCAGAACTTCGTCGAAATCTACGATATCCTCCACCCCCTGCAGCCGCGCGACTCGCCGCGCAGCCTGCGCGTCAGCCCCTTCTACATGCGCCAGCGCGAGCTAGGCGCCTTCTTCCTCGAGGGCACGGCCTGGGAGCGTCCGTACTGGTTCGAGGAGAACGCCAAGCTCCTCGACGACCTGCCGCCCGAGTGGCGGCCCGTCGAGCGCGACGCCTGGTCCGCAAGGTACTACTCGCCCATCGCGGCCGCCGAGGCCTGGAAGACGCGCACGGCCGTGGCAATGTACGACATGACGCCGCTCCGCCGGCTCGAGATCACCGGCCCCGGCGCCGTAGCCCTGCTCATGCGTCTAACAACGGGCAACGTTGCCAGGAAACCCGGCGCCGTCACCTACACGCTGCTCCTAGATGACCAGGGCGGCATCCGCAGCGACATCACGGTAGCCAGGGTCGCGGAGGACGTATTCCAAGTAGGTGTGAACGGGCCCGTCGACACGGCGTATTTCGCGCGAGAAGCCCGCCTGCAGACGAAACAAAATCCCAGCAAATCCGCGTATGTCCGCGACATCACAGGGAGCACGTGCTGCGTCGGTCTCTGGGGCCCCCTAGCGCAGGACGTGATCCGCGCGGCGTGCGCCGACGACTTGTCTAGCAAGGGCCTGTCATACTTCCGCTGTAAGAAGGTCAGTATTGCCGGCATCCCCGTGACAGCCATGAGGCTGTCGTATGTCGGCGAGCGCGGCTGGGAGCTGTACGCAAGCGCCGAAAACGGGCTGCGGTTGTGGGACGCGTTGTGGGAAGCCGGGCGGCCACACGGCGTCATCGCGGCCGGGCGTACAGCATTCAACGCGCTGCGGCTGGAGAAAGGGTTCCGGGCCTGGGGTACCGACATGAGCACCGAGCACGACCCATACGAAGCCGGTCTCGGCTTCGCAGTAAAGATGGACAAGGAATTCGTCGGCAAGTCGGCGCTGCTTGCGCGCGTTAAGGAGGCGCCTGCGCGGCGGCTGCGCTGCCTTACTGTTGACGACGGCCGCTCCATAGTCCTTGGTAAAGAGCCAGTGTTCGTTGACGGCAAGCCGCTGGGCTACGTTACTAGCGCTGCTTTTGGGTATACCGTCGGTAGGCCCGTTGCGTATGCCTGGTTGCCCGGTGCCGTTGGGGAGGGGGATGCGGTTGAGATAGAGTATTTTGGACGGCGAATCGCAGCTACTGTCGCCGCGGAGCCGTTGTATGATCCGCAGATGAGTCGATTGCGGTCGTGAGGATACCGTATTGAGTATATAGGGGTTGACCCCACGACGTGGATTTTATAGCGTTGTCCATTCTGCGGGCGGTTTGAGGCCTTCGTCGGTCTTGATAGTTTCGTAGGAAACGTTACGGTAATATGAAAGATAGTTTCTCGTATAGATACTGCGATAACACGCGATTCAAGATATTTCTCACTGTTCGGATTCTATGACGGGTCTTTTGTCTTTTCCCCCTAGTCCGTCAACCAAGATCCAGGCGACGAATAAACAGACCTTGCATAGGAACACTCCCGATCTAACCCATACGCTCAGAATCAAGCGTCAGACAATAAGAGATTTCTCGTAGAGTAAGGCCGGCAACGCAACCCACATCGCCAAGATACATCCATCCCCAGGATAAACTCATCGAATAGTCCCGGCGATCACAACCTCAAACGCGGGCAAGAGAGCGTGCCGAACATCCCATAACCTCCGAGGCCGAGGATGACTACCAGAGGGACCAGGTCCAATCCCCCATTCCGCTTAAAAATCACCCAAAAATATAACCATAGCAGCCCCATACGCAGATTCCAACGCCAGGAAGTGCACGCTAAAGGAACACAACAAGAGCAATAGGTGGGCGACAAAATCTAAGAAACCAATATGCTTCATTAGTATAGGTAGATAGATAAACAGTCCCGCCGCCAGCAAGCCTAAGTAAACAGCAACCAACCCCCTATTCCGAGTGCTCCTCGCCAGGAAACGCCCAAACGCATCATCAGTAACTTATAATCAGCGAGATATGAATATCATGCAGCTACGAAGCTAAAGCCTCTTGACCTTCATCCACTCGCTAGTCCCCAAGCCCAGGTTCAGCCCGTTGCGCGCCCACCATCTCCGGACCGGCCTAGGATCACCAATAGCGTCTTCCAGCGCCTCCTCAATATCGCACGTCTTATACTCAACCCTATGCGTCCGCCCATCACTCCCAGCCTGCTCGCCGCGCGCGTATTGCTTCCACCACTCCAAGACGCTAACATGTCCGTGTTTTGTAGGTGCGACAAGCACCTGAGAATCAAACGTGAGCTTTTCACCCTTCAGTTCGCGCCAGATATCGAGGACAGCCGTCTGGCCGTGTGCGCTTGCGATCTTGCAAACGCCTTCGCTGTAGCCGACAGGAATTCCGGAACTCTCCCACCAACGGAGCACTGCTGACTGGCCATGCTGAGCCGCGGTCAGAAGACTACGCCCTGGTTTGAGAAGGACGCTTCCGTCCTTGAGCGCGGCGGCATCCTTCCACCATTCTAATACCAATAAATGGCCTTCTTTGGAAGCAGACTCGAGTGCTGCTTCCGTGTATTTGAGTGGGAGACCCGAGCGTAACCACCAGTCAAGTACATGAACATATCCCATACGTGAGGCGTTGTCTAGCGCCTCAGCGTCGTATTCCTTCTTCAGAAATGAGGGCGATGTGTTCCACCAATTCAGAATCTCCACGCGCCCGTATACCCCGGACGCTTTGTTGGGAAGGAATTTAGCGCTGAAGGAGGCCCAGAATACTTTACATAGGTTGGTTTCAAGGTAGGTTAAGACGTCGATAAGCGAGAACTTCATGATGAGCTTGACGGCCAGGGAGGAAATGTAACGAAGTCCCTTCGGCGCCTCAGAAAGCCTTTGACATATAACGTCCTGTCCGGGGCAGCAGAGTATTAGTCTTTCGAGGTCATACATGTAAATCTCAACAGGGTTCGTCAGATTGGCCCGGTTCTTGTTCCAATCGTTGGGAGTCTCGAGCCTCGTGTACACATTAAGCGCTGTCGCAATCTCCCAGTCGCCGACATGCTCAAATATGAGACTCCATATCTCGGGCGGGAGAGACTTGGCCACCCGAGTTGGACTAATGGTGTGCATGGCTTGTTTCGCGGCGACCTCAACGTCATGGCCAAGGCTCATTAACTCGGCTTGATTCTTGATGATGCCGACAAGATCGTTGAAACCATCCCAGGAGGCCACGCGCTTCCCGTGTTCGTCTCCTTCATAATGCCATAATACCGGCGCCATGACCCTGATCCAGTTCCACTTTCGTTTTATCTTGCTGAGCTGTTTCTTCGTCATGGGATGTTCCCACATCTGCACCGACATTCCGGGAACCAGCAGGATCTTCTTGGAAACATCCCATGCGCGTAGGACTTCGAGGAGGGTGGTGTCCGCAATGCCCGACATCATCTTAGCGAGGTGATCGGCATCAATGGGGGCGAGAACAAGCAAGTCGGCCCACTCGACGAGCTCAAAGGCAGTCTGGCGGGCAGCTTCTATGTCGTCTTTAGCTTTCTGATTTGCATCGATGGCGGCCGTTGCCAGGCTGCGGTTCTCCATGACCATGATTTCATGTGTCAGCCGCAAGGGTACTTCATCGACGAGCGCACGAGTCTCAATTTGGGCGTCTTTAAGGAGGCGTACGGCAATGGCCTGAGCGTAGGCGACGTCTCGCCGGCCGTTTGCGGCAACGAGCATACGCAATTTCCTAATTCGCGGCATCTCATGCAGAGAAGATGAAGAGGAATTGATGGATCGAAAGAGTGACGAATCGCGGATCAGGTTCGGTAAGGAGGGAGGACCGGAAGGAGAAGGCATGTTGTCTGTCATGTTTTTAACGACGTTGGCCCGTCCAAGAGCCACAGATTGAAGTGGCCAGTGCCGAATCAAGCCGTCGGGTTAGTGGGGAATTCAGGCTCGGCCCAGAGAAGCAAACCGAATGGAAGGGATCCGGGACATGGATAGATGAGATGGATGGATGTACGGATCAGACAATGATCATTATAGGTGCTCTGATGTCTTGGTATGGTACCCCGCCACCAAGCTAGACGGGATCAGGCATAGAAACAACCACGCTGGCAGTACAATAACGATGCTTCGGAATATTTAACGGATAAGGAGTATAGTCGTCGAAGCGTGATCGGCCGTTACATGGAATCAGGAATAATACTAGGTACTGTCTACTGGGGAGAGGAAGTCGTTGAGGTCACAGCATCTGCTGCGTAATGCACGCCACCTTATCGGCACTAACTAAATAAATAATGAGATAATGAGATTAGATCTGCGACGATAAGTCGCAAGCAACGGAAATAAACCACTCAGGTTAGTAGGAGTCACTAGCCTGTACCTAGTGTATTGACGTAGTGCTGTAGGTACCTAGTAGGTAGGTAGATAGGTACCTAGGTAGTGTACCGTAGTGTAATAGTAGGTAGCGTAAGCACGGGTATTTACTATTTGCACGACGTGCGGCTAACTTTATAAGGTAGGCAGATGGTTAGCCACTTACCTAATTACTATATTC
Organism: Xylariaceae sp. X802; assembly: GCA_028637635.1. NCBI lineage: Eukaryota > Fungi > Ascomycota > Sordariomycetes > Xylariales > Xylariaceae > Xylariaceae sp. X802. The sequence goes on along the minus strand of JAJFDH010000001.1, from coordinate 1,042,011 downwards.
GGGCCGTGTCGGTCCGGCCGCAGTACGTCTGTACATCCGATGTTGTGATACAGTAGAAAACTGATTGTCAAGATCATTGTCGTCTTTAATACATTACTTCAATCGCAATCCCAAGCTTGTGTCTAAATGCCGGGGCAAATCTAATATCCTAAAGGTCAGGTTTATACTCAGTACTTCCGATCAAGTTGACGAGACAAGCAAAGCCCTAAGCTGTGCATGCCAACCATCAGATAGACACGCAGGAAGACAAGTGTGATGTGTTTACGTAGCAGCACGCTCCGAGTAGATAGGTATACCTAACCCCAAGAGTCTCCTCAGTCCCGTCTGACATACGAAGCACAAGGGACAACAAACAACACACCGACATCTTCACAAAAGAAATGGTGATTTCTATCTACAGTACCACTAAAATCTGGGCAATCTCCTTTACCCCTAAGACGCATATCGAATTTTATCTGCCAACTCGAAAGTAGACTCCACGCCCACCGTAATTGTAAAAATTCCAAGATCCACCACGTATGGACCAGTATCCAGTTTGCTGGAGGCAGTAGGGCATAGGTAGAATGCATAACCTGGACGGGAATGCTTCTCTGCTGGGGGAGTCCGCCCTCCAACTGGAGAATATTAATACTGCCCATTAGTGTCAGCCAGCGTTCGATATGTTGTCGCAACCCTGTTCTCTTCAAAGAAATCACGCTCCAACGCCATTCTTCGCTTTGCTTGATATGGACTTAACGCAACCCAATGACGCTCATCTCCAGTGTCCAGACCCTTCGGATCCATACTTTAAGCGGCCCATCCACCCCTTCGACGTTGTTCAACTCAACGCCTTCCCACCAGCAACGGCGAGCAGGCTTTCGCCAGAAGAGAAGAAGTTTCTGCGCCATGCCTACGGCGTTACTGCCCATCTCGTTGCCGCGTATGTCGCTCCGAAGCCGAGCGAGCGCTAAGCTGCAGACTACTGCTTTGTTAGGTTCGCCAGCGCGATGGCCCCACCGGTCATCGTGGTTGAAGCCGCTTCGTACAAGTCAGTGTCAGTTAATTGCGCTGAAATAAGATAAGAGCGGTGTCACTCACCCTGCTGTTAACATCTCAATCAAATGAGCTTCAGTTGTCCCGGGCTCATCGCTACGTTTCAGCCCTGAAAATATACCATCTTGGCCCAACAGGGCTCTAGACGCGGCACGCTTCACTTCAATCATATCTGTCTGGCTGATATCTCGCCGCGGCGGAATGGCGTAGAAGTCTAGGTCTTCTCTCAAGACAATGATTCCAGCCCGCTTGCTGCCATCCTCGCTGCGGCCGCCAAGTGAGTCAATGGGAACAACGCCTCCATCAGGAGAGGAACTGGGTGAGGATTCATTGGGTATGGATTGTGCCACGTTGCGAAAGAATTCGAGCATGTATTGCAGAGAGACAGGGTCATACTGGGAGGGGAGGTCAGTGAAATGAATGTTTATATTGGATAGGAGGTTGCGGATGGTGGAGGAACGAAGGGAAGAGGCATTATTCAGGCTGGGTATGATCGAGCAGCTAATATTCAGAGCCGCCTGAGTGACTTGAGAGATAGGACTGTCATTAAAGGTACTGACATCGACTTGCACGGCATCGCCGTCGGAAAAGCCGCCCATATGACCCTCTGGAAAGAGTCCATTGGGAAATAAAGACAGAAGAACAAACTCGGGTAATGTTAACAATTCATCTCGCGAAAGAACAAAGCGTGTGCCCCTGCGGGAGAGAGAGTTAGTAAGTGCATCTAACACGTGCCGTACCCAGATCAGCCTACCTTAGGTCCATTGTGATGGTCTCATCGGCGCCCACATCTGTAGTACTTAATCAGCATTTATGCCGTAACGGGTGCCGGCAAAAGGTCTCCTACCTCCAATAGAGTTGATTGACGGTCCTCCTTGCTGCACTTGAGTAATAATACTCGCAGCACCCCCGGCGGCCGCCATGAGGTATGTGAAAGAAAGGAGCGGACTATAACCCTCGGAGTAGGCTGGTGGGGGTTCGTTGGAGTCGTCGACCTTCTGGCCCGATGATTCGCCTTTGACTTCTTGTGGAAGCGCGCGCTTGCTTTCGGCAAGTGTATCCTGGAACGGAGCAGAGGGCTCAAGCGGGCGATGGTCAGAAGAGCTCGAGGTTACAGGCGCATAAGCCGGGGCTGCAGTAGCCGATGAAGCAGTGGAAAGGGAGGTCGGGAGCTTGAAGTGGTCGTCGGCAAGATCCTCGGCTGAGGCGTAAGAATAAAGGCTGGAGAAGGGAGGTGGCGCCGGACGCGAGAAGGAAGCAGATCCCGACGCCTCAGAGCTCGCGTAGGGGTACTGGGGCGGCGGAGGGCGTGCAGGGTGGGATTTTTCGTCAATGTCGTCGTCCACGGCTTCAGCCTCAAATGAAAGTGGGTGGTGGCCGTGTTCAACAGTAGTCCGCGAGAGCCCAGCGCACACGGACTCTCCGTGACTTTCCTCGCGCGGTTCGGACAACGTGATGGTAGGTAGTGTAGGTAGCCGGGCAATCTTCGATGCAGTCTGCAGATGGGGGACGGCGTTGGCGCGAACGACCAGTCGGGGTGTGGTCACGAATGGAGGATGGCGTCCGCGTCTGGCACCTAGTTTGATTACAGACGGCGATGTCGCGGTGGGGGCTTAATTAGATGTGATGTTGAGCATGGGACGCTGGTCGTGTGCATTCATTTGAATCGGGCCAATTGGTTGGTCTGGTCGGCACAATGCCTTTGGTGTGGTCGATGCCGGGATATGAGGCGGGTTACCATCAAGCACGCGCGTGAGTTAAGAGGTAGGCAAAGTTGAGGTGGAGGTTTGCTGGTCTTTGATCGTATTCAATGTCGTTGTAGTTGTCGTTGCGATTGTTGTTGGTCCAAGTACCGAATACCTTCAGATAGGAGGCCCATGTAATTTGCCTTTTCATTACGGTAAAATGCAGGTACCTCAGGTATCAGGCCCTCGCATATACGGAGTGCCTCCAGAGCGGACCATGTATCAGGATGTACTTGAGCTACGCGCGCGGGTGCGCGACACTGCACGGGACCACGTGACAGTACAGAGGTATACATGAGTGTGATGCTACACAGTTTATCCGACCCGGAGTAGGCACAGTGTTCATAACTTCGGCGCTAGCTGGAGCACTCAAGCACAGCATCTCAGCCATGTTATCTGTTGGTTGACCTACCATGGGTGCCTACCGCTATCCTTTACGTACGGTGTGTTCAATTACCCCTGAAACTGTATTTCTTGCCTGTTGGGTTCTTGCAGCGATCGTTCAAGTCGCCAGAACTGTTAACGACAGTATCTATCGCCGTGTAAAGCGTCATTATCGCATACTGTGTCTACCTATGGTCTTGGCAGAACCTTCCAAGGGGTCTGGCCGACTACCGTCAGTAGCGTACCTAGCCACAGACTGTAGGTACAGTGTCCTCAGCTACCGGTATCGTCACTGGTGTCATTGCCGTGGACGTCGCAGGCGTGACTCGTGAGAGTGTCTGCGTGGTTTCCGGGCGCCGTGGTGAAGCGACAGCCGCTGTAGCGATGAGACCCAGGATGATGCTAACGTACTTCACATGGCTTGGTAGGGCAAACGGACGGTGGAAGGTCTACTATGATATCAACGGACCTAAAAGTACGCATCCAGCGGGCTAGAACGTATGGTACCTAGGGCAGCAAGCTCGCGAAACTGATGGATGACATGCTACCTAATCACCAACAAGTCAATGTGGCCTCATCATGCCGCAGCCTTGAACGGATTTTAAGCATAGCTGGTCCGATGGACAAAGAGTCAACGTTAAAATTGAGTTTACAGCTTGTGACGGCTGAGAGATCGCTTCCCTTGGGAGGCGAGGTGTTTATTCACTGAGTTTCGGTCGTAGTAAATCTATTATTGTGCGAGCTTGCTTTTAACTTTAGAACAATCACATAACTTTATTGTCGTTTCAGTCGCCAAACCATGCCAGACAGGCAAAGATCAAGGATTCCCTTTGTCTGGAGCTGTTTTCCCTTCAGCTTCACGATAAACATGCCCCAAGCCTCATAATTACCCCTATTCAAGGATTGAGCCAACATATGCGAACGTGGCTTATGAGGCTCATTCTTCCATAGTCTTAACACACTCCCATTCTCCTCTCAGGTTCTCTTTCCATAGTGATACTTTGTTGTCGCCGCAGCTAACAGCCAACACATTTCCACTTAAACTCCAACTGACCCGCCAGACGATAGCATCAAAGTTCAGTACTTTGCACGACCACTGCCCTTGGGTAGAATTATCACTCGTCCAGATACGCACTGTCTTATCCTGGGAAGCTGAAGCGATGTAGCTCTTCTGCAGCACCGTGGGACTCCATGCTACATCACGTACCCAGTCTGTGTGGCCAACCAGCGGCTCCCGTTCCTGCTTGTAGTTCTGCGTAGCCGGATCATAAGTCCATAGTTTCAGAATATTGTCACAGCCGCCCGACACAAAGCGGCGCTGGCCTAGACTACCTGGGGCAGGTGGGTTCGAGGAAACAATACTGCCAGGAGTGGTCGCCGGCGCCCATGAAACAGAGTTTACACCCAAGCCATGTGCGGGGAAAATGACATTGGAGAAATTGTTGTCTTTGAATTCAAGAACCGAGATGGAGCCGTCTGACGAGGCGCAGGCAAGAAGACAGCCCGACTCGTGGGGGGACCAAGCGACCATATTCACGGAGGCCTTGTGTAGTGGGAAGTCGAATATCCGTTGCCATTGGTTTGATTGCTCACGCCAGATGAAAACTTTGCCGTCGTAGCCCGCCGAGGCGAGGATATTGCCGTATTTCGGATGTGCCCAAGATACGGACCAGACTGCACCCTCATGACTACACCACCCCTCAGTCAGCCATCCGTCCCTCCTGCGCAATATAAAGTGGCTCATACCCTTTCAGTGTCTCGATTAACCTTTGCGATTCACCTTCGATCTCGAATATCTTGATAGTCTTATCAGAGGAGCATGTCGCAAGTCGTTTTCCGTAGTAGTCGAGGACAGCGTCATGCTAGTGAAAGTTAGCCACGTCGCCGCCACCCTCTTGGGCATTGACATTGGCAACAATGAAGGCCTTCAAATCCGAGCGCAGGCCATACAAGAGGTGGGTCGATAGGAGCATATGCGCGGTGGTTGAGCGAACACAGTAGGGACAAGACATACAATCATGTCATCGTGGCCGGAATTTGATATTACCTGCGCCGCCTGTGTTCTGAAGGTTAGCCAGCCGTCGTCAAGATATCGCCAAGACAATCAACTCGTACGTACCATGTTGGGCAATTCGCGAGCTTTATCTCACAAACAAAAGGGCTGTCGGATTGTTATGGAGTAGTTCGCTGGCGGAAGACCTAACAAGAACGTCTGCGGCGATGTGGGAATACCTGTCCCTTTCTTGTAGGTAGCCGTAACTGGTAATGCTGCAAGGCAGTTGCCTAGGTACCCAGCTAAGGCTGCCAAGGCTAAATGGTGGTCATGGCGCGCCCTGCCGTTGGAATGTCTGACAGCTGCTCGCAGACTGAGCCAGGGCTGGCAGGCCCCAATATAGCAAGGTAAGTACATACAGTGCAAAGTACAGTAACAATTTACTGTATTTATTCACGTGTAATGCCCCTAATTCTAGTAGCCTCAGGGGATCACGCCGCTGGAATTATGATTGTGCCAGGGCATCATAGCAACGGCGACTACACACCGTACAGTATCTACACTATAGCAGGTGGCTACCGGCCTGATCGGCCGCACGGGGCCGCCACTCACCCATAAATCTCCAGAGTGGCCGAGCAATATTGTAGGCCGAGCAATACCGTAATGTACCGAGGCTAAATACTGCTGAGCCGTGCTGTTTTGCGATATCTTGTGACATCAACGTCAGCCTTCACTTCAACCTCATACCACCTAATGGCATCCTCGAATATGCTACATGTTACAATATTTACGAAGGCCATCGACTAGCTTCGTGAATGCTCTTGTCAACGACACAAGAGCCCGAGCCCATTCTTAATACTTCCGTCGTCCCTCCATCGAATCGTTGTCTTTTTAGTTTACTGTCCATCACAACAGCATCTCCGGTTGAGTATATCCAACGAAAAGGGCTAAGTTCCAAGCCCAATCCGTTCTCATCACTGTCATTACCATTCTCCTCACCCTCATCGCCACCTTTCCTTCTTACCTCTTGGATGTGCTTCGAATGTGCATTGGTTTTATGCAGTCCGCAGCCTAAGTTGAGGGGACATTCTCAATAAAACCCAAAGCGGCAACTTTATATCGGACAACGCAACGCGGATTGCCACGTCAGCTTAATTCACCTTTGTGTATTTATAACCTCGTAAGAGGGAACATTTCGCCATGGCGGACGCTTCTTGCAGCTCATCAAATCCATTCAAGGGCTTAGCTCGTCACATAGAGCAGGACCGTTCTCATCAGCAAGACCGAGTCACTATGGCCCCCCAACATCCTGCTCAGGTATGTCCATAAGCCCGCGCTCTATCTATCATCGCTTCATGGAAGCTTATACTTGATACAGGGCTTTCGGTCTCAGCGTTTTACATCCGAGACGTCCAACCAGTTCGACGCCTTCCAGCAACAAGGCGCTAATCTGCCTGCTTCGCCAGCGGAATTCGGAGCCTTGCCCACTCCCTTATTTAATCCCGCTCAAGCACCCGCGGCCTTTCATTTGCAACCAGCCCAGCAGGTCGTGGGAACTTCCTCGGACACGCGTAATCACTGGGTTAATGAATTCCAGCGCATGAGCTTGTCCCCTGCCCACGCTACCCCCGTTCATCCTCAACACGCCTACCAAGGTCCAAATATGGGACAGCCTAGCTCAGTTAACTCTTTGTATTTCAATACCTTTCCCCAGCCTCCTGTTTTCCAACCCTTCCAATCCTTTCACCCCTTCCAACCATCACCCGTTGGTCATTATCTGACTGGCCCTGGTTTCGACACCTTGGAAGCCAGTGCCAATAGGCAGGTGCCACAGTTCATTGGTATGTAGTCATTCCTGTTTAGGCTGGGCCTCGTAAAGTAATGAAAAAATAACCAATGGTTTTAGATAACGCTTCTGCTGCCTTAAATGCGCAAGCCGAACTAGAACAAGAATTTGAGGATGCCATGAACGAATGGATGCGAGAGAACGGACCAGCAGCCGAGATGAGTGCTCAGAGCCAGCTCCAGGCCGAAAAGAACGAAAATTTATTGGCTACTCTTGATGCCGCAGAGGCCGATAACAACGATGACTTAACGGCTAGTCTTAATGCCGCAGAGGCCGAATCCACAGCTCAAGAGACCGCCGAGGAAAAGAAACCGGACCCCGAAACATCCGACGCAGAATTAGCACGCGTTGCGCAACAGCTTGTTGATTGTTTTGCCGAGAATCAATCGGATAAGTTCAAAAACTCAGAGTTCTTAGCAGTCATGCGCCGTATTGCGTCCCGGCAACTTACCGTCCAGGGTAATGATCTGGTTGAGGCATCACCACAACCTTCCTCTCTTTAGTACCGAGATTGCTTCGGTTTCTCATGACTGGCGCAAGCTCGGCTTGCCCCGATCACTCGGTCGGTTGTCATTCGTTAATCTCTCGGACTAGATTTTCCTTATCAACGCCAACAAGATTCCACAGATCAGGTCGGCACGAAGAGAACTGCATATGAAAGTTTAGAGGCCGTTTTGGCCTGGTGTTTACAGTGATTAACCTTGGTCAATCACTCGGATAGAGTCATACCTAGGTCAAATAGTTATTTAAAAGGATAGAGCGGTGAAGGTTGGACTGTTGCGCACCCCAACGGATGGGTGCGCCCCTTATAAGCTATCAAGTATATGGATAGCATTGCTCTCGGGATATTATCTCGAGAGTTGAGAAGCGCTTTGAAAGGACGCACAGGAGGTGTGAGTGATGCTCACCCTACCTCCCCCAAAGGTCCATCTGTTTAACTTAGCTTCACTCTTAAAGCTTCATTATAAACTGTACAGTTGGCTTAACTAGTTAAAGCAAATCTTATCATACATGATACAAAATTACCACAAGTGGCCGTTGGTGACTATCAGATTGACTGAGGGGACACACCCTATACTTCTCCAAAGCTCTCTGTTTGCTATCAAGTTCAGGGCATAAGGGGCGAGAGAAAAATTGCAATTATATGTTTATACCCAGTCGAGATCAAGAGGCATTCTCCGAGAAACCTCAATTTTTTTCACGCCTCAGGCGACTTAATGTAAGTGCAGTCTGTAGGTACGTTCCAACAATAGAATTCATATAACCTACATCGTTCAAGGAGCCTTCCCCCGGTAGCAATCTGCTCTCTACTACTTACTACTGGGTCAGATTAGCTTTATATCAGATGTACTGGGAGCTCGCAGGAATATATGAGAGAACTGGATTTTACAGACTCTAACATAATGATAAAGGGGAGATTCCGACGGGCGTATGCGGAATACCGTCAGGAGCCGGGCCACCGCAACTCTGTCCCGTATCACGAGCAGTGTGAACCCCTTTCCGCCGAACTTGTGGTGAGAGGAGAGACCTCAAGTCGAATTTTGGGGGAGAAGGGACACAGGTTTTTTGTCTGATCGGACATCAAGGGCAATGTCTAGATCGCAGCAACGGGAGAGAGGCCGGGCCCAAGACCGGTTTCGCGACAGCGGAGAATAGATTGGAGTACAATTCCGTCGAGGGACGGTTTCCATGAGGAATGCAATCAAACAATCAGTCAATCAACCGTATTAATTACTAGAAGCCTCATTTGCTGCTATGCAAGAAACATAGCCCATATAGCTAGCTGCTATGACAGCGGCAACCGCGGAACTGAGCACATAGGAAAGAGACACGCATGATAGATACCAGATCATCTTTCGTAGCGGGATTCTTGGTATTGTCTGATCGCTATTAACGACACCTGCCTGACGATTCTGTGCCCTAGGTACTCTTCTCAGTTAGCTCGGACTCTCCTAACCTTCAAGCGTCCATCAAGTCAAGACAGGGCTCTCATTCCCAGAGTCGCGCTACCAAGCATATAATTGCCGACGCAATCAGGACCCTACAAGCTTCATGGCGTAGTGGTAAAAGAGCCGCTACCTAACCAATCCCGACGTCCCTCGAATGACCAGGGTTATATTCGCTACGGAGGCGTTCAAGACCGCAAGTTTATCTTGAGCTTGACTTGCGTCCCTCAACAGACCACCTGTCATCGCTTGACTAATCCTTGGGCAATCGAAAAAGCGATAAAGAAGACTAGGCGTTTCTTTCCCGTCCAAAGACGGCTTTTTTTCCTTTTCTCTTTTTGGGGAAAAGGTATAGATGGCAATCAGGACTGCGCTTCCTGTATGACTGATACTTTCAACCCCTGGGACGTGCTGGTTGAGTCCCAACCCCCTTACCTACGATTCACACTACTTCAAGTCAGTATACTGATAAATGAGAACGATAATGTAAGGGAGGAGCCACGGGAGGAGCCACATTGAGGAAAGCCTGTAGTAATCCTCACCCCGATGAGTTCCCCCGCGGCACTAATTCTGTAGATACTGATGCGGAATCGTGAGCTCCGTACGTAGGCAAAGACCTGTTGCGTACGAATCGCCAAGGTTGAGGCCTCGGGCAGGCGCAAGGACCGGGGCCACGAAACCAGTCAGCGAATCTGGCCAAACAACTATCCCGTGCTTTTTTTTAATTCTTTTTTGTAAAGGAAAAAAGGGATTGTCTAATCTTACTTGCTTTGACTTTTGAATCAAGAAATGAACAGGATGATGCCGCACCATCACCAGTCAAGTCTCCCTCAAAAGTCCTTGTGATAGCCTATGCTTACCTACCTACTCGGAACCCCAAAGTCGGGATTCGGAAACGCTGACGCCAAGAGGCGACATGCAGCCATACTAACCAGCGCAGCCACAGGAAGTAGGCAACAAGCAGTTGGGCGAATAACCGGTTTGCCTATCCAATCACGGCGGCAGGCAAGCATAAGCATTTCCCGTCGCATCCCGCAACCCCAGCGACGAGCGCTAGCCAGTCGAATTGAAGATGGGGAGGCAAGTCTTGCGGCTTAGACTTATAATACCGGTGGTATTGCTGCTGTGCCAGCACGCCGAGCGCTCTGCCCGAGTCGCGTCGTCTCGATCGCCGAAAGAGGCGGCCGTCGATCAGCATGGCGGGCCCTACCGGCGGTCAGGAGAGATCACGAGCGCATACACACCCCCATGAGATCCCTGTAGTGTTTCCCGCCCCCAACTCTTTGGATTGACATAGGTTAAGTCAAGTCAAGTGCTGCGATGTGCTCTACGTAATACGTCTTCGAAATTCGGCATCTTGCGAAAAGCTAGTGTATGCAATTCGGGAACGCATACCTGGCTTATGCGTGTTGACGACGATGGGGCCGTATGTTTGACTTGGGTAGGAGAATTGAGTTGCTCCTGCTTTTGGCCGTCGTGGAAACAAGGGATAAACACCATTTCATAGGACCGGATATGTACTTATATGCTCCCAATGGCCCGCCCCGTTGTCGGACACCACACAACTTTTAGTTAGTAGTACCGAAAACGGTTTGCTTCCTCCCTTAGTCAATGGTATTTTCGTTAAGTATACAGGTATGATTGAGCCTCTCAGATTTGGCTCGGAGAAGAGATGCTTGAACTCCGATGAGACACGCACGGTAGTGTACAATTCGTCGAAAGGCTGCGTCACTTCTGTCTTGCTCCGTTAAGTAGGTCTTACGCGGAGGGTAAGACGCGCAGAGTCGGTACGGTGAGGAGCAAATGGACGTGAGATTTTGGCATACTACCTAAGTACTTCGTACGGTACAGTAGGTAGATACTGCGGTAGAAGAGAAGCACACGAGGGATGAAGCACTCGATCTGATTGATCCAAATCTCGATACGAGATGATAACCTGATGTACTAAGTACCTAGGCAGTGGATGCGATACAAGGGTTAAATGGCAGTGGGGATGGCGATGGAGCAACGCCTATCAAGCGCAGAGACGCAGGATTGCGCGCATGCGCATGCGTATTTTCCATGTAGACGCTAGATGGACGGGGCAGCAGCGTCATTTCCCAATCCCACTCTTAGCTTGTATGTACGCAGATTCCACAGCTGTGCAAATATCATCCCCAGCACTTCGAGAAATGTGGTGTCGAACGCTCCGATACGATGCGACGCGATGTGAAATGCAGTGAAGCGTTGAAGACTTGATAAGAGTATTACATAAGATTTAATATGGGTCCTGCGGGAAGCTGAGGTGGAACCCCGGGATCCAGGTACTTATGATTGAACCTGCCTTGCGCCCTTGCGAATACTTGCGTACCTACCTGTATTCAAGGTTGCTTAGTACCTACTTAGTTGCCGCAACTTTCATAAGCATACCTATTTGAGTCTGCTGGAAACGCAACCAACCATAAGACGAGGACAAACCGTGATAAGAGAGAACGGACGTAAGCCACTTTTCCTAATTCAACTGGCCGAGGACGAGATGAACAGTCACCAAGCCACAAGCGTCCTTCGTACCGTGCGGAGAAGCTGAAACATCAGGTAGGCTCTATGTAGCGTACGGAATATTACCAAATTCGTCTTATCGCTCGGAGGTGAATTGCATCAACACGGCCGGAAAAGGTTTAACGCCAGCCAAGAGCCCAACGACTCACGAGAGTTATCATGTCTACGCTTCGAAGGGTAAAATGACCCGACATCCAACAATAGGTAGGTACGCTCTCAAGTTTCCGTACGGACATTAGGTACCTATTTTTATACCTTAGGCATTATTATCGTACTTCGATCTTAGCCGGGTCTGGTGAATTGAGTGAGTGGTAAACTTACCGTTCGAAGTTGATTAACCGTATATTTACCCTTCAAAAGGATGAGCTGCTTATACTACCGAGCGCTCGAAATTCTACTGTTCAACCGAGTAAATGGTATGTATACGGTGCTACTGCTTAAACGCTCCAAAACTGTAGAACGCTCTACCACCTCTCCACCTCTCACTTACCCACCCACCACCTACCTACTTGCTTACCGATGAAGATCGCACCTGCACTTACACCTCCAACCACATTCCTTATAATCTATTATAATTGTAAAAAATCACAGTAATCTAGTAGCGTAACCGTGAAGCTGTAGACTTGTATATTATAAACTGTAGTTCGATTCGTGATTGTAGTGCGTTTTTAAGAAGTGATATCTGCAGTAATATGTAGTATACTTGTAGGTACCTTCGTATACAATACAGTATATGAAGGTACATGCATTTTACTATAAAAAACCAGGGTAGAGCGTTCGGGATTTAGAACGCTCGAACTTCGCACGTTACACACCAGTTGATACGTGAAGATATACGTTCAGAACCGATTAAGCAGCTCATAGTGCAGAGCGTGACTAAGAATCGAGTCGCATTGATTCTCCTCATCTGGGAGGAACGCTACAACTTTTGAACTGCAAAATTACGGCAGATTTGCGGTTCACTGAACTCACCAAATCCGGCTAAGATGGTACGGAATGCCTATCCAGGACTAGACGGGAGACTGTAAATTGCACCACGGCACGCACTAGGTAGGTACCTAGAGGTAGGCACTCACACGAGGTATGTACCTAATGTTTACGGTGCACTGTGCACTACCTACAGTAGCCTCTCGGCGCAGCAATGGCCGGTAATACCTAAGGTTCCGGTATGACTCACACTTGCCAAGCACGGAGCCAGGCACACAAATGTCTCTGCCTAACTGTTTCATCAGCCAGCTTGCCGCGATAAGGACACATTTCGCACACAATCGTATTGTTAGTGGCTAAGGAGGGACATTGTCAGATCCACGCAGATAAACTTCTCATGACGTCCATGTAGTCCCACCCACTGTGTGCGGCTGCTTTGCTACTGGTCGAGGCTTTTGCCCTAGCAGTTGGGCTGTGCCTGCCTGTTCCTAGGCTACGCTACAGTGCACCATTACGTTGGTAAAGTACCTGCACCAGCAGCGAGTTCCTGCCGGTGTTCTTGCCAGTTACCGGCGGGAATCTACGGTACAGTGCCTGCCTACTGTCGCGCGCAGGTACCCCCTCCTACCTGGGACGTACCCATTGCACGCCCACGCTACCTACTTGGGCCCACCCCCACTTGACACTGTTAAATTGGGTTTTCTGGCCGGCGTGCGAAAATTCATTGTTGCCTGAAAAAAATACTAAAACCTGGCTCTCCCGCAACCACATCCTCCCTCCTTTCTCCTCTTTTCCCCTTCCCTATCCCCCCCAAAACAAACCTCACTCAAATAGATGAATACTTGATCAGGTATTCAAGATGCGCTAAACAATCCCACCCTGTGTCTCGCCTCTGCCACTGAGCTCTTGTAGCCACCATCCATCACCATTCCGTCAATCACCAAAGACAGCTTTTTCCCCACTCAATTTTTCTCAGGTCTTCCTTCTCAGGTTGAACTGAACTTTGAAGCTATTCCCAGCTCTCGCGCAAGTTCCCAACCCTCCGCAGATATTCCCTCTCAAGACTCTCTAGTCTTCACAACGGATTCCAAACAGTCACCATGGCCTCCTCCCTCCAGTTCCCAAAGCCAGCCGGCACCACCCGCGCAACAGTACACCTTCCAGAGCCCGCCACAACAGGACTTCGTCTTGTTCGACTCGCCTCAGCCCACGAGAACGACCGTTAACCGCACTGCCTCGTCTGCCTCTACAGAAGCAGCAGCATTTGGATCTCTTAGCAGCCAAACCACCGGCATTGACAATCGTGGTTCCGGCAATCCCGCTATTCAGAATCAGCGCCTCCAGCAGATTTTCCAAACAACAGGGCATCAGTTTTCTCCTTCGGCGTTGACCAACCGGCATAATTCTTTTGCGCAAAGCCAGAGCCAACAGCAATATTTCGCATCTATATCCGCCCCCTCCATCGCTGCTGTAAATCGGCGGTCTCGCATTGCTCGGCCGCCCGTTCCCCAGTTTCCTCAGGGCCTAAGTAACCAGCGAACGCCAGCTAAGATGGATCTCCAAGGTAATTCTTCAGCGCTTGCTCTGATTTCGAACCCAGACTTACCAGAAGTAGACGCCATGAACAGCCTTGAAGGCTTCACGGCCTTCGGAGGTGGTGCTTCGACCGCATTTTCTTCCCCAGCCATTGCAGGCTGCGATTTGGATGTGGATTCTGCCTCAAGTCCTGCTCACTTGGGCACAATCTCACCTGGCGAACTGTTCCTCCGTGAGCAGCTTTCGGCCCCAAATTCCACTGCTTTCACCAACTTGACCACACCCTCAAACTTCGGCGAGTCTCCGGAGTTTGAAAATTACGAGGTTTCGCCCAACTTTGGTGACTTGGACACTGGCTCCACTGAAAACTGGTATTCTCTCTTCCCAGAGAGTGCAGCCACTGATCAAGCCATTGCTTCCGATAAGTCACCAATAGAGGCGTCCGCAGAGGCCGAGATTACTGAACCCGTCTCTCAACCTCGCAAATCGAGCAACTCGCCGTCATCTCACAACCACGGTCGACATTCATCTGTCTCTGGTGTGAACTCTCGACGGCGTGACAAGCCTCTGCCTCCCATCGTTGTCGACGACCCGAACGACGCCGTCGCGATGAAACGGGCGCGCAATACCCTAGCCGCCCGTAAGTCTCGCGAACGTAAAGCGCAGAAGTTGGAGGAGCTCGAGGACAAGATCGCTAAGCTAGTGGAAGAACGAGATCACTGGAAGCGGATAGCTTTAAGTCGACCCAGCGGCGCATAGGCTTGACCCTCTTGGCGTTTTCTCACTCGGATGTAGTATCAGGAACTGGAGGGACAGGCCGTTGTGACCTTGTCACTTTGTATCAGGGAGGCAATAGTAGAGTCTTCTGCCATCGGCACTGCGGACCATGACACTATTGCCGGGTGATACAATTTTGATATTTCTATAGTACCCTTTCCTATTCTTTTCTGGCATCATTCGGGCCTCTCCAGTGCGGGGTTGCCCCGACCAAAATGAAGGCCGTGATGGGCTTTGTGTTTATATCAGCATTGAACTTGGTTTCCTTGATATTACCAGAGCCTAAAAAGTTCAACTTTCCTTGACATTGATCCTTATAAAAGAACTTGTAACCCTTTCAGCTCTGTCGCTGTGCCTGTGAATTATCAGTTTAGATCTAATCACACCCACTTATCAACGGATCTGTAGTCATTATCTGCCTGTGCAAGTATGAATTCCAGCTAGGCGTAGAGTTGGCGCGTTAGGCACTGCGCAAATATCGTGGTGGCCGTTTGGGATTTGTGACTGCCACAAATGAGCAACGAGATGTTTGGGAACTCGCTGTAGGGGAAGGGCTAGAGCTGTCGAAGCTGCTTGGGCATATCTTGTCTCGTCTGGCTTATTAATGTTTCCTGTTTGTCCTTGGACTTGCCTTGGTGCTTGTCCGTCCGACGGTTTGTTTGCATGGTGAGCTAAGGGGTTTGTTCTTACTTGGCTGGTTTCTACTCTAGGCTTTGGCTGTTGTCTGGTTCGGGGTGGCCTTGTCTGCCTGTGAGGAGGCTTAGTGAAGGATGGGGGATTGGAGGTCGGATCTGGGTTTAGATGGCCGTCTGTCTGTCTGTCTGAGAATGGCTTAGGTAGTATAGCGAAGCTGGGATTATCTGGGATCGATCGAATCGGCTTGCTTTTTGAGGATCTGGATGGTGGCGACTTCGGTGTGGACTGGTTACGTGAGTACGAGTGAAACCCCCGACATTATGGGTTAACGCGGTAGGTCACGAAACCCGAACGCGGTCATGGCTTCGTACAAGCGTATTTGCTCTTCTTCTGTCTGGGGTTTCGTCGGGTCTACGGCGTAGCAAGAAGAGAAAGACGGGGAAACCAAGAAGGGGACGACGAGGTCACGACGGATGGGGGAAAGGATGAGAGGAGATGAAAGAGTATATTAACATAGGAATGAAGGACTGGTAAGGCAGGGTAGGCTGGTGGATAAAGCAAATCACGGCACACCCACTTAAGCCCGACCACGTCATCGGGGCGGGTGGTTGAGTCACTCTACGATACTAGGTTAGACCGCTTATACAGCTCCCAATGGTTGTAAACATGGTGGATCGGACAGCAGCGCAGCATAAGCCGGGGAGATTTGCAGCTGAAAACGGGTGGATGGAGGTAATAGTTTGCTATATGGGGAAGTGGAAGAATCACTTCGATAGGTTAGAGTAGGCAACAAGGGCCAGGGGCTGTTGAGATGTGCAAGCCAAACAGAATCCAAGTGTTCCTCCATTGTTATGTCTTCACAACCAGTCCTTTCGTGACACATGCTTTCATTTTCCCCCCATAATCCTACCCGCCCATCCGCTCCTAATGTGCCTTGACCACACCGGCTTGATCAGCCTGGGCAGCGATCCTCTTCTTGTACTGCTGGACATCGCCGGGGAACTTCCAAACCGTGCCGTTTTCGCAAACCCAGAGACTGTTGCATACTGTTTGCAGCATGGTGACGTCGTGGGAGACCATGAGCACACCACCCTGAAACTCGTTGAGGGCTTCAGACAACGCGTCCATGGCCTCGATATCGAGGTGATTGGACGGCTCGTCGAGCACAAGGATATGTGGTTGCGTGAGCGCCAGGCATGCGAACGCGACACGGGATTTCTGACCACCGGAGAGCACGGCCATCTTTTGTAAACCCGTTGTGCCCGTGATACCGAAGGAACCAAGTTGTCGGCGGTACTCCTCGTCGGAGCGGCCGGGGTACGTCTTGGCCATGAAGCTGACGGCGCTCATGGTCAAGTCAAGCGCGTCAACATGGTGCTGCGCGAAGAAACCAATTCGTAGTCGTGAGTGCTGTGATATCGTGCCCTGAGTAGCCGTCAACTTGCCGATGAGCAGGTTCAAGATCGTAGTCTTACCGGCACCGTTGGGACCAACGATGCCGATTCGGGAGTCGAGTTGGACGTCCAAATCAACATCCCTTAAGAGGATTTTATCCGGGGTGTATCCGAAAGTAACACCAGACATTTGAACGATGGGTGGCGAAAGCTTCTCCACCTCGGGGAACTTGAATTTGACACTGTATTCCGCCTCGGGGGGCTGGAGGATTGGCATGCGCTCGAGCTTCTTGATACGTGATTGAGCTTCGGCTGCTTTGCCAGCATTGTAGCGGAACTTATCGATGAAAGCCTGCAAGTGCGCACGTTGAGCCACGTTATTTTCATACTCCTTCTTCGCGATCTTCTTGCGTTCTTCCTTGGTAGCATAGAACGATTCAAAGTTGGCTCCTCTATAGTAGTCGAGGCGTTCAGAATGCTGGTGTATGATATCGGTGGCAACCTCGTTCAGGAAAGCTCTGTCGTGACTGACTACCAAGACAGTGCTGGGGTATGTTTGAAGGTAATTGGACAAAAAGGTAATCGAAGGCACATCCAACATGTTGGACGGTTCGTCGAGAAGAAGCAGGTCGGGCTCGCAAAAGAGCGCTCTAGCAAGGGCCAGACGCATTCGCCAACCACCCGAAAATGTCTTGGTGGCAAACTGCTGTCTCTCGGGGGAGAAACCGAGACCAGCGAGGATACTCGCAGCTCTGGGCTCGGCCTTGTCAGACTCCATTTCTGCAAGTTTTGCTTGAATATCACCAAGCTTGTGGTCGAGCGCCTCACGATCGTGATCCAGTTTGGATGCATCGGCGGATGTATCTGCCATGGATGATCGTTGAGACTCGATCTGAGCGAGGCGAGCGGTGATTTCCTTCAGTTCTGTCAGTCATGTCTTGCTTCTCGGTTGGAGCAGGGATTGTAACGTACCCCTTGCTCCCTGATCAAAACCTTTCGCCAGACGTCGGCATCCAAGACGGCTTGCAGCGCCGGCGTGTCGTCTCCAGTAATCTATTGACACTTTAGCACAGAGCTCAAATTTCCACAGTAGCAGGTGGCACAGATATTCAGTCTTACCTCTTGTTCAACGTGTAAAATAGAGATATGAGTAGGGATTGGTAACTCTCGCCTCGACAACGCTCGGAGTAGAGTAGATTTACCCACACCGTTGTTACCTACCAGACCGTAGCGGTGACCGTATGCAAGCGTGAGGTCCGTATCAGTTAGGATTCTCGTGCCGCCAATGCTCACATCGGCATTCTCAAGCTTGATGTCCTTTGTCTTGGCGGCACCACCACCAGGTCCAAGTTGAAGCGGGTTGACAGCCATATAGAACTCTTCGTAAGACCGAGACTCTGGCTGGTTGATGAGCCGCGAAGCTTCGTACTCGACATTCTTGTACTGCTTCTTGCTCTGCTTGGCAGCAATCTTGCGCTCGGCTTTTTCTAGCTTCTTGCGGTCCACCTTAGACTCGACTTTGCGCGTATTGGCAGACTCGAGATCCACGCTGCCCGTAGCAACAGCTAAGGTGGAGGACATGTTACGCTGTGAATCAACCCGGAAGGCTTGGTCAAGACGCTTCACGGAGGGACCATGATGCCCTCCATTGGCGCCATTCACCTCTTCATATTTCTCAACCCATTTTGCCACCAGCGCGCGGATCTTGTCCTGATGTTCGGCACTGTCGACACCACCCGAGGCAGAAAGCAGGAGCTCAGTGATAGTAGAGGCAGCTTCAGCCAGGGGGGACAGATCCGAAGCCTCGTCTTCACCAATCCAGGTGGTCGAGGCGTGCCTGAGATAGCCAACCGAATATTCCGATATGACGGGATCAATATCTGGCAGAGCAGCTCTAATATCGGCCTCCATTCTAGCAGAATTAATTCAATGCAGTCTTATTCTTCTTGCTTGCGAGTTTTGCACATATACAATCACGTAGGGCCAGCGTAGTGAATTACCTAGCAAGTAAATTCCGGTCGGTTCGGCATCTTCGCCGGTGCCTCCTACGTAGCACGACGGGTCCCTCAGCGTTATTTACACGGATAAATGTCGGGAGAATATTATCCATGAGTAATGCAAACCTGATACGTGCATAAGTTACGAACTTGCATATACTTTATTTTACGGATTACCTCACTATGGGCATACAATTTAGCTGCTCACTCGATCTCGAGCAAGTCGTAATCTCGCCGTCCTCTCAAGCCCATGGCGAGATGCAGGTCCAAGCCTCAATAGTGGCTCAATTTTCTTACATTGCTTGCTCAGCTTTACATAGGGATCGCCCGCACCATCGGCACAAATCACTCCAACAAAAAGGACCCTCCGGTTTCTCAAAAATAGGCCGCAGCAGGTTTCAGAAATCAGGTACGAGGGTAACCGGGCGTCAACAAGAGCAAATTTCTAACGCCAGAGAACCTCGAAACTATTCGTATAAAATACGGCGCTCCCAAATAGCGCCAAACCAAGCATGTCAGCCCGATAGTGAGCCTAGCTGCGAGCGGACGCCATCCAAATATTGAACGAAGCTGAAGCCCGGAGACAAACCCGCCATAAAGCCGCTGCAGAGCATAAGGCCACCACGTACGGCGCATGAGACCTGACTACCTACGTTCACTGGGATATTCCTGATTTTCGCCGCGTGCTACGGGTATGCGTGGCGGCCGTGTCTACACACCGGCTCATCGTGCTCGTGTATGTACGAAGGTAGGCGAGCCATTCCATTCGGCCGTAGGATAAGGCAGGGAGACACGTGCGAAGCGGTACCGAGACAAAGGTCCATTTTTTTCTTTGCCGGTGAGAATTGTTAAAAGTAAACAAAAACAGGCATTGGGCCGCTTGGGATCGAGTACGTAGCCTGCGTAAGGCATCCGGCATGGAACAACAGAATGGAAATGGCCCATGAACGCCTCTCTCTCGCGAGCCGCCTGGTATGAGAGATGGGGCGCTTGCTGGTTCTGGTAGCGAGGTATGGAGAAATAGAGGAATGGGCTGCCGTCCTCGGGTGCTGAATCGAATCGGATACCAGGCTTTTCCTTGTCTTGAGGCAAAACCTCTGATAAGCATAATCGGGGTTGTCTTGGAGTATTCACCGTATGTCTCTCTTCTTCCGTGCGACGTTACGAGGAGGAAAGTTGCAAATGTTTGTTTTTGCCACGGCATTCATTGGGTAGACGTTGTCGGGGGGATGGAATCTTAGTGGTGATATCCATTGCCCGGCGCTCAGTCATTAAGGCGTGTTATTTACTTGGTTACGGACGGTCGATCGGAGTAAATCACGGCGTGTTTTGCACTCCAGCACGCTATTGCAGTACTAATGCCGAATGGCCCGACTTCACAGACACGGGGATTCCACCCGGTTGGTAAGTTGGATCCGACTATATGTACGTACATGCGCCTCCTGGGCCCGGTCTCAAACCCATCGGGTTTAGCATTACCCGGATCGCACCCATTGGCATTCCATGTGTATACGGATCCATGGAGACGGGTGTCGGTACGTCATAAGTGGTCGGAGAGAAGGTGAGCACGATCGAGATGCACCAATGATCCAAAGTGTGTCTTACCTGGAGACTCGCCGAGACGAAGCATAATTGAGGTTATATAATTCGATAGTATAATAGCAAAAAGTTAGATAATCGTCTACCTCATTGTCTCGAAGATACATTGCCTGGGAGCACAGCAAGTCTCACTCTCCCAAGCCACATCAAAGTTCCCAATTGGGCCCTCGCTAAGGCGTGTTGAAGCGCACGGAACCGGGGATCATGGGTAGAAGCATCGATACGATACTTCCAATGCATGAGGGTGTGGGTCGGGAATGCCAGACTCGCTCGATGGAAGTTAGCGGCAGCTGTGTCTATTTTAAGACGATGGGAGCTGAGCAACAATGTCATTGTTTAGGATGTCACTGCTGGCGACGGGGGAGTGCTGCCTTTTCGGCTGGGATAATGCGCAGAGGCACAAGATGCCCGTCCTCCCCACAACTTGCCTCAGGGAAAATGCTGACCCTGTGGGCTGCCGGTCGCCTTGCCTGGAGATGAAACTGCTCGCTTGGTGACGGACAGCGATGATCCCAGGATGCCACTCCTAAAACACCAGCAGTGAGAACTATGGTGTCAATAGTGCAAAAAGAGCGATCGGGAAGAGATAGTCGGTAAGTATCAGTCTACCGTCCCTACGATTCGGCGACTCGTTTGTAAGGGACAGTACAGGCAGGGCGACGGTGGAAATGACGAGGCGAATCAACTGTGTGACCATCACCTGTTGGATGTTTGTTTGCCTATAATCACCCGGTCACAGACTCCCAGGCACTTATTAGCTCAGGTCCTTTGCGCCATGCCTGTCAGACTATGCATTTGTCGCATGGCGTCAAAAGCGGAAGATGCGCACATAGTGAGTGTATTGCACTGCTGTACTGTTGTTCCTGACTATGCGCTGCCTGACAACGCCAACAAATGCAGCAGTAGGGGTCCCGGATCATGACGTCTCGGTAAGCTGCCTGAAGCACTCATTCTTTGTTGACGTGAGTTACATTAAGCCACCAAACCAAGGCATTGTGATGAGTGCATATGTATGGCGATTGAGGAACACGAGCTTCGCAGATCACTAATAACCATGCGTCTGGTGGTTCTTGAGCGGGCCGATGTCATATAGGAGAGAGTACTTGCATAGTTGGAGGGTGATGGCTGTCCGATTCTCTTATACCCAAGCTGGGGAGGATCCGCTCGCGTACAAAGAACGACGGTCGTGCTGCGGGAAAGGTGAGTGCGCGCTGGGACGCAGGCATTACACAGAGACGGCTGAGTACACAAGACAGATTCCACGGATTGTCTGATGAATGCCTCTCATAGGACCTATGTCGGTAGACAAGCAACTAAGTGGCACAGGGCGCAAGCTGCTTGTTTCCTTAGGTCGACCGCCGTTTGAATCGTTGATTGTGCACATAACGTAAGATTCAAGAAACTATCTCGCGGCCAGTTATGAGTTGCGACTGGTCACTCCCCGCGTCAGCCACTGGGCATCGAATCTACAGTACCGAAAAGCAGGGAGTCAAAAGGATTGGTCGGCAGCGACGGCTGAGGGGACAAACGGCGGCCACAGGCACGGCATTCAACAGCACACAATGCCGGGCGAGCAGGGCGGCGGAAGAGGCCTTGCCGTCTGTCGGTTGCTGGCTCCACTGCATCATACCGATCAACAGAATACCGCTATAGACGTTGAATTGGACTTTGTCAGGGCCGAGGAACGCAATGATCCAGGAAGCAGTTCTCTCCAAGGGAATATGAGAAGGTGGTGTACCTACAGTAGGTAGTGTACTTCAGCAGGAACCATGTCAGCACAGCTATCTTTCTGTAACCGATCTGGGCTGTCATGAGATCCGCTAGATAGGACTTCAGATTTGTTTACTATTACCTAGGTAGAGTAGTATCGTATTGTTTTGCATCGAGACAGGGTCCTTCAGGTTTCTTACAGTACTTGTTGTTGGCCGGATCATGACGTGCTGGAGACTTTGACAGAACGGGTATTGGCTCCGGCTTTATTTACGGATCACCTCGCGAAATAGTGCAGAACCGTCTGATCGGGCATCTCATACTACCCGTTCATTCATGTACCTGCCTAATGTAGGTACATGTATCCGGGAGTCCTGTGGCGTTGTTAGAGAGACGAGCACTGGTGGTTGGCGCACTGGGAAGTAGATAGAGGTTAGTTACCTGTCGCTCAACGAATTGACAGACACTGATCAGTGAGAGCGATGTTATCGTGCTGAAGCAACAACAGCCTTCCAGGCACAAAGGCCTAGCGACTGACTGGTAGAAACCACTGTAGACTCCAGAGTGCCCCAGGTATTATACCGACAGAGAATGTAGGTATCGTGTACTGACTGGGCTGCACGACATGGACGAAGGATTCGGATCCATACCTGGATATACATAGTACCTAGCCTTACCATAGCACTAACTTTTAGACAAGAGCTGAATGATTACTTCGTTGAAGCGTTTGGAGACTGCTACACTGCATAGGTGCCGCAGTAGGTAGCGGCGGTATTTCGACTGAGCCGAACTTGCACATAGCCATATCAAGCCGTACGACGAATCATCTTTGGGGCGGAAGAAAACGCAGGCGGGCTGTGGTCTGGCGGGAAGACATCGCCAGTGAAAAGTGTAGATTAGACAGTTGGTGCTGCGTGTTGCTAAGACGCAGGAGGTCGTCGAGGAAAACAGCGCCGTAAGCAGACGAAGGGGAGGGATTGGTCTAAGGCGAAATGCTGAGCGCTAAACAAGATTGCGCGCGATATTCGTACATCTCAACCAGCGGCAATACTGCCGAGTCGGAGAATAAGTAGAAGTACGTAAATAGATACCGTAGTGTGCGGTATACGTGCAAATTTGGCCGTGGCCTTTGGGTGATACTTCTCCCGCAGGCATGTTCTGGAGTATCATTCATTCCCCAAGGTCGAGAGCGCATCTTTTTCATTCCTCACCTCGGCTCAGGCATGCGGATTAATAGAGCATTACGGTCTACCTAGCTACTGGCGTCACCCGTCGGGTTGTTTCGATCCGTCACAGCTGTCACAGTGTTACCGCCCTGCCAGGCCGTCAACTCTGTTCGGCCACCCCACCTAACTAACTGCTAGAAGTACTTCGTAGGTATCGCCTCAATTCCGCTGCTGGCCGAGCATAGCAAGTGGCCACACGTTATTACGGTGGCTTCAATTGTGATTCCGGAGTTTTGCAATTCTTGGCGTTTCCCGTGCTTGATGTGTTCATTATCAAACACCTGAATGCCATTGCTGAAGGTACGCTACGTACCTGTAAGGGTAATCCAGGACTTGGGGTGCAGTTGGGCTGCATTGTTGTACACTGCATACAAAAAGGCAACCTTATAATTGAGCGACTCGGAGTATCTACGGAATCACAGGAGGTACACGACATTATATAGAATGTATGTTATTGTCCTACTTGTGTGCGCCTATAGCAACTAGCATCGTTATTGTTGGCACGTTTGTAGTACACAACGACGTACGTCCGTAGGTGGAAGAAGATTCACGATAAACGTCCTGTTAGATGCTGAGCATTAGTTATGTGGTATTACCGTTTGCAGGTACGAAGTATCTAAACCGTCGTTTCTGGGGTACGACAGCTGGGCGTCAGCCGTCCATGCTGTTATGCGCTAGGCTCTTGGCACATGCCGCTAGGGCTTAGGTTCGGCCTCTCCAGCACCGTAACCGTTACTGTGCTGGCGCCGTTTGATGCGAAATGCGGCGTGCCCTGCAGGTACCTCTAATTTTGCGCTCAGCAGGAGCGGTGAGAAAGTATTTGCCTCCCGGCATGCCGTCTGTGCTTGGCCGCTATCCCGGACCGTGTGGGGGCTTTCATTACGCACGGTAGACTGTGATGTGCAGCGCGGTTTCTGATTTTACACTAATCGTCACCGACGTCCAATCCATGTTAACACAGCAATCAACTTACGAAGTACGGACCGTACTTCGTTGCTTATTCTGCCTACCTCGTTTTTACGAAGTACCTACACTTCACTATCTACATCTTAGGTACACCAGCAGAGCAGGGGCAAGCACCGATAGTATAGCTAGGTCGGCTGTTATCCAGGCGGCGTACGAATGTGCGTGGGTACCGGTAAGTACCTACCAACCTGCTGCCCATACGTGATGTAAGTAGAACTGTGATATCACGTACTGTAGTTATATAGGTGCCTACTATGCATATACACTGGGTAGGTACCTGATATTTACGGCAGCGCAGGCACTCCATTAGGTAAGTACATCCTTAAAGCAAAGCGCCCATACGTGTACAATGGCTAACTAAAGTACTTCGTACATAATGTTTCTGTTCCATTGTTCGGCCCATTGCGTTGCTCGGCCACCTAACCCGCTAGAGCACGGAGACAAGGGTTCATGGGCAGGTAATACCCCCGGATGGACGAGCAATGCGGTAGGCCGACCAATGGGTAAGCACGTTACACTAAGTCCCAAACGCACTAGTGCAGTCTACTGCTGTAGGTAACTGTAGCGCCTATCAAGTACCAAGAAAGTGAATTGTTTTTGTTTACGGTACCGGTATTGCTTTGGCCTCCGAAACCCGAACCAACTCTGAATTGCGGACTACACTAGGAGAAAAAAAGGGATTGCGACTGGAGTTGTACAAAAGTACCCTGGCTTCTCCTGTAAGTTTACAACTCCTGGTTGTCAGTTCTTCGACTTCCTCTCTCGCTCCTGGGCGTCTTCTGGTCTGCCCGTGTTTACCTAAGGCAGGTGCGTCCCATCCTGTGCATTTGTGCTGTTGGCGGCTGCTCACGTTCTCCGGTCCATGCAGCTTCCGTTGCGCCTTCCTTTCCGCTTTAATGCCATATCCACATACCTCATCCTGCAGGAGACACCAACCAGCCTTTGGGCCGATCGAGGTATCTCTACTCCAGTCGCCGTCCCTCCGCTCCGCGTTGTCATTCTTCAAGCCGTTCAGCATTGTGCGCCTGTAGCTGTCCGTTCTCGCCTGGGTCGTGTGTGTACATACTAACGAGAGCATCTACCCCGGCCATTCATTCGTTATGCTTTCTTTTCACACGTACACGCCAGACCACACACGCCGGGCCGCTTGAACCTCGACCGCAGCGAAGCGGCAATCTTGCCTTGTCATACACCCCAAACACTAATACACCAACCAACCTATGATACACATACGCATACGCATACGCATTCGCCATTCGCCATTCGCCATAATCCATAATCCATACTACACAGGTACACATACAATACGCCAGATCGTCTTCACGCGCCCGCGCTCTGAATCCGGAACTTGGCAGCCAGAACTCATACTTTGATTGAACGGGGGTCGCAGACAACATTACTGCATTCCTCCCACGCATCACTTCTCTCCCAAAGAGATTGTACTGTCTTGACGAGCAATGGGCCATGAAAACAAGACAGAAAGATTCTTCTTGTTCTTCCTTTCGCCTCTCAATTGAAGGCCCCTATTTCTCTCCTGGCCTATGGTAACGACTATGGAGATGCAGTCTATTCCTAGTGTAAGTTGGAGATCTCGATTGTGGAAAACCCCCCACCCCATCTTCCTCTTTTGGCCCTCTCGTCACCGCAGAGTAGTCAGTGTACCCTTTACAAACATCAATACCAGCGAAGTCTCGGCTCTCGCTGCCTACTGCAGACTTCAAGAAAATGATGTAGAAGGGAAACGCGACAACGATCTTGTCCTTACGATACTCCACTGTCGTAGTAAAAAAAGGGGCAATGGAAGAGGGATAAGTACAAAAACCTAAAGGGGTTCGATACTTGAGACGTTTTGATTTTATTTCTTTATTCTTTTCGCGGAATTTAATACCGTCGTATTGGGTCTCAGTTTATTTGCTAACATCGAAATCCTACGTTAGCTAATTGGGGCTGGCACCGCTGTCGCTGCGGCAGCAACAGGTCTTGCCTTTGGTCAGCTCCCGGTGGTTGAGCAACAAAACACCTACCCCAGAAGTCCAGACTCGACCAGGCAAAAATCTGAATCCGATCGCGGTTTACCCAGCTTTGACTCCCTCTCGCGCGCAGGGGCGACTTCTGCTTCTGCGGCATCATCAGCGCCGGCACAGCCGCTTGGCCAAAGTCAGATCATCCCACCCCTGCTTGAACCCACGCCCTCCATCAATGCCACCTCGGCTCAAACGCAACCTCCCCGACGAGGATCCTACGCTCAGATGCTGCCCGCACGACGGCAATCGCTGCGCAAGCAAGGCGACATTTCACTACCAGCATCTACGGTCGAAAACTCTCGCGACTCCATGTCATCTAGTGGCTCCTGGATGCGGAGATTGTCCATCCGGCCATTATCCCAACACGGCAGCCTAAGATCAAGTATCGGCCCCGATTCGCCTTCTCTTTTTTCCTTTGGCTCCGCGGCCCCAATATTGTCCACTTCGAAAGGCACTTCTCAGCTACCACCGAACAAGCTAGTCAAGCGCACGGCTGCGACGAATGTTGAGGATGCGGGCCTCTCTAAGGGGCGGGGGTCGAGGACTCAGATGACATTGCGAAGGCCCGCGACGAGTCATCAAAGATCAGCTACCCTACAGCATCTAAACCCAAAAGAACTACCCTCGCCCCCAAACACTTCCGTTAACTACCAAAAGAGATCTCGAGCCAATACAATAGGAGGCCAGCAGCAGAATGTCATCTCAGGTGTTGTAAAGGAGGAGCGGTCGAGGTGGAAGTCATTTTGGCACTCAAAGCTTTCCCAAGCCATATCAAGAACAACCTCAACACGAGGTGTTGATGGTAGTAGCGACCAGCCTATAGGGCGACGGGTTCGCCTTGAGCCGTCGCTCGCCCAGGTTTATCTTGTTACGCCTAATAAGCTCATGATGAATGGATCGCTACACGCATCAAATGGGGTTCATAGACGTGATCCCTGCTCCCGTACTAATATCCAAGACAGTCCCAAAAGCAGCCTTCGGGGTTCCGAAAACGAGTCAGATCCTACAGAGATAGAACAGCGTAAGCGGCCAGCTTCCGTACAATTCAGCCCACCCACGAATTGGATGGCAAGAACAAGCAGTCTGAGGCGTAATAAAAGGGCAAGCGAGATACCGGCAAGCGATGATAGGCGCCTATCTGCGCCAATTGCTGATTCAATTTCAATACAAAGTGGCGAAGGTATAATTCCCAATAATGTTAATGGTGCAGAGTTCAGTCAAGCTGAGGCCGACCTTGCTGCTATCTTCCGCCCGCCAGGAAAGTGTCGTGGCCTGCCACCCCCACCCCCACCCTTGTCACCTCTTTCGAGCTTCCATCCGGATATAAACTACCTTGCCTCCTCATCTTCAGCTCCGCCAGGTCGACTCGACTCAGCTGTAGTTGGGCATACAGTATCATCGAGGGTTAATTCCCAAGGATCCTACGCCCGAACCTTGGAGCGTGCGTCCACCGTTGGGAGTTCTGAATATCAACGCGGTTTTACCTCTGGCGATGATGATGATACCGACTTCAAAACCGATACACCATTTGACTCCTTTAGGACGGTGGCCTCTGGTCGTAAGCAAGGTCTTGATAGTCCGTTAGAATCCATGTTTGACGAATCTCCCCCCGGCGCTGTGGGCAGTAATAATAAGCCGAAACGACTGTCAATTCAGGAGATTCTTGGGCCATCGTTCGATGGTGGTGACAAAATTACGGAAGAGGATGAGTCCGCCTCTACTTCTGTACGAGGACCATATGAGGAATTAGAAGTACCCTTTTGTGCGGCAGACATGCGGAATGATAGCAAACCCGTTCAGGGGCTCATGCCTCAAGGTTTGCCAAGGGATCAGGACGACTGTCAGTTAACCTTGGATGATGACGATGACGATGATCTAGAGTGGGCAAGAGAAGCTGAGGCGGATATTTATAATGGCTTATCACCGCCTGGTTCCATGAATTCTCGGCGAGTTAATCCCAATCTTCGGGCAACCGTGGAGGGGCCCGGTACTAATTCCAAGCACGGTGTACCCCCTGACTCTGCCATTGGACGGCCCCGGAGCACCATCTTCGACTGGACGGAGCCGTCGCTTCATGACAGGCGGGACCAAAACGGCCTTACTTACCGCCCTAAAACTGTCCACGGAAAGCAAGGTATTGATTTAAGGGGCGGCCGATCGGCCAGCCGCAAAGGCCCTGTAGCAGCTCATGTGCGAAGCCAAAGTGTCCCACTCGTTCCGGATCCACCTGAAACTGCAAAGTCGGTTCCCAAGTTTGGCACGTGGGGCTTAGGACACAAGAATGTCAGTGAACATTGGGACGATGACTTTGAATTTGAGGAAGATGCTGGATCGATAACAGGTCCGGTTAAGGACAATAGGGACAATCAGTTCTCGATGCTTGTTCCCGCATCGATCCAAGCAACACAACCAACAGTGAAGGCACATTCTGGCCAGATCCGAGAGCTGTCTCTCTTAGTTAATGACTTGAAGCGACTCTGTCGCCTGGGCCATGAGATGGGCATGCTAGCTAGCCCATCTTCAAGATTATGGCATGAAGCGGAAGGCATTATAGCCTTAGCTTCTCCGGACGAAGAGACAGGCGCAGCAGACGATAGAATAGCTGACGACTTTGACTCTGCTTTTCTTGATGAGCGATTCACTGCTCAGGGATTTGATGGCGCTTCTCTTAAGGCCCAAAAGAGCCCGTGGAGTCAAAATGCATCTTCGCATCACCAAGGTGTCTTTTCACCCGATGATATTTTTGGTACATGGGGCACCAACACAGAGGAAGGGGTTACTGTTGACCGACCCAGGACCCCCGAGAATGCCATTGTGGAGCACCGCTCAACAAGCCTTGGGAGGTCCGTTGGAGAGGCGATGCGCAAAAGCCCTACGGTGTCCGATATTGATGATGGCTATGACAATCTCGAAACCAATAAGCGGTCTAGAGGCAAGCTGAACTTCGATACGAATAGCCTTAAGGAACTGGTCAAGCGTGCTGGTGATTTGCGAGACAGCCTCTCTGAACTTGTCCGCCGGGAAGACCCCGTCACGCAAAGCCCGGGATGGACGCCCAAACATACAAGAGCTGATGGCAGTCCAGCATTCACACGTGTCTTTGACGAGCCGACGTCAAGCCCCGCGGGGCATGGCGCCCATAATCAAAAGCCAGCTCCTGGCAGCACATCGATCAGCACGTCGCCGTCAAGCCGAATGAGCCGACGGATGCAGGTGATGACTGCCAGTTGAACAGGCTCAAACCCAACCAAGCGCGGTGTCTCGACTTGTGTTCATTCCCGCCACACATGGAGTAGTTCCAACAGGAACTGTGTATATGTAAAGATATCTGTTTCACATGCATAGCGCCGGGTTCGTTTTGAGCTTTCTGGGCGTTCCCCCACCACCGGCGTGGAGCGCGCTTCTCCAGTCTAGATAATCACAAAGACCGACCGCATGTCGCAACGAAGAAACGTACAATGTCGACGAAAAAAAAACAGAAATGGTAATGAGGTGTCACCGCCACTCTAGCTTGGCATGTCTTTCTGTTGCGTTGGACAGCCTGGATATCTCACGATGCTAATGGCGGGGGTTTTCAGAAAACATCACGGCAACAACTGCATTCTTTCCTGTTATTCTTTTCTGTCGGTCTCACATCAACGGGCGTTGGGGAGTCACAGGCCCATCTACTGCCCGGTTGATTTCGGGGCACGGATGGGGTCTAAAAGCTCAAAAAGAGATCGCATCCTATAGAACCATGGAGAGTAATGAATACGAATTAATGATTCTGGCATTCTAGTCTAGCACCATAGGCCCACACGACAACGAAGAATCTGATGTTAGGAACGAGAGAGACACGGTTGATGCGAATGAGAGAATGTTGACACCTAGGTACAAACGTACTTTGCTGGGTCCTGACTGTCTGGTGTTTTGTGAAGACGCAATAGGTACTTACCTACACAGACGCTTATCCATCAGGCGAGAGGGTTCCCTACACTTGCAGATGAATTTCTTTGAAGTTTAGACTCAGCAGTACACTTGGTGCATTATGTAACTACATGCCAGGCATGAATTAATTGGTAGTCCGATAGGCATTAAGACTGATGATACAGTAACAGAGAACTGCTGTGGTGTTCCGTAGCAACAAATGACATTGCAAACGTGCTGTACCTGCCTATGCCGTGTGTCTATGTACCTAGATACAGTCCGTCCAGTCCGTATGCATACCGGCGCTACGGTATCTCGCGCAGTGAAAAAGGGGGGGAAGTGGGAGCGGTTGAATGAGGATAGAAAGTTCGCCAATCATGAAGGGGAAAGTTGCCAAGCTTTGGGTTTGAGAGGGGCTAGGCTGATTTTGGGTTGGTTGACTGACGCGGGGTCCCCATCGGTTCTTGATGAAATTTCGAGTTGATGTTTAGGTACTTCACTCGTATCTCTAGGCAGGCTTGAGGAACTCTTGTTGAAATGCTCTTCTTGAAATGCCATTGAGTTGTGGCAGAAACAACCTTATACACTGCCCTGGATTTCCTTGCTCGCTCTTTAAGCATGTATTTAAGCTGTTAAGCTGTGTGGTGGTCACTCAGTGCTGTGGATGGGTACCTGCAGCCTACAGGTGCTACCGGTAACCTTGCTGCGCTATAGGGGCACTGACAGGTAGGTACCTACCTAGGGTACCTAAGGTACAGGTACCGGTAGGCAGTCGACGCGTACAGCGCTCAGTGTTGTGCATGCAGCCGGCCGTGCTGGCTCTGTCTGATTGGTGCATTGGAGGGAACCCTTCTGCTGCTGACAGCTGCCACCGGCTGCCCGGCACCATTTTATAGTGCGGTCATAGCGCGTGCCCGCTGTACTGTACTATGGGTACCTCCTCCGCCGCCCTCCTCCATCTCCATCTCCTACCTACACTAACAACACACCGCTCCATTTCCTCTCCTGTCTCTTAAAACCTCTCCTTTCTTCGTCAACTGCTACCACCACTACTACCTGACCTTCTTCCACCCTGTCTTCCGCGCTTGACAGATCCTCTTTACTCGAGTCCGTATACTAATAACATCAGTCCCTTAATCGTCAAGATGCGTGAGATTGTGAGTCCTCGCCCCTTTGTTTACTTTGCTACCCATCCAGCTCGGTCAATTTTCTTGCTGCCCGAACCCCAGAACGCGTCTCCATCCATCTATACACAGCCTTTTCCATAGTACATCACGAGATGGTTCCCTACAAACAACGCAGCTGGCTTTGCCATCTGTCTACGAAGTCACGAAATATTCTGCTGGAATTCCGCTAACCGTGTTTGCTTTTCTGCGTCTGTAGGTCCACCTCCAAACCGGCCAATGCGTAAGTCGCGCCTCCAAGACTCCCATCTCCATCCGAGTCTTACAGGGTGATAGGGTAACCAAATCGGTGCTGCTTTCTGGCAAACCATCTCCGGCGAGCACGGTCTCGACGGCAATGGCGTGTACGTACACGACCCCTATTAAATGAGGGAATGACGGAACGGTCGACTAACAGACCGGAAACAGTTACAGCGGCACCTCCGAGCTCCAGCTGGAGCGCATGAGCGTATATTTCAATGAGGTACGCGAACTACCTAGCCATGTCAGCCTCGCCTGGGAGGGAACATCATTCTAACGCTGTCGGGTTTCCTTTAGGGCGCAAACAACAAGTACGTCCCCCGTGCCGTCCTCGTCGACCTGGAGCCCGGCACCATGGATGCCGTCCGGGCTGGCCCTTTCGGTCAGCTCTTCCGACCCGACAACTTTGTCTTCGGTCAGTCCGGTGCCGGCAACAACTGGGCCAAGGGTCATTACACCGAGGGTGCTGAGCTAGTCGACAACGTTCTCGATGTTGTTCGTCGCGAGGCTGAGGGCTGCGATTGCCTCCAGGGTTTCCAGATCACCCACTCGCTTGGTGGTGGTACTGGTGCCGGTATGGGCACTCTGTTGATCTCCAAGATTCGCGAGGAGTTCCCTGACCGCATGATGGCCACTTTCTCCGTTATGCCCTCTCCCAAGGTCTCGGATACCGTCGTCGAGCCGTACAATGCCACCCTCTCAGTCCACCAGCTGGTTGAGAACTCGGATGAGACCTTTTGCATTGACAACGAGGCTCTCTACGACATCTGCATGCGCACATTG
Organism: Xylariaceae sp. X802; assembly: GCA_028637635.1. Lineage (NCBI taxonomy): Eukaryota > Fungi > Ascomycota > Sordariomycetes > Xylariales > Xylariaceae > Xylariaceae sp. X802. The sequence continues at coordinate 1,009,622 of JAJFDH010000001.1, read as the reverse complement.
AAGCTATCTAACCCCTCTTACGGTGACTTGAACCACCTTGTCTCCGCTGTCATGTCTGGTGTCACTACTTGCCTGCGTTTCCCCGGCCAGCTGAACTCGGATCTACGCAAATTGGCTGTGAATATGGTGCCCTTCCCTCGTCTGCACTTCTTCATGGTCGGCTTCTCTCCTCTGACCAGCCGTGGTGCTTACTCTTTCCGCGCTGTCACCGTTCCCGAGTTGACCCAGCAGATGTTCGACCCCAAGAACATGATGGCTGCTGCCGACTTCCGTAACGGCCGTTATCTGACCTGCTCTGCTATCTTGTAAGATCTTCCCCGTCTCTCTCCGCACAGTATATGGCTAACTTAATCTTTGCTAGCCGTGGCAAGGTTTCCATGAAGGAGGTTGAGGACCAGATGCGTCACGTCCAGAACAAGAACTCGTCTTACTTTGTCGAGTGGATCCCCAACAACGTCCAGACCGCGCTCTGCTCTATTCCTCCTCGTGGCCTGAAGATGTCCTCCACCTTCGTGGGTAACTCGACAGCCATCCAGGAGCTGTTCAAGCGTGTCGGCGAGCAATTCACCGCCATGTTCCGACGCAAGGCTTTCTTGCATTGGTACACCGGTGAAGGTATGGATGAAATGGAATTCACCGAGGCCGAGTCGAATATGAACGACTTGGTTAGCGAGTACCAGCAGTACCAGGATGCTCGCGCTGATGAGGATGACGAAGAGTACGATGAGGAGCAGCCCGTTGAGGAGGAATAGATGTCACCCTCTGCTGAACCTATCACGGAGTAATGACTTGGCTTGAACAAATTCTAGGTGTTGTGCCAAAGTCTTGGGCTGAGTAGCATCCCCTGACGGCTTACCAAACCCGTCTTATTCAGACCTGGAAAAAAACCAGTATTTGTCGTGTAAAGAAATCGATCAAGTGTGACACCGGCCGTTTCTCCTGCGGTTTGTTACATACTTATGTATTCGATGTCTGTATGGTGCAAAAGGGTTGAGCAATTAATTATTCATTGTCTGTAGTGACAGGAAAAATGAAGAGTTCTTGTACTACTAGTAGTTTTATTATTGGGACGCTCTGCTTGGTCCGGATTCTAGGTAATTCATTGAGACTTGACTTGTTCGTGGATGTCGTTTTTCCGACGAGGTTGTAGGGGGGACTTTGGGGTTTTGCATGCATCTAGATATGGTTGTTTGTTGGCATGAGTATGATTTGAAGTTTTCTTTCGTTGGTTATTGGTGAATATTTTTGTCTTGGGTCTATTTACATGGCCTCCTTTTCGTCTTCGTTTTTCTGTTTTGGGGCTGCTTATTTATTGCGCAGTGTTTTAACACATTGACTACAGATCTGGGGAATCACGCTCCAGTATAACACTCGCGACATTACATCACCAGTCCGGTGCAGCACCACACCCGACAGCCACCGGCGTGGCAGAGTGGTTATCCAAGGGCCGCACGCCTACCTTCTTGGCCCGGCGCCCCTTGAACCCGATCCTCCGGTCCAGCTCGGCGAACTCGCCGGCCGACGACGCGCGCTCGGCTTCGCCTTTCTTCACTTTCCACCGGGCTGTGCCGAGCTCGGCGTCGAGCTCCTCTACGGGCGGCAGCTTGATGTACACGAGGCCGTCGGCGTGCTCCTCGGCTTCGAACGTGGCGATGGATAGCGTCGGGTCCGTCGTGCTGGCGCCGGAGGTCAGGTCGAAGTGCCGCTTGTGGTAAGGGCAGGCTACCCAGGGAGTTCTAGAGGAACCGCAGGGTTCCTTCGTCGCGATGTTGATTGTTGGCTTTTCGGAGGGGGAGATCGGGAGGGCCGGCGCGTCCTCTAGCCCGATCAGACCCTCGGAGAGCGCGAAGGTCCGCTTGTGCGGACACATTTGCTGCGTGGCGTAGTACTTCCCCCGAATGCGCCACAGGGCGAGCTGCGTGTCGCCGCGCTTGATGCTGGCGGAGATGCCGCTTGGCGTGTTGTCGGCGCCGGCGAAGTAGCTCGCGTCGATGACGGGTTGCCAGGCAGTGCTGGACCAGCGGGCCCTCAGGCCCTTGAAGTCGTCCGTCGCGGCCTCGGCGGGCCAGAGCACGGGATGGCTCTGCCCGCGATCCTGCTCCACCTCGATCGTCTCGAGCGTCTCCTTCGTGTTGGCGAATTGCTGGAACTTGGATGCTATTGCCGGGTCTTTGACGGCCTCGGCCCATTCGTCGAAGAACGAGTCTACGAGCTCTTGCATTTGCGACTCGAGCGCTGCGCAGATCCCGAGCTTGTCTTCTAGGATCACTTCTTTTAGGTACGCGAGTCCGCCGGGCAGGGCCTCTAGCCAGCGCGCCGTGCGCTGCAGCTTGTCTGCCGTCTGGATGTAGAACATTAAGTACCGGTCCAAGATGGGGATCACTTCGGACGGCGGCACGTTTTTGACGAGGAGATCGGCGTGTCTTGGGGTTGCACCGCCGTTGCCGCCCACGAAGATATTGAAGCCCTTTTCCGTGGCGATGAGGCCGAAACTTCAGGGGGTCGTCAGCATACTTGAATATGGCTAAAGGAAAAAGGAGAAAAGTTGGGATTAAAGGGGGAAGGGGCTAATACTCTTTGCCCTGAGCCTCGGCACATTCGCGCACGCAACCACTGACACCTCCTTTCAGCTTGTGAGGACTGCGGATACTCTTATACCGCTCCTCGATGCGAACGGCCAATCCTACGCTATCGCCGACACCATATCTACACCACGTGCTGCCGACGCAGCTCTTGACGGTACGCAGCGACTTAGCGTAGGCATGGCCCGTCTCCATGCCGCCCTCGCCGAGGATCCTCCAAATATCAATCAAGTCCTGCTTCTTAGCCCCGAACAGGTCGATGCGCTGCCCGCCGGTGATCTTGGTGTATAAGCCGTACTTCTTGGCCACCTGTCCAATCACGACCAAATGGTCGGGCAGGATCTCTCCGGCGGAGACCCGCGGGATGACCGAGTACGTGCCGTTCCGCTGGAGGTTGCCTAGCCATCTGTCGTTCGTCTCCTGGAGGCCATGGAGCGGCTTGTTCATGACGTGCTTGTTCCACAGCGACGCGAAGATGCTCGCAACCGCCGGCTTGCAGGTCTCGCACCCCTCGGATTCCTTGTTGTTGCCCGCCTCGCGCATGACATCCGCGAGCGTCAGGAGCTTCTTCACCTTGATGATGTGGAACAGCTCCGCGCGGGAATAGTTAAAGTGCGCACAGACGTAATTCTTGACCTCGGCGCCCATCTCCCGCATCACCTTGTTGAAAATACTCGTCACGAGGGGCATGCAACCCCCACAACCCGTCCCGGCCTTCGTGCACGCCTTGACCTCGCCGACGGATTTGCACGCGCCCTCCTTGGTCACCTTGACGATGTCGCCTTTGGAAACGTTGTGGCATGAACAGATCTGCGTGTCATCGTCGAGGTCGTCAGCCCCGTCATCCCCTTCCTTCTTCGCACCTAGTATTAGTTCGTGCGGTGGCGCCTCGAGTTCCTTTTGGTTCTTGACCATGGGCACCAGCCTGACATAGTCAGTCGTGTCGCCTATCATCATGCCGCCGAGCAGAAACTTCCCATCAGCGGTGAATATATACTTCTTATACACCTGCGCGAACGGGTCCTTGTACACGAGCGACTGGACTTGCGGCGCCGACTTATTGCCGGCTGGATCCGACGTCTTCTTTCGTGTTGCCTTTGCGGGTAAGGATTTGGGGCCGTCACGGTCCGCGAAGAAGTCGCCGAAGCTAGCCACGTCGACGCCGAGGAGTTTCAGCTTCGTGCTAAGATCCGGCCGCTTGAAGGACCTTGGTTCGTGCAGTTTGGCCTGCGTGAGGTTGAAGGATAGGACGTCGGCCATTTCGACGCCCGGGGCGATGAGCCCGAACGTCTGGTTCTCCCAGCTGGCGCACTCGCCGATGGCGTAGATATCCGGGATGCTCGTTGCTAAGTCATTACCCACAATAGCACCGCCGCTCCGCTCTGAGCACAAAATGCCTGTTTTCCGCGCCAGTTCGTCTCGGGGCCACACACCGATCGCGAAACAGATGGTTGAGCAGTCTATCTCCTCGCCATCTTCAAACATGACACCCGTGACACTATTATTAGCATCCGTCTTGATCCTTGTGACCCTCTTCTTCAGCAGAACGTCGATCCCCAGAGCCGTGACCTTCTCAACGACAAGGTTCCCGGCTTCGGAGTCAAGCTGACGACTCAGCAGCCATTGATTCCGCTCGATCAGCTTGACCTTCTGGAAGGACTTCAGATCCATCATGGCGGCTGCGGCTTCCAGCCCGAGAAGACCGCCGCCGACTACGGCTCCCACCGTGCCCTTGCGGGCCTCGCCGAACTCTATTAGCTTCTGCAGGTCTTCGATCGTGCGATAGACGAAGACGCCAGTTGCATCATAACCCGGCGTAGACGTCGGCAAGATGGCGTTGGAGCCTGTGGCGAGCACTAGGATATCATAGGCAACGACGTCGCCATTAGCACAGGTCACCGTCTTACCCGCGGAGTCGATATCCGTGACTCGCGTGTCGATATGATAGCGAAGCTGTTCCTCGGAAGCGTATTTCTCATACTATGCATTGGATTCCCCTGTTAGTGGCAGTGGACTCAGATAATCAGAATACGTGGGAGATATCATACCCATTCCCGCGGATTCAAGTACAGGTTCTCGACTTTCCTATGGTCGAAAAAGCTCGTCAGGCCGACGCGGTTATACGCCAAGTGCGGCTCCTCGCCGATGGCTATGATGTCGTACTCGCGGCCCCTGGCGTCTAGCTTCAGAACCTTTTCTCTGCGAGGCGGGTATGCGGTCAGCTTCTGTCATCGCTCTCATCGTGATACCGTTATATATTACGAACGTGCTCACATGAAAGCAATGCCAACCATGCCCAGGCCGACGACAACAAGTCTCGTCCTCTTTTCAACCGCCATCATGTCGCGGATCGCCGCTAGGTGCGAAGTCTATCACGTCTGGGTGTTTACGGTGATCCTGTAGGGTCACTAGAGTATAAGGGAAGAGGGCGGACAGAAAAATCAACAGTCCAAGGGGCAACATTCACAGGTAGATCTTAAAGCCAGAATACATATAATACATGTGGGATGTGGCGTATGTACGAGGGGGTTTTCCGATAGACAACTGAGGGAGATGAGAAGCCAAGTGCTTTTGTTGGTTGGTTGCACGATATGGCTCGACGTCATTAGATACCGTGATCTATTACGATCCCTTAGTACGATCCATGTTCGCTTGGTGGGATCAACCCACTGCGCGAACGTCTACATGGCTGGCACGATAGATAGTGGTTACGGCCTCAATGGTATCAGATACCGAGTTTCGCCGCGGCGACGCGATACGTCGTGAGCGGATGCGGCATATTCGGCATGGCAAGCCGGCGGTGCGGATCGGCTCTAGCTCGGGATTCAACGAGCCAATTGGGGGTCTGCGTTGCTATCAGCGCTCACAGACCGCGGAGATACTTAAATCCTTGGTTTGCCAGTAGCCCGGAGGTTCATGGCGAGGAAGATATCCTCCTAATCTATCTCCTTGCGACGGGGTGAGATGAGCTTGATTTCGTGCAGACAACAGATGACATTTCCCGCACTTCTCATTGGCTCGGCGCCCAAGCACTAACCGGATCCTTTTCTGTTCGCTCATCGACGTACATGATGCACTCGGGTTACTAATCCGAGTGAGCAGAATTGCGAACGTCCCTAATATTCCCGGTTAAGTACGTCCCGTAGTTGTACGATGGCGACAACCTGTAGAGAAGCAAGAAAAGCCGTGCCTCTGTATCGAGTATCGACTGCTGAGACCTCTTAAGCGCTGCTGAGAGCGGCTGTCGTGCTGGTCGGCTCTTGTTCTCTGACATACCGGTAGGTCATGATCGTGTCAACTAGTTGTTTCGCCTATATTTCCAGAACGACCGAAGAAGCAGTACCTATTACAATGTAATAATAGTTGGCTGCGTCGTCATCGTCTCGTCAACCTCCGTGGCCGCCCCGTGACAATTAATTCACGCATGCTGTGAGGCAAGTCCCGTGCATTTCAGGGCCGAACAAAGGCGCGCTGTAAGCGACCGTCAGCACGCAGACGCTGAGGGATAGACGCATGACTTGGAAACCTATAATTAGACTAGCGAAAAGCCTTTGTTTTATTTGTTCCTTTACCCTCTCAGACCCGTCCCCTGAAATGCCGATAACATTCAAGCTTTACCTGGTGCTCCGTGATAGGATTAGAGCAAAGACGGATAACATGGTGGGAACTGGACAACAGCCAGGCCTGTCGAGTTCGCTTTGCCACTCCTTTGGTCAAATGGCATTGGGTCATATGTTATCGCGCCGGAATAATCACAAGGGCGTATTCTTATGGCGCGGCGTTCGGTCGAAGTCCGAAGCCATCCGTCAACCGTTTCAGATAAGGTCAGGACATCGACATCCTGGCCCTCCGGCGAAGAAGAGGAAGATGCCTCTCTGGTGTAAGTGCTTAAGTATTAGCCACTGATTAGTGAGAGGTAGTCGGAAACAATTACCGCGAAGGCGATTTATATCCGCGAGAAAAGCCCCAGCAGTAAGCCTGTGCGTTGAGTTTGTTCCCAGACCCAATCCGTTCAAAAGGTCCAGTCGTGATATGTAGTTGAGATGCGAATAGTCGTCCGTGTCGCCCCGGCGTGACATCACATTATCCTTCAGATGTAAAGTACTTCAACCAACGGCGCAATACGTTGAAGCTTAGACATAATGATCACTGTATCAGCAGACAGCATCGGTTCGCTGTTTGTCCTTCGGTCTCTGGTGAAGACAGCGGAATTAAGTTGTACAAAGCCTCCCCCAAGTAGCTGAAGGGTACCAAATCCCGGGAACGGGCTTGGGGCCTAGACGCGAAACCAGGAGGTTTCGGCTTTTCGCAAAGTCGGGAGCCATATTGCCCCGAGCTGAGTTCGCGGGGTCGTTGAATGCGAGGCAAGACATGTCATCTTCTGCTGTCGACATCGGGAGATGGCGCGACCGTGATCTGATGGGAGATTTGGCAGAATTGGCGGTGAGGGCGAGTGAAGGCTCAGCCTGACCCAATAGAGCGAAAGAAGCAGGCGGTACTTTTTTAACTATTCATTCATTCGAAACGATCTGCTTCGCATGGCGGTCCTTGACGGAAGCTTACGGTGAAAAAGTACACTATTAGACGAAGCCTGTCTCTTACGTATGAGGTCGTACCTGGCCAGGTCCAAGTTGGGGGGACCGAACCTCGATAGGCTGATCGCACCACCAGAACGATAACTACCGGTACCCCAAGGGCCTCAAACTACTAGGATAGTTACATATTCCATACTAACCAGGTAACTATCTAGGTACCTACCGGCAGACCAAGATGGTGAACCGCTCGGGGCCGCACTTCTATGCGACCCAAACACCGTAAAGTTCTGGTAACTGTATGTAGGTACACGTGTTCGAAGGTTGGCAACAAAGAACAGACACAGTTTTAATAATAAGTGATAATAAAGTGAGTGGAGGCGGTTCACCAAGAGTTACGCACGGGATACATATGTAGGTCCTGTAGCGGTGGTGTTTGCCTCCTGGGGCCAAAAGGGAAACGTTCCAGAAATCCCGACAGAACAGCTGTGCCGCAGACAAACGCCATGCGGCTCGGCGGTGGCGATTCGAAGGAGGAAAGGCACCTGTCAGATCAGGCGTTGGATCGCGAAGTCGACGCAAAAGCGGTCAGACAACCCCGGCTAGGCTTTGGGGGATTTCCTTCTGGAAGTCCTGTGGAAGCATTCTATAAACGGATGAACTTCTCAGGATTTCCATGCGGTAACCTAGCGCGCCTCCGCTATAGTGTAGGTACAGTGTGCAGCGCATTGCTCCCGTTGCTCGGCCTGTGGCCCCAGTCCGCCGGCCGGGGGTATCACTCCTCTGTAAGCCCCTGTCGATGTGCTCGAGTTGGTCGTCTGGCCGAGCAATGCGGCTGGCCGAGGAAATGAGTACAAACATTCGTTCTGGACTGTTATTACGCCACGATGCGAGGAGACGTGGTTTATAAACGCCCTGTCAACAATCCCAAGATCGAGTGCAACCTTACTGTCGCGCACAGTACCTAGTTGTAGTCTTGGCATGACGACTTCTTTGGCCGCGAATAGCCGGTTCGCATTCTGCCCAAGTTGCTACCGGATAACGTAGATAGTCAGATCTTTCCTCATTCATATGGGACCTGTCGTACCGTTAAGTTTAGATGCTCGACAAAAGGAGCGTGCATAGCAAATCTGACCGATCTGTGCAAGTAAATGCGTAATGTAACACTATGACTAAATACTTCATACACATCGCAAATCCCATCGGCGTTAGTGTTCATTGAGACTTGCGTAAGCGCGCAGATCACTATCTAGTGTACATAGGAGTGATCCGAGACGCCTAGACATGATACTTTGGCTGCCGTGGTCTAGGGCACCACCTGGGTAAGGTGTGATGGTTGTGATATAATTACAAGATGCGATTCCAGCCCAGATTAATAATAACAGCAATGAGTAAGCCTGTTCAAGAGAGAACGAATTCTGCATCTGACCATCCGGCGTCGGCGTCGCACCGGGAAACCTTCCACCGCAGAGGAATGGATGCCCTTAGTCCTTAATGCATGCTGAAGTGTCAGTATAAGTAGAGATGTCTCAGTTGTACGTGCCCGTAAATAGAAACACAACCCACAAACTTTCGGTCAAAGAATATTCGCCTATCGCCGACACATTACATATCCATCAATCGCATTTGAATTGTCCCAACCTCCATTCGGTTAGGAGCTAACTATCTCCGTCAGGTCAGCTCAGCGGGTGTTACCCAGCTGCCAAATGCGACGAAATTCTATTCTCGATCGTCCGGACTCGAAATGATCTGTTGCTGTGGAACTAGCCGCGACAGCCTCACCACCCAGCTCGGTTGTGGATAACGGCGTCAGTACTTTTGTACCTAAGGACAACGTGCTGCCTGCAGTTGGCTGAAGACACTGCTTGTCCCGAGTCAGCTCAGGACCCGATGTGCATCAACAAGTATCATAGTGGCCGCTGTCTGATGCACCACGTGATCCGGATGCTTGTCAAGTTGTTAACCTAGGAAGTCTGTTTCCTCAAACCCGGCATAAACCCCATCGAAGCCGTCGGTGTGCGTAAGTTCGCGCCCAACGAGTCGGCTCACTGGGATTTGTATGGACGTGCTGTACTTCCTTCCGAGAAGTGTGGCGTGTTAGCTGTGCCCATTGATCCTCTTAACAGGCATTATTAATAACCGTTGGCAAGCATCTCACTTCGTAACATGTCGCTAGATTCGATTTCAAGACTGCTCGCATGGATGAAGATATGTGCGTAGTAGACCGCGATTGACTGAATACGACAAGTTATAGTACATACCTAAGCCGAATTTTGGCAACAGCCGATCTCCGGTGCGTGTGAACCGGGCTGGTCGGATTGCCGGCTCTCCACATGGCTCACACGTGGAACTCTTCCACGCAGAAGGTAGATACCTACCGGTAGGTAGCAGAAGATCTGAGGATGCTACGTCCTACTGCTACCTATGTATCGACTAGGTACGTCCGTATACTATGTACTCCCTCTAGGGAGGTATAGCTGGTGGATAGGAGTTATTAATACGCAGTATAACGTTGCCAGGGAGCTTTCAAGAGGATCCGGGCTAGCATTCCGCATATGTCCATGATGGCGTCTACCTAAACCACTGCACAATTTACAAAGGCTTCGAGAATGAGATTCCCATAGGACCCGTGCTGACCACACCTACCTAGTCTGCCCGATCCATTGGTGCGATCCCACCTACCTAGTTATCTGGATCTGCGGAAGGCCCGAGGAAACTAGATGCGACGGAGACACCAACGTAGTGCAACATGGCCGATGCAAGGCATACCAACTGCTATACCTACGATGTAAGCACTTACTGGTGTGGCGCGCATGGATTGAGAACATCGGTGCATAACGAAGTGTCGTGACCACCTTGGATTGGGCGGTCTATACTAACAACTGCCCATTCAAGTCATGTGCTTCCTCTTCTGTTCAATTTCATGTAAGGCATGGTCCAACTACCTATACGAATATCAACTTGGGCCCCAAGTTCTACGAATTAGAGGTAGTTCTGTACGAGCACATAAGCGTTTTTCATGCGATGACCAGACCCGTAACGGCGTGGCGTGGCGTTCCAGGTAGAAGCCCAAACATCCCAAACCCGCCACGAGGTGCAGGCGCATAATACCTAACAAAGCTAGCGATGATGGTTTCTTGAGAATTACATCATGGTGTGTGTTCTCCAGGCGTCTGTTTCAATACATCCTTCGTGTAAACGGCAGATCGCTGCGACTTCAAGCCATAATATACTTCGTACAATCACGTAATCAATTGAGCGTCACAGTTTCTGGATCCAGGCCATATTGTTGCTGAAACTGTTGTTGCTGTTAACTACAATACCTAGGTAACCGGACGCCTTTTTACACAACACCCGACAGCGCACTTATTCCATATAGGTACCGGTAGGAGATAGGAAGACAGGCACACCACCTTTTACTGTAAGGCCATTCAATCCCTGCAAAGTGCTAATAGCCGGCTATATTTAGCATGGTCTTCCTCAACACCAAGTAGGTATAACCCTACATAGTATCCCGCATGCAAACGTAGTGTAAATTGGAGAAGCCAACTGCAGGCTGCCGCGATAGGCCGCAATAGGCCTTAAAACTATAATTTGAATCCTAACGCTTCTAGAAGCATAATAAGGTTGTTCTAAGGCCTTCGGCGAATGAGAACGTTATTACGGAATGTAGTGTAAACTGTAAAGTCTGCCTACTTAGCTTCCACATGCGCAGCAGTTTGTCGTGCAGGTACCTAGTAGTGGTACAATACCTGCCTGAAGGCAAACGACGGATTGGGTTGAGTTTTGCACAGGTGATTGGGCATCTGAGCTGAAACGGGGTTTAGTGGTTGTGCCCTGATTCGCCTTGCAACTTCCCGGGTTGCTGACCACCTGAGAACAATTCAATTTATTAGTACGAAGTATGTAGCGGAAAACTAGCCCGTACTCCCCATCGTTGAAATACTGGGTAGTAGCAATTCTTTGCGCCACCATTGTATACGGTCCAGACATAAGATGCCTACAGCAAGAGTCTTAACCAGAACAGCGACGGAATGTCTCGTTACCAGAACCACAGCCAGAATTATCTTGGTACACCACAGCAGTTGGTAAACCACCTCACACGCCTCACAAAGGTACCTACCTATACTAGCGCGATACGTAATAGGTAGACTGGAGTGTACGAAGCACATTATGTACTTGTTGCCTACACTACATTCGGATGCGCTAAGGGAACCCTGCAACTCGCCAACTCCTCCTATGCACATTGCGGATGCATCACGACCATCTCAAGTTTCTGCTATCTACCTACCGGTACCTGCCTAGCGTTCACCGTTTACGAAAATATAATATGCGCACTACTACTATGTAGGTACTATCACCTCTGCGAGCGTGCGCTGCTCCGCGTACTGGTGCAGATGTCATGTGTGTAATCAGCATGTGTGCTCTGACTGGTATATAGCGCCTGTGCTACTTCGTACAAACCATAATCAAGCTGCCGGATGAATTACCTAATCCCACGTTTTGCACGTACACCACGTAGTAGCATGCCGCGTGGTGGGATACATGGTACATAATGTACAGTGCTGTATGCGGAAAGGCCAAGGCGGTCCTGGTAAATTAACAAGTAGATCCCTTGTAGGAGTACACGGCCCCTCCACGTCTGTACCTGACCCCGTACCGTGACCCAGCTGATTTTAGCCAGGGCACGGGCTACGGCCAGGGGCCTGGCACGCTAGAGAGGGGCGTCCCTGGCTTGTATCGGTACCTGGCGGCTGCGGGACCGCTTGTACCCATCCCTCCTTATTCCCTTTAGCTGCACAGCTTCTCATCGCTCTCACCGCGCATCTGCTAGATAGATACGGTAGGTATCACCCATTGTGACTTCTGCCCAGAGACTTTCTCTTTGTCTTCCATGCCTTCTCTCAACCTGCCCGTCAACAACAACCACCCTTTTACCACCCCAAGCCGCCGCATCTGCCAAGAGTCGAGCGTCCTCGTCACGGCATCCCGTACATAAGGCGAAAAGGCATCCGAGACGGCAGACAAATTACCTAACCCGTTCTACACACAACAAAGACATCTCCATCTCCGCATCAGCCTACCTACCTAGCCTGCCTATCTATGCCGATGTTCCATTAGTCTATACCGTTACAACTCTATTCTCCTGCCGGAACGGTAACAGCAAGGAAAGAAAGCACAGTCTCGTCGCCTTCAGCCCGGCAGGACAATCGCTTGGTGGAAGACTTGTCTACGAATTGCCCACACCGCTAACCGCGTACCAGCTGTGCTGTTGTTGCCGGTCTCTCACCCACTCTTGGGCATCCTACGTGGCATTGGCACAAGCAGATCATCCATGCTTACGCATTTCTCTCGTTCCACCTCTGCTGGAAACTGCCTCTCGTCTGGTCGCCGGATAGCCACTCCCTCCTTACCTAACCTACCGGTACAATACTTATTCCCATCGTCAGCCCCTGCTCTGCCCACTATCTAGTGTGCAACACTACATACGGATTTGATCAGCTGTCGGGTGGAGATCAGGTCAGGCTTGGCTAGGATCGTCAGCGGATAGATACCTCTTCCTACAACTACTCTACGCTACCTACCGCGCTTTGTCTTTATCTCTCTATCCACCTCTATCCGCGTCTCGTTCTCTTCTGCATCCCCACTCTGTCTCTCAAATTCTCCCACGCTGTCTCATGTCTTGTCCGACCTGAGGCCTCGAAAATCATTCTCACCACCATCGACGAATTGCCGCGCTCTATCGCCGCCGCGTCGAGTTCTAACCACCAAGGTTAGAACATCCGGTTCAGATGGGCAACAGCCAAGGCAAGCCCGTTGACCTCAACGGCGAGGGTATGTGATATCCACATCTCCAAGTGTCTTCACCTTCTCTTTCGGCCGTCTATCCTCCAGTCTTCTACAGAGAATATTCGACCTTCCGTCACGAAAAGCCAATTGGCCCATTCCTTGTTACTTTCCCCATCCATCCTCCTTCGAATCTTTGCGTACGCTAACCTATCTTGTTCTGCCTCATCTAGTTAACCTAAATCACTTTCGATTAATGCGAGTCGTTGGTCGCGGCGCCTTCGGTAAGGTACGAATTGTCGAGAGGAAAGACACAGGATTGTCGTTCGCTCTTAAGTACATCCGCAAAGATGAGGGTTAGTTCATCCGGATGCGCATTGCGCCTAGCCGTTACATGTCGAGTTGCTGAAAATCATTGTCCGCCCGTCTAGTTGTGCGATCCGAAAGCGTTCGAAATATCATTCGAGAACGGCGCATGCTTGAACATGTGAACCACCCCTTTATTTGCAATCTGCGCTTCAGTTTCCAAGATATTGAGTACATGTACGATTGATTCCTTATCCAACCGAACAGTTCACCACATTCTAAACCTACATTACTCCCTGGCAGGTACCTTGTTGTCGATTTGATGAGTGGAGGTGATCTGCGGTTTCACATCTCACGAAAGACCTTTACCGAAGAAGCCGTAAGATTCTGGCTATCCGAGTTAGCATGCGCTCTGAGATATATACACGCCCATGGCATTGTACATCGAGATGTAAAGCCGGATAACGTGTTGCTCGATGCTGATGGTCATGTTCATTTGACAGACTTCGTAGGTGGTCCCCGATCCTTTATTTCCTTTTCTTTTTCTGTTGCGCCAGTCAGCTAACATGGCGTCTCTAGAATGTAGCATCGGATATCGCGCCAGGAAAAATGCTCACAAGCAAGTCGGGCACCTTGGCCTATCTAGCCCCGGAAGTGTATGGTGGGAGAGGCTACGACGTGAGGGCAGACTGGTGGTCCCTCGGTGTTCTCTTTTACGAATGCATATACAATAAGGTCAGAAAATCCCGCGGCAGGTGATATCTTGGGACTGCGCTAACAAAACGTAGCGACCATTCGAGGGCAACTCAGAAACTTCGTTAACAAATGTCATCCTCCAAGCTAACGTCAAATTCCCCATAACTCAACCAGCTGTTTCGTTCAACTGTGTGCAAGCCATGAGCAGGGCATTGGAGTCAAATCCAGACTTAAGGTTAGGACATTCGTGGCAGGCATTCATCACAGATCCGTTCTTCTCCGCGATCGACTTCGATAAGCTAGAGGCGAAATTAATCGAGCCCGTTTTTGTCCCGTCAGCGGATAAGACCAACTTCGATGCTACGTACGATCTTGAAGAACTTCTACTAGAGGAGGCTCCCCTCGAGGCTCGAGCACGGAGACAAAAACCACGAGAGAAATTAAAAGACGATGCTACCATGAAAGAAGTCCGGGAAGAGGAACTCTATCGTATGATTGAACGGGATTTCCACTCATTCGACTATACAGTAGCAGCCTACAAGAAGTATGCGTTCGCATTGTCTCCCAACTTAGCTTCATCTAACTCTCTCGACAGGATCACGGCTTCTCAGGAAGGGGCAGCTAATATAGTAGCACCAAACGAGCAGGCGAACAACGTTCCTCAAGCTCCCAATACGCACAATGCGGCAGCAGCACCCTCGTCAACCAATGGGCATCGCCATATTACGCCCGACCCCAAATCTCAATCTTACTCGCAAGGCGACCATATGCTCAGACATCAGGGTCGTCCGCAGCCTCAAGTCACCCAACACATGCCACCGAATTATAAAGGAGCACAACAAACCAGGTTGACTCAATCACCTTCGGGTGGGGTGTCTTTCACCCTCGAAGGCACCGGAAGCTGGTCCGAACTAGCTCGCCAAGACAAGACGCTGCCCGCTGATGCTAATACCGTCGCTGGCGACGACAAGAGCGGAAGCTCCGGTGGCGTGTTTGGCATCTTTGGGCGGAAAAGGCGAGGATTTAGCCCCAAACCAAAGGAAAGAGGCGTCTTAGGGAAGGAGGGGGCACGAACAATCATCGGTTATCCTTGACTTTGCAGATGGGCCGGGAAGATGGATTTTGCCTGCGTCACGACTCAGTTACGAGTTAAGGGGCGACGTGATGTGACATACATTTGCAAGGGATGGGCTGGCACGATTTTCCCTTTATTTTCTCGCTTCCTTTTGTCCGTTCAGAGGTTCTTTACATGGAGATATACCCCTTTCCTTGGTCACTCCCATGATGGAGGGCGAGGAACGAAACATTTGTGTGAAGCATGCCAGGTGTTGGTCAAGTCCGGAAAGACGAAAAAGAGTACTTACGTAATGTGGCATATTAATTGCATATATATCTCATGGGGGAGGACTGGCTATGCCGGGCTTCCTCTTTGTTGCTTCACCAACGCTTTGGACGTGGTGAATTGTGATATGTGATGGCTTGGGAGTTTGTGGATTTGGTGTATGTTTTGGTACGCTAGTGGATTTGCGTATCGAGGCCGGATTTGATGTTGTGGGTTTAACATACCTATGGCCTACCGAGAATGGAATATGTTATAGTAGTCGTAGTCTGGTTGTTGATTGGAATCCGTGTTGCTTGTTTGGGACTTGACTTCAAGGATGGAGTCGGATTTCTTGGCGGAGCTTGCTGTCGACTTCGTTGATAGTGAAGTAGGAGCGTCACCGAACTCGGTATCGTAGGAATGTCTCGTGGATAGACGCGGCGGGGAGGGTATGTTTGCTGTGATGCCAAGATTCGGGGGTTTGGTTATCGTTCTGTTTGCTTGGAGATGTTTTACCGATTACACTTACACTTGATTAAGTGATTCTTGACTCGGGATCGACGGCGTGGTATAGGATATTCAGATCCCATGAGGAATCATGAATCCCCTTCCCCCGTATCCAGACTAAGAAGTGAATTCCTTTGGCTTGAGATAGGTTTCTTAGTTGGTGACGATCCGGCTCCGCGCCAATCTTGGTGCTTTTTGTTTCCCGGTAGGATCCGGAGATCTTGTTCGGCGATTACGTATACCCGGGGCTTTCCACCTTACTTATCTCTTTGGCTGCCCGAAGACACTAACTCGGTCACTTGCTTTACATTACCATTCCGTCAGTTACCAAGCCGGTGTCTTCGGGCAGCCAACGAGATAGGCAGGGCGGGTATGTGTTGACCTACCGATAAGTGCTGCGGACCCAGCCCGCCCGGGGCCGGAATTGCTCTTCCTTTAACCCAGGTTAGCTCCTTTGCCTCGCCTTGGTTTTCTCTATTTAAGCTTGACGCGGGGGTTCCCCAACAGATACCGACTGGCCGGCTTTCTTCCCTTGATAGATCTTCTAGTGAAAGTAGTGCAGATAAGTAGCCGGTGGCGTGGAATCGTGCTATTATAGTCGGCATGGTTTCAGTTCTCGATGATTTGTCGATGTGTGGGATCTTTGCTATCACGGAACCCCCTCCGTATACCGTGATCGTAGATCTCTGCTCCTGTATGCGCCGGAGCCTCGTCCGTGCGGATATACGGGCGGTGTGCAGTAAATACGCTGCAGGCTTGCCATACACACCCATCTCACGTCAGAGACAACACGTTATTTGCGTTGCTGCCTACCGTGCCGTGCTATGGTCTTATTACCTTGGGTATATGCATAGTGTACATCAAGCCCGCGATGACAATACCCACCATCAACCCGAGCCGGCTGCTAACTAGACAGCCCGTTAACAAGTCCTTTCGTTTGCGCGGGAGAGAGAGAAGGGGAGAAAGAGGAATGACCAGGCATCAAGCGGTCGTGCTTCAATGAATGGGGATGAGGTACCTAGAACACTCAACGCATAGAATACATGATATTATAGAATATTCAGCAAGGCAAGCAGAACATGGTTAGGTTAACCCCATCCGGTCTTTTGCTTCCGTGGTCAACGGGTGAGCCAGTGCTGTAAATTTCCCTCGTTGCTTTCTCGGCCTCGAGTCTGAACGTCACGCATCAAGCCCACATTCTAACCCCGTCTCGTCTGTCTCGTCACAACGTGTTCCAAGTAAGGCTCCATATGGCCAGGCAAAAGATCCGCCGTTCCTTTCCTGTCACTAGCTTCATAATGTTTTGCTTCTGGCTTCCACACTCGCCTCGGGTATAGTGCTAGTGTGGGTCACTAAAAAAATCAGGCAAAGCAAACACAACGTCGATATGTAGTGAGTGTTATGATAAAAGAGAAAACCAGACTCCTTTTCTCCATCCCTAGCCTCCGCCCCAGAATGTGTGCGGCGTATTGGTCAAATACCGCCTCCCGTTAGCATGTAAATACATGACACTGATCGACCACTTAGTCGTTTGTATCAGTTTGCCCAGTCATAAGCGAGCCCAACTTTGGCCAGCCCGCAAATGCTAGACTTTTTTGGCCTGTCTGAATATACTCCGATGTCCATTTGCACCTATGACAATTGTCCCGACAATAATCGGTTCTGAAACGCAAAGTTTTGTAGCCCATTGCAAAGTTGCGAAGTTAGCAAGTCCCACTTTCGCCCGATGCAAAGAAACACCAGCTTCAGTGATGGTGAGGGCATAAGCCGAGGGAGCTGGCAAGTCCTGAACAGGGAATAGCAGAACATGATGAATAATTAAAGGGGACACGATTCTCCCAGGTATTTGCTTATGACTGCTTTGAAGTCTTTTTCATCAACGACGGCACCGGTGCCGCCGCACTTGGCCTTCTTCTGCAGATCGGAGCAAAGGCCATCAAGGTCAAGATCGCCGGATTGCACTCTAGGGCAGCCTTGCAATTGTTCCCTTTTGGGTATGTTAGTCGACTGGCAACTTCAAGGTCTCGGTCACATAATGCAACTTACCAAATGTTATTGCATGTTAGTAGCCTGCCGCTGGGAGATGTCACAATGGTGTCCTCGCTCTCCTTTCGAGCATCAATTTCGGCGCAGATATCTTTCTTGCCCGGCTTGGGACTAACGAGAGCTGGCGCGTTGAATGGCGTTAAGAAGTCTGCATCGAATGCGTCGTTAAAGAAACTGTCATCAAAAGCAGCATTGGCCAAGATGTTGCTCTGTGGTTCGCGGTAATCCCCGAATAATTGCGGGTCGAATTGGCCATTGTTACTGTGTTGTGACAGCCAGTCGAAATTAGTGAAGTCAAGATTGCCCGCGGTACCAGGGGCTATTTGATATATTAGTAGACTTCATGGGGACGACACGGAAAGATGCACTCACCTTGGCTATCACTGGTCAAACCTGGCTGCTCTTCTCCGATCGTTGTCAAAGTTTCAAGAGGCTTGAAGCCGAGTGGCGACTGGGTGAACGGCTCCGGGGATGTGCCGCAAGACGAGCTAGGGCCCATCACAGAGTTGCAGGATGACGGAGAACTAACGTTACCGCCGTTAAGGCTATATTGAGTGGAATCTAGGCTAGTCCTAGGGCCGCTGTTGCCATTAACGCCATCGAAAGAAGACGAGTTGTGGTTGTAAGAATCGGAATACTTGGTTGATGAGGCAAACGAGTCTGTCGCTCGACGTCCCTCTGCAAGATGACCGTTGGTGGTCTTGTCAGAGCCTCCCATCAGGGGCCATTCGGGTGGGCTTGTGCGGCTGCTGGGGCTACGACCGGATGACGGTGGCGACGGGAAGCCCGATGACTCCTTTGCACCGGTCATATTTGTGGAATTGGACCCTGGAAGCACGCCAAATCGTGGGAACTCGAACTGAAAGTTGACGTCATTGATGTTCTGGATCGCCGCACTGCCGAATGTGGAGCTTGCTCGCGAATGGCTCGACGGGCCTGACTTGCTGGACACGACCAGCAGTTCCTTTTTGTACTGCTCTAGTTCACTAGTCAGCCGCCCTATCTGGGCACGCAGCTGGCTGTTCTCGTCGTTGGTGGCAGCCGAGACCTTCTCTAGCTCCTCGACTTTCGTTTCGAGGTCCTTCAGATGCTTCTCCTTCCGTTCTCGGAAAGCGCGTTGAGCTGCACGGTTCTGAGCCTTTCTCTTCTGTGATGATTGTTAGGCAATGTACGTTGTAGGAAACATAATGTGCAACTCACGGAGCTAGGTTCATTTGTGATGGGTTTGCGACCCGGCTTTTTGGCAACCTTTTCTTTGCCTTCTCTTCGCTTTGCGCCATTTTCCGCCTCTTCGTCATCATCCTCATCAGGGTGGCTCCGCTTATCCGAGGACTCATTCTCGGGGGAGTTAGCCTTGGAGGAATCCTTAGCACCGTCACTACCATCTACACTGGAGCCGGGGAGATCCCCAATCATCCGTGCGTCCGGATCAATCAAATTGTCGTTGCCAAAATCAAAGTCAAAACTACTATCCTGCCCCATGTCATACTCATAATCAAGGAGAGAACTGTCGGTAGGAGGGTTTGGATCATGAGAAGCAACATTTCTCGTGTTCTGGACAGGCGAGGTAGTCATCGACTCTGGTGTCAAAGACCCTCCTCGCTCGGGTTTGATGTCGTGCGGTTGGTTGGACGTAAGCGCACGGAACAGCAGGTTCTGCTGCTGAGGCGTGAGAATGAAATTGGGAAGAAAGTTGGGGCGAGCGGATGCCATCGTGATAGACTGATCTCTGAATAAGATCACTAAGCGGCTTGTAGAATATGGTTGAGGATGTTACATTCCTCGGAGTGGTCAATCCGGAGGGTTGGCGACTCCTATAAGCAAGAAGTCGCCGCTTCGAGCACAGATGCAGGGTTTGCCGACAACTGCCCGCACGATGGATGATGCTCCCAATTGCAGAATGAGGAAGTGGATTGAAAATGGCGGTCAGCAACAGGCGAAATATTGATTGTTTATTGATTTGCCTATTCGCCTGAGCTGGAATCGACTTTTCGCCAAACCAACAGTGGCGTGAGTATGTATGGCCAGACAGGAAAGGTAGACCTCACGAACTCGGGTGAGGAATGCCTAGAAGAGGACCCAGGGAGGCTTGGGACCGACTATGGTGTTTAGAGTGTTCTAGGGCTGTTCAAGGGGGGGTGGGTATTCCCTGAATCGCACAGGCCAGTGTCACCAGATGGGAGATTGGACGTTGCAGGTAGACAGCAGGAGAGGGGATGGCAATCGAGCGAATGGGCTCCGTGAAAACTTGAAAATGTGTACAGGATGCGTGTCACATAAAGACGTAAAGGTGACGAAGGGAATTAGAGAGAAAGGCAAAGTCGGCCAAGACCCGAGAGACAAAAGTCCGATTTGTAATTTCGTAAGCTAAGTGTCTAGCCCGAATCGGAAGACGCCCACGGGTATGGGGAGGCGATGGGGAGGGGCAATTTGCCTGCTACCGGTACCTATTAGGGTCGCAGATGACCGCAGAACATGAAAGTACACCGGGTGGCACCACGCATTTAAGCGGGCCCATCCTACCATGCAGACTATCTGGCAGTGCAGCCTAGGTGATATGCCAACTGTATGTGAGTGGTAGGCAGATAACGTGCTTAGTCAGTGCCCGTATTAACACGAAGAGACGGCCTGCAACAGCTGCCAGCGACCGAATAACTACTGGCGTTCTGGAATCCTTATACTGGTCTACTGGGGTGTAAGAGTGACCGCAAGAAGTACCTGGGGCGAGCCACCGCGATGGCGCAAACAGCCCATTGGTGCCAGTCGTTATTTGATGTATGTGCGCACTGAATTTGTGTGAGAAATACATCTGGCTGGGCCCGAGCTCTATATTACCAAAATACCGCCAGCGGCGGTTGAAGTTGTCAGGCCAATACAGTACCTTGACAGGGTAAGTTTTACTGGCCTCCAACTAAGTAGGTGACTGGTGCATACCTACCTACTGAGTACTGTGGCGTATTTCGCACTGTATTTACGCTATGCTGCCAACCTCAGGTAACCCAAGCATTACTGTATGGTGCAGGTGGTGCCTTAGGTAGGTAGGCTGGTACGCTCCCGGCACATGGAGGGTAGAAAGTACCTACACTACGTTAACGTGTTGACCAAGTTGCTCGGCCACAGAATAGAATTCCCTATAAACCGGTAGGTCGGATAAGATGGCCGACCGATGCAGTATGCCGAAAAATAATGACGTTACGACAATATGAAGGCTGGAGACATAAGAATTGGGTATGGGCACCACCGAGGTACTTCGTGCGAAGTACTGCTGATTCTAGCGCTAAGACGGAGTATCGCTAAGACAGTAGCGCGAAGGCGGAGTGTCGCTAAGGCCTACCTAGCATGGGTATTGTGGAATTGACCTCTCGCTACTGGTTAGCTCAGTAGTGTACACTACACTAAATGACAGCTCCCTGCTAAGAGAACCAACAGCGCGCGAAGCATTAGGCCTAGCGGGTTCGCTGCTTTTTCTCAGGCGCCTGCAGTCAGTCAGCTGACTGAGTAATCGGTTTATGCAAACATAAACTGTAGTACCTACGTAGTTAGATTATGCAACAGAACAAGAATCGCCCTTTGAACGGCGGGACTCAATTGCGGTAGTTAACGACCAACGCGGTTATCCGTGACTACAGTCCGTATGAGTACCTTCAGGCTTCAATGTCCCGGTGGGTAAGGGAACTCCTTCGGTGCTCAGACTCGGAACTCGAACTTTCTCACAGCTATCCACCGAGGTAGTACCTAGGTAGTTGCTCCGCACATCATCCGTGACTAGGCGCCAAGGTTCAACTTGAGAAGTTTCAACTCAGGTCTGACACCTGCCAAACTCTCGCTTAGGTAGTCGTTGTTTACGTAAATGATTAGTAGTCAACGAGCCCGATAGTTAAGCATTATCGCAATAGGATCTGATTGGTCGGTCTGCCGGAAGGCGGTATTACCGCGTCAAACCACCCAAAGATACCTAGAGGAGATCTAGGAAAACTGCTCAACTTTGTATTCGGGCCGTATAATAAGTGCTTCGTACTCACGACAAACTGTTTTCTTCGTAGTGGTCAAAAGGTTTTACATTCTTGAACATACTTCGTAACTAGGTGTTCGATCCTTTGCTAGTTTCGATGATATCCACCTGGTAGTACGGAGTTTTCCGTAATTGAATTGATTTCTGTGCAATGTTCGAAGTACAGTACCTCGTCATTCGCGAGATGCCGCTTCTTCTAATCCGCGCGCTTGCGGTAATACACTAGAAACAATGAAGAACTACCTACGAAGACTACATTAGGTACCTACATAGGTATACCTACGTACCGGTAGGTAGTTGCTGTTCGCTGTTATGTAAGTAATTAGGTAACTCCGCAACGGCTAATGGGCTAGGAAAGGGTAATAAACGCGATGACGCCGATGCGTGCCAATACACTATATCCGCTCAAACTTCCTCTCCTTCGAAACGGCTGGCTGGCCAAATAGATCCGCGCGTTCAGATACATATTGTGTGTGGCGTAGGCAGATGCGCGTGTAGTCCAAGGTATGCACTCACCGTTCTATTACCGTATGTGTGTACCGCTGGTTACCACTGCGGAGCATGTTTTCCCCATAGCCCGCCATGTCGTGCCAGAATCTCACCATCTTCGGAGGTTAACCAGTCCCGTCCCACTCCCCGCCTGTAGTAAGAGCCTGGCCCTTCGCCATTATAGTTCTCTTCCCGCGACGCGCGTACTGTGTGCGAGTCCCTCTACCGCGAGGAATTCGCCATATTGGCCGTCTTGCGCGTTCTCCCTGGATTGTGCTTTTCGGCGGATCTTTATATCCTCAACTCTTATCTTTTCAGAGTCTATTCTGCCTGTTTATATTTGAAAAATTCGACCACGTAATTTCGGGTGCTTTGTACGCTACAGGGCGTTATCGCGCGCTTAAAGTCAGCGTAGTTCCGCAGTGAGGCTCGGCTGGAGGGTTCGGCGAAGCTCAACCGGCTGGACGAGCTGGCCGTGGCCACGGCGGCACCCGGGGTGAAGTGGCTAGGGGCCGGGTTGGCGACCGAGCATCATCCGTCGCCAGCATCACCGACCGCATGGCTACGCGGGCGAACACTCTAATTCTAGTCACTTGAAATAAGCAAATTGTTGGAAGTAAACGAAATCTGATAACCTTGGGACTTGGCCAGAAGACCGGGACAACATTATTGCACATGGGACATACTTCGCGAACTGGCAGTAGCTACCTACCTAGGAGTATAATGCATCTGCTTCTCTGCAATAGGTAGGTATTGGATGTCCGGTTGGCGTCGATGATAGTGAAATAGAAGTATGTTTAATAGCCTAAGTACTTAGTTGGCGAGTGAGCTCGAAGATGACATGTTGACACCGTCACTTTGTGTGGAGGCATGATATTGTCCGAATACCTATGTACACAATGATAATACAATAGGCACTACCTCCCGGCAGATACAGCGTGACGCGTTCTTGCTTGCTATGATTTTCGAGTCGTGTGAATAACTGACAACTGCGACAATAAGAATTGACAAACCCGACAATAAGAGTCGACAACCCCCCGGACACATATGATCTAAAGGGTGAGCAAACTTTAGGTGTATAAGTGTGCGTAACGCATGCTGACTATTTACTAGATAAATCCACGTGGTGCACGAAACTCATTCCATTCGAGTTGTTGTGCACCTCCGTAACGCCAGGTAGGATCGCCTGTTTGAACGGATCGCAATGTTATGTTGGTACTTCGTAGTTAAGTAGCTTCACATTCTACCAACGATTCAACGAACGAATTTTGGTTAGAGCTTAAAAACTGTCTACGGAGCACGAGGACAATAAAGCCGCGGCATCCACGGTCGATGATGTCATGTCGTTGTTGCTGCCGTGTGTGGTGGGCCGATAGCCGCGGCCTCGTAAGACTCCTGCCTCCGGTGCGCCGGCCGTTAAGACGTGGTATTCCGTACCTAGAAGCCTGAGTCACAGCCACGGATGCCCCGGTGTTGTCATGGCAGGCACGTCCGCCACGCAGTCAAATCCGAGTCGTTAGCGTTAGTTTGTGCCATAGGCTCTCTCCATCGGAAGCTACGGCAGATTCCGAGTCGGGCTGGCTTTACTGTAGTAAGCAGGGAATCAATCACCATTGCCTCCAGCTTAGTTAAAAGCGGCGTTGCTCAGAAGAGATTCCAACATCACGATTCCAGATGCCTTTACAGAGTGCTACCTAACTTCCCTATCAAGGTCTGGGGTGTTCTAAAAGGTACCTCTACACTACTGTTTGCAACCCCGCATTTCCGGTACCGAGGTCGGGTTAAAACAATTACAAAGCACTTGCCCTCGTTATGGGTTAAAAGTACGTCCGTAGATACCTACCTTGTGTGGTACACATCCGTCTCCCTACGGTACGGCACCTATCTCCAATTATATGTGACTGTTGATCTTTGTTAGCCGTCGATTGTCTCTTCCTTTCGGCGCAGGATCTTTTCCTCGGGACTTGGGTTCTGGAAAATCCGGCGAGAGGAAGGACTACCTATCTGCCTACCATAGGTAGGTAAACGTCAGCAATTGTTCACTTGCTTCGTACCGTACCTGCGCTAGGTGCCCAACTGATTACATATTGTGCCTGTCTAGTGCTGGGTGTAGGCAGCTAGGTAGGTTAGGTAGTTAGATATTGATCATGAGTTGATGTTGCGTACCTACATTAGTTGCGAATGCCAAGCCTTCCCACTAGCCGCACCATGGCATCCGAACTGCCGACACTCGCCTTTTCGGCCCCAACCTACGGTCATGAATGTCCGAGCACACTTTGTAGTGTAGGTGGACTACCCAATCCTACCCAGAGATGTAGCTTCTGTTCCCCGCACCACACTACTTGTATAATAAGAGCGTATTAGGTAGTATCCAATCCTCGAACTTTATGGACTCTGACGAGCATCATCATTCAGAACGAAAGAGGGGTTGATCCAGTAATCATATCCGGCTCTGCTTCGGTCGGCACGGTTGGCGACAAGAGAATGGAGACTGGCCCAGACCTTCCGTTGGTTGCTACAGCACTGTGGCCCGCGGTCTCATGATACTGTACGCATGCACGGTCGTACGGTCGTACTGCCTGTAAATCCTTAATTATAGCGGCATGGACCCTGAGGACCGCTGTAACTATAGCGGCCCAACCTCACGGCCAGAAGCCGCGGCCACTATTCGTCAGTACACAGTCACCCGCCCCTCCCTTGATACTGTGGTGTGTCGTGATCAACCAGGCAAGTCGATCTCCGTGGGTCTCCATTCTTTCGTCGCCAACCTTCGTACACTACCGGTACGGTATCTACCGTAGCACGTCAACGAATCGTTATCCACTATCAGCCTTGTCGCCTTAGCATCCATTTTATGCCCACAAGGCATCATTCAGTATCATTCCGGCAATTATCTAATACCTGCTACTCGATCTGTGCCCATCCACCGGCGTCGAGCTTGTTTCTTTGGTCCCTCGGCTCCACCGGACCGTCATCACAAGCCCTGACCTACCCGATGAAACATCAACCCGGCCCTCCGATTTGCGCATCTTAAATCATGGATCTCGCATACGACCATATCGTCGAACAATCTATGCCGAAGGAGGACGGCGGGTCGAGCAAAAATGGCCAATCATCCTCCGACCGGAAGCCCGAGTCAACTCTCAATGAAGATCTCCAGGACGCATACCGTGCGTTCTCCACCAGCAGCTGGGGAAGTTGGCTGGGCGGCACTGTTGAGAGGGTGGTCAAGCAGGTACGTCATAAAGCCGGGTCGCAACACCTATGGCACGGGCATCCTTAGTATCAGAGCTTTCTGACACCGTTTATTCTTTGAACTAGGGCGAGTCTGTCTATCGCGAAGCCAGTCAGGAGGTTACATCCCTCAGCGCCGATGCTTCGAGGAGTTTCGCGACTCTGCGGGCCCGCGCCCTCTCGCTAACAACGGCACCATCTCCCAGCGCGACACGGGACGAAGAACAAGGCGATGGCCAGGACAAAGACTCCGAAATCACCCCGACCACGTCACGGGCCCGCGGATCCTCGTCCGATGACGCCCTGGCTAGAGAATCCGAGACGGTCATATCCCGCCTGCGAAGCGAAGCTGCGAAGCGATTGAAAGACATTCAGCGGGCGGAGGATGCCGCGGATGAGGCACTACTAAAGTTCGGCACCAATATTCGGGATTTCTTCCGGGATGCCGTCATTGTGAGAGCCGGGGCTTCGGACGCAGAAGGGGCGGGTAGCCGCTTTGAGAGTAAAGACGACTCGGGAAAACGCGTGATCCATAGCTCCCGGTACGACGCGCAATTACATGTTTTGCATACGGCCGAGAAGAGCTTCACCGAGGACCCTGCCACGGCCGAGTTTGCGATATGGGCCAAGGACTTCGATGCCGACGCAAAGACGGACAGCATCAGTGCTGATCTGTCTAAGTACCCTGAGCTGCGGGCCAACATGGAGAAGCTCGTCCCGGACCGTGTGCCTTACGCCGATTTCTGGAAGCGATACTATTTCTTGCGACACAGTATAGAAACGGCCGAGGCCCGTCGCCGGGATCTACTGAAAGGTTCGTTCACGCTGTCCCTTGATCATATAACCTACGCTACCGTTGTTATACTGGACCTTTATTATTATATTTTGCTTGCGCTAACATGTTGTTGCTACCTAGCCGCGTCCGCAGAAGAGGAGATTGGATGGGACGATGAGGAGTCTGAAGACGAGGAGGACGAGGAAGAGGTTCAAGGTTCTAAGGACAAGGAGTCAAAGTCCAAGGGCAAGGGTTCAAAAGAAGGGGGATCAGAGGATGAAGACGAAGAGGATGAGGGGTCAGAGGACGAGGAGTCAGATGAAGATGAGTCGGAGGACGAGGCTAGCGCACCCGTAGGCAAGACGCAGAGACCTGCTTCGACTGCATCTTCGACGACCATACATCCACCCGCCAACAAGTCGTCGACGCATCTGAAACCTTCCGAGCCTCGCAAGTCAAACGACGAAAAGTCACAGCCCGACAGCGACACTAGCTACGATGTGGTCGGCGCTGCGTCTGGCGACCCCAGTCAAGCACCTAACAGTCCCAAAGACTCTCGGAAAGCGGAGGACAGTGATGATGAGGAATGGGAGTAAACCCGATGCGACTTTTTATGCAGAATGTGCGTGTGGCAGGTAGTAATGGCTGGACGTAAGTAACCATAGCTGATTTCACGGGATTGTAGCTGGCGTCTTTGGGGTGCTCCGATGATGTTTGGATGAGCCAGGGGCTATCATGATTTTAGCCTCCATTCTTCGCGACTCTGTATATTCTTTGCCACTGCAGGCCTCGGGATGTCAGCGAGCTGTTCTCCGAAAGCACAGGTTGTCTCCGTTTCCTGTGATTCGCAATATGCAACAAATTGAATCGTCTTTTAACATATTCCACCGCAAAGGCACATTCACCGCCGTCTTCTCGAGACTTTCAAAAACCCATCTTCGTCAATCTCCGGCTGCGGCTTCTCTCTGGGTGCTACAGGCACTAGCGCGGGTGCATCGTCCATCTCAATATCTCCATTCCTGTCCTCCTCGTCGTCCTCATCGCTCCCGCTATCCCAGTCGGTGTCCTGATCCGGATCCGCGGCGGCCTGCGCCACGACGCTCTTGCCCTTGGTGTCGAGCCAGCGTGCCCTCAACTCCGCGACGAGCCCGAAGTCCCCCGCGGCGCACTGCGCACGGCATTTCATGATGCGATCGGCGACCTGGGCCTCGGACTGGTCCTCGATATTTGCCTCGAACTCGTCGAACATTACTTGTAGCAGGGTGTCTTCTATGTCCTCCGCGACGGGCTCGTCGGGGAGTTTCTTACTCTGCGGCTTCTGTGCGCTTGTGTTGGTTTGCGCGGACGGGTTGGCTGGGGCTGTGGTGGTGGCTGCTACGTCGACGAGACTTGGGAACATGTCGACGATTACGCCTGCTAGCCAGTCTCGCTTGTCGGATGACTCTGGGCCGCCCCAGTTGTTCTGCACGGCTATTGTGAGGGATTGCCAGAGGTGGAGGGATATCGCGACGCCTTGCTCGAACTCCTGCTGTCGGGATTCTGGAGAGAGAGCGAGACGTTGCGTGTTAGTCGGGGTTGCTTTGCGATGCCATCGGTGGTGGGGTTCTTCGTTGACGCTGTCCTCTGGACTGGAGGGAATACAGGGGCTGGTTTAGACATACCGGGTGAGGGCCCTTCGGCAAAGGTAGACGACATTTTGGGGGCGTCGGTGTTGCGTGTTGCTTGCTTGTGGTTTGTTTTGTTGGAGTGTATTTGATCGTGAACTGAATTCGTTTTTTCGTGCTTCGGCGCATGTTACCACGGTATGTACCGGTAGTCGGTACCCGGGTACCTACCTACAGTACATCCAATGATGGCGGGGCATTCCTGTGATTCTGCCCGGCACCACCGCTCAATCTGACACAGCCTAATCAGATTAGATAGTTCCATAATTTATAATCCGTGATGTGATCAGTTATGCATTTATGCATGAAGTAATTATTCCGCAGGGCCGAGTCGGCTTTTGTCGGGACAAAAGTACTTATTAGAGGCACCTTGGAATGTACCCGCTGTCTTGCAAGTCGTCGTCCATGACGTAGTAGCATGTGCGCGGGTCCCATGGTGTAAGAACTTCCTGCCATGCGAGCCACCGTCGAATTACAGCTCTTCCGTGATTGGAGCAGTGGGATTCCTCATGGACCAGCAAATCTGGCACTGGGAATGATCAATCACAAGATATCGACACCTGCTGTCTTGGGTTGAGATGCCTGCTGTTCCAAATTAGCTAATTCCACTTTGCTATTTAAGATGCGACTCCTATCGCCTCGACTCGGCTGTGCAGCTTTTCTTAGGGTTGCTTTCACCACTCCCCGTCATCAGAGTGCTCGACGAGAGCGCCCGCGACCATGAATACGGCTACTGTCTCTATGGCGGTCACGCCAACCGTGCTTTCGACTCTTTTGTCCCATGTATGTGCTCTCTATCACAAGATCCTGACTCGCAATAGGTGGCAGGCGTCTTGTGACCCAAACGGATGCAACAATCCGTGCTTTCTTGACTCTGACAGGATGAATGCTAACAATGGTTGTCCCTTGTGATCCGGTAGTACCTTAATCGCAAGTCGTTGCGCGAACAACCAACGGCTCACTTATCGTATGACGAGGGCTTACATCTCATCAAATCGTTCCTCGCGTTCGCATCTCAACACACCGTCGAGGACTTGCAAGCTTTTACCTCGCAGTGGGTTCCCCATCCACGGTGGGTGAAAGTCAAGGAAGTCGAGATTCCTCAGGAATCCCTCCTGGAGTCGGCAAATGCCTTACAGAAACAACTGGGTCCTGAGGGGATCGAGAAAGTTGGTGGCAGGAACTGGTGGCAATGGAGACTGTCAGAGACTTCCCTGAAGGCCGAATGGATTGAGATGCGGTCGGACTATCACAAACGCATAAAATCAGGCGATCCAGGGAAACGGATCATGTTGTACGTACATGGTGGAGGGTACTATTTCGGCAGCGTGGATGAGCATCGATACCAGATGCAGAGACACGCTCGGAAGCTCCATGCCAGAGTATTTGCGCCTAAATATCGGCTGGCACCCCAGTTCCCGTTCCCGTGCGGTCTGCAGGACTGCTTGGCCGCATATTTGTATCTGCTCAAGACAACCCAGGATTCATCCAACATCATCTTGGCGGGAGACTCAGCAGGAGGTGGCATGGTCTTGAGCATGCTCGTCACTATACGAGACCGAGGTCTACCTGTCCCAGCTGGCGCCATCTTAATTTCGCCGTGGGTTGATTTGACACACAGTTTTCCAAGTCTCTCTGGTGACTGCCCGTTGGACTATATCCCGTCTTGCGGATTCCACCATAAGCCGTCACTTGCCTGGCCGCCCCTGAATGCGGACGAGTATACCATACTCACGGACCAGATAGCTAGAAATTCTCGCCCTGGACACACGAAACTAATGAAGCCAGCCTCCGTGGAAATGAAGCGTCAATCCCAGGATCTAGAGACTCTCGTCGAAACTACTCAACTAAAAGATGGGTTGCCTATCAAAAGCTGTGCAGAATCTACATACCTCAGTATACAAATAGACGGAAAAGAGGTGTTGCTTAAGGATCAGATACAGGTGAGATCTTCAACCCAGTCCGGATACTTGCGTCCTGCGATCTAATGGAAACAGATGTATACAACCAATGAATTATTGTCGCATCCATTGGTTAGTCCTATCATGCAACCCTCCCTCGGCGGTTTGCCGCCATTACTTATTATCACCGGTGGCGGTGAAATTCTTCGAGATGAGCAGATATACTTGGCCCATAAGTGCGCAAACCCGGAGAAGTACCCGCCTGGAAATGCCCGGATGGATGGAACTGCACGGAAGCAAATCTCACGCTTCAAACCCACCGATGTCCAACTTCAGATATGGGATGATTTGTGTCATGTTGCTCCAACCCTGAGCTTTACTCGCCCGGCCAAGTATATGTATCGTGCGATTGCACAATTTGGGACCTGGGCCTTAGCGAGAGCACAACAGACTCAGATTGAGGTACTGGACGATGATCAGATTTCAGTCATCTCTAGTTCCTCTTCTGATGCTGAGGGAGTAGCGGCTCAGGGGAGCAGAAAAGCAGAATTATTAGAGACCGGCCTTCAGGTGGGCAAAGCCGGCGATCCTCTGCCACAATTTAAGAATCATATGATCCGACAGCGAGTGAGTCGCCACGGTGTCATACGGCCGTTAGAACCAGCTACCGAGCTTCCCGCCTGCACGCTCGACCCTTCTGAAGTTGGCGTTATCAAGGAAGGGCCGGTCAGAAAATGGCTTGAGGCACGTCGTCAGTGGGATAATCGCTTTGGTAGTGCCCGTGCCAGAGTCCATAAGCGACGACTTCGGGAAATGAGAGCAGGTTATCAAGGATTTGATGGCGAGACGCCACCTCCAAGTGCGCTAGCCGGAAGACGAAAGGTCGCGAAGAGTCTTGTGCCAAAGAAGCAGACAAAGAGCGCAGGTCTCGCTCTGTGGTCTCTCTGGGGCTCCAAACACGACGAGATGGAGGTCCACAGAAAGGAAATAGCCGGGAAGGAACCGAACCTCGACGCTATGATGGAACAAGGGAGTTACAGCGCAGGCTCCCAGCCAGATTCCTCGGGACAGGAGATGGACGTCGCGAATCACAGACCGTCTACGGATCGGCATCATTCAACAATAGGGATCGAGCATGAGACGTCATCGAGCGGTATCCGCGCAAACACGCCGATCGCGATTCTGATGGCTAAAAGACAGGGAAAGGCACCCCAACACGCCACCGGGTCACTACCGTTGAACTGCGACTCGGCCGGTCCCAATCCCAATCAGCCGCCGTTCACCGGGGTCACGGGGAAACGCCCAGTTGTTAGCGGCATCGCCGTGCCGTTTAGCTTGGACAAAGACGCTGAAACGGCCAGCATGATCACCTTGACCTCGACGACGGAATCCTCTCGAGCTCCGAGCCCGTCGCTTGGCTCTGATTTAGATCGTATATTCGCGGCTAGTGCTGCAGCAGAGACGACGGCTCAACCGGACGAGGTCGTTGGGCCAGACTCAGCAAGCGAAATTGTAGGTACGTCGCCGGCGAGTAGCCGTGTAGGCGCCACCGATGGACCAGAAACGTCAGCGCCGACTCTGCAGGAGACGGGTCGCGCAGCTGATCGCCGTGCCGGGGACACCGATGGGAATGAATAACTTAGCGTTTTTATCGGGTAGATACGGTCATGTTTTGGTCATTGGATAGGGAGCGAATGGCGCAAATATATTACATACCTAGTGTATATGTCTTTTTGGGATAGCCTCAATTTTTGTGTACCATCTTAAGTAGTATCTGTAGCCGCTGTGTTAAACCAACACGATAATCTTGCTCGTTCAGGCATGTTATTTCCCTCTTTTGGAAATGTTGGTTGGTTGTGGCTGTATATTCTTTTGATGGTATATATTGCTGTAGTAATACATTTTGAAGATTTGTCTGGCTTCGCGCGATGCCTACACCTGCAACATTCCGGCCGATTATGAGCCTGAGGCGCCAGATCCCTCACGCGTCTCTGTTGCTGGATATCTCATTCGTGAATTGAGGAAATGCGCCCTCGTCGATTTATAGACCCCCGCCTGCTTCTAATCCAATCCGTTCTCAGACTTCCAGCGTTCTAGATACAGCTCCGGACTCTTGGGGCCCAGGCGATTGCCCTCGTAGCGGCCCTTCATGGCCTCGATCTTGGCGGTGACGAAGGGGGTTAACTGAATTTGCTTTAGCATGTGTCTTGACGTGAATCTGAGGCCCAGCATCGGCTTGCCCCCCGTGCTTCTTCTCCCATCCGTTGGCTGAGAATTATTGGAATGAGAGCTGGTGAAGGGAAAATACACACCTGGAATGTGTCGAGCCCCGGCGGCACGACGTATGTCCGCACCTTGTTCCACTCGATGATGTAGCCTCCGTGCTTCGTGTGTCGGCCCATGGAGCCTGTGCGCGTTCCCTTGTAGTACCCCTTGTTGATGTCCTTGGTTGTCAGCGGTAGCTTTCGGTAGCGCTTGAGGAGTGCTTGTGTTGGCCGCATTTTCCTTTTGTGTCTTTTCCTTTCCGTCTGTTTGGTTGGTTTGGGGATTTATCCCGCTTCTTCCCCTTCTTTCACCGGCCGCTGTTTTCTCCTGTAGACTTTTTTGGGGGTTCTCTTCTTTGGAATTCTGGAGTGAATTGGCTTGCTGGGGGATTTGGTGCTCGCTGGTCGGGTTGAGGACGTGACTTGTTGATTTGGCGACGATGTTATTCTGTCGTTCTGCAGAGTTGCGAAAACTCCAATTGATGCTTGACGTGCCCCGGTCGGCCGGGTTCAAGTGTGGACCCTGTTCTGGCCGGCAGTGGGTCCGGTTAGTTGAAAGACAGTGTTAATTTACAGTGCCTCAGTTATATTCACGGTTCCAATTCCAAGTGTGTACGGACGTACGCATCGTCACTCCATTGATCGAACTTCGGCCTCCCACATTTCATGGTTAGCTGCACCTATTTGAACACATCAACGGGTAATTGTAGGGGAATGGTGCACCTAAGTGGCCGGGTCTGTCAGTGGCCGAGAGACGGGGTGAATAGGGACTAGGTACCTACCTACGAAGTACACTACGTCACAGCGATCTTGGTCTTAAGAGCTCCACTATAAATCAGTTATGTAACGTTATCGCGATAAGAAAAAGTTCTGGGATCGTTTACGTCGGTACAATGTATGTATCGGTTTCTGCTACGGCATGTACACGGAATTCGATCTGGAAGATAGCTCCGGCGAATACGAACGGTAGTTCACCTCATTACTGCTCTTCTAGTCCCAGGTTCGGGGCAACCAGACTCTGAGGCTTGCAGAGACATAAATAAGAGGCCGACTCGTCATTGTTTCCCCATAGACCGTCCTACGACCGAACGAGTGATCGGAGCCCACGATGCCTGGCCGTCAAGCGCATGGACGGCCGCTCATAGCAGCCAATTCTGGCGGCAAGGGAAAGAATAAGAGGTCCAAGGCTAAAGCGAACAGTAAGGCCCTCAATGCCTACGCCGCCGCCCAGGCTGAGGTCGGCGAGCAACAGAGGCGCACACCGCGGAATCGCCAGCTTGATGCCGATCTCAACGATGGTGCGTCGCGCGGGAAGCACGCCCGGGACGATGACGGTGATGAGGGTAGCGACGATGATGGTGCGCGTCCGCAGAAAAAGCGTCGCGGAACTCGGCGAGACGAAGACGAAGATGAGAACGTCGAGTATGGCAGTGATAGCTCTGGTAACTCGTGGCGCGTCGGTGTCGTGGACGAGGACGACGACTCCGAGATCGACAGCGACGAGGCTTTTGGCGAAAGCGATGAAGAGCGATTCCAGGATTTCAGGTTTACTGGGGGTAAAAAGAAAACGAAGAAGACGAAGAGCAAGAAGAAGGTAGAAGAGGTGAGGGGAGCACCTATAGCTCTGGAGTGATTGTCGCCGTGGCGCTAATTCTGGGCATAGGACGAAGATGATGACGACGGAGATGACGACGAAGATGACGATATTGCCGATGCTGATGGCGCCTCACTTGGCTCTGATGCTATAGATCTTGCGGACGCCCTAGATATGTCGTCATCGGAGGATGATGAGCAACCAGGCGATGCGCAAAATGAGGATGAGGATGACTCTGATACCGACGATGAAGGCTCCGGCGATGAGTCTTCGGATGTTGAATCTGATGATGAGGCCCATCCCGAAGACGCGGATATCAATGCCTGGGTGTCGCAGTTTGGGGGGGCAACTGATACCAAAGAGGAGGAGGAGGCTCAGACGACAGGCTCGAAGCCGAAAGTTGGTCTCAAAGAATTAGGCCTTTTAAGTGTAAAAGATTCAGAGCTCAAAAAGTCCCTGAAACTTATAACCAAGGACGAGCGGGCAACGAAGAAACAGAAGCTCGAGGTTCCCCTCGCGCGACGGGCGCAGGCAAAGCTCGATCGCTCGGTTGCGTACGAGAAGACAAATGAAACCCTCGGCCGCTGGCTTGACACCGTCAAGGCCATGCGTAGAACAGATGCTAGCCTTGTTTTTCCTCTACCTCAGCAAGAGACAGGGCTAGCTCGCCACGACAACAGCGAGCTCGCGCCATTAACCTCAAAAACTGCCGGAACGGAACTTGAAAGTACCATCATGGCTATCATGGAGGAAAGTGGTCTAAGTTTGAGCGCCAAGCCGAAAGAAAAGCCCGTCATGGTTGATGAAGAGGGCCAAACTATCTCTAGAAAGGCCATGCTTCAACAGAAACGTCGCGAGAGAGAACTTCAATCCAGGGAAGAAGCTAGAGCGAAACGTATAAAAAAGATTAAGTCCAAGGCCTACCACCGTGTGCACAGGAAGCAAAAGGAGAGGGATGAAATCAAGGAACGCGAGATCATGGCCGCCTCTGGTGAACTGGACAGCGAGGAAGAGAGAGAAGCCCTGGATCGCCAACGTGCGATGGAGCGAATGGGAGCCCGGCATCGGGAGAGCAAATGGGCTAAACAGGCCAACAAAAACGGTCGGGCTGCCTGGGACGAGGATGTTCGTGTGGGTGTCACTGAAATGGCAAGACGAGATGAAGAGCTTCGTCGTCGTATTGAAGGAAAAGCCACAAACGGGGGCTCGGATGATGAATCTGATGACTCGGCTGAAACAGACGATTCCAATATTGACGACCGGGTAAAACTTCTACGGCAGCTCAAGAAACTCGACGGCCCAGAAGACTCCGGGCCGAAGTCGAAACTCATGGACATGGATTTCATGAAAAAGGCCGAGGCAAGGCGGAAAAAGGAAAATGACGAGCTGATAGCTGATATAAGACGGGAACTTGATTCAAACGCTGAAGATCTGAGCGAATCTGATAATGGGCCTGAAGAGATTGGCAGACGGACTTTCGGCCAGCCAATTGATCGTAAACACGCTGCCAAGGCCAGCAAGCCAAATAAGGCGGAGAAAACAGATGAACCACAAGCGGATACGAACGGTGTTCAAGAGCCATCAGTTAGTCCGTCGAAGGTCCTTTCAGCTCCGGCTCTCCATGATTATGATACGAATGGAACGGCGGGCGCATGGAGTCAACCCATAGCATCAGGGTCTTCCAAGAAAAGGGGAGGCAAAAAGACAGGACCTAACACGGATGTATTGGATATGGACATCAATTCCGTTGCCGTATCCGCTCAACCCAAGAGCTCAGCACCAGTCAAAGCAAAAACGCAGGCAAAAGATGTCACTGGAGAAGCCGAAGACTCGGACGACGAAGATCAACATCTGCCTGTTCAATTCCGGGAACAAGAGCTCATCGAAAGAGCCTTTGGAGGACTAGATGTCTTCGAGGCCGAATTTCGGGCTGAGAAGGATGCTGCCATTGCTGAGGATGACGAAAAGACTATCGAGACCACGTTACCTGGTTGGGGCTCCGTAAGTGATACATCCAGATATACATTGGTCTTTTTCTATTTTCTTCCTGCCAGAGACTCTCTTCTTACTGACATTTGCCTGTTCATAGTGGGTCGGCGAGGGCGTCACAAAACGCGAAAAGAACCAGCGTCGATTCTTCACCAAAAAAGATGGCGTGAAGCCAACGGCTCGGAAGGATTTCCAGAACGAAAGGGCCATCATCAACGAGAAACGCGTCAAGAAGGTTAGTTCACGCCCGCCCTACATTCTCAACATCCGTAGCCAGTATGCTCTATCACTTGATTTACTGTCTGGTCTATTTATTGCTCCTATTATATACAACAATAAACCCCGTTCTAATACAAAATCCCCCAAATAGAACGACAAATACCTAGCTTCCCAGCTCCCCCACCAGTACGAGGGCAGAGCGCAGTACGAGCGGAGTCTCCGACTCCCCATCGGCCCGGAGTTCCTGACCAAACAGTCGTTCCAGGACGCCACGAAGCCGCGCGTCATCTTCAAGCAGGGCATCATTGCGCCCATTGCTAAGCCTACGCATTAAGGGTTGGGGAATGGAAGTCTGGGTTTGCGGTCGCTGGGCTTGTATATAGGTAGTTGCGGTTATGCATACTTCTACTGCTGTGAAGACGAATGTGGGTAGTAGTATTGTGCGTTTAGATTATAAAACAAATCTTGAGCACGCGGAGATTATCAAGTTCATCCTTCCTCGCGATTTAGACGAGTCTCGCGTTCTTAGTAAGGGATGTAATCCCCAGCACTGGTCAACATCACAGAACAGGCTTATCCCAAAAACAACTGCGAACGCATGCTAAGTTAGGTCGTATTTCTATCACGCTCCCACCTAAGTACGCAGTAAGAAAAAGGGGTATATAAACAAAGTCCCAAATAAAAACCCGTCTCAGTCCTCATCACTGCTATCCCCAAAGATAGCCTTAAGAACCGCGTCCTGGGCCCGGCTACCGTCAAGTGCCTCGTTGACATCGGCGTTGATCTCGATATCCGCTGGTGGTTTCGCACCCTTGTTTCCTCGAGCCGCATTATTTGCATTATCGGTATTGCTGTCGCTTGCCTGTGCCTGTGCCTGTGCGTGCCTCATCAGTTCATCAAGCGTCATGGCGCCCTCGCTGAATCCCGTCCCGCCTGTACTCATGCCCATATTCATAGTCGCGTTCGTCCCGTCAGACGGTCTATCCTCCGTTTCCATCCCTGTATCAGGCTGTGCATGGGCCGGGGGGCGGACGTTAAAGCGCTTACAGAGAAGCCGATTAGGGTAGAAATCCGCTACCGACCTTGTCATTGCACCGTACATGCCTAGTTTAGCCGCTTCTTCAGCGGGATCTTTAGGTTTCTCGGGTGGTTTATGCAGGAGGTCCTCGTCTTTGCTGCCGCTCGTCGAACCGCTGGTCGGTTTTGCGGTGGACGTAGTGAACCGCGAGGCCATGAGGCCGGTCATGGGCTTGAAGATGCGCGCACAGCTGGCGAACTCGTGTAACTCGCGAATCCAATCCTGTGTCTTCACGCCCATTGGTTTTGAGGGGATGCTCTTTGTGAAGCCCGCGGCGTACTCGAGATACGCGCGATACCGGCCGCGTTTCCCCTCGTCGTCTGCGTATGGCCCGGGGCCAGACCCGCTGGCGCCACGTGTGAGCGCCGCGACTGCGGTTATTTTGTCAAGCTCGGGGAGTTGTCGTAGTAACTCTTGTTCTCTTTCAGCCTCAGTGAGCGTGTATTCGGCGGGTACCTCGCCTAGCGCCGGCGGGAGGTTTGTCTTTCCCGTGGCGGACGCGAGACGTTCGCGGGCTTCGGGGGATAGGAAGTCGAATACGGATTTTCCGGGTAACTGCGCTTCGCCTAGGAGAGCGGCGCGTGACTTAGGGTCGAGTTTAGATGCCTTTGCTGCGTCGGCCGTGGATATGTAATTTGTATTTTCTATTTCGGTTTTGCGTTGCTTGCTGGATTTCCAGTCAGGGGGTATCTGTGGAGGCGGGTATTTGCCTGTCAGACTAATGGAGGATATCAGAGCATCGGGTTCGGTGCCAAAGACAAATCCGTCTAGTGGCAAACGACCATCATGACATTTTCGCAGACTCTTACTTGACCTGCTTAGGATATTCTTCCTTGATCTGAATACCGGTACAGCACCAAGAGCTGGGTTGGCTTTGGTGGTACTAGTTTTCTTCTTCTTTTTATCACCCCCTATTACCCGGTTATACGATATTTTTGGGCCTATCTCGTACGGGTCTTCATCATCGGAGCCGGTGTCGTTTAGAATGCCCATCCCAATGCCTCCTTTTCCGAATTTGTTCTTTTTTTCCTTATTCGGCAAACCTGGTCGTCGCAACGGCGCGCCCAGGGTGTCCTCGTCGGAGCTCTCACCAGCTTCCGGCTTAGAAGCGTGTCCCATAGGCGTTAACCGCAATTCGCCTTCGTAGCCTATGCCTTGGCGGTCTGTCTTTCGGATAAAAGCGATCATGGGGACGTTTTCGGGCGCAAATAGGTAGGTCCCGCCGCTGTCGCGTGTCGTGTCAGGCCCGCTGCCGACGTCAAGTCTGGCTTTCCGGCGAATCCTGGGACCTATGCCCTGTCCGTCCTTCCAACCCATTTTTCTCAGTAGCTTTATGCCCATAGTTTCTCCCTGGACCCGAAATAAGTCTTCCAGGCCGCCCCGTCGAACGCTGTCCGCTTCGGTTGAGCCAAAAGCGGCGAATTCCCGCGCGGTTTGTAGCTTTTCAGCATTGGCCGCATCCGCGAGGTCCTCTTCGTCCATGAAGTCTTCGATGCGCTGCTGCTGTGACGGCGTCGTGTTCCCGCCATCTTTGTGTCGATTCGACCGGGATGACACGAATGTCGAGGGCGTCCAACCTTCCTTGGAACCGACAGTGTTGTAGTAACCGGCGCTCCATCCTCCCGTGAAGGCACCGTGTAGCCGTTTCCGGCCGCGCTCGTCCCTCACCTCCTGCTTCCAAACGGGGACATAGGAGCCGTCATCGCGGACGTCGGGGTCAAGCGGCGGCAGTGGGGTGCCGAAGAAAACGTAGGGAGATTGCTGGGCTTGGGCATCGGCTTCAAATTGTGCGCGGTTCCGTTTGTAGGACATTTGGGCCTTTCTAGCGCGTAAGGCGGCTTATAGGCCGATCATTTGTTTAGCGGAGAGAAATACCACCTACCTACACGAGAATGCTTCGACAAGTGGGTAGGAAAGGCGAGAGGTAGGAAACAGGGCGTTACCAAGTACCGACGTAATTACATAGTACCTACATGTGTGGCCCCGAACCGGAGCTGTACGCCTACCAGCCACAGTGACCCACTTTCGGTGCTGAATACCTAGGGGACCCCTAGGTAGATTTATCAGAGTGGCTCGTGGAGCGTGAGGTAGGTGCCCGAGCTTCTGCCTTCAACCAAAGTCACGATAGATGCTCAAATTTCACATACGAAAATAGATATAAATCACGATTTGAATGGCTGATTGTTTCTTAATTAATATATATGATTTTCTTTCCAAGACTCTAGTATTTTATTTGAGTAGTTTTGCCTTAGTTAGCCGGGTATACTGGTGGGAGGAGGTACATTTTCACGGGCCGTGGAGTTTGGCTGTGGCGGCAGGGCGTGGATGTACGAAGTAGCGGCTAATTGCAAAGAGCGCGACTAGGGGGGCACCATCGGGCCGTTTCGGATCGCTCATTCTGGCTGCTAGGTACGGAGTATGTCCGTAGCACCGCCATGTATGTGTGTTATTGCCGTCGCGTAGTCTGAGATTCTCAGTTGCGCCGTTACTAGGTAGGTATTGCATTGAATGCTATTAACTAAGAGACGGCATGTTTTGGTCAGTTTCAAGCCTCCAAAAAAGGGCGTGCCGGTAAGGTTACTATCTAGGTGAGGCCCATCGACACCAAGAGATTCGGGGGCCCGTTGACATCGTACCGAGGACTACCTATGCTCCACCGAATTGTCCTATCTCTTTGGCTGCCCGAAGACGCCAACTCGGTCACTTACTTTACATTACCACTCACTCCGTCAGTTACCGAGTAGGTGTCTTCGGGCAGCCAAAGAGATATGAACCACTCAGATACATACTCGGCTACTATATGTAAACTCGCGACTTCAGCAACTAAGCAATGGCATGGACAGAATTGCCAAACGGCGTCGTCGCGGGACATCTCACGTTAGGTAGGCAGAACGGCGACGGAGTGTTAGTAGATGCGCTTGTGCCTCCAGCAGCACACCAGCTGCTATGGCCCGAAACGGACCGACGGGCGCCCCCGTAGTCATTCTAGGGTGCCCCTATCTAGTCACGCTCATTGCAAATATATCGCTTTAGACTTCCCTCATTCCAAAAGAGAAAACCATCATAGGCCGAGCGCCGTCTATGCACGAGAATGTATCGCTCATTGGTTCTTGGATGACTCGCCCTCCTTCAGATGCTCGGTAGCGGGACTTTTTTTTTGCTACTTATTTTGTGGTATGTGATTCCGCTGGACCGATCCGTTTGGAAGTCGGTAACCGACTGCGCAGTGATTGATTGATTCCGGAACCCGATCCGGTCGGCAGTGCCGCCCAGGTAGGTAGTCCCCTCGCGCCGCCCATCCAATCCGCCTCAGTAAGTCCACCCGCTACATAGGGACACCAACCAACCAAGTTGGTGGGTGTGTCTACCTAGGTATTAGGTAGACTCTTCAAGGATGTGCGCCCGGTCGAGGAATTTATTGTTGGCATCCAAGTAGTCAACAGTACAGTGATTGCGTTTGTCTTTCCAGCTCGTGTGCCAGCCATTTCTAACAGTTTGCGTCAGTACCTTGCTTGTGGTAAAGAAGACGTAACCTACACGACTATAGCGCCGACTGCACCGGGGGGTGCCTTGGCAACGACCAGCCCAATTATTCTTTTTCTCTCCGAGGGTCTCTCACGGTACATATTTGGCGGCTCGAATTGAACATTGCTAGCATCCATATTGGGCCAAGCTTTGGGGTTTGAGGCCAGGGCGGAGGGTGGGTACGTAGGACGAATATATGGACGTATTGTCGGTATTGGCGAGGATATCTTCGAAAGTGTGCTATGGCGAACTCAGGTCAATTTATATGTGCTTCATTGACATCGAAGCCCAACCCGCCAACCGAAGTTCGAACGCTCAGGCCAGCCTCCATTCACTGACATGTTGGACGCGGTGCATAAACCCATTCACTAACACGCTTGGGGCGCGGTGCATAAATGCTACCATCGTGATACTTTCATAATATTTTGGGTCACAGCCTGTTACCATTCAATCACCCTACTGGCTCCCATCGGCCAGAGGCAGTGTCGAAGACTTGTTGGTGATGGCATGGCGTCCGCGTGCAGTGGCTTCCCGCTTCAGGCAGGAGCAGATGGGAATTTTCAGGTAATGTTCAGGGCAGGGCGGCTGCAGAGCGCTGGTCACCACCTTTCGGTACCGTATTCCGTTCAGCCCAAAGCGCTCGTGGTCTGACCTTTGAGAAAACGAGCCTGGGAAGAGAGTAATAACAGGACCAGGACCAGGACCTGAGCAGTGTGGCCCATCGGTCGGTCCTGTCGGTCAGTACCTCCTGTCCGGCTGGCCGCTATCTAGCCATGGACATACTCGGCTGATGGCTATCGGTCGACCAAGAGTTAGTGGCAGGCATACCAGCAGTCGGCCGACGGTTAGAAAATGGGAAATACAAATTGAAAACAATCACTAATAATTATGGCATCTCTGTTTGGAATTATCGTGGGATCGATGAAGTTGAACAATCGAGTAGCTGCCAAGGTATCCGTTTACCCGAGAAATATTGAAAGACAACCAACCGTCGGCCTTGGCGGTCGGCCAGACATCTTTGAACCGACAAATAGTAGCCCATTGCGATCAGATCGCTAAGTTCAGAGTCTAAGAAATGACGGCGATGGTGATAAGTCGCGACAGCACATCGTGAAGGGCAGCGGAAGTGTCTAGTGTAAGACGAAACAGGAGATAGCTGCTGAGGTCTGTATAGGCGCCAAGGAGCCTGACAATTGCTCATGTGCTATTGGGGGTTGAGTAA
The DNA here is from genome assembly GCA_028637635.1 of Xylariaceae sp. X802. Taxonomy (NCBI): domain Eukaryota; kingdom Fungi; phylum Ascomycota; class Sordariomycetes; order Xylariales; family Xylariaceae; species Xylariaceae sp. X802. The sequence goes on along the minus strand of JAJFDH010000001.1, from coordinate 967,879 downwards.
GGTAGACCGGGGGTTCACGGGCCATGTCTTCACGGGCCAGGCTGTGTATACCCTCACCTCGTTCAATTACACCGTTCTATATACTTAGGAATGCGGGAATACCCCTACTTTTTGGCCTTTCTAGGTAGATTACGCCTCTGTGGCTCTGGTAATGGCTTCTGAGCGACCTTCTCAGGCTCATCTACCTTAGGTAGGACATCAACATCCCGGGCTTCATCCGCATAAACGACCCTACTCCTAAGCAACCGTTTTGCCTCACGAATGTCTCCCAAGACCGCAAACCGTTGTCCTGGCTTAGTGACCACCTTCTGTCGTACCTTGGTAGCCTTTTTCGACTCCTTGGCTTCGAAATAATCGATGCGTGCTTCGAGATTCGCAACCTTGTTGATTAAGCCATCGATGAACTGCCCAGTCTTCCGATCAAACAGTCGCCGCTCAGGGTTATTGTTCTTGATAGCTATCTGACGGCTGGTAGTTTTGAATGTCTGACTATTATATGGAGTCGAAATAGTCATTGCGGCCATGTCGGTGATAAAGTCGGGTGTTTTTTCGCGTTTATCAGCTTCAGGAGGGTCCGTACGTTTCCGCGCCACACCTACATCCTCCAACATAACGTATTTTGAGGATAATGCCTTCGTACGGTCCCGTGGATATATGCCTGCTGTTTTCCAGGCATTTTTGATAGTGCGAGAGGTCATTACGTCAAGCCGAGCCTGGTGATATGCTTCCATCATATCGGCCTTTGTAGGTGGTAGTCCGAGCGTTGCTGTGGCACAGCCCCTCAGTAACGTACGAAGCCGTTTTTTCAATGAAGCAAACACTCCAACATCCAATGCTTGTACGACGTGGCTGCAGTGTGGTTCGTAAAAGACGAGCCACACTTTATTCGTCATGCAATGCCATAGAAAGTCGTCATTCGTATGTGAATCATGGCCATCACATATAAGTACCACCCATACGTTGCCATGCTGAGATCGAACGTACGGAATGAAGATCTCTTTCAACCAATCCAATGCCGTAGGGTTACTGGTCCATCCCTTGGGTGATGTTTTAAACCGCCAATCAGCCCAGCGGTGTAAGTTTTCGTCCGGAAACCATTGGCTTTGTACATCAACTCCCTTGAAAATAAGGAGTGGCGGTAACACCCTACCATCACAGCTGATACATTCGAGGGCAGTAATCCACTGCCCTCGATCAACGTCTTTTTTGAGTGCCGTACGGGTAGAGGAGTCGGCAATCACCCAATGGTCCATTCCAACGCCTTGTCCCATTCCCATTTCATCCGTATTGTAGAACCGCTCAGAAGGGATATTCTTTAACTCAGGTGCATCAAGTCGGTCGAAAAATATGTTGATATTTACCACGGTAGCACCATTCACACGGCTATAGTTGACGATTTTAGCCCTAGCGACCTTCACGGCTTCGTTTCGCTCAATGAAACGAAGGTGCCATTGTTGACCGAGAGAAAATGACGTCCCGGCAGCGTTAAGTAACCGCTGCGCCATGTGCTTAAATTTGACCAGTGCCGGCGCAAAGCCTAACCGGGCTTGACCAACAGCCCAGTTAGCTAGTTGTGTTTCGAGGAATGGAGATAGGGCCTGTCGGTCCCTGTTGATTTCTTTTCTGATGGGAACACCATCTAGGCGGCGCTGTAGATAGGACCGAGGTACAGTCCATTTCCGAGAAGCTGCCCGGACAGCCATACCGAGCTTTATGTCACGTAGCGCAGCGCGCGCACGTAATTCAGTAGGAGTTGCCGCCATCACCTTGAAGAGCCAGAAACGACGAAGAAGATGAGTATATTGGCTAGTACTACGCAGCTGGAATGGCGAAGAAAAACGAGAATGAAAACAAGCGGTGACGGGGAAAACATCGGTCTCCCAGGTGGCCCGTGAAGACATGGCCCGTGAACCCCCGGTCTACCTTAACTAGGGTCGAGGCCGGGCTTAACATTATTTCCTATTTTGTGAGATCCTGGGTCCTACTGATACAGGGTTGAGCAGAATTTGAAAGGCCACGAGAATTTCAATTCAAAGGGTGGACGATTACGGACGTACGGTACTGCCGGCAGTATTCACTGAAGAGCCTCACCGCCCTATTAGAATAGTGGGGCACATCCAGACCACCTGCACCTGCAGTGGTGGTCTGTGTGCCCACTTGCGGCGGACTACGGTCTGTACGTCCGTAAATGTGTACAGCCTTTACTACCTAATAAAAGTGGGGCGGCGGCACGGGTAACCGGTACCTATGACCAGCTGCCTATGACAACTTGAATGAAGATACCCGTGGATGTCCGTATTACCAGGTAATGAACAGATTACCTACCTATCAGGTATGATGCAGGCATGTAGCCCGTACCTACCACGCCGTACGTCCGTACATGTTCCCTACATGCAACTTCAATGTTTGGTATGTACCTACCAACCGGCAGTCTTGCCTTGCCCTACCTTTTGCTACGAGCCTACGGACTATCTATAAATGAATGCGCTGACCCCTACCTTGTGCTCTTTAAGACCAATCATTCAGTTTCTTCCAAGATTTCTGACTCTTTCGTCAACATCCCGCGTCTCTTTCAATACATTCTACTCTGCACTTACTAAACAACGCAACCGTGTTGTAGCCATGAGTACCTCAGAGTCACCTTCCCCCACGCCATCACCAGAGGCACCCGAGGGTATCAGGTGGAAGTTTGCACCACCCTGCGAGTGGGAGGAAGATTACCACCCTGGTGGCTACCATCCAGTGCATTTGGGTGATGTCTTCCACAACGGCCAATACAAGGTCATCCGGAAGCTCGGCGAGGGCTCTTTCTCAACTGTTTGGCTCGCTCGTGATATGAGGTAACCCTATTTTCCATATTGCCCCCTCTCAACGCTGTAGCCTACGTATACTCATTTGCCTGAAGGAACAACACATATGTGGCTATAAAGATCATGGTATCGGAAATATCGGAATCGACAACCGAGTCACAGATCCTTCGTCACCTCGCTCGCGTCGCTCCAGAGGGAGCCAAGTATATCACGCGGCTAATAACCGAATTCGAACATCGTGGCCCTAATGGCATCCATAAATGCCTAGTATTCGAGCCTATGGGCCCGACTGTGAATATCGTGGTCGGAGAGCTTCCCCAGTTCAACCCTCGAAAGTTCGGAGTAAAAGTCCGCTATCCGCCTTGGATGGCAAAGAGTATTCTCAAGCAGTCCTTGCAATCCCTGGCGTTTCTACACGAGAATGGTATTGCCCACGGGGACTTCCAGCCAGGGAATATGCTTTTCGCTCTTAGTAGTGATATCGACTCGAAGCCCGAGGACGAGCTTCGCCAAAGGGAGGATGTGGAAGCCGGCTCATTCTCGCCTTCTATACATAGATTAGATGAAGAAGAAGAAGGTGAACAAGACAAGTCGGCTCCCCGATATCTTTGCATCGCGCAACCTCTCGTGTGCCCAGCGCACTACGCCGAAGGCTTTAAGATCAAGTTGTCCGATATGGGTGGCGGTTAGTATTTCCTACACGATCTCATTTTAGTCGATACTAAACTTCTTCATATAGCCTATTTCTTTGAGGAGCCACCTGCCAAGCCTTATACTCCGGCGGGTCTCCGTCCTCCCGAGTTTATTCTTACCGGAGAGGTCAATAAGACTTTGGACATCTGGAGTTTCGGATGTCTTGTGTTTGAGCTGGTCACTGGATGGCCCCTCTTCGACAGATCATGGTATAAGTCTGGATCCATGCGAGATGACGCGCAGCTCCTCGCCATGACCTCTGCTCTCGGCCCTCTCCCCGACAATCTTTACAAGCATTGGAAGACGTCTTCACTATATTTTACATCTGAGAGGAAACTTTATAATTGTGAACTCGGCGGAGTCTCGGATGGCAAAGAACCGCTGATGCTAGAGCAGTTGTCTATTGAGGACATATTTGATGAGGCAGATCCGGATGTTGACGAGGAGGAAGCACGCAAGATCAAGGCGCTTATTCGAAGAATTTTGCAGTACGATCCTGCGAAGAGACCATCGGCTGCGGAGATTTTACGTGACCCGTGGTTCTCTGAGAATTGAGGCCAGGAGGAGCCAAGCAATCTCTTCGAAAACCGACGAAGTACCTCCCTGAACCTCCCATGTAGGGTAGTCCATCCTTGCACGTGGCTAGGTAGATAGATGAGCTACCGGTAGAGTGAGGGCGCCGGCATGATGAACATGGCGAGGTTGGTCTGTGTGCGTCCGTGTATAAGCAGAGAGCTTGCAGTTTAACTAATTAGCTTTCTGGCATTCGGCTTGAAGCTTCACATCAGCTTCTCTTCTTCGACTACGGTAATATTCTCTATTATTACCCAGTGCTCGATGTCAATTCGTTGAAGTGCCCGTGTGCTTGGTTTGCCCGAAGGTATTTGTGTCATTCGAATGATGGAGTTACAGTATGAGCTACCTAGTGTGGCTAGCGCCGATGGCTTGTTCGTTTGCTGCTGATGCGAAAATATCCGTAGGGTGCCCGGATATCGATGCCCATAGGGGGAGACAAATCAGTTGCCCTTACGAAGTACGGTAGTCTCGTAAAGAAATACCTAGGTAGGTACCTGCCTACAGTAGGGCACACAATGAAATGTCCAGGTACCATGTAGGTAGGTAGTACTGCTATCGTGCTGGAAAGGGATGGGCGCGTGGGTGGTTACGTGGTATCTGTGAACACATCACCGGTGGTTTATTACTAGTATGCGCATCAGCGTCCACGTTGTAGGTTTGTACCTGAGGGAGGGTGCCTTACTTAAGGAGGAGGTATGGATGGATGGATGGGATTCGTACGTATTGGGTGCCTAATAAGCAACCCAACTTTACTCCTTTACATACCCGCACTGCACCAAGTATTCAGTATATTCAAACTTAACTACCTCGGACAATGTCCTTAGAATGAGTAAAGTAGTAGTAAAGTATGAGTATCATCAAGACAGAGATTGGGTAGACCAGGGAGAATCCTGAAAGAAAACGAAACGAAACGTGAACAATCCCGTGCCTCAGTTCCAGCCGCCCGTTAAGTGCAAGGTGCCATCCAGGGGCGCCCCCTCTGGAGACTGTAGTAGATACCGACTAGCACATACGCATCTGGGTATTTGCACTGTGCTGACCCTGCATTACATTGGAATTTATATGGGAATAGCCTCCCAGTACCGTACGCCTCGTCCAATCACTTTGTCCGTACTGTGTAGCCATATGTATCTGTACATGCGTCGCTGGCTGTAGTGAGGTACCGGTAGTGTAGTACCACTGCTAGGCAGGGGAGGAGGTACATTATGCGCGTTATGTAGGTTTTGTGCGTTTTATGTATCTCATGTAGTGTACGGGTCGACGGCAGATGTACCTCCATGCCCACTGGACAAGGTAAAATACCTCCTGCGCAACAGCACACAACATGCCTACCACCTGCCTGAATTACTGGCGTTGCTAGGTAGTGGTCTCGTCTGTCTTGTCGATCTGATTTGGCGTCTTTGCCAGCTCTTGTCACAAAGCAATGTCGATGTCTGCCACTGACCAGCAACACCGGGAACATCTTCACCGTCATTCATCAACCGCTACTCCTTCATCCCCCCCCACCCTCGATCATCATCATCAGCATCAGCAGCTTAATCATCATCGTCATCACCACCATCGTTCTCATCAACAACCACCGCCGCAGCAGCATCAACAACAGGCCAATCATTACACCCAACCCGCTAGGTCTCATTCGACACGTTCACGCCCAACAACCACGAGCACAGGCATCACCGCCTCCACTAACAGCAACAGCAACAGCAACAGCAACAACTACAATCGCTCTGTCCCGCTCCCGCATCGGTCTGCCTCAGCCTCCCACCAACACCATCATAGTCGCCGGCACTCGGGTTCCAGGTCTATCCGCGTAGTTCAAGACATTCTCCCGCATGAAGACTATGAAACCTCGAACATAGCCTACCCGTCCAAGCCAAGTTCCAGTAAAGACCGCCCTCCCCCGGTCTCCCGAGGTAACGACTCCGACGGCGTCCACCGTCGTGCCAGCACCCGATCCAACCGCTCCTCCCACAACGCCGACATGGCCGCCGCTGCCACCACTACTGTCAGCACTAGCGGCCCTGCTGCCGTCCCCCCAGTCATGCAGGCCGCCGCCGACGCTCGTGCCACCGGCGCCAAGCAGAGGACATCACGAACTTCCATTCCAACCCAGTCCGGCAAATGGATCCTGGGGAAGACCATTGGCGCTGGCAGCATGGGCAAGGTGAAGCTTGCACGCAAGGAGGATGGGACTGAACAGGTTAGTGTCTTACCACTGCCTCGGCTTTGGCTTTGGCTTTGACTTTGTTCTAATCCGCTCATTCTAGGTTGCCTGCAAAATTATTCCGCGCGGCTCCACCGAAGATAGTCATCACAGTCGCGCCGAGAAAGAAAGAGCAGACCAGTCGAAGGAAATACGCACTGCGCGCGAGGCTGCTATCGTCACGCTATTGCAACATCCTCATATTTGTGGATTACGAGATGTCATTCGGACAAATTATCATTGGTACATGCTATTTGAATATGTCAATGGAGGGCAGATGCTCGACTACATCATCTCCCATGGAAAGCTGAAGGAGAAGCAAGCGAGGAAATTCAGCCGACAGATTGCCAGCGCGCTTGACTACTGCCACAGGAACAGCATTGTCCATCGGGATCTCAAGATTGAGAATATTCTCATCAGCAAGACAGGCGACATCAAAATCATCGACTTCGGCCTTAGTAACTTGTTCTCGCCGAGAAGTCAATTGAAAACATTCTGTGGTAGTCTATACTTTGCTGCCCCTGAGTTGCTCCAAGCCCGTGCCTATACCGGCCCAGAGGTAGACGTTTGGAGTTTCGGCATTGTCCTCTATGTTCTCGTGTGTGGGAAGGTTCCGTTCGACGATCAAAGTATGCCGGCTCTACATGCAAAGATAAAGAAGGGCGTGGTTGACTATCCAGGCTGGCTTTCGAACGGCAAGTTGAGACAGATTTTGATAGGGTTTGAATCCTGAGCTAACCAAGTACCTAGAGTGTCGACAGCTTCTATCGCGGATGCTTGTCACGGATCCCAGACAAAGGGCGACAATGTTTGAAGTCATGAATCATCCATGGCTCAATAAGGGATATGGTAGCCCGCCGGAGAATTATATGGCCCAGCGAGAACCTTTGACCCTTCCTTTAGACCCCGAGGTTATCAATGCCATGACCGGATTCAATTTCGGGTCTCCGGAAGTTGTTACGTCTCAGCTTACAAGACTTATTGAATCAGACGAGTACAAACGAGCAGTACAACTCCTACAGAAAGAAAAGGAGACACCGGCTCCCCCAAAAGATGTTGAGAAAAAGCGTGGATTTGGTTTTGATTTTTACAAGCGACGAAACTCCACCAGTAGCAGAGACAACCTAACGGCCCCCAGCTCGGAAGCACTCCAAGTCGGTAGTGACCCTCTCAACGCCTTCAGTCCGCTTATCTCCATTTACTATTTAGTAAAGGAAAAGCAGGATCGAGACAGGGCAGATAGAGCGCCAAGATCACATGCGCCCAAGAACGCTGCCGACGCGCCTATGCCCGAAATTGTCCCTCCTCCAGAAGCTCATACTAACACTTCTGCTTATGAGATGGCCGGTGAAAAGCCCACTGGTGGTAGAACGAGACCTCGTGCCAGGACCCATGGAGAGGACGATGCTCCAGAAGAAATCAAGAAACCACAAGCACCAGCAAATATTCCCGCCCCCGACGCCCTACCTGCACTGCCATTCAGGAAGGAAAGCACCGCGGCTGGTATTCTGAGACGATTCAGCACCCGACGCCGAAAAGAGCCAGAAAGATTGGACAAAGATCGGTCTCACCCTCCTGTAGTCCACGTCCATTCGCCAGCGGATACGCCTACAACGCCACGGAAGAGCTTTAGCATCCGAAAATCGAGAGGACGGGACCGGGATGAAGGACAGCCGCCGAGACTCCGATCCGGCAGCAGTCAACCTCAGCATCGGGACTTACTCAGCCCGCCACTCTCAGCCGCTGCTAACTTTTCCGAAAGCAACAAAGCACTAGGACGTTCGACCAGCGTCAATTCAGCAGATTATAGACGGCGGCCTTTCGGCTCAGCCAGTAGAATCGCCAAGGAACCACCTCATACTAGTGGGTCAGATCAGTCAGCAGGTCCCGATAAGCCTCCCAAAGATGCCAAGGGCGCATTAAACTCCCGAGCTACATCAATGCGAACCCGGCCCCTCGCCCATGCCCGCCGAGAGAGTATCCAAGCAAGAAGGGCGCAAAGAGAGAGCGCCAAGGCCACCGATCTTGTCGAGGAGACAGATCAAGAAGCAGTGGAGGCAAGCGGAAATTCAGCTGACAGATTGGAAGATTCCGAGTTAGCCAAACCAGTGTTCTTGAAAGGCCTCTTCAGCGTTTCCACAACGTCGACCAAATCTGTGGCGTCCATCCGCGCAGAGTTGAAGAGGGTCCTGAAACAATTAGGTGTCGAGTATACGGAAATCCGGGGCGGTTTTGCTTGCCGGCATACCCCGAGTATCGACATAACGAGGATTACAGACGTGCCTGATGGCCCGGCTATTACGCCCGGCGTTCGACGACGCTTTAGTTTTGGCCTTAGGGCTGAGCGCGAGCGGGAAGAGCTGCGCGACATGGACCGAGCACCGTATACACCTCGTACTCCTGGAAAAGGACCAGCTGACAGAGGCGACTCCACATCAGAGCTATCTGACCAGGAGAGCATTCACCGAGACCCTACCGGGTCATTGAGACGAGTGCCTGGCGAGACCACAACGCACGTGCAAAGTGATTTGGGTGGAAGCATGATCCTTGAATTTGAGATAGTCATTGTCAAGGTCCCTCTTCTCTCCTTGCACGGCATTCAGTTCAAGCGCATGAAAGGGAACACGTGGCAGTTCAAGAGCATGGCCGATCAGATTCTCAAAGAGCTTCGCTTGTAGCCCTGGCAGTGTTGTGCAGGATACTTGACAGGTCAGCCGTATTGAGTTGTGAATAAAACGCGAGTCCTTCATAATGAAGACTCGCTGTGAAAATTGTGGCGACTGAGCAAATGTTTCGGTTTGGCGGTTTACCTGTCAAACTAACAACAATGAGAAAAAGGTTTAGCAGCAATCTCAGCCGAAGCGATTGCAGATTCTTTCCTAGTTTAACCCTGATCTATATGTCTCCGGAACGCGGAGAGATGGGTTGTGGTGGTTCAGTTGAATACTTTCATTCATCGTTGCATCGTCACCAACAGCAGATGGACGCCATTGTCATTAATGAAATCTCTTTACGGAGACAGGTAGACATACATACAGCAGACAAGAAGAGAGCCTCGACAAGAGAGACGGTGATGGTTGTATAAGAAGAAGACTAATATGATTTCCAGGAGAAGAGCAGGACTAGCAAGCCGGGCTTCACGATGGTCACGTTATGTTTCCTTTGCTAATAGTGAATACAAGTAGTAATCCAGAGAGTGCCAGGGACAGTTGCAGCCTGATGATGATAATGATGATGATCGAGTCTAAGCAGTTGTCTAAGTGTACTTCATACCCTACCAGGTAGGACCTATAGCTATCTACTGATTATTACTCCCTACTCGGTAATTTTAATCCGGGTAACCGTAGATATACCATCCGTCATGATGGAAACCGCTACCGAACAACCCGCAGCCCGAGCCGGACCGAGCCCTGCGCAAGCAACCGGTGCGAATGGGTAGCAATGCTCAGTAAAAGGCAAGCGTACGAAGTGCGAACCTTGGAAGTAGGTAGGTAGACCGTAATGTACGGAATTGCGGATTACCGGGACTGCACGGCGCAGCCTTTGTCTGTCTCCGTAAGGACATTCGGACGTTTCATGCTCTTGGGCCCTCACGTCTCCCAGTTTAGTCAGTGATTATGTAACTAATTAAAGACGTGGAGAGGATCTGATTGGTCGATTCAAAGGCCTGCTAATTTCGCTCGCGCCAACTGCGTGGTCAGGGCACCTGCCGTTAGTGCACGGTTCCTACGTGTATGGACGTACCCCGCCCACTCTTGGTCCCTTCCCCCACTGTTCTTTGCGGGTGGCGTCAGCTGCCGGCGCGCCACTGACGGACCAATTATAGTTACCGGCAGTTACTTACCTTCACCTGCCTCCACTTCCTGTAGGTACACACGAGATCGCTTCGCCGACTCCAGATCCTAACCCGACTTACCTACCTACCTAGTGCACATCGGACGTAGCCATCTCGCGATCTCGAGCGAACAACCACCTGCGCCAGGTCTTCCCACCTTCGTCGAGCACTACCCGGAAGGCTGCACTCAACATGTACTCGCAACAGCATCACTACAGTCATCCCGAGCAATCGTGGATGCATCCATCCTCCAACTTCCAGCATCAGGCACAGCAAGCCATCAATGCCGTCCAGCAACACCATAGCCGTATCCAAGGTGGCCCCAATATGGGCGCGTCCATGAATGGTCATCTCCCGGAGGCGGGCATGGAAACCCTGACAGAGGACAATCGTCGTACCATGGGCTTTGTTGCCGACCTCCTCAACGAGAATACCCGCGAAGCCGCTCTCCTCGAACTCAGCAAGAAGCGAGAACAGGTTCCCGAGCTAGCCATGATTCTCTGGCACTCCTTTGGTGAGTTCCATAACCTGAGACTATCCACGAGCAAACAAGTTAGCTAAGACGGAGGCCCCAATAGGTGTCATGACTTCACTCTTGCAGGAGATCATCTCAGTATACAACCTACTTAACCCCTCGCAGCTCACTGCCGCTGCGTCCAACAGAGTCTGTAATGCTCTAGCATTGCTCCAATGCGTTGCATCCCACAATGACACTCGAACTCTGTTCTTGAATGGTATAGCCATCTTCGCTGCTCTGCAGTCCTCTGGAGACATTGCTGACAGTACCTAACGCAGCTCACATTCCACTCTTCCTCTACCCGTTCCTCAATACAACCTCCAAGTCCCGACCTTTCGAATACTTGCGACTGACTTCACTCGGCGTCATCGGAGCGCTCGTCAAGAATGACTCCACTGAGGTGATCAACTTCCTCCTCACCACCGAGATCATCCCGCTCTGTCTAAGAATCATGGAGACTGGATCGGAGCTTAGCAAAACCGTCGCCATCTTCATCGTTCAGAAGATCCTGCTCGACGACAACGGCCTGAACTATATCTGCGCCACCTACGAACGCTTCTATGCCGTTGGAACCGTGCTGAGTAATATGGTTGCTCAGCTAGTCGAGCAACAGACGGCTCGGTTGCTTAAACACGTTGTGCGCTGCTTCTTGCGTCTCAGTGACAATGCGCGTGCCCGCGAAGCGCTTCGCCAGTGTCTACCAGAGCCGCTTCGTGACGCTACCTTCAGCTCCGTTCTTCGCGACGACGCGGCAACTAAGCGCTGCCTGGCGCAGTTGTTGATCAACCTCTCAGATACTGTCGTAGAGGCTGGTACCAATGATCCGCACCGTCTCACTTAAGTCTCCCAGTCGGGGCTTATCCATAAACCTCGGATTTTGCCAGACGGTCTGGATATAACCTCGCAGCCTTCTCTCTAGAGATTGTACGCGCTTGTTGCGGAACTTAATGAAAGAGAGAAGCATCAGGGCCACCGCCGGCGATGGCTCCATCGAACCGTTTATTAATCCATATTTGATACCCTAAGAAAGATTATCATTGAATTTCGACTCGATCAAATTACCAACAGTTCTCTTTCCGCGAGTTCAAAGAAAAGAAAGAGAAAGACGGGAAAAAATCGACGTCAAGGCTCTAGGTAGACTGCGGTCGTGCTGACAAGAAGCGCGAAGCATGTACTGTTCAAGTTTCGACCTGGGCCCTTGCCATGTTTCCTTTTACACATTTTTCTGGGAGTTTAGAAGAACGTTATACCCACATGGAGTAATCGGATAATCGGCATCCTATATACACGTCTACGTCTGAGTTTCATATCCCTTGAGCCCCGCATTCTCGTGCATAGACGGCGTTCGGTGGTGATGGTTCCTTGATTTTCGTTCTTTGTTCCTTGTCCCACGGCTCAGACCACTGGATCCGGAGAGGCTAACGGGGTGAAACATCGCATAACTACACACTTTCCATCAGCCATACAGTCAGCCTCTCGCGGATCCGACTACGAGAGGTCAAACCTACGGCAGTTACCGATACATGCCCATCCATGATCCCGCCCAGCCGAACCACACTGGTACGGGCTCCTCGGCGTTATTCTATTTTGCCTGCTGCATTTTCGTGGAAAGGGTTACTGGTCGGGAGGGCATTCGATGACACATTCCACACATTGCTTTTCCTACCTATTTTCATCTCGTATTCATCATCAGGGGGTTCGGGGCCAATCTCAATAGAAAAATTACCGGGGGGGGGGTTACTTTACGAGGATACCGGGTTTCCCAATCTGATATCATTCTCACGATGGACGGGGAGGGGGAGTTCAGGGCTCAAACGTTCTAAATGGACCCGATCGAAGCGATCGACATACATTCATACCATACCCAGGCGGAGGGGGGCGTCTTCTGGGTGCGTGTACACTATACAACACGCACATTAGCAACAAACGAATACGAATCAAATCGAAAACGGGCAAGATGGAAACGAAACGCATTTGTTTTATTCGGAAAAAGGGGTAGTTTCATGGCAGATACGTATGGTCGCCTGACCGACCTGCCACATTTCGACGAGCAAAAGAAAAATAAAAGAAACAAAGCGAAAGTTTGGAAGCGAGGCTATTATGATGAGGTTGGGAGATAGAATATGAGGAGCTTTAAAAACCCCCAGAAAAATATTAATCAAGTGTTTAGCATCGTCATAAAAAGTGCCTACCTATCTCGCTCACACGCACAGAGTATATGCGTCACACAGCCGTGCTTACATCACCTACATTTTGATGTGTTGGTGTAGGGATTCTATTATCGCCGGACTGCCGCTCAAGTTCCGGTTACATTAGCCAAATTACATTTGATATGGGGAAGCGAAGTGTCGACTACCACGTAAAGCCAAGATAACCCACGAGGTCAGACATCGATGTCCGCGAGTCATTCACATCCAGCACAAGATTTAAATACATTATACCCATTAGTGAAGCAAAGTCACCTAGGTAAGGTGTTTGTCGGTTGAAAATATTGGATTTTCTGCGGTGACTTAGGATAGTACAGGGTAAGGATACCAATTAATTCTATTCCACCGTTCGCTCATCCCAATCCTGCATTCCCTCTTGTCACACCATTGTCACCGAAAATCCCCTCAACACAGGTCCGAGCAGGGCCGCCAGCTCTGTGTCCAACCCCAGGTATGATCACCCCCATACCGATACAAATCGAAAGCGGTGATTCAACCAATACAGATGAACAAGGAGTAATATTGCCCAGAACAGCCCAGTTGATGTGAATGCGAACGCCAAGGCCAGGCCGCTACGAAACAACAGAGGCAATCAGATTGTCTCGGTACTGGTCTCATTGTCGGAACTGAACGGCAGGCACTCGAGAAGGGTGTCATCGCAAAACTCGGCCTTGCGACAATCGTGGTACGTCACCCAGTCTTTCTGCTCGTTGCATCTATCGACACGGTTGAATTTGTCACTGCATCGCCTATCGCCTGCCTTGCATTTATGGGAGCCGTGGTCGTCATTGTCGTGCGAATCCAGGTCCAAGGCCAACTCGGAGGCGTTAATCTCTGGCACACAAACCATGTGCAAGCGATGACAGAACGTGCCCTGCTCGCATCTGCTATACGTGGTCCATTGCTGGTAGTCGTTGCAAACTAAAATCTCGTTGAGCGTGTAATGACAGACCCGGTCGCCAGGGGTGCACAGAACCAGGCTTGGTTCGTGCCGCTCGTCCTTGGATTTCCTCGAAAACAATTCGACCGGCGAAGAGGCCAGGTCAGCCCCAAATGCCAAACTAGGCGTATCAGCTGGAGTTGGGGTCGGCTGTTGAATGGCGAGAGAGTCAATTGAAGCAGCGTGAGCGTCTTTGGATGTCTTGGATGTCTTGGGTGTCTTGGATGATTTATCCGCCGTCTTGGTTGTCTTGCTGCCGTCAGCCTCTTGGTAGACGCTGAGTCTGGTAGGCACTGGACCAGGTGCGGTCAATGCTGGGGCCACGAGAGCCAGAGCGAGAAGGACCCGGCAAACACGATCCATTGTGGATGAAGGCGTGTATTTGAGTAATGGGATTGCAGAGAATAGCGTCCGGTTTATCGAGATACCAGTCAAAGTCCTTGGATGAAGTTAAGCAAGTGGAAGCGTCTCAGTACCAAGATGGTCCAAAAATACTCGATAATGCTGGATGGAGGATGGAAGAGGGAGACGGTTGGGAGAAGAAGACAGAAGAACAAAATGGGCAAACGAGAGTGGGTTTTGACCAGGACGGAGACGGGGCAGACCAGTGGGATACACCTTCCGACCTGCCGCGAGCGAGTCGAAGCAGTTGCCGACAATAATCACCTCCAGGATAGGCCTGGAAGTTGCAATCGCCGGATACCCACGACCGCAGCGGAAGGAAGTCGACGGACGGAAGGACCGGGGATGGACCTGGGGAAGGACCCGGGGAAGGACCCGGGGATGGAGTTAGATGGTTCCTGCCCGGCAGCGAACACAATCCATGGTCACTCCTCCTCGAGGACACTCCTCAAGGTCGCTCCTCCTGTCCAGAATCGTCGGCCAGCGGGACATGGTTACTCCCCATGAAAGTTTCGGGCAAGGCTCTCTCCCTACCTTGAGCAACTCCGAATCCAGGCAGGGCTACTTCGTCAGGAACTCAGAGCAGAGAAGACAGTCGGTAGGTGCTTGTGTACGCTTGTTCCGCTTCAGTGCAGTGCAGTAGTTGAGTCGGAGAAGGATGGACATGCTGAGGTCATTCTTCTAAAGTGGGTTGTGGGCATGTGCCATTGTCGCCAACAGGCAAACGGCATAGTTGGAATGGGAGTCATACGGATAAGGCAACCAGGGGTAGCGTATTCTAAGCCTGGGGCAGGGGCAGATGAGGAAGCAATACGATGATAGCCTTGTCGGCTCAATGGAATGGAACATAAAGCAAAATCAATTGCTAACGTATCATTAGGTCATCGTCGCAACAGACCGTTCAGATCGCACTTCACCTGGCCTGCCTGAGACGCTACTTATCAGCCCCTGAGCTATCGCCCGCTGCCCGGGGCTTCTGGCCACACCACACGTAGTACGTCGCGAAGTATCGCGTCGAGTTGTCGTGCAACATCCGGACACATTCGTCATAGAGGGTTGCCACGCATTCAGGTGCCATCCCGGCATAGCTGATGATCTTTTGGCTGGCCGGCATTAATAGTTCGGCAGTGAGGGTGAATACGGCGCCGCGTTGTCGTGCCGCAGGATCCTTGGACCACGTGCCGTAGGGGATGCGGTATCTCTTCTTGCTAATGTTCACAAAGCCAGCCCTCTCCATGATGTCTCCTAGCTCCGGTACAATTGGAATCTTTCGACCCTCCGTGGCTGCCGCTGCAATTTCCAGATACTTCATGTACCGATTGACCGGACAAGTTGGGTCTACCGTGCCATCTTCCTTCTCAGCCAGCCAGTATGTCTCCTGAACTTCAAACCAACCTCCGGGCTTCAAATGCCTGTTACGCTGCTTGAGCATCGCATTCGCGGTTTCACGTGTCTGGGGCCATAAGTGCATGTCGGCACTTACGCTATTACATTGTCAATGACGGCCGGGGTCGACCTCATATATGCAGCAGCTTCGCGCATGTGGATCAAGTCATAATCACTGTCGTGGACCTATACCAGACCCATTCATGAGTGCGCCACTCAGACAATTGGTTGCACGGTTGATGACTGGAAGAACTCACCCACGTATCCTCAATATCATCCACTTGAAAGGTTACGTTTGGCGGAACCCTTTCCTAAGCATCAGTCGAAATGCACTAGTCACCTTTGCGGGATGAGGGCATGAACATACGAGGTCGGCTGTATGCGACTGAGGTCAACGCCCAGAATCGTGGCATCTGGATGTTGGTCTCCCACTAAATCCTTGGCTGTCAGCGGTGACGGGGATAACCACGGGCAATTGACAATGCAGGATCTGTTTTACTTTCGATGGCCCATATTCCTATACCGGTTGCGATGTCCATGACCTTTTTAGGCGGCTCGGCCATAGGCGACAGGTAAAGCTGCTGATCCAAGATATCCATCACCAAGATATGCATAAGCTCCTCTCGCTGCTGCTCGATCTCGTCGTTGGGCAAACTATAGCGACCCTCACGGTAGACATGGTATCTTAAAAGCCCGGGTTAACAGGCCTCACGATGCAAGCTGAGTCAGCCTGTGCAAGTCGGGGGCTTGACTCT
The DNA here is from genome assembly GCA_028637635.1 of Xylariaceae sp. X802. Lineage (NCBI taxonomy): Eukaryota > Fungi > Ascomycota > Sordariomycetes > Xylariales > Xylariaceae > Xylariaceae sp. X802. The sequence goes on along the minus strand of JAJFDH010000001.1, from coordinate 951,555 downwards.
CACCTTCGTCCACCGTCCCATGGGTGTCGGTCCATGGTATTCATCGACAAGTACGTCCTCGCGGTGAGTTGGTCGTTGTCATCGCGAGGGGAAGTCATCCTGCCCAGGGTGTGCTTCGCAAAGAGCAGACGGAGGAGATGGCGGTGTTATCAACAAATGAACTGTGGTGAGGAGGGAAAGTAAAGACTGAACAGTGAACACGCAACCACCACCGTTGACTTTAAAAGGAACTATTAGAAGGAAAGGGAGATTTTGCATTGATTGGGACATCTAAAGTACGTACGTACAGTAGATAGCAGTGGTGCAGGGTTCCCTGGTTTATTGCCTTCTGAGATCACAGGTAAGCGCCCCTACGCCAGATACGGTTATAGTAATCAGTCACCGAAGTGTGCCGGGCCCGGACGTGGGTTGTGGAAGTTATGGCGAGTGTGGGTACGGTCTCTTTTATATGCGAGAAGCTTTCGAAGCGAGCAGTCACCGAGCCAATGGCCATCTCGAAGAGCCCTGTTACTGGCGCAACATCAAATTTGGGACTGTGCGTCGCAGTTTGGGTAGGGAGTGATAATGCTACCTTACAACCGAGTTGTGCCATGCGCAGGACGTAACCCTCCAGTTCGATTTAGCTATTTATACATGTATGTACGATACTTTTGTGCAATATGGTAGAATAACCTGTTCGTAGACACCATCTATTGCCTATTAGCAGTTTCCTATCCGGAAGGCTGACAAGAGAGTACCCAGGAAACATTCTTCATCTTCGTCTTCAGTGTTCACAGTCGTCTTCACAGTTTAGATATTAAACCGTCAATGTAGGCTTAGCCATGTATTTCCATCCGCTTCCCCAGGACATAGGCTTTCTCGGGCCTCATATTCATCCTTCACACTAAGCTGCATTTGATAGTCAGCACTGCGTAACTAGTAACCTTATTGCTCGGCCACTGCATACTTAAAAGGAGGGCTACCTGCATGTAGGAAACGGAGTGGCCGGGCAGTGCGTTGGCTGGGTATGGGTAAACACGTTCAAATACGAATTATATGGTATGCTAGATGGTACTTGGTAGTGTAACGTTGTCCGGCTTTGTTCTTGGCTTACTATACGGATGCATAAGTGGACGCAGTAGGCATGCTTAACTGTTTGTCTGGTGGTTTGTCTGGAATCATGAGGTTCTGGGAGCGTGTATTATGTAAAACGTGCAGGTGTTGGGAACCAATAAATGCGATCCCGACACTCTTCTCTGCATTTTCTCTGCCTTTTTCTTTCTTTTGTGTGTGTGTGGTGTATCCGCCTGGTTGGGACGCATGCAACCCAAGGGCCAGTACTTTACCACCGCGCCGGGTCCGTGGCTTCGGCTGTGGAAGGTTCCACGGCGGGTTTGGGTTGGAGTTGTTTTGGTTTATGGTTTGTCTTGAGATTTGTTTGTTTGTTTGGTTTGATATAGACGAAATGTCTTGCTTGTTTAGTTGTGCTATGTGTTTGGAGCCTGTGTTTTGTCGACTCTTACCCCATCATGCCTGAAATGTAGGTAGGAATGTGTGCATCTCGTCCGGTACTCAGCCCATCAATCTTCTAGATAAAATAGTCTCGCGGCTGCACAGTCATGAATTCATAATTCCCCGGTATGGTTTTCTTACCTTCACCGCTTGATTGATTTGATTAATTGACCGGAGTATGTAATTTGGCGGGATAAGCCGATGCATCATGCATTCGCGGTGAGATACCACCACAGTTAGTTACATAGTAGGTCGACTCTGGAGCGAGTTGAGTGCCCTTTTGAGACTGGTCTTGGACATCAGCACACACATACCCCCATCGGTACGGGTATCCTAGCACCATGTAACTATTGGGATGCAATGATCCTATGAGTCGTCACTTGTCGAGGCTACATCCGTACTATTTGTCCGCTTATCGAGGCCCCAGGACGGGGTTGCATTCGGTCGACTATGTATGCACAGGGCCGAGAAAAGGATCGCTTGACGTCAATATTTCCTGCCTACACTGCGAGGCAGGTCTAGGTCTTGAGTAAATCCCGCCTAGATGCCAAATGAAAGCATGCAATGTATGGTAAGCGCTCGTAGCGAAAGTATCTAGATGGTCAGTTGGGTAGTGTAGTGTCAAGCACCTTGCGGACCCCAAATGACATGTCCTGCGATCTTCCATTTACTATATCATGTCTGCAAGCTGGACTCCATCTATAAACCCCGCCAGAGCTACGGCAGTAGTCTAGATGGCCAACGGCAGAAGGCACAGAAAAACGCCTTCACACTTCAGCTCATCGGAAGCGTAGCAATCTGTGCCTCATGATGTCCCGGAGGCTCGGCTCCCCTGGACCACCAGCAGATAGCCATCCCGGCGGTCTGCTAGGATTCTTCCCTCGTCATGCTACTTTCGGAGAGGCACCTTCTTGTACGTCCGTAGGCAACCACTGGACAGGTGCTCTGTTCTTTGTGTCTTCGCCTGTCCGCAGGAGCACTCCAGGATCTGCATCCTTGTCCTCGTAAGAACAAAACCTCCAATGGTATCCCGTTCCAACCGCAAGAAACCGACTGAGTACTTAGTCAGCTCTCCGCGCATATGCTTCTAGCTCAGTTGGGCAAAGGACAGCTTATCCCCCAGCTTCCAGCCCTTTGGGAGCGTTCGCGGCGCTGTGTCATCAGGCCTTCCGGGTGGCTTGGCAGAGTTTCTGTCGTCGAGGGCGGCACTCCGTTGGTGGTCTTCCAAGCCACCTGACCTTTCATTGCCAAATGTACGTCCGTAAGGCATGGGGAATCGAGCTTCCCTGGCTCAGTTCCGATGGCACCCTTTTCCAGGTATGTAAGCGTACCGCATCTTCGTGTCCGACGCGACGCCCTATCTGCGGACTGCCCGTGGAAAGTAATTCACCACGTCGTCTGAAACCAGTCTCTCGGGCCAGTTCGTGAAGGCCCTAGTATGATTTGGTCTTTGGTCTGCCCCTCCGCGGGACCTATCCATGAGTCCGGCGTGCACCGGCGTCCCCGCAGCGTCACATCATGCCTAGCGGATGGTGCAGCCGAAAGTAGTGTAGTGTACCTGGTGCTTTGATAGCATCTACGAACATTAATGGCTGAGGCATTTTATACTGGATAGGATCGCGAGGAACCGCGCCGAAGGTAAGACCAATGTCATAGTTAGATAGTTATCGATGGGGAATATTGCGTGATATCTATGTTGCAGGCCGAAAGCTTTCATACGAATTCACAGGGCAAATCTCCATTTCTGATGTTAGCCAACCTTTATATAGTAAGCGCACACACGAGGATTAAAATAGATGATTTCGGTTGTGTGGAGCAGAATGTAGTCACATTCTTCGGTGACTCGAAACTCGTCCAGCGTCCGCTACCTTGTTAGTCGGCCTATCATATTTCTCGGCCGGTCAGGCGTGCGACTCGCCTACCAGTTGCCCTAGAATACGTGCTGTTAGGCTGAGTGGCCGAGTTTTCTGGCCGACCGAGCAGCAGATGACGAGGTTATACCTAGTATGTAATGCATTACTAGGGGCCCACCACTGGAGCTATTTCTTGGCCTACCGTATTGTTCGGCCACTTTACCTCTCAAACAGCCCGTCTGAAAGGTGCCCGAGCGGGCCAGTCGATAGGCCGTGACATTACCTAACCGAGCCGAATGGCTTATGCGGTGGGAGATGCCGTGCGCCGTAGGTAGGTAGTTGTGCAGTCTTGTGATCGTCTCTTACAGTGAGTCCTCGGTGTCCACCACCACCATTACGTAGGTAGCGCGTGCACCATGTTGTTCACCCTTCAATTACACTGCGTGTGTGCCCTCAAATATGATGAGCTGATCGCGCAGGCAATCCCTTAGGCGCTGTTACCGCCTAACCAGCCTACCTATAGTACCTATAGGTGCCCTACTAAGCTACTGGGTGGGCACCGACCAGTTGCATCTCGCTGTTGCCGGGCCGTTGTCCACTTCCTTTCACCTTTTTGGGCCGTTCCCAAGTTCCCATTTCTCTCCTGCGACGATCGCCAACAACGCTGCCCTTTCTGCGACTGCTTCACGGGCTGCGTGCGACGCTTGCCATCGACCTCGTCGCGTTACCATGGCGGCTACTCTCACTGCGACGCTCCTCTCCACAGTGACCGTCAGCCCTGTAGCGCCCAGTGCTACCACTGCGCCGCCACAAGGCGGCATCCTGGAACATGTCCTACCCAATGCTTGGAACCCCTCAAACCCCATCAATCTCTTCATCATCCAGGTAGGCGCGCGCTCCATGCTTCCCTGCCGATCACCCCGTGTCCGTCCCCGCACTGCACTGCGTCCCCGTCTTGCGCCGTCCTGCGGTGTGCTCTGATCCGACTTGCATCCGATGCGCATCCGACTAACCATCAAAATGGCCTAGGCTGTCATCATCATAGTCCTATGCCGCCTGCTTCACTATCCCTTGTCCCTTTTGGGCCAGCCCCGTGTTATCGCCGAAGTCATTGGTGGCATCTTGCTGGGTCCATCCGTATTATCGCGGATCCCCCACTTTCAAGAAAACATCCTGCCGGCCAGCTCCTTACCTGTGCTCAACAACGTCGCTAATCTCGGTCTGGTCCTGTTTCTCTTCCTTATTGGTCTCGAGGTTGATCTGCGCCTGTTTGTCTCCAACTGGCGCGCTGCCCTCACCGTTGGTTTGGGCGGGCTCACTTTGCCCTTTGGTCTAGGTTATGCCATTGCGTGGGGCATCCATAACCAGTTCCGGAGTGAAACCACCAACGATGTCGGTTTCGGAGTTTTCGGCCTTTTCGTCGGGACCGCCTTGGGTATCACCGCATTCCCGGTGCTGTGCCGTATTCTCTCCGATCTCAACCTCCTGCGCAACCCTGTCGGCGTGACCGTGCTGGCTGCCGGCGTGGGCAATGACGTTGTAGGATGGATTCTCCTCGCGCTCTCTGTAGCCCTAGTCAACAATGCCAACGGTCTGACCGCCCTCTACGTGCTTCTTGTTGCTGCGGGCTGGCTTCTCCTTTTGGTTTTTGCCGTCAAGCCCGCATTTCACTGGGCTCTGCGGAAGACAGGCAGCATTCAGAATGGCCCGACGCAAGGCATGATTTGTGCCACACTGTTGCTTGTCCTTGCTTCGAGCTGGTTTACTAGTATGTCTGTTTCGCCACATGTCCAGTGGTGCATATAAGCTAACAGGGACGGACAGGTATTATTGGTGTTCATGCCATCTTCGGCGCTTTCCTCGTGGGCTTGATATGCCCCCGTGATGGCGGTTTCGCTATCAAGGTCACCGAGAAACTTGAAGACTTGATCAACATCCTTTTTATTCCTCTATATTTTGCGTTATCGGGTTTGAGTACTAATCTTGGCCTCCTAAATGACGGTATTACATGGGCCTATGTGATCGCTATCATTGTTATTGCTTTTTCGGGCAAGATCATCGGTGGAACCTTGGCTGCAAAACTCAACGGGCTTGTATGGAGAGAAAGTTTCACCATTGGGGTCCTGATGAGCTGCAAAGGCTTAGTCGAGCTCATTGTTCTCGTAGGTTACGCAGTCTAATTACCCTGAGACTCACTAACTGTTTTGACAGAATGTCGGGCTCCAAGCCCATATCTTAAGTCAGAAGACATTTACCATGTTTGTCGTTATGGCTCTCGTCACTACTGTTGCCACGACCCCTCTGACGAAGTGGCTGTACCCTCCCTGGTACAGGGTCAAGCTAGAGAAATGGAAGCGTGGAGAGATCGACTGGGATGGGACACCTCTGACACCACCAGACTCTGACGGATCGCCTGGAGACAAGCCGGATTATAGTGTGCGCCGATTTTTGATTTACCTACGTTTGGACAGTCTCCCAAGTCTCTTCACATTCGTCTCGCTCCTCGGTGAAGACCACACATTGAAACCTTCGAAAGCTGCGAGTGAGTCAAGCGATGACGACACTAAAGTACAGTTTATCCGCCGACGCCCCCTTGAGGTACATGCATTGCGAATCGTTGAGCTTACTGAACGTACCTCTACTGTGATGAAAGTTACCGAAGGAGAGGATGCTTCTCGAAGAGATCCCGTGGTCAACGCAGTCCGAACATTCTCTCAGTTGAACGACGTGGCCGTATCTGGCAGCGTCGTCGTTGCCCCTGAAGAGTCATACGCGGAGACCGTTGTTACACAGGCTTCTGAACAAAAATCTGACTTTGTTCTCATACCTTGGAGCGAAAATGGCAGCACCACTGAAGACCAATTGATACCCTTCAGGGTCTCTTCGGAAGATCGCTTCACTGGAAAATCTCACCTTGATTTTATTCGGAATACGCTTAGCAAGGCCGTCTGCAATACTGGCATTTTCATAAGCAATGGATTCAGTGGCATTGCCCCTATTGAAAAATCGCGACTCGGTTTCTCGCGCACCCTCAGTATAGCTTCTTTGCAAAGTCATAAAGAAGCTGCACTCCCTCCCATTGCCGACAAATCACATCACATTTTCTTACCATACATCGGCGGTGTCGATGATCGAGTCGCGCTGAGCTTCGTTCTCCAGCTTGCCAAGAATTCCAATGTCACGGCGACCATTGCTCACTTGACTTGGAAGGAGAATCATGATGACATAATGGCCATCCCTGAGGCTTCTCTAGCTGATCCTTCTGCATTGAAGGCAGCGATAGATACTGAGATTACGGCCCAAGACAGTTCTTTCTTGGCTAATGCACAGTCAGGCCTGTCACCCAGCATGAGCGACCGCATAGAAATCATTGAGGCTTCGGTATCAATCAGTTCAGCTTCTCGCCGTTTAGTTGAAATGGCTTCCAAGTATGTTGGAAAGAATCCGCGCAACGCCGGCGACATTATTGTAGTGGGCCTTAGACATCCAAGACTGTCCCTCACCATCAGAAACTCAGACCAAACCAACATTCCCTACGAAATGCAGAAGACAATCGGAGTACTTGGTGAGCAGATGGCTAGCAGTGGGCTAAAGGCCAGCGTGCTTGTCATCCAGGCAGCGGGTCACTGAGCCGGTTCACGCCGGACCCCGTCGTTCTATCGAACAGGTCTGTGATCGATTGCGGTGGTGGTAATCATGTTTGCATACGCATCTTTTAGGAAATTGGGCGCTCAGATGCGTTTGTCTCGCAGGAGTTACCTCAATGCCGCCCAAGGCGCACGCCCCCAACCGCGAGACGGCCTGTTCGTTGGACCCGGTTTCGGAGAGTACCGGGTATGCTAAAGCGATGAAAGAAATTCAGACGTCACGCATAAAGAGAGCATGGAAGGCATTATAAACGGCCACGTACTGTAAGAGGGTGTCGTGAGAGGGATACGTTGGATAGATCTGGTCCTTCGATGGATATAAAGCCATACGCAGAACGCATAATGTGAAACGGACGACACGGACGCCTTGGATGCCGAATTTGGATCCATGGCAACCTTATGGAACTGCATCGCGCCACCGGGCGACTATTATTGGGACTATAATGATGATCTCCACCAGGAGAATAGGGTATTCAGGCAGTTCTATACGAATTTGGAAACGAGAAATGGGCGCTACATGGTAATAGGTATGATGGAATCGGTTTAGTTTGGCTGGTTGTTACTATATGAAATGCTATACCCGTATGATTATGTCGTTCTCTCGTTGCTCACCTACAGTGACTTGTGTAGATAATCCTTCTCGCTTGGCAGTGTTAAGCAACCCGGTTGTAGTCACCGCTGTGTTGTAAGGTCTACTCTCCATAACAGATCGCGGCTCGATAGTCTCGTTTGGACGGGAGTATCTACCTGCTATGTTTCTGTTGACGATGAACACTTCAACGAGCAATTCTTCCGTAGAGGTTTTCTAGACAGAGAGTGACGCGGGAAAGCAATAGCGCTAACACACAGGTTCTGAGATAAAATAGACTGGCACGGTTTTACTGTTGGGCTTTGCTCCTTGGGTTCTAAGCGATGTCTGGTCTTGATTTTGTTGGGCGGATGTCTCCATGTCTGTCATGACTCCTTATACGGGATTTATTATTACCTGGGAGTTGGAGATTGGGTTTGGGCTTTGTGACGGCATGCCGGCGCTTCCTTCGCGTGGTGTTTTTTTGTGGGCTTTATTGGATATATATAGTTATGATTTTCTTGGCGTTCCTGCGTTTCTGGAATGCTTTTCTATCTTTGTTTTTTGGTGTTACGTGTGAAGTACGGATCCGTTTCGAGGAAGTGAGGTAGGGAGTCCTGTAACGGAATCGTACATTTACCGACACTGCTGAAGCCCAGATACTCCCCTGAGAAAAAATCGATCCGTACAGGGACCGCGCAGTAGCATTCCAATCCCCAAATGACAGAACCAGCAAACGTAGTGAATTATTGGTACGGCTGCGAAAGTAGATGGTGAAGTCCGGCTAGCAATGCCGGAGCCAGCTCAGGTTTCAGCCATCGTCGGTGATACCGGCAGGCATGGAGCACGGCAGCATGACAGGGCAGGCAACGCCGTAATTATTCGCCGAGCAGGTTGTGGTTTTGGTTTGGGATAATAAACACCCGCGAAACCTGCGGTCTTCAGCTACTCGGCGCAGGAACTAACCGACATGTCTGTCTCTGCCTACATAGGAAGTAGGTAAAGATGGTGGTGTTCGTTATCCCCGAATCCCTATTTACAGCGCTAACTCATAGGATTTGTATTCGTAGCAGGTAATTACCGTACGGTACCAATCCCAACCCCCCAAAACAAAAACCCTCGGGAAATTGGAATAGGGACCAACAATAGAGCCAAGCACGAAGCGTAACTATCGGTGTAAATACGTAGTCCGAATCCCGTAGGCAGCGGTAAGAAATAACCGACGAATGTAGCCGAAGCAAAAGGACAAACCGCTGAGACACAGCCACCACCACCCCACGTGTGTAGGAAGGACCTCCCTGCACCAAGGTCTTGTTGCCTGCTGGATTCATTGTCATCTGATCACATCTGGGCTTTATAATTCAAGGAGGCTGTAAGTGAGTAATAAGTGAGTATGGCGTGTACCTAGGTAGTTATCAATCAGGTAGTAAGTATAGGCGGTTAGCGCTGTGACGTCAGAGTAAACAGCCCGGGCGCGACCAGGCAGTCAGCAGTCAGCAGCCAGCAGCCAACGCCACAAACGCAGACTTCACTCAATCAAAAGCATTCACAGAGCAACAATCCCGCAGACAGCAAGCCAGAGTGCAAATCTCATAATAGTTCCATCCTTCATTCATAGAAGCGAAAGATCTGGTCCTCGTAGCCCCCGCGAGGGAGCCCTATATCATCTATGTTGTGTATATCCGTGTGCAGAGATGTTCCCTCCCGTCCATATAGAATAAACAAAAAAACGTTTCCCGACAACGCTTGCTTTGGATATACATGCCCACGGGAAATCCCGAACAACCGTCGGAAGGTCGAGCACTTCGCCTTATGCAAGCTCTTTTGCGCCGTCACTCCCAAACGTCCCAATCAAAACAGTTAGAGGCCCGTCCCCCCTCCCCGGACCCGTTCACCCAAAGCCGAATATCATGCAATCCCGCCCATGCCTTCTCGCCACGTGCGTGGACGAGAGAGGCATATAATGCAGTTCCATTTCCTAACCCATTCCATGTCATTTCCCCACTTAGGTCTTTCTTTCTCTCATTATTCTCATACACGCCGTGGCATCATGCCCGGTGACCCGGGCATCGACAACGGCGTCGTCGGGTAGTCGTAGCCAGCATCGGAACAGTTCGCCGAATGATCGAACGAGTGAGAAAGTGGTGGTGTCTGGCAGCAACACCAATCAGCTACGTTGATGACGGTGAGATTGAGTGCGCACATGACTCACATGAGGGTTCGAGTGGTCGTACGGGCCGGGTGCGTTCACCTCCATGGGCAGGTAGTAGTTCACGTAGGGAGACGACATGCTCTCCTCGCTGTGATAAGGCTCCCTCTTGATGGCGTCGTTGAAATGCGTCATGGGTGGTAATGTGCAGGGCATCGTGGTGGCTATGTATCCGGGGTACCCCTCTGCTGAGGTTATGGCATGGTAGGGCGGGGCAGAGCTGTAGGGTGTTCCCATCATCTCGTCAGGCGGGGGATAAGTAGAGTACACGAAGGGAGGCGTGTTAGACCGTTCACGGTCATCGTATGAGGAGTGGAAGATTATCTCATCCTCGTGTGTCATCGGCGGGGTAAATTGAGGCGGGTGAGCCGGCTTTGCGGGCGCCGCAGCGCTTGACTTAGATCCCTTTGCATTTTTCTTGGTGCCCCGGCCGCTGCTGGGCTGCGGAGGCTTCTCAGAGGGGTTGGTCGGCGAGGATCCCTCATCTGATGAGCCGGCCCGTCTCTCTAGATCCTCCAGACGTCTCTTGAGCTTCTTGCCTGGCGAACAGAGTGTTGTTAGTATACAATTCGGCGCAAGACATGGGAACCCGACCACATACGGTAGTTACGCTGGGCAATTCGGTTCTGTATCCTTCGGCGCTCCGCCAAATCTGAGATCTTAGTCCAGTCCTCATCAGGGTTCGCCGAGCTCGAAAAAGCAGAGCTCGTCCCGTGTGCCGAGTACTGCCTCGGCGCTGGGGGAGCGGAGTAGTATTGCTGAGAAGACATGGTATACATGGAAGTCGACATGAGCGAACACCGGGTTCTCTGCCTAGCCGACGTAATGGCGACTGTGAAGACGACGAGGTTGTGTGGTGTGTATGTCAGAGTATAGTGTGTAAGTGGCCGACGGCGTGAGACTTGTAGTTGTAGGAGTAGTTGTTGTTGTTGGCAGCGACGACGTCAACAGCGATGCTGGTTGGAAATGCTAGGCTGGGGGACATGATTCAGCCGGAGGGAGGGAGGGAAGGAATATATATAACAGAAGAGGGAGTTTGGATCCTCGGGCCCATGGCAGCGGCGTTGCCTTGTGTCGTTGGGCGAGGTACTGCGCTGCTACAAGACGCAGGCTGGAGAGGCTTCCAAGTACTCGCGGGTACATGGCCGGCCGTCGCTGCCACGAGGACGAAGATCCCAAGGAGTACCTAGGTAGGTACGTCCCTACGTCCCGTTCTGGAAGCAGGGGGGCCCCTGGATCGGCTCTGAGATGGGTATCTGGCTGCGAGACGATACATCATGCACTCGAGTTCACGTCCGCCTTTTGAGTGCAACGTTGGGATTTGCCAAGCACAGTGCAGAGCCCGTCGCTGGATTGCCGAAGGAAGGGGGTGCCGCGCAGTCGGTGTTTACGCTCTGGCCCTGGCCTGCCGCCCTGCTCGACCACGGCCCCCTGCACGCGCGGTGGCGCCCCTACCATCGGCCCGCGTGGCAGGTAGAGTGGCCGGCCAGCGGGGTGAATACGTTGGTGGCACCTCTGCGTGCACACTAGTGTCCCTACAGAAGTACACTACCTCCGCTGCCGCGCTACACTAGAGGAGGGCGAGGGCGAGTGCGAGCTTGCGAACGTGAAGAGACGAAGGTCGCTCGGCTCCATCGAACTAGCCGCATTGGGGCTGGCCGTGGATCCTGCCTGCCTGCTAGCCACTGGACTCGATGAATTTGTTTCCCTGCATCAGCTAGCCACGTAGGTACTTTGTACGTGCGCCTGCTCGGCAGATCCAGCACCCGCCGAGGTATCCGGTACGATGTGCAGACGATGTGCAAGGCGCTACGGGGCTAAAGCGGCAATAACGACGTCCTGGGTGCTCGGTTAATTCTGCACATTGTGTGCTACTTGTTAGCGTACCCACGCTGGACAACTTTGCCGGTTTGTTAGGCAGTCGGCAGCATCGTCTCGCGGCCAAGGGGCTAACAGGCGAACAACAGCAACCAACTGCTTCGGTAGGGAGAAACTTCGCACAAGTAGCGCGGAGCATAGCCACGAACAGTCCTGCGCACACAGCTGCTTGGATACGAAACTACCAGTGTTGCCAAGGACGGAATAAGGGCGTTTATACGAAATACTTGTTGTGTAATTACTCAACTAGGTACCTAGGTACCTAGGTACGCTATAAACAACCCCGTGGGATGTTTTGCTTCTTCAATATACCTACCTACGGTACACCACCTACACAGTACCGTAGTAGTAGTACATCAGGAGATCGAAACATGCTACGGAGATAAAGTTTGCCGGGCGAGTTGTGGTGTGGTGTGGTATGGTGTGGTGTGCCTCCGTGGGCAGGCCGTTTTGGACCTTGGTTAGGGAAGTGTAGTGTACTGTATTATACGGATTGCGTACCTAGGTAGGTAGGTACGCTGAACCGGATTGCGCTAGGCACACCACCCAACGTGCTGCAGCGCTGCCAATCCTGCCGTGGTCTGAAAGAAATGCAATTTGCTGTGCCGCACTAAAATAAAATGAACAAAAAGTTCTACGCAAACCAACTGGATCTGGCAATGCCCTGCTTCACAGTACATACGCTACACACTCGTTGCTCTGTTATAGGTAACGCATGTCCTACGTACAAAAGTGCTTCGTCTGTAAACGGAGTGGGCGGGTGCCTGTTCATAAGACGACGATGTCACTGTACGGCCGTTTTTCCCTTTCTTTTACACTAGCGTGGGGACATATACCTATGCCCCCTCCAGACTGTCGCTTCATGAGGTCGTGTATTCCGTAGTAGTGCAGTACCCAGATAGTAGTGCAGGCGCATTGTGCTGTAGGGTAGGTATAATCATACTATAATGGAGTGTAGCGCGCATGCATTATGTAGCATACCCTTATTTTCACGCACGTAGAATCCTAAATCGGGCCCGACGGGCTGGTCTCAGCACCAACTAGGCAGTAAAAAGAAGGCATAAAGGGCAACAAAGGCATGGTGGTGTGCCCTGCTGACCGATATGATAAGAATACCAGCCTATTGTACTGCCCCGATCCAGAGGCAGAAACTCGGGGGAAAGCTGAACCCTTTGAATAGCCCTAAAACGTGCCACGCAATACTTTGTGTACCGGTAGCCCAAAGCAGAATGTCCCTTCCGCCGAGGGGCAACGGTGGAGCGCCGCACTCTTCCAAGGTTCCCGGTTAAGCGGGTGGGTTGAATAGGCTATCCAGGTCCATGCAAAAGGTGCTGAGCACGTCCCACGGCATCCCTCCTCACTAGGTACGTAAAGCAGTGTCTATTTTTGGTGCACAGCACTACTACTAAAGTCCGCCCTTCGTTCCTCGGCCTGTCAAAAGCTGGCCTGAAACCTCGCTCTGTTAGGGCTGGCAAATCAAAACTCTTCCTAGCGCACACTACGGCCATTAGTGACACCACCTAGAACGCCGGGTAGGCCAGCGATCTGCCACACTACCTACACTAGCTATACGGGAATACGCTCTGCGCCATCGCTAGCACTGACAAAGCAGCGGCTGCGAACTCGTACCAGACTGCACTTATTCACTACCTAGGTACGACTATATGCCAAGGCACTTGATGCTGGAGGCTCCGTCTAAATGGAATGAAGCGCCACCCTCCAGTACACATTGAATCGAAACTTGAATCAAATGGCCGATCCTTGTAGTTACTGCCCAGGCACATGTTATTGCAGTTGGTATCCTGTACGTGATGCTCAGGATCGATAGAATGCATACGTAATCATGTGCTACCACGGTACGTCCGTACATTTATTTAGTACTGTGCGAAGTACAAGCACGGCTGCAAGCACCCCACATGAATCATCTTGCCAAGCGGCCCGGGCATTCCCATACCAGAGCCATATACCCAACTAACGTCCAAAACAACCGTTCGATATCCCCAGTACGCGGCTTGATAGTGGTTGGAACTTTTCACATCAGGCATTGCTAATCTACAGTCAAGTGCAGCTGGCGCCATCTTCGGGGTCGTTATCCGGTTGCCGAGTGCGAGTAATGGCTTCACTTACCCTTGCTTTCATCAACTCGTCGCGACGTGATGTACCTACTAGTCAAGCTGGACCAGAAGGTAGGTATCCGCATCCTATCTAATCCGCCCCGCAGACTTCAGGGTGCAAACACGTGGGCGCATAGGTAAACTTTGAAGTGACCCATTCCTTGTGAGCCGTGACCAAAGACAACCACATTCAGCAACGACGACGAGGCCATGATCGAGGCGCTGACAAGAGATCAACCAACCGGATACCTCTCCATTGGAATGGGACCCGACAGCCACCTTCGAAGCAGATGGCCGACTCCCTTACACCTACATAATAAGGTTCTCACGCCAAGACTACCAGATCCTTTGCTTTATTATGCCGAGGTAGACTTCCCAGTCTGGTTACTATGCAATCCAACTTCTCATATCATCGGGGCTTTATCTAGGCCTATTCTCTCCTATTTTCTGTTCTTGCACGATCCATGGCGATCCTGAAACGACCTCCTTATAATTGCGTGCCCTCATGAGATACCGACGATTCATCTCAAGAAATCAATAGCCACGCGCATAGAAATCGGACCCATGCATGCCAATATGAAGGACATCATGTCGCCAAAATGGTATTCCCGTCGTCGAATATGGGACTACCGTGCTATGCTCCTGCAGGGGTAGGAACTGCTGTGGATAACAGGCATTTGCTAAATGCTGATACATTGGCGAGAAGGGCCGACACACCAAGCCACTAGACTGCCCACATAGTTCACGATAGACCCGTATGGGCCATCTACGCTACAGGCTGCTAAGGCTCCCTATTTGTCGATTCTTCAGCGTTAGGTACGCTAGGCATGACTAAAAAGGCCGACAGCAAAACGCTCTCGGCACACTCCGAAGCGTGTCGGATGCTGTGAATACCAACAGTATCCATCTGCTTACACTGAACTGAGGCTATACCTACTAGGCACACGTCTCCGGCGCATGGCTCAACCGCGTTTGAGAAATACAATGACAGCCACATGAAACGCCAGTATAGGGAGGCGCAGCAGCTGTGGAGGATTCACCGCTAAATCGGCGCAATCACTATTCTTGAAACATTGCTACGACCGCATGTCTCATGGGTGGTGGGCACGCTTTCAAAGCTGGACGAGAGAGCTTCTCATTTCCCCAGGGAATCCTACTGATACCTCGCAAGGAGATCCATGGCACTGAGACTTGTACAGTAGGTAGTCATCTGCATGACCGCAGAGCTGAACGAGGATGCGATCAAGGGCAGGGCCACGCGACTTTTGCTTACGGTGGGTTCAAGCCCGCGTCCTGTACCGCGTTCTGTTAGGTGCTAATCATGTAGGACTTTCGGCAGATAGGACGAGCGATGGGCAGGCTATCACAATCGTTAATTGCCCGCAAAATGTGTGTATGTATGATCCAACTCCGCTGCTGGGATAGGGCGGCGATATCAGATCCAGGACGGATTATGGAGCACAGTCGTATACAGTAGATCCAGTACTGTCATGTACCTGGACTGGACACTGGACATGGGCGTTTGTAAGGGCGGATCCCCCAGCTAGATCCCATTACATAATGTACCTACCCTGCAGTTGCACAGGGACAACTGCGAGGACGTACCGTGCACGCCGCACCGTCCACCCAACCCTGCCAGGGCGTCATGACCTTGCCTTGCATCATGTTAATGCAGCCCAGAAACCCTTCACCGCGTGCACGCGCTGATAATCTTCTACGATCCCACTATGCTATGTGACGCTGGTCCCAATATTCTGCTACCGAGGGCTATACTTTGCGCCCCTCGCCAGATCTTGCTCTCTACCTGATCAACCATCCGCCTTCTGGAAACTACATAGCGTACGCATTGACTCGCCATCGCGTTAAATCTCTCCTTCTCGACTCCGGGACGGAGAGGTCTTAGTTGCGGCTAGCTCGGTGTTCGGGGATAGTGCCTATCTAATGCTGCGAACACCGGCCTTTCAACTCTGGTCAAGTCACTGTTTGCGAAGACGACGTCGTCTGCCCCAGTTCGAGAACCACCTACCTGCTTTGTAAGGCAATGACGTGGTTGGGGTTGTTTAGGTAGTGGGCAGATACGGTACGTACACGTACACCTATACAGTACTGTAATGGCCCATATAGACTATTACGTATCAGTAGTAATAACTTACCGTCTCCTTGGGCTGGGTTCGCGCCAAGATAGCATCCCGTCTGACGACCCCGGGCCGCTAGGTATTGCCAGTACCTGGCTAGGTGTGGTGTACCCTCCACTAGGTACATACTTTCAACCGTTCGTCCCCTTTTCTGACTAACGGCACACGTTCATGTTCTAATGCGGTCGCTATCTCTTCCGTTTCTAGTGTAGACGGTACCTAAAGCTAGATGCATCTAGATCGCTGTAGATTCACTAACTGCCTAGCCTTTAACAGTATCTAGGTATGTAGTGTCGGTGCGATGGCTAGTATACGCATGAGTTGTTACTTGTGTCGAGACAGTTGTCTATCGTGATGAACGAAACCGTAGCACGTAGGCAGCGTAGATCTCGATCGTGAAGTATTTACTTAGTTAATTAGAACAGATACCTATGTATATAACGTACTATATAGACCGTAATCTGTATGTAATCCCAGGATTAGAGTTCTACGGATTTGACAGGTTTCATTGCTGCTTTATCCCCATGGCCGGTGTCTCGGTGGCTTTCTATAGGGCTGAAATATGACTTGGGACGACTACGTAGGTACAACTGTATGCCTGCCATACACACCCTTTCAACATGTTGCGCATGGTGTAATACCACCTAGATACCTACCCCATCTCCTCGACAAATCTTCGACAAGCTCCAAGAAACACTTAAATTGCTCGATCATGCCAAAACGCTGCCGCTACGTAACGTATTCACCCCATTGCTCGGCCACTCCACCTATTACATACACGCCAGTGGCGCCCGTATTGCCCTGTTTGAGGCATGGTGGCCGAGCAATACGACAGACTCGAGCAAATGGAGTTACTCTTGACCAACACGTTGAACGCAGATGCAGATACATACGTATTATCGCGCCCGTTACACGGCTTGGCTAAACCCGAAATAGACGGGGTTCCGTCGTTGCGCGGCCCAATGTAGGTTCGCATTGTGTTGCCCTTAGCCCTTCCTATTCGCCATGCTATACTTATTTGTTTCGATGCTACCCTTTTGGTTGGCAGACAAAAACAGCCTGTGACACCCATCCTGCGCTGTCTGGCGGTCTGCTCAATGCAGCGCAGATCCGTAAAGTATGGGTGAAATCCCGAATGGAATGTGTTGATCCCGTACCCGCGCCGTATTGCTATGTAGTATGTACACTATACTATGATTCACATTCCCGTGCACCGAAATGAATAAACCGGCGGGGCAGAGGCGGAGGCAGAGACAGAGGCAGTATACCGGACTACCGCGTTAAGCAGTAAAATAGCAGCACGAGGCGCTCGACTCTTACACAGTACCCGCGCAACACAGCAAACTAAAAACAGGGCCGTTCTTTTTTTGCGCAATGGAGTTTCGGCGGTTCGGCGTGACGCAGAAAGGAAACGCCTACAAAACCCGCTGTGGTTCGGGGTTGCCGTGTCGAGGTGCGTCATAAGGGGCTGATAGGGCTGAACTACTTTAGAAAGAAAAGAAGGAATGAAGGAAAACAAAAAAAAAGAACCTTGTGCTGCTGTGCGATGCTGTCACTCGCCCTTGCACCCAATAAGCGTTCTACGCTCACCCGACGGCGCGGACGGACTTGTAGCTGGTTGTACCGAGTCTGCACAACGGCCGCGATCGACGTACCCTCGAGGTAACAACTCAGCAGCTACGTGCCTACTTGCCTATATCTTTGCTATACTATACACCACCAGAATTTTGAGACTCTGAGGGGTTGCGCAAACAGACACCATCCTTGAGGACTGGTATACTTATAATAGTAGCGTGGTGTAAATACGGAATATTATGCGCTACACCTAACCTACTCACAAATAACCACATCATATGAGACTTCCCATAAATTGTCGATTACAGTTGTATCTTGAATGTACCGAAGTGCCGCAAATGGTTTTGCTACGATAACTTGTGCATATCTGATGGCCACGGCCTGCCTGGAGGGCGGTGAGTCACTCGCTGCTGGCGAGGCGATTAGGCGGACAAGACATCCCGAATGGCCGCAACCCCACGCTCGTTCCGGTGGCACCCCCAGAATAAAACGGTGACATGTGCCGAAAGACGATATTCGCCAAAAGCAAGGACCTGGTAAAATTGCTGTAGGTACTATGCAAGTTGTGTCAACAAAGTTGCCCATCTTGAAAATATCCGGTGTGAGGAGCCAATCAGATTAACTGCTACCTGCGCTGAATGTGTATACTTTCGGTATGGTTGCAGGCGTTAGGGAGCCCCCATACCCCATGACTATCAGAAGCCGGTGACGCATGTTATTGCCAGGGCGACTCGCAAAAGGCAAAAAGGAGCCGTAACAAGTTGCGATCGTGAAATATTCAGCGAGTACGTCGGGCCAATCAGGCCGGGATCGTGGTTGCAGTCATTTGCTCTATACCCATGGCGAAATCTAGGCAGACAACCCTCAACTCGAAATCGGCAATAATACAAGAGTTACCTGTCTCCGCGTCGTATCTCCGCAGCGTAGGTAGCATCTCCACGGTGATATCCAGCGCCGCCCGCGGACCACGATTCGATAAGGAGGCAGAAACCAGCAAACAATCAATCTTGCTCGCGGAGTGTTGCCCCGAATTACCAAGCCAACCATCCACGCGCGGACAATGGGTCTGTCTAGATTGCATTACTTCATCGTGACTAACGCCCTTGCCTTGTCGCGTCATGCTTCATTTCTCCCCACAACGGACATGGGCATGGAGATTCCAAACCCGAAGAATCCTTTTGTTGACAAGTGCCATGCATTGTGTCGATGCCGACATCGCCCATGGCCTTTTTGCTGCGCTGGCTAGAATTCTGCCTTTTGTTTGTGCGGAGTGTTGGCCGTTGCAGCGCATGTGCGTCACCCAAGCTAGGCCCGTAGCAAAAGGGCGGCAGAGAGGCTCTGCCGTTAACATGCATCTTGCGTCCTAGGGTTTGAAGCGCTGAAGAATATGGCGCCTGGAGGCATTCCGCATTACAGTGATGTAGCGTAGCCGAGATGTGTTGATACCTGCGGTACCTGCGAAATACAAAGGTACGGCATGGTACGGGTAGCTAGCTTGCACGTGCCAAGCGCACCCGCAACTCGTTAGTGCATGTGGGCATGTCCCCCTGTGGACTAGGCCGTATACTGTGCAATTAATCACCCGCGTTGCTATTGGTCGTAATTCGAGGTCTCGGCGCACCAAGACAATGCTGGGGTACGTACTTTTGCAAGCCCAGAGGGAAAGAAAAAAAATAAAAATAACAAGGGCTGCAGGAGATTGCATGAATGATATAATGGGCAGTCGGAGTGGGGCGGGCGGGCCAACCAGAGACGCGAGCGCGGCGACAGGGGGTTGGACAAGCTTTCTGTAGCGGCGAAGCACGACAGCAGCGACCCCCCCGCCAGACCCCGAGCCCACCGCTCTTTGCAGGGATCTTTCTTACTGCTGCGCGCATCTTGTATGGGAGACTGGCGGTCGAAGGCTGTGGGCAACCTGCCCGCCCTGCCCGCCATTCCCCACCAACGATGCGCACAACCCCACTCCAGAGCCCACTCCAACAGGCGCATCTCCCCACTGAAACAGCCACTGCGAGCCACTGCGAGCCACTGTGGCCACTGCTGGCTGCTGAATCTCAGGGCCTGGAAAACACAGCGGTGCAGCACACCTAGCCAGGTATCATGAGGTAGTGCTCGCATACGCAGTAATAAATCTCCCGATCTTCCCTTTCCCCCTTGCCTGGCGACCCTGGCCCCCCTGCAACCGAAGCTCCAGAAGCATCTTGCAGATGGTACGATGCGTCGATGGCTCACCTTCACTTGTGCCCCACGATCGTATTACACCGGGTACTTCTGGACTGTATGGTCTGCACGCATTATCATCGTGTAATGCTTCCACCCCGTGCCTGTGAGACTACATCCCACCCCTACACTACAGTCTACGTGCTGCACGGGATGCCCAGACGCCCTTCGCCGTACCGGTGTACCATCCTGCTGTAACTCTCTGCATACCGAGCTTCCACACACTCCAGCGTCCAACCACTCAGACTGGCCCTCAGCATCCGAACCCCGTAGCTAAACTGCATCTTGCTTTGAAATGCAGATGAGGCTTGCTTGGCTAATCGCGCATCATCTGCATCTTTGGCATTCGGTGGCTGATTCAACTCCCATGCGTCGATTAACTCCGCTGAACGAAGCCATGCATTTCCAATCGCCATTCGCAACCCGATGCGTGGATATCTTAGAGCGCCAGTGTGCCGCCTATCCCGCTATCTAGGAATTTTCTTGTGAGATCTGGACCATGCTATCGTCACAGGACCTCGGCACATATTGCCTTTGTTTTCGGTCGCCAGGCTACGTCCGAGGGGACGAAGACGTTGCTGCGATGCTATGCTACGGGAACCCAAAAGCCGAGCCTCCCATTTCGTATTTCCCCTTGCCGGGATTCTTTATTGGACTGCAACGGTGTGCGGCCGCAACTCCGCTATGGCAGCCTCATCTCGGCCATGATACATACTGCGATTTGGATCAGCCGCTCGAACTCGGCTTGCTCCCCGCCCTTATTTTTCATCCGTACTCGCTGGCATCGGCATTCCGTCGAAGTCCTCGCAAATCATTCTCTTTTTCTCTTGTTGTATGATGCGGTTCATTCCGAAGGACTCAGCCTTCGTAGTCATAGCATTTCGACCCCTTTTCTGATTCTGCGGCCGGCCACGCTTGTTCTATGACTTCCCCTAAGTTCATACCATACTACGCCCCACACAGCCGTGTTGGCTATTACATTTCCAATACGATAAGATGCGAAAATAGCTGAGTGACATCTAGGCCGCATTTCCGCCAAGTCAGAAACGCGTTCGGGTCGTGGCATACTAAACACCAACACCGGCAGAGCTTCAAGGCACGTTGGTCGTGAGATGTTAGCATTCAGGTTAACATTTTACAGCAGCCGCACAGCGGCTCCAACAATTCGCGATGCAAGTCTTACAGCATGCGTGATACCAATTCACAAGGACGAACGTGCGATGCAAAGTAAGGTCTGACACCCAACTTATCGGTAAGCCGCCTTTTCCCCAGATCCCCGGAGAATTCGTGCATGTACGTAATCTCATAGAACCATGTGTCTGGCTACGCATAAGCGGACGCTAAACAATCTGTCCCGGCGTCTCGGGTCCCGGCCTGTGATCTCTCTTTTATATGAGGCGATCTTCAAGTGCAACCGAACCCCAAGGCTTTCGTCATTGTATGTGAATCTCAAGAGCCAGCGCGCGTATTTGTTCATCCTTGGTAGCTTGTCTTGTGAATCTCGCCTTTGGTCAGCTGCCTGCCTTGGTCTCTGGTCTCATTCCTTCTTGGCGCAAGGCGGTATCTTAGATCGCAAAAGCAGCGAAAGCAACGGCTAAGTTTGCATGATAAACATTGATACGACATAGTCCCAACATGGGTAGACGAGACAAAAGTAACGCCGAGAGGATAAAGCTGAAAAGGCGATGGAGCCGAATCAGGAAGTTCGATATTGTTTGGTGTACCGCTTGGCACAAGGCTGGTACACCACATAGAGGACGTCGTCACAGCGTTTTGTTCTGGATGTGAGCACGACATGTTTTAGGAGGACGGATCCTGATAGTCACCCCACACTGATGAAGCGTTACACAGTATTCCGCATTACGTCGGAGCATCGAGTACATTGTTGTCTCCTATCATGTCTCCAAGGTAGAAAAGTCGCCATCTAGGTAGGCACATGCCCAGTCCACCATACCTAGCTGGTAGGTACGCGATCTTTACCCGCCGTACCCCGACGGAGTTATACACTTATACGCCTTAGCAACGACCTAGCCCGTTCCGCCCAGAAACATGAGAACAGATTCTCACGCTTGAGCCGGACATTCTACCCTCTTAGGAAGGAATCTCCGTTTCCGCCAAAAGCCTCGACGTTGGAAATAGATATATTCCTGCGTGTTCATATTCCTTCAATAACACGACTAGTGGGCATATAGTGTGAATACCATAATTAGGTAGGTAGGAAGTAGTGTACCGTACATAAATAACCCAGGTTGTTGGTGGGGTTGAATCGCAGGCCGAGGCTACAATTACAAGTTGAGGGGAGCAGTTGCCTAGTGTAGCGCTTACCCCTGTCTATACATGAGCGCAAGTTAGTTCCTATCGTAGGTAGAGCATATGAATTCGGAACTAATTGAATTTCTTAGGAAAACCCCCTTGACAGCGCATGTGTTGGATCGCCAGGCCCAGATGGAGGATGCGAATTGCAGCATATCTCTAACTACTTAACCCCTAAGAGCGTAACATCCTTACCTAAATACTCGGCATCACTGGGCACTTCCCAAACGCATCGGCACGGGATTATAGGCGAGTGGCGTCCCTACAGATGTTGTTGGTATCGCATTCTCACCAGCAAAGAGAACTGCCGAAGACCAAACGCAATTAGGTACATGACCCATTCGAAGAACCACATAAAAAAACGGCTGCTCAACTCCGCGCTCACAGGGGCACGTAAGACGTAGGTAAGAATCCACTGCCGGCCCCGTTCGAGAACGACCCCACAGCCGGATCCGGTAACTCGAGGGGGCGCGGATGGATTGCTCTACCGGTACGGACTATCGAATTAAAAGTTAGAATCCGCTAAAAGTCATAAAGACACTATAAGTCCACTGTAAGCCCACTGTAAAACTTTAGCGGCTGCTGACTTTTAATTCTATAGTCCGTACACTAGTGTAGCTAGTCACAGAGCAAGAAGTCTCGGACTCTCGGCGCATTTTCTGTCACCAGGATGTAACTCACAACCGGGCGAGCGCCTACTAGTTACTAGCGGCGTGCCCAATTTAGGCGCACTACGCTATCTACGGCACAACTCCGAGCCGAACTCTGCGAGCCGTCGCCATGTCGGTCCGCGTAAAAACCAGAAACGCAGGCAACGGACATTTTGATATCGACGACGTGCCAGAACGGGTTGCTCTAACCTGGGCATGTTACGGTTACAGACTGCATGCCCCTGCATTACGTAAGAACTCAATCAGGAGCTTTTGCCGGCCGGTGTCATGGTGCATGCTATTAAGGGAAACGTGGGTACGGAAAGATACGACAACTTCTTTTCTCGCTTAATGTTACCTGCTACGTCCGAGTATATTCCCGTTCGGTTAAAGGGCCAATTTTTAGGGGATTCCTTCACCGGGAGTCGTTGCGCTATGCCTAACAGGTACGGACATACGGTAGTTACTGTAGTGAGGCACTACTATGTACTATGTTAGTGCAGTTGATGTCGACAAGTCAAGGTTAGGTACTTCGTAGAACGATCTGGGTATTCCGCAACACAACGGACTACGTCCGTGCCTATACGGCGTAATTACCCACAGCCTGCAGGGCCTCGCACAACAGTGTCAGGGTGGCATCGCAAAAGGTCCCAAACATCGGTTGGTTGCATCTCACTAGTGGCAGCCATGTGTCGCGCCGCGTTTACGCCCTTTTCAGGTGCGCCCATCCACGTCCGCCGACGGCTCAGATAGGTGACGGAACTCGGTTGGCAGGACGGGCGATTGACATAATTAGTCCCTATTACACTACATAGTAGGCCTACCAACTAGGTAAATACAACAAAGAACAAATCTCATGTTCGCATCACAAAGGACTCATAGCTACCTTGTACTGTACATACGCGTATACGTCACCGTCACGATCCTGAATCCTTGGGCCCGCGACTGTCATTGCAGGGTCCGAGGGTCCGAGAGACATGACAAAGCGCCGTTACCTAAGCACGCTACATCGGACTCGACCCGACCTTTTGTAGTCCTAACAATGCACTGTACTTCTACGTTAGCTGCGGTCAAGATTGCGGACTTATTAAGGTACGCTGTCGCCATACATAACAACACTACGCCCAGGTACACGGTCTTTTGAAATTTGGGAAGAACTGCCGTAGGTGTACATACCATGAAGGCTAACTGGCGACCACTCGCCTTGGCATCTGTGGTTTAGATTTGCATAATGCAATGTCTGCCGGCTTAAACTGTTACCGGTAGGTAGGCACTTCGCTAAAGAAGTTGGCACAGCATCGTGAACAGTTGAACGCATGATACCAAGTCTCCGTGATTTCCGCCTGGACAAATTTACCTAGGTACATTATGCATAGCGAGGAGTTTTGTGATCTTGTTTCTTTGGTTGCCTGAAGCTTCTCACGGAGGTGCGCTAATTGGTAATGGTATGTTAGATGCAGGCCTACGGCGCCTATGATTGACAGACTTGGGTATTCTACCTGGCTACCTGCCCATTGCAATCATGCAGTTAGTTCTACGCAAGTTGATACAACTACACTCGAAGCAATATGTTTGCCACTAGATAGGAGGTGCTCATCGGCTTTTGTTTACAATTATATTCCCGTCCTTTATTCCGAATTCCGCCCAGTACACTACAGCACCACGAGGCCAAGTAAAAGTTAGAGGTACCTATTGTTTTCAATGGTGGTGACGCAAACACAGTCTGCAGCGATCGACATGTCCTAATTAACCACGTCCGTAGATAGATAACACCATGTGACCTGATAGTCCTGTCCTGCCCTGTCGTGGGTACGTCATGGGCGCTACGAGAACAAATGATCGTCGGTTCCTTATTGGGTTTCATTTACCCCGTTTGTTGTCGGCATGCTTGTTAACTATTACATTTTAGCATGTTCTTTCATACATAGTAGTACTGTCTCGGTGAGTTCTCGTATACACGTGGTCAAGGAATTCGTTGAGGCCAAGCTAGCAGTCTTGAGCTGATAGATTGGTAGATAGACCGGAACGCCACGAAGACTTGGTTTCTTGTCCTTCTTGTCCGCTCTTTGAGTGGCGCTCGGTGCAAGGTTTCCATTGCTGGCCTTGAAACTTAAGCCCTAAAGCGTTTCCATGGTGTCTGTCTGCCTTGGTCAGCAACGCTGCAGATAAAGCCGAGATTACGGACATCGAATACCTATATAGAATTAGAAACCTGTTACGGGCGTGTTTCGAAGATAAGGTCTTCCTCTTTCGTTTTGTCTCGCGATGCTTTGTCTCATTTCCGATCTTGTCTTTCTTGGCGTTTCCGCGAAATCGAGTTTGCTTCACCGATTCACCGATATTTGACAAATAAACGCACAGCACAATAACTTCCGCTCACAAATAGTCTCACGTAGTTGCATTCACAGCCTGCCCAATACGAAACAAGGGATAGAGAAGGCTTTGGATGCTCTAGCCTCTGAGGCTCGTTGGCTATGGTGGATGGATCGAGTGATTTCGCCCCTCCGTGCCTCTCAGTAGCTGATAACGCCCCCAACTCGCTGTGCGCCACTCCGACGTGTGACACTGCTGCGTGGTCAGATGTCACGAAATGCTCTTCCCACTTTCGGACTTAAGGCTGCAATCCCGAGGATGATGTTGTTTGGTTCACGTTCACATGCAATAACTACCCACATACCAACGCCACCCATCCCGACCTTTCCGCCTCGATCCTGAGTAAACTCAGAGGATAGTGAGTACACTGTTTTGATGGGTAAGTGTCGTGTCTCGCTCTATTGCGGCCTGTCAGAAATATACCAAAAGAAGAAATACACTAGAAGTAGGGATGGAATGCGCTAGGCGGTGTCGAAGAAACAGGCCGGTCTCAGAGAAACCACATGGCGCCCCACACTCCCACCCGCCCGGATGGATACGGCCCCACTTTGCGCCGAGATGTACTTGTACATGATCGCGTACCGATAGGCAGGTTCATCACATCATGCACACGAATAGCCGCCGAGCGAAGTCGAGGTTGCTGCACTTTGAGCTGCGGTCAATGACCTGTCGCATGGCTTGTCTCGGCAAGAAGGGAGTATTGACAATGATACGCCCAGCTACGGGCGGTATTCTTCCACGAGGAGGAATTGCTAGGGACATCGCAGTAACTCCAAGTCCAGCGATAAGACCTCCGCATACAAGAAAGCACATGTTTTCCCCAAAGAGCTCCAATCTTTCCTGTTGGAGGTTTGGTGTGATGACGTTCTTGTTTTCTTGGGGTCATCCAGTTCCGCCCACACGCATTACGCCTTGTTGTGTAGCACAACCCCAGATACGTTCTGCCTTCTACCGGTGGGTAATAGTTGCGAGGAACCTTTGCGGGTTTCACTGCGATCGTCGAGGATTGTACTCGCTCCGCTATGGATCAAAGGCAATCTTCTCGACAAAAGTGATCTACACTCGTACAGTATTATCTTATTGTCAATCTATAAAGCATCCCGGAAGTGCTGAAAACCACAGACAATTCCGCCAACAGGCCATAGCATAAAAAGTGCATAGAAATACAATATTCCCAAATCTGTCAATCTGTGTCAATCAGAGTCCCGGCACCCAACACCCCAAAAAGGGCGCCAAATTATTTCAGCTCCCCGTGGTTTGCCTGTCGTGACACATGCCGCCACCACACCCCGCCTGATAGGGACAGCCTCGGTATTATGGCGCTGGCAATGGCATGATTTGCCGCCATCAGGCCTGCTTGTTAGTGTCCCATGCCGAGCCAATGCGATGCGAATTACATTCCCCGTTCCTAGCCGAGTCGGCAGACCTGCTCTGGGGAGCAATGCGCGCGGTTGTGAATTGAGGCGCTCTTGGACCAGTCGAGGCCCGTCCACGTCGGCGACTATCCAGATAGCAATTTGGGTGTTTCGAGATTGGCGATGTCTAGGCAACTACTTGCGCATCCCCCTTTTCGGTCCACGGATTCACTAGTAAACAAGCTCGAGTAACTACAATTAATAAACACCCCAATCTCGCCACGCTGCCAGTGCCCTGTATGGCGCGAGATTGTTTGCAGCATGTATAGTACATAACGTCATGCGCCACGCCCCGGGGATTCTGGGTTGGAAATCGAACGGGCTGATGACAACGCAGCTTACCAATAACCCAGCGGCAGGGGGGAGTTGTCCGCTACCAGGCGAAAAAAAGGAACAAGAAAAAGAAAAAGGCTTTCCTTTTGGGTAAAGGGCGGACAAATATAGTTTGGTTGGGGTTTAGCACTGCAACCCTCGTGATCCTTTTCGCCTTTCTTGATTCACTGTCTGCTAAGTACTCGGCACCGAGTCTACGTTGGTAGGCAATTGCCTGTGGTGATTAACTCCTGGGCATTATTAAGGATGGGACGTCTTTGCGGGGATCCCTCCGTCCGAATCGAACCCGCACGTGTGAATAAGTCATGCATGGCAAGTGGGCGAACAAGGTCGCAGAGTCGCAGTGCATCTCTGGACGCGTCGGGCCTGAACATAATAACACCCTATCCCCTCGCCCATCCCGTAGCCGGCCTGAGTCCGAATGTGGAAGACGGCGGCTTTCAGCTAATAGTGTTAATGCATTAGGAAGCTCCGAAGGAAATACAGGGAAGAATTACAAGCGAATAACGGGCGGAATAAAGTAAATGAAAAAAAAGAAAGACATTTTGCAGTGCTGCCTGTTCAAATCCTACCCTAGATAAACTCGTCCCAGCGCATGCTAAGAACCGGTCAGAAAAAGAACTGCGCACGGCCATCGCGGCGGTCTACACTATACTACCCGTCTCCCAGCTCGCGCATCGCCTAAAGGCGAGCTGAACGCGCGAGAGGCACGGCGGCGCTCGCTTCCGGATAGCACGCGCTGCGCGGCCGGAGTCCGATGCGCTGGCGGCAAATCGGTTGAAGCGGAAGTGATAATTGGGAACGCATTATACTGACCTGACACTATGTACACAGACGCACTCCTGAGGCGAGGGTTGTGACTCGGCTCGGGGGAAGCGATGTGGGCGACTGTGTTAATTATGTCTTTTGGGGTAGGGGATCCGGATTGGTCGATTATCCAGTGGGTGATTGGGAATACCCACGATTCGATACTCGGCTTCTACGGCAGCTTTCTCGCCGGATATAGGGAGCCATCACAGGACTTTTCGCTTGTTCTGGACAGGGAATACCAGCTTGCGAACGTTCGGATATAGCCAGCTCACGTGGTGTGGATGCAAGTAATTGATAGTTCCATAGGACTAGAAGTAGTTAATTCGGACTATATACACGGCGAATACGAGCCTTGGGGAAGAGAGATGACGATGAACCGCTCATTGACCGGATTCGGTAGGCAATCGACACGATGCCCGCCGGGTGTGACTGTCACGGGACTTGGGAGAATCCTAATGCGGGATCGAAGGGGATTCATCCCCCTGCTGTCTTGAGAGGCATTGCCTTGGATTGACGAATGCGTATAAGGCTGCTAAGCAAGTCCTACATCGCGTGCGTGGTCTTGTGGCTTTCGGGCCACGTGCTTGCGGATTACAGCCAACATACGGAGTTACGCCCCATCACGGCGCGGCGTTGCGAACGACGTACTATGTAATGGGCGTTGGTTATCTGATGACAACGTTTCTTAGACGATTTATAACGTAGTGCGAGGTCCTACAAATAATGATCGCGAAATACCAACATCTAGTCTTGACTCTTCGGTGTAAGTAGTCTGGTTATGGTTAGCCACAGCCTACGGGCACGTTGTCGATTCCCACGACGGCGATATATCTGAAAAGCGGTTAGTCAGTCCAGAACGACGTAAGGATCGCTCACGAGTCACCTTCTAAACATGGTTCCATCCTTTCCGGAATACCATGTAAAGTAGTTCACGCTACCTATCATACGGTAGGGCACTGTCTGACTCAGACCCAGGGGGTATATACCCATTTGCATGGCAGCCAGGGACCTGGATAACAGGCACCGTAAGCACTGGATCAGATCACCCAGAGCCTTGGGCTCGCCCATCTGCCATCCCGACAGTTTGGAGAATGTGATGGACGGCGAGCCGCTAGGCTGGAGATCATGGCGCTGATGGGGTTCATCGATCAATGCCACTGCGGTGGGACACATGGCCCCCGGCAGTTGGGAGCCCGGGGTGTTGTTGGCTCGAGAGTTATTCTCACTCACATATTACTTCTTGTTTCCCGGATCTTCCGTAGTCCTAGGTTAGGTCATATCATGTGGGCGAGAGACGGCGTTAATATCGCGATTGTTATTATACAAGAGTTAGTCCTATCCCGCCCCTTTTCCTCACGTACCGTACTGTAAACATCTACACCTCCAAGCTGGGATTGATGCGCAGAACTTCGTCCGAAATGAGCGTAGCGGGCTGGGCTATCGGTGTGCGGTAGGACTTCGCTCAACTCACGAGACCGAGACCAACAATCGGAATCCCTACATGGCGCGCAATACGAGCCAGTTACCATGGCATCCACAATGTCAATACGGTATGGAAAGGGAGTGTGCACGCCTGTATACTTATACACACATGGAATAATTACTGCAGAGTGGCGGCGCGGAAGATTCTACTGTGTACGTGGCTCGGCCGATGGATTGCTGTGCCGCAGACACGGTCCACGAGGGCATCAACCTGAAACCCGTCGGTGGTGAATGAACACCGTCTTGCACCGAATTTATGCCGATGGTCGCCGGCGCGACGGATGTACTTAGGGAGTAGATGCTTTGGAGCAGACCTGCCTGTCGATCGTGAGGCTACTTGTTACTCTGTAGAGTTATATCATGGTCCCATATGGGCTATATTCCATGAGAATATCGATAACCAGCCTTTTTCGCCCCAAAAGGACGGAGTCCTATAGGTAGGCTATATCTTGTCTGGGTTATTGGCTTATTCATTCAGAGTCGTCTTCCTAGACGCGGCGCAGCGGAAATGATGCCTTGCGCTAGACTTTGTGGTGCGCCGCTGCCCTCGTTCTCGCGCTCGAGACGATCTGTTCACCAAGATATGGTTGACAGGGGTGAGGACTTTGGTTTATCTGGCTTGGGTACGCTTTGTTTGGCTTGCGGACTGGTCTGGTGCTTGCCTTACCCATGGGTAGATAGGTAGTCGTCCCTTGATGGGGAGCTTCAGAGGCTGGGCTTGATATTGAACTTCGGTACATCAGTGGTTCTTACCCTGGTTATGCGTATGTATCCGTATACGCCTCGTTTCCGTGATGATTCGCTCTTCGTGCGTTTATTCCTACTCAGCCCGGTTGAGGCTGTTCACGTCCGGAGTTATGACTCCTTGGTAATAATGATTGGGATTTAGGCCGGTAGGCAGATATCATAGCGACACTTTTAGAGAATTCGATTATCCTGGGTCTCGTTGACGGACCCCAGGGCCCTTGATACTTAATCGTAGTCGAATGGTAGACATGCCAGTGTGATTGTGACTGAATCCATCACGTATAGACTAGGTAAGTAGGTAACAGTAATGGGCGAGTTCGACCAGCCCGCTGAATGCACCCTTCAAGACATAGGAGTCGCCTCCATCCATCTAAACACCAAATACCAGCAAAGAAACCAAGCCAGAGGATCCAAACAAAGTTGCGCTACAAGGCAGAATCAGAAACAGGTCCCTGATCCGTAAAGCTATGTGCCGGAATTGAAGGGCAACAAACCCTCGCATTCCCCCAAAGCTAGACAAACCACCAAGATCAGTATTCAAGCAAAACAGCAAACCTCCGCATTAGATACCAATCCGCGGCCGTCAGTCCGCTATAAGGTAGGCAAGAATCGAACACCAACCTCAATTCCCAGCAACCCAAGCTCCGCCAAACCCCAGGGTAAGATCCCAAAGAAAAAAAAGGCGCGCAGCTCTTCCCATCCGCACCAGAAACGACCCCAAAACCACGACTTTAAACCCAGTTCCTCCAAGCCCAATAAGCCGCGGAACCACACCCTTCTTCAAAGCGACCCTCAGCTCTTCCAGCCGCACACGCCAAAGCCTCAACGGGGAACTCAGCCCGGAAAATCCCGCCAAGGGACACGACGATAGACAACATTCACGACTAACAGTGCCCAAGGGCCAAGAACCAAAAGGAACCAGAGGCGCCGCATTAACTGATACCAAGAGCCCCGCGCAGCCTAGGTAAAAAAGCCACGACGCCGGGGAATGACTTACTTCTCTCCCTGAGGAGGAATATCCATGGTTCCCTGGAGTGGCATCTCAGAGGAATGTCATAGAAGATTGCGCGAGCGGCGGGCGAACGTCTCGGTACTGATGACTACCGAGGAAAAAGGACCATGGTTATAGCAATCCCTGAATCAAAAGCGATAAGTCTCAACCATAGCAACATCTCGGCTTCAGCATGGACATGAGAGGATGGATGATAAATGTGACCACTTCTAAGAAAAGAAAAGCAAGAATTTCAGTATAAATGGTGACATGGTTGCCATCCAGCCAATAGTAGGTAGTAGTCTTTCCGGGTAGAATACTTCCCAGTTTCAAGCGATCTACATATACTCCAGGACGAAAAACGTAAGGATGAGGCGATTTTTTTATTCTTGCCTGGTGGACCGAATCACCATGCAAACCCGAGCCTTGGCATAATCACCGTATACATACTAATCCATCCCAGCACGAAACGACGTAGTCGTAGACTATTGCCTCCCTGAACGTGAAATCTCCCCGTTCCTATCAGCTAGCTTCTTCTTCCTAGTTGTGCATAATCGCCCCGTAGCTCAACTTGAATTTTTTATCCGTACCATGTCCCTGAAGCCCGGATCATGACCCCGCCCAACCTAAACACATAAGAGATGTTTTATACGTGACAAGACAGCGAATTATCCTCGAGTGTTATCTTCGTAGCCGACGTGACAAGGAAATGTAGTCGGTGATGTATCGTAGTCGCTTGGCTTGACATATGTCATGAAAATAATCCGCAATCAAACATTATCACTTTAATAAGAGCTGATTTTCCATTAGGCCGGACGATATAGGAAAGCAGTCGATTTTAGTCCTGCGTACCACATCCACATGAATGGCCATCCGTTTTGTTCCTCCTGGGCTGTGGATCTGGGTCCAGAAGAAGGGCCATCTGATTTGGCGTTCTTCTCGGGCTGTGGATCTGAATCCGAGGAGGGCACGTACTCATCGCCTTCAGCTTCGCTCATGCTACCGTAGCCGGTATCGGTATCGAAATTCATCCCCGTTGTATTGCGATTCACAGCTAGGCACCGTTCCACAATTCGATGCAGGATTTCGGGTTGAAGATCGCCGCATTTTCCAGTCCATTTCCTCAAGCTGGCCGAAAGGTGTTCAAGGGTACTGGTACAAGCTTCAGCGGCAAGTTCGTGCTTGGCAAGACGATCCATCAGTTTATAAACTGCCGTGTAGCCCAGGAGACCCAATTCACAAGTGGGCTTGAACTTTTCGATCATCTCATACATGATGGCTGGCTGTTCGGGTGGGGGGAATTTGTGAAGGTGCGCGATGATCATGGCGCACAGCAGGGAAGTTCGTAGTTCGGTCGCGGTAATCTGAGAGGACGACAGCTCCCCGGCGAGGGACGCTACACAATCCACTGTTCTGCAATTGCCGGACGTTACAATTTGCGTCACCGGCCCTATGGCCTGCAACGCAGCCAGGATGTTGATATGCCGCTTCTCATTTACAAGTAGCGCTCTTGCGACCAAGGCACGCTGCTGTGCCACCGACCCAATTGGCGCCGTTCGAATAGCGAGAGACACATCAAGATCGACATGTAGAGAGGATTCGTTATGCTCGTCCTCTGAAGCGAGAAGGCTCATGGTAAGTACATCCTGCAATATCATGCTGGACCACCAGGCAGCGACAGCGTCCATGGGTGACCGGACCGCCATATCGTCAGTGACGGTGGCCATTCCATCAGCGCTAGCAATTCCATTGTGCTCGGTAGGCCGGTTCCAGGCTAGATTGTGAGCTCGCTGAACAATGCTGGGGTTCAGAACGTCGTCACAGTCCTGCTCAAGCAAAGCCGCCAAATGGTCCGGAAGCTCTTCACACGGCTCCTGGCCATTTCGACGTAAATGGGCACTAAGCCGATATAACTGCCTAGCTTCGTTCCAGTGAGATCTTGCATATTTAGCAGCGGCCACCTGTATAGCTGTTTGCATTCCGGCCGGGCCGCAATCCCATAGCAAGACACGGATATGCAGCGCCTTTAGCATGAGGCGGAGAGGAGTAGTTGGGAGTGTGCTGGACGCAAGGAATGTCAAAGTCAATCGTCTCTTGCTGATCTCGATGTCACCTCCAGCTAATTGGGCATCCAGAGCAATTTCCCAAGCCTTGACGCGAGCGATTTCGTCCTCCGGGGTTAGCCCTGTCAGTATCTGATATCCACGGATGCCAATAAGGTTTATCAAGCTCAGTTTCAGGGTCTTGAGGCCGAGCGCAGACGCTTCTAGGAGAATATGACGGCGCGGCACCCAAACGGTCTGGATCGCTGTAAGCCACGCCTGTCTGCGCACGTGTATAGGCGAAGCGAGCGATGGCGCCGCTTTGAGGGTCGCATGGATTTGCTTAGATCGCTTCATACTAGGTGGCTGAGAATTGGCGAACGAAGGCGTGAGAGCCCACCACACAGAGCACAAAAGCAAAACCACCTTGACCGAATAAAGCACGTGGCCTGCTTGCAGAGAGTATCCCACGAAGCGAACGTTAAGACTGGATATGAGGGATTCGAACAATTGTATCGGTAAAGCGAAAAGACCGCGGCCGCCGGGGTTTTCGTTGCTCTGCTCATTCTCAACGATGGCTTCTAGCAGCATGAGACCGGCCAATGAGCCAACCAGCAATTTACCATAAAATGGCCCGGTATTCGACCAACTGCCTGCCTGCATTTGGGGTTGTTGCTGAATTTGTTGCTGGCGCACCATAGGGGCGTTCTGCCTGAACGCCTGCGGCGGAATTGGGTATGGTTGTCCTGCGGCTATCTGCGCGTCGATGATACGTTTCATGTCGTCCGGTACTTGTATCATGCCCTGCGGGTCGGGTCGACCAGGTATGCCCGTGGGCGAGGGCGCAAACATGGTTGATTCTAGGGCGTATGTGGTAGGTGTGGGTGGCGTGTGGTGCTGATGAGGACTGATGGCACTATTCATGGCCCCTGACATGAATAGTTTCTCAAAGGCAGCAATCCGTTGTTGCATAGCCGTATTCTCGTCCAGCAGTCGCGAATTACGCTTTTCTAAATGCCGAATATACTCTGTAGCTTTGCTTAGGACCTGCATAGAGGTTAGACACACCATCCATGTATAAACAAAAGGCTGCAGCATACCGTTGCTTTGTTAAGCTTATGAGCGGGCGTCAGGCCCTGCAATTCCTCCCGGTCTACGGTTGTGTCTTCACCCCGCGCACTCTTCGACATGATTCGCAAGCTGGGCACACTATCTCGTAAAGCTGCTATCTTATCATTGAGATTTGTGCGATATCTCTTCTCAATCATGTTGTGGGCGGTCTTCTTGACGGGCTGGTGAGCATCGTCATCGTCATCATCGTCATCGTCATTTTCTTCAGTTGGCGACTTCCGCTTGCGAGTGTTTGGCTTCCCGGAATCTCTTATGGCTCCAGGTGAAGAAGATGTCGATAGTTTTCCAGCTACACCGGCGGAGTCGGGGCTCGGTTCGCTCCTAGGGGAATGATACGGCATGGTCGGAGGCATGGCAATCTTCTGTAATTTCTGGCGCTGGTCATCGTTGAGAAAAGTGACTGCAGCCTCAGGCACCATTGGGCGGACGTGCGCAACTATGGGCGAGGCGACAGGCGTCGTCATTGCATAAGCAGAAGGACCAAGCTCGTTCAGAGATGTGTGCGGTAACGGTAGCGTTAACGGACCCTGAAGGCCATCCGGTACAGACACTTGCTGACTCATATTCCATCCTTGTTGCAACAATGAGGCGACGTCGTATGCATTTTCGTATGGCGGTGTGTCTTGGAAAGACCAGTTGGATTCGAAGAATTGCTGATCGTCGTTAGTTGCAGCTGGTGCGTCACCGTTACCACAGTCAGCCGCACTGGTATCCTGGCAATATGGAGGACTGGGGGATTCATGGCCGTAGAGGCAAGAAGCTTTCTGGCGATCGGCCATGCTGATAATATCACCAGACGCGGATGCCCCTCGACATAGGAAAGCCTAAGAAGGAAGCCCGACGACCAGAGGGTAGGGGTTCTCTCCACCTCCAGTGCTAGGTACTAACTATTATCAACGAGGACAAGAGAGAAGCGGAGAAGAAATTGACAAGCCGAGGCGCGGTGCGCGATACTGGATCCGGATTGTTGCCGATTCTCCTCTGTGTTGTCGTTGTTATGGTTGTTGTCGTGTGTTGTGTGTGTATGTGCGTGTGGTCGTGACCATCGGAGATAGGTACATACACAGGGACCAGAATCACCAGGGCCGCCAACTGCCAGGAATACGGATTGACGGACAGTCAAGGCAGTGATGGGGAATTAGTTGGGCTAGGCTAAACAGACGAAATGGGCGAGCACGCGCAAATCGGGAAATCCGGTCTATGACTCAAGCGGATAAAACGTCCTGTGGGAATTTCTGGATCTCTCGCTCTCGCTCTCGCATTGCTTTTGCTCGCAGGAATAAATCAGGTTGCGAGGAAATGTGGTCAAGAGAAAGAGGAGGAACCTGAGCGGACAGAAAAGCTTGGTTATGTGACGCCACGCCCCTCCCCCAAGATTAATGCCGTGTAAGTCTTGGTTCCCTGGCGCTTGGGGTGGCACGCAGGATAATCACTGACATCGACATCTTATCTTCATACGCATCTGTGTCTCTTCGCTGTCTCGACTCGGGTCTGACAAGTCTCCAGGCGGACGAGTTCGATGCGCAGAGTTGTGTACAAAGCAGATAGTCGTGTGGGCACAGCCTACAGGCGATGCCGCCCGGGATGTCGGTGCAACTGCGGTCGACGCAGGAACAAGTACCTACGAAGTCTGCTGGCCCCGATACCCGCATATATTGTATCTACCTAGGTAGTTATCCCATAACTACTATCATCCCTCGCCGCGGTTAAAGGCTGAGCTATAAAAGAATATCCTACCACTTTGCAGGAGTAGAATAGGTATAGGTATCTGTCTAGATCATTGAGAAAGACGGCAGCAACAATTATTAGATGCTTAATCTGGCTGGAATCTCGTCGGAGTCTCGCACGCCGACAATCTCGAATATGGACGAACGGTGGGTTCATTGTTCTCATAGTTGCATGACTGCAAACTCTTCAATATAACGATTTCCGGGCGTCTGGGCACCCTCACCGGACTTCCTGGATCATAGCAAAGCGCGTAGGCACAATTCATCCATGAAATCAGCATGGACTTTACCGTCTCATGAGATTTTGAACAGGTAACCGGCGATTGGCTGGATGATCTTGGCATCACTCTGGCCGGCCTGGATGCAATTTGCCGATTATGCACATAACGACAGGCCGCAGTCTGTACGTCCGTATTGGGCATGCTCTCCTACAGGCACGGCTGCCGCACCACGGACTACGAAGTACGTGTCTAATATACAGCAAAGACCCTGTTGTCAGGTTAAGGGTATTAGGGTTCGTCGGTCGTGCAGAGAGCCGGAGCTTGGCAGCATTTGTGTCGAGAAGGTCGGACGGATGCTGCAGACGAGAGACATTGTGAGGGATCAGATCATACGATGGCGGAACGGATCGGACCCCTCCGGGATTCCCCCTATTAGTGCGTAATACATAGGCACCTGCTCGCTATGGCCCGTTTGCTGGAGGTACCCACTGTCGGCATAAATACCATTATGCACATCCGTACTTACGTAACGCACTGCACATGCGCGGCCCGCGATGTACATCGGGCATGTGCTCAGCGGGTCGGGGTACCTCTAGCGATTAATGCAGGCATCTGCAGCAGGCCATACATGCCGCCAAGAGCATAAAGTCGGGTATACCTGCCTAACGCTGGAGCAGTGGGTTAGGTATCAGGCAGGGCGATCAGCCCTCGACAATTGTTGCTCTCTCTCTCTCTCTCTTTCTCTCTCTCCAACACGAATAACCACCTTTGGGAGCTATACCGGTAGCTTCTTATCTGTCTGTATTCCGTTTCTTGGCTCCTCGCGCAAAACCGAACGGCACTCCCTCCAGGCCAGGCTCCCGCTACGGAAGAGCTTTTCCTTTCCCACTCGGAAGTTCGCGGGAGGACTGCCCCGCAGAACGGCTGCCCGCAGGATGATCTGATACTCATTAGGTATACCTACTACCTAACTGTAAACTGGATTTCGAGAGATCGCGTCGCCGTGCTCGTGTGGTTAGGCGGCACCTACAATACAATTGCAATGCTCAATCCTGTGGGTGCTTTCTGCGATAGGAGTTCGCCGTACTGACATTAAATGATTGACATTCATCCGTGTCACACGCCTGTGACTGGACGACATGTACGTAGCCATTTCGCCGTTTCTTGGGTATATGCGCCGAACGCCGCGAATGTACCGGTAGGGTGGATAGACAGTCATTGACTTACACGACAACGCGATGAATACGATCCCAAGGCCGCATCGAACCTGGTGCCGGCTCGGGAGACCTCGATGATTTGTACAACACAGGAAGCGCAATTAGATTTTGTAAGTTGACATTGTTGTTGCATTCAGGGAGGGCCGGGGCCCGTCGCTATATGATACATTGATTCATATCAGTCCGTCCCACGGCTTCCTCCCGGGTCTGTTATACAGCCCCTTGCCGCTTCAATACCAAGATCCCCGTTAATCTTACACCGACGACTCTATTTACAGATCCTTAGTGGCCCAACCAATGCGAGGAGAGCTCTGGCTCTTGTCGAAGACGACAAAGGCAGCCTTGAGCGCGATATCACCGAAGATGTTGATACCACCAAGGCCAAAGCTGGACTGGAGACCACCGTAGCAGGACGTGTCGTCGATGGCGGCATAGTTCATGTACTGGCCCGGAATGGTAATGTCAACATCACCTACGGAGAAGGTGAAGTCAGGGAGGGTGGCGGAGCAGGGGAAGGTAATGGCATCCTGGGAGCTGTCGAAGGCAGAACCCTCAACCTGGTCCCAGTAGGCGTTGACGAACGAGTCGGGGAGGAGGGCAAGGGTTGTGCCGGTGTCAGCAATACTGGTGTCGACAGTCTTGCCGTTGACGGAGGCAGTAAAGCCCCAGTAGCCCAAGCTTTGGTCGACGGGGACGTAGGATATCTCGCCCGTGTACTTGGAGGAGTCAATGACACCAAAGTCGTAGGTACCGGGGGCGTGGTACTTGAGATCGGCGGTGAAGGCGGCAACGTCGAGGCTGGGGATGACGTTGTCAAAGAAGGTCGGTTCCTCCTGGGGGAAGACGGTGTTCAAGCCACCGAATGCTAAGCCGAGAAGGCCGTCGCTGTCGGAATCCGAAGTAAACTCGTCGGAGACCTGGGTGGCGGACTCGACACCTTGCGTGGCAAAGCTGACACCGCCGACGGTGACGACGTCGTGGTAGACGTCACCGCTAGAGGAGCTGCCATCACCATATTCGATGTTCCAGCTAGCACCCTGGACCTTCGTGGCAGTAGAAGACTTGGAGGGATCGTACAAGATCTGGCCGTTGACGTCGGAGGGGTTCGTCTCCGTGCTGAAAACCCAGAGGTCGGAAGAACCAGTGTCAAAGTCGAGGTTCAGAGTCTGGGCGGGAGTACCGATCTGGACAGGGGTCAGATACTCGGTGTCGAAGTCCACGGGGGTGGTCACGGCACTGCCGGACTCGCGCTTCTGCTTCCGGCTGGCCTTGTAGTCGGCAACAGTCTTAGCCAGACCAGCTGGCAACTTGGCGCCATACTTGTTGTAGACCTTGGCAAGCTGAAGGGCACCGTGGGGCTTGAAAGAGGGATTGGCGACCTGGCGAACGCTGAAAGAGCCAGTGGTGCCAATCTTGGCCTTGACTGGGGTAGCAGCAGCCACGCCAGCGAGGGCCGCAGTCAAGGCGACGGCGGTGGTGTGGTGAACCATCGTGATGACAGCGACGGCCCCGAAGAGAGAGGTAATGGAGGGAAGAGGGCGGGTGAATAGGCGGTAGGCGGAGGGGGTGACGAGACCAGAACCAATCCGCCGAAGAGTGACGGGAAACTGTCAGTCTTATAGTGAGAACTCACGCGCACCTCTACACTAATACCTAATGCTCGCGATATACCAAAAGTAGGCAAGGGCTGGCAGGAGCAGAGCAGTCCGCTCAAATCCTCGATACCATGACATTTGCCATCTCTGGCTATTTCCTAATAGCCTAGATGCTGCGTACGGGGGAGCCAATGCATCGCGAAATAGCCGCACCTGCGCGGCGCGTTTGGATATGCCGATCCCAACCTCTCGAGACAGGCCTAGTGGAGGTTAAGCATTGTGCACGCTATCTCCAATGGGGGCATACCGAGGTAGATCAAGTCGGGCCGTTGCACTCGCATTGTTGATGCCATGGCTATACCTATAGCTATCACGCACATTGAGCGAGGCGAGCTGGGGCAACGGGCAAGCGCCCGGTGTGGTCGTTATCTGGTTACTGGCCTCGTCGGTGTTCGGCATATGCGATGCGGTATTCTATATGGTTGCATCCCGGGGCCCCAACGCTCCTTCTCAGATCTAGCGTCCCTACTGGCGTTATCGCCATGCCGCAGGGTCCACCCACCCCCGCGTTTACTGCATAGCCGGTCCACCTCCGGGCCCGGTCTAGGTTAGCGGCGCCGTAGATAATGAACGCAGGTACGCCCCTGGCACGAAGTGAGCACTTATTATGGCGCAAGAATCCTGGTACACGTCTCATTTCGGTAGTTCTCAGGATTCTAAGATCTGACGAAATCCTTCACGGGGTATGATAACCGCGCAACGCAACGGGCACGTGATGTACAGTCATAGAGGAAGTAAACAAGACCTCTCTCTACCAGTACCTACCACCTATCTAAGCAACAACAAAGCGAGAACGGGAAAAGTCCTTAGCGTAACGGTTAACCAAACTAGCCCAACGGCGCGCAAAGAAGCGGTCGAGCTTGCTAGCAGGAAATACCAGATTCAGGAGATAAGCCCGGCGCAAAACGGCGCGAGGCACGACCTGCCTAATTCGGGGCGAATTTCGGAGACGAGCTTTTCTTGTGCCGGTAACGGTACGGTACCTAGTTTACCGGTAGGTACTCTTTATCTCAATCGTTGAAATCCATCCATCCAATCCCCATGAAGTGAAGTTACCTAGTCAACTACCTAGTGTAGATAGATCGCGCTAGGACTAAATCATTTGTGTCTCAGTTCCAACGGTTTGCCGAGAAAGCTTAAAGCTTCGGTGTAGGTTTGTTGAGATCGTAAGGCTGAGGGATGAATTTCTTGTTTATGGGACATGGCTACCTATGGGTATTCGAGTTGCCTCTTCGAGATCCTACCTACCTTGTCGGGCGTCGACTGCCTGTGTATCCGGGGAGGCATTGTCATTGTTTATACACTACTATACGAATAGGTAGTGTATATGAAGGTTGACGGAAACGTTTGCTTGATCACAATATTCTCGTAGTTATATCAATCATTTCGTACCTAATGTAAAGACGGCACGCACAACGAATTGTTAACCTAGCGCCCGGCTTCACCATGTTGTCAATCAGGACCGGGTGACTTAGGAGCTGCTTACACGAAGTATGTGTGTAGGCCATTGTATGTATTATTTACTAGGCACACTACAAAGTAGGTAGTTTCAGAGGTAGGCAAACAAACTCAGGCCATGGTTGTACAAGATGATGTCCGTGAAATACGCGTCACATGTTTCATGTGCGCGAAATGTTTCAATGGAAGTCGATTAGGGCACCCAGAGTAATAAACCGCCTACCTACCTCCTACGATGTTACGATGTTACGTATAACCGTGGTCAAGCCAGGTGCACTGCGACTTGACCTAGCAGGACAGCGAAGGAGTTCTCGACCCTCAACAACCCATCAACCTAGGCAACTAACCAGCAATCAGCATTAACCCTCATGACCCGGCTATGCGTAGTCTAGGTACGGAGACACCATCAGGATAACATTTTGTACTTACACAGGTATTTATAAGTACTACTTGCTTTTTTATCTCAGTCTCTCTTGCAGAGACGTGTAAAACAATTATCTCACCTACAAGGTAAGACGTAACACAGCCTGTGTTTACGGCCAGTCTCTTCTGCTCTCATGCGAACGCCAATGTACCATATATCTACGTGATAGACACCGCGTTCCCGCGCACGGTAGATCCCATAAGATACCAAATCGAGGTCTTTTACTCCACTAAGTCGATGAGTTGGTGATACTTGTTTCTTATGCCACTCGTCCACCATTGTTTCGGCTATAGTGTACCTAGTTGCATTCTCTACTCCGATGGTGCGTAGTCGCACTGCTATAAAAGCCCTCCCAATTCCATAAATTGCAAATAGTTCATTAGAATGACTCCCCTCCATGGTATCAATAATAAGTCATATCCTCAAGTCAAGCCTGCAACATCGGATCAACCGTGTTGGCGAGACCCTTCATCTAAGCCAATTCTCATGTCCGTCATGACGTCCTGGCAACATAGTCATTAAACCTAGGGATTCGTCCCTAGGTTGGTGAAGACAAAACCAACGCCCTCAGCTCTTCCACTCATACACTACCAAAGGTCCTCCGAGCTCTGCACCATATTTACCGTTGGTGTTTTCGGTTGTAGCTGCTTCATCCGTTTACGATCCGCCTTGGTGACTAGCGAAGGTGTGACGGGCACCACAGGCGAGAACGGCTGATACGGCGAGTAGGGGACTGGTGCACCTGTCCAGGGTGTCTGTAGGCCGGGAGATTGCGGCATCTTCCGTTCAAATGTCGTCTGCCTCGTTGCTTGTATCGATGGCGAGCTCAAAGCTGGCTCGTAAGCACGGAGGGGGAGAGCCCCGCCCGTGCGAACAGCCGAGGGAGCATTGGGCCGGGAGAAAGA
Organism: Xylariaceae sp. X802; assembly: GCA_028637635.1. Taxonomy (NCBI): domain Eukaryota; kingdom Fungi; phylum Ascomycota; class Sordariomycetes; order Xylariales; family Xylariaceae; species Xylariaceae sp. X802. The sequence goes on along the minus strand of JAJFDH010000001.1, from coordinate 909,971 downwards.
TGCCCCAGATCGCAGCGATGTTGGGGATGCGTTAGTGGGCTTTGGGGAACTTGGGAGCGAGGGAAATCGCGTTGCGCTAGGCTTCGGTGAGCTGGGCAAGCCGATGAGGGGGGTCGTTGATCGCTCGGAAGTTGCCGAGACCGGATCGATCTCACTCGGCGCCCGTGAGTCAACTCGCAAGTGACCAAATTGAGCGCCAAGTCGCTCATCTATAGTTTGCGTGCTTTCTGGTGACAGATCTGGAGGCATGCTCCTACTACTTTGGCGGTATGCAGGCTGATTCGTAGGGATCGGCGGTGGCGGCGGCGGCGCGTATTGTCGCGGAGAAATTACATTCATCTCTTCACCATCTTGACGTGGGAATGTCCCCGACATGGGGGTCATAATGGGTGATGAAATACTGATGCCTTTCGTATTCTTCTTCCTCCTCGGGGACTTCAGAGCGGACAAAAGGGAGGAGCCGCGAGACTGCCTCTCAGGCCCGCCGTTGGAAAGATCTAAACTTGAGGGCTTGGCCTTCCCTCTTTTCAGAATACTCGGTTTCGGCGAAGTCGCATTGGGGAACTTGTTCGCTAAGGGTGTAGGAGGCCCCTCGATGGGTGTGCCGGCCTCCTTAGCAGCCTCGTGCTCCAGCACGTATTTGTACATTTCTTCTAATTGTTGTTGTGCCATTTCGCGATCCGCAGCAACAACTCGTTGATCCACTAAAGGATTGACGCCAAGAGTGCTTGTCGAGTACGTAGAAAACGATCCGGAGAACGTATAAGGGGTCTGCCTCTGCTCCGCCGGAGTAGAAGGTGTTGGGTATGAGAAGTTTGGGATGGGCGACTTCGGTGCCTGGGAAGGATAGGGATAGGGGTAGTTGAGAGTATTGTCGCCGGGATCGAGTCCCGGAGGGAATGAAAATTTGAAGCCGTAGTCCTCGTAGCTATCTAGTCCTTCTTCTCCCGCCACGAGGTGATCTCGCCGTATCTTTGCAAGACAGAGTAAAATGGCGGCGACAACAACGATCGATAGGGCATAAGAGCCGACGATGGCGCCAATTTGAGCCGGAAGGAAGGCTGGATTGCGGAGTGCACCGGCGGATAGCGGAGGGCCGTCCTCTGGAGAGGGGGTTGGATCGAAGTAGTTCGAGTATAAGGTAAGATCGAGCGCACCGTCTCCGCGAGGCTCGACGTGGGTCGAAGAACACAAAGGAACCAAGACCACGGAATAAGTCAAGAATAGAGAGAGACCAAGCGAGAGAGGCGTGTTATAAGGGTCCGGGTACATGGTATTATCGTGAGACGGAGATCTTCATGAAGTACGACCATATATCGCAACACCTTGTCTCCAAGTTTGCGCGGAACTCCTGATTCCTGACCCTTCAATCGAAACACGTACTGCTCGAGAATTGATTAAGGGTCGGACGCATATTTGGGGAGAAAAGGGTATAAAGCAGCTGGTGTACTTCGTAGTTCGGCAATGCGTCGGTCAAGGTGGGCTGTTGGTGAGGGATTACAACCCAACAGGAGGCGCACGCCGCGAGCCCGTCGAACCAACCGGGCTCTTGGCGGCACATGCATAATGACCCCCATAGCAGTGCCACGCTCAGTCACAGTGATCTCTACGAGTTGAAGGGGTTTCCATGGCTCTGGTTGGACAGACAATGGGAGAGCAGGGATTGTTAAGCGCCGACAAGCTGCGCTATATATGGAGCTGATTGGCGATCATCGCGAGCATCACCTGTGGGACCCCGCCCGAGCGGCCAGTAGGTACCTATCCTGCCATCATTGCTTATTCCCACTATAGTTAGTAGTTCGTAGGTACGCTGTGCTGAATTTGATGATTGCATCCTGAATGTGATTCGGCTGTTAGTTATGTAGTCCGTTGTGTAAAAAGAAAACCATGTAGCCTGTAGGCAGGTATGATGTCGATGAATTGGGAGTGATTGTACGCATACCCTAGGTAGGTAGATTTGGGGCTGAGGATTTTGAAGGCGTGCGACAATCAGCCACAAAAATCAGCTACAGCCACAGTTGATCCAGCAACGAGCCTGTTATCTAATCAAATTCCTCAAGTCACCTGATCCCGCGTCCGGGTCTCCCAGCAACCCCCATACCAGTAGTCCATCAGACGCGCTGGTAGACTGTGGCATCGGGATTTCGACGCACTCGCAAGTTATATGGTTAACAAAAGACCATGAAACTACCAAATGGAAACGGCATATTTAAATCGCTGAATAAAGCACAATGTCTTGCCGTCAGCTCGGAAGCGCCAACCGTGGCCATACTGGCCGGACCAGGGAGCGGGAAGACACATACGCTTACCTCGAGAATCATCTGGCTTATCGACCATGTTGGGATACAGCCACAGGATGTGATTGTTGCTACTTTCACAAACAAAGCGTCCAACGAAATGAAGGCCCGCATTGGGCATGCTCTTCGTGATGGACGGGAGAAGAAACTCATTATCGGCACCTTTCACAGCATTGCCCGTCGTTACTTGGTCAAATATGGCCAACGCATTGGACTAGACCCCAAGTTTGCTATTGCAGACGACTCGGATTCGAGGGGTATAATCGCCCGTATTTGCAAGAGACTGGAGACCCCCATAGAGCCTCCCTTAGTCCGTGATTGGATTAGCAAACGCAAAGCAAAGGGAACCCCAGATGAGTACGTTCTTGACGTTAAAAAAGGCCAAAAGGTTGAGTCAAAGACCCTGGAGAACTGCTTTCTGGAGTATCAAAATCAGCTTGAGCGGTCGAACATGCTTGACTATGACGATCTACTTGTACGCTGCGCTGAACTTCTTCGTACATTCCCTCAGTGCGTCTCAAACATCCAAACTGTCTTAATAGACGAATATCAAGATACCAACGGGGTTCAATACGATCTCATGAGGCTCTTTGCACAGAAACACCGTCGGATCACTGTCGTCGGCGACCCGGATCAGAGTATATACGGATGGCGGTCAGCAGAGATAAAAAATCTGCATCGCTTACTTCGCGATTACCCCGGAACTGACGAAATTTCCTTGGAGGAGAATTACAGATCCTCGAAGTCTATCCTGGAAACATCCTTAAAGGTCATTCAACAAGACCAAGACAGATACAAGAAGACGTTGTTACCCGTGCGCGATAAAGGGACGCGACCAGTTCTGCGCAAGCTAAAGAATTCGACGGACGAAGCTGACTGGATCATATCAGAGATTAAGCGAATACAGCTGTTGTCCGGAAACATGCTAAAATTTGACGATTTTGCAATATTGCTTCGGTCGGCAGCCTTGTCTAGACACGTTGAATCGACACTAATACGGGAAGGTATTTCTTACCGAATGGTTGGTATGTACATTTCTAGATCAGAAACCTTAGTGGCACTGCATTGTTGACATCTCTATAGGCGGGTTTAAGTTCTACGAGCAAGCTGAAATTAAATTACTATTGGACTATATGCGGATTATTCACCAGCCAGACAACAATGACGCTCTCGCACGCATTATTAATGTTCCCAAGCGAGGCATTGGCGAGTCGACTATCAAATCTCTTTTGGAAGAGGCAGAGAAGTCGTCTATAAGCCTGTGGCAATTAATTGACAAGCATTGTCGAGGCCAACGTAGAGCAAAAACCAATATTAGACAGCAGGCGGAGAAAGCGCTGAGCGGTGGTCTCATAAGACCGCTCAACCATCTTCGGGAACAAGTACGCTCGGATGCCGGACTTGGTACACCGATGAACTTGGTGGAGCTAATCCAGAAACTGATTCTCGATCTCAAGTTTGAGGCGTATCTGATGGCGGCGCATGGCCCCGAATACGAGTCGAGGTGGACTAATGTACAGGAATTTGTCACTCTTGCGGAAGAGTTCATGCGCCAGAGTCAAGTAGACGACGATTCTCTTCCTACAATTGACGGGGTTGCACAGGCATCCGACGACGATATCCTCGCTAGATTTCTCTCTAAAGTTTCATTAGTTTCGGATAAACGAAGCGAGGACAAGGACCAGGAAGAAAAGCCGCTGGTGACGATTTCAACCATACATGCAGCGAAGGGCCTCGAGTGGCCGGTGGTTTTTATCCCTGCTGTCTATAACGGATCGATACCGCACATACGAGCCGAAGACGAGAACGAAGAGCGCCGTTTGCTCTACGTTGCGATGACAAGAGCCAAGGCTCTCCTTTACCTCAGTTGTCCGCAAACTGCAAGTGGTGGGGGAAGACCCGCCGAACTCTCGCCGTTCGTCCGTGATTTACCACCTTCAACGTTCCTACCTCGAGGGCCGTCGTTCGATCGGCCCGTAATGTCCGGCATAGCCAAGATACTGGGTCGTGAGCTGCCCCCTGACAGCGTCATCTACGAGGGTATACCTTCCATGACACCACCGGAGGACAACCTCTACCCAGTTGACCCCAATAAGCCATTCGATTCCAGCACCACTACCGACGCGAGCCATGACGAAGGTCCACGAAAACGCCAGAAACTTCAACACATCGGTAAGGGCATCCAGGTGGCCGAAGAATTAGTAGAGGGCTGGGCCGCACCTTATAAGACGACGATGCAGAAATCAACCTCGTTTACAGTCCCACAAACAGCCGGCGGCTTCACCACAGCCAGCGCACACATGGCCAGCGTTGCAGCCGGGAAAAGCACCGCGAATAAGCCTGCACCGGCCCCGGCCCACGGCTCCCTGAGAAGAACAACAAGCAACCGTCCCCCAAATCAGAGGAGTTTGCTGGGCTACGGCTACGGCGTCGCAAACCACGATCGGTCCAGGGAAGCGGCCGATGCAACAGGTTCGGCACCATCTGTCGCAAAACTAACCGCATCGGCCCCGGCACCGTACGCCCGCCGCCACACATCATACAACGGGTACCAGCTTCCTCCTCTCCCGCGCACCGCTACACCAGCCATAGAACCATCACTAGCAGAGCACAAACTAGGCGCAGCAAAATTATCCACAAGCAAACCCGCACCACGCCGAGACGAATCTATCGCCGCGATCTCAAAGCAATACACATGCTTCTCAAGCTCACCTACCCAGCCGTCTAACGAGCCCGCCACTTCCACAGCTAGACAGACGGGCAGCGAGCACGACGAGAAGGAAAACATCGCGCCGGATGAGCCCAGACGACCGGCGACCAGCTTCCACGCCACAACAATGACGGGCCCGCTGGGCCGGCATGGCGGGATCAAGAGGCCCATAGGTCTCGGCCGTAGCGGAATCACGCCGGTCGAGAAGCTCAACAAGCCGTATAAACTCACGGTGAAACGGCCCTGATGGAGAACTCTATAGAATTAAAGCAGGCCGCGGTGTTCGCTATACATTCTCTGGCGTTGGGATAGACATTCGGAATGGGGAAATGACAGTGTATATAGATCCTGAACCCTTGGGTTTTGATATCTCAGCATGAATCATGATTCTTTATTCGGTGCAAAATGCCGCGAGGCCTCCGTAAATGTAGGTGACCCAGCCTAACAATAAAATACTCTAGGGCCGAACGTGCTACGTCCGGTGGGAAATGGAATACTGCAGTATACAATGGGCTTTCATCTATCATTCTAATTCCAGCGGCCGATTTGCTATTCATGTGCAGCAGCCTCTCAATTTGTTTCCTTCTAGCTTCCGGCGGTGGTATACCCTACCTCTTCCGCCGCCGATATACAAAACTTGATATGATGTAAATGTATATCCATCCTCCCCGCCCGTTTCCGGTGTCGGGTAATATAGGCCGGCTTACCGGCTGAAAACTTTCGTGCCGAACTTCCAGACCTCGTCGATGACGAGTTTGGCACCACCGTGTGAGTTTGTGGTCTCGGAGAACACGACTAGGTCGGCATCGGCGCCGTCTTGGAGGCATCCCTTGACTCCCTGTAAACCCAGCATGGCGGCCGGCGTCGAGGTGACGGCATTTAGGGCTTGTGGGATGGAGGCGCCGGTCCAGCTGAGGAAGTTATTGACGCATTCAACGAGCGTGATGGAGCTGTATTCGGCCGTTGTCAGCAAAATGTCCATGTGTATAGAGTTATCTGGCGCTTTTTATCTCACCTTCCTGCAATGCGATCCGATCCCTCGAGAATCAATTTTGGTCCCTTCTTGACAATTCTACTATTGTCGTCACCATTCGTCCATTCGTATGTGCCGTCAGGCAGGCCGACCAGGTGCATGGCGTCGGTGACCAGGATGAAACCATCTGGATGCGCATTGAAGGCGATCTTGATAGTGGTCGGGTGCAAGTGTTCGCCGTCGGCAATGATGCCGAACCAAGGCCGTGGGAGGCTTTCGGCAATACCAAGCACGCCGAAGATACCCGGGTTGCGGTGGTGTAGCGGGCGCATCGCATTGAACAGATGCGTAATCATGGTTGCGCCGGCGCCTACTGCCGCTGAGGCCTCTTCGTATGAAGCCTCTGAATGTCCGATCGAGTAGATGATGTCTCTTTTTCTCAATTCCGGGATGAGTGAAGTCATCTGGCCCCGCTCCGGAGCTGCCGTGATCATCTTTACTGCCGTGGGCCGGTAGCCGTCCTCGCTACGTAGGTTACCGGCTCCGTAGCAGTCCTCGAGATCCTCAAAGGTCTCGGCCTGCCGTAAAACATCGACATTATGTATGCCGTTTTTTGTCGGGCTTAGGAAGGGACCCTCGACATGTGCGCCAACGGATTCGGCTCCATCTTCTGCCACCTGGAACTCCCCGGATGGACCTAAGTGTGGTAGCGCGCACTTATATATCTCACTTCGTTGGCTCGTAATTGTTGGCATATAGGACGTCACACCCGTTGTGACCAGCTGCCTATTCACCTCTCTTATCTTCTTGGCATAGACAGCGGGCTCTAGGAGTGACGAGAAGTTGAACCCGAAGGCGCCGTTGAGTTGGCACTCGATGAGGCCTGGGGAGAGTATACGGCCGCCGAGGTCGATTACCTCGTCAGGGACGATCAAGTCATCGTAGAAAGCAGCCTGGCTGGGAATAATCTTGCCCGTGACGGAGTCCACCCATAGGTCATTGTTCACCAACAAGCTGCCTCGCAGGATACGGCAGTTGGTAAACTTGGTGATGCCGTTCCGGCCTTCCTTGGGTGTGGATTTCGGCGACGAGGGAAGTGAGTGGGGCATGCTGAAGCCGGAACTCTAACCGCCGCGAAAGAAGCTATAAGGAATGACTATTTAAAAAGCTTCAGAGATCTGGCTAATTTCCGTCGAGTATGAGGGTCGTGGTCCCTTCAGCGAGTACCTACCTTAAATTCCATGAACAAGATAACACAAAGAAGACAGATACTGATACTTATCCGTTACAGAATGGCCCCGACGGCATCAGCGCACAAGGTTAAACACCGGCCTAGACAATTTTACTTTGGCGGCCCTGCAGCCGGCGATTCTCTACGGTAGTCTCTCGATTCTCCACCGAGCAAATGGGTAGCAAAGTTCGAAACACTATCCAAGACGTCCGATGACATCGAGTTGCTAGATCCTAGGGACCAAGGTCAGTGGAGTCGGAGTGTGACTGTAACCATTTAGTCTCACGAACCCTGTCGTTGGACTGGTGCCAGTTGAGACAGGAACAAGCCCGCGAACGGTTGAACCATGTGAACAAAAGGATTGGCTAGTACGGTCCCAAAGCCAGGGCCAATAGGGTCGTTAATGGAATGGGACAACCCAGAAAGGCAATTTAATTCTCGCTGCCATCAAAGCAAGGCCGCAACAGACGCCGTGAGGTATAAAGGCTCGCCTTGCTACGCTGACTGCCCAATCAGAAGTGCCGTCGATCGGTCGAGATGACGATATGATGTGGGTTGTTGGTTCGAAAGACAGGCCGTCGAACCGCGGAGACTTGCTCGACTCGCTGTTTCATCCCACCTGGGCTAGGAGGAGGGTATCTAGACGCAGCAGAATGCGACCATAGCATTGCCACCCACCACGGCCGGTAAGTGTAGGTAGGTGTCAGAGGCTCCAACAGCGCGACCAAGCTGCCTAGTGTGGCCGATGGAACGTAACGTTGCGAGGTAGGTAGGAGTAGTGTACTTGGTGTACGAAGTATGTGGTATTGTTAGTGTGCGGACTAATGTCAGAGCACAGTCGGTCCTTTGCCTGGTGGTTGATCCGCGTTGAGCTTGGGCAGTCTCATGCCGAGGCCGGATCCAGTTAGCCCTGTTTAGCCGCGGGTGATAGCGCTTCGCGGATGCATACCGTGCATTAAACTCCCTGAGACTGTGCCTTATAGGTAAGGTTCGTCCTCTAGCCGCTGTTTATAGTGTCGGTAGGTCACTACGACTTCGCTGGAGACAACTGACTCCCCACGCTGAAACGGCGAACATGGTCTAAGAATATGTACACTAATACCGTGCGAAAGAATATTCTCGCACACGTGGCTATGGCTTCACGTGCGAAACATGGAATGGATTACCTAAGCTCATCAGCCCCGATAAGTGTGGGCAACCCGATATCCGCGAATTGCCCAATCATGACACTCAGCGTTGAATGCGCCGGCGGATGATTATCCCGGACTGGTGCCTACCTAATCTTGCAGTCCAATACCTACCCAAGTCACCTCCAGCCTTGCGGTTCGCAAATCCATAATGCATTTTTCCTTTAATCGTGACACTGTGTTCTAATTCTCTGATGGCTGGTGTTGTTTGCTTTGGATCCTAACCATCCTGTGTGCCTGTGAGCTGGCGCCAGCCCCGCCGGGACGGGAAGTAGAATATCTAGTGATAACGACCTTGCGCCGTCGCGTCGTCCGGCGGCTGGTGATCGCGTTGCGGCATGGCGAGGCAAGATGGCGAGCTTGATCCGCTCTGGCAGGATCTGGACTGGTACGTGAACTCGTCATTACGCGGCCTCCATAGTCTTGCCCGTTTTGTCGGTTTTGTCGGTTTTGTCAGCACACGCGGACTGAGGCATCTCAGTTGGCTACCCGTAGCCTCGCAGACCATCTTTGCGCCGGCAAAGCCCGCAACCCGCTAACCCACAAATAGGGCTATTGGTCAGATGCTGATTATGGGATGGGATGGCACCGAAGTAACGCCTCACATAAGAGATCTGATCGAGAAACATCACCTCGGCTCCATCATCCTAACAGCTAAAAACCTTAAATGTACCTACCCTGTGCCCTTCCTCCTCGACCCCTGCCCCTATTCTGTGAGCCACCCTAGGACAGGCCCGTTTTTGGATGGCTCACGTAGCGACTTCGTCCAAACGCTAATTCGAGAAATTATGTATATATAGCGGCCGAGCACACAGCCGCCCTTGTTCAGGAACTTCAGACTATAGCTCACCAAGCTGGACATCCGCAGCCTCTCCTGATAGCCGTTGACCAGGAAAATGGGGGGGTCAACAGCCTATTCGATGAGGATTATATATGCCAGTTCCCCAGTGCCATGGGGATCGCTGCTACTGGCAGCCTGGAACTGGCATACGACGTAGCCAAAGCTACGGCCACCGAGATATCTGCGGTGGGCGTGAATCTCATTCTTGGTCCCGTCTTAGACGTTTTGACCAATGCTCGGCACCAACCCCTTGGAGTACGAACCGTTGGTGACGACCCACAAGAGGCTTCACAATACTGCATCGCGACTATCAATGGTTATAAGGATGCCGGTATAGCAACTTGCGGTAAACATTTTCCCTCATACGGCAATTTGGACTTCCTCGGCTCCAGTCTAGATATGCCCGTGATTACCCAGACATTGGAAGAACTTAGCCTCAGCGCTCTGGTCCCGTTTAGGAATGCGGTGGCGGCCGGTCGTTTGGATGCCATGTTTATCGGAGGCTGCGGAATACAAAATGCCGGGATGAACGTTACACATGCGTGTCTCTCAGATCAGGTTGTTGATGATTTGCTGAGGAATGACTTAGGGTTCAAAGGCGTTGCCATCTCAGAGTGCCTAGAGATGCAATCGCTTATTCAAGAATACGGCGTGAAGGGTGGAACTGTCATGGCTGTTGAAGCAGGCAACGATTTAATTCTTCTCTGCCGGGCTCATGATATCCAACTGGAAGCCATATCTGGCTTGAAGCTGGGCATCGAAAATGGCATTATTTCTAAGAAACGTGTCTATACGTCCTTGAGGCGGGTTCTCAAACTAAAGAGTGCCTGCACGTCATGGGACAAAGCCCTCAAACCTGAAGGATTGTCTTTGCTGTCCAAGATTCACCCCTCCCATCTGGCTCTATCCCAGAGGGCCTACGACCAATCAATCACGGTGGTGCGGGATAAAGACAACCTTCTCCCCCTATCTGAAAGCCTACTACAAGGGGAGGAATTGTTGCTGCTAACACCATTAGTGAAGCCCTTGCCCGCCTCTGCTGCTACAAAAAGCATGACAGAGAGAAGTAACGGAAAGATTTCATCATTGCACGACAAATGGATCCATCAAGAGCGAGGAACAATAATGAGTGGGGAAGGTGTCTTCCGCGAATTCGGCAAGTCATTGGCACGCATCCGCAATGGAAAGCTTCTTCATACTTCTTACACCGCGAACGGCCTGCGGCCAGGTAAGAAGAACAGTCAACTCAGCCCCTTCCGAAATACGCAAGCTAATGGTGTCAGTGCACGAGAACCTCATCAATAGAGCGTCCGCTATTGTTATAGTAACGGCCGACGCCAACCGCAATATGTATCAAAATGGGTTTACGAAACACGTGGCCACGATGTGTCATATGCTCCGCGGAACCGGACAGAAAAAGTCATTAATCGTGGTAGCAGTCAGCTCGCCGTACGACTTTGCTATGGACAAGATTATCGGCACCTATGTCTGCACATTTGACTTTACCGAAACTGCGATGGCTTCGCTCGTGCGAGCGTTATACGGAGAGTTCGTCCCGCAGGCTTCCATGCCGGGCACGATGAGGAAGAGTAGGAAGTTGACGAAAACAAGACAGCAGTGGCTGGTTGAAAATTATGAGCGGAGCCGGGATGAACACGGCCTGGATGAACTACTGAGAACATTGGCAAGATCGAGTACGCCAAGTTCGCCATACCTCAGTACTACCGCTGCGTCTTTTGAGCTCCAAGATTCGAACTTCGAAGAGTCCCATTTTGTTGTTCGAAATAGCAGCACCAACACGCTCTATGGTTTCATTGCGACCTACTTCCTCGAGGGTGTTGCAATAATTGGAGCCATCTTCGTGGATCCCTCAAAACGGAACGTGTCGGTGGGGAGATGCTTGCACCGCCGCGCCATGCGGGCAGTGTTGCAAAAGTCAGGAATAAAAAAAATTCAGCTGGGGCTTGCTTATCCGGGAATATTCCCTGGTGTGCCGGTCGATGAGAGCGGCAGTATTAGAAGCTGGTTTGACAACGTAGGCTGGGACACGCAGTTTCCCAAACGATTAGCCAACATGGTAATCGAAGACCTTGGGTCTTGGTCTGCCCCGGAGGGCTTACTGCAGAGCCTTCAGCGGGCTAATATCAGCTTTGACTTGCTTAAATCCATGGACAACGGTGAGTCGGTCCTAGCCCTGGTGGCAGCATCTGCAGGGCCCGAAATCGTAGAGCTCTACCAGTCTGCTTTGCGAGACCAGAACTGCGGCGTGGTGAGAGCCAAGGTAGCGGCTGACAACCTGCTGGGCGTCGTTATTATCTGCAACAAAGACAGTCACTTGGCACGTTATATACCACCCCTGCATGGCACCGGAAACCAAGACGTGGGCGGCATTATCGCCCCGATAGTCGCCAGCACGGCGCAATCAAGCTTGATATTACAGGGGCTGGTCTTCATGGGCGTGAGGCAGAGCAAATCGCAAAAGTCGTCGAAATGCGTATTGAGCTGGGTGAGGCATGACCAAACGCCTACATGATGAGGATACTCTGGCTGACAGAAAAGCAGGTTCCGGGCGAAACGCAGGAGCAATTCTCCGCCATGGGATTCGAAGTGCAGCAGACATTTGACGAGGTAGTGAATTCTCCAGAGCACGTAAGTTCAGCCAGTCACTTTCTTTGTGGGTTCAGTACTGCTACTATGTACTAACATGGAGAGTGCTAGTGGTTTGATCTAAGTTGAATGAGCATGGCCATCTGCGGCTCTATTATCTGTCGAAGGATGTGATAGTGCTGGTATTTACGGTGCAGATTTACGACATGATGGGCGCAAAATTGATTTTGAGTTGTCTTTCGTTACTTGTGTAAGGGAGTTTTGGAAATTGGCGTACGAGGATGAATATGTCTATAAGCAAGCCATTTTTCTTTACTGATGTACCTATCTCACGATGGCAGTCTGACCGCTACTATACGAAGTTTTCAAAAGCTGGAGCACAGCCTGCTGATAGATACTTTACCTACGATTTCCCATCCACTTCAGCTTTTCTGCTGTGACACGGCTCGCGACCGGTCGGGATATATATAGCATATGCCTGATAGCCTGACCGGACAACCCTCAGACGACGAAAAGGCTTAGGTGGAACGATCGTATTGACTATTATCGTCACACACCTGGTGAAGCAGATACCTAGCCTATAAAGCAGAGCTTGTTGCGTCATGTAGGGTGTATGGACGAATAGATAGGTAGTTAATCACAGGCGTTGACACATGCATGGGTATGTCTAGATCCGGCTTACTTACCTGGAGTAACCCCCTCTGGCCCGAATGCTCTCAGAGGGCTGCTGGATCGAGAAACAGGTTGCGCGGGAACGACGATGCTTTTGAGCCTTATCTGGTGATTGAACCGCTAGCGCCGAGGGTGGTGTGGACTCGTCAATAGGTAGCTGCGTTCACCCATACTAGGTAGGTAGGTATTCCGTCCGGAAGTTGTTGATGCTTCGGAGTGACGATCTGTGTGGTTTAAGGTAGGTCATTGACTTGTAGGACCGAGGACAAAAGCTCAATCGACGTAGTCACCGGGTACCATGCAGTGTCGTGAAGGGAGGTTCATGTTTACTTCACGGCATGGAGATAGCATGAGTAGTGGGAGATAACAATATTGAAGTTCATCACATGCTCGCTGCCAGCCCGTGAATTAGGTGCACGTTTTACTAACCGACTTAGGCATGGAACTCCAGTTACGTCCGTAAATTGTCCCTGAGATGCAGAGATCTCGAGATACACGGGGTCCTACTATAGTTAGATAGGGTAAGGGTCGTCCCATCGGCGGCATGGAGATAACGTCGTTCCAAACTTCGTAGGTTATGGTGCTGTAGAGTCTGCAAGACCGCCTAAGGCTAACCCCCGACATCTCAGCCGACCTCCCTAAAAGGCCTGTCTTTCCAGAAGGTAGCACCCAGCTACAGCGCCTAATGCAGCCGGAAGCCTGCCTACCGGTACTGGAATAACCCCCCTCCCGACCCGCTAACCGGCATAGAGCAGATAGCAGAACCCCGGTGAGCGAATACCATCGGTAATCATTCTCCACCTCCGCCATTCGCCATGAAGTTAGGGTATCTCGAGAACGGCAAACGGGGAACTTGCCTGCCGCTCTCAGCCTTCATCCGGTGTCACCATATCTTTTGCTTGCACTGACTTGAGTCCTACGCAGAGCTGCCTGGCCTTTGCGTCGCCACCACAGACCACACACACGCGCGCGCATATTGCCCGTCGTTCGTCGCCAGTCGAGGTCATCAGCATCGCAACGACCAGAATACACGGTCCACCACTAATTCGCTCCTTGGTCGCGACACAGCGTGAGTCATCCATTCTCAGTCGCGCGCCGACACGAGGGCTGCCAACCCATACAATGTGATGGCGGCTTTTAACTCGATGCCGGCGCCTGGTTCCGGGGAGGCCATGAGACTCAATCCCATCATGGACGGGTTTGATGCCGAGTTGAATTTCGACGATTCCATGCTGTAAGTTGGATCCCGCCGAGGCCATTCGATGGGCAAATGCAAAGGGCTGGGATTCGAGGTCGTCGCCCCCGTCTTACGTGCGTTAACAATCAGGCAGAGAAAGTGTTCCTCCCTTCACTTTCGTACCATCAGCCGACTTCGACACCTTCACGACAACCTTCGAGGATCCTTTCAACTATTCGCGGCCTTACGAATCCACACCAAACCACGAAGCCTTACACGATGAAGAGTCTCCGCCCCAGCAGCCTGACGATAAGCTGCTCGGCTTCTCCGGCCCTGCTGTCAAGGCCTCTCCTTTAGATGATGCTCTGGGTACATACTCGCAGGTCCACATGACAGCCGAACTGTATGGTATGTTTTTCGTGGCCGAAGATGTGTTCGGAGGAGAGACGACGGGACGCCCGTTAGAGTTGACCTGTTACCGGCGGAATCTTTGGCAATGCTCGGGGCAGATCACCATGCCGAGGCACTGTACCCAAGTCATGAACGAACAAGGGCGCACAATTCCCATCGTAGAGTTTTACGCTTCCATATCAGCAATCGAGAGCATCGAGGGGAAGCCTACCGAGGTCATTAGCATACCCTGGAAGAGCAGCAACACAGCCCTTGGCGAGGGCCAGGAAACTAAAATACAGGGTGCTCCTCCTAAGATTCTGCTAGATTTAAGTGGCGGCCAGGAATTGGATGGCCACCGGGTCAGTCTGCCTGTTTCGTGGAAACGTTTACAGTTCAAGAGTGCCACGGCAAACAACGGACGCCGAAAAGGCTTACAGCAGCACTACGTGGTGCAGATTAGCCTGCTAGGGAAAATGAAAGCGAGCGGCGATCTGATGAAGATCGCCGATATCCGGAGCGGCCCGGTTATTGTGCGAGGACGGAGCCCCCGGAACTTTGACAGCAGAAAAGATGTGCCCCTTTCAGGGGAAAAGAAGGCCCCGAACAACGGCGAGAGACCTCGCAGACCAAGCGACGCAAGCAGTGCCCCTACTCCGAATTTAAAGACCGAGAAGACGGACTCATCACAGAGTTTGAATCAGTATTCATCACTCAATGGTGCTCGCCCAAGCGATTGGATAGCACCCGCAACTCAAGGCCAGGTGCAAAATACTCAACAGCATCCAGCCAAAAGGGTGGCTGTGTCGCCAAACCTCAACAGACCGCCTGTTCCGGGATGGGCTCAGGAGAGTTCCAACAAGACGCCAAACTGGGATAGGAATATGAAGAATCCGCCGTCCGTTCCGTCCGCTCCAATCAATCTCTCCCTCTCGGAAGACGAGCGTAGCCCGAACAATCGCTCAACTACGGAGTCGTTGACAAGTCCACGGACACAGCGGACATCATCGAGTCACGCCATGGGGGCCAGCCCACCAGAAGAACAGGAGGCATTGTATGAATATTTTCCACTCAGTGTGGATGACTGGTTAGTCCTATGCTCGATAAAAGATGATCTTGAAACGGCTGCTCATACTCTCACAGGACGCCGCTGGTTGACACGGTATACCGTCCACATCTTGTGCACCATATCGCGCTGCCGCAGGAGATTAAGGCGCAGCAGATCCGAAGCAAGTCAAAGCGGTATTTCTCGGCAGACTGACACGAGCTCGAACGGGGTATTTCGAAAGCCAACGAGTAACGCGCGAACGATACATCAGGCGAAGACGGGAATGGGGACGAGGACGAAGAGTCACGGACGGTCCACTAAGAGGCTGCATGATACCACAGTGGAACTTAGGTTCTTACTTTTTATTTTACCTTTTTTCCTCCCGAGGGGTGATCGGGGGGAAATTCATGTATTCACTCCAAAACCTTTTTTTATATAATATGAGGGGAATCTTGTGTGTATGTAGGGTAGCCAGAGATTTCAATCCGTTAGCATAAATGGCTGACTGTTGGACATCTATTCTTTTCCTTCTGTGGGTGTTTGCTTGCCTGTTACTGCTTCTGTCTGAAGGACGGGGTTTACTGCTCTATAGAGGGTTGTTGTTTGGTGCGTTGTGTGTTTGTCTTTGTATATACCCATTCTATCTCTGCGTCTGCGAATTGCCTTTACGTACGAAGTAAACTGTCGTTTTTTGGGAGATCGAGTTCACGTTTGTTCTCGGTAATATTCAGGGGCTTGCAGCTCAGGGACCTGAGCATTATGTGAGCTAACCTTAGAACTGAACATGGCTGCACCGTAACAAACGGTGAAATGGTGACTAACTATTACGTCTTTGTTCGTAGTCCGTACGTGCCAAGCCGTCATGCGATCCGTGCGTTCCAACGCTCTATTTGTTAGAGCGCGTCTCAGGAAAGCTCCTGGTGATTTAACATCTCTTTGGGTATCTGAAATTGCTTAAGAATGTGATGTGCCGGAAATCGACAGTTTTTTTTTTTGATTTGTTCAACCCCCGCCCGTGACCCAATTGCAGCTTTTGGACGCCCAAAGAGGACCAGAGCCCTTTCTATTCCGCCATGTAGGTATATCAATCTTGGGCAGCCAGCCACCCAACCGCAATCATCGCCTTGTGTTCGCCCATGAAATGTGCAGACATGCCACGCGTTACAATCTCGAGTAACTGTCGTGAGCGCATAATTTTATAATCCTATGAATTCGGCGGGTTGCCGAGATCTTTTCCTTCCTCACATAAATCTCATTGCAACCCACTAAATGTTGAATCTGAATGCTCGGTCCGGCTTGTTGACCGCACCCTCGACATAGATTCCTTGTTCGAGCTTCTTGTTCAGTCTCACAAGCATCATCCTCAGCGCCAGAGCCGATGCAATCGCGAGTACGATCATGACACTGTTCACAACGAACGCATCCACGAATCTCGGCGCCATGAAATCTTGGTACCTGCAACGGTGTCAGTGATGGTGTTCCCGCATATATGCCATCTCTGCGGGATAACTCACAGAAAACTGACGTAGACGCCGGTGACGTTGGCCACGGCGTTGATGAAAGCCAGAGCAGCCGCACGCTTGGCTGGAGGTCGGATCATAGTGTTAGTGATCCAAGCCAATGCTACCACCAAGCCACCAAATATTCCAGGAATCTGCCCAGAGGTTAGCACTCTGCTACGCGCAGAGCTGCAGGATCAGAAGCTCCTTGACTTACTATGATGACCATGGCAAAGTACCTAGGCCCTACGGTCGTGGTCGCCGCAGCGACGATGAAGCCAATTAAGGCCACGCATAGAGGGAGTACGACGTGCCAGAATCTCTCACCCGTCCGATCGGCATTCCACGCAAGCAGGGATGTGGTAACGACGGCGAGACAGTATGGCGGGCTTGTCAATAGAAGACTGATGACGTTGTCGAACCCCAGAGTCGCGACAACTACCGGAAAGAAGGCCGCTATACCAGCGCAAGTAACAATGCCGATACCTAATAGGATCTGAAAGTGGATGTTAGTCAGTTACCGGCCGGCGCGCGAGTTGCAAGTTCAAGACGCAAGAAAAAGAGCCCCCGTACCATGACGTAGGTTTTGGGATCAGCGAATGCAAGCTTGGTGCCCTCCCACATCGTCTGATGCTGCTCCTCAGCAATCCAGTCATCATCACCCACATCTTCTTCCAATCTCAGGGTCGCGAGCGCCCTCTCTTCCTCTGAAAGCCATTTTGTTGTTCGGGGAAAGTTGGGAAGAATGGGAATGGAGATGAGCGCGACAAAGATGGTGATGACACCCTCGAGGATGAACAGCCATTGCCAGGCAGCGTAACCCTTTTTACCCGTCAAATTCGCGTTGACGCCTGCTGCGATCAGACCTGAAAAGGCACCTGAGATGAGAGATCCTGAGTATAACAGCGAAATACGCAGCCCGAGCTCCTTTCTCGTGTACCAGCAACTAAGGTAGTAGAGCGCTCCGGGCTAGTCGCAGATTAGAGTTAGAACCGAGGATCAGGGGAGTTTGTCTGAAGCCGCAGTACTTACGAAGAAGCCCGCCTCCACAAAGCCCAGGAAGAAACGCGCTGCGAGCAAACCGCCGTAGTTCTGGAGACTGCCGTGTTAGCCATCGCGCTATCTCCTCAACCACCTCCACAATATCCTCCACAATATTTCGAATTACTCACTGTAACGGCTGCGGTAGAGGCTGAAATCACGCCCCACAGGGCCATCTATTCATCCACGTTAATAACATATTTACATCCACGGCTGCTCGGGCGCCTGGATTTCAACTCACGCAAATAGGCAAATACACTCCCGGCAACCCAATCTTGTTCAGATACAAGTTCGAGGGCACTTCCATCAGCAAATAACTAAATTTGGCACGGACAGTCAGACAACTGAGCAGGGCTCTCGCAAGCCTCAAAAAACGGTCGTCTTACCCGATGAAGAGAATACTGACAGTCACTTGGAACTGGTTTCCGTGAAGATGGAGATCCTGGGGCAGCCCAGATAACTTAGTGGCGCCGATGTTATTTCTGCTCCTGCGTTAGCAACATGGTCTCTCCCGTCTATCCACTGTCCCGCCCACTGACCGGTCAATATTGTTTAAAATATCTGTACACGTTCCAAACCAGCAAAGATCAGCGAACTTCTGACTCGTCGGGTGTGCGAAGCGGCACTGGGTATCTCACATATAATCACCATCGGAGGAAGCAAACGCCAGTCAATTTTCCTCACGAGACGTCGCTCGAGATCTCTTCGTTCTTCGGTACTTAACCGCGCGACGATCTGCGCGTGAGGCGACAACTGCTTGGATTCGCCCTGGAGCTTTCCATTTTGCGAGGAGTCCTCGTTGGAGGAGGATCTACGAGGGGCTCCGAGCGCTGCTGCGAGGTCGTCGGCAGCCTTCGACGCACTGTTTGGATCCATCTCAGACAAAGTTTTATGGTATTACCCACAGAAGGGAAGAAGCTACTGCCCACAACACGAGATGGAGACCGGGTGGTTACGACGCTGCCACGAGGAATGGGAACCGGTTTGGTTTTATTTCTGTCGCACCCCCACCTGGACGAGGCGTTTGTTAACTGAGGTCTGAATCAGCAACCTATATGAGAGTTATTTTTACATGGCCTTTGTCTACCTAGAAGTTTCGTATGACGTAGGGAACTGGGACACTGCCGCGCATGCCGCCAGACATCTCGACGCCCGGACTTCCGGCCGAGTCTGGAGTTGTGATGGGACGGAGAATCGCCATTGGCTGCGGAAAAGACACCACGGTGGGTAGGCTACTCTAAGGCCCATCTCCTCTCCGGACACTCGCAAAGACGATGATCAGCCCACAGGCCTAGTGCGGTACTCGGCGGTTTTGAGCAACAAGTGGCGACGCAGACTCGACGGCATTGCCGTCGCCACAGACTATATGATTCATCATTCCCCGGAATACCGAGATTGATGCCAAATCTTAACGATGGCAAAAACGTCGCGGAATAAAGAATTCCTCCTGGGGAATAGATCGATAGCCTAGAGACGTCAGAATGGCACGGCAAGCCCGAGGCTCTACCCATACCTATACACTACTTCGACTTTACAGTTTACGCAAACCGTAAGTGACTCAGGTTGGTTCTGGCCGTGACCTCATAGCGGCTAACTATGTATAGCTGAATGACTAGTTTGACAAATCGTAAATACTAAAAGCAAGGTCGTTGGATTTCCTCCAGGTGGCGACGTATACCTACATAATCCCGATCAACCCGGGCAATTCGACGATATCTTGTGTTATTTCGCGGTAAGTATTGCTTTGCGGTGTTGTTGTTCGTGGTTGGTTAATCGCGGTTTACTTTGTTAACGTGAGTTTGGGAATACCTTTGGTTGCGAATTGCACTTGTCACCACTCTGCGGCCGACCGCGAGTCTTGGCTATGCAAGTCGTTGAAACTTGAGGCTGTTATTTTTGTTCGGCCTGCGCGTGGCTCGGCTACGTCGAATATTCCATCAGGATGATAAGAAGGGCTGGTTAACCCCTTTATCATAGGCCCAGAAACACCGCAATATCTAGGTACCAAGTCCCGTAAACAAAAAGTGTACGGTAACTGGTTATTTTGATTCAGGCGCAGCACTTCGTCGACTACCCACGTGCAATACCCAGATGTCAAGCAGCCCGGAAACAAATGCTTCCGATCGTCTATCCTCCGTAATAAACAACAACTTACGAACAACCTACGAAAGAACCATCGAAACCTCCTGCGTCGCATAACCACACGTGCAGCGGCACGACCTGCGCAGGACTTTTAAATCGCTCTTCTTGTTCACGTTGCTTGCGAGTGAATTACGTGCGTGTTTGTTAATCCCGACTGGGCTCTGGGTGTGAGCCGCCGTTGTCACTGCGTAAAGAAAAAGAGATGCAGTCAGCAATTTATAGGATCCCGTAACTTTGAACACGTTTTTCGTCACACGTTTTCCGGGATTGTAATCATCTATCTAGGGGAGTTAGGTAAGCAAGCGCGGCAAAAGCAAATCTGTAGGTTGAGGATAAGCCAACGCAGATCTGATTTCTATCCGGTACACTCTTGCCCCTAGACTACCAACTTCACGGGGAAATACGGATAGGGACTTGATGGTAACAAGGTATGTGTAATACAGCGCCTATTGAAATGCTGAATTAATAGAAAGTTTTTTGATGCGGTCGTTGCCGGCCCGACGACCTATGATACATGAAATAAACCGTGCCACCATGCAAAGTTATATACAACTACGACTCCCTCCCTCCCCTGGGGTATTTCCCCGGGGGCGGTTGTTCGATTCAAATAACGAGCCGCTGTAGACAATCTACGCGGTCTGGCCCTCGGCGAGCGCGCAGCTTAGCGCGACGGCGGCGCCGATGATGGAGCTCTCGATTGCGGGGACGAGATCGATGCAGCCTGTTGCCAGAACAGGGCTCTCGGCGCCGGCGATTAAGGTGCTGATGTACGTTTGGCACTTGGATAGAAAGTCGGGGTAGTGTTCGATGACGGAGCCGTTGAAGGCGACCTTTGTGCGCGGCGGCGCGGCGTGGTCTTCTTCTCCGGCCGGCTGCTTCTCGGCGGCGCTCTGAAGCGCTTGCTCGTCTTTTGCTGTCTCGTACCGGAGCTCCCAGAGCGAGAATACGGCTGCGCCTAGCAGGGCCGCGGCCCGGCGCGAGATGAAGGAGGCTAGGGTCCGGATTACGGATATGTCGGTGGGGGTGGCGGGGATCGGACATGGATGCGCGGATGTGAAGGCTACCAGCGCTTTCTCGAGCGTCGAAGAGGTGTCACTACATCAAGCTTACATGTTAGTCCTGACATTTGTCTTATGTCCCAAACGTGTTGGCTGGCTGCGGAGGGTAAATGGAAATTTGGGTCTGACTAACGCTTCTATCCGCGAGAGAATTTCCGTGTCGAGAGAGTAAGGCTCAACAAGGGAAGGCGGCAGCTTGCCACCTAGCAGGCCCGTCGTCTCGACAGCCTCGACGATTGCAAGCCGGCAAATCTCGCCCAAATAATAGCCGCTGACGAAATGCTCGAACGGTTGGAATTCGGGCCGGGGGTGAGAGGCATTCAGGCTATCATCCCATCGGGTGAAGGGGAGAATGTCATGCCCGAACATGCCCAATTCCGTGTTGACGATGACATGGCTGGCCGAGCGGAACCAACTCTCGGGTCGTTTGCCATACTTGGAGCGGCTCAACGCGGACACCGGGAGATGCACGGCCATATTCGTTCCCGTCCCTAGGATGAGGCCAAACTGTGTTTCGGCATGCATATAAGCTTGTGAGAGAAGAGTCGCGGAACCGTCGTTAATAATCGAGGCGAGGTGCAGCTTGAGTCCGTGCTTTTGACTGGCGGTCTTGATGACTTCGCCTAAGTCTTTCCCTAACAGATCCTTGGTGGCAAGGAAACCTTTGCCCATGCCCATCAATAGACCGCCGCCTAGGGATACCTGCCTTTTGGTCATGTCAGTAAACGCGCGGCTTTTACAACCCCAAAAGCAACTTACTCGACAGGGAAGCTCCAGGCTAAGCCCACAGGTATCGTCTCCTCGGTATTGACCTCGCCATCTTTGTGGATTACTTCGTATATCCGCTCGGCCATCCAGTCGAAGAAGGCCATGCCTTCTAGCTTCTTGATCTCCGGTGTGATCTTGAAGCTGTTCATGCGCACAATCTCACATCCCTGCTCATTCGCTTCCCGGCCCCTTAATTCGACCAATGCCACCCGTAACGTCGAGCCCCCCACGTCGAGGGCTAGGTACCGACCGGTCTCCTTGCCGGTGGGCAGGAGGTGGTTGAAAGACGGGAGCATACATTCGGCATGCGTCTGTAACCGTTCCCGGAATTGGGCCTTGAGATTTGAAGAAAACGTCCGCAACCTCTCTCCTTCAACGGGACCCACTAGCAGCTCCTCCGCTTCTTTCAGAAATTCCGCAATTATCTTAGAAGCGGTTGCCGTCTTTCGTTCGTCTTTTAATTTTTCGGGCTTGATCCAGAATGCGAATAGCGCCTGCAGAAAGGGCTTTCCCCGGAGGAACGACCGGAGGGCCGCCTGCCACGATTTCCTTAACTTTGCCATGGCAGAAGCGAGTGACTGCATGACAAGGCAAAGGTTGGCTTTGTCTCTATTGTTGTCTTTTCTTGGGAGGTGGGGAAAGAGTGGAATATATCTAAAGCATGGGAGCCGAGACACGGCAAGCCCCGAATAAAAAAAAATAAGAATAAAAAGTTAGAGCACCCGCACTCACACTCACACACAGCCCGGCGGTGAGAAAGCGGCGAAATGGATATGAGGCCTGTCTCTCAAACAACGTTTTCCATGTCTCAGGATACGTAGCAGAAAAGAGGGACCATGTGAGTAAGACTACCGCAAGCGAGCGTATGTTGTGGGTTGCTCTCCAAAGGGCCGCACCAACACTCGTCTAGAGCGCAGAAGGGCTGGGGCGGGAGACAAGAACGGTTCAGCCGGTACGATTGCCGCAGTATAGGTAGGTGATGATGGATGGGACAATGGTTGGGCCATGTATGATCCCCAGCTGGACGACAGTCAAGAGCCAACGGTTAGAGCTCGAATCGGGGAGAGAAACGCAGGTAACGGGGACAGGTGACAACCCCAATAGGGAAGTTATAAAACGAATAGTAGGTGACGCAATATACGAGAGAACGATATGGTGCAAGTAACAGTATAATGAAACAATCGCAGACAAGCTGATGCGCCCAATAGAGAAAGGGGAGGGACGAGGACGAGGTTAGGTCAAGTTAGGTTAGGTTGCGTTGGCGTTCGTGTTGTGTGGTGTTCTGTTGCGCCGTTGTGTTGCTCTGCTCTGACTGCCTCTGATCTGATCCAGACGAACTAACTGTATGCAGCAAAATCAATAAGGACCAAGGGGGCTTAGGTTAGATGGATGGTGGGATGGATGGACGGATGGATGGAATATGTAAAATCACGGAGGATACATACACCAGGATCGGTATACACATACCTACTTCGTACACACTCGCAAACACGCGCAAACACACGCACCACACACAAACAAACAGTATTCACTGAATGATGCACATATGTGAGTGTATGCAAGCAAGCAAGCGAGGCAAAGCAATCGCGATGACAGCGACGACGATATCGATTATCCCAAAACGGCACAGTTCCTGCATATGAAGCTACACACGCGCCGGGCAACAGAACAGGAACCACGCTCCCGACCGCAAGTAACAGGAGGGAAAGTGTCAAGTGAACCAGAAACACACGGCGCTACCCGCAGAGGAAATAACCGGAAACAGAGCTAAACTACGTCGAGCACTAGCGAAGGGCACGTCAATGTAATGTAGGAGTGGCTTGGAATGGAATGTGTGTTGCGCTCTAGGTAGGTACCTATACGGTCGGCATTCCTGGCGTTCCTGGGGGCATTCCTGGGCGGAGAGCACCGGCTAGGCCTCGGAGAGAGGAACGACAAGCGCAAGCACGGGCGTGGGAGCGCAGGGCCAACGCTGGCCTAGGCAGGTGACTTTGGACGTGGATGATGCCGGCGTTACTTCTGGGGAGCAGGTACAACGAGGACCCGACCGCGACGGAAGCGAGCGCTCTGATTTGCCTCGCCGAAGCACAATATCTGAGGTGTAACCATACATTGCCCCGGGGGCACGGGTGCACGAAAGCACGGCCAGGGCGTCCTGTCTCGACTCTCTGCTGTCTGGCTGGGCTCCGTCTGGGCTCTGGGCGCTGACCTACTGCCTAAAGCGCACACTAACGCGAAACCAACCAGGCGCGCTTGATTAGTGTTCGTCATGACTGTCGGCCCTTATTGCGCCCTTATTGGGCTGTACCACCGCCATTGCGCGGGTTGGTTCTGCCATCGTCTCGGTGCTTTGCGTGCGTAGTTCGGAATTAATGTGATGTAACGTTGTAGGATAGACCCATGGGGAGAAGGCAGCGCGGCACTAGGTCAGCCAGCGTACCGGCCATTACTAAGGTCGGGTGCGCTTTAGTGCACGCATAGCGCGCTGTCGGTATTCTTCTAAACGGGGGCTGATCGCTGTAGTGCGTGGTCTATGCAGGTTACGGTCATAGCGCGGGCTGCGTTGCAGGGCTAGCGCACCTCGCATAACTGCATCATTCAGCCACGTTACATGGAGGCGATCTCCATACCTACCTAAGCCGTACTAGAGAGTCCAGGGATGCGATGTGCAGAACACATGGACGGAACTTGGAAGCAGACAATCCACTGTTATTACAGGCCGGTATAGGTAGGTACCGTGTAAGTTGAGAGATGCCACTCCCAACTTTTATTAGATGTGTTATATAAAGTGTGCTCTACGGATCACAGTTAACTTCTAACTCCTTACTTTGACCTAGACTTGATACCTGGAAACTTGGAATGCTACTAGATTGCCTACTACTGTTTGACAGTTGGCGCTATGTGATTGAGTCAGTCGCGTGTAGGCTCGACCAGCGACGCCAGTCCCAATGCTACCATGTCGAAGACTCTACTTTTAACTCTACTAAGCGCTCATTTACAGGGGAGCAACCTGATACTACGTAATGTGCACTATGAAGCAGTGCGCATTCGTCGTTTGATCGTTCTGGCCACGGGCCAAGAGTATGGCCGACATGGACTTCATGGATCCTTTCTGGAATAGTTGGCGCATTGAGGCTCTCTTGATGCCTCAACAGCGTTGAACTACCTACCTAGATACCACACGCAAGCGCTTACATGGTAGGCGGGAATACTTGGAGGTAGGGTATACACGTGGCTTGCCTTTCCATCACAAGCACCGTCAGAGTGTTTTTTTCCTTGCCTGGTTCCAACCCTCGGGCGGGGTCTCGTTCCCGCAGCGGGAACATCGCAACTCTGCGTTAGTCCCGGCCAGGCACAAACCAAAAGCGTCCAACGCGCCCTCCATCCCGGCTGTTTAGCGACCGTAAGAACAGGAACATTGAAACCTTCCATCGCCTGGATCCCTGAATTAAGCTGAGATCCCGGAGAGGGCAGGTTGGCAGGCCTGGCTGACTTGGCTGGTTGGATCAGCGTCCATCCACCAACCAGATGTCCCACATGACCGACAGTCTCTGTATCATTAGCCTTATTACTTACATAGCAGGCAAACGGGATGCTCTGGGAACGGGGACGGGGGGCGATGGGACGGCACAATGGGACAATGGAAACAGGCTAGCAGCTATACAACGTTCAGCAGCGCCTAAACGTTTACGTTCCATTCACATGTGAGCGAGTCTGCCGGGCCTCCGTCATCACTTGCTCGCCGCGCCCGGCCAGGGGCCCTCCTCATAATAGGTCGCTATGACACCAACACCTATGGACCGCTCCCATTCTTTTGCATACCTCCTTTATCGACTCTCCAAGGCCAGAACCGCGCAACACGAGATACTACCTGCAACCCATTCCAGTTGCGCTAGGATCTAGATACCACCTTAGACCCCGTCTCGCTTTTCTCCTCTTTTCCCTCTCCATCTCTGCGCTCTTCTTTCATTGGGTCTTCCAGCGTTCGGCACTAGTCGTGAACATGAGGCTCATCATCCGTGACAATGCCGAGGCGTCCAGCTCGTATGTGGCCAATTACATCATCGACCGCATCCGCCACTTCAACCCTACCCCTTCACATCCATTCGTCCTCGGCCTGCCGACAGGCTCGAGTCCGCTCGGCGTGTACAAGATATTAGTCGAGAAGTATAAGGCCGGTCTGGTATGTCATTAGTCAACGGTGTACCGTGGCGGCGACTGACTCTCATTCCATAGGTCTCATTCGAGAATGTCGTTACCTTCAACATGGTATGCATTGGTCTTAGATGAGTGTCGCATAACATCGTAGTTAACCCGTCACGTAGGACGAGTACGTGGGAATCCCCCGGGATCACCCCGAGAGCTACCACTCTTTCATGTGGAAGCACTTCTTCTCTCACGTCAATGTGAACCCCAACAACGTGAACATACTCAACGGCAACGCCCCCAACCTCGAGGCTGAGTGCGTCGAGTACGAGAACAAGATCAAGCGTGTCGGCGGTATCGACCTCTTCCTCGGTGGAATCGGCGAGGATGGCCACATTGCCTTCAACGAGCCTGGTTCCAGTTTGGCCTCCAGAACCCGTGTCAAGACCCTCGCGTACGACACCATTCTAGCCAACTCCCGCTTCTTCGATAATGATGTCGATAAAGTCCCCAAGATGGCTTTGACGGTTGGCGTCCAGACTGTCCTCGAAGCAAGAGAAGTCGTGGTCATCATCATCGGCGCGCACAAAGCGCTGGCCTTGCAGAAGTGCATTGAGCAGGGTGTAAACCACATGTGGACTCTCTCCAGTCTTCAACTTCACCCGCACCCGATGATTGTGTGTGATGAGGATGCCACGCTGGAGCTTCAGGTGAAGACAGTAAAGGTGAGTCGATCCTATCGTCGCCGCTCACTCCCAGCGTCGACCCATTACTAACATATACCCGTGTAGTACTTCAAGAGTATCGAGAAGGTAGCAAAGGCCCAGGGTTTCGAGCAGATCCTGCCCTCGAGCATCCGGACCGGTCCCACACCGTCTTCCGTCCCCACGACGATTATCGACGAGGTTCAGTCCCCGACCATATTAGCCCCTCAGGTAAGCATCTACAACCCCTATGATGTTGTCTCGGAAGCAACCGTTCCCGACCATGCATCGCACCCCCTGCTACTCCTGCGACCCGTCGCAAAGACCGGATCACTAATCATCCAACTCGTGAATAGCCGATGACGTCGCGCCTATTACGCGCAACCCCGGCAACGGAGTACCCCGTGCGATCCGTGTCGCCTGACCTCGTCCCAGATCGGATGGCCGACCGCGTTGGCGTGCCGGATCTCTCCCGCAGGCTGACTCCCCAACCGGAGCAGCAGCAGCAACATCTCGCCAGCGTCGGAGCTTAGGCATGACGCATAAAACCCGGGGAAACGAGGATGAGCCGCTTGCGGTAGAGCAATCAGGGGCTATACAGAACATAGCCGCTACCTAGACGGACAAAACAAATAGGGTTTAACAGAACGGTTATTTTTTCTCTGCTTGTTGTTTTCTTGTATCTTAGCTATGATTTGTCATGAATCGGCATTTTATTCCCGACGGCACGGGCTGGCGACGGCTATTAGTGTAGTTGTGTGTTATATCAAATCACACCCTCATCAACTTTAGATCAGATAGGGTCGGCATCGTTAGGCTAGGCGCGTCAACAATATTCATGATACCCTTATACATTATGTTCTGCCGTTCCTCTTCTTTGGTTTGCGTGTGTTGGGTTTCTACTGTTATGTTTTAATGATGGCTTATTAGTCGGTTGGTTGGTTATGCGAAGCTGACTTCTAGCCTTACCTTTTAACATGTTAGCTACCTATCTACGGCATAACTTTCACCACGACGCCCATAACGAGAGTCGAAAATGCTGAATTCAAATGGTAGGTAGACTGGAATTATAAAGGAACCGACAACTTCGATATCCGCTCAGAATCAGCAACCAAGCTCATTACGAGAACCAGCCCATCATCACTATCAACAGACAACCCCAAACCAATCATCAAAGCAGCTACTTAATAAGTTACAGCTGCCTTAGTCTTTTTGCGCCAAATAAATGCAAATGTAACTATAATCAGCGATCCTAAACCTTAAGATCACAAACGCGCAACCAGCCATGAAATCCCCCTTCCCAACCACCACCCCAAGACCGGGTCTTCTCCGCCGCCTAGCCGCAATATTAAGAGGCCGAGCAACCCTAGCAGCCGCAGTCCTGATCGGGTGCGCGGACGACTACGAGCTCTGGACCCTCTACGGCGCGAAGTTCTTCGACGGGAAAGGGGGGCAGTGATGGACTTCCTACCTACGACTAGCAACTTTTAGGATTCGGGGGTTCTTGTTCTTTTTTGCTAGGATTTATGCTGTGGCTTCATGGTATTCCCAACAGAAGGGCGGTAGTTATGGTGAGAGTCCTCTGGTGGAGGTCCAATGGGTAAACGACACGCGGTGGGCGATGAAAAGGGGGAATCGGGTCACTCATTCATGGCATTGATAGTTCTACGCACTGGTTATGGCCCTTTCTGAGCTTGGACTTGTTTTCATTCTATCACCAATGGAACTTTGCACTTATGATAACAGCTTGCGTATTTGTTTCTCACCGTCGTGCGTCATATGTATACCCAGAATCAAACCCGTCCATTAAGCTCATCGCAGTTAGTACCACGACAAAGCATAATCCACATATTCGTTTCCTCATCCAGTGTCATCTCACACCATATCACACCCTACGTAAGCGTGAAGGTATTACTAGTCCCCGTGAACGCGGTGATGGCACCGGTAAGCAACGCCTTGCTATCGCCGTAATACCTAGTTCGGTACGTGCCCGGTGTGGCATTCTGCTCCGTCTCCCATGATATCACAACCTCGCTGTACCCCAGAATTTCATTCGTGCGGGTCCAGGTGTACACGAGTGACCAGTCGGAGTCGTCGCGCACTTGCGTCCAGGTCTTTCCGTCGGCGCCCAGCTGCTCGATCGCCGCGAACGTGCCCTCGAGCCGCAGATTATTCCGTGGGTTCGCGCCCACGAACGTTGTGTTGACGACTGCGCCGCGCGCATATGTTGCGGATGGCTGCTTCTGCACGGCGCCGAAATTCGATCCTATCGGCGCGTTATCCTGCACCACGCCCGTGATGAACGACAGGCTGTTATTTCGGTTGTCGGGTGGGCTAGGGCCCGGCGGAGGAGAGCTTGTCGAATCTGGTGCTAGGTATTTGATGTTGCTCACGGTGAGGTTGATGTACGCAGGCAATTCATATTGCCCGAAGAGCGTGCTAGCTCCCTCGTACCGCTGGATGGCATATTCCTCGGGCGTAGTTACGTAGTGGGCGTACGAGTTCGATGGGCCGCTGATAACAACTTTAGGCGGAACTTGCGTGAAACTTGCCGTTGCGGCCCCGATTGCGTCTCGCCATCTGCGGCCCGCCATCGTTGTAGCTTCACTTGGACTAACGATGATGACAAGCTGGCCTACGCGGAATACTTGGATATCGACAATATTTGGGCTCCAGGGGTAGGGCTGAGAGATCTCGCCGACATCGAGAAGAACGGGCTTTGGCTGCTGGCATGCCTTCTGCTGGGCCGAGGGTTCGCGGATAAACGCCTTGACAATCTCCCAGATGGGGCTGGCGCTTGGTTCGCCCGAGTCTCCTTGCGTGAAGTCAAACACGCCTGGGCCGTCTGTAGTACCTGCGGCGAATGAATACCCCAGCGCCGAGGGGCATGTCTGTGCTTGCTGCCCGTTTTCTAACTGGAATTGCCAGTAAGTCATGTCATGGAAGAAATGAAATGATTTGACGCTCGAACCAACGACAGCGGTACCGGATGAGGCAAGCGAGTCCTACATAGTTGATGTCAGTTATAGGCTTGCATGTGCAGATAAGATACATACATAGACTGATCGAGCTCCTTCGTATTGCCGTGTGCCTATTTCGTAACAACTTGTGACGCCTAGATCTAGTTTCTCAAATGCAGGCCCTCGTCCATGACAGGCTTGCGACTTGCCATTGGCACAAGTGCTATTCTCGAGGCTGCACATTTGACCAGAACCGTCGTCACACCTGATACTAAGTTAGTCTTCGGCACATTTACATGAATGTCAGAGGTTAGCCTGCTTACCATGCACCAAGAACGTTGGGAGTCGTGTCGCCAACGTTTGCCTGTGAGAATCCAGCAACAAAGCCGGCGGCTGCTGAAGCATCGCCCTCCATTGCCTTTTCGAACATGATCTCTGCGACGCCCTTGTTGTCACCGGTTACATGAGTGTTGTTCTGATATACAGACGTGCCGTGCACTGGGAACCACGTTAATATACCGATGTTCTTGCTGTCAGACGCACGCTGGAACCTGAGTACTGTCATTTCCTTGTCCACTGAGTCGCTATACATCGCGCGCTCCGAAGCCGGGTTGTTCAAGTAAGCATATAAACTTCGATTGATGTTACCACCGGTAATATTCACGGCACCTATAACTTTGTCAGCTGCCTTTCTCGGTTGGTTTTTGTGTAGTAATTGAATTACCGTAATCGAGATATCCCTAGTTGCCTCCATATTAGCTTTTGATCTCCGAGAAGCAGAGCTTCCCGCTACTTACCTCAGTGAGTGATTCGTGAGCTCTTTTCACGGATAGCACAGCGCCATCGACAATGGCTTGATAACTCTGCTTGTCAAAGCCAAAGCTGGTAATCTGAGGCAGGAGATAATTGAACCAAGCACCTGGCCCCGAGTGGGAATGTGTGCCGGTGACAGCAACATTGCTCTGGCCATAGACGGAGTAATCGCTGCCAAGCGCTGCGATCCCTTCGAGAATCCCATATCGCAAGGCCGTGTCACCAGCCGCCGTGTCTAGGACAAGATACACAAATCGATCGTTAGGATTTTTCGCATCACCAACAATGAAGGCGCGGGAGAAGACCCTCTGCCTTAACCCTGTGCCCACCTGGCTGATATCTGCGTAGCCCTACATAACTCTAGCGTCAATAGGCAGTCTTGGTCATTTTGATATTGTTGATGGTCTGTCGCGTCAGGGGAAAGGTTACCGCGACGTACAGCGAAATTGATTTCGACTTATCCGCACATGTGAGTCAGCGTTTGGTCAATCTGACTTCGCGACGCTGCTAATGGAAAGTGAATCAAGTGGAAAAGACGAGAATAACAAAGAATTAAAAAAAAAATCAAAAAGACACCTAAGATGATGCTTGGATCTAGCAACAATCTCAAAACAAATCTGCATACCAGGAGGCCCGGTGATATCTCCCTTGCCTACACCAATGAGATACTTATCGCCCTTTGCCGCTGCTTGCGTGTTGGACAATTTTGTCCGCGCAGCTCGCTCGAAGTCAGAACCGTGTCTCTCTGCTGGTCCATTGAAATTAGACAGTAAGAGCGTGCCTAACATTAGTAATGACACAATAGAAAACACGATAAGGCCAGTCCTCCGTGGCGCTGGGACGCGTTGCGGAGAATTCGCCGCCATCGTGAAGACTCCGTGGCTAGCTACTTTCTGCTTTTGACGGCCACGTTTTCTTCGGCTCGACCAACAGGAGGCATGGAGAAAGCCCTGAGTTGGGTGGAAATCAGGGTTTATATGAACTCAGGCCAGAGACAGGTCATACGAGACAGAACGGATCCAGTCTTTTCCGGAGAACGAGGTTACACCTCGATGAAGAGAGTCCCATTCTGTTTACCCATGCACAAGCTGAATGGGAGCACCCGAAGAACACCTTGTAAGCCATTTTAGTACCTACCGTAGACGGCTTGTCTCCGACAGGATGATGGCGATTGGCGCATCCAGGGGAGGCAGGCCGCGGTTGGAGCACGCGGGGAAGAATCCATGTTAGTGTGATAACCACTCAGGGGGAGCACCTTGCACGATTGGATGCTTTCACACAGAGTAGCATTGTCTAGGCATGTGCGGTCTGTTGTAAAGAGAGTATCCGGATGCTAGGTTGGAGTCGAGAACTCACATTGGTCTCTCTTCGTCCAATCTCACCGTGTACGAAACAGTAAGACTAACCTAGTTATGAAGGTAGAGGAGCTATTACGATACTGAAGTATTACGTAACTACTTCAATAACTAGGTATGCACAGTAGGTAATACGGTGCGGGCCTGAAGCTTCACACTCCCATTTCACTTGTCGCGTGCCTTCATCCGCGCTTGAAGCGATGTAGACAATCTCTGCTGAAGCCAGGATGCTATCATTTTGAGGACAAATATGTGCTCCCGACGCGGATCTTTTACGAAGTACAGAATATCAAGCTATATATTCCCTAAACCACTGTGAGGATGGTATTCGCTCGCATATCTACGCTCGACGCTCCAACAAAGACGGTAAACGCACCGGGCTCAACAACGTACTTCATAGACAGATCCCAGAGGCCCAGCGTCTCTACCTTGAGCTCCACGCTCACCGTCTCAGTCGCGCCAGCCTTGATCTCGGTCTTGGCGAAGCCCTTCAACTGCTTGTTAGGCACCACAACGCTACTTATCATGTCCTTGACATAGAGCTGCACCACCTCAGTGCCGTCTCGGTCCGAGTCATTTGTGACATCCACGCTCACTGTGATCGTGTCATTGGCCGATGCAGTTGTCTTCGACAATCTCAGATTGGAGTATGTGAAAGTGCTGTACGACAGGCCATAACCGAATCCGTACAGCGGTAGCGGAGTCGAGAGCACGTATTCGTGCCCGAATACAATAGTGCCGTTCGGGTATACAGCACCGGGATCCGGCGACGCTCGCGCCGAGTTGAGGTAGTCGTAATAGATGGGCGTAGTACCGATGTCATAGGGGAACGATACGGAAAGTCGGCCGGATGGATTAACATCTCCAAACAGCACGTCGGCCAGTGCATTTCCGCCTTCCTCTGATGGGTAAAACTGCTGTACAAGTGCTGACGCCGCTTCAGAAATCCATGGCTCTGTTATAGGCTTGCCTGAGCTGAATACCACAACTGTTGGTTTGCCTGTATCGATGATGGCCTTCACGAGGTGCGGCATTGCGCCAACCAGGTTTAGGTTGTGCACGTCAACATGCTCGCCCGTGGTCGCGTTCAGGCCGGCCCAGAGCTCGTTCTGGTCTCGCGACCAGGTACCTACTACGACAACCGCAACGTCTGCCGACTCGGCAGCAGAAATAGCCTCGTCGAAACCTGACTGGTCATTTGACCATCGCTCGCACCCTTTTGCGTAGGTCACACTACCGTTGCTAGCAGCCTTGATGCCGTCGAGCGGTGTTACGCCTCTATACTGCGACAAGTAAGGGACATAATCCCCGTACTGCAGTCAACCCTGTCAGCAACGATATGCGGACTAGATACGATTCTCTCGCAAACCACTCACATTCATATAACCATGGGCCATAGGGCCAATGACAGCAATGCTTGCGTCCCTCTTCAATGGCAGGACATTGTTGTGGTTTTCAAGGAGAACGATCGACTCAGCGTCAAGTTGGCGGGCTAGCTCGACTACCTCGGGCGTATGAACGTATTGGGATTGCTTCTCCTTCGGAACGCCGGTATAGGGATTTTCGAACAAGCCTGCCTCGAACTTCGCGCGCAGTACTCGCGAGACGGCTTGGTTCACAACGTCTATCGGCAATGTCCCAGCGCTGACCATGTCGGGGATTTGCTCGTAATTGTAGGAGCCACCTCCCATTTCGACATCATTACCAGCAGGAAGAGCCTATCAAATCCGTGTCAACTCGCCTGATCGAGGCCCTCTCAGTCTAATCACTCACGTAGTTGATAACGGCGTGCGAATCTATGGGATTCGCCTCGCACATCGCGAAGGGATTGCAAAGCCGATCGGTACCACCGGCGTCGCTTGAGACCTGCACGCCTCACTTTAGCCTCAGGGCTTAATTGCGACGACTACTCAACTCACGAAGTATTGAAAACCCCATTCATCTCGTAATATGTCAGTCAGTGTGTGTTTGTTGGCAACCGCCGGGACACCATCATAACTGTGATAGGCAGCCATAATCGAAAACGCCTTAGCGTCGATGATGGCGCGCTTGAATGAAGGAAGGTATGTTGTCCGAAGTTCTCGCTCGCCCCCGTGTACAGGCGCTGTATTAAGGCCTTGTTCCGGGGTTGCGAAGGCAACCTTACCGCATTTCCCGTAAGTAAAATACCATATAAAGTATGACGGACATTTCTTACAAAATGCTTCACCATAGCTGTTACATTGAGAGACTGGAGACCCTTCACGTATGCGTGAGCCATCTCGCCCACCCTATACAAACGAAAGATCAGCAATTCATACTCGCCGAATAGGGGGATCTTCTTACAAATAGCCATCTTCTCCGTACGTCTCTTCTACACGGCCATACCGTAACTCTCGGGCCAGATCGGCGAGGGGGGCAAAGATCTGGTTAACGCCCAATGCTCGGGCTTCTTGAGCTATAGCCTTACCCATCTTCTCGATCAGGTCCGGGTTAAAGGAACATGCTTGGGCAATGGGCGAGTTGAAAATGGTTGCATTTGGGATAAGGAAGCCGTGAATTCCCTCGCTCTGCGCAAAAGCAGGAATTCCAAGTCTCGTCTTTTCCATCAGATAATCCTGTCCTATCTTAATGCCCTCACTGAGTTTGTCCCACGGTATAGGAACCCCGACATAGAACTGGCCGCCTCGGTACTCCATGTTGAACTCAAGGCCGGTTTGGTTGTATGTGAAGTCGTCGATATCAAGCCAATTCCTGAGATCTCCTTGAACTAATTGCGATGTCTTCTCCTCGATCGTCATCCTCGACAGCAGGTCCGCCACCCTGCTCTCGACTGGAACCTGGGGATCTTTGTATATCGGCGTGGGCTTCCCCTGCGTAAGAGCTGCCAGAGCTGCCAGCATGACCGTTACGGCGTCCCTTATTGTCGCCATTGTGATCGGATGGACTACTCCAAGAGATGTCATGGCAATGCAAGAGGAGCACGTCACTCCTCACGCAATACCTGGGATAACATGGTGATCATATATACTCATAGTATCTATCTAATAGCTAAGCTTAGTGGCCGACTGGGGAAAAGCGGAAGTGTTGCCGGAGTATGCAGGTAATTCGCAGGGGAGTTTCCTGGCGGTGATGGCGTCACGGATGCGAGGTGCGCACACAAGACAGGCCGGTAAGTGCTCGGCTCTCATGATGTCTTAACCTCCAGAACAACTTCTACATACAGGAACAATAGTGCGGTCCCAGACGGCCGTAGGCCGTTGAACCGCATGATACAATTTTGCATGTAACACATACACGAGTCCGGGGTAACGACATACCTTACATGGTACGTAAGGAGATTCACTGTCCGAACACTCGGTAAGGGAGCATTTCCCTTTGGGCAACAGGTCCCAGAATAGCGTCTGGATACCGACTCCAAGATGGAAAATTGGAGACTAGATTACCCATTTGGAGATCGACCACAAGCGGGTTCTCGTTATTGGTGGGGAAGCATTGCACCGAGAGATGTCATGCCCCGAACCGCGTCCCCAACGATCGTGACTCTAGATCCGCAGGGGCACCAGAGCTTATAACGTCTCCGACGTGATCTATACGGGTAGTATTAAAAGTCGTCTAAGCTTCGCAGCGGCTCCATTCTCGCTCACTCGGCCCGTGATCCCGTCTCGACTGATTTGGCTTTACTTGCTGTCAATGAACTGTCGGGGGAGCTTTGCATCGAGGCCTGGGATGTATGAAGGCGGGTCCTGCTAGCTACTGGTGGCAACCCCCTCACGACTCAACTACTGTGGTAGGACCAACAAGAGGACCTGGTATTTTCGGTCTCTGTCGCCAATTATACCCGGAGAAGTAAATGGTTCCATCCTCAAGTCGAGGATCTTCTTCAGCATAGTATCAATTTGTGGCATTGATTCTCAAAATGAAGTTCCGCGATGGCATGTGGCTGACGGCGGAGGGTATGCGGGTGGAGTATGCCGAAGAGGTCTACGACATCACGCAAACAGACAAGGGACTGAGCCTACTTTGCCCAACACGGAAGATCTTTAAACGAGGAGACACCCTAAACCAAAGCACTCTGACCATAGTGAGTCTTTGCCATGGCCGGAATGATGCTCGTCGACCATGACTGACGAAGACATCAGGATATAGAAGCAGCATCAGACGGAATCATATCCGTCGAGACAACACACTGGGCGGGGGCAATATCTAGGGGTCCTCTTTCCGACCCCTTCCCTCATGGGCGGTTCAAGGTAAACGCTCAAATCAGCAGGGGGGACAAGGGAACAACGCTCAGCGCCGGCGCGTTATCAGCAACAATACACCCAGATCCTCACACATTTGACATACGCTTCCACAGCACGGATGGATCTAAGGCGCTCACGTCTCTGCTCGGGCGCAGCGTCGGTCTTGCATACAGCCCGGCGCCAAGCACGCCCATGCAAACGGCGGACATGCGGGATTTCAAGCACTACATCTTCACGCAGACAACGCTGGGCGTAGGCGAGTCGGTGCACGGGTTAGGAGAGCGGTTCGGCGCCTTCAACAAAGTCGGGCAGTCGATCTCGCTATGGAACGCCGATGGCGGCACCTCGAGCGACCAGGCATACAAGAACATCTCGTTCTGGCTCAGCTCGCGCGGCTATGGCATCTTCATCGACACGCTGGGGAAAGCCGAGCTTGAGATCGGCAGCGAGCGCTGCAGCCGCGTGCAGACGAGCGTCGAGGGCCAGCGGCTGAAATGGTACGTCATCTACGGACCCACGCCAAAGGAGGTGTTGCGGCGATACTCTGTCCTCATGGGCAGGCCGAGCATGGTGCCTAGTTGGAGCTTCGGGCTTTGGCTTAGCACTAGCTTCACTACGAATTACGACGAGGCTACAGTTACTTCGTTCCTGGAGGGCATGCGGGAGCGCGATACGCAGGTCGACGTGTTCCACTACGACTGCTTCTGGATGAAGGTGAGCAAGACACCCGTCTCGGTGACTCCTTTATTCTTTCTGACTTTATTCTTTCTGAGCTAAACTGTCTTGTGTTGTTGATGAAAGGCCTTCAAATGGACGGACTTCGTCTTCGACTCGGAGCGCTTCCCCGATCCTAAGGGGCAGATCTCACGCTTGAAAGAGTCCGGCCTGGTCAAGAAGGTCTGCGTGTGGATTAATCCCTACATTGCGCAGCATGGTGCGGCTTTTAAGACCGCGGCGGAAAAGGGATTCCTGCTCAAGCGGAAGAATGGCGATATCTGGCAGTGGGATCTCTGGCAAGCAGGCATGGGCCTCGTTGATTTCACCAACCCTGAGGCTGTGAAGTGGTACGTCGAATGCCTTAACGGTCTATTTGACAAGGGCGTCGATTGCATCAAGACCGACTTTGGAGAGCGGATTCCCACGCTTGACGTGGAGTGGTTCGATAAGTCGGTAGATCCTCATAAGATGCATGTTAGTTACCCTGCCTCCTTTCTTTTTCCACTATCGCGTAGTGTGATGCTGGGTTGTGGTTATGAATCCCGTTGGGGCAGATAGAGGTTTCGCTGCTGAAGTACTGATGCATTGGCAGAACTACTATGCATTCCTATTCAGCAAAATCGTCTACGAGGCCCTGCAAACACGCTACGGTACGTCCGAAGCTGTGCTCTTCGCGCGGTCCGCGTGCGCCGGCACCCAGCGTTTCCCACTCGTCTGGGGTGGCGACTGCGAGTCCACGCCCGAAGCGATGGCCGAATCAGTGCGCGGCGGTTTAGGCCTTGGATTATGTGGCTACGCATTCTGGTCAAACGACATTGGCGGATTCGAGGGGTATCCCGCGCCGTGGATATACAAGCGCTGGGTCGCGTTCGGCCTGTTGTGCTCGCACAGCCGGCTGCACGGCAGCAATTCGTACCGCGTGCCCTGGACCATTGACGACGATGATAAGTCCGAAGAAGGCTGCTCGCGCACACTGGCCAAGTGGACGGCGCTTAAGACGAGACTCATGCCGTATCTGTATGCGCAGACCGCGAAAGCCGTCGAAAACGGCTGGCCGCTTTCGCTTAGGGCTATGTGTCTTGAATTCCCGGATGATCAGACGGCCTGGTTCCTTGATCGCCAGTTCATGCTCGGGGAGAGTCTGCTCGCTGCCCCGATCTTCGAGGAGTCGGGCGAGGTCGAGTTTTACCTGCCGAAAGGCAAGTGGACTTCGTTCTTCACGAATCAGGTCCGGGAAGGGCCTGGCTGGTTCACAGAGACACACGGATTCGGGAGCATGCCATTATATGTGCGTGAGAACACGGTGCTTGTCCTTGGCAAACGTGAGATTAAAGGGGCTGTGTATGACTATGCTGAGGATGTCGAGGTTTGTCTTTACAATGTTACGGAGGGTGCGTGCGCTACTCTTGTTGATAATCGGGGTGCGGTGCTGGGGATACTTAGGGTTGACTCGTCTGGAGAGCTTGAGGGTAGGGAATTGCTTAAAGGCTCTTGGACTTTGACTTCTCATTCTTGAGAAAATAGTTGACTGGTGGAGGAATACTAATGCTCGCGATTGAGATTCACCCTGTGCTTGATATTGTTGCGCGTATAGGATTGAACTGGATCGCAGATATCGTGATACCTGCTGTGTTTACCGAGGATTGAACAGACGTCAGCATTTGTGGAAGGATGGAGAAATCTGGTTTGATATCTCTAGACACCGCCCAACCTAGATGTTCATGACTGATTAATCTAATCTAGCCAGGATGATCTCAAATGCTGACAATTTTGCGTTCCAGACTCCGACACATTTCCGGAGCCCAGGACTGAAGAGGCGAGGTACGGCGGGCTCCTGCGCCGTTCACCCCAATTGATGACTCTCATTGCCATCGTTTCACATGTAGTTTCGTCTGCCGCGGGGAGGCATAGCTTCCGATATGGGGAGTCGATCCTACGTTGTCACAGAAGCAAGAATAGAGTCCGTATCTAATCGTATGACCCTAGTTGGGAAAAGCCAACGTAGCACGTAAGACGGCCTTTCAGCTTGCTAAATCCCATTCTATCTGACAAACCTCTATAGGTCAGGAGGAGGTAGGATGTCAGTTGCGAATATAGGGGTTTACTGGCATCGAGGCCGACAGCACAGGTAAACCTATGTATGAGGACTGTTCCCCTTACGCTTCGTATCCCATCCTACGCCGCATAGTTGAACATGTTATCTACAGTCTTTTCCGCTATCATAGCTACGACCCTGATGTTCCGCGTTGTTTCTATGCGCCGCTTGATAGCTTTTATAGACTTTCATGACTATCGTGTTTTTTCCTCCCTCGGCCGAATCTGAGCGCTGGGACGATAGACCTGTCACTGTAGGGCTATTTAGAGGGTGGTCCAGTCTGTTGATCCTAACGAGATCTCGGTGTGTTGTTTGATTGATTACTGATATTTGGTCATAAGCCCAATTATTAGGCGTCTAATTTAGCATTCCGACTTTATATGAAGAACATCATCAGCAACACCGCATGGAAACTCGACAGACTGGTAGATTCATCGGTGTTCTAGGTAGTGTATAGGTTTAAACTTCTCGAGAAATCCAACGTATACTCAGCGAAAACGAAGAGGCTCTGCAATCTTCGGCCCGAGCCCCATGGATTACTTTCGTACCGCTGGTCGAACCTTATTGCCGGCCCTTCGACTCACCCGATCTCGCTTCCCGGTTCTTCGGACGGCTATTCGAAGAATCTGGCTCCGAAAGATATCGTCCCGTAACTACCTAGGTATCTACATACCATTACTTTACGGAAATCATCCTTTGTGGTGAGCGGTACTGGATAACCTGCTGTTTCAATCGACTCAATCACATATTCAACATTTAGCTCGTTCGTTGCTGTGACGAATTGGCCGGTTAGTCGAGGGCGTACCTATCTTCCAGGTACCTATTTATGCGGCTACGAGTAATGGCTAGGTATCCCATGCGTCGTCTGTCAGCGGTGTTCTGTCGAATTTAATAATCCCCCACTGAAGTATTCCGGTCGGATCGACTTCTTACATATAGAACACTAATGGCATTATGTGCTTCGTAGCTATCTGAAGTACTTCGTATATTCCGTATATGCGAGTGGATTGTCGGCCCTGCTGCTATAGGTATGCCATAGGAAGCGAGAGGTTATCGCGCCAGAATGCAGGTACACGACAAAGGCTCCATTCTGGTTGTCAACCCGTTCTCGTCGTCAATCCATACAGACACCTTCTACCGCGCACGTTCTGACTGTGCTGGTTTGTATGGTCTCCCGCGGTTTTGTCCACTCCCAGCACCCTTGAGAACAATACCTAGCCTACATTGTACCATGTCATATTGATTTGAACTAACAACCGGCGCTGCGTAGCGATGCGACATACATAGTAGTAATACTGCGGAGTTGCGGGCGGGTCAAGCAACTAATTACACCAGAAACTCATGAACTCTCCCATGCACGAAACAGCGCGGAATAGTACCTAACAGTCAACGCTACTGATGTTACCTGCAGGGCTGATCTTGTTTTCCGAGCACGCCGGCATCAGCCCACTTGGCAGCGCGGGATGCGACAACAGCTCTGTGGAGCGCGGAACGCTTGAGGGTATCTTGCATGGCACAGAAGCGGTGTCAGCTGCCAATGCGGCTAACAACAAGCACGACGACCAGACGGACGATTTATGTAGTTCTATGATTTATATACCAAACTAGAATTCAGAGAAGGATTCGAAAACCTGGTGTTTGTCTGGATATAGCAGGTACCGGTATAGGGTATACGGAATGTCATGTGAGGTGCTTCGACGTTCCTGCAAAACATAAGTTGCCTACTTCGTACTTCTGATATCTCAGTAATAAAACCTATCTCGGATGACACGCATGACGATACCTACGAATCTCACCTACAGTAGCGTAGAGATAGTCACGGTACCTGAAAAAGCCAACTGTTCGCCCTTCCTACTTGGTATAAGCTCCCTTCCTAAGCGGTGTGCTGCTGCGCGCCGACCGACATTGCACCAACGATCCGCGAACCAGCAAGGGATCATCGCGACTGACGGCGGGCGAGCTGAGATGAAACATAGGGAGTTATCTAAAGAGCCGCACACCGATCGGAGTTCTTAACTTCTTACACTGGACCGTCTACCTACCTACCAGTTAGTCCGTGTGTTGTTAACATGTTGCTGGGCCTACCTTATGCTCGACTATCCCGGGGGTGTCAATAGCATGCCTATAGGTAACCCCCTATCGACATATAGTTACCTAAGTAAACAGGCGAGGTGGCCGAGCAAAGCGGTGGGCTGGACAATACGGCGAAGACGTTGCACCTCTCCGTAAACGCGCAGCTCCTATTGCGGCGGCACAACCCCCACGGCCACTAGGTATAAATAAAGAACACAGCTGCTCACTCGATACGGTGTCTTGGAAATCGGCGGGTAACGAGAATACACTACCTACATAACCAAGTACCTTCGTACTGGGAGGATCCGTCCATGGAAGCCTCTGCACAGAAAATTCCATGGGCGGATCCTCTAGCAAGTCTACTATAATAGTGTTCCTATACGAGACAAGTGTATCTGTCACAGGCACTTTCTGGGTTTTCTTTCCCCTTTCTCTCTTTTGCCGTTGGCGAACACCTTGCTGGTAAATACCGGTATCTACACTACACTTAGGAGCTGGATGAACAATCAACGAAAGCAACAGCCGACCGCGGCAAACGGAAGCTTACTTATACTTCGTGTCAACGTGACATTCCTG
The DNA here is from genome assembly GCA_028637635.1 of Xylariaceae sp. X802. Classification (NCBI taxonomy): domain Eukaryota; kingdom Fungi; phylum Ascomycota; class Sordariomycetes; order Xylariales; family Xylariaceae; species Xylariaceae sp. X802. Next base: position 868,668 of record JAJFDH010000001.1, on the reverse strand, counting down.
CGGCCGACGTTATAATCCATAGTACCAAGTACTTGCCCGTGTAACGTGTATATTGTTCGGCCACTCCACCTATTATAATGAGGTGGCGCCCTGATTGTCCGGTTGAGATGCGGTAGCCGAGCGTACCGTACCGTATACTGAGCAATAGGGTTAACCAACAGGTTAACTCCTTACTGAAATGTGTAGCCCAGCAATGCAGCCATGATTTTGACGGTCTAATAAACCGGTGCCGGCGACGGCTACCTGTACGGAGCTCGCGGAGCAGTGATTATTGTCATTGTCAATGAGTTCTCGTACTGATTTTTCAATTCGGATGTGTTATCTACTGACCGGATTTTACAACAATGTCTTTTATCGTTCTCGGTTCTAAAGTGTAAATAACTTACATAGTGTAATCTGGAACTAAACAAGCAACCCTTGCCGGAAATGCAAAAAGGGCCTGAGCCCTGATCTTATTAACAGCAGTGCATTGTAGGTATACCGTAAGCTGGGCCAGTTACTATCTAGTAATTACGCGTACGACTAGGCGTGTGGCTAGAAATGAAATTCACTAAGTTACCTATTAAAAGTCGTCAACCTTCCTTCTTACCGGCTTGTACCGGTATGTGGTATGACTCGTCAATTGTCCATCATGTGATTCTTGACTTTGGCCTTCATATTATGTATGCTCACTGCTCAGTGGAAAGTCTCCGGGTCAATTATTCATTAATACAGGCGACGCCCCCAGTTTGACAAAACATATTTTGACAGTTCTGCTTCCGGCTTGGCATTCCAACCTCAGCATGTGCCCAGAGGATGCTATCGATTTCCTAGACAGGCACCGCAGACCTAAAGCGGCACTGCCAAGGCTTCCGAGCACCCAAGAGAGAGCACATCGTCCAAATCAACATCCAATCTTGGGACTATGGGGCCTGAACAGAGCGTGTCTCATGATGATCCAAGTGGATAGCATGTGGGCTTTGGAGCCTCTAGACTTGATGCTAGGCCGCCGCCGGGACTTCCTACGCCCTGTGGCTCTCGGGAGGGGCGCTCTCTAGCTCTGCGTTGGCTCTATGGGCCATTGTACGGCGTTAACTAGTTACTGGCCGGCCTGCAAGGGGGGGATTCGCCATGGATTCTTGAGTCGCGGAACCGAGACGAACTGTAATTGCTGCCGCGGCTTTGCGGGACAGACCTGCTCACGCGTCCGCGCAGAGATTTTGCCTTGACCCATTGTAGATAGATAGTTTCCCTGAACAAGTTACCAGGTTCGCTCTTCTCCGTTCTTTTTACGGACGTCAACACTGCCTGTCTATCTACGCACGCATCTAGCACGGGTAGGGAGTAGGTAGGCGGCTTACTGTCACGCTAGGCTCGTGCTCGCCGCTCCAGGTTCGCTCTCGCCGTCATGATTCGTGGCAGTGTCGAATGCACGTCAGCGAGCTGTCAATGGCCATCCCGCGCGCTGAACTCCGCAAATTGTTGAGGACCTGGATAACTAACTGCCTGCCTACCGTATGCCTACCGATACCTACTGACGAGCTAGGCACGCACATGTTCACTGCTCGCCAACGTCGTCTCGCTCTTGTCCAGCTTACCACATTGCTGGGCCAGCTGACCTCGAGCGCGACAGGGGTTTACAGGGGAACGCCGTTGGGTCTGGTAACAGGGTCGGCATGCTGGTATGTAATGTAGCATACGTATAGTAGATAGCAGAACTTCTCTTTTGCGGTTCGTTACGAATTGCGGCAACGGGACGTGAGTCAACAACCAGATGAAGATCTACTTGCACTACAGCATTACCGGTAGATAGCCGTAGAGGCAAATCCACAAATCTATACGTTCGTAATGTAATCATAACAGAGTTGCATAGCATATCATAGGTAGTTACCAAGCTGACCGAAGTAAAAAAACAAAAGAGGCTCATGCTCACCCCTTTTTAAAAAGAAGAACCAACCGCCAGTCCGCAATCTCACGATCCCCAACTCTTCGTATCCCATCCCATCCCACGAAACCAGAAACCCAGTCAACAACCAAAGGGCAGCAACAACAGAACAACCCATATTTCATCCCAAGACTAAAAACAGACAGATCCCTAATCAGAAAACCGGATCGAGAAGGAAAAAAAAAAGAACAATCCACGAGGACACTTCCTCCCCCCACAGTGGCTCGCGGCAAGCGGATCTAGCAATTCCGCAAGGCGACTAAGAAAGACTGGGCGACACTAGAACTAGTAGTAAGCGGCGACACACTTTATTGACAAGGCCCTCATGCTCCCATAGCCCATTTCTCATCAAACCGCCGTCCCCGTGACCCCCTTTGCGCAATCTCAAGATCCCTTTTTTACGGGGCTGTTGCCGGCCACCATTATTCCCCCCCCGATTCCCGACTTCGCAATCTGGGGTCCCCCCAAAGCATAAGAATTCGTTCTCCCCTTCGCTTTTCGAACCGGGTTTTGTTTTCTCTTTCCATCTATCATACCTATTCCATTCCACCGCGCCGTTGTCGGTTTTGTAGTATATCTTATTACTTTGCCATATTCCCGCCTTACATCCGCCCATCCATCCATCCCCATCTGGAAAGTCTACGAATCTAACCCCTGAATTCATCCCATCCCCCCTACTCTCCCCCCCTTCCACATCGCACATTTCCCACAATGTCTGCACGGACAGCAGTATTCCGCGTGGCCCGGGCCGCGGCTCCCCTCTCCCGCACCCCTGTCTTCAGAGCCGTCCCGGCCGCCCAGCGCGCATTCTCAGTCTCAGCATCGCGACCACGGAGCGACGTCGTGCAGGAGACTGAGGTCCCCGTATCCGTCTATTCCCCCGACGCCAAGGGCGCCGCCGGCTCCACGAGCGACCACTTCAGCATCCCCGTCAACCGCGACGATGCCAAGCCCAAGCCCTTCCCGCCGCCTGAGGACGGCCCCATCACGCCCCTGACCAGCAAGGTCTACCGCGACATGCCGCCCATGATGCAGAAGATGAGCATAATGGACAAGGTCGTCGTCATCACAGGGTAAGTTGCATCCCCATTCCCGTTCCCCAAAAAGAAACCACGGGATACCGTACTTCCAATTTTTTTTCCCTTTGCTAATGAATCGATCAACAGTGGTGCCCGTGGTCTAGGAAACCACATGGCCAGAGCCTGTGCCGAGGCCGGCGCCAAGGCCCTCGTCATCTTCGACGTGAACCAGGAGCTCGGCGACGAGGCCGCCGCCGAGCTGCACCAGAAGACCGGCCTGCCGGTGTCCTTCTTCAAGGTCGACGTCCGTGACGGCGCCGCCATCAACGCCGCCGTCGACGCCTGCGTCAAGGCCTATGGCGCCCCCGACGTCCTCGTCAACTCCGCCGGTATCGCCGACTCCAACATCAAGGCCGAGACCTACGACCCTGCCGTATGTGAACCCCTCCCTAACCCTCACCGGAAGACTCGCTGACTGCAAACAGATGTTCCGCCGCCTAATCGACATAAACCTAACAGGCTCGTTCCTAATGTCGCAAGCCGTAGGCCGCGCCATGATGGCCGCCAAGAAGCCCGGCTCCATAATCCTAGTAGCCTCGATGAGCGGCAGCATAGTCAACTACCCGCAGGAGCAGTCCTGCTACAACGCGTCCAAGGCCGGCGTGATCCAGTTCGGCAAGTCGCTCGCCGCCGAGTGGGCCAAGTACAACATCCGCGTCAACTGCATCTCGCCGGGCTACATGGACACGGCGCTGAACCGGGTGCCGGCGCTCGAGGCGCAGAAGAAGATCTGGAAGTCCATGACGCCGCAGAGTCGCCTCGGCAACGTCGACGACCTCAACGGCCTCTGCGTCTTCCTAGCCTCCGACGCCTCCGGCTTCATGACCGGTGCCAACGTCATCATCGACGGTGGCTACACCGTTTACTAAAGCATGCCACAGACTCTTTTTGCTTTAAGTATTTTGGCTTTTGCTGGGTGTGTTGGGTATCCCGTTGCACACCGCTGTACACTACCGCGCAAGCGGACCGGAAGCGTTTTTCGTTAGAATTTTAGACCAAGGGGGATAGAGCCAAACCCGGACCAAAGAGAGAGGGCGCAACGGAAAAGAAACGGAGTTGAAAGCTGATATTCATCCCGGGAGGCCAGGTGTTTCGAGCCCTGCCGGGAGATTATCTGTATTATTGCTATTGTAATATCGGGAAGGGCGCGGCGTATATCGGCGGTCCAAACCTACCCATCGACCAGGAATCCAAACAAGTCCTGGTTCACGGGGAGCGGAAACGGGGACGAGAGGGAGAGAGCGGTGGCGATACCATAATAGAGTTGCATCGCATTTAGCATATCTAGACGGGTGGGATTGCTTATAGGAGAAAGCGAGCGAGCTGTCTTTATATAAAGTCATTCCAAAGTTTACTTACTGCCCGGCAAATGTGACTTGCTCTTGCGACTTGTTTGATTCCTGATGGGACTTGAGTCCTGTCCTTGGATGGGATAGTGAAGCGATTTGGTAAGTTGAGTATTTAGGCGAGCTGAGCTATTCCAAGCATGGGACTCTTCCTCGTTCAACTCTGACGACTATTAACTGGCCTTGGAGTGTCCATGTATGCCTTATAGAATGAGTCGAGCTTGAATTGTGGCCTTGAAAGTAGCTCGGTAATCACAGTGAAATGACAACCCAGAAAAGGCAATAAGAAAGATCACATATCTCCTTCAGGATATCGCTATGGTAGATCTTGAGCTCCACAACTCAGCTACCAAAAATGGATTCACACTCGGAGGTGCTTGGTCTGGATCCTAAACCATGTTGCTGCATTGGAAAGCAGATTCGCATCGGATGTTGATTTGGTGCTGCCAGCTACCTATCTGAAGCGCTTCTGCGCGTCTAGCAAAGATGGTCCTTTTGCGGGTGGTCCAAATTGGGGGTAGGCCGGGTCGCCCGAGTAGGCCCTGTAGGATCGTGGTATCAGGTTACTATGTACAAGTGTTCTTGGAGTATGACTTTGCAATTCCAGACGTCCGAGTAAAGAAATAAATCCGTCGCCCTTTTGCGATAGATAGCTAACTAAAACGCGCTCCCTTCCATCCAATCCATGTCCGTCAGTTCAGCTCCAGCACATTGCGCGTGGTTGCTATGAAATATGTTTGCCCCTACATAGGCCGGGTTGATAGTGCGCTTCGCGAGACGCTTGAAGTGTGCAACTATCCAAGTCAGTGTGCGATATACTACCACCCCATCTCCTGCACCCTCATGATCCGAGGAGAGCCGAGTTAATGGTGCTTCAGTTTCCCTTCCTAGATTTCTCCTGCTGCCGAGCATCCCTAGCAGCTCGAACTAGAGGGGATAATGACCCTAGATCGACACAGAGGTTCATGAAGTCGTGCTGACGTGAATTAGTTTAATAGCTCTCTGCCTGATTCAGGGGGACGTTGCGTCAGCTTACCCGAAGAAGATCGTGAGCACTTGCTCTTTTATCCGGATCCACTTTCAAGGCAAAATAAAGAAAGTCTCGGAAGACGGGAGATAGATTCTGCTCCTCCTTAATTTGGGGTGTGCCATTTGTAGCGATGAGCCACAAAGCGCGCAGTGGGGATTCTGTCAAGTATGGCGGCTCTCCTTCAATCATTTCAATCGCCATGATTCCGAGAGACCAGATATCAACCTTCCGACCATATTCTTTCCTGGTAACAACCTCAGGCGCCATCCAGTAGGGGGTGCCCACCATTGTCGTGCGCTTGTTATGAGCCTCGTTGATCTGGGCACAAAACCCAAAATCGGCTGTTCGTAAACTATGAGTCTTGGTGTTATACGCGTATATGGTGGGTATGGGAACTTACTTAGCTTGATATTACCATCTAGCGATAATAATATGTTATCGGATTTGATATCTCGGTGTATGACGCCTTTGGAATGCAAATGCTGCAAACCTTTTAGAGTCTCCCTGCAGACAGACGCGATTTGACCTTCTGACATGATGTTGAAGGTGACTACGTCAGTTAAATTGCCGCCTTCCATGTATTCCATAATTACCCATAGCTCGCCGCCGCAGAGATAACTGTCGATGAAGTTAACGATATTCTGGTGGACACTATCCTTCATGACGAGGATTTCGTTTATAATTAGGTCTTTCTTGGGTTGTTGGTCCAGGTTCATCTGTTTGATAGCTACCAAACGGTTCGAGCCTCTCTCATGACCTGTGTAAACGCCTCCAGAAGCACCCTGTCCGATTTTGGTGAAACCCCTATAGATCTCCCGTGGGTCACCTTCCGAACAGATTCTTTTTAAAGCCGCCGCAACATCAAAGGTGGTGTTCTGGTTTTGCCGTGTTGCCCTGTTTCGAGGACGTGCTTGGGTAGCGGGAACGCCAGCGCCACCACCCCCGTTGGCTTCGGGCGGTCGAGGATGTTGCGTTCTTGTGCCCATAGCTTGCGTTGGGGGTTGCCTCGTACTTTGAGATCTGCCTAATTGCCCTTTCATCGCAGCTTGTGCTTGTGACAAGGCTTGTTCCTGTTGCTGCTGCATCAGCTGTTGTTGGTAAGCGACCTGCAGCGCGGGGGAAGGTTGAACGGCAGGCGCCTGGGGGTTATGAGGGCTATAAGGTGAGGCCCCGTTTGCACGCGAGTTCGACCTCGATCTGTGTTCTTCTGGTAACATAGTAGCATAACTATCTTTCGGCGGCGGAGCGTAGGCAAGCGCCGGTAAGTCATCCCCAGCCTGCGAAGTGCCATTAAGCGGGTCTTTGGATGTGTACGGCGGCGGCGCGGGTTGTGTTCGGGTTTGCGTGGCGACTGGCGGTTTCGGCGCCGGACGAGTAGGCTGCAAATTTGGATGATCTCTGGCTGTGTGTAGCACAGGAATCTTTCCTGGTACAGGAACTGGCGGTGGAGCGCGGGGATTTTCAAAGGTGCCTTCATTATTTACGATTGGAAATCTCGGACTTGCTGGTGGGCTAATCATAGGTGACATACCGGCAAGGTTTGGCGAGTAGATGCCGGGCGACGCTACCATTCCTCCTGATGGGGTGCGAAGCTCCGGAGCCCTGACATCGTGAAATTTTTCGAGGACCTGATCCTCGTGAGGCCGCTCAGTAGTTTCCTTGTAGAAAGTTACGATATCCGCGATCATCTGGGGGTTTTCCCTTTGAGCATTCTCAGGGATACCGCTCTCGTTGATTAGACGCTGCCATTCTTTGGGTAAACCCTGCCAAGAGCAATATGTAAATTAATACAAGCACAAATCGAACAAGATCTGATGTCACTCTTGCGATAGACAATCAGGGGGGATATAATCACGGAGCCTGAGACGAACCGTAAATTGGCCAGTGGCACTATCGTACCCGACATGCGTAACATGGACTGGGTTTTCTGGTGCTGAAATAACGGGTTTCTTTGGCGATCCTACCAGCGTGCTCATGAGGCCGGAGAAACCGGACTTTTTCCTCAAGACACCGGGACCTTTAGGCTCTCTGGACTCATCGGAATATCGTTTCGAAGTACTGACGGGAGCATCGTTGATGCGAGCGGCTTGGGACTTCTCGGACATGGCAGCATTGACGGTGAAACTAGCCGAGCGGCGGATTGAGGGACTCATGATACTCGAGTTGGGACTCGAAGTGGACAATGGAGGCGATAGAGGAGCGGTATGCGGATTGGCTTGATTGGCTCGGTCGGTTTGGTTGGCAGTGGGAACTTGAGCGGCAGCCTTGTCGAGCTGATCAAGGATGGTATCACCGTCAAATGGGGCGCCAATAAAGTCTTCGGAAAATTCAGTGCTGAGGGATGGCAAAGCGAGTCGTTGCGGACCAGACCAGCGCTGTTTCTGTTTAACCAGCAGCCTTTGGGGCTGGTGGTTGGGGCGGTTTTGGGTTTGACTATGCTCGTGTCGAGTTGACATCGATGGGATGGTGCCAGCACCGATGCCAACGCCGATGCCAGAGCCAACACCAGCGCCAGACGCGACCGCAGTTGCGCCGCCGATAGACGCACTAGCACTAGTAGTGGAGACTGCAGTAGAGGCAGCACCGGTCGGCGATAAGGTACGGGAGCAGGAATCGAGGTGAGAATGGGACTGGAACTGGGACTGGGAGGCCGAGGCCGAAGCCGAAGCGGGGGCGGCGAGTTGGGAAGGGGAAAGGGTGGAGGAGGGTGCGTCGCCGGATTGCAGGGCGGGAGCGGGGCGGGCAGAGTGGGAAGAATTATGGTCGTTCTGGTGAGACGAGAGAAGGGCAGGATGCTTGAGTGATGGATTGTGTGTGGTTTTCCGGGGTGGAGCGCTAGGAGCTCGCTTCAGACTGTTGGAGCTCCGTTTGCTTTGTAGCTGGGGGTCCGAGCGGCCGTCGCTACTTGTGGCCGACGAGTATTGCTGCTGCTGCTGCTGCTGCTGCGTCTGCGGTTTCTTGCTGAGCTTGCGGCGCTGCTGGTGCCGCCGCTCGTCGTCGTCGTCCTGGTCGGGCTGCTGCCGGCGCTGTTGACGAGGATGGTGAAAGCCGGGATTGGAGTTGTCGTTGTCGCTGTTTTCCTGTTCGGCGCTCCAGTCCATCTTCGTCGCTCTGACGAAGCCGAAGTATACTGTATGCTGCCGCTGCCGCTGCTGCTGCTGTGGGCTGCTGTGCTGTAGGCAGGCCGACAGGTACCTAATCGCAGGCTGATTGATGACCTACATATACGTACAGCAGCGCAAATGTCGGCATATGGCCACAAACGGCGGGGCAGAACGTGGGCAGCAGAAGGGAATGAGGGGAGTATCAGGCCCCGGTGGTCTGTAAGACGGGATATACTTCGACTGAGCGCCACTGGTTGGCGACCGACCAACCGACCAACCGGCTGACTTGGTACAGACTCGCCCACGGCAGCCAGGTCAAATCAGCACATCAAGGCCAGAAGACAACATGTACGAAGTACCGGTATACAGCAGGGCATACAAGGTGCAGCAACAAAAGCGCTGTGAGGGCTGTGAGGGCTGTGCTGTGGATGCGAGGCAGGCAGGCAGACACCAACAGCATAGGGGGCGGCAAGGTCACGGAGCCGATCACCATCCAATTGAGTAACTGATGAAATGCCCTGTGTGTGTGCATGTACGAAGACGGGGGGAGACGGGGGAGGCAAGGGAGCAGGTTGTGTGATGCTTCCCCAACCTAGTTCCTGGCTGGCATGAGCAATTCGCGCGCTCTGCTAAATATACGTGGTAGGCGTATGTACACGCTAAGTGCATGTCAAGTACCGGTACTTGCACGGTGGGTACGCTATGTGGTGTAGGCATGTACTGGTGCTATGCCGGTAGACAGATCAGCGGCGCCGGCTACTTCCCTTTAATTGGCCAAGTACCTACACTTACATGCCTGGGAGTGAGTAACCATGAATAAGTCGCATCCCTCCTCGCCTGGAAGCTATGCGACAGCACACGAACGAAAGTTGGCGGCAAAAGTCTAACGAGATCTCTGCTTGGTCGCAATACAGTATTAACTAGATAAAGAGCCACACGCGATGCAATACGGCAGCGGAGTGCATCACGTATCGAAATCAGGCTGATCGAAATACCTATACGCGGTATATCTACGGACAGGACGGCACTGTGCTACCGGTACGTCTGCTCCATGCTAGGTATGCCTTACACGGTCATGAAAGTGTGCTGCTAGGTAAGTAGGTATACCGGTATGAGGAGTTTAGCGGGGTTACGGTAGTTTTACTAAGTACTTACGAAGTACAGTTGTAAGTAAACGGTTGTGGGTAGGGAGTTCTTAGAGCAGCAGACACTCATCAATCCCTATAAAAAGCCACAGCCGGCAGAATCAGTTGATTCATCCGCTGAACATAGGTAGACTCGAGGTAGACTCTCAATATGTTCGGATCAAGCACTTCGACATGCTACGTTCAACACTAGGACCGTCTACACTATGCTAGATTCCTACTGTTTGTACAGTGAAGGCAAGAATGTAGCACAGCATAGCTGTGAGCAGTGGTTTGTGAAGGAGCCGCTCTTCTAAATACGAACTGAATCGGTAGTGTTTGGAGAAATATGTTAATGCAATCTATGTCTATAACGACGACACATACCTACCAGGCAGCATACCTGATACCTACCTAGAGCTGCGTGTGTGTGAGCGGGATTGCCAGCTACCTACGGTACTTAGTATTAAGCAGCTGCTCCGGACTGAATAATGCTAACCCCTCTGTGATGGTGCTGTGATGCGGCAGCATTCACTCCACCCCTCCAGACTGACTCACTAGGTAAGTTAATCCGACGGTCAGCCGTCATGGTCACTACACAGAAACCAACGCGCTGATTTGCTGAATCTATGATTATCATGAAATGAATCGGGACTATTCATAGATGATTCTGCGGGTCGAGCCGGGTCGAGTCCTGCGCAGAAATAAGATTTCGATATGTACCCTGCAACTATCAACGGCTTCAAACTTAAAGCATTGCGCGCGGCAGGATACCTCCAATCATCTTGTTATATTGAGCTTCCCCCACGGCTTATTAATGCGACTCCCTACGAGAACACCTACCGATTGTCATATATTAACGAGCTCGATGTCGCTTGAGTCCAAACTATTAGATCTCCAAACACTATACTAGTTACCGTTGAAGTATATCCATTCGTTTTCCCATAGCTGTCGGGTAGAGATCCAGTTGGTTGACGGGGGCGCTGCCGCCGTATCCTTAACACTACCAATGCACCACCACCATTACTTTCTTTTACCAGGTACGCAGGCTGGTACGATAATCCTCGCCTTCAGCACCTTACCAGTCGAAATACCTACGGTACCTACCATCGCGGTATGTAGTGTATGAATGCGCCGATGATCGCCATCTTATATCGTTGACGGTGGTTTCCTCCTTCATCTTACTTTAAAACTAGGCAAGTTTCATTGTACGAGTATGATGGGTTTCTAACCTCTAGGCAGGTAGATAGGAGCTTGAAGGAATCAGAGCGGGTAAAACCAGACAATGAAGGCAAGTAGATATTCTAACATACTAGGCAGGTACCTATACGGATCGGTCCCTTAACCGCGGATAATAACTATCGCAGGGGTTTGTTTCAACTTTCGAAATCTCCTCTGACATTATCCTGGTTTGTCTTGACCATTTAATCTATTACCCTACTTCCCCGCCGTTACGATGCAGCTAAGGATGTGTCTCTCCACGTCAACCGCCAGGGTTCCAATTCGCCCTGTCGCAGCAAACGCGCGTGGCTCAGAGGACACGGGCGATGAATCCATGGCCCGACGTCGTCGTCCGAAGATTGGACGAGGGCGCACATGATCGGCATACGGCAGCTCGCGGGGTTCGTGACGTGCAGCCATAGGCTTGCGGCCGCTCGATTTTAGATTAAGAATCCATCGATTCGGCAAGGCAATTAGCGCTTTGCCTGCTCTAGGTATGTGGTAGCATCGAGGCTTATCCCTTACATTGCGCAATCATGTCTGGTCGTGTCTCATCACCATAACCTACCTAGCTTACTGTATCTAACCGTACGGCGTCACTATGTAGCGGTAACCACCTAACTGCTGGTTCGCGAGCTCTTCTTCACTGCAACGAGGCTAAACAAGTAGATATTCGAGATGATGGGCATGCATGTAAGTCGTTCTGGCGTGGAAGTCGAAGCAACGCTTCAGGTGAATGGTACCAGACGATATGGTGTGCTTAGATAGCGCAAACGCCGCCAGGAAGCTGAGATAACAAGCATACTATAACATCCTACATACCATCTTCCACCTACACTATATATTTCATCAGTCAAGTCTCGCTCTTCTTCTCTGGCTTGCTCGGTGGATTGCTGTGGATGTCAAGGAGGAAATCCCAACTCGAATCAACCCATAAATTCGTTCTCTAGAATCCTGGAAGTTTTAGACGCACTACGCGCTTACCCATCCTGGGTCAGATTTGGGATGTTTCGAGCCAATAATTGTTCACTTGATTCCCTCACGTAGTGTACCTACTGTAGCCCTGGGTAGGTATCAAAGCAAACTCCGAGTCATCGAGATTCGATATTGCCTGAATCTACGTTAAATGCCCAAGTACAGTCTGTAAGTATTGGCGGATCTGCGCAGAAGATAGGTATGGGACATCAGAATAACCTAAGTACCTGGGTAGGCAGCTTCAAAAATAGAATTCGCGCGCACAAATCATCAAAGCGTTGAGACATCGCTGGTAGAAGCCGTAGCTTCTGCTGTACCAGTAGGGATTTTGTAGGGATCTTGTACGGATAACATGTTTTGGCTTAACGTATAGATAGGCATTCCAAATGAGCGAAACCCTTCATCGAGCGAAACCGCTGGCGAAGACTCGGACGTGCTGGTCTACCTAGAAGAATACCTACGTCACCCACAAAACCGGGGACCATTACGTAATGCAAGATTACATAATATCAGCGCCAGAGTGGAGACATGCTGTGGGTCCAAACCCCAAATTCCACCTCACCCCTTCGAGTCCGCAACCTCTTTTCTGACATCTGGTCAGAGTCATTGTTCACCGAGACAAGCTCCTCTGCCTGCTTCTATTGCAACCACTGCACCATCTCCCCCAATTCCTTATATTATACCTCCGCCTGGTGGATTCCGGCAAGCCAACTCCCACGCCGCCAATTATATACCACATCTCTCCGTAAACGAAGCAGACCGACCGTATACGAGCTGTACATCATGTTCTAGCCTGCTCTGAAGTTCCGTTATATCTGGCATCCCCCACAGCATCGGTACCATCTCTACGTGTGCACTAATTGTTTCCCGGTATACCTGTCCGCTTTTGACCTGGTTTTTTGACGAACTTAATTGGAAGCCCGGCAGCTGGTTTGAGTCAGTATATATACTATAACGTGAGTCCCCGTTGACCGTCATTGAGACACATTCCCCAATCTTCGTGCGCCAACTGCTAGCCTTCGCGAGCCGCGTCATATTCCTCTCCATTATCTTTATACTACTGTCTTGCCTGCTTTGTATGGCCCTGGTTAATTACATGCTTACACCATAAGGGTACAGACTTGAGACAATGGCGTCCGAGGAAGGTTCTGCTGCCGCCCGGCTCCTTGAGAAGCACACTCAGCATGCTCTTCAACCCACTGTTGAGGATGCGCCTGACGAATCCTCGACCGGCCCCTCGCCTCCCGATTCGACTTCGGCTCCTACGTCGGCCGCCAAAAGCTCTGGGAAACAGGTGGCCCAAGCCTCGACCCCTCCCGACACCGGATCGCACGAGGCTTTTCCCGAGCTCGGCGTCCCCAAGACCGCCGCCCCAAGAACAAATTACCCTCCTATCTGGGGTGGCGGTAAGGGCGGCGCAAATGGCAATGCGAATGGCGCCTCCTGGTCAGCTAATGGGACGCCGGCTACATCGACGCCTGCTTCTGGAATATCCACACCGACAGGTGTGCCTCCGCCAATAGCGATTCCCGGCCGCAATGTAGAAACCATAGTGCTGCCTTCGTCTTCGCTCCTTCCGCGCACCCAATTACGACGTCCGATCCCAGATATTGTCAAGGATATAAACCGCAAGTCTCGGGCGGTTATCACAATGTCTAATGCACCCGGCGGCCAGCTCAAGTTTGAGGCTTCTGGTCCTCAGGATAAGGCACAGCAAGCTTTGCGTGACCTGGTTTCGCAAATTGGTCGCAAAGTGAGCTTCATGTCCGCCATTCTGTGCAATCTTCTGCCTCGGCTAACTATTCTTGAAGGAAACTGCGACTATCTCAATCCCGCAGTCCACAAGGGCTCATATTATTGGCAAGCAAGGCGCCACGATCAAGTCCATTCAAGAGAGATCCGGTGCGAGAATACAGATGCCTAAGGCCAATGAAGTGGTAGCTAGCACGGATGATGATGATGATGCTATGATCGATGTGGTTATTGAGGGCAATACTCATACAGCGGCGTTGGCTCGCCAGCTAATTGAGAAAATCGTTGGAGAGCGTGCGGCCAATGCTAGCACAAAATTGAAGTCTATCCCGGCCGAGTTCTACCCTTTCATCGCCGGTCCAAATAATAGCTTGATGCAAGCGCTCGAGGCAGAGCATGGCGTCCAGATTCACGTACCGCAGCATCTCCCATGGGCCGCTCAGGTGCCGCAGATGCCGGTGTCTGGCCAGAGACCAACATTCTCTCCTTCTCCCTACAATAACAACCACATTCAACTTGCGGGTGAGCGTGCTGCAGTCCAGGCTGCGAGAGCCGCAATCGAACGCCGGGTCCAGGAATTGCAAAATGAATTGCAAATGGACCAGGTGGATATTCGCCAAGGCGCTCACCAGTTTATCATCGGCGAGCGTGGAATTCCATCCGGCGATTTCTTTGCTGATACCAACTGCGTCATAATCCTCCCCAGCGAACCAGGCGTGGATACTGTAACAGTTATTGGTAGGCCGGACGACGTGTCGAATGGTCTGGATAAGGCTATGGAATTGGCGACGCAAGTGCACACTTCGGTTTTCAATGTTGCGAAACATCATAGTCACGCTCCAGGAGGCGAATCCGTATACACTCGCGACCTTGCTCGCTACCTCCGCCAGCGAAAAGAGATTGAACGTCTCGAAAAGCTATACCAGATCAATATCAACACGCCATATACCAGTGGCATAACTAGCCCCTGGGAGTTGTACGCCCGGGAAGGAAAGAATGCCCTCAAAGCACAGAAAGAAATGAGTTCTATTGTCAGTAGCCACCCGCCTTCGCGCCTGGCAACCCTTCCAGTCGATTCTTTCTTCCACTCTTATCTACGGAGCGATGTCAGACCCAAAGTCCAAGATTCATTTGGTGTCCATATGGTTATTCCGGATGCCTCAGATGCTGATTTGCCTGTACTCCTGGTATACGAAGGACCTGAAGTTAAAGGCGATTCGTACGAGGTTCCACAAAAACCGCCTGGAGCCGCAGATCTTCGCAATTTTCAACAAGGGCTCGAGGATGCCAGAAAGCATATCCTGGATTTAATTAACAACCAAGAGAAGATTGAAACGGCCACTCTCGAAGTCCCAATCAAGTATGCTCACTATTTCCAAGTATTCGAAGTCGAAGTATGCTAATATCCATATAGGTTCCAGGATAAATTACGCAAATTCATTAAGAAGGAACAGGATGCGACAACTCGTATCGCTGGCGACATCCCTGTGCGCGTTAGTGTTAAGGGCACAACGGTGACTATGCGGGGTCCCGCTTCAAGTGTGAATTCCCTTGCCGAGAAGTCGGCTGCTTTTATAGAGCAGGAAAAAGAAGACGAGAAAGAACGCGGCTTCTCCATGAAATTTGAGTTTCCGCAGAAGTTTGCAAACCATCTCATCGGTAAGGCCGGCAGCCACATCAATGAGCTGCGTGAGAAATTCGACGTTGACATCCAGGTTCAAAATGGGGAGGTTGAACTGAAAGGTCCCAAAGCGAAAGCTGAGAGGGCGAGGTCCCACATTAATTCACTTGGTAGACAATGGGCTGATGAGACCACTCACCATCTCAAGATCGAACCCAAGTTCCACAGAGAGCTTATCGGCGCCCAAGGCGGCCAGATTCTGCGGCTGCAGAACCGGTACGGTGTTCACATTAACTTCCCTAAGACAAACAAACCCGGTAAGGACGACGAGTCCACAGCAGATGCCGCAAGCGAAAGTGGAAAGCCGCGGCGACAGCAGGGCGTTGATGAGGTCATAGTCAGAGGCCCCAAGAAGGGCGCCGATGAAGCTCGGGATGAGCTGTACTCTCTATATCAGTATCTCAAGGAGCATTCTTACATTGATACAGTAACGGTACAGCAGAAGCAACTGCCGTCTTTGATTGGTTCTGGCGGCTCTGCGATGGATGAACTTCGCCAAGCTACCGGGGCAAAGGTTGACATACCAAACGACCGAAATGAGGCGCCTGAATCTATGGTTGAGATTACACTTAGAGGTAGCAAGGAACAAGTCACCGCAGCCAAGTCAATTCTCGAAGAGAAAAAGGCAATTTTCGATGACACCATCTCTAAGACAATAGTGGTGGACCGGAAATGGCACAAAAACTTGATTGGGCCTGGAGGTATGAAAGAATCCCCATCTAAACATCGTTAGCGAGCGGTTTTCTAATGTTGTGGTGGTAGGCGCTACTCTACGTGACATTGTCATTAAAGCTGGGGGGCCAGAGGACCGACGTCTGCAAGTTCGAACCGTCCAGTTCCCCAAACAGGACGCGGATGGCAATGACATCAAGATTGAGGGGCGACGCGATGTTGTTGACAAGATTGTTGCGAGCATAGAAGCCTTCGTGTCTGAGCGAGAAAGTCAAGTGACGGAAACGCTCGATGTACCGGTCGAGAAGCATAGAACGCTTATCGGCCGCGGCGGCGCAACCAAGCGTCAACTCGAGGCCCAGTTCAACGTTTCTATTGACATTCCCCGCCAAGGCAGTGGCTCGACCGGGGTTAAACTAGTTGGCCTGCCTGCAGACGTTGAGAAAGCTAAGGAGCACATCTCTTCGCTGATCAAGGAATCGCACGGAGAAGTCATTCAAGTCCCTCGAAAGTATCATAACGCAATATCGGAGAATGGCCAATTTTTCCGCAGGCTTCTTAGTGACCACAAGGTCAGCGTCGATCATGCCGGTCAAAACCCCCCGGCTAAATCGAAGGCCCCAAACACCCGTGCAAACGTGAACGCTCTTCCTCTGATCACCGATGACTCGGAAGCTGCAGCCAGCGCTCACTCATGGACCATTGTTGACACGATATCCACCGAGGAGGGCGACATCCCGTGGGTTCTGAAGGGCAGCCAGGACAACATTGCAAAGGCTAAGAAAGCAATTACTACCGCCCTGGAACAGGCTCAGAAGAATAGTAGTACAGGCTACCTTATTCTTCCGGACCCTTCTACCTACCGTCTCGTCATCGGCCCTGGCGGTTCTAAAGTTAACGCTATTCGAAAGCAGAGTGGCTGTAGGATCAACGTTCCTCGCGATCAGGCCAGAGACGAAGCTATTGAGATTATAGGCTCTAAGGAAGGCTGTGAGAAAGCCAAGGATCTCATTCTCAGTGCTGTTCGGGAGGGACAGTCAGGACGCCGGGATTAGTCCTGGGGGGAACGTCGGTATCGCCGCCGTCGTGTCTCGTCATGTGGTAATTTATCTGTATGAACATATTCTTCAATGTGGGTTCTAAAAGTTCGTGTGGATGGGGGAAGGGGAAGGGTCTCGAGGCGGAAGAAAAGAATGACACGACTGAAATTTATAGAACCAAAAAAAGTGAAGATGAACACTGTAAATTGCTAGGGGCCACCCCCCTCAGATTGCTACAAAGGGCACTTCTCCGGGTCGATATGGTCTACGAGATGTCTGACCACGACTCGGGACGCGGTTATAAATTTAGGAACGCATTGGTGATGACAGCGTGGTTAACTAATGCGACCCGTATTTGTTGTAACTTTATGGCCGAGTCTCATTTTCACTATACCGCCGCAATTGATAGCGGGATGGCTTTATCACTCAAACTTCCAGCCATATTTAGAGGCAAGAGGCTTACGGAAGAAGTGGAAGGACAATGTAAGTTATGGAATTCTCTTCAGAGCCGGCTCAGCTACTGCGACCAGCTTCAGCAGATGTCCAGACAAGGCCTGAATCCAGCTGCTGGTTACCTCCACGTACTAGTACAGCGATAACAATGAAAAACAAACAAATAGTTCTGCTGGCTGGTGGAAGGGTGATGATCCTCAGCCATACAAAACGAAACTCTCGCGCAAGAACTGCTCACTTCGCATTCCCGGCCCATTTCGGCCTTTGCCTTCTATTTTAGTACCGATTGAGCCCGCCACTCCTTTCCCTTCCGAACGCCTGGGTATTACCTATAAAATAGACTTGATGGTCCAGACAAAAACACGATAACTATCCACTGATTGCTCTCCCAGCCCACAAAATTGGAGACGTGGCTCATCCTCGACATCGCCGGAAATAAATGTACTTGCACCATAAGAGAATGGGATATACACCTGAATGACGACGTGCCAACGCACTTACTCGTCAGTTAGGACCAGCTGCAGGAGTGACGTGATGTAACCAGCCTGCCACGAGTCACAATATTAGCAAGGTCGCATGTGTCAAGCTTCAACGAGGGCAGAAACCTACCAGAGCTCTGTTCTCCGTCATCACCTCGAAAAGTCGGGCCATAACAGGACGGAAAAGTCTCTCGTTCCACCCGCCGCTCTCGTCACCTGCCTCACGTCTCTTCAGAAGCGCCTCTTCCGACTCGGTCTTGACGACATTACGCGCAATATTCCGCAGAACAAGAACGGCGCTTAGTGGGATACCAGCGGCTTGCTCAACATTCGGCTTTCGCTCATCCATTGTGACGACAGTCTTTTCCCAGTTAAGCATCATCGTTTTAGCTGGTATGATGTATGACTTCCGCTGTCGCTTGGCCGCGGGGTCGTTAACATCCTGTTGAGTCCGCTTTCGAGAAGGGACATGAATCTTGATGTGACGGGTGAGTTCCGCAAGCTTCAGCGTCGTGGGTGTTGGATATCTGGTGCACTCGGCCCAATCGCAACATGTGGTAACTTCCTTATTCTCAATGTGGCCATTTTCGGCCATGGGGACGCCTAGATGTGCAGTCACAATATGGTGCCACATCTGCTCTCCGCCCAAGAAGAACAAATTGCATCTTTTAGAGAAAGCGCCGTTAGCCGCCTTGACGACTTGCCACTGGCAACGCATGTACTCTTCCTTGGTCTCGTAATCGATCGGCGCCGTTCGAGCGCGAATACCCTCAATAATGAAGCGTTGGACCTCGCCAGGCCCTCGAATAATCTGAGCACGAGCATTGACGAACACATGGCTAACATTCCTAATGAAGTCTGCTGCGCTCAAAACATTTCGCATGCTCCCTGTCAGTGGCCCGAATGATCCTTGGTAGGCCTGCCATATGGCGATCTGCGTAATATGAGACTCTGCGTCTTCTTCGAAGAGACTTTGCAACCAGTAGAAACATCTTTGAGGTTCATCAGTGTTCCTCAGTCTTTCGTGGACGTCTAGCGGCAGGGGAGCCACTTCTTCGGTGCAAAGTGCCTTCTTCTCTGGCTGTAGGATCCTTTCCTCACGTACGCGCTTAGCACCATGAGCCAGCAGCCTAACCAGATGTGGCACGATGTTTTCCATGTTGACAGCCTCGAGAAGACTTTCAACGTTCGCCACCACCGCAGTATATTGATAAAGGAAGTCCAAGCAGGCGTCCACCAGCTCCTCGTCGTTAAGCAGAAGAAGGTCCTTGATTTTCCGCAGCACAATGGCTGGGACATTCTGAAGCTTGTTGGTGGCATCTAAATTCATAGATATCCGGCTAATGGCACGCAGAGCCGTTAGAATCGCACCGCGATCTTCATTGGAATCTAGTTGAGCCAGTAAGGATTGGTAAAGCGGATCGCTCGAATCTAACATGAGCCAGGGCGTAATCTGCTCGGCGATGTCAAGAGCGAAATGCTTGATTTCGACTAGCATCTCCAAGCTAGGCAAATGGAGGAGAATGCAAAGAAGGTCTTTCAGAGGACAAACTTCCGCCATGTATATCGCATTCTCGATAAGCATTACCATGTTTCTCATGGTAAGAACAGCTTCGGTTATGCGAATGAGATGGTCAGTCAGCTCCCCTGGTTGCAAATGATCTAGGACGTTTTTTGGAGAAAGATTCCGGATACGTTCCAGTATGTCCTTTGTTCCATCCACGCCGTTTAGCATACCGGGGTTGGAAGTGTCTTGATCGCCAGAGTAGGAAATTTGCCAATCTACGTTATACAATAAGCCACCAATTTCAAGAGCCTTTTCAATAAGCCCCTCGGCTAGGCCTAGGAAAGATTCGAATTTGTATTTGTCACCCCGCTCGTAAGAGATTTTAACAAGATGATTGAGGGCAAAAGTTTGTTCGTCGGGGATGCCGGATCGGAGGGCTTGAAGACATCGCGTGTAGATATTTGGGCCTTCACATCCGCCTAATTCGGTCAGCAGCTCTTAAGACTTGTCAAAGGCGATATTGTGGACTTACTAGGAGGCAGGACTGGCCGCACTAAAGCTTGTGCCTTTCCAAAGCCAGGAGCCTGAGCTTTTAGTAAACGTTGCCGCTTCGCAAACTCCACTGGGTTGTTACCCGGTGTGTTAACGGGGCGAAGAGGGACCGAAGTGGGCGGACGTGGCTCGAAAGCGTCGCCGAGGCGGGAGGCTGTTTCGGGGTTCCCTGGGGTGAAAGAGCTCGAGGCACCTCGCAAAGCCGCTTGTTGAGCCTGAATGACATGCAAGGGATTATTGGGGTTGTGAGGCTGTGGAAGATGGTGATGATTTTGTTGCGCCTGATTTGGATGGTAGTTATTCTGTGGTACGTTCGCAGCATTCGAAGCATTCGAGGAATTCTGAGCATTATGATGTGAATTAACGTTCCGCTGTCGGCTTGGGGCGGTGTCTGGCTGGAATGGGATGCGTTGGGGAGGGGCCTCTCGGAGACGCCCAGAGGCTCTACCGGCAGATGTAGGTGTGTTTTCAACCGAGCGCTCGTCCCTCGAGGGTGTTTCTTCGCCATTACGCCTCGCGGAGAGCTTGAAGTTCTCAACTGTGCGCGTAAGAACCGGACCGTGCTTACTCGCGCAAGACTGCTGCTCGAGAATCTCTTTCGGAGGCGGCTCGCGGCCGTACTGGTCTTGAATCCAGTACGCAGCAAGGTATCGGTAAAAGTCTTGCTTCAGCTGGAACGACAATTGGCCCATGCCTTTATTATCGGCATAATACATGCCTAATTCACCAGCAAGAGCTCCCCACGCCTTCTGCACCTTATTCATCTCGTCATATCCTCCTTTGTCAATGACTGCTCGGTATAGTCTGAGCAAGTCCACCTTGACCTGGCCGTGCATAGTATGGAGCCGGGGCTCGGGCTCGAAAGCAGTAGCACGCTTCTCATGGAAGGCAGTCAGCTTTTGGATGAACTCCTCATATTCTGGCGTTCGGTCGATTTCATGTAGATCACCCTCCTTGCCCCCCGGCGCACGAACCGGAGTCATCTTGACTATACAATTTGCGCGCGATGAGGGGTTGGAAGATGCCGGGAACTTGTTGGACGTGGACAGCGACTGGCGCGATGGATAGCAAAGGCCAATGCACGGAGGCAGGCGCAGAGACCGTTCGGCACCTCGAGCGCGCGCGGGGGAGAGCACAAGAGATTCGACTGGAATGCAAGCGGGTTCTATGCACTGAAGGAGAGGGAAGAGTGGCGGGCTTGGTTGTGCTGTTAGTACGTGTTGCTTGCGCCGGCGAATTGATGGAGAGTAGCAGGTAATTGAAAAGCGTCAAACGGCAAGATTTGGTTTTAGAGCAAGCAGTCTGGCAGCATTCTGCACTGCTTGGGATGGAGACTGCTTGATGGAATAGTGTGATAATAAAAGTTGCAAAGACGTTGTGTCGTGGGTTGGGGACTGACGCGATGCGATTCCATGCGATTTCGTCGCCAATAATAAGTCCAGGCGTCGATCAAGAAGGGATTGGACTGGGGCCGAGGAGAGGTAGGTACGTGCGCATGGACCACCTGGAATTCGAACACGTCTGCTGACAAGGGTGTCCACCGGGCCGCTGACAGCTGTTCCCTCGGCCCCTCCCGACCTATAAGAAGGAGTTGGCACACACACACAGGTACCGGTACACGCACGCCGGTACCACTTCAACTTCCTCTACAAGTCCAATGATAAGCCGCGATTACCGTCATGTCATGGCTCATTGTGTTTGCCATATTATGGGGCAGTCCCTTGCTCTGCCTAGGTAGTTTTCTTCGGTTTCATACTCCCCCTCATTTTTCCAGATCTCTTGGAAATGGAGGCTAGAGACTCGGGCAGAAGAAACCTGCGACCGATAATAAACGCAGCCCCGGAGCTTCCGTCTAACGCACCACCGCCATACGACCAGTACAACTACAACCCCTTGTATCGTCACGCTTCTACCTGTACCGATTTTCATGCGCCTACCGGTGTTGCCGCTGGTCTCGCCGCCGGTGTCGTCGATGATGTCGTCAATGAGTCCGCGACCCACCCCGATCCTTGGTTGCTATTGGATCAATTCCCGAATTCAAAACAAAATCAGGTCAAATAATCTTGGGTCTTTATAATGATCTTATCTACATCTCTATAATGATCAATCGACTGACGGGGACACGGAGAGGCGGCAAAGGAGGTTTCGCATCAACGGACGCGAGGCAAAATCATGGCTGAGACTTTGAGAGCAAGGTATACCTGTGGTCTCCTTACAGGAAGTCGTTTCCTTCATCTTTTTTCCTACGTACCCTGCGTATTACGGTGTATTAGAACGAACGCATTAATCCAGTGAATACATACATCATTCGACTTCAACTGTTATGTTAAATTTTATTGCCACATATATAAGGTAGCATTGAAGGTGCATTATTCTGTCGCGTACGGGTCACTGCCCATGTTTACCGTGAACCCACGGATGCCGAATCAGAGATGCAGGTACGGACGTACACTAATCAGCAAAACCCGTCATAGCGCCTTCCTTTCGATTTCGTGGTTGAGAGTAGTTGCCAGTGTGCTTTATAATTACGTTCTGAGTGGTAACAGAAGGCGCCGGCGGGAAGCAGGTCGTGAAGCAATCGTGATTAGGTATACTGACGGACTGGCCAGTGACCGTTTGAAGGGGAATTAGTGGAATCACCTCCTATATTAGAGGCATTACATGGCTGGCAGATTGCTAAGCGTACCTGCCCTGTGCACACTTCTGCAAGAGGGCTCCTTCCGGGACGAATGTGCTCTCGATCCACGAGATAGAGAGGAAGGCGCGATGTTGCGTTGCTTCGCAATGCACTCAACACAGGTTTCCTGCCAGGCTAGCCTTTTGCCCTCCTCTCTTCTTCAGTCCACCAGCACTCTTCTTCAGTCCACCAACACTCTTCCTCAGTCCACCAGCACTCTTCCTCAGTTCCACCAACACTCTTCCTCAGTCCACCAACACGCCACGAAGCAGCAATGCCAGCAGCAGCAGCAGCGGCAGCGGTGGCGGCGGCAGCAACAGCAGCGGTGGCAACAGCGACGGCAACCATGGGCAAAATGCTCACGACTATCATCACCGCTCTGGGAAAGTTTGCGAATGGACCTGTCCCGATTGCCATAGCAGTAACCATAGCGGTCTCAGCGATCGTGGCAATCATCGACCACCTTAGTGGACGCCGGACCATGTCGTCAATCATCCCCATCTCCGACATTGTAAAACTTATTATGGCAATCTTGGCGGTCGATCTCTTCTGCTTGGGGGTGATGGTTCTTTGCGCCCTCGTGGTACCCGCCACCGTCCTTGTCCTTGCAACGGCTGTTGTTGGCCTTCTGGGATTGGCGGTCATTGCCAGTTTGGGATTGATCCTTCACTTTGCTAGAAAGAAGTTACGCCTTGGAAAGGCCGTTGGCATGATGGGCGGATCCATTAGGCTTGGTGTTTCCGCACTCGCCGACTCTTACAAGGACTTTACCCAACGCTACAACGGGGAGGAGCGGGCAGAGCCGATTTAATCCCCAAATTCGGGTCCCTCACAGGTTTGAGATGCCAGAGCATGTTTTCATTGCTGTTAAGATAAGGACGTACCTATCTACCAAGAACTGGCCCCACGTGAATGCAATAAGGTAAGGGCAGGCCTCAGCCTCTTCCTCCATGGCCGGCAGCCGATCCCGTATCTCGCTAATATTATCAGGAGACATGTACACTGCACAAAATCAGAGTTCCATCTCCAAGTCCCAAGGCGACATCGCGCTTAACCTTCATCTCTACCTACTATTGCGCTTACGGCAACGCTCCAATCCATCAAGAGGACCGGGGACTCATCACAGGCCTGGAAACTCTGGACTATCTACTTTCTCAGCAAGACCCAACCAGTTACCGCCCACCCTGGCCTATGAGGTATCAAACTTGGCAGACAGAATCTGAGACAAGGATCAGAGTGTTGGACGTTGGTTGAATGTATAGACTTCATTGAAACAACGAGAACCAATGTACTTCGTACATTATGTGTACAGGTAGATATTGGGCGCCGTTGCTTCCTACATGCACTTTACACACATAGCTTCACCCCAAGAGTCCGAGACGAACACAAAATACAGATCAGACAGGTACCGGTTATGAATATCATGATTCACCCTCGCGTATGTGTAGAGTGCTTACATCATACAACGGACGTGAGACACAGTGGAAGAAGGATCCCGCAGATCTGCTTGATAATAGAGAAGGTGAGACTTCGGTGACTCTTGTGGTTGCCTGCCTCAAGACTGCCTCTTTCTATGATATATGTGTATATCCAACATCCCGTTTGTAGGTACTGGATGTATAGGCTTAAACGATTCAGGATCCCTTTAGGTGCTCGCGGGCAATGACATAAAGACAGCATTGCTCTACATTCTTTACTCTGCCTCTATCAAGAACAAGTCGGAATTCAAACCCTCACGATGGAGGCAGCATTCATACCCGGCAACGAGGCTAGGTCGCAGCCAATACTGCCCTCCCAGAGGAGCCCGTATTTTCATACCTTCCATACAGACCGCGCAGTATTGCAGGATCAAAGCTGGCTGCCGCCTCCGCCTCCGCCTCCTCATCTGCCCCCAAGCATCTCTCTCCAGCCTCACCTATCTCGGCCGCCACTAGCCATGGCATCACCCGGCAGCTCCATGTCACCCCTGGGACCGGTTCCTGGTCCGTATCAAGTTCACCAACAATCACATCCGTATTTTACACAAGGCCCCTCAGCAAGGGGGTATATTCCTCAACGGCCTAGGAGATACTTCGGGCATCAGATACTACAAGAGCCCATAATCCCGTTGCGGAAAGAGTTTGGTTCTTTGCAAGAACTCGAACCGACTCGCCCGTATTCGGTTCCATCCCACTTCACCCAGCCACCGCAAACCATAAGTGAACACAATGCTCTCATATTGCCTCCACGGCCGATAAGTGTTGCCCATACAAGCTCACAACACCCCAATGGAGGATTGATATCCGAGAAAGGAGAGCCGTTGAGGCCCTTGTCACCGGTCTGGGATACACTAAACGACTCCGACTCTGGGATTCCTCCAAGGAGATTACTTCCCTTTCCTACGAATCGACGAACCGGAGCTCGGGAGGCAACTTCAGAAAAATGTTCGGAGATTGGCAAAAAGAAGTCTCCTTCACCGAAAGTAGCATCAGCAGATGCGCGAAATGAGAGCCAACAGGTCCAACAAACTGTCAAAAAGGCTACTTCGTCCCGCAAAACAACAGAAAGGAAGAAAGCACAAGCCGCCCAACCGCAAATCGCAAGTAAGCCAGTAAGCCCCAAGAGGAAACAGCCGTCTAAACAGTCGGATAGTAATTCAACCCGCAACATTGAAGTTTCCAAAAGATCAACGAAGATCGGGTTGCTTGGTGGACTTGCTGATCGCCGAACAAACGTTTCTTCGACGGAAGGGGCTAACGCACCGCCATCGGAGGTGAATGAGAACGTATCTGAAGAGTCACACCCTGGCCCCAAATCCCAGGAGACTGAAGTGCAAGCAGCTCAACCAAAAGCTCCGAGCAAACCAGGAAATTCCAAGAGGAAATCGACGTCAAAACGTCCGGACAGTAATTCAACTCACAACACTGAAACTCCAAAACGACCTATCAAGATCAGATTGGTTAGTCGGTTATCTGATCGCTACAAAACTTCTTGTTCAAGCGAGGGACAGAAACCCTCGCCCTCGATGGCTGATGAGAACCCACCTCAAGACCCGCACCCTACCCAGGATGTCTTACCTGAGAAGAAGAGTAGTAGCGGAAGCCCTCATCTTGACGCGGATGCCATAGGTATCAGTGAACAGACACTAAATGATGCGACTACGGCACGCGACAAGTCGTGTAGTGTTAATTCTGATACTGCCAAAACACATACCGCGACGCAAAGGTCGATGTCTCAGGCCACGACTGTGTCGACAATAAGCACCAACTCGTCAGTCACCACGGCGAGGCTTCCAGCATCAAATGATGAACCAGGGTCGGGACCGATGTTCGATGAGACTATGATACTCGAGCAGGACATGAGCAGCATTATCAAGACCCGCCTCCAAGAAGGAAAAGCTGATATGATAGAGACGATGTTCGGTGAGATGCTCATTAAAATGGCAGTGAAAGACGAGCATATCTTCAAGGGGGTGGCGGATATGTTGGAATCGTCGAAGGCGAATGTATTTGCCGTGTAGCTATGATCGCATGTTCTGTCTTTTTGCTAGAGTACAGCTATACCTATGCCTCCAGACATCACATTGAACTGGCTGAACTGTTATGTTATACCTCAACATCTTATAAGCCGAGGGAGGAGCCTATCAGAAAACACAATACCAAATAACATTTACCACAATATATGATATCAGTGATTATACAGGAGAATACAACCGTTTTATATTCAATCTTGTCCCGATCCAGGGGAAATATTAATACAAATACATACAAACATTCATTCGCATCACCAATCCCTCTATGAAAACGCTAGGTGACGGGATAAATACCCCATATGCATCGCATCCCCCCAAGCCCCAAACTCCGCATAAAACCGAGAAATCCTCACATAAACTCCTCCTCCTCCGTCTCATCGGCATCAACAGCAGCAGTCTCGGTCTTAGTAATAGTGCCATAGGCAGAAAGGGAGAAGTTAAGGAGGTCGTTAACAAGCTCCTCGCTGCGGTTCTTGTTCTCCTCGAGTCTGCGCGCTAGCGCTGCTGCCTGGCTTCCCCCCGCCGTCGCGACGTCTGCTTCGAAATTGAATGTCTCCATTGTTACTCTGCCGGCGACGGGGACGCCGTTTTCGAACATTGCCGGGCTGGGCGGGATCACTACGGGCGGTACTGTGGCGCTGCGGACTTGGATCTTTACTTCACCCGGAACGCCGTCGATGCGCATGGATTGCGGCTGTCCGCCTGCTACGGGTCTGTTCTGGTTCGTGCTGATGATGTTCTGCAGGAAGGCGGCTGCGTCGGGGGACCCGTCCATGAGCCACTTAAGACATAGCTCAGTGCGCTCCCGGCAGAAGCGGTTGTTATCGTCGTACAAGCAGCAGTTGAGCAAGGCCACGATGCCGTTGTGCTTCACGATCTGCAGCTGCACTGCCGGGTTGCCGGGCGAGCTTTGGCCTGGGGGTGGTTGTAATAGCGCCGCCAATATGGCGAGGACTTGGCCTTTGATCCCGGCCCAGGGGAACTCGTGAGGAGGGTCTGATAGCGGCGGGGGTGGGGGTGGAGGCGGAGGTTGAGGATTGCTGTATGATAATGGTTGTGTCGGGGGTACGGAAGCTGAACTCGTTGTAGCCATTTCGCTCCGGCGGGTGACGGGCAATGGCGCTCGCTCGACTGCAAGGTCGAGACCCTCGAGCAACTTGAGGAGGTCGTATACGGCGTCATAATCGATGAGATGTTGGCGCAGGGGGTATATGTCGGCGATAGTATAAAGGAAGTCGAGGAATTGTACAAGTCCGTCCTTTGCTCGCTCAAGGTCCCAGTTATCCACAGGAAAGTCGGCCGGGTCGATGGCCTCCGCGCGGACTTCACCCTGGATTCGCATTAAGGCTATACATTCCGGTGCGATACGGTTGCGGAATATGGTGTAAAAGTAATGCAGCATACGACTTAATCGAAAGTCAGGATTTGCGAGACGGCTTTCAGGGTCCCCTTCGGGATCAGGGTCCGGGTTGTAGTCTTTGGAAGGAAGGAGTGCGGTACGCGCGAGATAGGTGATCAGGCGTAACAGGACGGTCTGTGCAGGTGACATTATATCCTTGGGACTTCTGACGGCCTCCCATGCGTGATGTATGAGGCTGCTCTCATGAAGAGCCTGTACAATCTGACTGCTGATTTGAAAAATAAGAGATTGCTCGTCTTTCTCCCAGACTGCAATGAACACAAGCATCTCTCTAAGGAGATTTCTGCCGCACTCTGTGGCAAGCATTATACGGCAGCGGGCATGTTGTAGGCTTTCGCCGTGTCGGGTCGGCCCTGAACCGGCCGATTCGAGGATGCAGGACTTTATAATCATGTGCAAGGCCTCTATTTGTTTCGGGTCTAGGATATTGGGAACCTCAGTTAGAAGACCTGTCATAGGCCCTTCGCCGTAGGAATCATCGTCGTCAGCTTCTTCCTCGTACTCGTCATACTCGGGAGCATAATGTGGTGTTTCCTGCGGTGGCTGGGCTGGCCATTCCGGAGCGGTCGCATCCTCTATGGGTTGCTCGACGTTTTCAACCGCGTCATCTGGCGACTCCGGGGGCGCATAACGGGACATAAGGGTCTCTTCGCATTGTCTAATTCGCTCGTTGAGAAAAGCAGTTGGGAACTGAGGGTTGTCCATATTTGTTGTATTCGGCAGGCGAGCCTGGGCCCACCACATATCAAGCTCGTGCGACACGCGGCCATATTGCCAGTCTTGGGAGAACTTTTCTTTTGCATCTGGGTTCCAGGTTGATGGGGTGTCGTCCGTTTCATCGGGATTTGAATAGATGAAGGCAAGCGTGTTTTGATGTGGGAACCACAGATCAGGCTTGCTTGGGTCCTTTGCCTCAAAATATTCCTGGCAAATGGCCGCTGCAGGCCTACACATGACTGTGTTTCTCTTTATCCAGTTTCGTACCTCTTCCTGGAGATACAGACATCGGGGGGATGCGGTCGCTCCAACTATGTCGTATCGATCATCATGCTCTGGATTCAATTCAACATCGGGAGACTCAATGAAGACCCTATACCAGAATGTCATCTTATTCCGTTCGTTCTTAGCAATCCAATTATGTGCTTGCTGTAAAGATGTAACCAAGACCTTTTTATCTGTGAATCATTAGGTATATCGTATGGGATAGCTGGCATGGAACACCTACAGAGTTCGGCAACTTCATTCAGCTTCACCCTAGACGCATCGTCATCTGACATCTCGCCATCAATGCCTTTACTCAGAACGTTCACACACAGGCATATGGCCTCGATGACCTCGTGATCGAAATTGATGGTTGCTGATAGATTTTGCGGTATCTCGGGGTTAGTTGTGACAAGCAGATTGCGTGCTATATGCATTAACTTGTTAAGCATCTGCAACGCCTCCTTGAGCGGCGTGTAGTTCTTGATGATGAGAGCGGTGACCTCGGGGGTGGTGATGTCCATGAACCTCGTGGCGACAAATGGCTCGGATCGAACACCTAGAGATTTCTCATTGAGATCACATATTGCCGCGGATATAGATCTCCGTAGCCATATCCAAATGCGGAGATTCTTGGAGAGAACTTCTCTGCGTAGGGATCTTATGTTAGCAAGATTGCTTCAACATTCGCATGGTCTATCGACCTTTACCTGACGTCTTTATACGTATGTGTCTTCTCGAGTGTTTTGGCTATTATGCTCATGATCTTAGTCATGGACTGAGGGCCTATGACGGGAGACTGCTGGTAGTGGCCTTCGAGGGAGATCAGTGCTGCGGCAAAGGCTCGCTCCTCGATCGAATCCTGCTTCCACATATGGGGCGGATCGGTATCCAGCCTCGCAGGAGACGCCATGGTGAACACAGCCAAGCTGGAATCGCGAACTGGGAAGCGTCAAGTCAGGAGAACCATAGGTAGACCGGACACGCGCAGGATCGTGGCGCCGGATGTTTGTCGAGGCAGCGGGCGCAAAGTGTGGTGCTCTCTCCAGCCCCACCAAGGCCCGTGCCCAGGTTTGCAATCTTCGGGATAGCGGGGCTCGATGACGGATGACGGATGACGCAGCGCGCACGAAGCAGCCACAGGCACAGACCAAACTGTGGCTGCAGCCGAGACGGCAGGAAAGGCGGGGTGGTCAAGCGATCGCAAAGATGAAGCTGAAGTTTGTTGATGTTTTTTACTGGTATAGTATTTCTTATGAGACGACCATTTAACCGTAGGTGTTTTATCTATATTTTAGTCACGGCCCCGGCTGTCCCACCCGATAACCGCTGATAGCTTCTGCTCAGCTAATATCTTCCCGCTACCTAATGATTGCATGTGTACCTCTAACTACACGGCCGGCCTGAGTAAGAGGTGCATTGTTGGACATATTACATAATTTTTGTACGTACTGGTACTTCGTGACTATGAATCGTTCGTTGACTGAGTCGCTGCCCTATCTAGATAGCCCGACGTCTTGCGCTAGTCAGGTAATTATCGCCCTCGAGTCTCAGCAACGGCAGCCCGTCTACGGAAGATGGCGTGCACGGCCCCGCAATGGAGGTCCAGAGACGCTCTTTATGAGGCCTGCGTCGACTTGCATCTGCTCGCCTTGTCTTCTCTTCTTGTTTTCCCAATTTCCCGTCGCATTACCTAAGACAACTCAATTCCCCCTTCTTCACATTCGCTTCTTCTTTTTAAGTTAAGTGGAGACCAGACCCTCGTTTTCGAGACCGACCCTGCCTTAGGTAATCCGCGAACCATGACCGACCTTCCGCAAACCTTTGACCGTGCGTGCCAACGGATATCCTTGTTTTTCTTTCTCGCCCGTATACATCAGGTACACATGGCTTGCTATATCTAGCAAGCTGACGATGGCCTTGCCTATGGTGCGTCGCTGACACTTTCTTCGCGCCGGCAGGACCCATCAAGATTGCCGTCATCGGCGGCACAGGTCTCTACAAGATCGACGGCTATGTACCTATCGCGCGAGTGAATCCCCTGACACCATGGGGCTACCCCTCGGCCCCCATCATGGTCCTCGAGCACGGCGGCGTCCCGATCGCTTTCCTGGCTAGACACGGCGAGCACCACCAATACGCCCCCCACGAGATCCCCGCGCGCGCAAACATCGCCGCCCTGCGCTCCCTAGGCGTGCGCTGCATCGTCAGCTTCTCCGCCGTCGGCTCGCTGCAGGAGGAGATCAAGCCCATGGACTTCGTCGTCCCGGACCAAGTCATCGACCGCACAAAGGGCATCCGCCCCTTCACCTTCTTCGAGGACGGGCTTGTCGGCCACGTTTCCTTCGCCGACCCGTACGACGACAAGATCGCCCAGGTTGTCCGTAACTGCGCCGCCCACATGCAAGGAGAGGGTGTGGTTCTACACCCCAAGGGCACGGCTATCTGCATGGGTACGCTGAACACAAACCTACATCCCCAGACGTCGATGTTCAACCATCCCGCGCAAGCGCGAGGGCCCAGCTAAGCAGGACTCACTAACAAGCTCCCAGAGGGCCCCCAATTCTCCACGCGCGCCGAATCCCACATGTACCGCAGCTGGGGCGGGTCCGTAATCAGCATGTCCCTCCTCCCCGAAGCAAAGCTAGCGCGCGAGGCCGAGATGGCCTTCCAGGTGATCTGCATGGCGACCGACTACGACTGCTGGCGCGAGGGCGAGGGCGACGTCGACGTGCCCATGGTGATGGCGCGCATGAGCAGCAACGCCGAGAACGCCCGGCGGCTGATCGGCGCCGTGCTCGACGAGCTCGCGCGCCCCGAGCACGCCGACCTTGTCTCGGCCAAGCACCTCGAGGGCGCATCTGTTGGCGCCGTCGCCTTCTGCACCAAGCCTGCTGGCCGCAACCCCGAGGCACTTAAGAAAGTGCAGTATCTTTTCCCTGGGTTCTTGGCGCAGTGAGTTGGGCTATTAGGGGTACTACTCCCTTGTATGGGATTCCGCGATGAGGAATTTCTTCTGAGTTTGGTATTGATGAAAATAGTCAAACGGTGAAAAAAGTTTAAACAACATTATAGAAAGACGGGAGGATTTCCGATATCATTTGGATGAGCGTTCCCTAGAGAGTGATATTGGGATTCCACCCAAAGAAACAAAAGAAAGAAAACACATGTTTGTAGGAAGTCATTCTATGCTACATGACAAGATGGAATCGCTAGATATACAGTCCGTCGAGAGGTATACAATCAGTGGATCACAAGCCGTGTCCTCTTGGTCATATGTCATAAGGAACGAATTGCCTAGATAGTCAAGATTCAACAAAGCAAACAAAATCAAGAACTTCCATTGCGCTATGTCTGTCTATTTACCCACGCTAATGCCATGCCATGCGAAACGCCAAATTACCCGGTTTCTCCAAATGACACGAAAAGACACCCCGTCACATCAACATATACAACGCTCTAACGCCTTTCTCCGCCGCGGCGATGTGCCACGGTCGGATATCCGTGTCCTTATCCACCATGCCGCGGGCCCTGGCAAGCGAACCCAGGCCCCGATAATGCGTGAGCATTTCCCGTAGAAGCGTCTCGTATGATCTCGGATTACCCTCGCTGTGCACGATGTTGACCTCCATGACCACGGGCGGGTCTTCTAGCCGCATTCCGCTGCGCTTCACGAGGTATCCGCTGACTAGGGCCGGGTTCGCATCCGATAGCGAGGTGGAAGCATGTAATCTATGCGATAGAATCGCACTCCATGTCTGGTCCGTGACGTCGGTCAGGGTAGCGTCGGCGTCTGAATCTGCCCCGTTGTCACCTGGTGTCTGCACGCTCGTGGGGGCATTGTCCCTAAAAGGGGTCTGGGCGTTACCGCTCTGCTCCGGGGAGAGCACGGCTCCCTGTGGTGTTGAACCGGGGGTCGAGTAGCAGACCGACGTTGCGCTGTTTGGGATTCTGACCGGTGGAGGCAGTAATTGTAGAGATGGATCCGTGTCAATTGTGACCAGTGTCAGGTTAATCGAGGATTTGGCGTCTGCTTGGGCTAGATTGGACCACAGCTCAATTTCATGAGAGTGCATTGTGCCGCATTTGGCGACGATGATGCGCCAGTGGACTTTGCAGGAAGAAATGAGATCCCGCGTGGTAGACCAGATTTCATGGATTACGTTTACCAGAGGGGTTGCAAGAGCCTTGCCCTTTCTCCCTAGGCAATACGATGTGGTCATCTGTTGGGTACCCCTGTTGTCCGTCCACGCCGCGGTGACCCATCTCTCGTCAATGCTCTGCGTATACCCGACGTGAAGACACATGTTCTCGTGCAATACAGAGGCCGACGGGGTAGGGTTTAGCTTGAAATCGATCATCCGAGGTGGCACTTGTTCAAGCACTACCGCGGGTGACGGCATAGCACCACCAAAAAGCGTGCACCTATCGTAGATTTCAAGTGCTAATTTCGAAATGTCCATTGGCGATGGCATAGGAATCGAACTAGAAGATGCGACAAGATTTTGAGGTATCAGCTGCAGTACCACTTCGTTAACGACGGGTAGTTTTTTGTTCGCTAATATTTTCTTATAGCCCTCAGATATTTCGTTGAAAGCGGCGCAGCATTCAACTATTGATCCCGGGATAGCTGGCGAGTAAACGAATAAGAGGACGAAGTTAACCTGCTCAACTGACGCAGTAGATAATGCTTTGCATATTTTCGAGGCACAGGTTTGGAGCGATGGCCCTAAAAACGACGCTGGTTTACCAAACGAAACAACATCCTTCTCGATGTCGAACGGAAACAGACCATCTTCCTCGCCCGAGGGTGACGGCAATCTACTGCATGAACCCAGCTTCAATGACTCGTAGGCGCTTCGCAACCTATCTGTGAAGACTGACATGCTGTCCGAGACACCTTCATGACCTGGGAAAACACAGACAACGTTGATATCTTTGGCACCATGCGTTGGACTAAGGCCCAAGCTCTCCCAAAATGGTATAGATGATGGCAGGAGAGACAATCTAGATTCGTAACGTCGCATCTCGAACCGCGGTGACGGAATTTGCAATAGATTGCTTGGTCTAACCTGGTCTGCACCCGGTTTGGGCTGTAGCCGAGTAGGTTGGAATAAAAGAGGAACGTCCTGAAGTTCGATGAAAGAGCGCAGTTGATGCCTAGCAGTAGGATAAAGATATGAAGGAACGCCCTGGTGGAGTTCCTTCATCGAATTACGTGCAACACTGAAGAGGTGTCGCCGTCGATCTAATTCCGTTTGCAGAGGTTCAGTTGGTGCATTCGATAGCATCGTGCTAGTCGTTATCTGATCCGTCAGAATTTGTGCAGCCATAATAAACTGTTCGTCTGGTAAAGAGTATTGAATCCAAGGGGGTTCGGGATCCGCGAAATACTTTGCCAATGGGACATCAATCTCGGACTTTGAGCTCCTTGATAGTTCGAATGGTAGTTGGAGGGGTGTGGGATCCATCGTGTCTAACTCCTTGAATGATGTAGCAAGCGAGTCGCCATCGTCATCGCCCCGACGGCGACGTAGACTTACCGATTTCACCGGCGAAAGAGGTTCGTCGCTCGTATAACTTGAATCATCTTGGTCGGAGACTGAGCTCATGTCATCGGCATCGGAATGAGGGGCGTCGGTGCGCTCTGGACTAGGACAGTTCGAGGTTGTGTTTGGCTTGCCTCTCGTATGTACAAAGAGCTCGCCATATGCCAGTGGCGACTCTTTGAGAATTCTTCGATTTTTGCCATGCCGACGAAGATAATCTGTGGTGGGTGGTGTATTGAGATTGGAAGGCTTGATTGCTTTCGACCGATCTATTGAAAAATCGAAGCGTCCGCTTCCTTCATATTTACTGTTCACCATTGAGAGACTCGGGCTGAAGTCTACTTTATCGAATATACTACCATGACTTGCGTAAATTAATGAATTCCGCTGCGTAGCTTTGTGATTGTTAATAGATGCCCGGATCCTTTTATAAACAGTGTCCGGATTGAATGGACTGGGTGGCCTTTTTCTGCTGGTGGCATTATTGGATTGGGTTGTGTCCAAGGCTGTTTGCCGGCGGGGTTCATCAATCAATGAGCTCCGAGCGTGCCGAAGCTCTGGCTTTGCGAAGGTCGGAGTAGGGTCAGAGGCCCGGATATGCGGGGGTTCTACTTTGACATGGCGGATCTGGTATGGGTTTAAATTCGGGTCATGGCTCGGAATCGGGTCCGTATTCGACACAACGGGCAAATCCATAGAACTCAGGTCCATATTGCCATCAGGTTGGTCGTCGAAGAAATTGAAGTCCGCCTCAGTAATGTCGTTCTCACCACCAAACATATCTGGGCCGAGTTCGCCAAACAAATTTTCCGATTCGAATGAGGGACCAATGCGTTCCCGTTTCACTTCTGCGCCAACCCAGTTTCCAACGAACGACTCTGCTGGAGCATGTAGCACAGTATCAATCTCTGCTGTAGTCACATTTGTGAGGTTATTGCCAGGACTGGATGGATTGCCATCCATTGACGGTGTAACTCCCACGACCCCCTGGACCCCGTCTGGCGGCGTTGGGTATATTCCGCCAAGTGAAGCTCCGTTCTGGCCAGCTCGGTGCAACGCAAGGGGAGATAAACTATTAAATGGCTGTGTTTGTCCCTCTGCGAGTGGAATATCTTGTAAAGCCGCAGCATCTCTCTCTTTCTTCTTTTGAGCTATCATCGCTCCCCGTTCAGCGGCACTAAAGAACCACGTCTTTGCCGTTGCAAGGGGGTCAAAACTTTGCTCTAGATATGACTTATGTATTTCATCTGTCTCGTTTAACGTTAAGTCGGATAGTGGCTTGCAGAAACAGAGGCTCGCAGGCCATAAGATACCCTGAGCGGATCCCATTGGAGTTCGCTTCCCATCTGTATTTTGCTCAGCTAATTTTCGCCGCAAACGCTGGAGGCCAACCCGTTTCTGAGCCGCTTTTGTAGGAAAGTAGATCGTTCGAGCCTGGAGCAATTTTGCACAGAGGTTCGTCCATGGACTGTCGTCTTTCTCAGATCTGAACCGGAGAAGCTGGGTATCTGGTGACTGACCAATACTGCCTTCCGCCGTGCGTGCGTCGGTCAACGCATGTGGCGGGCATGTCGCAAACATGCCTAGAGGGGCCACCAAGACAGTAACTCCAAATGGAGATAATTGGTTGGGGGCACAGTCGGACAGAGGGACAAGATGATCCGCGAATGAATGACTTAAACTAATTATTAGGCTTCCAGTCGTTGTGAGATATATTCGTAGTGAAGCAATAATTGGCGGTGACGGGCTGCATTCAGACTGGATGGTGGCAGGCAGGAGTAATGTCCGAGTGGTTAGGGCGACGGCATTTGTCCTGGCACAAAAGTTCGAGGAGACGGCGGAATACGACGCCTGGAGGAGGTACTCATGAACATCTCGGATAGACACGGCTGGACTCAGCCTCGAGTCGGCGGGACCAAAAGTCCTCCCATCAGGTTCCGGGACTGACGGCGAAAAGGATGGAGTCGTAGCGGACGCAGCGCTGCGAAAGGTTGCGTCGAAAGCAGAGGATGTGGTCGAGGCTGAACTGCTTGGAGTGTTGACTGCGTTAAGACCATGGTACCTGTGCTTGATCAGCGCAGCTGGTTCGAATGCGCCCTCATCGGTGAGACTTAATGCGAATCCAGCGCTCTCGATGCTCCTCTCGAATGGTGCATCCCCTGAATCCGCCGAAGACCTGCCCTTGATCATCAGACGAAAGCACCAGAGGCCTCTTCGGCTGGCGTCCCAAAACACGAGGTACCCATCCCTTCGAAGACCGGCCTCGATTTCGTTTACAGCGGAGCCGAGCGTGGATGACGAAGGAGCCGGCTCGTAGAAAGCGAAACGGACGGCGGAGATGTTATTCTGGAGGATGGCACACAGATGGTAAGTTCCCAGCACGTATCAATAAATGGAACGCGATCAAGAGAGACGTACAACTACTAGGGTGTTAGTCTCATAGTCGCCAGTGTCCATGTCGTCGTAGCTTGGCTGTGGAATCGGTGGATCAGCCGTCTGCGGCCTCGGGATGGCTCGACCAGTCGCGGTCAGCAGCGAAGAGCGCAGATTCTATTGGGGCTTCCGAAGGCGTTCCAGGGCTTTCGAGGTTGTACGTCGCCAACACGCGCTAGACTCCATGTCTATCGCTGGAGGGACAAGGCCGGGCAGTAGGGCAGCGGCAGAAGGTGGGTTTATAGCAGGTAGTCCGTATGCGTCGATCGACATGCAAGCCCAAGAACGCTTCGAGATGAACAGAAACAGGCTGTACCTTAAGCAGGCAGGTACTTTAGGTATGGACGTAGGTGGAGGCAGAAGTAGAGGCGTGCTGGGTTTACGCAGTGCATCGCAAAAATGGACAAGTTGAAGTTGACTAACCGCAGCTACGCAGTTAGGCTTAGCGTAATCGCTGCTTTTGCTGTTGCTTTTGCTCACTCCGAGTCGATTCACACCTTGCGCCCAGTCAGCTGACTGGGCGAGGAATTGGACTTATGCAACCATTAACAGTACACAACTTTATGTATCTAGGCTCTTATCTAGTGCAGGTAGTTTATGCAGAGGTAACAGGTGCAGTGGTCCAAGTTTTTTCTCAAGTTGGCAACTTCTGACTTCTGAGATGTCTCGAGTACAGCACCATGAAGGAAACGAGCCCCATTAACGATATCGAGAGATACACTACACGAATCGGTATGGTAGTTCTGGCAGCCATGGCGCCTTCGGTATACTATGTATGTCCAATCCGAGACACCTCTGTCAGGTTACGCTGGCTATCGAGGCCTACGAGAAGGCCTTACCTCTACCTGGCCCGCTAAGTACTCGGCGGACTCTCCGTCAATGACCGGCGATTAGGTAGCCCAATGTCTACCTATCCAGGTATTTATTACCTATTGAATAAGGTCCTACCAGACCTTGAGGTGCATAAACAGCTTCCCCTAGAGCATGTTGTAATTGCCGTGAATCATGACGGGAGCGAATTCGTGTTCCTAGCTTATGAGTGGTCCCAATACAACGATTCGAAGGGATACACCCACCCTACGCCAACGACGGCTCGTCGGTCCCCAGAACAGTGGGAGCAGCGACTTCCTAGGAGGGTTCTGTTCAGTCCATGTTTAGCTAGGTATGCTGTGTGCATTAGGTAGGTGGTCAAGATCCAGTAGCGGAATAGTGCACATAATGGCCTAGGTTCTCAAGTTCGCCCGCGACCCCGTGAAAGATCACGGAAGACAGCGCCATATGAAAACCCCTGCTCGAGTGTCGAATAGGCAGTTATGGATATAATTTAGGACTCGGGGGTTTCTGGAAAGCAACGTACCGGTA
The DNA here is from genome assembly GCA_028637635.1 of Xylariaceae sp. X802. Lineage (NCBI taxonomy): Eukaryota > Fungi > Ascomycota > Sordariomycetes > Xylariales > Xylariaceae > Xylariaceae sp. X802. The sequence continues at coordinate 830,796 of JAJFDH010000001.1, read as the reverse complement.
TGTCCCGTGTTGAGACACGAAATCGTCGTCCCGGTTACAGACAGCATCCTAATGGACATCGACAGCCCACAAAGCTTCGAGCATGGATCACAGGACGAATGAAGCAGTAATACCGGCACCCTTTTCGTGCGTTGCCGGTAAACTTGGCTAAAACTAGGCAATGCCCTCGTCTTTCTGCGCAGCACGCAAGACGTCTATCATCGACGAATATAAGCCCTCGTCCTTTTCCCTCCACCTCCCACGGTTTGGAAATACTACGTGCCTCAACCTGTCTACCCAAGGGATCAGCGGCTTGTAGTAATCAGTAAAACGCTCCGTCAAAGTCTCATGGAAGATGCGATCGTCGGAGATTAACCCGGTCTTGAATATCGGCAGATCCTCCATGGAAATAAAGTGCCACGTGTCGAACTCCGGCACAACCCTCCCTTGGCCTGGGCTTGGGCCATGGTAGTGGATGCATATCCAAATCAAAACCCAGAAAAAAGACTCTAGATCATGCATGAAAGAATGCTCCTCATCTAGAAGTGTCCCGATCGCCATAAACGGTCGTGTGCCAATCTTGCCTTTCGCGCCAGGGTCTGCTGTGCGCGACTCACGAGTGCTAAGATCAAGGTCGATTAGGAACCCAGACCAAGAGGGATTGTTGCTGTCCTCGTTTATCATCATATTGTTGACAGAGATGTCTCTGTGGAGCGCCCCAGCCTCGTTGCGTAAAGATTGGTGTCCTCGGATACAGTCTTCAAATCCTCGCAGAAGGGCGCCACGGGAGCTTGCCTTGTAGATCGGCACACCATAGTCACTCATCACGACACGCCGGCGTATACGGTTTGGAAGACTGCTGTTGCTGACTTCTGCTGGGGATTTTGAACAACGTCGTCGCTTGCTGGGCGGCAAGACACCAGTCTGGCTGCATGGCCTTTTTATACCAGCGGTGCTGTGGCTTTTTTGGCTGGTGTCAACACTACTTATGCTCGATGAAATCGATAAACACCCTGGCCGGTAGTCCGCCGTTGTGATATCCAGGCCTTTCCGCACACAGCCGAGAACATCATCATTTACTCCGAAAACCTGGACAGTTTCATGATGATAATACCGGGCTACATTAACAACACCCTTCTTAGTAGCCTCGCGCAATAGCTCGCCTTCCTCAATACGGTCTGTCCACTGCCAGGATTCCTTGACAACAACCGGTATCTTCGGATGGCCTTCGCGATAAGCCTTCCAACAGGTTGTAGCACGACCTGCAATGCAGCGTGGGCGTCTTATTACTTTGTCGATCAAGAGACGCTCTGTCTGGCCGTCCCGGTTTATCTCAATGTATTGCTGGCCGTCGACGGTGAGGATGGTAGGGTCGAAACCAAGCTCTTCTTCACTCATCCAGAGGAAGCCGAGAATTGTAGAAATAAATTGCACTGCATCGTTGTGGACGTCGAATTTCTCGGATGCAATTCCCCCAAGCCGGTCAAACTCCCATATCCTCATAAGTGAACCGCAAAGGGTGAAGCCGAATATGTAGCGTCGATTATCCTGGGCAGCAAGAACTTCCCTTGCGTATCTTCCCAAGTCAAGCCATGCTTTTGGAGCGCTATCGGCGGATGGGTTGCGCTTTAACTCCCCTGGCACGAGGATTTGCTTCCAATGACACCGACGACCCGTTCTCACGTCTGAATTGACGAGACAGACGTCTATCTTATGTTCAGCTGTACAGCCCTGGAGTTGCTTGGGTTGGACAAGACACCGTCTTTGAACAGTTGAAGTCGGTTTAGAGCTTCCTGAGCTCTCTGCGAGAGTCGCCAAGTTTTCGATTGTCTCAGCAAGCCATCGCAAGACACCCTCTTCATTTGCATCCTCTGGCCATCCAACCCATCTATTGTTACTGAGAAGCGGGCGGTTGCCTCCCATGCATTTCTTGTAGACTTCTTTGGATGCTGTTCCAAGGCCGGGCACATTCCCGAAGAATCTTTCACGGAAACCACGAACCCCTACATAGAGAGGGCCAAGTTCCCGCTTAAGGACCCTGTCCACATCCTGTCGATATTCGGAGGAGTTTGCAAAGTCACTTGTGCAGTGCAGCCATGGGCTTTCGATGGAAGAGGATATCGGTTGAAGCAGGGCTTGTTTGGTAACGACCTCGTAAGCCTCGTGCCAGATAAGGGCATCTTTGAAATCATTGGCGACGGCTGCTTCTAAGAGGGGAGCGATGAGGTCGTAGTCGAAATCATCGGAAAGGGCGGAGCAAAGAAGTGTCGATAGATCGCTGGCAAGGGGTTTGTCACAGCCCTCTGTAAGAAGCAATCGAGCGGCCTTCAAGCCCACTAGCGTTGAGAGGAGACAAATTGAGAGCTCCCGTAGATCTATGCCAGCGTCAGAGGAGCTCACTAGGTATTCATACACCGAGTTTGTTGTCCTCACCTTCTCGGTCGAGCTCATTGAGCGCGTCAGACGAGGAGGGGATGCCATTGCTTTCACAGGTTGAGCGAAAGAAGCCAAGGAAAGTATCAAGGCCGTGACCGATAGGATTATCTTGGATAATTTTGGACCGAACCTGGTCCATCATTGTGATACCGGGAAATCTCAATATCAGGCATACTCAACTTGCAGGGATCAGGCTAAAAGAAACGCGGCTCAGGATGGATTCTCATAGTATTTTCGCGATATGAAACATACAAGGTATGGCCTCAAGATTGAGTGGTCTTATGACTTATAGGCGAGATGCTGTTTGTTGTTGTTCGGGAACGATCAAGGACGACACGCGACGCGCCTGATCGGGCGAAGTTAGTGCATTTGCTGTTGCTCAGGCTTACAGACTGTAAATTGCACTGAATTAGAACCCCTGTTGATAAGTAACTGAAGAGTTACTTACCTACAGTCCTCGCGCAAACAGCTTCTTCCAGTTAACGACAACTTCTTCCTACTCGTTAGCTTTGGTTAACGAGGTTTATATATTCCGTATACATACTTCGTACATGTATGCAATTCTAAAGGTTATTAACAGCATTGGAAGCTACCTGGAAAAACACTGAGTTGCTTTTCTGCAAAATTGCCGCGGGGCCGTGCGCAGAATGCCCTGTCCCGACCGCTTGCCCCTCTGATTGTACCTTGCTCACGCTCAGTGACAGTGTGGCTATCCGCCGAGAAAACACTGCAAATGTCTCAGCAAATTCGTCTTAAGCCACTCTGCGCGTAAGGAGACACGATCTCGGCAAAGATCGTCTTCTATAACGTGCCGTATACATTTCCTCTATCTGTGAGGAACTCCGTATTCAAACGCATGTGCAAGAACATCACATCCCCTCAACATGTTGTCACTTCTCCGGCGCCTTTCCTGGCCTGGCAGGTCATGGAAACCACTCGCATTTACCTATGCCAACTTCGTGCGAATCCCGGTAGATCAGAGGATAGAAGAGGAGGTGCTCCCAGACTACCGTGCATCGCGGTATTACCCCGTCCGTATAGGTGAGGTCCTGAGGGATCGCTATCAGGTTGTGGGTAAGCTCGGGTTCGGAGCCAGCTCGACTGTATGGCTTGCGCGTGATCTGAGGTGAGGTTTATCCATCCTTCGAGTACCTACGCATTTACTGACCTAAGTGCTCATGCAGCGGCCGTCGTCATGTGGCTCTCAAGTTATTCGTCAACTCGGCCTCGATGGGTTCGCAGTTGGATAAGGAGCTTAACATGTACAAACGCATAAAGGAAAAAGGCTCGGCCAACCATCCTGGCCGCAGCGTTGTTAGGGAACTGCTCGACTCTTTCGACGTCGATGGGCCAGACGGACGGCATCGATGTCTCGTGCATCCTCCATTATGGGAGAGCGTGCTAACCTTTCTGCACCGAAACCCTGTGATGAGGCTCCCGGCACCTGTTCTTGCTGTTATCCTTCATCGCCTCTTCCTTGCGTTGGACTTTCTACATAGGTAATGCTCAATTATACACACAGGTATGTAAACGAGTGCTACCGAGACCCCCAGCTCTTTACCCCAGACCGATATTAAATGATAGGCGTGCATAGATATTAAGGCCGATAATATCATGTTTGGTATCCAAGATCATTCAGTGTTCACCGACTTCGAAGAGCAGGAGTTATGTGAGCCATGCCCACGGAAAGTGTTAGACGACAGAACAATATACACGTCACGGCAGCTAAATATACCAAAAAGTTTGGGGGCACCAGTTCTTTGCGATTTTGGCTCGGCCGTCTGTGGTGATGAGGAGCATCGAGAGGACGTGCAGCCTGACATCTACCGGGCGCCTGAGGTTGTTCTAAATGCGCCATGGACCTATAAAATAGACATATGGAATGTCGGTTGCATGGTAAGCGACTAATCTGGAGACGGCCATTGTCAATAACTACATGTTAGACTGGACCATGATAGCTAACTTGTACCTGTGTGTACTTCCGCTCTTAGGTCTGGGACCTCTTTGAAGGCGGTCATTTATTCACCGGCCAAGATCCAGAATTCCACACCTATCGAAGCCGAGCGCATCTGGCCGAAATGGTTGCGCTCCTGGGCCAACCTCCTCAGCAACTCCTTGGCCGGGGAAACCTGAGTTCCAAGTTCTTTTCGGATAAAGGTGGGTTCAACATCAATCGGTCTCAGAGTCGCAATATTTCTGCTAACAATTCTTTATTACTAGGGGAATTCTGTGGCGGGATCTCTCTGCCGACTTCGAAATCATTGGAAGAAATCGAGACAAACCTCGAGGGACAGGATAAGGAGAATTTCCTCCGCATGATGCGGATGATGCTACAGTGGGAGCCCAGTCTCCGTAGCTCTGCTAAGGAGCTGGCTGATAGTGAGTGGCTGCGAGCGCAGATGTAAAGTAACATGGTAGGCCGGTTCTACCAAAAGGAGACGTAAATTCAAACTCCACAACTGCGAGCCCACTGCCCTCGCTAGAGGGGTACGTCCACGGAAAAAAGAGGTTTGGCACAGTCAGCTCTCTGCCTAGGTAGTCCATCGTACCCTAGTGCGCTGTAGTAGTAGTTTCGTAAATGAGTTTCGCAAGGAGAATGAAATCCCCCGCGCTGTTCTACTGTAATTCCCCATTCGCCACCAGAGCCCCGGCCCCCTTGGGACTCCCTTGCTTGAGCCAGCTTGCCAGCAGTCTCAACATATGCCGCGATTGCGAAACGCCTTCCGCCATGGCTAACAAAGTTTCCAATTCCTTCCCTGCCTAGGGCCCCCTCCCGTTCCAGGCGAGAGCACTCCAGTATGTACAAAAGAAGCCTAGAAGGTTTGGCCCACTGTAGAAAATGTAGAAAATCTTACCTCCATTGTGCATGAAAAGCGGTCTCTTTGCCACGTCTTGAAGGGACCTCAGAGCTTGGTTTACCTTCTCATGGGTTTCAAGGTTCAAGTAGGCGCCCTCTGCCTATAGCCATTCTTGCCTTGCCTTGCTAGATGCTGGGATTCGTTACTTATAACTCGCTAGATCGAGGCTTCCATGCCGGCGTTAACTCTGAGTCGTCAGGCGCCAGCCGGTATGACCACGCAAACCTTATCATCTTCGCCCTTCTACAAAAGGAGCGGATGCCCAATGGAAACAAAAAAGACACGCTGTGCGAACTGAGACTAGCCCAAGTGAAAAGCTCAAGCAACGTGTAGAATCAGACAACGACATGATGGCACAGCTCAGCCCCTTCGAGAGGTCGTTTTATTATCATGGGGTGGGTGGGAAACTTCTCACGAGAACAAGCAAATTTGAATTTCCCGAGAGGCCCATCGAGGATTTGGGAAGCATCTGTTTCACTACTCTTGGAGGACATGAGATTGTGTCACTCTGGTCCGACGAGATTACCACATGCCTCCAGGAGGCCCTGGGGGAGCTAAATTGGAATCGATTTTATCCAATCCGCACCAAGGTCAGTTGGGCATACAATTCCGAAAACCTCAACGATCTTCGAAATGCAGTTGTTTTAATCGTCGAGGTACCTTGCGGCCGGGTAAGTGGGGATGAGGCCACAACAGCAGCATGGCGTTGCCGAGCGATTCTACGCAGATTCAATATACTCGATGTAGAGGTCGAGATGCGGGAAATAGATCGGCGACCATACGCCATGGATGATGATCTGAAGAAAAGCATCGACCAGCAAGACTGGGCCAGGCAGTTCCGCCCGTTCGGCGACGCAGTAGACGTGTCGTACGAGACCTTCTTGCCCGCGCTCACGCATATTGGGTATGAGATAACGCCTGAGTTTGAGACGCCTACACGATATGGCACCATGGGTCTACATGTTCGCTTATCCAATCGCCCATCAGAGGCATACGGCTTGACATGTCGCCACGTAGCCCACCGTCCCGTGTCTGAATTCGGGGAGAACAAGGAGGCGCTTTGGGCTGCCGATGAGGAGGAATACCGCCTAGAGAAAGATTCGTCTGAGAAGCACCGAATTCTCCAGATGTGTCCGGGCAACCTGGAGGACATGAAATTCCATGTCCACCGGGAGATAGACGAAGCTGAGAAAGAGCTGAGAGATTTGGACCTGGCCGAGACAAAGCATATAAGCGATGCCACGCAGTTTCCAGAACTATCGCAGGACGATTGTTATATGCAATCACTGCTAAGAAAGGGGACAAAAGTGCTCGGGGATGTTGAGGCCGCACTCTCGACAGATCAGCTCGAAGAGGCTGACGCCAGAGCTATCGGCCACATTGCTTTTATGCCGCCCTTCGAAGTGTCCAGGACCAGCGGCTTCATCAGGGACTGGGCTTTGATACGACTTGATAAGGCCAAGTTCAAACAAGGCGATGAAATCACGAATCAAATTTTCGTCAGCAGTCTGGACATTAACGATCTGCGGAAAGCAACCTTGAAGCTCGAGGCACTAAAGGATATGGAAACCTTCATTAAAGCAGAACGCGATAAACAAGGCATGATCCGGCTCCGTGGTAGTCTCTCGGCGGCTCCATCTCGCCACGGCAGCGACCGAAAGGCGATGGGCGTGGGAAAGCGCGGGGCCACGTCGAAATTAACATTTGGTGCAACGAATGAGATTAAGGCTGTCGTTCGGCGGCACTCCAAGGACGGGGGATTGGTGACTTGGGAGTGGATTGTCGTGAGCGCTGACGCCTCGACGCCATTCTCCAAGGCAGGAGACTCTGGCGCAGTAATGTTCAACTCGGAAGGACGAGTGATTGGGGTCATCTCGGCCGGTTGTCCGGACGGGGCGGCAGACCAGAGGCCCTTCGGGAAGTCCTCAGCCGAGCAATTGTCGACGGCAAGTCATCGAGATTACGCGGCAAATGTGGACCTAAGCTTTGTCACGCCAGTGGATGTTGTTGTGGCGGACATCAGACATGTTACGGGGAGTGAAGTAGAGATTATTTAGGTAGTGAGCACGAAGTATTTCAGGTACATAAGGTATTGTTGGTCGATTGAACACCGCGCCGGCGACGACACGGCGGATTTAACTATTAAGAAAACTTACACTACTTCGTAGGAGAGAACAAAAACAATTTGGTATTGGTCAACTTTTGCAGTCGGGTGTGATGCTTTCAAAGCCACATTTTTCAGCCTCAGCTCAGCGTGCGCCACGACCTTCGCAATCCATGGGACAGCTAACTCTTGCCCCATTTCCCGTCTGTTCCCATTCGCATCCTTCATCCCTGACTTTCTCTTTGTGAAATGTATGCCGGTAATTGGCCGTAAAAGAAAGGCTATTCTAATGTGATGCCTCTCCGATTATCTCTTGTTTGTTCTCACGGCTTGTGATGCCTCACAGAATCACCGTTGGGTTTTCCGATCGGGCCGCCAGCTTACCTCGGTCATGCTCTCATGGAGGCCGTGAGAGATGCAGTTTGTGGATCTTGGCTGAATGACTTCTTTGATTTTACAAGGAGTAGGAGTCCTCAGAGATCTTCACAAAAGCACTCTGCAATATACACGTTTCTCACTGCCCTTGCGGTGCTCGTTCTGTATCAGCCAGACCAGCCAAGACCGGCAAACTGCATCTCTCACGACCTCTATGAGACATGTTTTCGCCGATAGTAACTCCCTTGTCGCGAGGTTTGGCGTTGACATACTGTGAGGGCGTGCGACGCGGTCAGACAACAGATCAATAATTGAGGGATAATTCCCACAATACGGTTCGGATTGCCACCTCAGCTACTTCGTACGTCAAGCGCGGTAATATATTGAACACTGAGGAAGGCCTCATTTCGCCATGATATCCCTGACCTTTTCCAGCGGGAGCGCTTCAATTTTGTGGCCTCGGGTCCCCACCATAGTTTCCGCCATGCAAACAGCATTGTAAATCGCCTCTTCAGTGGCATCGGCTACTGCTTCAAAGAGGCCGTTGATTGACGAGTCGTCCACTACATCGGCGACGAACGGTGTTGGCTTCCATGGGTCTACCTGACGCCCTTCCGTCGTTTTCATTTGCACGGGGATACGGTTCCCCGTCGAGAAGGCGAGAAAGATATCGCCGCTGGGGTTGTGGCCATGGCCGCCCACCCTAGCGAGGCCGACAGTCGCTCGTTTAGCCAGCCGTTGGAGCTGAGTTGGATGTAGAGGTGCGTCCGTGGCTAAAATCACGATGATGCTTCCGTCTTTGCGTTCCTTTTCTCTTGCGATGCTTTCCTGCCTGAGTTTCTCCTCGGGGTCTAACTCGGCCAATTTCGCGGCTTCTTGGGCCAGGATCCTTCCGACGGGAACGCCAGATATGCGAAAATGGTGCTGCTTTCCGTAATTCGCTTGGACTAAAGCACCGACAGTGAAATTCTTGGGTTCTCCCTTTGTGTCAAATCCGGGGACGACTCGGCTGCTGCTGCCTGTGCCGCCCTTAAAGTAATCTGTGCCAAGGAAGATTAGCACATGGTCCCCAAGACTCGCTCAATCCCGAAAGCTTACGGCAAATCATTCCCGTGCCACCGCCGACGGAGCCCTCCCGAACTCGATCGCTTGATACATTCTCCAACCCTCTTACGACGTGCGCAGGCGTAACTGAGAACTGCGTAAGGTCATTCAGGTACCCGTCAAACGTCTCGGCGACTACCGGCAGGAGAAACCAGTTCACCTCGCCTTTGCCCACTTTCTGAGACTTGATGGCATATTCGTAAATGCCTTGGTACGCGGCTCCTACGGAGAAAGAGTTGGTGATGACAATTGGCGAATGCAGCAGTCCAGTCTCGTTAATCCAATGGCTGCCGGTCATTTCCCCCGAACCGTTGAAGCTGAAAATGCCCGCGTAACACGCATTGTGAAACCAGTCCTCGCGCGGCAGGATGCTGGTGACGCCTGTGTTCACGTTGCCGTTGTCAGCCAGAATCTCCTGCGTGTTAACCAAAACCCCGGCCACATCGGTTATGGAATTGAGCGGACCGGGCAACCAGTCTCCAAGATGGAGATTGGGCAGAAGCTCTCGGATTCGCATACGAGGCAACTTGCCAGTCGAGGAATCCGAGGTAGCCATTTTGGATTCACAAAATCAGACTTCACCCAAGTAATATGTTCGTCCACAACTATACGGAAAGGCTGCTAGCATTGCATAATAAGCACGGGTTGAGCTGTGCGGCCTTGTCTTTATAACACATCGGTTCTCGCCCGCAACCAAGGATGCAGTCCCGCTAAGTCTGTGCCGCTATTAGGCCGGACGGGTATAGGAGCACCGCGAGCAGTATTAGGTGAGACAGAATACAACGGTAATGAGTCACGCCGGAGTTGCGTTTCTGGGCACCAAAGTAGAACATGTCTCGGTGAGATTTGGAATGGGTATTTGAGAACGACAGCCTTGCCTTAAGGCCTTCCTTGGACGCTTGCACTCTCTCACCTGGCGTAAGCTCTAGCAGATGTCGAACATAGAGTCAGACAGCTAAGCCGCCAACAAACCGGTCTCGACATCTCGCGATCTCTACCTCGCTTATGATACATGTGATCAGTGCGGGGAAATTCCCATACCATCCTGGATTACTGGGCCAATGATAACCTCGTTCCCAGGATTATTCCCCCATAAGCTTCAGGGAGGTAGATAGCGCCCCCACGGAAGCTGCCCCAGATCATGATCGGCATTACTGTGAGACGTTATGCCATGGTCATCTGGGGCTAGGTGTATCCGCACGTGGACTTCGGCATAATAACGCCCATCATATTCCACGCTGTCACGATGGCAGCCACAACTCTCGCAGCCATTTTAACTCGGGACGCTCTCGAATCCCGACCGTCGCGGGGCAGCTGCCGGGGATTTGAAGTTGATATCAGGGGTTTACGAATGTGAATTCCAGGAGGTCCATTGGATCTGTAAAGGAGACTCTCTGGAAGATATTTGCACGTCTTGGTGGCTAACCTAATGGGCTCAAGGAATCTGTCTTCGACAGACATTTGTGCCATATCCATCTAGAGTACAGTAGTAAGCTTCACCAGTTGCAGGATAACCGCCCACTTGTTTACACAATTAACCATGCCCAGAAATCATCCGGCCTGAGACTCCCAAAGACGAACGATATGCATTCGTAAACGTGCGATCGTAGCCAGTCTTTTCCAAGTCCAAGCTTCTTCATCAAGTGAAAGCCAACACAAGGACTCTATTTAGAGGGCAAGTAACTCCCTAACAAGAAATCCCCAAACCTCCACATCTCTAAGCGTCTTTCCAAGCACAATCATGCGCAACCTACCCGTCGCCCTCTCTTCCCTAGTAAGCTGCCCCTCAACGCCTTCCATCCACCCATCCATCTCCTCGCTCCATCCCTCGCAAAATACCGTCTTCTAGAGCGGCGACCTCAGACAAGCCGTTCAGCGTCCAATTCAGCACCTCTTCAAATGACTGCAGATTCTCCCCCCGCCGTCCATCATGACGGCAGCCAAATGCAAGCTCAACATCCTTCCTTGCGTCCCGAACAGCCGCAAAAGCACGACCATGATAGAATACTGCCAGCGCGCTTCCACGTCAGAATGGTAGCGTGTCCGCCAGTCTTCAAAACCCGAACATCCGCAGTGCCCGCCGTTGCATGAAACTCCCGAGCCCTATCACCGCGGCGTCGGGAAACCGCGATAGATCACTACGTAAAACTCCAGCTTGCTTTCGCGCGATACCGCTCGATGACCTCTACGTCGATCCCGGGACGGGGTATTTGAGAGGCCAGCACGGTGAAAAGAGCAATTTTGCTGTGATCGCGGGCGGAGTCTAGGATTCAGGTTGGGTTGTATGTTGAGTGACAGTCATGACAGCGCACTCGTCTCGCCTGCGAGCTTCTCGCATGGTGCTGGAGAAGTAGGCGTTTTTTGTTTGCGTTCATGTCGTGTTATAACTTATGTTCCGCTGGCGGTTTGGAAGCATGTAGGTTATTAAATGAGTGAATGAATGCCGTAGATATTTCAGGATAGTAGCTTAAGTGAGGAATTCTCCTGTGATCGATTCCTCTATGTCGCGTTGACTTATTGGCGTGTTTCCGTGGCGCTGGAACTCTTGGGTTTATCTTCGGATAACCGCGATGTTTGGTCTTTCGGTATCCGGTCTCTCGGATCGTTGTGTTTTACATCTGCGGATATACCTACCTATCTAATCGTAGGGTATAATTCTTACTTTTTATGATAGGTTGGAAATAGTTGGGTATCCGGTCTGCAAAGGTCAAAAAGCAACTCGTTCACGATAGCAATTCCCCTCAAGAGCCATGACCCCTAACGAGTCCAGCAACAACCCCTCAAAGAAACGAAAACCGAAGTCGAGGTACAAGAGTTATTAGCTAAAAGCAGCAAGAAAGCCAAAAAGCCCAAGAATAAATCCACCATCAGATTCCCAGGCAAATGGTACGCACGCACAAAGGCAAACGAAGAGGCAAAGTCAGATTTACCCGTCATTCATTCCGCAAAGCTACGTAGTTTTCTTACAATTACGCATCGACGTCCTCAACAAGTATTACCGTAGACCCCCCGAAGAGAATTACCTCCAAGCCGGAATCGAAAACACATCTATCGCACACAACAGCGCAGAAGAATACCGGTAGTTAATACTTATTGTACCTCACAACCCAATCCCCCGCAAATGCGTTTTCTATTCTTTTTGAAAAACACCCGACGAGGAACCATACGGCAAAAGCATTACTCATCTCAGTGTTCCCATTTCTAGTTCTTTAAAATCTTCTCTCTTTTTATTTTTCTCCTTACTCTTTCTTTCTTGTTTTAGTTAGGAGAATGATGGTGTTTGCCAGAACGTACTCCTCCGCGATAATTCTTGTGGCGCAACACACCGTCTCTTTCACCTAATTACGCCCTGAAACGCCTTTGAAATGGTGTCTGGAGTCTGACCGGGAACATCTAGAGCCTCGGTCGGGGATGAATAGCCCATCTTCGGTGCATATATGCAGAGGAACACGTCGATGGTCTGAGGAATCGCGGAAATGCGTGTGGACAATATGCCACGCCGCCGTGGGGTGAATTATGGACATGTCGGGATGATAAGGCTGGTATGAATGAATCTTTCGAATGTGTCTACCCGTGACGGGAATCCCACCATCGGGGTCGAGATCCCAGCCTAATAAGCAGAGCCGTGACGACGAGAAGGAGAAAAAAGGGAAAAGCACAAACGCAAACAACGCCAAGATCTCTCTGTAGAAGACCCATGCATGATTCGAAGGCAAAGGAACTCTCAACCCCGTACACCATTAATAGGAATGATTCGATAATGGCATTCAAGTAAACAGATTGAATCCCGGTTTAAGCAGAGCTCTATTTCGTAGAATCCGACTTACGAGAACCGTTGGTGCGACCACGGCGTTGCTTAGCCGGTTGTTGTGGTGGTTCGGTCTCCTCAATAGGCGGCGTGGGTTGTGGATCTGCTTCGGAATCGACGGTAGCCGTGAATATATGTCGACTCTTGTATCCATCCTCCAAGGTGATGCTAATCTTCTGGTTGGGAGGAACCATGGGATGATCGAGCTCCCAACCCAAGCGGCGACACAGCTCAGCTACAACGACGTCACAGTCGCCCAGGAGGTCGATGTCGAAGTTGATGTGGCTGACGGGCGTGCGGGAGATGTAGATCTGGGGGATGTTCGCGGGTAGAAATGGGACAACCTCGGATACAGGCGCGACTTTGAGTGACGTGCCGATGACGATGACGAGGTCGACCAGGTTGCGGTCGTGCTTAACTAGACGCTTGGAGAACTCGTCGGGAAGAGGCTCGCCGAAGAAGGTTATGTCGGGCTTCATGACGCCCGCCTGGGGAACATCGTACGCGCCATCGACGTCATCGTCATTACCGTTGTCGAGGTCATCCAGGTTGCGGCGTGACCGCTTCGAGGCGCTGTTGCCCGATCTCTTGCGCTTGAGCGACCCGGTTCCTTTCGCCTTGAGACTCGCAATGCACTGGACGCACCGCGGGATCTTGCCGGCCCTGATATCGTCGAAGATGGTCGTTCCACGCACTCTGTGGCCGCAGCGCTGGCAGGTGGCGGTGGCGAATGAGCCGTGGCACTGCACGAGCTTCTCCGGCAAGATACCTGCATTGGCTTCGATATTATCGATGTTCTGCGAGTAGTTTGTGAGAAGCTTGCCGTGGTTCTGCAGCAACGCGATGAAGGCATGCGTCGGCGAGAACTTCTTGGTGGACGGGAGGATGTCCTTGGCCACGGTGTAGAAGATGGTAGGGTCCTCTCGAAACACGTCGATGTTGAAGACCTCCTGGGGATCGTTGATACCGAGTCCCAACTTCTCCAACTGCGAGTAGAGCCCGGTTTCCTTGGAGCGAAAGTCGGGGATGCCGAGGGAGGTGGAGATTCCCGCGCCTGTCAATACCACGATGTTGCGCGACTTCTTGAGCAGCATCACGGCATCATCGATGGAGTTGTAAGTCATGATTTTGGCTCTTTTGGTCAACTCTCGTGTCATGGCCAGCGTAAGCAGGCCCAAGTATGCCTCATCGGGCCGGCCCTCGAGGAAATCCGGGGCCCGGATGCCAAAGGCCGTAAGCAGCTTCTTAACTGTAATAGCGCCAGAATCCAAATGCAGGCGGCAGAACTGGTTAGGTCCTATCGAGCGCAGTTGTTGGCGGTACGTAACCGCCTGCTCCGGAGTGCAGGCATCAACTATAGTCGTGTTAGTATCAGACGTGTGAGAATGGAATTGATTGGGGGTTGGGAACAGTATCTAGATCTTACCGTCTGGGGGGAAGGTGTCATGGGTGAGATCATCGATGATGTCCTCGAAGATCGACTCGGTTTCCCACGAGTCTCCCAGGTCGTCAACCCGCTCCTGGAGTTCTGAGACGTCGGCGTACATGGGCTGGGGAAGAGGCAGGTGTCCAACCTGCTGGTCATCAACAACCTCGGTGACATGATGACCGCGCTGCACTGGCTCAAAAGGGAGCTGCTGTTGCTGGAGTCGATCCTGTGGTTGAGACTGAGGTTGTGGATGTGACTTTTTGGTGTACGCCTTGCGGGCGCGGCCGGTGTTTTGCTTTGCTTCCTTCATCGTGACTATTGCTGGCGAAGAGTCGGTGCGTCTACCTACAACAAAGACGCGGACCGCGTGAATGGTGGGCAGGGTAGGCGGGGGGGAGATAGTGTAATTGAAGTAGAGTGCACTGTCTGGAATGGGGGATGCGCGAAACTGCCGGGTAATGGTAGTAACGGTAGGTTAGGTAGCAGGCAGTTTGCGTAGGTGCCCTCGGTGATAGGGTTGCGTGGATGTTGATGACAGGTTGGATGATCAGCGGAAAGTGAGAAATTAAAAAAAGAGTGACGGGGACGTGCACGGCTTTTGAGAAGTGTTGGGTTAATTCCCAGAAGAACCACCGCAGCGAAGTGTGGCGAGATGGCAATGCCGGAGGAGAATCCAGGTAACCAGACTAGGCCGAGTCAAGCACGGTCGCGAAGACTTGGTTGTTGGGTGAAAATGGGAATTGCCTTGGATAGGTTGGGTTGCGTCGTGGCTGTTGTGGTTTCTCGACGCGTTTTCGAGTTCCAGTATTGTGGCCGGCTCTCAAGTCTTGAACAACCCACCGGCTAGAAAGTGGGGAGCGCCGGACTGCAAACCGGTCGATCAAAGAACTGGAAATGCTTCAGACACGTTGAGCGTTGGAAGGGGGAATAAAAATTGAAAAAAGAGGGGGGCGGAGATGAACAGGCGAAGAAAGGGAGGGAGAGACCAGAGAGACAAGAACAGAGTCTAGTCTGGGTAGTCAGGGTAGTTAGTCTAGGTGCAGTCCGTTGGCCCAAGTCGATGAATGTGAAGTTGGCAGAATGGAAATGGTAGGGAAGACAGGACCGGGGTTTGGGTGCTTCTCACGGCGATCCGACACGAGAGGGAACAATTGAACAATCGAAAGTCGGAAAGTCGAAAGTCGATAAACCGATAAGAAAAACGAAAAGGAAAGTCAAGAACGGAAAGGGAGGAAGAGTTGACGGGGGAGGGTTAGACTGACCAGTTCAAGAAAGAAGGAAGCAAATTGCTGATTGGGTCGGTCCAGCCCTACCTAACCAGCCCGCCTGCCTATGACGGTCCAACGATCCAACGATCCAACGATCCCAACGATCCAGGCACCGCCAACCATGCGCTTCCTCAACTTGTCGCTTGTCGGCGCAGGCAAGACAGACGAGTCTGTTTCGTCTCTCGCGATCGCCAACTCAAATTACTTGTACCTGTTTTTGTTGTTGTTACTGTTGATGTTGTCCACTTGTTATCGCTATTAGTGTTGATGTTAGGTAGAGGGCTTGGAGAGGTCGACCGTACGATTAACAGCAGGTTTACTAACCAGACTATCCATTGCCCATTGTCGATTATCCATCGTCGATTATCCATTCATTACCACATCCAGTCCCTATAAATGCTTACATCATGTAACGTGCACACTTACTTCGTAACTACATATATGGCATCCCGTGTACATATAACGAGGATTTGCCCGTGTAGGTTCCCCGATGCTGCCCCAGGATCAGATACAGTCTGTGTAAGTCAGGCCTCTCCCGACTGCACACAACCACCTTCGCTGAGCTCTACCTACACAGCCCGTGTGCTTGCCACTCGGGGATGCCGCCCACGATACGCCCCAACAGCATCTCCCTCGCCTCGAGACGTGGTTTCTGCCCGCCCCCTACGAGTTAGATAGCTTCTCTCCTTCTCCCCCCCAAAGTTGCAATTCATGCATGCAAGTGCGTGAGTCGTGTGTGCCGGTCAAACTCTAAACCATCAATCTCGCGCCCGCGCTTCTGGAGCTACATTCTGTCTGTCTAAGACTGTATCTACACTACCTACAGTACAACACAATACCTACCTACTTCTCCGCCGGTCTTCAGCACTTCGCGGTACATACCTATCTCGCAAGAAGAGACCCGATCCCTTCATCCGAGCAACAAATTCCTAACCTACCTTCCCTAGGATTACAACACAATTCTCGTGAATACCGGGACTCTAGAGCGGACAACACGAGTCTTTGACGTTGACTCTGATCCTGTCGCCGCCCTGCTTTGTAGCTGCCGAACAGATAAGAACCCCGCATACATTACCACCTTTGCCAATATGTACACACAGAGAGACTACCGGTACTTAATGCCTATCGGTCGGTGACTAGACTACGCTGTTGTTGGACAACTGGGTGCACAGGCGTACGATGGAAATCACCAAGCCACTGGCTCACTCCAACCCTTTCTGCAAATCGGGGTCGAGTGGTGCCAACCGAGCACATAATCGAGCCTGATACCCGTCGCCCTCCCAATGCAATAGAGCCTTCAACAAACTGGGGGAAACAAAGCAAAACCTGTCTTATTACGAGAGTAGCAACTGCTTCCTCTTATGCCATTTGATCTATCCGTTAAACGTGCAGGATGTAATTAGTAATTAACGCCGTCAGTCAATAATACCCCGTGCCCGTCCTCGGAGTGCCGGGGCACATATACCGAGTCATCAACAAGCGATCGATAGCAAAGCAGTTCCCCTGACCTGCCTAGAAAGGATCAACTGCTCCTTCTGTTTAGCTCTAGTTTGCCAACTCGTGAGATGCTGCCGACATGCTGACGTACACACTGGCCTTCGCGAAGTAAGCCAACAGGACTAGTTGGTCAACCTAACAATGCCTGTGCTTATGAGACGCGGCTTATGCACGGACGGACATTCCATGAGATGTGGACACATCGTCTTTTTTCTCCTTCATCAATTCTATTATTGATAACACTTAATTCGCTATCTGTTTCTCCCGCCAGAGACTCTTGCTCTGTTCAGCGGGTACAGGCAAGGAGACAAAGAGAAGTAGGTACAAGATGTCGAGTCACCTCGGTAGATCCGCGTTGGGAGACATGCACCCTGACAACATCTCTAAGAGTCGTTGCTGTTGTCGTCGTCAACCAGAGGGCTGTCCGGCCGCGGTCTTTCGAGGCAGCCTGAAACCAATGGATCACATCCGGTACAAACGAAAGCCAGGTGTAGAGGCTCCACGGGAAGAATCATCCTCCTCAAAGAGAGCGGCGCGTTTCTTCATCTAATATGTCTTCTGATTGACTATCCTCCGGAGCCCTGAAGGTGCCTGTGCTAAGGTTGCTGGTACATGGCCATTATCAAGCTGCCCTGATGTCAAGCTACCCCAATACATACCGATAGCTGATAATGGGGTTTGGCGTATATAAGTTCTTTGGTCCAACGCAGGGCAATTCTGTATTGCGAGGGGAAAACCGCAGCTAGCAATCCCATGCCGGAACGGGATAAAGGTAAGATTTGCAACCTCCTGGTACCAGTGTGTCGGGGTTACTTTCAAATGAAACAAAAACGAGTATTCACACCGCCTAGGATAGAGATTTCGGCTTTTGCGGTGGTGGTTGAGGGACAGACAACCGGGGTACATCTGCAGCCACAGGCACTTCGGATTCATCAATCTCTGCCGGCTCTTCTGTCAAAACAGGTGTCATTTCAGTGCCATTGCCTTCCCGATTTGAGAGGGGAGAAGGCGGAGGGCGACTGGGCTGTGAAAAGTCGCGATCGCCGCTTTTTTCAATTGGCGACCAACCGGCAGCTACACTTCCAGCAATAATGCCGGCCATCACCGTTGGCGCACCTAGCGCAGAATTAGAGCGAGATCTTATAGACCTAGACCGTCTGCGGGAATCGGATGTGGGAGCCAGCGATGGAGTTCTCAAACTGTTCTCTCGAGTCAGATTGTGTGGCGCGTGCGTCGAGTTGGAGCGGGAATGGGACGGGCTCCTCGCTCTCGATATTATAGCTTCACGGGTTTGCTTCACGGCAAATTTCAGGTTATTGAGACGGCCGCCCTTGAGTTTCCTGAGGAATGCGAGCTCATCCCGAACATCGGCCAACACATCGGGATAATCGTTGAATCGCTCCTCATCGGAAACCATGAGCCCGGGCGGAGCAGGCTTTGGTTTGAATACTTTGGGAATACACTTGCTAATCAGTTCGTCGGGAATGAGGCGGATAGCCATACCGATGGGGATCGAGAGAAAACCTAGTACGATTGCAGTTGCCCACTGTGGTCCTGTCTGGGGCGGGTCTAAGGACGAGATGTTGAATGGCGTACTGCCGACGAAGATGATGAGAATTTGCAAAGCAATCACGATAATATTGATCCCCAGGAAGAAGAAATTCTTGGTGATGCCTTCCAATATGTTGAATCCATTGTCCAGACGCCGATTGCTTGAATCATGTTAGTCGATAGCCTCAAATGTTTTGCTGGCGTAAAAGTCCACTTACTTCCACTGATTAAAAATCTGCATCCACACAAACGTATTAAATACTAGACTGTCTCGTCTCGTCGCGAAAACCTGGCTGAGGTCCTCTCGCTCTGCGATGCCGATGGAATATGCGCCATAATAAAGCGCGAATGTGACTGCGAGTTGATAGATGGCTTGTCCGATAATCATCTTCCACATGGTGATCGAAACGATACCCGCGTTCCTTGGTTCCGGCTTGCGATTTATCATGCTGTCCTGCGGCGGATCTGTTGCAAGAGCGAGAGCTGCAAGCGTATCCATGATGAGATTAACCCAGAGAAGTTGCACAGCCGTCAGCACGGAGCCTTCATCCGCACTAGAAACAGCAGTGACAAAGGTGAGTCCTACCGCCGTTATGTTGACCGTCAATTGGAACTGAAGAAATCGCTTTACGGCATCATTAACGGCGCGACCCCATTTCAACGCTTTCACAATGCTGGTAAAGTTGTCATCCATAAGGATGATAGCAGAGGCTTCCTTTGCCACTTCAGTGCCGGCAATGCCCATGGAAAACCCGACATCAGCGAGTCTGAGTGCAGGCGCATCGTTCGTGCCATCGCCCGTCACAGCAACAATTTCGCCCATATCCTTCAGGCGGCGAACAAGAATGCGCTTATCTTCCGGACTAGAACGTGCTAAAACCCGAAGGTTGGGGATGATTTCGGTTTGCTCAGTTTTGCTTAAGTTGCGAAACTCGGGTCCTTCCATAATCATTCCATCTGGTGGCAATATGCCGCATTCCGTAGCGATGGCCTGCGCTGTAAGCTTGTTGTCACCGGTCACCATGCGAACAATAACACCAGCCTTTTGGCAAACTTTCACTGCCTCGGGAACACCGGGTCGAAGCGGGTCTTGAATGCCTACCATGCCAATGAAGGTCATTCTGTGCAAGATATCTTCAAAAGCAACCTGATTTCCGTCACCTCCGATACGTTTTGCGTTCCGAGGTGGCCATGTTTCGAAATCACGGTAGACAAGCGCAATTGTTCGTAAGGACCTCGAAGCGTAGCTTCTAATAAGGCTATTGATCGTTTCGGTATTTCCGGCTGTTAGAGAAGATTTTGATAGATCCTTTGTAGGATCTGAAAGAATTTCCGAACATTTGGCCAGAAGAATTTCGGAAGCCCCCTTTACATACAGGCGAGCTGTTCCATCACCAAGCCGTACCACTACGCCCATGCATTTTCGTCCAGAATCGAAGGGGATCATTTGCAAAATAGTAGCGTTTGCCCGTTCCTCGTTAACAGGCCCCATTCCTAGGTTATCCCTGGCGTAAAGTAGCAACGCGGTCTCGGTCTTCGATCCAATAAATGTCTTCTCGCCATCTGCCTCGCCTTCAAATGCCGTGGAATTCAAGGAGATAGACTTGAGGAGCAGTTCCTGGACCTTGCCGTTAAGAGATGCGGCGGACTCCTTCTCAGACAATTCTGCTTCACTGCTTTCGGAAGTACGGCTTCCGAATTGATGATTGATTCCAACTGTTCCTGCGACGACTTTCATTTTGTTCTGTGTCAGTGTCCCCGTTTTGTCGGAGCATATTGTCGTCGCATTTCCCATGACCTCACATGCTTTCAAGTGACGCACCAGATTATTATCTTTGAGCATGCGAGTGGTGGCAAAAGCCAATGCGAGCGTAACAGCTAGGGGGAGTCCTTCGGGTACAGCCACGACAATAATTGTAACCACAACAATGAAGATCTGGATAAATTGTTGCCCTTTTTCAGATGGAGTTGCGTCGCTCCCTGATAGGCGAACAAGGAACTCGATGAACAGCACAATAAACAGGATGAGGCCGGCGGCACCACCGAGTTTCGCGATGTATTCGGCTACTATGTTAAGCTTCGATTGCAGAGGCGTCATTTCGGGGTCCTCACTCAAAGACATCAAAGTCCTTCCGTAGCTGGAGTAGACACCAGTGGAAGTAACTAAGAAAGTCCCAACGCCTTCCATGACCCGACCGCCGGACTGGATGAATGGATCGAGCTTCTTCGTGTCGTCACCTCTCTCGATCGCATCATATACCTCGTCAGCCGGCTGTTTACGTATGACATCAGACTCCCCTGTTGCTTGGGATTCGTCACATTTAACACCATACCCCTGTATCAGAACACCATCAACGGGAATAAGGTCACCGGGCTCCAAACGGAGTACATCTCCAGTCATCAGGTCAAAAACCGAAACTTCAAGAGTTTTTCCAGAGCGGATGGCTTTCACAACTCGATCCTGTTTTTTCCGGTTTAATTTGGCGAATTGTCTTTCCTTCTGATAATCGTTCAATGATCCTACCAGAACAACGATGACGATGGCGACAATAATAGCCACACCCTCGATCCATTCAACGCCAGGGTTGTTGGCTGTGTGCTTCTGCCCAAACGTTTGATAGAGTCCGATTGCCAAGGACACGACGGCGGCAATAGAGAGCAGAATGAGGACTTTGTCATTGTACGTGATCCAAACCAATTGCAGAAAACTCTTGCCCTTCTTCTCGGGTAATCGATTGTCACTGAATACGCGTCTTCGGTCGGAAAACTCAGTATCACGGCGAACATGCCTGGTGCTCGTCGTTGTACGCGTCAATGGTGTGTCCGGACTAGCGACTCCTTCATTCAAAAGCTTGGAGGGTCCTCTGCTAGTTGCTTCTTCAAAGGATACCGCACCATCAAGGATTCTCTCGTCCTTACTCAAACCCGCTACACGATTGGTGCGCAGCCCTTTCTCTAATCCACGGAGACCACCCAACTTATAAAAAGCCGATAAACTCTTGGGGTCGAACATTTTTCCGAGTTGGCCGGGAGTAAATGCGAAGGGATTATCCTCAACCTTGAAGTCATCTGCCCGGCCTTGATCAGGCTCCAAGGCCTTTTTGTCTTGTGTTATATGTCCATTATCGCGTGTTGACCTGGAATTCGGTTTTTCTAAAACGGTCTCGCCCTGTGACGAGATCGATCGTGACCCATCTTCGCTATCAACAGAATTTTGACGCGACCGGTGGTTCGTTGGAACGGATAAAAAGGCCTGGCCTTTGTCATTTGCGCGTGACATAATGGGACTAGACACGTTATGTGGACTTGTTGGCCGACTTTCTTTGCTGTCAAATGAATGAGAACCGCGAACTTCATGGTAGGAAGATGAACTAGGCGCGTATGAGCCCAGGGGATAGGCTGATCTTTCGGATGGCGCCCAGCTTGCGGCAAGAGTGGTTGGACTTGTCGTATCTTCGGGCGGCCATACCGGTGGATGGGCGGGTTGATTTAAAGTCGGCTCGGCATCATTGGTTGTATTGATGGTGATTGTAGGACTATAGATCATATTAATACGCAAGGCCAGCTCTTGTGTAAGGGAACAGGCTAATATGTAGCATCCTCAAGGGCATTCATTCATCAGCATACTTACGCCCGAGTTCTGCGTGTGCCTTCAGCACCGTCGTCGTGTGGGGCGGACATAATACGCGGAATTCCATGTGGTATCCGCTAACGTAATATAACAAGCAATACAGAAGAAGTTATTTAGAAGGCACTCAATGAGAAGGCGAATCTTGCATCCTCTATCGTGGAGTAGTGGCTAGGAAACCCAGACGACCGTGGCGTATCAAAGCGAGTTGCTGCGGCCCAAAGCTCGACCCCGGTGGCAATCAGGCCACTCCTCTCTGTGCGTACAGGCGATGGATCGAACGTGCGTAACAACTTGCGTGGCGTTCCAGGTTTGGAGACTGGGCAGTTGTGAATCGACACAAGGTACAGAATACCTACTACCTGGCGTTTCTGGCTGGTAACGACAGGTCTATCGCGGTCTGCTTTGACGCGAGCAAGAAATACACCGATGGGGTATCGAAGCAAGTATGCAGTGCAAGGCAATGGCTGGTAGGTACGGTATTATGTTATGTATGCGTGGCAGAATAGGACTCCGTTACCAGAACCGGTAGATTGGCATGTTTGGCGCGTACGGTCGACAGGGTGAATGAGTGAATAGGCGAGCTACGGGTCTATTCCCAATCAATCCCATTAGGCTTCTCCGCGGGACGCGTTTGAAGAAAAGAGAGCCGAGATGCTCAGGCAGCCACTGAGCAGGCGATGAAGTCACAAAGAAGGCCAAGAGCCTAGAATGTAGAAATGAAGATAAAATGAGCGTGTGGTTGTGTGGTATACAATGAAGGGAGAGCAGGCCTGGCTATGTCGACGCTAACTAGCAGTAGTGTAAGCACTGTTGAGGCGAGACCAAACAAAGCACTCGAATCATGTGATTGCAGCGGACTGGTTGGGTATCGACGGCAGGGACCCACCTATGACCAGTGTACTATGTAGGTAGGTAGGTACCTACGGCAGGCACTACCTGGCTGCTGTGCATTGTGTACATGTACGTGGGGCGCAAACAATGTACCCAGTACGCAGTATCGCATAGAGAATCGCCACAGCTTTTCGTACTGTATACTTAAAATGTGAGGTACCTACCGTTCCACAAGATCCCACCAAGATCCCACCAAGATCCCACCATGCAAGAGGACCACCCCCTTTTCAAACAATTGGCGCATGTTACGTAGGAGCTACTGGCCGGCACTGATTGGCCCAGCACGCCCCAGACGCATGCCAAGGGAGGCTGTGCACGAAGCCCAATTTACCTGCATTCCCCACTAGCGCATCCGCTACTTTAGTAGCATGTACTATAGAATAACTGCGCAGGCTGCGGACCACTTATGTACTTATGCATTACATGTGCATACCGGTACTTTGCAATTCCCCGGGCAGGCCCGGGGCAGTGCACATGTTTATAGGTAGATGAATGGCATGTTGGTGGTTAGACCAAACAGACATGCCGATGCTGGGTGATGAGTTGTTGCTCCAAACCATGTACCGGTATACCGCCAAGAATTCTGAGTTTCCAACAGGATGCATGAGAGCAAGACATAGGTACACTGGGCATCTCTAAACTGAGAAAGATCCGAATGCAGACTGTATAAAAACCAGCCAAGTGAGGGCAGACTTACACTCACCTTACACTCACTGTCTCCCGCCGTATAACGGACATGTCGCGGTGCTGGTTGAACTATGCTGATCCATCTACGGACGTAACTACGCCCGTAGTAAGTACGGAATACAGTATGTGCAGTTTTCTCTCATGTACCTTCACGAGTACAGACGTACGAAGGTAGTAGTGGTGGCTGTGCACGAAAGCCTGAATGAGACAAGTCATCATCCACCCGGGCCGGGCATGAACAAAGAAATTCGAATTCTCCCGATGGCCGTCTGCAGCGGCATGAGCATGGAGTGTTGTCATCTTCCAGGTTTGCTCACCTCCGTTCCTCACAAACCCGTCGCCACACGGTCATAGGCTCAAACCTGAACATGAAGGCGTTGCCACGCAATCCATGGCCTGTCCAGGGGGAACCTTTGGATGGGATGGGATCTGCTCTGGGCCGCAGCAAACTTTTGATGCTCGGAACCGTGCCAGCCTCATCCAAAGCTACCTACGAAGTACGTACGTATAACTGTGATCCCACGATACAACTCGGCCGCATGGGTGTATCTTAGACATTAATGCGCGAAGCCCGCTTGCATGAGAAATCCGCCAACACGTTGGGTTCCGACAGGGAGTCATGACTATCCGCCCCTTTCCACCTCATCCCTACCGGTCCATGCCTGTGTAGGTATTAGGAATCGAGAGTCAAGTCTCGATTGATGACCTAGATAGAGTCATAACAAGGCTCACAACGAATGCAACCACTACGTAATATGCATCTTCTCCAGTTCCACGGCATAAAGACACTAGAAACGTTATACAAATTGTGTACGACGAGGACTCCTTGTCCTGAAAACGCGCAATTGCGTCAGGCCGTCGTCAATGTCGGCAAGCTTCCTGCAAATTGTCGAAGAACCCTTGTCGGGCAAGTAACGGCAAAACTAAACTTTTAACTCCGTTAAGTTTTTAATAAACCGCGGAATCCCCCTTCATGCATACGGGTAGCAATGATAGGTAGGGACCATAAGACTGTGTGAGTCTAACTGTTGGGGTGAGTTATTATCAGCCTGGTTACGGTGCCTAGATCTTTTCTTTGGATCTACGGACCATAATTCCATTCCCTACCTACTTTGCGATACCTACCTAGGTAAGGCCGTGGAGCTACTCGTAGGGTTTTCAAATCGCAGAGTAGATAGGGCGCCCATCTAATTTTGCACTCGCCAGCAAGAGCCCAGGTTGGTCGATTTCTAGGACCCCCACGGCTCAAACTTCAAAGATGCTGGATTTTTGCTAAGCATCATGGAGAATCCAAACTACCGCGTATACATAGGAAAATAGCTATGAGTAATATCCATGGTCATGATATAAATTCCAGGGTTCCATAAGTATCGGCCCATTGATGCTATCTATCTCCTCCGTACGTCCCTTCTGTAGAAGATCGATAGGGAATCTGACCGGCGGCTAGACAACTTGCTTACGCTTATTAATCCATCCTTCTCTCTTCACGAAAGCCCAGATTGGCATTCTAACTACATACTTCATAGTCGACGGAGTTCGGGATGTCTTGGCATCACCGGAGTGGGGCGTGTCATTGCCATTTGCCCATCCTCATGGTATCGGTAGGTATTACTGTCTTCAAACTCCGCGGGCGGACTTTCCTGACACCAACCGTTCTCAACGTCGAGTCAATATCCCATGTACAGCAACTGATTCACCGGCGGGGAATGATCCAATATTATCGCAACAGCCGATATGTCGGCGTCAAGGCAAAAGAACTGCAACGGTTGTGTCCAGACCAAGAGGCGGTGCGATAGACGCACCCCTGAGTGCTCCCGATGTATGGAAAGAGGGATGTTATGCGTTTATAACAAGTCCGCCAGGGAGGCCAATCGGCAGGACAAGATCGTAATGGAACCGAGTCCTTGTGAAAGGCCCGCATTATCCTGGACTCCTTCCTATCCTTCCTTCAGTACCGCTGGCCTACTATCCGACACGGGCTTCATTGAAAGGACCACAAACTTCCAGCCCGAGATTGGGGCCGAACCTACAAGCCAGTCCGGTCTGGACACCATCGTGAGCGGTGATATTCATACACCCAGCTGCATGGACTTCTTGCTCGGCGTGAACTCACCTAGACCAGATCAGTGGTTTGTTCATAGTACCGAAGTGACCCAGCTTGCTGAACGCCCATCCAGCCCAGCCGACGAGGCAGTGATAGGACAATACGATAACATGCCACTTTGTGTGAGTAAGCTTTATGATCTGTCTCCCTGGGACAGTAAATCTCTCCATCTCCCACCCCTCGGCCATCCTCCCCTAATCCGAAACCCTCCAGGCTCAAATTGACCCATGGCATCTATATGACCCCACGACTCCGCTATTCTACATCGTAAATCGCGTGAAACAGTTCCCAGTGGAAATAGCAACGAGAAACACCACGCTCTTCCTCCACCGGCGCCTTTATCACGATTATATGCCCCAATGCATTTTGTCCGTCTTCAGCACCTGCGTGCTCTACGCGAGCCGGACCCCGGAAAACACGGCCATGGTGATTAGGGCCCTGTCCCATAATGCTCGCGAACTCGTCGATGCCGAATCCTGCCGTGTCATACTGTCGCCTGTCGAGAAATTAGCGCGCGCGCAGGCGCTATTCCTGTACCAAATTATTCGCCTCTTCGACGGGGACGTTTCATTGCGAGCGCAGGGCGAGAACGACACTGCGCTGCTCAAGAAATGGCTGGGAGAGCTATGCCATATTCGCGACAACCTGGGAGATTTAATACTGCTGGAGCACGCGTCTGTTAGAGAGCAGCCACCAGATGAGTGGGGGGTGTGTCTTTGGTCTTCAATCCCCGCGAAGAATGTTTCTAACATTGTCCGTCTCTCAGAAGTGGATATTTGCCGAATGCGTGCGCAGAACCATCATTGTAGCGTACGCCGCGATGAATCTGTACGAACTAATGAAAGACCCGGCATACAGAGGTAATGAGCAAGACCGCCGCGCATAATAACCCACGGCCTGGGCTGACTTTATAAATCACAGAGATAGATAGTCCATGGGATTACGCCCATCGCTGGACTCTTGGACGTTCCCTGTGGGAGGCAACTTCATCATCTGAATTTATTCGGGCCTGGCAAGAGAGCCCGCATTCCGTGATTGTGAACTTTTCGCTCGGAAGTCTTGTCGAGAATGGAATAGGGTCGGATGAAATTGATGAGTTTGCGGAGATGCTCCTGAAATTGTTGGTGCACAATAAGAACCCCCTCTGAGACTAGGAAGGCTAACAATAGTCCGGAAGACATATGCGTGAATGAGTGGGCGCCAGCAAACAACTCACGGTCACGCGAGGAAGCAGAGCAGTGACTCAGTGAAACTCGAAAATCTGTTGACGGGTATTTGGGCCGAGCATACTTTGGATTGGACAGCCGACAACTAGTGTGAGCGGTGTCTCAGGAGGAATCCCAACAAAATAAGGCATGCCAAGTAGGATACTTAACTCACCGTGATCGCGGCGTTATCCCGAACAACACTTTGGGGACTTACTGATCAAGAGTAACGGCAGATGTCGGCGAAGCTCTTTACCAACGGGATAGAGGGTGTACAATGGGTTGCTACCTAATCTCTCCCCGAAGCAGAAGGCCGTCGGCCGTGCACCTAGGTATATGACGAGGGGCTAACTATGTGCGACTTTTAATTTGTTTTATTCAATTTTAATAGCAATTTTGACAACAATATCCTACAGTCAATGTGTAATGTTAAGACTTAAAACTTCAACGTGAAGGGCCCTGTCGTTTGTCTCTCTTGAATTCATGACATGACCTGTCTTGAGATGTTCAATCGCTAATAACTGTCATGTTCGCTACCCGGTTTGGGGATTACCGATCCTAGCACTGAGCAGTAAGATAATATGAGCGGCACTTATTAGACTCTAAACTCCTGTCAATCTCGACCAGACTCCCAGGTGTATGTACATTATGCAGGGTAGGTAGCCTGCACATAGAAGAGATGTTATCATATTACATTAGCTAATGTCCTAGACGGGGAGCCGGTACATCCACGGGTCGCCGCCACAGCCAAAATCCACGGGCCGTGAGAATACCAGGAAAAGCGTATTACATAATCCATCTACAACACCACTACCGGTAGTTAACAGTGACGGGATAACTCTAGTAGTCGCATTTCGTATTCATTTTTCGGAGAACACAATCTTCAGGGAAATATTGAAGTGAAAGTGAAGTATATCCAGGTGGCTCGTGGAGTGTAGTGTACACTACTTGAGGTATGAGCCACAGTACAGCGAGCTTGCGGCGGGTGTTAGTTAGCAGCTCTTTTTTGAATCAGTCAACTGTACGGTATACGTTCGTACGGGGCTACAAGAGATATAATAGGAGTAAGATAGAAATGCGATAAACCTTAGAAAGTATCGCGTCACTATAGTGGCGTTGTAGGGGTTCTCAGCACTCTTTATTTATGTTGGCGGGAGGGACGTGCATTATGTAATACGCTTTTCTTGGTATTCTCACGGCCCGTGGATTTTGGCTGTGGCGGCGACCCGTGGATGTACCGGCTCCCTCCTAGACGGGGTTATTTATAAACAGCATACCAAGATTACGCAAGCTTTCTTCCATCACATGTTCCATCAACTTCAAGTACCCTCGACCCGCCCGTCCGGGAACCCCTCCGCCCTGCATTAGGTATCCAGAGCACCACCTTAAATCCCTAAGATTCCCCCGAACCCTCGCCTTCTCTTCCACTCTACCCCGTCCACCATCTCACAAAACAACCCGCCCGCGGCCCCTTGCAAACGACACAATGGCGGAGCCAAAAACCCCGCGCCCGCGAATCCTGTACCCCGATTCCGGGCCCGAGCCGCCCTTCCCTCTGCGCATGGAGGGCGCCGTGATCTCCGGCTTCGGGCGCGGATCCAAAGAGCTAGGCATCCCAACCGCGAACCTCCCCGTCGACGCCGCCACAACCCCCTGGATAGCAGACGCGCGCTCCGGTGTATATTTCGGCTGGGCATCGCTAGCCCTGCCGCCAACCCATCCCAACGCCGCGGGCAGCGCCGCGCCCTTCCAGGTGTACCCGATGGTCATGTCCATAGGCTACA
Organism: Xylariaceae sp. X802; assembly: GCA_028637635.1. Taxonomy (NCBI): domain Eukaryota; kingdom Fungi; phylum Ascomycota; class Sordariomycetes; order Xylariales; family Xylariaceae; species Xylariaceae sp. X802. The sequence continues at coordinate 802,085 of JAJFDH010000001.1, read as the reverse complement.
ACCCTTTCTACAAGAACAGCGTGCGCTCGGCCGAGGTCCACGTGCTGCACTCGTTCGGCGCCGACTTCTACGACGTGCCCATGCGCCTGCTCGTCCTCGGTTTCGTGCGCGACGAGAAGGACTACAGCGGCCTTGACGCCCTGGTCAACGACATCCGCATTGACTGCGACGTCGCACGGCAGAGCCTGGCGCGTGCGGCTTGGACGCCTGCCCAGGGTGTCGTGGGCGGCGCCAAGGGTACCCTTGATGGCTCGTGGCTTGTGCGGTGAGGGCGAGGGCTTGAGTATCGCCTGAGGGAACACAACGCGGCAAGGATGGGGTGACTATGTGTATGGTAGCCAAAATCCGGGTGCAGGAGAGCTACGGCATCGTTCACTGTTTTGAGTAGACGAGCGCTGTCATGATTGAATGAGCGGGCATGTATCTACCTACAATCTGAGAGTTGATATATATGGAAAGTTACCGGGAAAAGCAGTCATTCAGGGTAGACTTCATAGACTAGAGATTGGGAAAAACGGACTGCAAGGCGTTTGTTCAGGTGGCAAGACATAGCACATAGATTAATAAATATCATATCAGGATTTCCAAATGCCGGGCCTTTCATTTCCAACACCGAACCCATTGCCCGTTTTCTCATTTGTTCTATGCCACAAATCTATGGCCCTAGAAGACTCGATAAATATACGCAAAGAACGACCAGCTCCCATACCAAGATCATATGCGAGTCCCGTTGAAAACGCCGCCCATGCTTCGATGATAGAATGCCCCATTCTCCCGGATATACAAGTCATGTAGACATCTATCTGCAAGAAAATCGAACATAATTAGAGCCTTATTCATTTGAGCTTATACTGCAAGCTGGTCTTGTTCACGGTAGTAGCAAGGTAGAAACTACATCAAGTTAGCAGCGTCGCCCGCGTCAAGGTGCGGTGGTCTCGCAACTTACATTAATGGTGATAAGCATGGGTATATCGAAAACATCGCGCTTAATGGTCCAGGTAAAAGTGCAATCGATTTTGCCGTCTTTCTCGAGTCTCGAAATCCCGTGTTCACCATCGATCTTGGTGACCCTGTTGCTAAGGATACTATTCAGGACTTTTTTCTGCGATGATTCTTCGTTGGCCAGCGCTTCGTCCATCTCTTTGGTTCGATACTTGAGCAGTCGGCACTTTCTTGTCACGCAACCTCGACTGTCTCCAAAAGCTAACTGCGCAAAGTCCTCATAGAATTGGATGACGCTGTCATCATCCATGAACTCGGCGATGAAAACGGGTTGCCCGCCGCCTTCCGCCGCCTTTACCGGGTCTGGCTGGACCGTCATCAATCTAGGCGTGGCCAACTCGGATTTGTTGGTCAGAGTTCCCGATTCTAATCCGGATCGGCCGAGGTTCACATTCAAATTCGGTTCCTTGCCAAGAAGCACATTTTTGGGCCACCCTGTCAGAGCAAGGAACTCTTTGTTAACAGCTGCGACTTCTCCCGTCCTTCGGCACGCAATGGTCGGCGCTGAGCAGTCCCCCATAAAATACTCGTACTCGATCAAGGTACGCTGGAAACATTTCTCCATAAAAATCAAGTCCTGCCTGTTGAGGTTCCTCGTGCACGCGATGAACGAAGGTCGTATACTAGCAAGCGACTTGGCGATACGAAGAGTTTTGTTAGGCGAGAATCTGCGTTGAAGAAAAGCAATCATGTTGTGAAACCCAGTGAGGTAAGAGTATGGTTCCTTGACTGTTTCGTATATCGACGATGGATCCCGACGCTTAGCTGGTATAGATTGTGATCCCGACTGATCGTGAGAAGTCGTATTTGTCGGTTTCGGTCTTGGCCTAGAGGGCTGAGTGATCGACTGGGAATCGACAGTTGTATAGTTTCCCATAGAAGGCGATTTATCAAACCCGTAGTTTGCTGGCTGAGGACTAGGTGTATTGTCAGTGCCTGGACTAGCCAGACTACTAGGAGTCGGACCGGCGGCTGGAACGGCGTAAGCATGCGGTAGTCCATGCTGAAGATTGCCCTGCGAATATGCGCTATTTTGGTCGGCGTTCATGAAGTTGTCAATTAAGCCTTGGTTGTAAAGTTGGTTATACTGGTTAGCTCCATTGGAGAACATCGGTGGCGGGCCGTATGCAACATCATTACTGGCATGTGACATTGCTTCTCGCGGCGGCGTCTCAGAGGCACCCGAGGACATATGGCCCAGTATACCAAACTCTAGTGCGCCGTAGTGACTTCCGAAATTCAGCCCTTCGAGATCGAAGTTGAAAATTGCCGGGTTACTTGGGTCGAATAAAGCGGTTGAAAACTGATTGGGTATGTCGGTGGGCACCTGGTGGACGGGAATGCCATTCAATTGTGTAGCATTGTTCGTAGACTGATATCCATTTGCGACAGAGGATTGCTGATTGCTGTAGGGTAAACCATCTGGCAGCCCCGTAACGGTGTTCTGACCAGTGTTTGCAAACATAGGATACGTTGGCGTATTTGCGTTTTGTGAGTAGTATGCCGAAGTTTCTGACGTGTCATTGGTGACCAGCCTGCCATTCGTTGGTTTTGACACTGCATTCGGGTTGTAATTCGGACCTAAGACTGGACGCAGAGCCTCGGGAGGGGCATCGTGAAGGTATTTGGCCTTCTTTCGTACTCCATCTTGACAGGCATCTGCCAGACCACGTTTAACGCATCTCGAGCAAGGTCGCTCATCACCTATGTTGACAGTAAGTATATCTTCAGGAGTAATCCATGGGTGTAGATCTTTAGGTGAAGCAGAGAATCAACCTCCTGAGGGTCGGATTATATAAGGGCAGGAGTGGGAAGAAGCGGCAATTGGTGGGTGGAGCGAAGTTATCGGCATTCACATGCGGTGACAGAGACTTACCGCACGTCAGATGAGCTCGCTGACAAGCGTAACAAGCACGCCTTGCCTTTTTACGTCGAGGCCGGTGGGGATCTTTAGGATCATACTTTTTCTTGGTCTCGGTGGAATTTTCTGATACAGCTTCAGGCGATGTGTGCTGTTCGAGCATCTTATCGCTCTCTTCCTTGACGTTATCTTCCTTGACGGTATGGTCGAGTTCGTCAGGTTCGATGTCATTATCAGACATGGCGTCTGATACTTCGGCACCGTTGGCTTGAGAATTCCCAGACATTTTGTCGGTTTATATAAAGTTGCGATGGGTCTGCCGTCCACGTAGCGAAGGCTCCGGGATAAGCCCTGGTTCGTTGGCGTAACCACACTTCCCAGAAAGCAACGAGGTTGCGAAGTCCTGAGGTAATATTGCCGTCAAGCCCAGGACGAAATCGCTACCAAGGCCTCGGACTTATCTATTAATTGGCCCACCGTTGTTGATCGTTACTAATAGATGAAGCCTCCGGGAGGGGATGGGCGTGGGCGACGACGGTTCCAGGCGAATGCAGGCCAATAACGTAGACAAGAGCTGAATATCAAAAGTGGACAACCGGCGCCGAACTATACTTAGCGCATATGTGAGACGCGGACAGCTCGTGTGCAGAGGTGCTGTGCGCGCCCGCCGTGCAACGGCCCTCCCCAGTCTAAATAAACCAAGAACGTAAGGTCGAGGAGACAGATACAATACAAGCGTCCGCTCGTATTCAGCGTTGGCTAACAGGGCCCAACTCCAATGGGCAGCCTCAACGTGCCAGAAGAGGCGCCTTTTGTGCTACAGAGGCCGGCCAGTCAAGGCGACAACAAACAGCCAGGCTCGCGGCCTTGGGAGAAGGCGGGGGGTTAGCAGAGCGTCCCTAGTAGGGGTCTACTGGGTGCGTGCGGAAGCGGGCGGTGGCGTGGAGGCGCGGAGGACTGTTCTCATGGACTCACGCGACAACGGATAAGGCACTGTGGTGTTTGACTGGGGTGGTATGCGGGATGATCGATGCTCCTGCAGCTGGCCGGTACTTCTGACTTAGCAGTTCGCATTGGGTGCTGACCAGATCAAACTCGACCAGATGGGAAACGAGGTAGAGCAGGCAGACGGACCAGCGGCTCGGCTTGTTGACCTGGTCCTGATCGTCGGTTGAGGTGCAGGCGGGTGGATTGTCGGCAACTTCACATGTATGCACATGTAAATGCGAGTATATCCAGACCTGCGTTGTTTATACAGATATCCTGGTGTCTCAATGGTGTTCTAATGGGGTTATAGGTGCGGCTGCAGGCGTAAAGCGCACGGCGCAAGGAGGCAATACGACGTCGACGGCGTTCGCTGGATAGATGCACTGGACGGCAGAGAGGACGCGGTCCGCGCGCGGATTGGCTGCCTCAGAGACCGTTGATTATTTCCTACACATGGGTTCGGGAATAGGTAGAGGGACTGAACGCGATAGCCGAAGGGGGGGAGCAGAAAAGAGCCTCGGAGGAACCAGATGCTGAAAAAGCTATCTACCGGTGGATGCAATGGCACAGCCACAGGAAGGGCAAAATTGAACACCGGTAAACAGGAAAGTGGTGAGGGAGAATCAAGGATGAAGCCAGGGACCAAGAGAACAACGGAAACCGTCGAACGGGCAAATCAAGTATGGGCGACGAGCCGATTCGGGCCAATTGGAAGGACGGTGGCGTGGAACAGTGGCCGCAGTCACAGCATATACATAATCTCGCAACTTCAGCGCCGTTTAGGTTAGGAAGCAGACAGAGGGGGGCAGTCGAAAGGCGAGGTTATTTCCAAAAGATGCTTGGGATGCAACGCGACAGCGGTTATGCAACTGCGAGCGGTCGGACGTGATGAGTGGACGAAGCAAATGGAGGTTTAGGTCGTGTAACAGGGGATTGGCATTGAAGGGGGCAGCCTTCGGGGGTGATGATGGAAATGTACCGGTCGGGAGGGTGGATAGCCGAGCGGGCAACGTCATTGGCCGGATATAACTCCGAATTTTTACCTGCCTTTGTGGTGGGTGCAGTGGAGGCAAAGTAGCGGTACCTGCCCCGGCCGGCACCGCCGCGCACCTGCGCACCGAAGCTGGGCTCCGTCGACGTACACCTACAAGCAGCCTGCGCTAACAGGCGCCGCTAGCAGTGGCGGCATGTGCACCTCCCTTCTCCCGGCTGATCTGCTTACCGGTATTAAGGTAACAGCAGCTCGACTGGCGCAAAGGCCGGACCTGACAACTTCCAAGGGAAGCACCGGGCCTCCGGTACATCGGCTAGGTACCGATACACAATAAGCACAACCGTTAGGTACGCCGGGTACTTCGTGCTCCGTCCCCACTTGCCATGGAGGAGGGTTGCATCAACGGCCAGCCAACCCACTTTCACGGTTCAGCCTTTCAGGCTCATGTTGTGTCAGTAGCGCCAAGATTGCGCGAAGATGGTAACTACATAAGGATCAGCTTCGCACTTTTACTGTACGGAATATGTAGTGTACAGTACTAACAGGTTTCCACACTGAAGTCTACCTTGATAGACGGCCGTTTACAAAGTAGATCACGTTTTCTCCCCTTGCTTTTTCTTTTCGCAAATGAGCTGGCTGAATAGAATGCGCACAATCCAATGGGTACGCTATACTGCACAACCTAGAATCACGCAATGTACGTCTGTCCGTAGGTATGTATGTATCTGCGCCGATAGTTCACATCTAATGCCTACTTTCTCCGTACTATACCCCATAACTATAGAATCTGAACTTCTTTCCATGACCAAGAGTGCCAGTCTATAACTACAGACTGTAAACGCATACCTAGATTGTTGCGTACTAGTTGTAGTGAATTCCTGAGGAACTAAACTAACCCCGCCCCCACCATCCATCAACTACCGGTAGGCACTTATTACTAGGTACGCTATGTATGAAAGTACCTATTTCGTAACATGTCCGCAGCATTGCTGGGCCGCCGTAACCACTTGAGCAGGTTTAAATAGAGAGGACATCCTTGCAAAAGGTGGGCTGGCCGTGAGTGGGGTGAACACGTTATGGTGCTTAAGATGCATGTAAGTACCGGTTTACCTAGGCAGGTGCCTGTTTATGCGGTGCTGTGTGTACACGGTTGCAGTGTTACATTGCCTTTGTGGACGACGAATGTACGGAGTAACTGTTAGATACCTTAGGTATCGACCCCAGCCAATCGGGCAGTTTCGGTCAGTCAGCTTTGGCAAGCAGAAACTTGCCGCGCCAAACGGGATTATCATCACCACAAGATTAAAGTAGAGGTTGGTATATAGTGTGATAACCCCCAACCGTGATGTCGTAGTGTGTCTAACTAGGTAGTTAGATAAGTCTGCACGTCTTCACTGAAATCAAAATCTCGTTTCTTGGCGTTTCCAATTGAGTGAAAGAGGCGTCAAACCCATTTGATTTTAACCGTAGGCATTCGGTATTTCAATAAGGCGTGCTCGGTTATAAGTTAAGTGCGGGCAGACGGATATCAATGCCCGCACCCCGAATAGGTTGAATTGCTAGATACAGTAAAGAGCAAAAGGCCAGCCGCAGATCTTGCAAACCGAAACGGTCCGACGGATGCTCACCCGAGTAATGTTCCAATTAGGTAGGTACTTGCTATACCTGATGGCCCCCTCAATGCTACTTGAGATCGTCATTGTTCCAATATCTGCACTAACAATTGCTTGCTTATGCAAACAGCGGCTCGAGCCGCAGTTGTCGATGCTAGGTACGTGCCCTTTACATTAGTTTTCCGGTATTACACGACTGCCTAGCTAAATAGGCAGCTCAATTGTCGAATCAAGCTTTCTCCTGGTCCGCCGAACTTTCCATGCGCAGCTCGACAATGCAACGTAATCTCGGACACCATCGCCTTCCCCGCCCCCCATGCTACCCTACTTCAGTACAGGACTTTCTCAGCTGTGGTATGTCGTACCGGGATAAGTACAGACTGCCCGAATCTCTGATCTCCTATCTTTCCTCTCGTCCGACGATAGAAGCCTCTTATGCACCAATTACCCCGAAAATGCAGCGAACAGCGTCGTACTGCTTTGCTCGACGGCCTTTCCTTTCTCCTTTCGTCTCTAGGTAGGAATGGGTGCTCGTGACGAACATCATCCAATACAAGGGCTGACCTTGTGTTGTACCTGAAGATCCTCGCTGCAGCCATCCTTCCAATGTCGACATATTCAACCATCCACTAATACCATGTACACCCGGACAAGGGGTAGTTTCCAGCCATTTTGCTGCAGTAATACCCATCCCTGTTTACACTTCTGTGACTATAGCAAAGCTGAGTGACGGGTTGCTTTAAAGTGCTGCCTACTGTATTATTGTTGACAAGGTGAACCTGAAGTGGTCATCTGCGGTGTGTTCTTTCGCCACTTACACCCAGATTGTAGGTAGTGTAGTGTACTACGGCAGATTAGGTAGCTAAACTGTACGTCCGTAGTGTTGAGCACACCACCACGATATCCGGTCTATGGTTCATCTGCTTTGTCTAAACATTCCGCCCTGGCCTCCAATATACTATGTCGTGAGGGCTATTATACATGCACCCCCGTGAAGTTATGTACGGTATACCACCCATGTAACTAGTGTAAGAAGTTACATAAACGCCATCAAAAGCAGTCTGGCTGGTACCTTAACCACCAGGCAGGCAATACAGCATCTCCACCAACCCCACCAAACCACACCTGGTAACCTTCAACGCACTACAGATAGTTGCCAACTCGAGTCATGATGCCTACATCAGACGGCGCTTTTGTTGTACAGCAGCAAGTGTACCTTGCTGCAAATGCTAGTGGTTCCTCTTTCACCGTGCTCTCCGCATTCGGAGGGCACTGCATAGACATGTAGCATACCGTGTTCGAGGGTTTCGTGAAACGGTCGACACGAACTCTGGTTCTACGGCGCGAGGAGTGCATTCAGCGACTCACCCATACCTAAAGTCAGAGTTCTGGTCAGAGGTGACGCCAATGACTAACAGCGACTCAGCGGGGCGTACTGTAAAAGGCGATGAGGATTGCACGGTGACCGGTCGTATAACAATTACAACGGCTGCAAGGCATGCACTTTAGCGACAACTACATATGGCATCGTGACATGATCTGCAGTCTTAAGGGTTTAAAAGTACGGAACCCATTATGTACATAACGTAAGGAGGTTATGTCGTAGTTAACCAGCAGTTAACGGTTTAACCTACGGAACAGATGCAAGCATCAAGGTAGGAAGGGAAGTCTTCGCGTTACTCAACCCCCGCCCCGACGACCGCCCTACATATGTTGGTAATTCTGTATCAGTCAAGGGTACATGCAATTACGGGATGCCTCTACATGGCGTTAACAACGTGTCAACCCTATAGCTGGGTCTGCCGAATTGCACGGCCGCTGTGCTATGTACCTTTCACACGGGTCAATGGGGCGCCACTCGAGACAGTTGTGGAGTGGCCGATCACCCTGTAGGCCGGATATTGCCTGGGAGAGACATGCTATAGACTACAGTGCCAAAAGCCAAGGGATACGGTACAAAAAGCCTTGGGGTATTCCCGTCGCACAGATCGGCCTACCGTATTGCTTGGCCATCCAAGAGCGCCACCCACCCGCACCACTTGTCGATGCGCGCGGAGTAGGTTAGGTGGCCAAGCAATACCATGGCCGAACGCTGGGTAATGGCATTACATACACAGTATGTGCGCGGACGTACCTACTTCGTAAGTTCGTATGATCATCACGCAACCTTGGAGACGCCCTGGTGTAAGTCCGACGTCCGTCGTGACACTCTGGAGGTGTTACTACCGGTAGTTGGCGGTATCGTGACTACAAATGCTGCCCAACGACAACGCATCCACCGAGCAGGGTACGACTACAGACCACAGTGACAACAATGGGATGATCATACATCTGGGCTCACTCTGGGAGTCTAGCTCGGATGTCCAGGATCTCTAACATTTAATAACGAGCTCGACAGATCGGCCAGGGCAAAAGCAAACCACCGTCGTCACCAGGTGCTACACGGTCACGATTGCACGATGTATGCATACTTCGCGTATTGGTTTTACGGTGCTGCTTTCGTCTTGTGAATTGCCCTTCATGAGATTGCAAAAGTCCTCAGCCCACGACCTAGAAGAAGCCACCTCGTTGCTTACACAACCACTCGGAAAAAATCTCGATCGCTTGGGATGACCGTTGACTAGGCGCTCTGGAGCCCAACCGCCGTCCATCAACGGTCGACGTCCGCCGTTCGCACAACCATGATCATTGGTGGAAAGGTACAGGTCTCCACCATCCAACTCACCCATCCACACGGTACACATCATGGTAAGGCTCTCACGATGATGTAGCATTCGGTGTACTCGGACACAGAGATAACGCTGACTGTTGCCGTCTTTTCTCTCGGTATGATAGGCTGTATCCGATACTACGTGCAAACGGCAGTGTACGACCGGGTCAGTTTATACTTGGCACGCTAACCAAGTCACGGAACGCACTCACTACGTATAGATACCCAACTTACCTCGAACAGCAAAGTTCCCCAGAACCGCTGTCGCCTTGGCCCAAGCACATGCCTCGAGGCTTGGCCAAGGACCACGAGATGCTTTGACGCGTGGTATCTAGGCAGGCAAGTCACTGGTCTGCCAAGCATATTGACAGCATCGATTAGGTAGTTGTGTCTTGGTCTGAATCTACCCATGGGCCATACTCGCCCAGTTGAACTACCTACCTCCATGCGTACAAGTAGGTAATACAACCTTTACGTACTTGCGGGAATCTTTCACGTGTACTCTGGAGTCTTGGGAAGCGTGGATGCTACATCAGCCATACAAAGCTAGCGTGATGATCGTATGTTAGAACTGGGCTGGCTGACTGAAACTCTTCAAGCGGATTACCTAGAAAAGTTCCTCAGCTGGGTCATCAAAGCCACGGGTGGTTTACCGAAAACTTTGAGGGATTATCGTCATTTGGAGGTCTTTTGGCTGTAAGCCGGCGAAATCCCGTCTATTGTCGTTGTCTACTATCGAGTGCCTGTCCATCCGCAGCAGCCGCACCGCTTTAGGCGCCAGCATTTTCATAATATCACGCTCTTTAATTACTACGCGGGAGTTCTGACCGTCTGACGGGTGTGTTGCGGCGGACGAAATTCAAATCATTTGGGTTACAGCTCCGCTAACGGTAACGCCTCCATCAACGACTCGTCTGGGGTTGCGTCGCTACATACCAACCCAAGGGGCACGTTTCCATGTAGCCAAATCACGGTATAAATAGCGGCGTCTCTTGATTTGTTACTGGATGTCTCTTTCGATTGGCTCTCCTCTTTTGCAAAACAAGATGTAACCCTTGGCTGGCATATGCAGACCTGCAGGCCCTCTGATCTGGGCGACCGTGCATGTTGCTGCTAGATCTTAACACCATCCTCCGGTATCTCATGCTGGTATATCATTGCCAGGAGGTGGCTCATACCGAGCCGACGCACGCAAGGGACTTCACTCACCCTCGTGCCATCCCGTCCCCATTCGTAGAAGCAACAGCATGGCCGTGGCCGTGGATACACATGTACGTACAGCTACGTATACAGACTCGCTTTCAGATCCGGCGTTATAGTTCCCCCGCTTCTTATGAGATCGGTTTTCCGTTCCGATCTGATCAGCTGCAGGCAGACCATCCGGATTTCGGGTATCGCGCGGCGCACTGATTCTTGGTCGGACTCCTCCACATCGACTTGGTTTCATTTCCCGTCGGATCTGGATCTGGTCGTGACTCTCTGTTTACCAGCCCAGCCCAGGCATGAGAGGGTGCCATCGCCTCTAGAAGGCCTGTGCATAAGTCCATAACACAGCTTCACATTAGGAAATCGGTGAGTCGCGAGGTAGGGGACGGAGGATCGAGCGCTGTCACAATTGTAGCTTGCCAGACTGTGACCTGTGGTATGTGGCATGTATTGCGCGCACCTAGGTTCCATCAGCTATGGGTCACCATGTCGTCGCATATGCACGCGGGGAGCATCGTCGTCCACTCTCCTGCCACCGGATAGCACATCACAATAACACACAATACCGTACATTAGTCAGGCACCATCAACCAAGCGCTTCAACGGGAGGTTCTACACAAGACGGTAGACCTATTATGTACTTCTATTTCTACACAGACCATGCTTGTATTTTGCCCCATTTACCTGATGTCCTTCCCCCATTCTGCGCCGAGCTCGAGCCATGTCGTTGCTTTGCCTGTTCAACGTTGGACTTCGTCTCCGCTAGCATTGTCCAACCTCGTGTCTGCTTGCCTGCATTGTCAACCCACGGCACACAGTGACATTCTTTCGACGTTATAACCCTTTCAGCTAGCCCAAGTGGTTCCCACACCCGCAATGTGCCAGGCCAGCCAGAGCTGCCGATGACTTCTGCGGCCCCCATTCGTCGCGGCCGGCCTCCCATCCTTGGCTTGCCCAGCAATTGCGTCCCGTCCAGCAGAGTCGAGGAGAGCTACCGAGTAATTAATTGCGAGCGCCCGGGATCGCCTCAGATCGAGGCGAATCTAAAAGCCGTCGTGCTTGAGCATGGGGGTTACACCGTGACCGGAGGCCTAACCAGCCGCCATGAATGGCATGTGTGCCGCTACATAGACTGTACACTACCGTACGTGAGTTCATGTTCTCGAATTCCCGGGACCTCTGGGGTGGGTTTTAGCCTTTGGGGGATTCTTGAAACATTGCACGATTCGATCACATCGCAGCCTTTACACGGTATGAGTCGGAATGGATCTGGATGTTCTTTATAGAGACCTGACTGGCAAGGATAATGCCTGTTCCAGGACAACGTTCGCCACGAGCACCGGTAACGGGCTTGTGGCGGCCAGCCCGACAGTCGCCAACCTCTCTCGGAGCCGTCTGTCGTATGGAATCATGGATGGAATCATGGATTGAACCAGCATCGAGCTTTAACTGAACCTACTACCTACAGTACGTATTGCTCCGTACAAAGCACGGCAGTCTCCACGACACAGATAATAGAGTATAATTCTAGACTGTCTAGCACTAGTGAATGACGGCACAATGCACGCGCGCCGAGATATTCCATGGTTTCGTCGAGAGTTCGTGTTCTTGTTGCCTTGTTCGGATCCCCTTCCCGCATTCCCTAGAGCCGCATTAAACTAGTACGATACTCTATGTTGGAACAGGTTGGAGCTCAAAACTTCACCGAAACAACAAAGTAGCAACGCTGGGAGCCGGCTTGGAACTACCTGACTACGGAGATCCCGATCGGGCCGTTCGGTCGGCCACAGCTGCTGCATACGTATTACTTGGCTAGCCAACCAGAAACTCCGGGAGTAGCATTGAGGCTCTTGACAGAAGGGTTGAAGCGTCTCAAGGCATTATCTGTAGGTAGACCGTAAGGCTAGTGACTTGCTTGAGGAAGCCCAGAGTGTTGATTTGATATCGGACGAGTCCGTAAACAGACAAACCTCCGAGATCACAATTCGAGAACATCCTATCAATGACGATGATTTGTGTAATGGGTATAAAGTCAAGGTATTTACGCCCCCAACCATCCAGAAAAGGGGGGACGTAGCAATTACACGCGGACCAAAATGACCTGATCGAATGCCCCCGGGCGCGCGCCCATTCATGCTCTAGATGAAATGCGAAAACCATAACATAACCACATCGTCTCGTAGACAGTCATCCCAGTATGCACCGACACTACCCCGTTTACATAATATAAACAACAAAGACTCCATTATCTAACATTCGTCTCACGTCCCACATGCAAGCCTCGCAACTCCGGGAAATACAATCCAGGGGGTTCAGTAGGTCTCACCAAGCCCCATGCTGCCAAAATCAGGCACGTCCGAGTCACAGTTGAAGTCTCGATCGTACGCCTTGGCCGGCAGGATACCAGCCGCCAGGCCCTGGCGATAACTCCACTGCGAAGCAGACTCCGTGTCCCAGGTCCAGTACCACCAGCCGTAGCCCTTCTCGAACGAGTGCATCTGCGCCTCGGCGAACATGAGCAGGAACTGCTTATAGGCGTCGCTGAAATTGGAGTTCGTGCCGTCGCAGGTGCAGCTCGAGTCCATGGCCGGACACTTGGGCGTCAGCGCCTGGTTAGCGTCGCCCGAGGCGTAGGTGCCCGTCCACCGGTTGCCCCAGCCGACGTTGGTCAGGTACTGGGCGCAGTCCGTGTCGGCCTGCGACCACTCCGCGAACAGAGTGGGCCCGTAGCCTGTCGCCGTGTTGAGCGACAACTCTGCCTGCTGCGTCCAGTTGTTGCACGCGTAGTTGATCTTGCCCTGGTGCGTGAGCCCGATGAGGCCGTTGTCGAAGATGACGTACTGGTGCGCGTCTAGGATCATGTCGGGATACCCGGTGAGCAGGCCCTGCCAGTTACTCAGCCCCATGAACCCGTCTCCGAAGACAACCTTCGGCCACGTTAGGCCGTTGCTGCGGACCAACTTGTACGCCTGCTCCGTCCACGCCGTCACTGCGCTAGCGGACAGGACTACCATCTTTGGCTCGTTGGCGAGCCCGTAGAAAGCGATGATGTTCTTGTATCGGTCCTGGGCAAAGAACTTGGATAGCCGGTCATGCACGTCGAGGGATCGCTGCCGGTTGAGGTCCCCGTCCGTCCCGTTTAACCATCCGATGGCGCCTTGCCGCCCGCTGTGGTTCCAACCGTTCTGTGATCCGGGTAATCCATGTAGATCGAGATTAACGCGTAGTCCGTACTTACGTGCCCATTCGATACCACGTAGGAGATACCGCCAAGATGTCCGGAACAGATACGGGTCGTCGTCGTATGTCTGCACCGCCCAATAGCTGTAGGGGATACGTACATGGTCCAGCCCTGCGTCACTTATGTCCTTAAAAGTCTGCTCGGTAACGAAGGTGGCATAGTGCTTTTCAAGCGTGGAGGCTGTTGCCTTCGACCCCAAGTGGTTGGTTAGCGTCCACTCGTCGATAATACCCAGCCGACTGTCGTAGTCAAAGAGGGACGGCGTGATAAAAGGTTCTATAGAGAGCCAGCCACCCAAATTGACCCCCCGTGCCGGCTTGGTGGCGTAATCGCCCCAGGATTGGTCGAGTGCGGGGACTTTATCATTCGCCGCTGCGGAATCATCCCAGCTTGTGAATAGTCCCATGATCGGTAGATCACCAACAGTGTCGTTCGTATAGGTGGTGTTGAAGTCTGTGGTATCGTACCATGTGAAGGGGTCGAGGTAGGATCCTCGAGCGGCAGGCGGTACGCTGTTGGGGTCGACATTGCTAAGATCGGGCTTGCTGCTTGGTGTCGAAGTATTTTTCTTACTCACAACGACAGCGACGACTATGATGATGATAAGTACCACAAGGCAGATTCCGGCTATGATCCCTGTGTAATGCAGTCAGTCGCCAGGTCTCATGGACGCATTGTATCGACTGACATTTCTTCTTCTTCCTGGCCCCTGGTTTGGGGTTATAGCGAGCCGCTTTCTCGTGTTCAATGCTGTTATAGCTGGTATGTTTACTGGAAATACCGCCTCGGATGTTGGGGGTCGCCCTGCCTTCTTCAGCAACGGCACCGCTGACGATTCTCTTCTTTCTTCTGTGGCGTTTATTCTTCCGGTCTATATGCGCATAGTCGTCCTCATTAGCATTGTCGAAGTCGAGCGCTACACGAGCACGTGGCCGCCTCGTGCGCTTCGGTGTCTCAGGCTCTCTTCCAGATTCTGGATATTCATCTTGCCATTGCCTCGTCCCCTGTGGAGGATCAGGCTCTCTATCCGGATCCCTAGTTTCATAGGGCTTCGTCTGCTCTCTCCGTGGCAATTCGGGATCTACTTCGACAATCTCATATTCGCCTCGTTCCGGTTGGTCCCTCCGTCGCCTTTGTTTGGGTTTTCGGGGGCGTGACGGCTCTGGAATGTGACCTCCAGCACTCATTTCGTTCAATTGCGCCAGGGCATCCATGGAGAGCCTCTGTTTCTGCTTTGATCGGCCTCTAGGTCTTTCGGAAGCATGTGTTGCGTCATGGTCTCGGGAGTTTCGTCCTTCATTGTTTTTCTTACGTGTCGAGGATTCTCTTCGGCGACGCTCTCCATGGCTGCGATCTTCGTTGGGCCCCATGTTGAAGAGGAATGTGTTGACAGGCTGCCAGATCACTGGGAGGAATACCCTCAAATGTGGCGTATGGGTTGCTTGTCTAGTCTATTTTCGGAACGAGTCTCCAGAAGTTTGCTTGGCTCCTCTAGGTACTCGACATCCGGGAACCTGCAGGTGCTGTGATGCAAGCCATTCCGAGGCCCTCCGACAGGTGTCACTAAAGTACATGGGAAACAGAATCTGTTGACCGGGCAACAATCTTGCGTGAACTGAACCATTACATAATGCGATAAGTATCTTGTTATCGATATCAAAGCAGCGCGGGTGTCAGCGGAGTTATGGGATGCCGAACGCGCAAGACAGAATGCCGCAACTAAGCGAACCTCCCTGGAATATGACGATGGGGACCTTACCTGACTCTCCCTTGTCCGCTTCTTCTCACCAAGCTGCGTCCTTAGATATAGATTGGCCGTCGGTAATGTGAATTTTAAATTGGGCAAACCACACTTACAATGAAGAGTTGTCTCTCACTATGTCGACTGAATAGGACGCTGGCGTCCTTGTCTCCTCGACATCGCAGAGTAGCATCTGCATACAATCGATACTATTCGACACACCCACCCGACGCGCGGCTGAATCTCCCGATCGATTACTCTACGACAACTTTACTCGCTCACAGCTCACAGGCCGCATTGAGCAGCTCGGAGCTGCCGCCCGAGGTCAAGAATGGCACAACGAAACGAATGAATCTGTTCCAGGCGATCAATGACGCCCTAGCCACCGCGCTTGCAGAGGACGAGAACGTACTCATCTTTGGTGAGGACGTCGCATTCGGTGGCGTCTTTCGCTGTACAATGAACCTTGCAGAGAATTTTGGCGCAGAGCGCGTGTTCAATACACCGCTCACCGAACAAGGCATTGTGGGCTTCGGCATCGGTCTGGCTGCTGAGGGTATGCGCCCCGTTGCCGAGATCCAATTTGCAGACTATGTCTTCCCTGCCTTCGACCAGATCGTAAACGAGGCGGCGAAATACCGATATCGCGAAGGGAAGTCCGGACGAAGTGCCGGTAGCCTGACAATTAGGATGCCGTGCGGTGGTGTGGGACATGGGGCATTATATCACTCTCAGTCGCCTGAGAGTCTCTTCACCCACGTACCCGGCCTGAGGGTCATCATGCCCAGATCACCTTTACAAGCAAAGGGGCTATTGTTGTCTGCCATCCGGAGCAATGATCCGTGCATATTCATGGAACCGAAGATCCTATACCGAGCAGCGGTAGAGCAAGTGCCTACAGGCCCGTACACATTACCGTTGTCGAAGGCGGAAGTTCTGAAGGAGGGACAAGATATCACTATCATATCATATGGACAGCCTCTGTATAATTGTCAAGCAGCGCTCCAGAAAGCAGAGCAGGATCTGGGCATCTCCGTTGAGCTCATTGATCTGAGAACGATATATCCCTGGGACAAGGAAACGGTGTTCAATAGCGTCCGGAAGACGGGACGATGCATGATTGTGCACGAATCCATGATCAATGCTGGCGTAGGTGCTGAGGTGTCCGCGGCGATCCAGGGAGATGCGGAAACGTTTCTGCGGCTCGAGGCGCCTATAACTCGGGTTGCGGGCTGGAGTATACATATGCCGCTGATGTTCGAGAAGTTCAATGTGCCCGACATTGCCAGTAAGTACCAACCGAATCGCAGGAAAAGACGATTTAGCATGGCTGACAGTGTTGCAGGAATTTATGACGGGATTAAGAAATTAGTGGATTATTAGAGCCCTGCTCGGATGTGCGGTCGTATCGAAGTCAGCCATCTTCATGTTTGAATAAGCCGATTTTGTAAATATGGTATAGGTATGATGTTTCCTATGATCGTGGAGGCATCGTTGATAGCGAAAAGGGATGCATATTTGTATGTCTGTAGAAACCAGTAGTTATTATAAGATAGAACAGAGTTGTTCGTTCTGTTCCGTGAATCAGGTATTCATCGCGGAAGTCTCCCTCTTTTGGTAGTGAGAAGAAGATCGGGGATGAAGTACCTTATTTCCCTAGGTCTGCAAACATCAGCGGCAATTTGATTTGGACGTGTTTACTCGGCGCTCCTCAGGGCTGTCTTGGAAGTTTGCACATACGAACGGATGTGGTATCTAGGTAGGCAGAATTTGTATGAGACGAGAAGGGGTTCCAAGGGTGGATCCCGCTCTAGAACTTCGTTCCCGATAAGGGCATGACTATGCATATAGTACTAATTCTGTGTAGATGGGTACTCTGTAGCTACATAATGCGCATCTCGACATCCCACCTTGCCCCGCGCGTGCTTTGTTGGGATGACGATCGACAACCTTTCATGCTTGGACATAATTTTGCATGTCCCGCCTTTGTTGAGTGCCTCAGACTGGTCACCGTAGAAACCAGTCACTATATTCGCCTGTTTGCGAGGGAGAAGCCGAGACGCAACAGAGTCCAGACGCCCAGATGGCCTCCTCGCTCGCCACTATTCAGTCCTTCGTAGAGGGCGCTCCACCAGGAGAGGTACGGAACAGCTATGCGCCGCCAGCTCCAACCACAACACCCGTGCAGTCTGGAGGCTAAACATGAATTAGTTAGCAGATGTGATAAACGGTAGGCCGTAGCCCTCTCCGACCGACGCTGCGATGGAACCCGTCGTCCCTTACGCAACCTCATAGACATCAAGACGTTAACCGTCCATGACCCGTCGCTGGTGTCCGAACTGGGGCCTGCTTTCGAGAAGTACAACGAAGAGCAATTTGTCACCGTCAAATTGCCTGGCAGTAGCGGTCAGCAGGTGGTCATAAGCTCCCACAGCTCTCTAGGCAACGGCCGATACTTCGATGTCGAGAGCTCATCAAGTTTTGCCTTTGATCACGCTACACAGGTTCGACCGAGATGAATACATGGCCAAACGCGATTCTTGATAATAACACCGCTACAGAAAGCAAGTGACGTCCAGAGCTACGCCGTAGAAGGCGCGCAGGCGGATTTGGTGTATGTTACGACTGAACAATCTCGAATAAAACCGGAATTTGGGAAGTTGACAATGCAAAAAGGAAATCAACCTTGAAGAGCTTAGGGACATACGTCCAAGAGCACTACCCCAACGCCTCCTACGGTGTATATCCCGCCGAAAATGACACGAAAATCGCCATCGTAATTGTGGCGAACAAGTACAGTCCGAACAACTTCTGGTATGGCCGCAACATTCGCGAGACTCGGCAGGAAGCTGGAACTGATATGTGAACGAACTAGGAACGGACGATGGCGGTCGCTTTATATCTTCGACCCTTCCTCAGGAAGCCTCGAGGGGAGCATCAAGGTTGACGTTCATTACTACGAAGACGGCAACGTACGGCTACTGACGACCAAGCCTGTCGTTGGCTCCGTATCGCCCGAAACCGGTGCGGCAATCTGCAAGGAGATCGCGACGGGTGAGAAGAAGTACCAAGAGGAGCTGAACAGGGGTTTCACGAGCCTCAGCGAGGGCGCATTCAAGGGCTTGCGCAGGCAGCTGCCCGTAACGAGACAGAAGATCGAATGGGATAGGGTGGCCAGCTACCGGGTAGGGCAGGACATCGGGGGCGGCAGTTCGAGAAAATGATGCGATTCGAGGAGATCTAGCGTCATCTGTGTCCGCCCTCTCTAACGAATGTCATTGGTTCCAATGCCCATTGCTGCAAATACCCAAATAATATGCCACGAGACATGAGAGACGCAGATAGAGAGCACTGCATGTCATTGACGTCCGGAGTTCTCCAACAACCTCACCCGTAGATACAGAGTTATACTAGGTACCGCCGACCGGTTTGTAGTGTAGGTACTGCATGGATCCCTTTAACTCATCAATCAAGCATGCACCTCTAGAGTATATCAGGAATCCTCCGGACCCGCCCGGGGAAAATGCACCTAAACTAGGAGTGCGTCTAAACCTCGACGTAATACACAACCACAACTTGTATTTGTTGGTTGTCTATCTTCCGGTTTGGCGCTTCCTCTTGCTACGTAAAGTTGCGGTTCTTTGCACATCGTACTAACACTACCTAGGCAGGCTATGTATTGTAAGGTTGCTTCCTCTTCGGTCTTCGTAATAATAGTGTAGAGTAACTTACAAATCCGGTTGGCGCGGGACTTGGAATCAGTCAAACCACAGCGAGGGTGCTTGATACAAACTAAACAGTCGCGCCCAGCGGAGAATTTCGTTGTTCTACCCGTTCACTACACTACGGAATATGAAGACAGTAGGTAAACTAGGTGCGCGGAGCGCCGGATGAAGGTGGACCTTAGCCCGCGGAACACACCACGGGGACTCGGGGATACACAGACAGATGGGTACATCGGAAGAAAGTACCTGCCCTAGGAGGTAACACCTCCGTCCAGCACCAGTTGCTGCATAAATCCCCGGTAAATATTGTTTCTTCTATTTGCTTCTTTATGATGTGGTGTTTCTTGCGCATCACAGGCTGCGTAGCCGGTAAGTAGCCTATGGACCAGGTGGTTTAACCCGTTCCAGCTGAAATCACATCTCGGCCCGCATTTATACCCCGGAGTTCCCCTTTTGAACAGGTCCGCTGGGTTAATGTGCCGGATACAGCGTTACCGGTAGACCCTTCGTTGGAATCCTGTCTATGTAGAGTGCTGACGCGTACGGTAGCCATATCAATATAGGCAGTTTGCCCTTAAACCACAGGCCGGCATTCATGTCAGCGAAGCTGGGAGACGTCGGTAGATTCGGGGATCGGGGGGTTGTCGATTCAGTTATTAGGCGGTGCTGCAGGATTACCGGTAGGTATTTGTACGCTGACGGGAGGTACAGATTGGGGACACCGAAAGCGTGTACACAATCAGTTACAATTGCGACGTTTGTGATTCGCTATTCTAATATCCATGGACCCTGAGAAACCGCTTAACTCAGCTACACTAGTGCCCCGTTAACAGGTAACTAATAACCTCCGTGCACTTTCACTGGTGCGGTGCGTCTTGCGCCGCGCCGCTTTTAGCCGGTGGCTGGCGTGATTGAGAAATGGCTATCACGTAAGCTGGCGCTCGCAATTACATACCGGACTTGCATAATTTCTTCCTACGCTAGTATCCGTAACAAACGGCACGCACGGGCAAACGGTCAGTACGAAGGTATCACGTTTCTGACCTCGTTAATGCGCACCAGCTCTGCTTTTGATAACACCTACCTAGAACGCAGTTCCGTCCAGAAACAATCATCAACTTTCCTCCGCTCGGCGTCAAATGACTCGTGTGTCTATAAACTTTGCCAACTCATCACAACTGTCCCCGCGCGGTTGGAAAGTCAGATTCGGTCCTGAGTGAGTCGCGGCAAGAATGTCGTAGATCTGGAACTCTGCCTCTCTCTCCCTGCCTGGGCCAAGTCCCGGGTTTCCTGCGCCGATCTGGCCCAAGTCTCCGGGAGCTGCCTGGAAATCAAAGTACCAGAGCGTCTTCGCCAAAACCAGACTGGCCTGCAGGTACGCCATGGCCTTCCCAGCACAACCTCGCGCGCCGATTGAGAAGGGCTGGAAAGCCGCGAGCATCAACTTTTTCTGGGCGGCCGGGATAGTCGGGTCGAGCCAGCGCTCGGGTTGAAACGTGAAGGGCTCCGGGAAGAATTTCTCTTCGTGGAGAATCGTATAGAGGTTCACGCCCACTTGAACCCCGTCGGGTATCACATGTCCATCGACAACCCAGCGCTCTCCTGAGCTATCGGCGTCAGACCATTCTCTCCACAAAGTGCCCGAAGCTGGAGGGGATATCCGCATAGTCTCGTCGAGACAAGCTCGGAGATACTTGCAGGACGAGAGCTTTGGTCCTCCTTTAATTTCTTCGCCGGTTCGGAATGTCGACCGAATCTCCGCCGCAAGTTTTTGATACGCTTCTGGGTATCGTGACAGATAGAACAACGCTGCCGACAGCAACGTGGAGGTCGTCTCGCCTCCGGCCGGGAAGAAGAAGGCTGCCTCGGCCCAAATCTCGCTGTCTCGCCGGTATTCTCCTTCGGGGTTGATCTCATCGGCAATGATCGAATACAAATCATGTCGAACATGCTTGTCTTCCGCAAGCCGTGACCGTATCATCGTTTCGATCGCGGCGAAGTACTTGCGCACTTGCTTCGCGAAGAATATCTCCAAGAAGCTGTACACGCGGATCGTCTTCATCAGAGGAAATTGCATGAACAAGTTGCTTCTGAAATTCCCGAAAATGTGCGCATCGATGAGGAACCGGTACGTCGAGTCGGTTTGTGTGTTGATTGGGTATCCGAAAGCGAGCAGGCTGACTATGTCGATGCCCAGCCGTTTGAGTTGCACCGTCATGTCGAGCGGAGTTTGTGACCGGCTGTTCAACAACAAAATGCGAAGGTAAGTTTCAATCTGCTTTATCATCACCGGTTCGAAGATCCCCATTGAGCGCTCCGAGACGACTTTCCCGATGAGCTTACGCTTGATGCGATGTGCATCTTTGTTGATTACGTTGAACACGTGCCACACTCCGTCGGTGATAGATGTATGCTTGTATAGGTGAGACTTGACCACCTTGTCATTCAAATATATGTCTTGCCTTTGTCAGAAACGCTGGAAGGGCCGTCATCTGAGGGTTGAACTGTACCCTGGATTGCCTGGAGTGAGCTGAACACGAGACGGTTCGGACCGAGGCGTAGAACAGGCCCTTTAAGCCCAACAGTCAGATCTCAATGCAGTCCCAAGCCGCGGGGAAAATTAGTATCAACCATATCTGAGGTGGTCAAGTCTGGTCTTGACGTGGAGGGACATTTTCCCGGCATGATATCCGCCGTATGCATCTGATATCTTTGCAAAGATCGGACCGGGGTAGCGTCGCAGCGGGTGGAGGAAGATACGATAGCCACATAGCAGAGCGATCTCGATACGCGGTCAGGAGTGGATTCCTCGAATCCCGGGGGAGTATACTTACATATGTCACGAGCGCGGCAAATATCCATGTCCCGCTCGAGGCGACATGGCCGAAAAGATCTGTCATTTGATGTTCGGGCATGGTAACACTCTCCTTTCTGTCTCTCATTTGGCGAAGTTATCAGAAGCGACGGAGAAGGAGGCGGGGTCTTGGGGTAAGTAGTTGGTTTTGTGAGTCACGCCATACGGCTACAACTTGGGACTACCTAGGCCTATTGTACTGTCGCTCCAGGAAAGTGTGAGAATATCGAGGGCCATTACCACATCAGTCACAAAGTCCTCGCAGCTTTATGTAGCTACATATCGACGTACTAGTAAGAATCCTCGGTAAGTGACCGTTACTGTGAGCTGATCCTCCAGCCCTACCTGTCCGCCGTATCGGCGGGTGAGACTGTAAGCAGTGGCGTAGCAGCCGACAACCCGGGCATAATCCTACTTAGAGGGTATTATCTAGTAATAGCGTGCGAAGAAACAGAGGCTGAGGTCTACGATGTGTCACGGATGGAAGACAGGGCACATTCAATATATGTTAAACAGTTCTAGTCGTACAGTCAATGGCATTACCGTCACCCAGCAATCCTCTCGATCTGTATCGCCCGTTGTCGGAAATAATTTTAGCACAAAGAGTCACTACTGGAGAGAAGCTGGAGGATTCATGCATGGAAACATGGAGGCGTGCCGCATCATCGACGCCCAGCTACCCCTCTGCCTCCATCCCTCGGCACAACTAAACGTGGCTTGGTGATTACTGATAGGCGGATGTTCTTTACATAGCAGAGGTCTCAGTTCTATCAGATGCTAAACCTTGTAAGATGCGGTTGAACCAGTATTATGTATTCTGACCGGGTAGTGCTCGATTGTTTACTCTGGAGGTCTAACGGTCCGCTGCTCCAAACCTCGGCCGAACGATCCTCAATGAATGACAGATGCTTAGGGCGCTCCCAGATTTGCGTGGTGCTGTCGCTCAACATCTCGTGCCAATCTACCCAGTCTTCATCCGTTCCTTTGAAAGCTACACATACATGCCCACTTAATATATTTACGGAAACCGAGAGTCCCCTGAAGAGAAACAGTCCTGGAGCGCGGAAGGGGTAGGTGACAGAAAATCTAAATATAGTCTAGACACATCAGTCCTAATATTGATCGCAGAACATAGGAAAGGAAGGCATTGTAACCGTCGGTTTGGGGAGATCTTACTCAGGCTCTCAGCCGCGCTCATGGTCACTGCAATACTGATAGTTGCATCACGGATTCTCAATAATATGTCATCCTTGTCGACAGATCCGTAATGACCGGGTAGACACTAGCTATGATATTCCTATCATAGACAAATTCCACAGTGAGTGAGAAAGTGTCTTAATTCTCAGACAACATTACCCCGTACTTCCTCGTTCTGCTCGAAGTAGGTCGTCACATAAATGTTACCATTTTGAGCAGGTGTAGCAGCGTTATAGCTGCTAGGGCGACCCCGAAATGCTGAAACGGATCTATCCTCGCCGAGACGAGTCCCTAGGGGTTCAAGAGGTATCGGAGTATCGTCAATTTTTTGATACGAGCTGGTGGTAGGCGTTCGCTTGTCACCCGCATTGCCTGCTTTCGAAGACTTGCTACCATTGGAACCGAACATACGAGCCAAAGAGCGGAACCATGGTGAAAGTTTGCCGGTAAGTCTTGGATCTCGGAATACCGACGGAAATGACGGGAGGCAGAAAACCAGCGTCAGTAAGGTTAGTTCGGCCAGAGCCCAAAGCGCGACGGGAGAGATGCGATACGTCGTATCCTGGGAGAGGAAGTATTGAACCGTCGTACCAAGGCGAAATCCACCAGCCACCACCGTTCTGGATACGTTGACCCTTAGTTGCTTTCCAAGCTTTGATGTAGCGAGGGGATATATATCTAAATACTTACAGAATTCCCACCGTAAAAATCAGCGAAACCCCGATCTTCTTCTCTTTGGGCATATGAAGTCTCCAAATGACGAGCTGCGGGAGCGCGAGAATGAATAGATGAGAGACTATGTTAATTGCAGCGGAAATGACATCCAAAGTCTTGTGATTGAAGCATTTGGCTGGAATAGTCTTGTTCCAAATGCCGTCGTGGGGTACGCAGGATAGATTCTCTGCTATAAACGAACTGGTGTAGAACAAGACGGTCGTCAGTATCAAGATATGACACAAAGTCTGTCACGAACTGATCAGTCTGGCTTCTTGATAACAAAGGCTCCCTGGGAGTGAGTCTCGGAAGGGGACAAATTCTGAAGAGCATTCCCTAAGTGTGTGTTCAAAATCCTTACGTAGAAAGTTCTATTTGTGCCTTGCGGTGCGAACGTTCGCGCCCATTCCAGCAATATCGCGATTTTCAGCAACATGACGGCCACTGAATATAGGTTCGACACGATATGGGTCACCTAACAACAGTCGGTTAAAGCCTTTCGCAAGGAATTCGTAGAAATTTACATATAGAACCTCAGAAAGGTCTTTGACGCGAACATTCCACTGGTTCACGAAGAACCCCACGCCATGATATAGACGATAGCCCATGCCGGTGATCGATACGGTGAACGCCTGGCAAGTTTCGCAGTCAACATACTGTCGATACGATGCAAAAGAACGGCAAACGCATTGACGCAAAGAGTATAGATATACATATCCAATAAAGGCGATAACTTCAAGCCGATCAGTCAACATCACTTGGAAGCAGATAGGAAGGAGAATCTCACAGTCTTCGGGTAGGCGTTTTCGTAAGACGAAGATCGTGGAATAGAACCGCAGCATGAAAGCAATCGTTATCAATACGAGGCCGAAAGTGATGGTAGCCAGAGCTGCAGCGTCGTTGTTTGGCGGGTGGTCAAAGTTCGGCGTAACGCCTGGGGGTGGCTCGAGAGCAGGTCCGTTGAGTATGGCCATCTGCTCCTCCAGGGGCAGTGAGTGGAGTTGGGAAAGAGACATTTTCTGTCTTCTGTCTCATCGCATGCCTGGAAATTGTTTGCGCATCGCAACTTGAAGACGCGCGACCACGCGCCGGATTATATTTTATTACTGTCAATGCGATTGTGAAAAAGGTGCGAAATAAGAAAAGAAGATAGATAAATAGAATCACGAGCAGGCTGCAGAGGGGACTCCCGGCTGACATGTTTCGGCATAACTACCCTGTCTTGAACTCAAGGCAGTGAGATGACGTTACGTTCCCTCCGAATATAGAATGTGGCGGCCTATGGACTGTTCACTCATATCTAGAACTCCAATTCTTTTCGCTGTCGCTTCTTCTCTATTGGCGGGAATGTAATTTCCCGCGTCCTGTTCCGTAGGCCTGTGTAATATATACGAAAATCAGAATATATATCCCATGCTCTCATGTTGTGTGGGTTAGAGAAATCGGCAACGACCAACGTCTGCTGGCGCTCTCGGTGAAGGATGAGCCGGTTTTCTACCGCAGTTCGAACAAACACCGAATAGCCGTCGTTACCTCGTAGGATCCCGACATGTTCGGGGCGACCAAGTACTCGAGTTCACACTCGCGACTCTCTGCTTCTCTCTCTCGTCAAAAAAGTCCGCGAGCAAATAGATCAGGCTGACAGAAAATAGTCCGCTTCCATAATGTTGAGACAGTGTATATCACTCAATCAGGCTTCGCTGCTGCCGTCGTCGTTCCTTCGAGTAGCCTAGCCGAGCAAACTGCTCTTCAATCACAATAAGGTGGTTGGTGCTTATCTGCCTCGAGTCAATGTTTGCTTACTCTGTAAACCAGGACCTGGAATTGCGCCACTGTTAATTGCTTGATGGAGCCAGGGTGAGTGGTGACAGGGGCCAGGGGCTTGCGAGTCGCGGGGTGTTGGAGATAACCTTACAATCTGAATCTACGTAGCCAGTAAGACCATCGGGTCGGTCGATGGCGTGTGGGACGGCATGGCGACTGTTTTGAAGCGTTGCTTTTGTCGGCATTGGATTCATCCTCTGCAACAAAATTGTACGGTAAAATATGTTACTCAACATTACACTCTTGATCACCTACATTGCGCGCCGTCGTTTCTATGCCGGCATTAACCCGAGTGGCTCATGGGCCACCAGATCCTCATGAAAGGAGAGGCGGTGGCGGTGAGCAGTCCTTGCTGTTGACGCCGAATAAAGGTCAAGAACAAACTTCAGCAAAAACTGCGGCATTACCTCGCCCCTGGATTATCGGGCCGGGGGTGACGCCACCGAAGCCAGGCTTGTATCAATCCCTCTTCTCGAAGATTAGGGAGAACGCCATTGCTGACACACATCACACACGGCCGTCCCATGAGACACATCTCTCCCAGTTGCTGGCCAAATTCCCGATGTCAACGCATGCCCGATGGTGGTGCCTACGGTCTCGACGGGGAAAAGCAGAGTCAGACTCGTCTTGGCAGATAGATGGCCTTGTCTCCACCCAGTTTCTGGTCCCGACGCTGCGAGCGTAGTACACCGAGTTGGACGAGATGTGGTCAACGTCCGTGCCGGAAACCGAGTCGTCTTCGTAAAGACACATGCGTTTTCTACCGCGAACTGTCTCTGTGAAAAACTGTGCAAAGTTGCCCGACAGCGTGAGCTTCATTGATGGGGCATCTACGCCTGTTGCTTTCGTGACTGCACTTCAATCTTTGACCGTGAGTCCGTGACTGGTCTAGAGAGCCGTCGAATAAGCGTCTAAGCATGCCATGAAGGACAGGTCGAGGTGATTGAGTTTTGCTTGTATTCTCTCTCAAATCAGCCAGTGATACATAGGGGCTGCGGTGGTGTCGGCCTCGTCCCTATTCAAATAGCTCGTACGATTGGCGCCGAAATACTTGCTGCATGCGGCATGTCGCTGTATTCCAGGATTTGTGATGTCAGTTGAAATAGGCAAGAAAGATTTTTCGGAACAGTCGTTTAGATATGGTCCCATTCTTAGAGAATCACAGTTACTGCTGTGTCGGCCTCGATCAACTGGTTCGGGAGCGACGGTATGTCTGTCCAGCTCCGTCTCAAGTCAACTGTTGTGTTTCCGTCACTGGAACCATACCGGTTATCTAGCTTCTTTCGCCTTTTCATGAATTATTTCCAACATGAGTTGATCCGGTCTCTTGCTCGTTGCCCGAGTCTATCCTGCGTCAGCGATATCAGCTGCCTTCCGTTACATGCAGCTAGGCGTCCATATGGTGGAATAGTAGCCTCATTGCGGGATGAGAGTACCGGAGAATCTCAGTCCCATAATTTGTGCACACCAGTGAAGATATTGACGCAGTGTTCGACGCCAATGCTTCGTACCTCGTCGGTGGCCTTGGTCGACCTTTCTAGTCCATTTCGATTTGAAGGGCGTAGCGAGGTGTATAACATCTCACTTTTGTATCTCGTGGCCCAAGAAATCGTGAGAAATCCAGAGACTCTTCAAAAGCTTGAGCGCCTCGGTTGTAGTGTCCAATTTATGCGTTGGAGTGTTATAAGTGCCGTGGATGTCGGGCGAGCTATGTAAGTACGCGCGCCTCTGAAAGTCATATCGCAGTCAGGGTTCTTCGGGATCAGGTATTCTCACACGTCTTGGAGATGCTAGCCATGGATGCGATGTGTGCTTTGGGGCCGCAGGCGGCCAAAGAGATGGCTTCCACATTATGTACACCTAAGTTGTTGGAATTGTAGATGGGCACTTTGCAATGGATTTCCTGTCTCGCTGAAATACCTAAACCGTTTTGGTACGTAGTTACCGCTTTGGGTGACGGTTGAGACACAGTCCGAACCGTTTTGATGCCGATTTTGCATAATTATGTGCACAAATCATTCATAAAAGTAAATTGGCGGGCCATCCCCGAGCAAAAGCAGCGATGGCGCTAACCGCTTCAGTTAGTAATCCCTATCTGCGGGCGCCACAGAGTGTGAGCAGCCCGGGGCCCCGGCGAAGTGCTGACCGATAATCAAGCCAGTACCTGGGACGGAAGTAGCGCATCTGTACCGTACTCATAGCGCCCGGGACTCGCTGGGCACTGGCCTACACTCTGTATTTCCAACCTTGGTTTTATTTTTCACTTCTCAGAGCTTCTCTCTGCCTGCACACCCTCATTCTGCTCGTTCCCGCGTCCTGCAACTGAGCCTAACGCCGCCGCCCTCATTACTGTATAGAATTGTTGTATTTTTGGCTCCGTTCTAGATCTGCTTCTGCCGCCTTTCTAATTACAAAGATGGCGCCCCACGAGTATACCTTCCAAGATGTGGCCGAGCATAACACTAAGAAAGACCTGTTTCTTGTTATCCACGACAAGGTCTACGATGCCACCAAATTTGTCGACGAGCACCCGTAAGCCCAGTCCCTCGACCGATTCCCTCGGCTCTGCCCCTCTTTTCTCTTTCTATCGGCGGTATATCTGTACTGACTACGACGTTCCAGTGGCGGTGAGGAAGTCCTGCTAGATGTTGGTGGTCAGGATGCGACCGAGGCCTTCGAGGATGTCGGACACAGTGACGAGGCCCGCGAAACCCTCG
Organism: Xylariaceae sp. X802; assembly: GCA_028637635.1. Lineage (NCBI taxonomy): Eukaryota > Fungi > Ascomycota > Sordariomycetes > Xylariales > Xylariaceae > Xylariaceae sp. X802. Next base: position 773,699 of record JAJFDH010000001.1, on the reverse strand, counting down.
AGAAGTACCTCGTCGGCAGTGTGAAACGCCAGGTGAGCTTTTATGTCCAACTCCGCGTATCCCCCGACAATGCGAACCCTATCGATCGCCGTCGCTATTCGGTATACTGACTGGCGACCCGTCGCAGCCCGGCGATCCGAAACCCAACAAGGCTCCTGCCTCCGCCGTCGCCCCCCGTGCCGATACCAGCAGCGCCGGCATGGGCACTACCCTCTATGCCTTAGTCTTCATCGGTGGTCTTGCCGCCTACTTTGGCTACCAATACTTGCAGAACCAGCAAACCAATGCATAAGCAAACACCCACTATCTCTTTTTTACGATCGATGGCCGGGGTGTGGGAGCAAAAGTAGATTATAAGGGGCCAGGAATCATGCCGAATTGGGGGATCGATGTGAATATGATGTATTATTCAACTAACACATAGCTTCTGTCGACTCTCGATCGGTTAGATCGCGTGGTTCGGCCTCATTGCCATCTGTTATTGAATTTGCTTTCATCGACGCTGGGGCGGAGGCCTTATAGACAGCTATACAGTCGTGCTAATCTCAACTATTCCCATGGGTTTTTAATTTGGCTCAGAGCATTCCATGGGCTCGCAATAGAAGGAATGGGTGAACTGCCATTTCCTCAACAAGCGCATGACGAAGTGTTTCTCCATCTACTTAGCAAATATAAGGATGCGAAACGGGGCTTTCTGGATCTTCTCGTCGATACAGACTTGAGGCCATCAATGACCGTCAGCGTAGAGCACAGTGTTATTTTGTACTGTATGCACCGTAGCAAGTCTGCAAGATTCTAGAGGGGTCTCGCTCGGTCGAGGAGCGCCTGCCAAAAGTTGAAATCTGACACCGGCAGCGCCACAGATGAGACACGACCAAGCCACATTCAACAACACGCGCCAACAATTTGCTAGCGCACTTCTTTGAACCCGGTTAAACTTTCATTCAATTCAGCCTTGCAACACGGGTCCTTGCAAGACTCTCTCTTCCCTCTTTACATACTAATTAAGACGTCTGTCGACGCACTTGATCACCAACATCTTTGCGTAAATCATATAATTCTCACCGCTGCACACGATGTCGTACTTCCCGCCGGCGAAAATCAATAACGGTAAGCGCCTCGCGCCTCCCTCGCCGTCCGTCGGCTCCAACGCTTCGCCGACCAAGTCTGATGGGACCCCCACTTCCGCAGCGAAACGCCCGAAACCAGGCATCAGAGATGGCGTGTCGCCGACCCCTACGCCCGCCGCAGCTGCCGCGGCCGCCAAGGCGACTGACTTCGGCACGCACATGATGACACAGTTGACATACGTTGTCGACTTTCTCAAGGCGAAGCAGACGGCCAAGGTGTTGCAGGAGATCCTAGATCACTTGACATTGCATAACCTGCCCGAGAATCAGCAGAAGCTATTCGTGAACCTGATGCACAAGCACTCGCGTATCGACTACGTCCCTGCGCCAAAGGGCACGAAAGGTCCGAACGGCGAGGTGCTGCCCGCCTGGCGCACCGGGAAGTACCAGTTCAAGGCCAAGATCCCAGGCGTGCACGACAAAATCACCTTGCTCGCGTACCTGCAGGCAAAGGCCGACGCCTCGTCGCTGAGCGTGAAGGATCTGAAAGACGGCTGGCCCGACTGCGACCAGGCCATCTCAGAGCTAGAGGCGGAACACAAGATCCTCGTAGTCCGCACAAAGAAGGACAACCATGCCAAGTTTGTCTGGCTTGATGACCCCCGCCTTTCCCACAGCGTCGAACCCGAGTTCTTGAACATGTGGCATAAGATCGAGCTGCCGCCGGCCGACGAAATGGTGCGGAGACTCCTTGCTCTTGGGCAGAAGCCTGCTAGTGAAGCTCCCCAGAACAATGTGAAGGCCCCGATCAAGACGTCGCAGAAGAGGAAGTCTACGCGTCCGCCGAAGCACCAGAGTAACGCGCACATGTCACACTTGCTCAAGGATTACTCAGGTCACAAACGGTAGGAGTGCGCCAGGTGCGGAACGGGTACCAGGCAAAACGTTATCAGGACTACCTGTAAACCGAATGTGATGTTGGTACTCATGTCATGAGTAAAAGATCCCGAGACAGACAGATGTCGCCCGGGAATGTAATTACATGGAATCGGCGTTCTAGGGTTGAGCATTTGCGGGCGTTGGGTTTCTAAACCTGTCAGTAGCCCTTAGCAGGTAAGCCGTAAGGCAATGGTTTCTGCTCGTTGGCTCTCGGCACGTTGTGCAATGTTATCTGTCTCCGAGTACTAGGGGGCATAGGGCAAGTATAGCAGTCTCAAGGCAGGTTCTATTCATAATATTAATCATCACCGTCTCAACGACCTTGACACCAGAAAGTCCACGAGCGTGTAGATGTTCGAGTAAGTACGTGTCGGAGTCGGTACTCTATTGACGATACGATCGTATCTACTTAGGTTCCCTGTGTAAGTCTAATAAAGGCCACATTTGATATTCTTTCCCCAAGACAAAGCTCTCTCTGGCGTGTGTCCAATCCAAGACCCTGCGCATTTCTCGACTCCCTAACTAGCATTCTCTCCCGGAGTGGTAGTTGCACTTTCAAGACGTGGTAGTATCACAACAAAGCACGTCTTCTCTCCCCCTTACACAAATATAGCAAGGTGCCGTATACCACCACCGCACTCAGAGTCCAAGCAAACCCGGTTCATAAGCATAACCACAACCAGTGAAGAAGCGTCAAAAGTCCCGCGAAAGGCAAGGAACAACTCGGCTTCTCTCTCAGCTTGCTCATTGCCCGACTGCACATTCCGCTCTGCACACAGCAGCCGCACGCCGCCAATACTACACTAGGCGAATGAGAAAATCGCCAATAAACAAAACCGCGAAATCTTATCCCCAGCCCAAGTATGCGCCAGATGGAAAAGAGACGCCTCGCGTGTGGGCGGCGCAAGCCCGCGGCGTATCACGGTAGCAATCTTGGTGAGCTTATCTCCCCTCGACGTTTGGTCACGCGGTGGTGGCGGCGGCGCCTATGAATAGACTATCTAGATCTCTTCCCCCCCTTTTCTTCGCGCAGCGTCGTCCTTTATCCAGTCCACACAACCTCAAAACTCCAACCAAGTTAACGAAATATATCCGCGACTCACGAAGAATACCTACGCAAACCCCAAAGACCAAAAGAATCAGATGAGAAAAAAGAAGGAATCCCGATACATCATTTCTCCAAAGAGTAAAAGAGAAAAACAAAAGAATGGAAACCTACATCCGAGGAGATGGGACAAAAACCAGGGTCTTGCTAATTTCTTTTCCCTCGTTTCTTTTTCGTTCCCGTCATTCCCTACTTATCCCCATGCAACACAAGTCCCGAGTATACCTCACATTAGGTAATCCAGCAAAAAGGATTTATAAACAACTCATTAACACAAGCAACGCCAGTAATCTAACTTATAACCGACAAACACCGGACCCCAATAAAAGAAACAAAAAGAAAAGCTGCACGGTTGAAGTCAAACCAACCAGGTCCTCTCCCGGCAAAAAAACGAGAGCTTCAAAAGAGTATAAACAGAAAAACCCGTCAAGAAAAGCCTGATTCATGCGTGTATAGTGGATATGGGAAGAGTAATCACAAAATCGAGGGTCATACCGAGGGCCGTGAAGTGTGGTTCTCTTACCTACCTATACATAGGGCGTGTGCATAGGTACTTCGTACGTCCGCACATACATACCATCTAGTGTACCTAGGTAGTCCGTAGGCAAGCCAGCAATCCTATAGGGGTCAGTGGAGAGAGACAACAATAACCAGAGCTCGAACCGGAAAGGAAATAAAATCGAAACGCTAGGTATGCTGGTGATAGGCATCACAAATATTGGTCTTGATCAGTAATCATTTTGCAATTGTACCCGCACGGGGCCCGTTGACTCGTCTGCACTATTATCCACCTCTCTATCTCGATCGCATAGGTACCTAGCACTAGACGAGCCGCAACAGGTAGAGCAGAGCTACCTAGGTAGGTAGGTAGGTTGGTACCTACGGTAGGTAAACTTGATCGACCGACAGAAGCTAATGCCTAGCCAAGTCGTGTATGCAAAAGCTTATGAGACTAAGCATGTCCCCGACCCTCGCCGTCACCAATCATTGTCGCCAATCACTCATCCCCAGTTATGTAATACTCGGCTTGCAATTGCCGATACGGCTCTCTCGTGCCATAACTTCCTCGCGGGCAATCTTGTCGGCAATGCCACTCTCAAGTACCAGGCTTGATTTGGTGTATTCCTGAGCCGGCTGGATTCCTTGCCGGAGCAGCTCGAACTGGTCAACAATTTCTGCCACCCCTTGGAAGCCGCCATATACCCATTTGTCATTAAGCACCATAGTAGGTACCGCGATGATGGGACCAGCGAGCTGATTCCGCACCCTCACGCGGTCTTTTACCTCTTGGGAAAGCATATCGATTGTACGGTCCCACTCCTTGCTATCTAGCACCGCTTGGATCTCGTGCTGCGAGAAGCCTGTTACCGCCCTGGCGGTTTCCATAAGGTTGTTTGTATCGGATAGGTCCTTGTCATGCTCGTGATATCTCTTCGTAATGGCGTCCAAGAGACGCATCTGGAGGTCCGGTCCACGAGGCTGCGCGACTAAAACTGGGAGATCGGGAGCCCGAAGGGAGTAAGGAGGATACAGGGGCGTATCTCCATTCGGCCGGTAGACTCTTAATTCCGTGCTCTTTTGTGTCGTTGGCGTTTTCTGGAGAGCAAAACGAAGTAGTTTATGTGAGTTCCGTGAGTGGCCTACACGGCCTTTCCAACTGAAGTTGATGCCGGCGTTCTTTCCCAGCGCATTCCATATCTCGAAACGGCTCGATGGAAGCTTTCGGTAACCACTGTAATAATAGATCTTATCATAATCTAGGTATGAGAACTATTAGCAAACTCATTCTTCTTATGAGCAACAACGTGATTCCCCTTGCCATATACTCCGATAACCAATGGCCTCTTATTAGCAGCAGACATCACATCATCACACCAGTCTACCGATGAGCATGAACTCCCAGTCCATATATGAGAAATAGAACGGCGGGTAGATGATATCCACCGCCTGAGATGTCTGGGACGTCATGAAGACTTACTAACGTCAGCGGTGGTCGGTGCAAGAATAGATGGCGTACAAGTGATTTCAAATACAGCGTCGGGGTGCCTCGATTTGTATATATCGATGGCCATTAATAAGTTTTTCATGCCGATATAGCAAAAGGGACAGACGGTGTCGTGGATGAATTCGATAAGAAAATACTTTATTTCCGGGCGCACAAGGCTGGGTTTGGTAGAGCGTTCCCCTCGCTCCGGCAAGGGATCCAATGGCTTTTCGTCAGGTAGTAGAAGGTCCTGAACTCGAATTCCCTGCATGTTGAACTGGTCTGCCTGTGAGTCCAGCCGTGTCCGCAATTGCAACTCTGATAAGCGCCGGCCAGGATAGGCAGATGAGTCAAGACATGTAGTTTGGGTCCCTGGCAACAGTGGTGAGCCTTGCGGTAACGACGTCGTTCTAGAAACAGCCTAAGGCGAGGTTGAGGGACGGCGACAGGGGAAGGTATAATAATAAGTAATCATTAGTGTAGGTAGAGACAAGGACCTACACTAATCCCAGTAGCTCAATGTGAATCGATATTTGTGGAGACGGCAAATACAGCAAGCCCTTATGTAATTGCTCGATGGCTGGCAGGATTCACGCTGTGTCTTCGGAGGAGCGAGAATGAAAGAAAAAGAGCGCAGTTGTTTTCCTGGATGGCTTGCTACGAGTTCAGCGAGGATTGACTAGTATCAAAACACCTCGGCGGGGAGAATTGGGTGAAGCCGTTGCTGTGCAAAGGAGACGACGGAGAGTCTAAGGCTGAGCGAGACTAACCACGAGTCTAGGTAGGGGGATTCGACTTTGGCATGTTGATTAATCACGGATCAACAGGGGCCAGCGAGGGAGCACAAGCGGTGAATCGACTCAGCCCAAGCCAAGCTCACATGAGCTTGTTTCCATAGCGGGATCTGGTACCGGAGCTAGCTCTCGCCAGTGCAGGACTGTCGCGGGAATGGGTGGTAGCCGAACGGGTGTATGGAATCCAGAGACGACGCGGCCCCGATGCGCCTGTGCGACGCGGACTTACACGGCGCTTCCTGTCTGATCGGGGAGAGTCGGCAGCGGGAATTGTGTCAAGAGACGGATTCTGAAGAGAGCCCGGCGGTCATCGCGACATTGCCAAAGCACAGCAGCAACGGGTTGTTATACGATGACGCGAAGGGGGGGGAGCGGGCGAATAGAGACAGAGACGGCAGAGAAGGCAGCTCGACACATCGCCGGCACAGGCATGGTCAGAACAGGGCAGGATAGGCAGGGGTCTGGGCAGGGTCTGGGCATGGTCTGGGGCAGCAGGATAGTAAGGACGGTAGAGGGGGAAGGGGCTGCTGATTCCAGTGGTTTGTAACTGGTAATAACGGGTATAATATGACGTCGATAAGTAGGTGAAATACGCGTGTGGGCCAATAGCATCTCCGCTACGGTCACACGATGTGAGAAATAGAAGCAGCGAGCCAGGGGGCGCTAGCTACCAGGTGGCAGGGATGTGCCGCAAATTGCCATCGAGTGGCTGCCGGCCCGGTCCAACCTGCCAGCCTAGGCCGCCGGATATCTGCAGATGTCTCACCAACCATACCGTCTACTTACCTTGGTAGTACACCCCGACGCTGTTTCTGGAGATCCGTCCTTGGAAGTTGGAAGTAATCAATTGCCTACTCGTAAAACCCATGGGGTTACGAACTGTACACTAAAATGCAGGGCACATTGTGTTCCATGGATAGTGTAGGTATGTACAGTTAGGTAGGTATGTAGTGTACTAAGTTACTGGATCGGGTGCCCCCGCCTAGGTAATGTTCGAAACCTCAGGTACGGTCTGCAATGGGTAAAGCATCAACTTATTAATAGGTAGCTAAAGCATCAGGGGTTTCCATTCGGTTCTCTATCATCGAGATCGAGTAATTGAGTTATGTACGAGAAAAGGGACGCACACTAGTGCACACATAACCTTGGCACCCCACACGGACCCTGGATATCTCTCCCATTTCTCGGATCGGATGAATAAGCCGAACACGCCAACATCGCCGGCATCAGTACCGGATGACAAAGCTGACCGGGGCTTCGAAGGATTTTCTTCTTTTTCTTTCGTCAGATTCTCAGCCGCAACAAGCACACGGCATACGTATGTAGTTAGGTGCGTCCTTTGTATGCCGTGTAGCTCGCAGGCTGCTAATATTAGCAAAACAGCGATTCTTCTTCTCGCTCTTTACGAGATCTGCAACGAACCTGGGAAATAACAACATATGCACTTAAATCACGTAACAGAGGCCGTCAATTCTCTGATCTAACTGATAAGTCCGCACCTACGTCTTTGACAACCGACTTGTTCAGACAGACAAGGGCCATCAAGCGTAACGGGTGTTGAAAACCGGGCCCAGCTTCTCGGCATATCTGGGTACGTCAAGGGTTCTCTCTCGTCAAGGGTCAGTATGTCATACGGGAAAATGCCTAGCATGTCTCACCAAGGCCAAAGATGGGAAAAAAAAGCAAAAACGACAGAGAATAAATAAAGTCGATCACCGATTCCTCAGCCGATGATCTAACACGGTGGCAATTGCAAGCTCCAGCATGTTTTGAAATAGTCTCTTATTAGCCTAGCCCTTCTATATATAAGCGTCCTACCTAGGGGTATAGAAGGTCCTCAAAGCGCCGCTCATATCTTGTTCCGTTTCCATCCTATCCTTTTGCCCTACACAAATAAGCGCTACCCTGGCGCATCTCAAGAACGCCTCGCTACTTTACGCTCGAGTTATTACGAGTTGGAAACTCGAGGGAAAGAAAAAACCCAGATTCACGACGCCCCCACGCCCCTGATTTTCCTTGATTTTTCCCTGTCGCCGGTGACGGAATGAAGGTGAATCAAAAGTCGTATCGCGCAAACCCTTTGGTTTACATCCCTGAACTCCGTGCCAATCACTGGCCAATGCCCGCTTATGAAGAAAATGCAATGCCACAGGTCGCCCGACCCGATCAGCCCACGCTGACGACTATGAATTGAGACAAAGAGAACGCTCCTCGGTTAATACCCAGTTCGAATTCGAGGGCGCTATACCCCGTCAGCCTACTACGGGGGAACCAGGCTGTTTGACAACAGTTGAGAGAAACACCGTTGCAGCCGGCGTTGGCGACGCGCAAGGTCAATAGCTTGGCGTTGCGAAAAGGCACTGCTGAAATCATGTTATTATTCCATGATACCGAATCCTAGTAGCTGCCTTCTTGATGCACATACAATTGCAGTCTTCTCAAGAATACTTCCGGCGGAGTCTAGACGGCGTTAACCGTAGTGGGAATATCCCAAATCCGGCACGTAACCCGTTGAAGGAGTGTCCAGCGCCGGCAAAGAGAAGTTGTAGTCAATCAAGCCCAAGGTAACGGGACCGCCATCCTATTGGCCGGCCCAGAGTTCGCTCGGTCGTGGCTTAACCTCGTAGGTAGACGGAGCAGCTTCCGTGCTGTTAGGGCGCCGAGCCTGGGTGCCGTACGAGTACATGGGGTTCAGTCCATTGCCGGCAAACGAAGGCTCCAGTTCCGGGTAGACGGAAGGGTTGCCGCCACCGTTACTGTACGTAGGCGATGGCATGTGAGAGGGCGACTGCGCTTGCGAGGATGGCTGCACATGTGAGGGCGATTGCCAACCAACGCTACCCATGTGAGGACTGGCGGCAGTGCTGCCTCCAGCTGACTGATGCGACTCGACGTTTGGCTCAAGAGTCGGCGGGGGCGCGAAGCTCGTTGGATGTGACGTTGGGCGCATGCTCGTGGCGAAGGTCGCTGATGTTGGAGACTGTGGGCGAATGTCCGCACGTAGGTGCGCTGGAAGAGTCCCATTGCCCATATACGAATAATCGTTGGTTCTGATTGGGGCAGGTACGGCAGTGTCGGCAGCGGGAGAGGCGGACATGTGTCTCTGGCCTGGGGACGGTGTATTTAAAGGCGATGCATGGGTTGAATTGAGAGGGGCTTCGCCTCCGTCACTGCGGACAGATTTGGTTGCGGCCATCTTACTCGCCTGCTCTGTAAGCTTCTTGGCTGTCGCTACGGCTGCTTCTTCCAGGCTTTCCGTATGTGAAAGTTGATGGCGAGTTAATGTTGTCTTTCTCGTAAAAGTCTTCAAACAATTTGCATAAACGCATTGGTAGGGTCTCGTGCCAGAGTGAATACGCCGATGTCGCGCCAACGAGCTGCTATCACTAAAGGGCTATAAAAATCGTTAGACTGTTACTCATGAAATTTCGGTTGGTGGTCTTACCTTGCCACATCGCTCACACATGTGAGGCTTCTCTCCTGTGTGGACACGTTGATGAACCGTCAAAGCTGATCGCTGGATGAACTGTTTGCCACACCCTTCATAGTCGCAAACGTGGGGCCGGTGGCCGCTGTGGATTCTTTCTAACATAGTCATCAGCACTGGGTTCGTAGGTTACGAGGTAAGAGATGAGGCCGCAGGTCTGCCTCAAAACAACTTACCGTGTCTAGCAAGATCACTCCGCCGAGCGAAGCGCTTTTGACATGTACTGCAAGGATAGGCTTTGGCCGCCGGCTGGGGGGCTTGGGGGGCTTGGGAGGATTTGTTCAGAGCCATGGGCATACCCTGGGCGACCGGAGGCAGAATGGCCATCATCATGCCCTGGGTCATATTGGGATCCGGCAAAGGCAATTGGCCCGGCACAGACGCGGCGGAGGGAGAACCGTACGGGCGATGCGCCGAGTGATAGGAAGCCTCGGAACCGTGGGGCGAATTTGCTCGGTCAAAGGTACCGCTTTGTATGTGCTGGTGGGCCATGAGCTGTGATTGCTCCAGTGCAGACGCAGATGCGGCGGCTGCTGCAGCGGCAGCGAATACGGCAGCTTTTTCCGTATCCATGATGTTTCTCATGACGCCCTCCGAGGGCGACGAACCCGACATGGCGGGATATCCGAAAGGCGAGCGAAATTGGAGGGGGAGTCTATAGCTTGCTGTCGGCAGTGCGGTCTGATCAGTATTGACAGGTTCGACATGAGCTAGCTGTTGGGCGGAACCCATGAGAATGGAGGGGATCGGTGATCGGAGTGGGTTCCTCGCGAGATGGCGAGGCACAGATCCGAAGGTGGTTTGAAGATCAGTAGGCATGTGCGCGAGGGTGCAACGAGGTACGAAGGACGAAGGACGAGGGCTTCACAAACGAGATGCTTGCATGCAGTGAGATGCAACCGGGACGATGGAGCAGGCCGAACTCACCAACGCAAAGGTCTTCGAACTTGTCGCGCGCCGGGAAGATAAACAAGGCTCTCCCCAGCGGAAAAGAAAAACGAGCGCAGACACCACTATAACTATGAATGGGCCATCAAGTTGAGGTCGTGGTTGTGGACAGGAAAGGGGAGGCTCGGGGAGGCTCTCCGAAGACGTAGATGCAGAAATAATAATAGGTAATAACTTTAGAAGGTGACGAAAGACCCTGCGCATGGGAACCGTCGAATCAGGTGAGTGGTGGAGGGCGTCGACGCGGCACTGTGCTGGGCGTTGCGGAGGTATATTGTGTGCTGCGCGCTGCACTGCGGGTACATGGCCCGAGTGCCTCGTGCCCGTCTCAGATTCCACGCACTGTGACTAGCGCGTCCGGGTGTCCTTTGGCGGGGATTTGAAGAAGTGGGTCCAAGTGTCAAACCAAACATGTGCAGGCCTAAGCTCCTAACTACCGGTAGGTAGCATGTGCACCTCGTACCCCCATGAGGGAGGTACCTGCCCGCCAGGTAGAGAGCACCTCCAGCAGCTATCTCCTACAAGTACCTGCGGGGTTACGTAATAAGAATCGTCAAGGGAAACCGATCAAGAGCTGGGCGAAACAACGCGTCCAGCAGCTTGGTACAGGCCCTTCAGAGCAAAACAAACGAGCAAACAATGCCAGGTCTGCCTTCGAGAGGTACATAGTGCGGCGTCATTTTACTAGTACCACCTACACGGGTGCACGTAAGGTCGCTGATCTCCGATTTTGCATTACATAATGTACATAGATGTACCTCGAAGTGCCACAATGTGGTTTGTTCGCTGGTAGGCAAGGCAGCAGACGGCTACCTATCACAACTAGCGCTCAAGGTAGATAGAGGATGCACACGTGTGTCAATTCCGTTTCTGATTTCACTCGTATCGAGGAAGAAAAGTTTGATTCTGGCCTCGTGCAAATTTTCAGTGCAGGTACGGTCACGCTGGTGTTGTACCAAACAACACAATTAAGTTGCAGTACCAAGACGCCCACCATAGGTACCTAGATCACAACTACACTACTACCTACAGTAGGTAGGGAAGCTGCCAGTATCTACCTAGTAGTATCCCTTCCCCGCCGAACGATGAGCTTTGACAGGCGAGTTATAGATACATTGTACTTACACTCCTCAGAATGCAATTCAATTTGACTATCATCTTACCACTACCTACCGTATAGGTACCGGTAGGCCCTAAGCAACTATATCACGTAAGTTTTGTGACCTGTTAATCGATCAATTTAGGGGTGAAATGGAAATAACTAGCTTGCCGTTAGGATATGGAGTTGTGGTGTGCCGGTAGATGAATGATAACCCAAGGTAGTAGGCGGTTGCCCGTTACGAGTACGTACCTCAGCAGGCTTTTTTCGTAGTATGTTATCGATCCCCCTCTAATCCGTAGTGTACGAGCTAACGTGTTTCCCTATCTGCTTAGCCACCCACCCTGCTTAGCCACCGCTTGGCGGCGCAGGATTTACCCACATCGCATACCCACCTACCTACTTCATACACTGCGCGAATGGCGACAACACCTCATATTATGAACTCGACTAAACCGTTGTGTAGTTAACACCTTGCGCAATACACTAGCTGTCGCTTTACTCAAATATATCAACGCCCATAGCCAACTCCTTCCATACTAGCTTTGCGAAGCCTACCTTACCTCTCAAAGCCTGCCGCCTTGCTTTTTCTGCCATCACTATAGCATCCCGGTCCGATTTCTCTTGTTTTTCAGCCTCTACCTCCTCCACTGTAAGCATCCGTGCCTGGCTGGCATTCTTTTTCTTGTTCCTAGTCCGTTTTTCCTTCGCTTTGTCCACCAGCCCTTGGTTAATCGCCGACAATGTCGTACACTTTGCCAAAGCAGTTTGCGTCGTTTCCCGCATATAAATCAACTCGCGCTTTAGGGGGGTATTGCAAATACGCAATAATTGATCCACTGCAGAATTAATGCGTTCCATTGTAGGGCCCTGATGTGTAAACGATTGTTTTCCGCTGGCGGTGGGGGTGCTCGGTCGCAATGCATCAAGGATTTTAGCTGGGTTGTAAGGCACCAAGCCTACCGCTCGCCATGCACTTGAGATGTTGCCGTAAATGGTACTTCGAGCTTGTTGGTAGTACCGAAGGAATTGAAGGTTATTTATGCGTTGCGCCCCATACCGTGACCCTTTACTAACAAGGCCTCGGTAGGCGCGCGCTAAGGGACCAAAGATACCAACGTCGAGAGGTTGGAGATAGTGCGTGGAGTGCGGGGGAAGACATAAAGCAACAATCTTGTTACTTTGGCAATACCGTACGAAATCGAGTGACGTATGGCTTTTGTGGCCATCCATGATTAGTAACCGGTATGTGCCCTTCGTCAACCGCGCAGTAAATTTGTCGAAATGCTCAATCCAAGATAGTGCGATTGAGGTATTAGTCCAACCGTTAGGACTCACTTGAATGACCGTTGATTTATCGATAGTCTTGTCAACCCAGTTATGTTGAATGCGCTGGCCTTCGAAGATGATGAACGGCGGTACAACATGGCCCGCTACCCCGATACACTCGATTATTGAGACCCATTCACGGTTACCCGGCTGCGATGAGAATGCTTCCTTGTGTTCACGCCGTACGAGTACCTTGACATTCTCTCCGATACCTTTCATACAGCCTTTCTCGTCCATATTGTAAATGTCGTCATCGGCAATGTCGTACATGAGCTTCACAGTCTGGAATAGTTCGAACCATTGACGGGCGGTATCGTAATCCGTTGCATCTTTTCGGCTTTGGTCCATTGCACGCGACCACAGGGTTTTCAGTTCACTATGCCGGTTCAGGAAGTTCAAATACCAGTTGTGCCCGAGGGGTGCATGATCACCCTTCTCGGCTAGCATCTGAATGGCTATTTCTTCCAGTGCTTTAATTGTAGCCGGCCACCCCCACACTAGTAGCTGCTGCACGGTTTCTACTAGTACCTCTTCCTCTTCGGGAGTCAGTCGCTGCATATGTTGCTTCGATGTCTTGTTCGGTTTCATTCCGGTCATTCGGTTATGTAAAGTGGATCGATTGACGTCGAATACTCGAGCGGCTTCCCTTATACTTGTCACGCTTTTGGCTTGTATCGCCTCAATGGCTGCTTGAATGCGTTCTTCGTAATCCATTATGTCGCTTCACGATAGTAATTGTCACGAAGAGAAAAAAAATTACCTACCGGCGACGTTGTTGTCGAAGTGTTGCCGTCGTGATGATCGAAAAGGGGGTGGATAATCGCTGTGGCGCACTTAGTAAAATTGGCTGGCTAACCAGAGTGGGTGGCTAAGCAGATAGGGAAACACGTTAAAACACATCTGGGGAAACAAGTCTTTTGCCGAGTGTTGCTAACTAAAGTTGCTACTGCATGTAGACACTTACGGCAGTGAGACGGGCCTGCGTTGCATTCCGGAACACTTAGTTGGCTTATCTAGCGTACACTTGTACCTCGTAGATTTCAATTGAGCTCTTTCAATTACAGGCCGTAACTCACACTACCGGTACTGTTGTTCCCCCAAGGCAAGTTCCGTCCCCGCGTCCAATTACCAGCCGACCCCTTCGCAGATACACTACTTCAAAGTGCTTCTTCCCAATTCTACACCTACATACTTTCGACCGGAGGCATATTAAATTTTACGACATGTCGCTCACCTATTGTAGGTAGTGTCCATGCTACATACAGTGTAGTGTTGCCCGGCCCCCCACCAGTGGTCCGGTCACTAAGATACAGCACGAAGGTAGCGCAAGATGCATTCACGGTAGATTAATTTCTAGAAGACTTCTAGCGCTTAGAGGTTTCCCCCCTGCTATAATACGCATCTGCCTACGGAATACCTAAAATGAACCTCAGTCTCCCTATTACAGTGAATACGTACTCGCACGACAACGGCACGATTAGCCAGGTGTACTTCACTCGGTAGGATGCGCACTTACAAATACCTACATGACTTGCCTACATTATGTTGCTGTAAATAGGCGATTATGGAAGCGCGCTCTTATGGAATTCAGAGTGGGACTGGGCAACGGTATCTCCGCAGCCAATAAGTATACTGTACCTACCTTGCTATAGACTCACGGTATGTAATTATAGTTGCTTACATGCTGGGCTTACCGCATTGCTCGGCCACCTTCGTTACATGGGAATTGAAGCCCCTAACATCGAGATGTGTGAGAGGTTCCGTGGCCGAGTAATACGATAAGCCGAGCAACAAGGTTGGCACGTCCTACCTACCTTAATCGTAGCCCTATCTATGTATAATTCTGTAGGTAAGAAGTAAATACGTACGGACGTACGTCCGTAGTTCCCTGGTAGATCCTCCAGACCAAATCTAGTTAAATCTATCTAGTATCTAATTAAAACTAGTGGGTATTTACCGAACTGCTCGGCCACTCCACCGATTCTGAGGATGTGGCACTCTTGGACCTGTCTCGGAGATGGGATGGCCGGGCAATACGGCAGCCCAAGCAATAGGGTGAACATGCCGGTCGCCAAGGTGGGGGTCTCCGACCCGGGATGCTGGTAAAGAGAGAAGCTCAATTTACCTACCCTGCGTTACCCATGTACGTACACTAACAGAGCAGGCCTGCTGCGTACCTGTATCGGTTGGGCTGCGATTGGCGTTTAGTGTTGCTGATCCCCCTGAGCTTCGGAACCGTGGTAGCATCGGGCCGGCATTCCCGCCAGCATGCCCGAAGCGATAGTCTGTGCCGTTTTTGGAAATGGAGCTCGACTTGGTTGGTTACTCGGGATTCCTGGCAGACCATTTCTGTCAGGGCCCAAACGGTCGGGACTGTTCCTAACTGCAACCAAGACAGGGATTGGGTAAGTTGTAACCCACCTTCTCAACACTTCGCAGCGTAAACTGCGCTTTACCCAAACAGGGGTCGAAGAGTCTTTTCCTTCCTATCATGCCTTGGCATCTCGAATTCTTCAAACTTTGGATCGTCGAGTTCTTTAACCAATGACCTGAAGGTGTTTTGAGACGCAAGGGCACGTAACGCCTAAGTATATGTCGCCCTCGCACATACTCAACTTCTCAAGCATGCCAACCCTTACGCGTCACGCCACAAGATGCGATCGCCGATATATAGGTACACCCACTGCCTTATATCACATTTCACAGTCGTAACTTGTGGCGAAGTGCAATGTGGCGGATGGCTCGATCGGGATTCTCGGAAAGACCGTAACGCTATAATAGACATGAGAATTACCTACCACATTTTGTATCTTCTCCTTAATTTCTAGTTGGCGAGACCGATACAGAGCTTTAACAATGATATCATGATTCCATGAACTTGCGCCGTTTATGATGTTGGCAGTTGCACGGGGTTCTAGCCGTTCTGTATTACACAAGAATTGTATTATGTAGGTATAACATGTATATGAATGCTCAACCTGGCTGCTTCTTATTCTCAGCAGGTCAACTGACTATAGATACAGACTGTACCTACGTGACCCTGTAGCCCCTATAGATAAACTCCTGCTTCTTGGATCTTCAGAATGACTAAGTCACCAGTGACCGAAGCCAAACTGCTTTTCGTCAACCCCTACCCATTAATATTGACCTAGGCAGTTGAGGTCTGACTGCCCGCCTTCGCGCTTATCAAACTTCTCACTCATCATGTCACAGCCTTCAACAACGTTTGATTTAGGCGATGTCCCTGTATATCTTTCCAAGTCCCTCAAAAATCTGTCGTTCCCCCATACCACCCCCGAAGCGCCCCCAAATGACGGCTTGAGGTTTCAGTTCAAAGTGCGCTTAACTCCTGATTCTTCATGGGCAAATCAGCCCTCACCCGGTACTACCTTGGTAGAACTGTAAAAGTGAGAATATTGGCAACGAGAGGCCTCGCATTCTTGGAGAAGAGGCGCTCAGGAGTCAGGGTCCAGGGAAGAATAAGGAGTCAAGAATGAAGCCCAAAGAGCTCGTCGACTTGATTGCCAAAACATACATTGGCACAGCCCCATGACTAGTTCCCTATCCCGCGGTCGGTCAAGTCTGAGAAAACCTATACCAAGCCGTACACCAGGAACAAACCAACGGGTTTGCCATCATCGTTCGTATGGACGAGGTATGGAATTAGACGCACGAGATCGGCTGAAAATGCTCTCCCAGATGTCTCTGCCATGGAGCAAAAACGGAGTTCCGACCAGAAAATTGGTAGGACCTTGGCCGAACACGCGTGCTCCCACGTCCTGAGCGGCGAGAATATTAAGCCAAGCCTTCTGGCCCTTCTCGGCTGCTTGATGGAGGATTTCAGATCGGCATATCGGTCAGCTAGTCGGCATTCTGCCAGTACGACGTCCTTATTGTTAGACGAATCGCAATCAATGGATTAAAGAAAGCCTTCCGTAGACCGTTATTTATAAGGTAGTTATGATTTTTTGGCATCATCTGTCGGAAAAGGACCTCATGTCTCCTTAAACAAGAACCCGGGCAACCAGTCGGATGATGATCTCGGCGACTCAGACAGGGCCTTACCCGACAATTCAAGCACGTCCAACAATTGTTATCCGCTACTCGCCGATTTATCGATTCCGCGATAACTTCAAAGAGATACCCCAATAAACAATAATTTTGCAAGCCTGCTCATGCACTCTAGCATTATCGATGCCACCACAGACCATCAGCATGACAAACAAGAATGTCTCGTTTTCGCTCCCGCAGGCTTGCATGTGCGCTGCCCATGATGCCTCCTACATAAGACACGCCTCATGACCGAGAAAGCCTGATAGACTCTGATTCAACTAATCTTTACCGTCTGAGTAACGGCGCCACGATGTTGTGCGAGCAAGTAGCACCAGAACTCTGCGTATTATAGCAGGAAGACGCAGCAGGGCGTTCAATATATCAGTCTTTGTACCAGCGTAATTGCCCCCCCCCGGTCTTCCACTAAGGTTGCCCGTTGTCGGAATGACTTCTATACTCTCAAAACAAACCATAAGACAGCGCGAAAACAGATGGACTTATTACAGCGAAGGCCTTCGTACAGACTACGTAAATGGGCTATATAGTTCCTACACAAAGATGTAGATAGATGACAACCGGTAGTGGCAAAGCAATGACACACTGGTAAATACCCGCCAGTTTGTAGTGTACATAGTAGTGTATCTCGCCGGCCCACGTTAGTTCGCATAGTCACTAACGATCGGCAACTGTGCATGTAACCCCAGTGGAGCGCATAAGACCGAGCCCGGTCGCATCCAAGCTAGCCCAGACAAGAAGGAGGATCAGCCAATCTAACTGCAGACAGCTCGGAGAATACTTCCAGTGGATGGGCGCCGATGCATCGGGTATGTACCTAGATCGCGGCCGGGTAGATCCCGCTAGGCAATATGGAGCCGTGCCCACGATACATCTATAGACTTGTAAATCCCCCCGGTTAGGAGGGCAATCTCGAGGACACCTGCAAAACCACAAATAGTTCTCGTATCCTTGGCTCACACTGCCGGCTTTTAACTGCTTTCTGACTTCTTCATCGCACCGAAAATCATCTTTATCAGTTAAAACAGTAACTTATAAGCCCATACAATCAACAGCAGACGTCCGTAAATCCCGTTCGCGAAGATGTGGACAACAGACGACCTCTGCCCAAACATCATCCAGAAACTCCGCAAGAGGGCAAGACCGTTCGTATCGATAGTTGATCCCGACGGAGGCCTCGAATACCTCTCGGTGGAAGCTCTGCACAATGCCTCCAACAGAGCGGCCTGGTTCCTCACCCACCACTTAGCGAAGAACGAGCAGCGATTCTTATACATGGGGCCCAGTGATATCCGCTATCTGATATGGGTAGTAGGAGCCATGAAAGCCGGCAAGTGTGTAAGTTCACCCCGATACCTCTAAGCCGATTAACCTCTGAGAGCTAGATCCTGTCTGCCACCACAATGACAGAATACGATCATTGATCTGCATTTGCTAGGCAATCTATCCGTCTCCAAGCAACACCGTGTCGTCGAATGAACGGTTCTTCTCCACCGTTGGCGCGACGACGCTGCTCTATGCGCCCGAGAGCTCAGCGTCTCTGCATGAACTGTTGCAGTTGACAGCCAAGACGGTAACACCAATACCAACCCCTTCATACTCTGAAATGCTGGACCCGAAGGCGGTTGATGAATTTCCCTTTCCTCATACGTTTGACGAGATAAAAGATGTGCCGTTTAGTGAGTATCCCTGTGATCTATACCGCATTCCCTACCCGTGTATGCGTTATTGTTGCCAGCTAGTGCTGCGGATATGCCTCCTTTAGCACCACTAAGTCCCCTTTCACTATCCGTCTCGTTCTCAGTCTAGCGTTTAATAGCTGACATTCGGCTGCCTCCAGTGGGACTTCATGTAAGTGTTTTTTTAACACCATAAGATCAACAATCGCCTGCCCAAATGATTCAGCTCGGCCATCTCCTTCAAAGGCTTTGCTTATTGAAATGGCTAATACCAAACTCGCAAGACCTCCGGCACGTCGGGGCATCCGAAACCCATTTTCTGGACTCATGCGGCATTTGCCAGCCTAGCTATCCCTTTCGACTGCAGCGCTTTGCCTAACCCTCCTAAAGCGCCGAACGTAGGGATCGACATGTTGCAAGGAAATAACGTATTCGTGGGGTTTTACCTCTATCATGTAAGCCAACGGCCTCGCCATCGTTCTGACCGGGGCAACTAATTGAAACCGTCAAGTTCGGCGGCTTGGTGTTGCTGTTTCTATCCTTAGCAACCGATTCTACCATTGTATATCCTGCCCCTGGCGTGCGTCTCTCACCGGAGAACTTCGCCAAGATGCTTGAAGTCTCTTCATCTACAAGCATGTTGGTACCGCCATCGTTACTGGAAAGTGTGTCGAATAGGCCCAGAGAACTCCAGATCATCTCTAAAATGACACACGTCACGTATGGAGGTGGGCCGCTGAACCCGATTCTGGGCCATGAACTTGCCAAAGTTGTCCCGCGCCTGATCCCTCTGTACGGGAGCACAGAAGGTGGAGTCATCTAGTACGTGACATATCCTCGTTCAACTGCCTGCTCAGCGCTGTTCTTTTCCGGCTGCGCCGATCATTGGTTTATAATAATCGATGACTCATGAGACTAATCGGTCAAAAGTCAGGAGTGCGCAAGCGACAGCACATGCTGGAATCGCATAAAATTTATCGATTTGGGACAGCGGATGGAAGAGGTCATCCCGGGGTTATACGAGCTTGTAATCCCTCGTACAGACCTAATAAACCGGACATGTGCCTACTTCCACACATTCCCCCAACTTGAGGTGTATCGTACGTCCGATCTCTTCGCACCTGTCGAGGGCTCTGACGGCTGGTGGGTATTCCATGGTAGGACAAACAACTGGGTTACCATGTCAAGTGGGCACAAGGTCGATCCAACGGAGATGGAAAACGCTGTCAGCGCGCATCCAGATGTGATGGGTGTACTGGCAGCAGGCTCCCACCGCTTTCGTCTCTGTCTGCTTGTTGAACTGAGGCCTGGAAAAGCTCCGAAAAACGAAGAGCAACGACAAAACATCCTTGACGAGCTATGGCTCACGGTCCAAGAAGCGAACAAGAGCGCACCTAAATTTGGACGCGTGCCCAAGGAGTTGATCATTTTGACGTCGCCAGACAAGCCACTCGAAAGAGCGAGCAAAGGGACCATCCAGCGCAGACCAAATATAGCGGCCTACGAGGAGGAAATTGAAAATGTATATGCAAAACTAGGGGAGGGACTTTTGACTGACGGTGTACCCCCTCTCGGGTCCACAGGCATTGACGATCTATTGCTGTTCCTCAAAGACGTTTATACGGGGATCTTAGACACCAATGATATCGCAGTTGGCGACGATCTCTTCGCTAAAGGATTGGACTCTCTATCCATCTTCATTCTTGCGGCTCGCATCAAGGCGGGTCTCCGCAAGTTCAACATCCAGGAGGAAACGCTGAAAAGAGTAGATAATTCATTGCTCTTCAGCTCCTCGACAATACTGACACTAGCGCAAAGGCTCTCGCTCATCTTATCGGAGCGCAACGGTGTGGACCAGATAAAGGAGGACCGCAGTACCGACGACGTACGAGATCTCCTGACGAGGTATGAGGCTAGGATCCCTACAATCCTGAGAGAAGGGAGGCAGGAAAGTAAGAACGTCATCCTGACGGGATCACGAGGGACCCTCGGATCCCACATCCTAGCTGCGCTTCTTGCTAGGGAAGACGTCAAGAAGGTCTATTGCCTGAATCGCAGTTTGGATGCCCAATCCAGAAAACAATCCTCTTCCTTTGGGGCTAAGGGACTCTCGGAATCACAGCTACAGCGTGTCATACTGCTACAGGCCAGCCTAGCAGAACCAAAACTGGGATTGTCTGAAGGCGAATACGCCGACCTGAAGGCTGACGCCACAGTAATCATCCATAACGCGTATCCTGTTAACTTTCTTATGCCGGTTAGGTCATTCGAGGCACAAATCCAGAGCCTCCTCAATCTCTTAAAGCTGGCACAGGAGAGCGTCCGAGATCCGGCTGTACTATTCGTTTCCAGTATTGCCGCGGCGCTGCCGGTATCGGGATCGCGCGATACCGTCAGTGAGACAGTATTGGATGTTGAGGAGGTCGGCTCGATTTCACCGCACGGTTACAGTCAATCCAAATTTATCTGCGAAAAGCTGATGGAGAAATACCTGTCTTCAAGCGGTAGCAAGGGCGCCATTCTTCGTGTGGGCCAAATCACGGGACCGCTTCAAGGAGACGGGGTATGGAATGTCCGGGAATGGGTGCCATCTATGATCATTAGCTCGAAATACCTAGGCGCTGTTCCCGAATCTATCGGTACGGCCACCATGGAGTGGCTTCCTGTCGATGCGCTCGGCCGCATTGTCAGTGAACTCATCGACGACATTGCACAGCGCGAAGACGACGGCGCTATTGTATATAACGTCCTCAATCCCGAGCCCGCGTCATGGAGCGAGCTTCTACAGGCGATAAAGGAAGTTATACCAGTGACAGTCCCCGCGGCTGAATGGGTTGCAAAATTAGAACGAAGCCAGGGCGAGGGTTCGCGTGTTCTGGACAAGAACCCTGGTTTGAAGCTCATTGATTTCTACAAAGAGGCATTCCTGGATGACAGTCGTGCCAAGGCCCCTGTTTTTGAGAAGGAAAACCTACTCCGGGGAAGCAAGACGGCCCGCGAGCTGTCGCGTGTCAAGGCGGAACACATGGCGAAGTGGATGAAAGGCTGGGGATTGTGATGATTTGGTGATGAACCGGAATGCGTAGGTAGGACTCTCTTGGCGTGGCTCTATGTACACCTGATATTTGCATTAGGTAGCAATAACTGAATATATTGCAGTAAGCAGTAGACCATATACCATAGATGCATGAAAAGTGGTTCATATGTAAGCCCCACTCTGGGGTACACGCGTTAGAGAGGTACCTAGCCCTTTGGCATTGCGCGTCAGACTGAATGCCTGCAGTGGCGGGGCAGCAACAGTGAGCTCGACGGAGGTGGAATTGTCTTCAAACATTCATCCCACTCCTCATCTTAAATGTACACTTGACCATACACACGAGTTACTCTGGCAAATGACCGACTCCTGTCTGTGTATTCTCCTGTCCAACCAAACCCAGACCTCGCAATAGACTCCAAAGAAACTACCTACGTCTACAGGCTGAACCCAGTCATTTGCCCACGATGGCAACCAATCCGTACGAAGGTATGGATATCCCGACGTGAGAACAGGCAGAACCTCCTCAGGCTCACCCGTCTCGGCGTTTAGTCGAGCACAGTATCAAGCCCGGGCCGACCCAAAAGCACCGGCGACGTCTTTCCATGTCAACATTCACATCCCATCTGGGTCAAATCACCTGCGATCCGACATCGTCGCATGCTGGCCCCACGCCGGTCGACATGGCAGCGCTCTTCCGGCTGGTACAAGACCAACTAGCGACGCTCGCCACCTCCTCCCCAACAGAAGCTAACCGTGACCTCTTATTCTCGCTCGTAGGCGAGCTCGAAACCGACATCGGGCAGCCACCGGATCGCATCCAAGGCGTTGACCAGGCCTACCTGAACGGCCTAGACCGGGTGTCCCGTAAGAGGCTACAATCAGATCCGGAGGGCGCCTGTGCCATTTGCGCCGAGAAATACCTGGACGATCCGTACCCCCTCGTCGTCGAGCTGCCCTGTTCTCATATGTACGATCTAGAGTGCGTCGGCCCCTGGCTTCTAAGCAAGGGCACATGTCCTCTATGTCGGATGGACCTTACGGTACGGGATTGTCCACCGAATTCTAATCCGGCGGCGTTTACTAACGACTCGTCACCATCACAGAAAAAGAAGACCATCGACGTGCCGAAGGATGACGAGGACGACGAAGATGTCGACGGATTGTACGGTTGAGGAACTTCTGGCTCAACATGCCTATGCCTATGCAGATGTATTTCCGCTTAGATCTTTTGGTGATACCCAGGCAACGAACGCGCGAAAGACGAACACGGGAATGTACAATATCAGGTATACCCCCCCAGTGAACGATACCATTTTCCTCCTTCCTTTCTAGGTGCGAGCGAAGTCTAGAGAATATAGCAAGATTCCTTTCCGCCTCGAATACTCTCTTTCCGTGCAAAGCCTAGTATAACACAGAGTCCCTGCGATCGTTTCCCTTGACGTCTCAGCCAAGCGTCCTGATAACCCTATACCCATCCTAGCCAAAGCACGTTTACTCAATTAATAGTCTTCCCCTTGGGCGGCTTTCCCACGGCGCTCCGCTTAGACCCCCCAGGCGGCTTCGAAGCCCCCTCAGCACCAACCGCGCCGCCCTTAGCAAAGTCAGAATCAGCCGGGCTGGCCTCAAGCGGGTTCTGTTTGCCCTGCCGCGCAGCCCCTCGCGCCGCCGTCTCCTTCTCGCGCTCCGGCGACGTCTCTTCCGGGTTGAAGGACGCGTCGCCGTGCGCGGTCGCCACCTCGTCGTCGGTCCCGCTCTGCGTGTTCTCGTGCGCCTTGGGCTTCAGCGACTCGCGGTCCATGTCGTCCTTGTACGGCAGCGCGCAGACGGCGGACTGGTGCAGGAGCCGGCTTGCGTGGCTGGGGAGGATGCGGGCGGTTTGGAAGACTGAGGTGCGTAGTGCCGACATGGTAACTTATGTATGTGTTTACGAGTTTGATTGTTTTCGGCCGTTTGTTTTTGCTGGGCTCTAGGATTGTTTGAGTGAGCTTAATGCTACACAGTCGTCATGGGTTATCCAAACCCCCTATTTTGTCGGAGTGACTTGGATGACGACGTAGTGATGTCACAAGCACCCCGAAGAACCGGGTGTCTGCCGTTGCGCATTTCTCATAGGCCGCACCGCTTCTTCTCATCCTTTGTCCCTGACACCAAAAGGCCATCTACCTGCATAGCTCACAGGTGACTGGGAGTCGGGCATTCTAATGCCGAGTAGACAAGGGAAAGTTATCCGGCATGCCGCCTATTGTAAACAGAGCACATCACCACGCAACGCAACCCCACCTCTTTAAGCAACCGATCATTCAGCAATCCACCGAACGTCAGAATGCAACCTACCCAGAGACAACTCAAGCAATGAAGCGTGAAGAATTCCCTGCGCTCATGGTCCCGCACTCACCATCCAACACCAATAATGATCAGGTCCATCTCGTCAACCGAAGCCCTCGTACTTACCGCACCAGCAACGAACAAAGTGAATAAATCACCCATTCAAAACACCACACCACCCGGGCCCCCCAAAACAGCAAAATCCCATAAATGACTCCAAGTCGCCCACTAGACCTCCGCTCACCGTAAGCAAACCAAACCAACCCCCACCCCCAAAAGCAAAAAGAAAAAGAAAAAGCAAAAAGCCCTCCCTCCGTAGATCCAAAAGATAGCCCAAAGAACCACTACATAGGTAGACACCACACCCCGCCAAACAACTCTATTCTCCAACTAGATAATCCATACTTCGTACTCTCCTCCGCTCTAGAGACCAATTCCCCCCGTGAAGTCTTCAGAATTAACTCGATAGCGGCTTCGATAGATATACGCAGACAATACAATACCTAAGTTCCAGTCATCACAACGCCAAACCCAGTATAAGTCGTCTACAAACCGAATCAGCCCGCGACACTGCTGTCAATTGCGCGTACAACCACATCACCTAGGTAGATGGTCTTTTTACCCTTGGTCCTTAAGTATTTTGCGGAATAGACATCTAGAGATAGATGCTAACCCCCGTACTGCATGTGTTGTTGAAATGCAGAAACAAGTACGTGCGGATATAAGCAACACATTTATTCATGAGCTATGCTAACACAACTTATTAGAACGGGACTTTTTCGAACAGGATTTTCTCGAACAGGACTTTTTCTCGAACAGAACTTTTCTCGAACAGGACTTTTTCGAACAGGATTTTCTCAAACAGGATTTTCTCAAACAGGATTTTCTCGAACAGGACTTTTCTTGAACAGAACTTTTTCTCGAACAGGATCTTATGGGGCTAAACCCTCGTGCTGAGTTATTTCGGCAATTTTGCTAGCAAGCGATCCCGCTCCCAAGTAAAGCAAATAGTAATCCATCTCAAATCCGCACCGCTTTTGCGTTAATTCTGCTCCGAGTAATGTAAGAATGAACTTCTCGTTACCTCCAACTTAACAGCCCTACCCACCCTCAACCAAGTCAATAAAGGCGACGCCCCATTGTCATGGGTGAGGTGGTACCGTAAGCCATCGACCGAGTAATAGGGTAGGGATTGTTCCGTTCTTCTCAACTCTGCATTCCGTTCACTCAACTGACGACTAAGCAAGTATCCTTCTGGATACTTTACCATAAGCAATCAGATATAGAACATCGAATTGCGGAGGTTCTTGTGCACATCAACAGATATTAGGTCTTGGGCAGTTGCTGCGGTTCCAGACGCTGTAGACTGCGTGTCTGAATTCTCGAACAGGTCTGAAAGATAGACTCGCGCACGGGTGCAGAGAATATCAGCATAATATGCCGGCGGGCAGATACTGACAGCTTTGGTGGCTCTCCCGAATAGGTGGCACATATCAAACGTTAGCTTTTCAAGCTGATTTGCAGCCTGTTCGCGTGATAAGGCTCGGAACACTTCATCAAGCAGTACAGTGTAGTGCGCAGGGCGAGAAGTCCCTAGCAAATGTCAGCGTGGCTGCAAATAACACACGACGCCAAACATACCTTGGAGTCCTTTATGGGCCGTCAGGAAAAAGTCCCACCTAGTGGCCTGCGTTACACCACGGTCGACGACAGTCCCATTCTTGATATTGCGCGATCTAATCATGTGCTTTGGATCGGTGGGGAAAAAGCGCGTCTGGTGTCGTTTGACCGAAACGATGAGAGCAATCTTAGGCGGTTCCGTGGCCGGATAAATCGCCTTGCAGGCATTTCTGATGTGTGGCAGTTCCTTGTCAAGCACTTGTGCAAATTGACCTTCTGACACACCATCACGAAAGATGATGATATTGGCTGGTAGGCGCTTATTATATTGCCGGTAGATTTGGAGACGCTCGGTGAATCTCTCCACAAGAGTTTCATCCAGCATCTCCACGCGTCCACCTTGAGCCCAAGCTGTGGCAGGCCATTGGCCTAGTTCGGTGTCGATACTTGCTACCATACCCACGAGGCTCGGCAAACCAGATGCGTTGCCGGCGAGATTGGTCGGATGCGTGACATCATATCCAACGACCATAGTAGGTTGTTGTCTGATGATAGGTATGTCATCCCGGAGCTTGTGGTTGATCCCACCCATTTTCAAGTTAACCTTCAAGCCCAGGTTCGCGCAAAGCTGTGGGCTGCGTTTCGCCAAATTGCTTTGGAGGACAATCTGGCTGAGATATCCGTATTGAACGTCGCCAAGCTTTTTTACCTCGTTGTATATGGATGAGTCATTCTTCTGTCCGGGAAGTACGACGAACACAAACTGAGGATCCATGGCTTTCATCCGTTCGAATACAGGTTTTATGGCATCAGAAATCTGTCGCGAGCCTCGGGACCCTTGAACCGTAACCTGGGTATCGTTATTGGGCAGCGGTTTGTCCACAATGGCAATGCCCTGTTTCTGCATAAAGTTGATCCAGAAATAAATGGCCTCAGCGATCTCGGCATGTCTGCGGTGAGCCGTTGACCCGTATCCGGAACCAATAGATATCCAGAACCATCGATCGATTCTCTTGCCGGGCTTTACAACCCGAACGTCTTCCATATTCCAGTCGCCATCGGCGGCACTGACAACTTTCTTGTCTTTGTAGGCGATAGCAGGCGGAGTCAGTTCACGACCCTGTACCGTCAATAGCCCCTTGCCAACTTGTATACCAAATCGGCGAAGGGTATCGCCAGCGCTAGTGTCCAGGCCTAGAACTTGCCTACCGTGAGTTGAAATTGATGTGGCGTTGGCAAAAGGTGAGCGAGCGGCAAAGGTAATCATAGCTCTAGTCTCATCTCCTTGTGTCCTTCGTTTCAAAGCCTGACCGTCCAAAACTTGGACGAGTTCGGCTGGCATATACACCGGCTTACTCTTCGTGCCAACATTCACCACGGGGTTCTGGGCAACCACGGTATACCCGTATCCTGCGATGATTAATATCAAAACGTGAATACTGATAGACCAACTTACTCTTTTTGTAATAATCAGCCACCGAGCAGTAGGCATCGCCTCGAAGGCCGGCAACCGGAGCTGGAGCACACAAGAAAAACTGGACGTCGCTAGCGGTGGCGCCCAGCTT
Source organism: Xylariaceae sp. X802 (assembly GCA_028637635.1). NCBI lineage: Eukaryota > Fungi > Ascomycota > Sordariomycetes > Xylariales > Xylariaceae > Xylariaceae sp. X802. Next base: position 746,650 of record JAJFDH010000001.1, on the reverse strand, counting down.
CCCAACTTTGGGTCGATTCCCACCCCCTCCAGCTCCATCTTTGGGATCAGCTAAACCACATATGAGCTTCTGAACAAAACGGATCTTTTTGGGTTCATCTTGCGATAAAACCCGACATTGAGCCCTAACTCTCGAGAGGGCTTTGTGGAGGGTCAATAGAGCTTCGCTGGTGTCGTTATTTGAAAGGAATGTTTTCGCAAGGTCTGACACAAAACCTTTGGGCCGAAAAAGTCCGTGGGTCACGTTCACGTTCAAAATCAAACGCCCTGTAGCTGGACGGGCACTCTGGAAGTAGCCACGAATGATTCTGTTGAACAAAGGAGGGCCCAAGTCGTGTTGTTGATCTGGGATTGCCAACGGAAAATATCGACTGCGACCTAGCGCCGAAACATCTCCATTGCTTCGGGCAGAAAACCCAGTGATTATGCTGATGGCGTCAATCACATCTTCGAGCTTGGGGATTGAAGAATCCGACGGATGACGCATGGTCTTCAAGTAGCTGCGTAGACCCGGAAGGTCGATGGTAATTGGTCCGTGGAACTTGACTTCATAAACATCATCCTTGCCCTCATCGGTATATGGCACTGCGACAACTGAACTTTCGGGCAATACGAAAGGCTCAAGCACAATTACTTGATCCTTGAATTCTGTTGCAAAAGGTTGAGAACCCGCAACTTGGCCCAGGGCTGTCTTGATAATCGTGTGAAGCTTTTTGCCTTTTGGCTCGGCCAGTTTCCGATCGCCTTTTTGGCCACCTTTGCCTTTGTCAGGCTGGTCTTTGTCTTTCCGCTGGACTTTCAAGGAGTATTTTAGAAGAGATACATCAGTAGATGCATCGAGCTTGAAATAATTCGTCCACAAGGTGACCTTGGTGCCCTGGGTTCCAAAGGCGGGCCGACGGGGGAAGTAAGTCTCTTGAGTAGATGTCGTGACCACGGCCTGTCCCTTGATGAGATTGTCCTCCAGTTTCGTGATGGCGGGGTCTGGTTGAGGGAAAGAGCCGGCCCTAAGACACATGTTAAAACCACTGAAGACGGGAGAGTGCTTTCGGCGTATACAGACCCGAAAACCATTCCCTCGCCTTCGAATTTATTGAAGCCACCACGTCCGCCGCGGCCGCCGCGGCCTGATCCAAAATCACCACCACGTCCTCGACCGCGACCCCCCTCCGGGCCCCGGAATCCTGCAGAGCCGCGATCTCCAAAATCGCTGCCTCCGCGACCACGGCCGCGATACCCACCACGACCTCTGCCTTGATAATCGGCCATGTTGATTGGGCTGGTTCAAATCTTGACAAGAGTACTGAACAAGCGTAAGCTTTTGTCGATATATGGAGTGCCGCCTTGTCGAGCTTCCTCGGGCAAAGGGCGATGATGAAATGATGCTATAACCAAGCTTCAGCCGTCGATCTCATCAGAGGAATCCGCTTAAACTTAGAAGTATAGGCTAGGGAATGGGGTGACAAACTTCCGATACGCACGGCGATCGACCGCCCTGACAAACGAAGAAGAACAAGTCAATGTGCTTGCCGGCAATGGTAGGTGCCGTAGGGTCCCGTTGCTGATAGTAGCAGAGCTGCTACGTGTGACTTGCCAATAGGCAAATCAAAGGAATGCGAAGCGTGTTTACAGGTCGCGATTCCGACAATGAAGAGGAGCTGGGGAAAAGGGTGGGTTGATATACCAAACGGTGTTGGCGTGTTTGGTGGGGGACATAAAGAGGGGAGCAAGACGCGGTGGCCGTTAGGGGGGATGGCGCCGGTATTTATGCTTTGTACTCTCTGTAGGGCATTCCAGGCAAGGCAGTTGCTCGCGCCTCTCGCAGTTCGTACCTTCTATATACGCGGTCATGGTGACTCATCGAATGGACTTAGGCAACGCGTCGAGGAAGGAGCGTTTCTCTTTCGCCTGCGCTAAGTACCTGCCTGGTCGCAAGCATGCGAACTCCGTGTAGAAGCACATCAATCCGCCGCTCTGATGTGGGCAATCCGCCTGCTGATTGCTCATGCTCTCCAAGTAGCTGTACTCCAGAGCTGCGTATCTGCACGTGCGAAGATACATCCCTTACTACGAAACAGACGAGGCGCGTCTATGAATTGGCAGCAACGACCTGATGCAACACACGTCGCGTCCCACTGCTCCATCTGGAGATCCCAACTGACGGTGGAAATTCACCTGATGCCTACCTACTATTCTACATGCAGTTATTAAGCTTAGTGTACATACCCGAATGTCTCAAGCCTATTTCACGCCTTATAATCATGGTTAATTCCGAGAGCGCTGCCCATGAGGTCCCTGCTATATCTACTGCATTATCCGCACACCCATGCTAGGTAGCACTGATTGATAGCCGGGGTTCTATACGACGTAGAACTTCAGGTACCCGTGCGGTCGACTCTCAAGGACCGGCGTTGTGGTGTGACGACCTCGATATTGCGTACAGCCAATATCATTTGCGGGAACAAATGAGTCAGAGTATGCGGGCGTTCTCAGAATGGCTGCTGCCTGGCGATGGCCCTTGTCGATCAGCCGTTTATTCTCCTCAGAGGCATTGGCATCAGTGAGATTCACGCGGTCTGGCTGTAACCTCGACGATCATGCTGCGTAATTGGCTCCTCGCAGCCCTAACGGGCAGAGCACCCTCAATTATCAAGGCTAGGGGAGCCGATCTACGCAAGTGGAAGCAAGAATAAGCGACATATACCTATCAATACGCCCCCTTTTCTGGCGAATCCCAGTGTGTTGGGGTGGAATTTGACCTCGTATAGAGAGCTGTGTATACGGACTACATATAATAGATGGGGATTTCGGAGTCATAGCCTTCATGCATGAGGCAGGTCTCCGTCGGCAAGGTCGCGTCATGCCATCGCAAGGGTCTGTTTGGATCGCCATGAGAATACTCAACTGACCGTTGTCCCAATCGCACAGCAAGACCACACGCAGCGGGAACCTGAGTCACGAGTCACGAGTCCAGCGAGATCTTACAGGCGTACATCTGCACTATTCGTCGTAGGTCTGGTACTTAGTATGAGGAGATCAGGATAAACGATCGTTCTGACATGATTAACTGCTATTAATTATCCACGAGGTTTCTGTTGCCATGCAACCCAACAAGCATGTCGGCGGTTTATGATAACATACCTACTGAACGTGTCGATGAAAGATCCTGAGCTGGAGACTAGGTCTATTCGAATAACGGCGCCATCCGGGTCGAGTATCAAAAACACAGCAAAAAAAAGTGCAACTGATATTAAAACCAAAAAAGCATGAAAAAGAATCGTTGCTAATCCCAGTGACTGGGAAGCATCGGGAATTGAGCCCGATGCGGGGGTCGAACCCGCAACCTTGAGATTAAGAGTCTCACGCTCTACCGATTGAGCTAACCGGGCAGCCTAAGCTGCTTGTTGGGGAGCGGAGCCACTACAGCGCTATAGATACTCCCTATCGTATCAGGGCACCTAACTAACACACAGCAGATCCAGGCATTCTCACGTCCAAGTCAAACGCGTGACAATAAAGCAAATCCAATGACAAATAAACTGCGCAATCTACACTACGAATACAGAATCTCCCATGCATAACTAACAACTCATCTCACGAAGCCAGTTCATGCCCCGCCGTCGCAACCTCAAGAATATCCTTTTCCAGCCCTCCAACAAGAACAACCCCAACCCCAGCCTCCAGCAACTTCCGCCGGCTAGAATTCCCACTAACAAAAGTCTCCGGCTCCTCGACGCCGACATAAACCGTCCTGACACGCCTGCCGACCGCCAAGATCCTGTCGACGCACGGCAAGTTCCCGCTAAGCCGCACCGAGCACGGCTCGACCGTAGTGTACAGCGCAACCGAGTCCGGGAGCGCCTCGGCCAGATGATTCACCGGCACCGCGTATTTCCGCGCGAGCTTCTCGATGCAGCACTGCTCGGCGTGGGTGTTTCCCGGCAGCTCGAGCGTGTAGCCCGTCGCGAGGACCTCGTTTGTCTCTATGTCCACCACGACGGCGCCGACGCGGTAATTGGTTGGTTTCGGGGGCGACTTGGTTGCGAGGGCGAGGGCTAGCCTCATGTAACCCTCGTGGTCGCCTGCTTTGATCTCCGGGATTGGATCCTGCGCTGACTCGGACATCTTTAACGGACTTAGTCTTTGCGGCGAGTTGGAATCAGTTCAATCTGTATGTAGTACCAGTAGGTAGTCCAGTCGAATCAGCGTTTGGTGAATGTGCGCGAAGAAGTGATTCTTGTTATGTATACAGTAACTGGATCCGGGTAAAAGAAATGTATCTCCAGCGGTTACAAATACATCTTTACACAATTGCCGGCCTACAGTTTGCTCGGCCGTCCAGACGCGCCGTCCGCCTATAGTCCCCCTAACAACATACTCGAGAAGCTCAGGCGGCCCAGCTAAGTATGCAACGGACCGATAGACCGACCAGGGTCAAAGATGTCAGGATGGAGCATAACTACTCCATACAGCATAGGTATATGATCATCCCATAGCAGAACTACCCAGGTACCGCATATACCCCGAATACCAAAGCACGCGACCACATCCTCAATCCGGATCTTGCCAGGAACCGTTCCAACGGCGTTTCTAAAGATTCACTAGTACCATCTAACTATCCAGAGGACAAATACCACAACACGCTAAACCCCTGATTCTCAATCAATCAGAGGATTCCACCGTCATAACAAATATATCACCAAGACTAAACGTAATACGCAGTCAAATAGGTAACAGCCCAGACCCTCAACAATAGTCATCTCAGTTTCATCAATAATTCCAAACCCTCACAATCAAGTCAAAGCCCGTCCCTCCGCACGCACACAGCCTACGAATCCCCCAAATCAAACAAACCAAAACAACAAAGAAACACAATCTTTTCCAAACACCCAAGGCATCGAGAATCCTCAATCTCATTAATCTTATTCAATAAAAGGTAGTGCACGCCAATTACACCCCTCTCCGGGCTAGGAGTAATGCTATACTCCGTCTCTCCAACTCCAGTGAACCCAATAGCATATCATGAACCCTTCCAAGCACGACCAAAGACCCGATCATGCCCGCGAAAAAGCCCGCGCTCCCATACCGGTCAAAATACAATTTTTCCTCAAAAGGAATAGGCGCAGGTGATGCCTCAATAGGTACAATAAGAAAGGCCATAAAGTGCATTGCCGACGATTATATACTAAAACATGTTCCCCGTCACGCTTGATAGGAAAAATAGGATCCGGTTCGCCGGTCACAAGAAAGCTTCCCATAGCATCAGTGAACAAGCTCTTTCGGTATGGGAAAAAGGTAGAGGCGAAAGCCTCCCTCTCATCATGAACTTACCAGCAGCAAACGCCTGGTACCAAGTAAGCGAGGCACCCCCGTCAAGCCAGGAGGGGTTGAAGTCATTGCTTGTGAAGAAATTCCACGCGGCCTGCGGATCAACAGTCGCCAGGTTTCCATATAGGATACCCTTCCAGCCGCCTTCGACCTGATCGGCGCGTCCTTTGTCGAAATACGTTGCCCACTCCTCTTTTACAAAATCGTCCGGCCGCGTGAACTTGGTGTTCGGTAACAAGGGAAGCATATGAATACCTTGTACGTACTCAATGTTGGCCCCGAAGTACGTCGTGTGGTCGCACTTGTTTTCGAAAAGAATGCCGGCCACCCTGTTGCCGATGTAGTTTGGCGGCTGCACCTGGTTCTGCGTGGTGAAGAGGTAGTATTGATTCAGTGAGCGCGCGATGACTGAGAGCATGAGATTTCCACTATCCGTGAACCGGCAGCCATCAGTATAATCGGGTTGGTAAAGAAAGAAGGTGAGATAATAAGACCATGTCGACTTACCGGGCTTCCATGTTGGCGTCTTTGATAGTTCTTCCCCACATTTTAATGGCATACGCCGCCATGGCGTCTTCTGAGCTCGACTCTTGATCCTATTCAATAATTTTAGTTTGTATGGCCACCAATTTGCCAACTATTCACATACCTTTCCGTCAAGAGTATCGTACAACCCGTGAGCCCAGCTATGGCCATGATACCAATCGAAGTTTCGGGATACCGGAAAGTACTTGTCAGCTTTGGAAGGGTTGGCAACGTCTCTGACCATCGTGTTAATATAGTCCATGTTCTCGATTGTAAGCCAAGTCGGATCGAGATATCCTATGACGGCCGCCGCGTAGATAAAGTAACCGTAGTGAAAATGGTGATCGTTGTAGAAAGTATTGCCAAAGTCAGCGCCACTGTTACCCGTTTTGTAGGACGCCGAGGAGACAATCCCACCCCAAGCAGCTTTACCCGAATTAGATGGTATTTACGCCATTGGAAGGGCCCAGAAGCAAAACTCACATTCGTAGTAGAGTGGAAACTGTTGCTTATTGGTGATAAAGCGCTGGAAAGCTGCCTTCAAATTTGTCAATCCGTTTTGAGCAAGCTCCGGGTTTTTAAGCATGCTGTACGTTGTGAAGCAGATCGTGGCAAACTTGGCTAGAGCCTGCGGCATGGTTAGACTCGGTATCGTATCTAGGCCACAACGGATTATGCATACCTTTCCGCTGAAGTACATTGAATCTTGATTTGATTGTTGGTCCACGCTTTGGGAAAGCTCCTTCAGCGCAACGGGGGTTATTGCCTTAATTGATGAATCGGAGAGTTTCTCCCTTGGGCCGTGAACGGGGTCCCAGGGGGCAAAGCCCATCGAGACCGGCATATCTGGCTCAACCATGGTCCACGAGTTTGCAACTACAGCCTTCGCCATACCCTTCGTAGTAGTTTGCAATTTCACCGTGGATGTCGCCTTAGCTGTGATACTATCGAAGGATTCGTAGTGGTGTGGCAAGGCGTACATCAATAGCTTCACATGGGGAAAGCCGGCCTTTTGAAACGTGAAGGTGTATGTCCCGTTGGATCCCGACGCCGTGCCTGATAATGTCATGCCAACGGGATATGCCCCAGATGCTGCATCGATCAGAGATTCAGCATTGCCAGGATCTTTTGCAACTTGAACAATCCCATGAAATGGCTTTCCGGCCATTGCTCTCTGATTGTCAACGACGGTCAGGTCGAAGGGGTCGCCTTTCGCCGAGTATCCATATACATGCCAGACACTGCCATCATCAAGATACATGGTGTACTTGGTGATACCTGGTCGAGGGCCCACGTTTGACCTTGTAACGGTTTTGAAGAAAACCCCAGTCTCTATCACAGGTGTACCACCCCTGTATACCGCTGTTACGAATCCCATGCCTTGAACCATTGGGAAACTGATAAGTGGCTTGACACTCGAATCCGCATGCAGGTTGACATTGATTGAATGCGAACTGAGGTTATCCGTCGTCAATGCAGTATTAGAGCCGAGCTCCAAGGCTGAAAGACATAGAGACTGTATTCCAATAGGATTCAAAAAGTACTTTGCAGCCCCGGTCTCGGGTTGAACCTGGCCATAAACCCTTTGACTCGCCTCGGTATGTGATATCGCCATTCCCCAGCTGGCTGTAGACCCCTGGCCCTTGGACCATGATAAAGAATACGGGTGTACATATGCCGGTGAGGTTTGGCCGCCGAGGAAGAAGTTGGCATAGAACTTGTTGGTGCCGTACGGCCCAGGACCTTGTATCCCAAGGCGAGGCACAGGGTGGTCTTGGTGCTCCTCGAATACTGACGAAGGCTTTTTGGTGGCAATGGGTGACCCGAAGATGTTGGCCAAGGCAGTATTGGTGGGTTTAGTTGGCTCACTTGGCATTGTCGGTACAGGATCAGGAAGTATGGGGAAAGATGTTGGACAGGGGATCGAGCTTGTCAGGAGAGGAATAGCAGTCACTCTACCACTTGTCTCTATAGTCGTAACGGCGAAGCCAACTGTATTCGGGTTGGAATCGGATCCAGGTGGAAGTACCGGTATCTGCACAATGGCTGAAGATGCTGTGACTGTAACGACAGAAACGCGTTGATATTCTTCACGATGGAAATCCGGTATGGACGAATTACGAGGATATCGTTCTAGGCTTCGAGTCTGAGGCGATGAATAGGTTTTCGCTTGATTTCTCTTTTGCGGCAGCCCGAGAGGGATCGATAGTATAGGTATAGTCTGGAGAAGAGTTAGCGCCCAAAACAACAACATTTTAACTATAAGAAATGGGTGGGATGGGAAGGAGGCCAATATGAAAGGAGCAAGATTTTTCAATATAAATTTCCCAGTATATCTGCCAACGGCGTCGCAAAGGTTTGGAGGATGGTAAGATGCCGAATCCTATACTCGAATTCTATTTAAATCACAGTATTTAAATCACAGTATGATCTAAAGTCCTCGCGAGTTGTGAGCTTATCGACAAGAGATCAGAGGTGAGAATGGTGAAATTGAAGCCGTGGGGACAGCAAAGGGGTTACCGGTATGCCTGTACTTTATGTGCAGGCGACATTGCATGGCCTGGTGAATCCCAAGGAATGAGTATTGCACACTGGGTGACAATACGGTTGCTCTGGCAAACTACAGCCACGAGCTAAACCCACGAGCTTCATGACTTAGACGTAGGAATGAAGTGTCTTCGAAAAATGAACTGAAACTTTCTACCTGGATTCTGCAGATTCGAGCTAGGCGCCGGAATGGAAAGGGCCAAGTATTCGATAACCGTTCATGATAGCACGAGACGAAACAAAGGCCGAGTTGGTGATATAAATACTAGGGCTATAGGGTTTGTCAACGAAGGAAAGAAATCAAGAGAGCATGGGTGATGTCTGATGGATGCAGAAGGTCAATAGTGTTGCACGAGGGCTCGTATCATGTTCTGAGACAGAGCTCTACAGTTGAATGGATGCTAACTTGAGAAGTCTGGACTATGAAGTATCGTACCTGCTGTGTCAAGTGTCTTGATGTGAGACTTCCACGTCTTGGTGGCCTTCCCGGGAATGCGTCGCTCACCGGGGATGCTTTGACTCTGGTTTGGTCACGTGCTGAGTGTCACTGACGCAATAGGCCGTCAATCAAGATAATAAGCTTCATAGCATGTTCCTACGACTCGGCTAACAAGCGAGTTTTGTCCCAAGTAACCAGAACAGTCGTTGGTTCGACAGAAATGCAGGACAAACGCAACAACTTCGTTGAAACAGGAATAGGTCCTCGGGGAATTTTTCATCGGACAGCAAAGTCATCACTCGGTCTTCATCGAGAAAGACGTTGAGCCTTGAAGGACTGGTCGAGGCCGCCGCCATATTGATGATGCGGTATAGCCTATAGGTAGAAACAGCAAAGACGAGCTGGAATATATGTTGTTGGGCGCGTTGGGTTATGCTGTCGGCCCTAGTCACGAAGTAGAAAATGGAACTATATCACAGTCCCAAAGCATCGTACCTCTTTCCAATGGCAGCCCTCAACCTCATGCTCTCTCTCTGAGCAGTGTGTTGTGCTTTGGCAACCCTGGCTGACGCGCTAGCCAGGCTATTCTTTGGGCGACTGTCTACTCTCGATCCATCCCTATTCACACCGGCTCTTTCGGCCTCTCCCCTAGCTTTTCCCTTTGATTTCTTCGCTTCAAGTTCAGCGGCCTCAACTTGCTGCAACTTTCGGCACCTTCGCACTTCTCTATCTGTTAGCACCCAGGGCTTACTCAGGACATCGCGACGAAAATCTCGAATCTTGTCCCAAAAGAGTACTTCCTGATTCGTAGATGGGACTTGCGTAACCTTCTGGATCTTGATTTGCCTTTGACCTCGAAAGAGCTTTACGCTTCCCTTGACATCTACTGTCATGCCGACATCGATATCTGTGGGAAGCGCTGTCGTAGTAGTTGGCGGTGTCGTGTTTGATACGGCGGCATGGCCAGATTGCCGCTCTGACTCCTTGCCATGGCTACCGCCGTGATGGACCGTTTTGTTGGCGGTCGCATTGGGGATTGCCAAGGTGCATTCAATACATTTCCCCGTGCTGTCGTCGACAGTGTAGACTCGGTGGCCGTAATAGTCGTCAATTGCGACCACGACCCCAATGATTCGTACCCATCGGATCGGGTGGTTCAAGGAGAAGAACACATCGATATCTGTGCGGTACCGGCTTAGGCTTGGGTCATAAGATTGGTAACATGGGCTTCCACCAACCTTCAAATCCGGCCCGGCACTCTAGACCGGCGATATCTATCGCGCGGAAAGGACACCACTTATTGATGGTTGGCGATAAATGGAAGCAGTATTGGGGGTAGTAGACTAGGGGAGCAGCAGTTGTCATCTCATTTTGTAACCGGTGATTGCTCTAGAAAGCGAGTTTCGGGCTGAGAAGACCATCCATCTGTGACTCTGTTTTGGCTCAGAGAACCAGGCTCGAGCTGAGATGACTGGACGCTCCGTTGGCCCCACAACTATCCTGGTTGGCTCATTACTAAGCTATTTATGCACAAAAGAATGGAGACTCACTGCGACACAGTATCAAATGAGCATCTGCACAGTAATTATAGAAGCGCTAGGGGACGTTGCCCCTAGAATGGCACCGTCTGTAACTGACTGTCTCGACTGTAGGAGTAATGAAGCAAGTGGACCGTAATTACGCGACTTTGCCGCATCTCGTCCCGGCAAGTGAAGACCGTTCGAGGGCCGGTGACCCAATGTCATGCCGTTACACCACGGCAACAACATGTACGTACCTAGGTACCTAACTGTGCCTACCGGTACATGAGTGTACCTAGGGTATGAACGATGTACCGGTAGGTACCCTACGGTATAAACGCTCGCTAACAAGTCCAACCCATTGCTTGGCCATCGTCACGGAAATCCCCTGTCATACCAGAAGGAGTGACCGAGCATGCCATCCGAAGACAACCACGCCGTTTGATGTCTCCAATACGTACCTACATATTCTTGGATGTCTGCATACGCAATAACTTACGATACGGGAATCCAAATTAATGCGCAGCTAGACTGGTTTATAGCGGGGTTTTATTAGCGGCCTCGGGCTCTCAGCTGCGCATTGGCCAAGGTTGGGCCCGAAGCTGTGATCCTTACCTCTTCGTAACTAGCAGCCTCGTGTTTCCATACCCGCCGGCAGTGCGTGCGCATCTGCGGACTACACTACGACCCAACAATGTCCCGATGGGTATCCAATACCGGTAGGTAATCCTCTTAACATCTTCCGCAGGCATACCACTCCACTCTATTTATATCGGGGCGCGTGCCGTCGTAGAGTTGATGTCGCATTCCGTCCCGTAGCTTTTCTTCTCCTGCTGACACCTTCCCGGCTGCTTAATACGACGCCGACATGGGAACGAACCGTCCCAGCAATGGCTGGGCGACACCGGCCGACTGGGCCAGACACCGGTCCTTCATTATTTCCCTGTACCAAGACCGAAACAAGACCTTGAACGAGACCATGCGCGTCATGGAAGAGAAACACAACTTCTTTGCAACGTGAGTGTTCCGCGCTCACGCCCGAGGCTTCAAATCCGAGCTTACTTATTGCTGTCAAGTGTCCGGATGTACAAATCGCGATTTCAGCTGTGGGGAATTGAGAAGAAGCTCAAGTCTAAGGATGCCGTAGAGATATACCGCCAACTGGTCATTCGAGCAAAGGCGGGCAAGGCCTCCGATGTTTACATAGGGGGCCGCAAGATCAACCTGGACCGTCTCCAGCGTTATCGGTGCGTACACGCCGTCCTTTGTTCCTACACTTGATGTACCCGATCTATCCCGTTTGCTCTGAGTCAGCTGATCCAGGATCTGGCCGAGTTCCGCAAGTCGAGCATATGAATCCATGCTAATACACTCCTGTCGCCGCCCATGCTCAGGTATCGCGCCGCCCCCGATGTTGCAGAGCAGTTCATGATGGTGGATGAAGAACTGGCTGGCTCCACCGAGCAAGCATCAGCGTCTTCTCGTGTCGTCTGTCGAACGCCGTCGCCGCCTCCCGAGGCTGCATTGACTCTTTCTCCGCGACTCGAAGACCCCGTCGAGCTCGGGGTTCCACATGATTGCATGCGAATACTTGGAAGCTACATCAATGCTTCGATAGAGGCCGGCGCCTGGCAAGTTTCGAGCACGGGGCCGGTACCTGATGCCTTCACCTGGGCGCACTACCTGGCAACTTCCCAGGGACTCATAGCCCACAACCGTTCACACGAAGGATTTGCCCTCCTGAATGTCTGTTTCACGCAATATAAGACCAATTTGTTGAATCCTGACCCATTCTTTTGGTTGGCCACCTACAAAGCAGCCTTGCTGCTTGCATATAGAGATATGACGCTGGGTAAGATGTTCATTGATTACGCTGCAAATCTCACCTCCGTATTATTGCCACGCTGCCACCCGTTCAACATGGTTTGGTCGCGCATCATGGTAACCGGTCTGCCCGGCCTCCAGGCATATGCGACGGCCTTATTCGAATCTTATCTCATGATGTGGCAGCAACAGGTTGGGCTTCTATCGGCCGATGAGACAAACCTAGCCCAGATGGGTTTCGTATTCATCCAACTCCAATGTAGTGGGATGATTTGTTACAATTTCGCAAAGAGAACGTTAGGCGCCATGATGGAGCTCCTGTCGTGCTCAGTCTTAGGCCAATTCCTACTCCAGGAGGCGAAGTACCGAATGGCTTGCTTACTCCTTGAACAGAACGAACTAGACGAAGCAGATAATGTGACAGAGGAGATATTAGCATGGGTGGACTCGCTACGAAAACACGAGCGCGCCGAATTCGTACACCTGCGGTGTAAATGCCTCTGGACGATGTTTGAGATCAAGGAGAGGAAAGGAGATATCAAGGAAGCAGGTCAAATCGGGTTGAGTCTCGTTAAACTCTGTCACGAGATCTACGGGGTGGCTCATTTGCAAACCCTCGACGCAATTTCGGCCTTGGAGAGTTTTTACACCCGGAACAACGATGTTGTGGCTGCCCAGGCAGTATCGAGCCAGTTTGAGGAGCGTTGGGCTGTTTTCCACAACGTCGCGCAGCTTCAAAATGGCTTTCCTCACACTATCGATCATCCATGGCTCTTCAGATACGTCGAATTGGGAGAAGACCGACGGTTGATACAGCAGGCGCTCGATGTATTATATCAGGGTCGGCTTGGGGCACCTTGACCTTGGCAAGGAGATTAGGATGATTATTACCTGGCGCAAGCCTCCGCTTTCTCTGGACCTAGTCATGCCTTGCGGAACAGCATGAGATCCAGTATGAAGATTGGTTGGTCTCATATCGCCCTAGCAGTTTTGGATACACTACAACGGAACCCTACACTACCCAACTTGGATATGGTAGTCACCAACATTCGGTAAGATCCAGGGTGATGAATAGACATCTCCATACAATCTTCGGGATAGTGGACATTGTGCTGCAGCAGCATACCGGAAAAGGGGGAGAAGCATGCGCTAATTCGAAACACCCGCCTGACTGTCTTTCGACAAGACCTCGAGTCGCGCCAAGTGCGTAGATGACGATGGCTAAGATCCCATTCAGTCTCCAATACTAACCTGCGCAGCATTAGACCTTCTCTTCTCACATCCCGGGTCTGTATCAGACAGCGAGCAGGGTGAAAGCAGCCTACCTATATAACCTCATCATAATACACCGAATAAATCCGAAAACCCATAAAACCAACACTGTCAAGTTTCATGAACCGTATCCCGCTTATTCAAGGATCTGATTATTATGAAATAATGCCAGCCATATTGCCGCGTAGTTATGATGGTATTCATTCACTCCAGAATCCGCAGCTATTAAACCAAACAACAAAAGAACCCAGCAAAACCCCCCACTCGACGTCCAAACAAAACAGATACACAGAAACCAAACAAAAGCCATCAAGCACAAGAGACGTCAACAAACCAAGCAGCAAAGCAAGCAAAGTCAACCATGAACCAAGATTAAAAATAATGCATGCTCCCAAACGCGCTCATTCAATTCATACCAACCTACCAATCTAGCAAAATACTCAAAGTCCCAATCCCCCCTTCCATCCTCTCCTATCTTACAATTCCCCTCCCCCACCCCAAGACAAAACTTGTATCCCAGGCCCGTTATATTCATAGCTACGCCTCGTCGACTCGTAATTAATTCACATTGGCTCTTGCTCCCCTTACTTCCTCAGTATGCGGCGTTTTGTCTGTAGTAATCCTGCGGGACACTTGGTCCGCCACCCGTTGCTGGCGGCACGTAGGCCTTGTATTGTGGCTGCTGTTGCTGGGTTGGGGGGTGTGCCTGGCTTGGTAACGCCTGGCGTGAATCATAGTGCGGACCGCTTGGCTGTAAGGCCGGCGGAGTCATCGAGTTTCGAGGCTGGTTTTGAGGAATTGGCGGTGCGGCACTGGTTGGTTGTGGTGGGGCTGGCTGTGATGGCATGTCAAATGAATTCTGGTGTTGAGGAGGGCGTGGGTTGTAAGCCGTATATTGAGGCTGGCCTATGTGAGGTTGGGGAACTGAAGTCGTAGCAACTCCTTGAGGACCGGACGGCCCCGGAGAGGATGTCAATGGTACGGGAGCCGTTGGGCTACCATACATATCGTCCTGGGAATAAACTGACGCCGAATACGGGCCAGGGGCGCTTGCGTTACTCTGGTCTGCGACAGGCGAGTCATATGCTGGCGTAGATAATTCCTGAGGGTTACCATATGTGCTTTGTGGCCGTCGCCCTGCTAAATGTGAAGTGGATGGGTAAGATAAATATGGTTGTTGGGGAGGCGAGCTGGGGGCGTGCGAGGGTGCTGGTTGTTTACCCACAGCTATTCGTGATGATTGGTCCCGTGGAGGGTATTGCTGAGCTGGAGGTAGGGCTGCTTGAGGAGGCACCTCGGTCCCCTGGAGATAGAATGGTGCAGCTGCTGGAGGTGGACGTTGCAGATTAGGTGGCGGCGATGTAGCCTGGTATTGATTGTGCTCTACAAATGAGTAAGTTTGACTTGAGGAAGACCAGTCTGACTGGACATACCTTGTGCGGCTGGCCCCTGAGGACCGGGAGTATAGTATCTCTGGGGATCCTGTGTGCCTGGAGCTGGGCCTTGGGGTGCATATCCCGTGGCCGAAGGACCAGCTGGAGCGCCGTAGCCTTGAGGCACGGGCGGCCCAGTCGCATAGTGGTGATAACTGTGCGGCGGGGGTTGGGACATAGATGACTCCAGTAATGATTCGTAGTCCCTCCTCGCCTTGATAAACTTCTCGTTGAGTTGAGTAAAATCATCCTTCTTCTGGGAGTACTTCTCGATCAGCTTGATCAGCTTCGGTCTGATCGCCAGGGTCTGATGATATAATTTCTAATCCCATTAGCGATGTTCTAGGTAAAGTGCATATTGCTCCAGCCCTTACAGAGATCTCCTCATTGTCCTCTTCGCGCGGTGCCGTGTTAGACGTGCTGAGCAGTGTGAGCAGCTTCTCCACGTTCTTGATCTCGGCAAACACCTCGGCCTCCATCTGAGCCTCTCGCTGCAGCTCATCTGGCGTTGGGTCCGTAAGCTTTTCAACGTAGTTGAGGGGGAAGATACCGGTCTGGCCCTTGAGAGAGCCACGCCACCAATCTTTGTAGACGGACTCTAGCACCGCGATGACGTCTCCCTTCCTAAATTCCAGCTCGCCCGGTTCCGAAGGCACGAAGTCGTAAAGCGCACGAACACGCGACACGGTAGCTGCAGTGGTGCCAGTGGGATGAGACGGCGTTGGCTCCGCCGTCTTGGCCGATGCGACAGCTGCTCGTCCAGGACCACTGCCAGAGCTGGGCCCAGCTGCGGCGGAAGGGCTCTGCGTGGCCGTCTTTTTCCTCTCTTCCTCCTGCAGCGAAAGCTTCAACGCTATTTGCAGCTCCTCCTCCTCCTTCTGGCGGTCCAGTTCCGTAAGTCCCGTCTTTTGCGGGGCTGAAGGGGCTTGTAGGGTTGGGTTGCTCTGCTTCAATCGAGAGTAGGCATCGTGCATGATCCCAAGGTCGGCGTCTTTGCTGAACATATCGGACCACTCCTTCATGCGCTCGAGGATCTTGGCCTTCACTTGCTGATGGGTGTTGCGGTCGTTGGCAAGCTTGAGCAGGGCGTCTGTGAAGGAGCGGCTGGCGAGCTCGCGGTGCATGGGGTTGCCGCAGTTCTGCGAGAGCGCATTCGCAAGCTGATGAGAGGGCGCATTAGCCCGGTTAGTCTTCAAACCGGCACGAAGGACGCCGCTGTATGTGGTGATGCACGCACCTCGAGTGTGTACAGCTGGACGTTGGCATTTCGATGCGCCAGGCGTTTGATCAAGCCCTGAACAACCTGGTTGGGTCCATTTGCGTTGCTTGACACTTTGTCGCAAAGGTCAATGATGGCGCCCCAGTCCTCGCTTGTGAGGTTCTCGTCGGTTGCCTTGACTGTAGCAGCGCGAGGTAAGCATATCTGAAGAACTGGAGCCTAGGCAGACTCGGGAGGGGGACGGGTACCGATGCCTTCATCGTACGGGCTGCTCGCGGCGCCGCGAAACATTATGCCAGACGGGCTCGGCGAGGCGGCCGTATTCCGATATATAGATGTCTTTAGTAAGGTTGGGTGTCTTGCGCTAGGATGACTGAGATGAGGGGACAGCCGGGTTTGCTAGAGAAGTGTGTAGGCACCAGGCAGGGAGGATGTTATACGGGCACCGATGATGACGCCGGGACGACGTGCGCTGTGCATTGCCTCACGAGGGCAGGATCGTACAGTGTATCTATAGAACCGGTACTATGCCATTATAGCGCACAAGTCCATTAAGCAGTGCAGCCTTATAGCGTGCTTCGTGCTGAACACAGCGGATAGACCACCTATATTTAGCTGCGTGATAGACACGTAATGATCGTGCACTGTGGACCTAAACGGTGCATACTTTATGTACATAGTACTTCGGTAGATACATTTTGATGGTTCAAGTCACGTGCACTGCTAAGATCTTATGAAGTTATTAATAAGTCTCAACTCCCGAGGGCATCAATAAAAATATAGTGTAGATATCTACCGTGACGCAGCTCAAGGTTGTTCTATTTTAGAATGAAAATAGGGATTCGTACATGCAGTACATAATCGTGGCCGCGGCGAGCCATCTGTGAGGTAGACGGTAATGTGTCTGCCTAGCAACCGTCCTCGTTCTTCTTACTGGAGCCTAGCATGTGCCGCGCGGCCAGGTTTAATCGTCGTTCAATAGAACTCAAAAGCCTCAGTGTGCGCTTGGCTAACCTCTTGGTTAATCTCTCAGATACCTAGTCTCACCACAGGTAGGCGAGCACGGGTACTCAAAACTGGTTCTGCGCTCATGACGGCTGGCTATATTCTAGATAAGTGCATGTACAACTTTCGGATCTTCGCGGGAACGCAATACAGCACGCCACATGCCGTTCTTGTCTAATGCGGCCCTTTGCTTCTCTATCAACACTCGCCCCGGCGACTTAGCCAACAGCTGGGAAGCCCATAATGTAGGTAGTCCGTAGAATGATTAATAAACACTGATGCAAAAATACCTCCAAACGCCGGGTAGTCTTCATCGAGCGCATCAAGAATGATACCACCTAATGCTCGCTCTAGACTCCGGCCGCCACTGTTCCTTTGGAGTTGCCGGATCACGCCTCCATGAACGCCGTCCTGTTTGGTTCCCAAGTCTGATCCGTAATAGTGCCACCTCATACTGATATCACCCCATATAACCGCACCCAAAAGAAATAGAACACGGAGTGGCGTTGCATAGTAGCCTCCTACTGCCTTGTTGGCATCCAAAAGGAGGGATAATTGGGTAAGCTGAATGAGAATAGCAAAGTGAGCTGCCGGATTAGTATAGACCATGTGTCGGATTTACCAACGACGACTTCCACGGCTTGAATCGAAGCTTCCTCGGTCCGTACTAGAGTTGGCATTCCTACTACCATTCCGGTTTTCCTCGAGGCTGCGTCGTGACTGGTCACGGTTTATTTCAGACATATCAAAAAGAAGCGGTTCGTCTTCCGTTTCTTCCATCGAGCCGCCACCGCCAACGCCAGCGGGACCACGGAAATGTCCACGGCCGAACCGTCCATACGACCCAACGATGCTACCGCTACCGGATTGCGGGGGTGTGACACCTCGGCCGGTACTGCCGGTGTAACGCCTGCTGTACGGAGAGCCCGAGAGTCCGTTAAAGAGTCCCCCAGGTGGATGTACCTCGCGTTCGGCCGAAGACGATACTTGCCCTTCAGTATCTACTAACTCGGCTGCTCGTATATCGGCTGACGGTTGGAGAGTCGGTGACACTCTTGCCAGTCTTGCGTTGGCAGTCCCATGCCTGAGTAACGTGCTGAGACTAGGGACCTCACGATCTTCCGCTCCAAGACTAAGGCTACGTTTAGCCTCCGCATCGTCATCATCCGATAGTAAGCGAGGCTGGTGAGCAACAGAACTCGATCGCCGGCCATGAGGATAGGGTCGTGGTGATAGCGGTATATCTATGGCGGTTGTTCTCTCAAATTCTACAGGGGCATTTGCTGGCGGGCCATCTACAAGGCCGCCCTCGTGAGTGGGATGCGATGTCGTTTGCACTGGTGCCGCATAATCCACGCTCGAGTTCTCACTAAGACGAGACGGGATAGCGGGTGTGTGTGGTGTATGGGGTGACAGCTGCTTCCCGGGCGACAAGGAAGTCGATAAATTAGATAATTGCCGACCGGACGTGCTCGATGGCCTTTGTAATTGCACGGAACAATTCATCGACTCTGTGAGTGCATTATTAGACTCGCGCATGAGATGGAATTTCGAAAGCTGGGCCGTTGTTCTTTTAGTTGCTGAGCCGCCCTTTTTGGTGGGTTCGAAGCTCTGGAGCGTCCGCCTGCTGTCAAGCGCTTTCAAGAACTCCTGAATGCCATCGTCGTCGGTGTGGAAGGAGCCCGAACTGCCTGCGCCCCCAGTTTCGTTGAGAAGACCCGAGCCTGGCTGGACAATAGATGATGAGAGGCTTTGCTTGCCACTACTCATTTGATCGTCCTCGCCCCGGCTGGTACCGCTGAGGGATGGACGATTACGGCGATGTGTGAAGCTGCTACTGAATCGGCTCGTGCTCGTAGGCCTTGGCGATCCGGCAACAGAATTATCGGTTGTGGTCTGCGCTGGGCCACCACGTAAGGAAGCAGGCATACCTGCGGTCAGCGAAGAACGATTTCGCACATGTGTGGCTGTGCTCCCCACGGATGCCCGAGGCGACGGTGGAATACCATCTTGATCTTGCGTGCGCGGTACGGGTGATCCAGACAGCGACCCATGCTTAAAGGGCGATGACTGAAACGAGACGGACGGACGTCTGCTTAATCCCTCAGTGGTGCGGAGAGAAGGCCGCCTCGCTATGCTGGAAATCGGCAACGAGTACGCCGGTGTCTCTACGCTGGTGGGTATAGACTCAGGCGGCGAAGTAGTATCAGAGCCCGGTGCCTTCACTGCCCTGAGGGCAGATATCGGGCTTGTGCCGGGAGGACCCTCGCCGTGGAAGGTTGACAAACTTCCGTATCGTTGGTGATTTCCGGTGTTATTAGACGGGTGGCGCTGATTGGGTAAAGAGCCGACCTCGTGCGCCAGTGGCTCATTTCGACGTTGATTCCGATGTGGCAAGGATGGTTTGAACATGTCATCAGATATGGCCATGCCTATACGAGAGCTCAAGAGCGACTCGGTCTCAACCACTTGAAAGGCGCAGTGATTCCGATAGGCAACCGATACATAGAAGCGACCCACGGGCACCTCAAGGTCACCAAACATGTAGTCGGTAGTTACATCAACTCTACTTTCAAATAACGGCGTCCTTAGCGTATCCGATTCGAAGCTGCGCGAGTCGCCAGAAGATACTCGACAGCGAGTTGTCAGAGCAGGATGGATGCCTTTTGTCTTGGAATTTCTGGCTAATTTCCAAGCAGGCAATATGCCTGTCGTGGCGTATATAGACCGTATTAAGACGATAGCCTTTTTATATACCGTTGGGAGCAAGGGACCGAAATCTTCAGGGGCATCAGCGGGAGCACCTTTCAATTCAATCCGCCATCGCTCTAATACGACATGGGTGATAGGCTTGCCCTGACGCCCGGAACTGCTCTCGCTCGACTGGTCCGAATTGATGGCTTCCACAACATCCCAGCGCTTCCCATTTTCATCCAGAGCTACCAAGCTCTGGCCGCTTTTTAACCGGGATGTGTCGAGATACGTTTCGATGATGAGAGGAGGCGGCCGATTTTCGAATCCACCGCAAGTTTTCCATATCCGGAACTCGTCCCGGAAATCGTCAATATCATCGGTATCGAGTTGGAACTGTTATTCGGCCCGGTGTTCAGTCTGATAATTCACTTTCTACAGAGGATTCCTGAGTCTTAGATACCACACTTACCCATCTGCTCGTCCTTTTCTCGAGGTTTTTCCCTACGAGAACAGGAGTTACCTGCATCCGTTCCTGCAGAATCAGAGTGCCAGCCTTCGAATAAATATTCTAGAACGCCGCCTATTAGCACTATGTAACCATGGTGGTAAGGGAGATAACCAACCTGGATGATCTGATCTAGCTTCTTGACGGATTCGCGTGTCGGGCCCCCTTCAACGTGGGCTGCCATGTTCCCTGCTGCTGTTCGCGAGAAACCTTCGTGGGCTACAGTATCGGGCAATGAGATGGGTTGGCCAGCCGGGCTGGAGGAATCTCGTTGACTGTTCGCCCTCGTAGGGTTGGTATGCGGGGGGGTTGCCGGCGATGAAGTTCGAGGGGAGGAGGTACGCAGTGTAGGGCGTGGCGTTTGATGCATTTCGAATTTAGACGAAGAAAACTATACGGGGATTGGGCGAACGGCAATAATGATGTGTTCAAGTGCGTTAGTACAAAGCCCGTCAGCTACCATAGCTGACGATCGACAAGGAGCTCGTCGCGGACGGAATGGCGGAGCGGCGAAATCTGTCCACGGCAAAGCAGCGATGATGCGTGCCTGGGCTAGATATAATTGGGTATATCGACGAGATGCCACTTGACTTTGGCATCCATTGTTCACGTCGCAGATAAAGAAGCCGGGCGAAATCCCATGGGGTTTGGTAACGAGGACGACAGGATTCTTAGCGACGGATCGATCCGCACGAAGGGCCCAACAGGAAGGTGTCGGACACTGAGCCCGAAAAGACACGAGTTGGCGGAATGAATGAATGGGAATGGTTGCTCAGGGCGGCTCTGCTAACTGTATGCGGATGGTTGCAGGGACAGGTCGCCAAGCTAAGCAGAGTACGACATCTCGACGTTATGCCTGTCTGCCTGTGGTTGATGCGGATATTGTTGTTAGGGTTGTGGTTGTGGTGGTTTTATTTTTCCTTGTCCTTTCCCATATAAGTGATGATTATGGCGATGGCGATGGCGATAGAGGTGATGATGGAAGCGAGAAGCCGGGGGTTGGATTGAGGTGTGGTCGAGGAGGGATACGCAGTGTAGAGAGCACTACCGGCAGTGCCTAGATAGGAAGACGGTAGACAAGATATTGCACCATCAAGGTCGAAAGATGAAGCGTGGAGACTCAACTAATATCGATAGGAATCGACGCAAGCCGGGGTCTTCCCAGTCAGACGGTTGCTCCTCGTGATACCTAGATAAGTGGACGACCCTGTGCCGTCCGTCATCGGTCCGTACGAGCGCTAAACCAGGCCGATTCGACGCTGTGATTGGGCCGTGGTCTGGGTCTCGGTCCGGGTACACGGCCTTGTACAGTGTACATATCTGCGCTAATCCGCTCGGAGTGGCCACTAGGTCAGTCGCTAGCAGCCGGCTAGCAGCCCTACGGTTATCGCTGCGATGTATCGATACAGCGGTGTACTGGGTAACTGCTACCTACCATTACTCTGCAGCGGTAGGTAGCGCACGGTGTCAGTCCGGCTTACCTAAGACGAACTGTGCATCATGGATGATAGGCAGCTCCTTGCTGGATAGCTACGACATGATAATGGGCGAGCAGCCAAATTAACCCCAGATCTGGAACTTCTGGACGAGGACGCTAGTAAGATATGACATCCAACCACAACACGAAACATTGCAATTCTTAAGTGGAGGGAGATACACACTTCGTACACTACATACTGTACCTGTGACGACCGTACGCTGGTATCTGGGCACATCATGTATAACATGCCGTGAAAACACAGGTCTGAGCACAGGTCTAATTCTAAACAATGGCTTATCGATAATTAAAGCTTAGGTATATACTTTCAGCGGAACAGACTCAGCAGCATCGTTTGAGATTCTTGTCATCTCTCTTGTGTGCCTATAACTACCTACATTACGTTCTGGGATGCTCAAGAATGTCTACCTAGATAGTTGGCAGGTGATGTGCAAAGATAGGTGTGCCTATTAATTACCTCGGTAACAACTTACGGCATCTGCCTTGTTTTTACACAATACCTTGAAAACGACACCGAGATCATACCTACATTATTCCATTCCGGTAACGTAAACCGTATTAACCCGGCTTACCGTAGCATTCGGCCTCTGCACCTCTCAATAGGGACGCTATAGATGGAGTGGCCGAGCATGGGAGTAGGCCGAGCAATAGGGTTAGTGCGTCGGTGCAGGTGCACCGCAGAACTGCGCTGTGACCCTGGAGGTGACCGCCAATTTGATTTTGGCTTTGATTGGCTGAGAACTGTCCGGGCACCCAAGCTGGCTGCTGCCTACATCCGGATGCTGCAAGACAGATACCGCCGCGCCTTTTGCGAGATGCGAAAGCGAAAAGGGACGCTCGCACCGGTTCAGTCCTAGGGGTTCAGGGCATGTAGGTAGTGTACCGGAGGTGCTGTACGCAGATAGGCGAGCCACAGTGTCGATAACCATGCCATTGAAGACTCACTTTCTTGTGCACATGCAACTACCGTACATTATTGCCATATCCAGTGATCCTACTGGACGGCTATCGTTATGATCAAAAGTTCTGTAACTTCAGATGAAGTGCCTAGTGCATTGTGTTTCCATATTATAGGTCGCGGTGAATACGATGAAAAGCCCGATAGTATTATGAACGAGACTCCATCCAATTTGTATGGTCATGGGAATATCTCCGGCTCAACATACGTGGGGGGGCTCTGGCACTGCTTACTTGCTTAGTCACCATATAAATTCTCGTATCAACAACCATCCCTCGCGTGTTACCAACTGCTGGCCGCCAACTCAGGCCGGCCACCATCCAAGAGTAGGTAGAAGTGTCGCGGGCATTCGCTAATTCTACTATTGGCGGAGAAAGGGGTGGCCTATTAGGGTCGTCTAAGTCGCAACAGCATATCTGCCTGCTTGTCCTACTTACCGGTATGTGTTCATGTGCTGCGTCCACGACCGGTAACCAGGGTAACTGCACAAGTGCGGCGGTGCATTGTAACGAAGACATGCCAAGATGCACGGTTAGCTATAGTGTACACATACAACTGCAGGGGAAATATGTAAGGCAGACTTGTAGACTTTGTCGCCCTTCCATATCGCAATGGCTTCATTGTGCTCGAATCGGGACGGTTACCGCACCCAAAAGGCGTTTGACCAGGTATTCATTTTGCAGAAGCGTTGTTGAGCGTGGCGCCATGGAGTTTGTGTTGGCCGGTGGAGCACTGTCCCTGGATATGCAGTTATGAGGCAGACGGGTACGTATGCACGTAACGGGGCTGGTCGTTTCTTGGCTTGCGGCGCCAGATACTTCCCCCAGTTCGGCGTCGCAGGTGCATCATTCATCACCCCACAACCCACTTCCGCCCAATCGAATTCAACTCGACTCATCGCACATCACGACTCGGGCTGTGATGTATGGAGAGTGAATGACTGGTCGTTAATTTCCATGACAGTACCGGCATTCGTAGCTTATCAGCGAGACAGTGCAGCTACCGCATTCCATACCCTGAGTCTGAGATTGTCTCAGCCGTTATGGCGGCGAAGAAGAAAAAATGTTTCTCAACATGAGTCACACTCTCCTAAAGGGCATGACTCAACGGAAGGATTCTCAGTTCTTATTTATCTATGGCTTATGTACAACTTACCCAGTCATTAATAACTAATAGCAGGCCGGGCAGAAACCTGCATCCCCAAGGCTCTGGGGGGCACCCCGGCTACTGGAAGCTGGTCGCAAGAAGTTTCGGCTTCCTGTCCTTGAGGTCAAGCAGCATCTCGCCGAACAGGCCGTTAGCCCACGAAAACCACTGCCGTGTCCACACGCTTTGGTCAAATGTGTCAATAGACTCGTGGATGAGACCAAGCCCATTCGTCGACGAAACGAGCGTCCGAAGCCCCGAGACGATCTCGCTGTCGTCATCAGATGTCAGGAGCGACGTGATAACGGACATAGGCCAGGCTCTTCCAGGACCAACATGCGGGCCACCAGTACTGGAGATATCTGTTAGCAGAGAGAGACAACCGTCCCTTTGTGGCAGATCAGAGCGGGCTTACCCATTAATGACCGGTCCGTGCATGTAATAAAGGTTCCAGGTGGACAATACAAACTCACGCGTGTTCTGGTACGTCTCGTCCGACATGTCGAGGTAATCGAGAAGCGGCGCGCTTAGAAGACTAGGAACATTCGCATCATCCATCATGTTTCTCGATCCGGCGCCGTCAATCTCGTAGGCGTAGATCTCCCCGAACTCCGGGTGCTCTACCTTGCCATACTTATTAATACCATCCCGGATGCTCTCAGCGAATCCCGCCATCTTTGCCGCAAGGGCAGCGTCATGAGCCTTCATGATCGCGGCGGCCTTCCCCAAGTAGCTCGAAAACTGCATGTTGGCCGGGACGAACAACTGGTATATCGTGGCGTCGTCGGAAGGGCGGAATGAGCTTCGAACCAGGCCGGTGCCGCTCTTAACCGGGTTTCCAATGCCCTTGTTGCTAAGCGTTTCGGTCGCTGCGGAGTTCGTGCGCTGGAAAGTGTAGGGCGAAGTGTTCACCGATCCGTCCTCGGCATATGTGCCGATAAGCAAGCTCTCGGTGACATTCATGATAGTCTTGACGGCCTCAACCCACTGGAACTTCCCAAAGAACTCGATATCGTGGGTCTGGTCATAGTAGTCCGACGATAACTGCAGGAACGCGGCAATCGAATCGAGCTCGTACTTGCACTCGAAGACAAAGTCTTTGGAGTATGGAGGGAAAACGACGTCGGTAGTAGAAGCCCCGTTGACCCCAGGTGGAAGACCTGATTCGACCGGTGCCTGGAAAGCATTGCAATATGGGTTCTGGATAACGTATCGAGACTGTAGGTTGATCGTGCCTCGGAACAGCGAAGCAAGGGAGTCGGTCGAGGTATTGGCCTTGAGGAGCGACTTATAACTGCGCATCTGGTTGGCGCTGTCGCGCAGCCACATGGCAACGATGTCTCCCGTCGTGATGAACGTAAGCTATTAACCGCAATTAGTTGATTTCGACCGTCTATGCCTAAAGCTCCAGATCGGCCACTCACTTCTTCCGTTGTGCTATTGCTCGCAAAGCCCTTCCAAGTGATGGTGGTGTCCAGCGTGTTCGGAAACGTGTTTTCGAAGAGACGAAACAGATCAGGGTCTTCCACCAGGCCCTCCATTTCCTTGATAGCTGCCTCAACCTCCGGGACGACAAATGTTCTGCATGCTGGGTCGGGTCTCATGTAAGATAGTTTATACTTCCCGGCGGAGAGCGGCTGGTGAGTCTCGTTCGAGTACAGAGAAAAGTCAGGGCACGACGCTCTGCCGTGGATGGCGCGCGCGGTGCACGCGAGCGAGCCCAATAGCAACACGGCCGAGTACTGCATGGTGCTTGTCGGTGTACTCAGACCACCGGCAGACACAGGCTTCCCAGTCAAAGGTTCCCGCTGCAGCAAACTGCGATGGGAATTGGAGATGGGAGTCGGGCGGATGAACCAAAGAGATGCCAAGCCCCTGATTGGAATCCCAGTCTTACATATTAGTAGGTATTTATATTGTCGGTGGCGCTCACAACAAAGAGAATACCGAAATTCCACAGGACAGATGGGCATATGGATCACGACATTATTCATGTACCTGCTATGCACACTAGGTATATTACGGGCTATTCTCGTATGCGGCCGTTCTTTTTCGCCATGTCGTTTTTAGCGACACTAGGGAATACATAGGAACAACTTTCTCCTCTCGGCCTACGTAGGCCTGCATTCATTGTCGGCAGCCAGACGACCAACGGTCCAGACGCCCTTCGACAATTCGGACCATGATAAGCAGTGGCATGCCATGTGACGTTCCATCGTGGGGAAGTCTACACTACGAAATGTAGTGTCCTGTAGATCTTGCAGGCGGGAATTCATTACATGTTACTTTGCCAACCATGGTTAAACGTTTAGATGTGAATTGAGCTCGGCAACGACAACCATTCGCGTTGAGGAATCGAAACCCAATTAACTACCTAGGTACCTAGTTGATAGCTCATTCATTCAGCGCGATCTCACGGTGAATTTTATTCTGCCGAAGTCTATTCCGGATTCGTGGGATCTGTTCATGGAGATGCATCATTCATGCTGGGAATTGGCTAGGCGTACAGGTAAGGCGTTAAGGTTATACATCGTACATGCAACCTACATGTTGCTTTTAGCAAATCGCTACCACCCGCTTGTCTTCTGCGCCATACGGTAAACACTATCCTATTTGTATTACATAGACGGGATGGGTAACATGATACAACTTACTTATAGCGAGCTTGCTGGCAAAGACTCGGGCGGCGATTGCTTCTGCGGGGAGAGCCAATATCCAATCTAGGCACCTCATCTATTCACTTGTGGGCCGGCGTGGGTGTACCGGGACGATGCGGGGAATCCCTGAAGAAGCTCCCCAGTCAGACATCGGGGGTGGTTTAGCGTGCGGTATGTAGATTCACGATATGTAGCAATGGAGGAGTCCTCGACTAGCGGATGTCAGAATTGACCTTCGATCCGGACAACATCAATGATACTACACTATGTATTATGTATATAAAGTACAGGTTCCCCGCGAAGAGAGCCGAGTCCCGAGAAGCCCCGGATCGACAAGGATGGCGCACGCAAGGGACGGGGCCGTGGGGAGGACCTAATGCCGCCCTAGATCTCGGCGTCGAATAATACCGAGGCTTTTCTGGGGGATGGCGGAGACGGGAGATGGAGCTAGGTAGAGTAGCGACGGCTGCATGTGTTGGAAATTGGGAGAAGACACTACGAAGTACACTAGGTTGGTGGGCGGTTGTTATGGGCAACGCCGCTAGACGGGCTGTGAGAGGCTGTTCTTATCCGGACGGCTTCGGCACGGGGTTTGCCTCCTGTTGATACTATGTAGGTAGTTATTTGTAGGAATATTCCGGACGCAGGGTGACGATAGGTAGGTCTTGCCTGTCGATCATAGGTAGTCCGGGCCATCAAAGGCCAAATCAGAAAATGGAACAAAATCGACGCTTCGTTTACGATATGCACCTCTCGCTGTTGAATGCCTTGTATAATGTAGGTAAGGACTTATACACGTAGAGGTGTAAGTAGCATCAGATGATCCGTATCATCAATAAGATCTCTACTCTTTCACCGCCATATTCCGTGTAAGTGGTCTAGGCATATACATGTCCGGATTGATCAAGACCAGCAGGCCCAATTGCGAATCGAAAGACGAGCACCAACTGCATCATCACGTAGATGCAGCCCGGTTCTAATAAGTGTCTTGCGACGTGGCCGCGTCAAGTCCCACCGGCCGACCGCCCTACATCTACATCCAGCCAACGGCCATGATACAAGTAAACCCAACGCCCTCGTGAGCGCGAGTTCGGCATCCCTTCGGACGGCCGGGTGCCAGCCATGATGTATAAAACTTCGCATCCGCCAATCGTCCGGCTAGCGACGCACGGCCAACATCACAGGTTCAGGAGACGGTGCATTCGGGACGTAGAGAACGGATGCGCTGGTATGTATTAGTGGTCTACAATTACCTGACTGAGTTTACTCATAGGTGCCTACATAATCCGGGCACTTGGCTTACTGTTAGCCGTGTGCCAGTCGGAGGTGTATCGGACGACGACATCGAACTGCCTTTCTGCTGCTGTATAACACAATGTTGCGCTTGGGGCGCGAGACACGGCAAAGACACCACGCCCCGTGGCTGCCCTCTCGCCAGCCAAGTAAGCGCATTTCATAGCCCAGCTAGGATCGCCTTGGATCATGAAATGATGAACTGTGGGTAAGGGGATACAGGCAGTCGAGTGGTCCGGAATAGTGCCTATCGGGACTTTGAGGAAGACCTGCCAACCGGATGTGTGCGCACAAAGCCGTCTTTTAAGCAATAAGTGTAGGCATCCCATTTTGGGAAATACCTACCCGATAACATATCCGTTTGGTTCTCTCGGAGTCGTTCTGACCCGGCTTACTGCTTTGTTCTCCAATGATTTTTGATGCCTACATGGTCCAATCATCGAAGTTATCTAAGATATCGAATAACGACGTCTCTGCAAGTAACTATACGATGTTGATGCAGATGTAGGTTAATGGGAAAGAGTCGCTAGTCGACTGCGCGGTCACGAGCAATGACCATAATTCCAGACGCGAGCGAGCGCCCCTTTTCCCAATCAAACCCTCCGCCTCACGGAATACCAAGAGTCAGGAAAGCATCGACCCTTCCTGAATTCCCTTGCCCGCTATATCCGGGATCCATGCGTGGGATGCTGAACTGATACCGTGCAGTCCCGGGAAATGAGGATTGGAGCAGCATGGAAGCTAGGAGAATCGTCTCCAAGACGGAAGAGGCACTGCCAACTTAGCAGTTCTCTCGACGACTGGGCTCTAACAACCCGTACTTCCAATGGCGAATCTGGTACCAGGGCCACGGGGCTGGCCGGAGCACTCAGTTGCCATGCCCCGGAAGCAGACCAATGGACTCGAGTCTTCCGTGTTGTGTTCGCACTTCTGTTGGGTTTCAGGTTGGCCGGCAGCAGGAATATGGGATGGATAGTGCTGCGACTTCGGTAATAACTCTTTGTACCGGGTTGCGATGTTCGAGCATACCGAGGACGCATCGCCGATCTGTAGAGTTGGCCCCGTCGAAACTTCCGCCCACTAGGATTTCATTACTTAAGACCGCCTGGTGGAATGCATGGCCAGTTTCTCAACAAGTACTGGGACATGACGATAAGGGATTGCAAGCAAATGCCTCCATACTATGGTATAGACCGCGCAGCCGACGGGTTCGCTTACATGGAGACATGGGAAGACTGTGTCTGCAAGGGGTGGATTGAAGGGGCGATTACCTTTGGCATTGTTCCAGATACTGGTTGGTGGTGAACTGGTTGATTTCTTGCACATCGTATGCTCGATGAGTCTAAGAACCCACGCGTGCTCGTGAATCAGCAATCTCAATCGGTCGCCATTTGGTTAAGCTCAACGAGAATGTATGGAGACTTATAATTGTCAGTATCGTGTCCCTGTCTCTGACGTTCATCGCCAGGCTGTTCGGCATGAACGTTGATGCTCCCTCGGATAACCGATATCTGATGTTGCTCCTATTGCTGGTGAGTTGAGGCGTACTCAACCAGCTTGAGGACTGGCAGAAGTTATAATTATCCCTGGTGCGAGATGCTACTCCCTGCCAGGCCTAGCTGGGTCCCATCTCGCCTAGAAATTACGCATCGCTCCCACAGATCGGAGGTAGTGTATACCTACCGTATATACATAGGTAGCTCTACCTAGGTATTTCTACCTACATGGGTAGTATCTCCTAAGTTTCTGTCAACCTTTCGTTAACATTGGCTGCTTGCGCAACAACACGAGGTCCTCTATTGTTAAACTTCGTTCTCTATACTTAATGAGTAGCAACAGTCTACTATGTATAGACGCTGCGCAAGAGACACCTATGTAGTTAGCAGGTACTTCCTATGCATCTACCGGTAGTCTACGTCATAGACCCACTCTACAGTCAACATGGGCTGCTCGGCCACCCGACTCGCCCATCCAGTGTCGACGTGTTGTTCAGTTAGGGTGGCTGGCCGAACAAGTATGTCGGCCGGATAATAGGGTAAAGGCGCCTAAATTGTATCTACCAAGTAGCTTGCACGAGTAAGGTACCACCACAAACGCCTCTGGTTCTCGTCTCAGTTCTGCCAAGCAGCACCAGACCAGCCCAGCCGCTGGAACCTGATGTCCGCTTGCCAGATTCGACAGCCCGACTTCAGCCGGTTTCGCAACTGCCAGGATCGGATAGGGTCGGTGCAAGCCTCAGACTCAAGGGGCCAGGTGGCGGTTGTGGTGGCATACACGACTTGTCACATGGCACACATATAATAACCTGCTTTTCCTACGAGGGCACCGCAAGGGAGAATCGTCTGATATTACTATATACCTGCACATTCATGTTGCTTCTCCAAGAATATAGTGGTTGACTTCCGTCGTCTGCCAGTCCAACTGGTCTGTCCTGCGACAGAGCTTGGGCGCCTTGCGAGACTAATACGCTTCAACTGGGGCGTGCTGCAACAATTGTCGACGACATATGCCGACCTCGCTTCGTCCTCTCTGGCAAGCCACCGCTGGCTGGCGAGCCGTACCGTCTTCCCTACCTAGCCCAGCTAATCGGGGTTCTTGACTCATTCGGCGAAGTGAATTCGCACTAAGTCTGGCAGCCGACGGACGTTAGACCGAGCACGACTTCGAAGAATGATGGCAGCGTTGTTTGTGGCCACGTTACCGCGACGGCGCAGGGTTCTCGGAACCGCCCTACTCGGGTTGCTTGTATTGACATTGTTACTTCCAATCGCGAGGTTAGACGAGCCTCGGAGACTGCTTTTTGGCATCACCGGGTCATTAGTTGTCAAGTCTGCCTTTGACGCGCTGGAGTATGTTGATCCTCTCATCGGCACGGTAAACGGGGGTAAGTTTATAGTGCTCGCGATACGGGCCCTCATGGCAGTTCTGAGTAGCGACACTAAATTCTTGGAAAAGGTCATGTCTTTCCTGGCGCCACTCTGCCTTACGGTAAGCCCATACGGTCATCGGGAGTCTGTCTCCCGGAGAGCTACTGACGGATAAACACAGGCATGGCCAAACCTGTGGCCGACGCGAACAACCGCGGTGAAGCGGCCGCTGGATTCGTGTCTGACGACTCACTGATCCTGGGCTTCTCTCAACTCCACGATTCTGGTACGTCGGTGTCTCACCACCTCTTGACCATGTCATGTCGCAACACATTGCTGACCTATATCTACTAGGAACTGGCGGGGTAAGTGATCATGTGGAAGGCCATCATTCAGTCTACGTAAATAGTGTTGATTCGTGTTATAGGCCGCTTCCCTGGGTAACTTCCCGCTCTTTGCTCACCCAGGATGCCCCGAAGATGACTACTCAAAGTGTAATTACCTCACTGCTGCACGGGCCGTTGCGCGCGTTGACGGTTCCGCAACGGCGCGGCCTGGGTACTTCGCCATCGGACTGAACAATTCGGTGTATGCAGAGATGACGGCAACGGCACACGCAAGCCTTTTTCGGTTTAGTTTCCCATCCGAGACTGAGATTCCACACTTGACCACTGACTCCGAGGACCAACTAATATCGATAACCGTGCCTAATAGCCCCTTGATCCTCGTGGACTTGGAGGATCTCGGCAACAGCCGCTCAAGTGGTAACATCGAGATAGATCCGACTACCGGGCGCATGACGGGCGGCGGGCATTTCCGGCCCTCCTTTGGACGCGGCATGTACGCGGCGTACTTCTGCGCTGACTTCCGTGGCGCTGTGATTCGGCGGACAGGCACATTTGTGCATAATAACGCGAAAGAAAGTGAGAAAACTCTAGGCAATCCGCCAGCAGCGCTTCATCCGGGGTCGGCCGGTACTTGGATCCAGTTTGATCAGGCACCCGACAACCAGATTTTTGCGCGAGTGGGGACGTCCTTCGTCTCGGAGTCCCAAGCATGTCGGAATGCAGAGCGGGAGATTGGCGACTTTGACTTTTCGCGGGTAGTAGCAGAAGCTGAAGAGGCATGGCGAACGAAGCTTTCCGTCATCAAAGCCGACCATACAGGTCTCAGTTTGGATCTTGTAAAGACGTTCTGGTCGGGTTTGTATCGAACGATGCTGTCGCCACAGGATTACACAGGCGAGAACCCGCTATGGAAGTCCGATGAGCCGTATTACGATAGCTTCTATTGTATATGGGATTCTTTTCGAGCGCAGCACCCCCTACTGACTATCATCGACCCCGATATACAGACGGACATGGTGCGTGCGCTTATCGACATTTACAATCACATGGGCAAGCTGCCAGACTGTCGAATGAGTTTCAGCGAAGGCTATACCCAGGGCGGGTCGAACGCGGACGTAGTGCTGGCCGACGCCCTCATAAAAAATCTAACGAAAGGTATTGACTGGAACGTGGGGTATGAGGCCGTGGTGTCCGACGCCGAAGAAGAACCAATCAACTGGGCCGTATCTGGCCGCGGCGGAATTGATAGCTGGCATGCACTCGGATACATCCCGGTCAATGACGACGACAGGAAGGGAACGGGGCCTCCCAGCCGCTCGATCTCCCGCACCGTCGAGTATGCCTACGATGATTTTGCGATTGCTCTGATGGCCCGCAGGCTCGGGCACAAGGCAGACGAGGAAAAATACCTCAAGCGCAGCCATAACTGGAAGAATCTGTGGCGCGCCGAGCAAGAGGACCGCTACATAGACCCCGAGACGAGCGAGGTCCGCGGGTCTACGTTCCAAGGCTTCCTGCAGCCTCGGTTGCTGAACGGTACTTTCTCGGAGCAGGCGGTACGGCTCTGTAGCCCTGCGTACAAGCAGCACGTCTGCTACTTCGACACGCACTACTCGACGTACGAGGGGAGCCCCTGGCTGTACAGCTTCTACGTGCCGCAGGACATGGCGTCGCTCATCGACCTGATGGGCGGCCCGGCGCGCTTCGTGGAGAGACTGGACTACTTCCACGGCTCGGAAATCAACTACATGGGCAACGAACCGAACTTCCTCCCGACATATCAGTTCCACTACGCCGGTCGGCCCGGGCGCAGCGCGCACTGGGTCCACCAGTACATACCGTCGCTGTTCAACAGCACCATCGCCGGCATCCCCGGGAACGACGACTGCGCCATGGGAGCGTTCTCGGCGTTCGCGTTCATGGGCTTCTTCCCCGTCGCCGGGCAAGACGTGTACCTGTTAACCGCCCCGTTCTTCCGCGAGGTGAGCATCCGGACCGCGGACGGTAAGGGCTGGGCCACGCTGCGCAACGTCAACTTCGACCCGGGATACACGAATATCTACATCCAGAGCGCGAAGCTTAACGGGAAGCCGTACACGAAGAACTGGATCACGCATGATTTCTTTACTGCGGGCGGGCTGCTGGAGTTTGTGCTGGGGCCTGCGGAGAGTGAGTGGGGGACGCAGGCGGAGGATTTGCCGCCTAGCTTGTCTACTGGGACTATTTGAAGTTCCTTTGGGATTGGGTTGGACTATGGGGAGTGGGTATTGTATATAGTAGAATGGACGTATATACCTAATCCAGACAGCATAGCCTAATGTATACCTTATATTGGCCTTGCATATCCATACTGTCATACATGACTTCCTGAGTCTTAAGCCGGAGGAATTGATTCTGGATATTGAAAGTTTCCAATCGTAGGGGATATTAATCATAGCGATTCATCCCTCGAAGCTCCAAATCTCTATAGTAGTTGGCATGAGTATCGGCTCAAGCATCATCATCCTCATCCTCAAGTTCCTCCTCATCCCCATCATCATCACCAGAAGAACTATCCTGACCAGGATCCGGCATGACGACCCGATTCAGAAATGTAATCTACACATATCCGTCAGCAAGCAGGCCGAAACAATCCTTCTCTCCCATGCCATGCAGAAGCATAGACCAGGGAATACAAACTCAACCAAACTACAATTAAACACAAGAGATAGAGGAAGCTAAATCAAACTTACGAGCGGGACCATCGGCCGGATAATCGCCATGATCTTCTCCTGCGCGTCGGCGCTGTGCATATCCTCGTCGGGTATATGGCGACCGATGGTGTAATTCCGTAGCTTTAGGAGGTTGATGTAGCGGTGTTCGGGATTAAAGCCCTACCAAAAGAGTCATCGTTAATCCGATATGTCATACGGAATCAAGCATTAACCAAATCCAAATCCAAAAAAAAAAAAGATACGACAGCAACTCGATGCAACGGACCTTAGGCTTCGTCTTAAGCGCGTTCTCCGAATTCCGCTCCGCAAAAGCGTCCATGACAGCACCGTCCCCTTTCCCGATTGCGTCGGGCAGGAACGCGCGCACGAAGTCGGGATCCGTCAAAACCCGCCGAATACGCCGCGGGCGCTCGTCGATGCTCGCCCGCAGCTTCGCGAGCGCTGCTGCCTCGGGGTGCCATAGGCCGCCGCCTACCAGGCAGTTCCCGGGCTCGAGGTGGACGTAGTAGCATGCATACGGGCCTTTCCGGCCCGTGCGGGACCTGTTGGGTTGGCATGTATACGGTGATATGATGGGATCCGGTGAGGGACTTACCATGCGGCGGAGTAGTGAGCCTTCGCATCGGTCAGTATATAACCCGGTATGGAAAGATGTATGTTAAGGGTCATCGCTCTTCTCACCTTGTACGGCGTCGGATCCTTGGTGAAGCGGATATCGCGATAGATGCGGAATATGACGTCTTTGACTGGTAGCTCGGGGATCGTCTCGTCGGCTTCGATGATCTTGTCCGTGAGCGTCTCGACGAAGGATGTCCAGTCTTTTAGCGAGCGGCGGTATTCGGGGTCGTGCACTGCTCCCCTATACATCAGCGCCCCATCTCCAGCGACTCATGGTTTTGCCAGTGGTGCGTGTTGGATTTCAGAGAATAGGAGTGACACGTAAAATAGAAACGTATTTGGCGATGCAGGCGATATTCTTGCACAACGTACTCTGCAGCCACTTCCGCTCGTTATTCGCCTTCAGATCGCCTAAGAACAGAAGCGTGTTCCGGTGTATTTTCGTATCCTCGTATTCAACGCCATTGGTATCTCGGAGGTTTGGTAGGGCTATAGTAGTCCCACGCGGTCCATCATCATCATCGTCATCATCGTCGACATCCTCCTCCTCAACAGCAGCCCGTTTACTTCCCAGCGATTTCCGACCTGCTTTCGCGGGCGTCGTCTCGGGTTTAATCGCAGCTCGCGCCTCTGATTTCCCCGATTGAGGTCCAGCGCGTGAGTTCTTAGCCGGCGGGCCGCGTCGGCGCTTCGCGGCATTGGGTTTCGGCGGCGGTGGCGGCGGAGACGCAGAATCATCGTCGTCGTCGCTACCCCCACTCTCCTCATCATCAATCCCACTTCCTCCATACCGCTCACCATCATCCGACACATCATTCCGAGACCGGCGTCTCGACCGTGAAGCACCGGCCGCAGTCCTGGACGTTTTGCGCGGTGGGGCGTCTTCCTCATTATCTACGTCATCCTCCTCGAAATACGAGCTCTTCTTAGCGGAGCTGAGGCGAGTCGAGCGGCGGCGAGAACCAGACTCCGTGGCCTTTCCATTGACCGATTTGCGTGTTTTCAGCGGCATCTCTGTGTTGTGAGGGGACGTTGTATCTTCTTGTTCGACTGGGTGAGTATGGGACCGTTAAGCGGAACCGGCGTCGCGTTTCGCGGAGACGGCCCTTGATTGTTACGCGTTGTCACGTGATCCGCCATTAGTCTGGTAATTGGTATCGATAAAGTCCGTATTCGGCTTACTATATTAACCCTCGGCCAATACGTCCGTATAGAATAGGGTGAATGTCTTACAATCACTTCCGTATACACGGTAGACTTGGGTTGGCAACTTGGGAAGCGGAATGGCCAACCAGAGTTGGCGGCCTAGCAGGTCTGGTAACAAGTGCGTAAGCAACGTGTCACACTATTTCAACCATCCCGAAACTGGTGAGGCGGACTCAGTGACCGTTTAAGCCGCTAGACCGACGGATGTACATAGTCCGTACTAAACCGCCCTAAGGCAAGCTAGGTACGTTAAGCGCCACTATCCCCGGCGGTGTGGTCGCTGGACCCGGCAACCAAATACCGTGTGGCGCCGGTTACCGAACACTGTATCTATAGCCCCGGCGATATTCGCGATTTGGCCCGCAACGACGGCCGTACAAATGGCCAAGCACGGAATATATGCTTTCGTAGATTCAATTCCAGTAATATGCCAATGCAAAATCTATCTATGTAGGTATACTTATACCATACCTCGAACCGCATAATTAGTACGTAAGGACTTCCGTCAGCATGTACGAGCACAAGGGTAGGTAATAAGCACCACGGTTAACCTTTTCCCCTTCAAGAAAAATTGTAATGCATAGGATGCTGTTATCCGGCGGCGGCATGGTTTCAACGATGTGAAGGTCACACCGGCAGGCTTGGCATTATGGCATTTGGTTAGTGTGTTGAGGAGTAGTGTATGTACGGAATTCGTGCCCTGCTTTCACGGCCAGCTCGGACTGTCGGAAAATCGCCATGCCTCGCAAGAATTCGCTGCCTTTGTTGTCCGGTTGGGTTCACGGTGGTGAAACTGGGCAAGTTGATATAGCTTGTAGTCTACTAAAGGCGTCCGTATAGGTATGATAATAGTTTGCATCTAGATATAACTAGCCGCACTTCATCCTACTAGAATCATATGACCACTGGACAACTGGAACACACCTGAAGCAAGCGTGAGATGGGCTGTGCAGACACGTAGTTATTACGGGCCTGGTATCATAATGCCAGCGAGTACTATCAGTTTCATGTTCTGATATCCTGCGGGGGCCTACCAGTGAAGCCCCGTCACCTTGCACCTTTTGATCGTTGCTTTGTTCCCCCGTGCGAAAGCAAATTCCTGCATGAAGTCATGTAGCAAAACTCCAGATGAATTCAACACCAACCACAACACCTCGCTAAAAGATCGATCACCCGGCTAAACTCATGCTCAAGCGCTTCACACCAAAGCCCCTTCGCTTCAACCGAGTCGAGAGTTTGTTCCCATTCTGCCCAGGGGTGTCCTGTGCCGAGGCTTCTCTAGTAAGTCGGCATACCCTTCCAAACTAATCCCAATTACTTTGACAATGTCAAAAATATGTGATCCTTTGAACGTCTCTGCCCACAGTCGAATTACAGCAGCGGCTAGCTGGCGTAGTTTGTTGCTGTCATTTATCGTCATATCCATATTAGACGAGGGATGACCAGAGCCACCCCCAGATAGGGAGGGGTCAATTGGCACGGCAAATTCAGTCTCGTCCAGCATGTGACGTAGCATTTCGAGGAGGCCCCTTTCATCGAGGGATGGAGGAGCGTCGGTTGGGCCGATCGACGCCAGGGTAAGGAGCCATTTTGAAAGCAGGATGGCACACTCAAGGTTACAGACTGGAATATCTATCAATAAAACGGCCATGATATTTCAGATATAATAAGACTCACGTGAATGTTGCATGCTCCACTCAGACGACTTTCTCCTAGCCACATAATTCACACCCAACTTGACAAGTTTGGACAAAGCGTGTATCGCCTGAAGAACAGCTCTATTCGAGCGCGCGCTCCGAACCAAATATGGCGCATCGTGGAATGCCTGAGCTATTTGGCCAGCATCTCGAGTCTCGAGAGTCCTACTAGGACTCAAATCAGTGTACAATCGGATAGAGGCCAATCTCCATAATGCCGTCGAGTTGTAAGCAACCGGCCCCCCGGGAAAAGAGTCCGGCGCACCTTGCGGATTGGCTTCGGCAACTCGCGCTTGGTGTTGCTCGAAACTCATCTGCCAAATGCGCAAAGCTTGTAAGCATTCCTCGACGTCGTCAGGACGTAGCCCACGCGGCGCTTCAAACGATGACATAGACGTAAACGAGGTCTGCTTCAGCATGAAGATATGTTGGAGCAATGCATGAATGAGGACGTAGTTGCCCAGCGAGGACATGTAAGCGGGAGGTCCTTGCGGTGGCCGGCTGAACAGTCGAGCGAAAGCATCCTGGAGCGATATGTCCATGCTTGGGAATGAATGACGGGCTTCTTGCCACTGCCATGCGGTCTCGGCCCTCCACAGCTTCGATGAATGAGGCAAATATAGATTTAGTTCCGAAGTGAGTAACAAGGGGGGGATGTTGTAAGCGATACTGCATAGATTAAAGAAGCAATAGGTGATAAGCTTGGTACGGTTGCCACCTTCTATGCGAATCCAGGCTTCCCAATCGGCAGTTTGTGTCGATTCAGATAAAAATCCCTCCTCGCGAACCAAAAGGGCAAGAAGGCTCTGTAAGGACATGGCTTCATGAAGAATCGCCTTCGCGCCCCATAGACCAACGGCGAAGAGCAATAGAAGCGCCTGAATTGTCTCCAAACGAGATTGAGGCGTATTCGGAGAGCTTCAATGAAAGGTCAGAGACGGATATTCAATATGGCAGGCAGGTGATGTTTTGGAAGTACTTACTACGGCTCCCGATGAGTGTCTTGAGTCATCGGCCGCTCCTGCTGCATAGAACTAAATGAATGTCTGAAGCCATGACTTGGAGATGGCCTTGTAGAGTGGGGGCTATAAGCCGCCGCGGTAGGTAACAACCCGTGAACCTCGTGGCTATGACGGCGACGGATCTGCTCTAACGCCACGGCCCTTGCAGCGTACCAAAGGGCATTCGACCGATGACTTTCGAATCGATATTGTGCACCGACCGCTAGGATGGCCAATAATAACTCTGGTGCCATGTCTGTAGGCGTAATGGTCGGAAGATGAAGGATGGGCAGATGCTCATGGAAACCACTGACATAACCTTCGAGAAATCGAGTTAGGGTATGGCGCGAAGGAAACACGAAGTCATTGGGAAGAACGGTAGAGAACTCGTCCAACCTATTCTTAATGACTGTATGATCCATTGCAGACACCCTCATCGGGACGGCCCTGTTAGACTCATCATGAAGCCTATTGGCGCTATCTGTAGGGTCCCGAGGATCGGGAGCGAGCGAAGGAAATCTCGATGGAAATTGCGAAGATGGTTTCGACAGGGCGCCTCGCGGCCAGAGGCTGACACCTTGATCTGCTTCAAACGCTTGAGGTAGGAAATGTGAGGATGTCGCGAACTCGTCCATAAATAAATTATAGTCGTCAAAAGCCGAGGAGGGACCGGTCTGACCGGGGAGGCCCATCGGGATCGGCCCCGTATCCGGCTCACGCCCGCGATCGCCGTACGGTATGCCTTCGTCATAGGATTTGATGCGCCCTATCGAATTTGATGATTGCGGCAAGTCTGTCATCATAGGCTGCAGAGAGTTCACTTCGTTGGCCGATGCGATCTGGGTGGCCGCATCTGATAAGAGGTCTAAGTTGCACGCGCCACCCCTCGCAGGCATGCGGGGATCGGACTGCAGAGTTGGGACAGCCATCGAAGATGGTATGGAATCAGAATGGTAATGCTGCGGGTGGGGCCGTGGCATATTCATCATCTCTGAATCAACGTGGTTCTTTCCCGGTAGCGGTGGTTGGGTAGCAGCACCAGCCGTGGATGATTTTCTCGGCCGGTTGCCATCTTTGTTAGAGCCTTCATTCAGGTGAACGAGCTTCTCGTGACGGACTAAAAGGTCTCTGATGTCCATATAAGCATTATCGCTCTTGACACAATGAGGAACGGTATTTGTTGAAGACAATTAAGGAGACGGGGAAGGGTTAGAAGCCATCTCCGTGTAAGATATTATATCAGGGGGGAGGGGGTTGTTAAGCCGCGGCGGGGGGTGGTGTGGCGTAGGGCAGTGTGGCCAACGGAGGATGACGAGGTGAGGAGGAATGGGGTTAAGGCAGGCAGAGAACACTGACCTGCGACCAAATGTCTTTCCACATCGAGCCCAACCACAAGAAAATGGCTTTTCTTTAGTATGAGTCCTCTCATGTCGTTGGACGTGCTCCACACGCCTAAATGAGGGGATTACTGTGTGAGCTATATTATCAACGGAAATGGAAGATGGAGATTGCAGTCATCCTACCTGAAGCGTTTGTCGCAAAACTTGCATGGTAGGGTCTTGGGCTTTTGCTGCTTCCCCTCGAGGTTCTCGTCAGTAGTGCCGGGGACAACCGCGCCCTCTATGGACGGCCGGGACTGCATTGGAGAAGAGAGTCTGGGAGTCAAGAGATTGGCTCTGGGGTTGGAGATCCCGTATACAACTGTGGTTGTAATGCAGAAAAGAGTCACGCAGCACTAAGAAGTGGGGCGGGAAGGGGTCGAATCGAGCACCACGGACCAGGAGTTTATGCCGGAAAGAGGGACGGCTTGCGGGGTTGAGCGATTGATGGTTGGATTCATGAGGGTGGTAATGGGGGGAGCAAAGCGAGAGAATGTATTTGTCGGCTCTCAGGCTCTGGGCTTGCTCGGCAGCTGACACAACAAGCCGCCGTATCAGCACGCCCGCACACCTTCCAGGACGATGATCAACGCCAGACAAAAAGATGCCGAGCGTGGTCGGTACGAAAAGTTGGGCTAAACCAAGGGCGACCGACACGCAGAGTAGTAGGGCTGAGGGCTGGGGCTGAGGGCTGAGGACTCGGGACACCCGACAGCTCTCAGCAGCAATCGCGAGACTACGGCGGCACGTAGCAGGCGATGGGAGGAGGAGTGTAGTACAACACGCGAAGGCCAGCAATTATCCGGCGGTTATGGAGGAAGCGCGTGAACAGGCAATTTACTGGTGGGCACAAAGGCGACGGAAGACGTGTGGAGATTAGTGCAGCTCTGCAATCGCCACTTCTCCGACGGCTGGTCTGGCGCAGTCCTGTGCTCGCAATGGAACACGGGATGCGCGTGCAAAGGGAAGGGCTGCAAGGGGACGAGACAGCGTATAGGACTTGTGCGACTTGGTAGTCGACGGCAGTAGACGGCAGAAGACGGCAGAGAGCGTGTTGTGTGGTTACCTACTATGCCTGTTGCCCGATGCAGGGAGAAAGGCTTGAGGGAAGCGTCTAGGTAGAGCTAGATGCGGACGATGGGGGTTGGATGATTTTCGGGGTTGGAAGAACTCGAGTGAGGAGCGATGAGGAGAGAAAGTGCGGAGTTGGAGACGGGACCGGCTCGCAGTAGCATCAGGGAAGCCTACGCTAGTGGCCCTGAAGCCTGGGGCCTGGGGCGGGCCTGGGGCAGCCTGGGCAAAACCTGGGGGCGGCGGCACCTGCACTACAGGAGACTGCCGGGAACAGCGTCTGCTCCCTATTTAGTGAGGTACATGCGGGGTACATGGCCCTGTCTTGATGCGCAGGTACCGCAGTTATTGCGGCCCCGTGGATCAGTGCGGTTTACGCGGCTATGGGAACCGCTCAGTTATCAAGCTATACCGGGGGAGCCTGATTGGTGTAGGTACTTCTTAGGTAGACGAGTGTGACATGTGACATGATGACTTGCATCTTACAGCATCATGGTAGTGTATAGGTAGCGTAAAGCCATGCGTCTGCTTAAGCTTACTGACGGGGCGATCTTGGTAATCCTAGGCCAATTCCGACCCCCTTCCGAGATACCAAGGCACAATTTGGACACGGAATAAAGGCTACCTATAATACCACCACCGCGGTCTGTAGCCGGGAAGAAGAGAAGAGGTTCGCGCTTGAACGTGCTAGCTAGCGAGTGTCGTGCACTTCATACCGATTCCCTAGAACCCCACAATTATGAAATGGCCTGTCATCTCATCTCGCATCCATCTCTCATCTCCGCATTGGAGAAAAACGGGCTCTCGGGAAATGTGGGGTCGCGGGGAGATCCAATCACCACCCATCCCTGAGGCGCTAGCTAAACAAACGCCAAACGAAAAAGAGGAGACGGTGGGGGTACAGTGTGTGTGTATGCGTATTTCCGTACACTGTCCATTCGTGCTCGATGGGAATACCGGCCGTATGAAGCAGTGTAGGTAGTAGGTATCCGTATAACTCTACTGGTGCCCTCTCATCGATACGATATGGCCACCGACGCTACGTGCCCTATCTCCATCCCGAGTAACAACCGCTTAGGCGGAAAAGACAATGCGACGGCTTTAAGTCATCTGCTTAAATCCCTCGCCTTGGGTTGGTAACCGAGCCGTGTCACATACATGGAATATGAGGAGGTTTCGCAGGCGGATGTGGGGTAGAGAGCCAATGGATAGCAAAAAGAAACCGTCTTCACATAGTGCATCTATGTAGGACTGCCGACTGGGGATGAGGTAGCCTGCTTTGACGAAAAGAGTGTGACACACATGAACCAGCTGCAGGCTTGACCGGAATCGGGCTTGAGCAGGTCTTACAATATATATGATGCCGCGGGGACCAAGTGGATTACACAGACGCATTATGTAAGTGGTGTGTGTAGTTCCCGTGAATCGACATGATTGCAAGGCTGGGCTTGGGTGAGAATTGGATGAGCATTGTCCAAGATGACCCAGGCTTTTGTTCGGTTTCAAGCTACTTGCGCATCTTCACATGAAGCGATAAAGCTGGTGCCGGGCCTATAATAGTCATTCACGCATTTGGTTCAAATGCGCCGGCATGGGAGGGAGGCGGC
The DNA here is from genome assembly GCA_028637635.1 of Xylariaceae sp. X802. Classification (NCBI taxonomy): domain Eukaryota; kingdom Fungi; phylum Ascomycota; class Sordariomycetes; order Xylariales; family Xylariaceae; species Xylariaceae sp. X802. The sequence goes on along the minus strand of JAJFDH010000001.1, from coordinate 704,281 downwards.
TGCCGCTTGGAGGAATGATCCTCAGTCGTGGGGTTGTTATGAAGACCGTGAAAATAGAACCAACGAATGAACCCAGCGCTCCGATGAGCATCCTGGAATTGTGGACTGATTACACACAGGTTGAGGGGAAAGAAACGAAAGGTTACCTCCTGCTTTCAGAAACCCCGTTCGATATCTCCCGGCTTGGAATAAGGATGGTCATATGATGAATGAAACCTCTTGGCTCACCGGTTTGGTACGTTCGTAGCACCTAGAGAGCGTTTAGAATGACAATTTCGGAAATTCCTCAACTCGGCACCAGAGAACGATGATGCAAAGTCAATAGAAGGAAAGTCCGTTCGATTGGAACAACTCAGCTGTGATCGGTATTCATGATCACGTCAGGGATGCTGTGCTCCGCATTCAGCAGCGGCGTTCCGAACAGCGCATCTCACCATACGAGATGGCCATGCAGGCAAATCCCAAGTGTAGAAGTTCATCCGATGGTCGAAATATACAGTTCGGTAAATCCGCTGAGCTGGCGTGCGGAGTACATGCCCATTTATGATGCATGAGAAGCATTATGCCGTTTATAGAGAGTTCCGAGCCCGTACATGTATTGAGCCACCTGCTCAATGGAGCGGATATGACGTGCTGGAGCGTTCTTCCGCCGAGGTTCATTGCTGGATAATTATCACGTTCCGCGTATTATATGCGTCTGCATGCACAGGTAGGTAGCAGCGCCTTAGGGGTCGCTTGGGATTTGACGGTTTAACTTGTGAACCCTCAGAGTTGTTGACTTCCCCAGGAGCCGACAGCACCAGCGAGTGAGCATGTCGTTTTGCTTGTTGCTGAACTCTTATTATATAGGCGAGCACGCTGCTGGTGTAGAAGGTTTCACAATGTATACGGAGAGGAGTGATAGTCGGATGATCCGGTTCCTGGTAATAGGGTCGTGTGCCTACTTCGTATAAGTATGCCTATATAAGTCCTAACTATTCAACTCCAGAGAAAACCCCTCTTTCTCTACGTCCGTACGCTCAGAAGAGGGTTACGAAGGGCGGGTCCTCTAACTACCTAGTATGTACGACTGCAACGAGTTACCAGCCCCGCTCGGTCGGCCAAATAAGTTCCAATGTTGAATGGGCTTTCTTTCGTACGTACGTACTTAGGGGTTGGAACAGAGTCTTATTATCATGGTCGAAGTTCTAAGTTAACTAAGTAGGTCTTCGTGCGAAGAGAGTCCCTTCTTATACCCGTCGTGCGTGGCTTATACATCACGTGCATACATAGCCACAAGTGGCTAGTTAACTGGTGACTGAATCGCGCGACGGACACTGACTCTTTTTTCTTTTTGCGACTTCGCACGAAGCTCAAAGAGTGTGAGGTGTAACCTTTGAACATGAATGAGTGAATGAACAGGATTTTCTGGTAGTGCTTCGCACGGAAGCTCAAGGGAGGAAAACAGAGTAAATGAGTGAATCGAAAAGAATTGCTTTTGCTTCCTCGCACGATGTTGTATCGTGCTTCCCTTCTCACATTGAATGAAAGTGGTGTTACCTCTATGTTGGATAAGGGTTGCGTTTCTCCTCCGTACGATCTCTCGTTTTCCCATCCTACCTTCTTCTCAGGTTTTCTGCTTGCATGTTCCGTACGAACTCCCACTGGACTCTTTTTACAAATGCTTTGAGCTGGCTTCATAGTACCAGATATCTTGAGTAGGCGTACGTTGCATCGATGCGTTATCCATCAGAAATTGAGCAGACTTTTCTGCTGTCTCTTTGTCCTCATCGTCCGACTCTTCATCATGGTCGTGCAATCCCTCTGGATATTCTTTGTTGCAGATAAAGCCCTTCTTCTTCGTCCGATAGGGTAACGGCATTTGTGAGATGTAGGGAGCTTGAACGTACGACACCTTAGGTTGAATATCTGCTGCCACGCGAAGGCAGGCTCTGAGATCTGCAAAGAAGGCTTCGCACGATGGCTTCTGGAATACCAAAGCAGTTGAAAAAGCTGGTACTCCTCGGCATGCTCGTGCGATGGTCGTATTGAGATGAATCTCTCCTTGGTACTCGGCACCAAGCGCACGTTGTGCTTTTGATAGCTTGTCGATCATAATCTCAAGTACTTCAGTGGGTGCGACATCTGGGTTCTCTTTCTTGGTTCGTACGAAAGTGATCGTTGTCCAGTCGGCCCAATATTGGCTGTGATTCGTGTTGGTGTTAAAGTGCATATCCATCGCGCGATAGATTTCACTCCATGTCTTGTCCGTACCAACATGATAGATGAAGAAATCCTCCGCACGACCCTCAAGGATGGTTGGGAACACTGCATGGTATTGGTCTTCAGTAATTCCCAATCTGCGGCATGCATCAATGAACAATCGAGCCTTGTCATACAACAGGTCGTACGGCTTCCCAGAGTAGTTCCTTTCCTTCTTCCATGTCTTCTGGAAGGCGAGGAATTTGTCGGGCGATACCGGTCCGTTCCGTACGAGCCTCGTTGGAGGAAGGTCGAAGAGTAGGCTCAGGGTTGATGGATCCGGTGTCGTGCGAATGTGCTGAGGGGGAATTGGTGAACTTGGTGGCACATTGGGGACTGGGTACTCATAGACTGGTTGGAAATGAGGTCTATGACCGGATGCAGTTGTCTGTACTTCGTACGGCGTCTCGATAGACGATTGGATGATTGAGACATCTTGGTTAGATCGCACGATGGGTTGCTGGATACCTTGCTGGGGGAGTGATAGTTGAATTGGTTCTTCAATGGTGAACTCGTCGTTGAGGATTCGTACGAGGTCTTTTGACTGGTTGGACCTTGGTTGTTCAATCGCACGAATGCCTCGGTGCTTGAGGGTGTCGAAAAGCTCTCGGCGGATCGTACGGTGAGCTTTTGAGAAGTGGTCAACGGTCCAGCCCTCAAAATCTTCTGCGTACGATTGCTGAAGTAGTCGTGCATTGAGCTTGATAGTTTTGTACTCGATAAGCATAAGGACGATCCAGGTGTTGATGTGCGTTGTGTCGAACTGAAAGAGTTCAATAGGCTCATCCCACAGTTGAGGGTTGACATTGTTTCGCACGATCTGTGCACTGAGACCTGATTCGGCGATGATCTCTTCGTACGAGATCACTTCTGCTTCAGATGTTGTGGTGTTTCCTTGTCCTTCCACAGACATCTTGGAGTTGCGGGATTTATCGCACGATGCGGGATTTGATGGTATGAGGTGTTCTTGGGGGGGTGTCGTCTTGCCTTGTGTTCGCACGACAGTTGTCTGGGTAGTGTAATTGCACACTATCTCCTTCTTCGTCGGGGCGGTACGTGTTAGCCGGGTGAGGGGTAACAGTGGTCGCGCGATGAAAAATTTGATCTCCCTTCTCCCCGGGGGCCAGGCAGGATCAGGGTTCGATACAGAGCCGTATTCCGGTCGTACGTAGGACTCCGTCTTCACTCTTGCCAATCTGTGGTATGCCGAAGCAACCACTGATCAGTGTTGAATGGGCTTTCTTTCGTACGTACGTACTTAGGGGTTGGAACAGAGTCTTATTATCATGGTCGAAGTTCTAAGTTAACTAAGTAGGTCTTCGTGCGAAGAGAGTCCCTTCTTATACCCGTCGTGCGTGGCTTATACATCACGTGCATACATAGCCACAAGTGGCTAGTTAACTGGTGACTGAATCGCGCGACGGACATCCAAGGTTGTTAGCGAATGCCTGCGGCACTTCTACACTACCTACCGGTAGGTTGCCCATAGTTTAGTAGTTACGAAGTACGCGGGGTGGTCAAAGAGATGGCGGCCTAAGTGGGGTTGGTAACACCATCTGGGTTAAAAGCACGAAGCACGAAGTACTTAGTACTTGTTACCTATCTCTGCTTGAGCGGATAACTAATACCGCCTGTGAAGGTGGTCAATATCTCTAACCTAGTATCTAGTTAGTAGAACAATAGACAGTAATCTCAGTGTTTAAGTGAGCAGCCTTACACTGATGATTATGGAACATTGAGGTCTTGACTCTCGAGGGATCATGTCGCTACACTCCCTAGAGCGGATAATTATAGGTGCAGGTAATTTAGTGTGCCATGGCGGCTAACTATTGGATCACGGTGTTTGCAACTAAAGTTTGTGGCATGCACTGCCTGATAACTACGTACCTAACTGCTCTCCGTAATAAGGGTCTGCAACGACATCGGTATTCTCAGAAAAGATCACCAAACACTTCCAAGTCAATTTACTTTAGGTCCTGCTAAGTGCGGCGCTTGATAGGTACTGTCAAATTTAGGATTCTTACATCTATAGTTAATTCCTATGATATATCTTCACTTTTTTTACCAGCCATCTATACTATGTACTGCCCAACCGCATATCCGACAACCCACCTCTCAAATTGGCGCCTCCGCCGCGACTTTGTTCCTGCGACGTACTTCGTACTCGGTGTTAGTTCTTGCAGTCACCCCGAGCTCTACTCCGCTCCGCTGCTTAGTTCCACGGCTTCGACCTTAGCCGCGTAACTAGCCTTTATCTGGACTATACGCCCGGCGAGCCAGATCGCCAGCTAGGCACTCTGATAGCCGCCGAACAAGCCGACAACCTCCGTCCGCCGGGCCTTTTAGCTAGCCATCAGCGATGCGATGAGGTAAAGAGGCTTCCTCTTTCGGAACAGCACCGGTTCAAGACTCGCTGTACACGGTTTTGTGTACGTAACGTTACGAAGATTTACTGCCGGCGGTGCTTCTTTTTTCAATGTTTTTCTGCAAGGCGGAGGGGTAAAGGCCAGGTCGATAGCCGAAGCAGAGAAAGACTCCGAGTACTTCATGCATCGTAAGATCGTCGACAATCAATGCCTGCCTACCTTAGTATAGGCAAACCACGTATTCAAAGACCCGTACATTAGGGCATCGTATAAGCAAGCAGCGCATGCGTATTCGATGGATAAGGGATACTAAAGGACAGATCTGAGCACTAGACTAGATAGAGAATGAGAGAGAGAATGAGATCGGGATCGTGTAATTAATGTGTAACTCGGTCAAAGAGTAACTATGTGGATTGACGGCTAACTACATGCTAGATAGGTTGAGGATGAAGTATCGCAGTGAGGAAGATGGTATTCTTATACTTCGGAAAGGAGTAGCCAGCTTTCCCAGGACCCGGGTATGTTTTATAAGAAGGGGATATATCTTTCCAGAAGGCTATACGTGCGTAGAATATTAATATACCGGTACCTATAGAACTCGGCTTGCATGAGGAGATAGGAGAATGAGCGCACGAAATGTGCAGGCCCTTGATTAAATCCATGTGCCCTGGCCGAGATCCTTCGCTCCTCGGCGCTGTCGAATGCTGCGGTGATGCAATGCATGGAGCAAGGTACTGCCATTTGCCGTGCGCACTATAAGTGCAACGATGTGAGGATGAGGAGTGGATGTGCATGATATATTCAAGGCTGTGATACAGATTACCTATGTCCGTACATCTGCCCTGACCTGATACTGTATCGGCTGCCACGAGAACGGGGACGACGCCAATACATAATGTACGTGAGATGAAGATGTAGGAGACCTGTAATTCTACGTATTACCGATAGGCAAGGGAGATGTGTGAGGACGGAGAGCATCAATATAACTCCTATAATAATAGGCAGTCACATAACACACGATATAATCGCTATAAATGTGTGTGGGGGCGCACGAAGTCGCAGGTAAAATGCAGACGCAGAAATGCGACGGCTCCCCTCAGAACCCCCCTGACGGCGACAAGCCGGTGACAAATGGCCGCTGAAACATCTTGAAACCTCCCCAATGGGGCAAGTCCAGTCGGCGCGAATCGCAGGCTAACGGGCACTAACAAGTCCCACGAGGCCTGCCAGATCGACCCAGGCAGGTCGCACACATTTCCAGACCCCGGATTCGAATCGGCCCGGGAAGAATTCACCACCGCCAGTCATTAATTGCCTACCAGTGATGTTCGATGCAGCCCAAGTAGCCGGCGCGCTGCTAGTAAAGATGTACTTCTAGTGGGCATCCAGTTGGTAAAGTACGTCACAGGTAAGAGGTTCCCCGGAATCCACTTCCTGACAGCCTCGGTAAATGCATTTGTACCTACGCAGCACAACGACACTAAATTATTCTAATATTCTAACTTTTCCCTAACAAAAGTTTATCCCGCATTTTGACACGAAAGAGAGAAAAGAACACGATTCCAGCCAGAGCCATCCTATACTGCCACACCGTCATGTCTCCGTCACAATTCACCGCCCCGAGTCGCAACTGGTACCGCCTCTGCCCTCATACTACTGGCAGCTATGCGTTGCCATAACTACAAGGTTGGGCTTTTGCGCGCGCGTGCGCTTCCACGCCCTAGGGACTGGCAGTCCATTCTCCACCTGTCCACACCCTCGACACCCTCCCCGATTGGAGCCCCTGACTAGGTCGAAGACAGCGCAACGTCACGCATGAGACATCCATGCCTAGTGACATGAGCCCCGCCAATAGCGAGACCTGGCATGCCATCCAGGGCAGCCCCTCGGGACAGCACGCCGACCGTTCGAACTTCAAGTCGAGACTGTCCCTTTCGCTGCGCGTGAGCAAGCAACGGGCAACTGAGCATGCTTTGCTCGGCCTTATCCTGCGCTTCAGGCATCACATGCATGGAATATTTTGCTAACTCTCGGCGACTACTGCCTGGATGCCATCTGGAACACCTTGGGACTATTGGACTGGAGCCGACGCCAAATCCCAACCATCCAATCTCCGCTGGGGATCGTCGCCCTTCCTGCATGGTACCTGAGAGGACGTTTCCTGTTTCAGCAGGAGGCGGTTGGTCCATTCCGACAGCCCCCCGGCACTAATCGACCCGCCATGCCTAGCATCGTCCACTTGCAGGCGCCTACTGAAGCCCCCGTCAGACCCCATGGTCCCTCGGGAGTCGAGTCAGTCGACAGTTTCAGATGCAGTAGGCCCGGCTGTCGTGGTTGGTGGTGGCGATGAGAGCCGCTCACCAGATAAACTTTCGGCTGCCACCAGAGAGAATGCCCCCCTGTCAAGGTTAGTCTTCGCAGAATGTCAGCGGAGCTTCTTTACGCTATTGTACCGCACATTGGGTCCCATCCCACCACACCTGGTGACGACCGAGTGCAAGGTACCTATTATAGCCATTCGTTCGCTCGGCCGTATTCAGCATACGCACTGCGCCAGAACAACCGAGAGCCAAGGTCACAGATCCACAGTTTGGCTCTAGTCCCGCGCCGACTCCTGCTCGTGGCTGGCGGCTGGGGCGGACCGAGCGGTACACCAATAAGAAATATACGTAGTTGGGTGCGCGGATAGCATTGCCAGCAGGTACTTAACTATCCCGGATCGAGGCTATCTTGATTGTCACTCCCGCTCCTGGCATCCTCGCATGTTAGCATCGGAACGGGATCTTGCTAATGAATTAGCTATAAGTAAACGCGTCTCCCAACCCCGGATGTTCAATCCCTTCCTCCTCAAGTCAGCTACCTAGCCGCCTTCGAGCCATAACCCGCGATGCGTTTCTCGAATTTCCTAGCAGCTGTAGCCGGCCTCGCCGTAGGCATCAACGCCTACTGGCTCGGAGACATAAAGCACCAAGGCGTGGCACCTTTCGCTGGCGATGGGTACAAGGTGTTTCGCAATGTCAAGGACTATGGAGCCAAAGGCGATGGCAGCACCGACGACACCGCTGCGATCACGGCAGCAATGAATGACGGCGGCAACCGCTGCTTGCAAGGCTGTGTAAGTACTACACGACCAAGATGGTCCAGCAGCAGGCAGGCTTGAACTAACCGCACATAGGCCTCTACCACAACAACGCCGGCCGTTGTCTACTTTCCTTCTGGAACTTATGTTATCTCGGGCTCTATCATCCCCCCATACTTCACACAGCTGATCGGCGACCCAACCAACCGCCCCGTTTTGAAGGCTACTGCCAACTTCAAGGGCTTCGGCTTGATCGACGGCAACCCGTACTACACGTCGAATCTAAACTGGGTTTCGACCAACGTCTTCTACCGGCAGATGAGAAACTTTGTCCTTGATACAACGGCTATTGCACCAGCTACAGCGGCTACAGGTATTCACTGGCCAACCTCCCAGGCCACTTCGCTCATCAACATTGAGTTTAACATGCCGACGGATCCTAGCACCGTCCATGTTGGCCTTTTCTGTGAGAGCGGTAGGTCTTACTCTCTAACCCTCACGAATTCCGCATTTGCTGACTTCTATTAGGCTCTGGTGGTTTCATGAGCGACCTAACGTTCAATGGTGGTGCTACTGGTGCTTCATTGGGTAACCAGCAGTACACGATGCGCAACTTGGTTTTCAACAACTGCAAGACTGGTAAGCATAGATCCGTGCAACCACCATTCCATCAACTTGGCGGGCTAATTGCGATTCTATAGGAATCATTCAGCTGTGGGACTGGGGTTGGACTTACATCAACCTCAAGTTCAACAACTGTGGTACCGGTATCGACATTAGCGCACCCGCCTCCGATGGCAGCCTGTCTGTTGGCTCCGCAATTATCTTGGACAGCTCGTTTAAGGATACTCAAGTAGCCGTTAAGACTGGCCACACCAGCTCGTCTACCCCTGCCACTGCTGGCAGCCTTATTCTGGAGAACATCTCCCTCAGCAATGTGCCCACAGCCGTTGAGGGCACGAGTGGCAGTCTCCTTGCAGGTGGAACCACGACCATTGCCGGTTGGGGTCAAGGTCATCAATACCTTTCCGGTGCTGCTCGGCAGCTCTCTGGCACCGTAACCCCGAACGCCCGCCCGGCTTCCCTGACGGCTTCCAACACTTTCTACTCCCGATCTAAGCCCCAGTACACAAATCTCGCAGCATCTAACTTCGTGAGCGCTCGTTCCTGTGGAGCTAAGGGCGACGGTACCACCGACGATGTAGGTTGAACGTGTCTCCTGTTTCTTATGATCTACTAACACGTGCTAGACCGCTGCTCTGCAAAAAGCCATCAACAGTGCCACCAATGGGAAGGTTCTGTTCCTCGATTACGGTCTTTACAAGGTTACTAGCACCCTCAAGGTTCCTGCGGGCGCTAAGATTTTTGGTGAAGGCTACCCCATCATCATGGCTTCGGGCAGCTTTTTTGGTGATATCAACAAGCCGCAGCCACTACTAAAAGTCGGTGCTAACTCAGGCGACGCCGGACAAGTCGAGTTCGTTGACTTTGTGGTTGGAAACTCGGGTCCTACCCCTGGTGCTACACTTATTGAATGGAACCTAGCCTCGGATGCGTCAAACCCCAGCGGCATGTGGGATGTCCACGCCAGGGTCGGTGGTTTCCGTGGCTCTAACATGCAGGTTGCCCAGTGCCCAAAGACCCCCGGCAACGCAAACGTCAACACCCAATGCATCGGTGCTAGTATGCTGATGCACGTTACTTCCAAAGCGTCCGGGTTGAACATGGAGAACGTTTGGCTCTGGACTGCCGACCACGACATTGAGGACCCAACCAACACTCAAGTCACCATTTACTCGGGCCGTGGCCTTTATATCGAGTCTACTGTCGGCAACATCTGGCTCTACGGTACGGCTGTGGAGCATAACCACCTCTACAACTACCAGTTCGCCAACACGAAGAACATCTTCGCGAGCATGTTCCAGACGGAGACTCCCTATTACATGCCGTTCCCAGACGCAACCAAGCCGTTCCCGATCGTCGCATCTCTCAACGATCCCGACTTCTCTTCATCGTGCAGTGGTGTTGAGGGCAACTGTGCCGAGACGTGGGGCCTCCGTATCATCAACTCTTCAGACATGCTCATCTACGGCGCGGGCCACTACTCGTTCTTCAATAACTACGATACTTGTAAGTTACCATCGCTAATGAACCAACCGTGAAAGAAAAATTGAATTAAGCTAACTTGAGCCCAGCTTGCTCAACCGTCCAGTCTGGCGAGAACTGCCAGTCGCGGATCGTCTCGCTTGAGAAGGTCACCAACGTCAACATATACGGCCTTAGCACGATCGGTTCCCTGAGCATGCTCGACCAGGACGGCAAGAGCGTGGCCAGCTGGAAGGACAACGTTAACGTGTTCCCAGCGAATATCAGTAAGTACTCCCTGGGTAGTCGAACGCCTCTACGCAGAAATCGCTAACTAGGCATTCTACAGTGTTATACAGGAGTGGTTAATAGCTGCTTTTGTGAGTTTAACTAAACAGAATGTGCCGGGCTGGATCTACTGGTATCTTCAGGGCTCACATTCGCTGTATATATTTTGTGTATGTGTTACTTGTTGTGTACATACGGGAGGCAAATCAGTAATATGTGCCTTTTTTTTCTGAGTATGACACCTGAGCCGAATGACATGTGAAAACGTAACCATACACTAGAATTCGGACACGTGGTTGTTCCTTACATGACTCGTGGAGTATCTTGCCATGACCGGGACGTGAAACTTAGATGGGCGATCGAGCTGCCGTTCCCGTTAGCCGGGGACCGAACGAATAGAATGCCGGGGTTGTGGGATTTAATTCGCGGGGTGGGAGGACCTGGCATGGGGCTAGGCGAGGTGGTATCCGGCCGAATTCGAACGGAGTTGGGTACGGATTTAGTATCTGGTGTGATCTCCCCCCGCATGATCTGTTTGCTTTGAAACATCGCCTTGTCTTCATGTATATTATGGATGGATGTGTGGATGTATGTAAGCAGTGAGATGATGGGTATTACGCCCGCGAATCTGACCGAGATTACTGGGGGTGGCACGGCGCGTGGTTTCGGTTCTTGCCTTGGTTGGAGGTTTATGGACTTGCTGCCGTGATATCTCGGCTGGGCGGACCAGGTGATTGGGAGGGGGTAGGACTCGTGACTTTCTTACCTACCGCAGTCTTTGGTTTACTTACTAGGTTTGTCGTTTATACTTCTTGGATTATCTCAAGTCCGTTAACCTGTTGGGGCAAAACTCTTGGTTGTGGTCCTTGTTAGCGAACATACTGATTCAGCTTCAAGCCGCAATTCTTTCATGTCGTTTACCTATCTGCCGAACTGATCCATGGAGGCGTACTACAGGTAGAGAGTTTGGAAGTTCTCTCGCACTACCTAGGACTAGTGTAGGCACAGGACAGCATAGTTCACAGCGAGTCAACCCGGCTAGGAATATGACAGGTGCAAGTCTGCAGATGACTCTTTAGCTGGATCGCCGGGGCTAAATTAATTAGGCATGGGATCCCTTTGTTGTAGATCAAGGCTAACGGACTTGACGGGTTTGTACTTTGTATTTCGCAACTACTTTGTACTTCCGGGTCACGCTGGGATCATTGTTGCTGTACACTAGACATCATCGGGGTTTATACGGTCTTCGGTTTTGGGTGTTGCCGTAATTCGTTCCGTATCCGAGCTTTACGGGAGCGTGTGTTGATACCTATCCCGAAGACTTAAGCCGGGGAATCGAGTAAGTATTCCGCAAGTACATAGAATGTCTGAGGGGAAAAGGTGCAGTGGAGAGCAACGAACTTCTCCAAAAACCCCGTATCCGTAGACCCTTATTGTATGATGCGGCTTGGCTAAACCGGTAGCCAAGCTTCTTTGGTGATAGTACATCGAACCCCGCTACGGTATCCTCACTTTCCGTGAACTAGGAAGATAAGCTCTGAGGTTCAACGGGAAAGGATTTGCGTAGCAGGAGTTATTCCAATCAATCCGCAGAGGGGATCGTCACGGATACGAGCAAAAGCCGTCTTCACCTGCAAGCCACTCGTATACATCTCCGTAATATTCGTCAGAATTACCACCAACACAGTCTTAACCCAGATCATTTTCCCCAATTGACCAAAACCCCATTACACGGCAGGAAAGAAATCACCGAAACTATGTCGTCGCTCCGAGCTGAGCTAGCCAAGAACGGCTTCGTAATCCAACGTCAAATCCTCACCCCCGACGAACTCGACACCCTCCGCGCCGCCGCTTCCCGCACAACAGCGCGCGCCCGATCCGGAAACTGGCCCGACATCCGCACAGTAGGAAAGCAGTTCCCGCCTTGGCCGAAGCCGGCGCCCGGCGAGCCGCCAAAGGACGGCATCTGGGGCGTGCAGGGGCTCATGAACCCGGCGCTAGGGCCCGACGCCGATATCTTCGCCGCGTCGTACTTCAATGACAAGGTGTTGGACGTCGCGAAGGCGCTTATGACGTACGATGTAGATGGTGCGGCCGGGGAGTGCACGGACGACGACTTGGTGCTTGAGCTGTATAACATGCTCGTCCGTCCTGAATCCGATTTTGAGCTTGAGTGGCACCGGGATGACGTCCCGCGAACCGCCACGGCAGAAGAGGAGGCCGCGAAGCTGGGGATCCCGGCGCCGGGGTCGGCGGGTGAGGGCTTACCGGTCAAACGGTACTGGAACACGCAGTGGAATCTCCCGCTCTATCCCGACGACTCGCTCATCGTCGTCCCGGGCTCCCACTCGCGCGTGCGCAGCGCCGCCGAGCGCGCCGCGTCTCCTTACGCAACCGACATGCCGAACCAGCTAGTCGTGCGCCTCGAGCCCGGCGACATCGTGTTCTACGACAACAACATCCTGCACCGCGGCGTGTACGATGCCCGGAAAGAGCGCATGAGTCTGCACGGGACGGTGGGCCACGCCGCCGGGGGCCGGTTCCGCGCCACGAACGTCCTGCAGCATGGGATCGGCGCGTGGGTTGACCGGTGCGACTTCAGTGCCCTGGCGGATGGTGTTGGCGGCGAGGCGAATCTACGGCGGGCGGAGGACATGCGGGCTCGGCTTGTGAAGCTTGGTCGCGAGAGCGGGGATGTTGGGTATTCCCTCACGGGATGATCGCTGGATACACGTTCACGTTTGGCGGCGTAGACTCATTACGGTCCGCTCTCACTTCGATACTTTATCTTGGTATTCTCTTCGCAGGGATGCCGTGACTGAACAGGAGGGTACAGACTTTCGGGTTGATGCGTGCGCATGCGCCTTTGCTTGCGCTGCTTGATGTTTAATTTGCCTTTACCTCTTTGCTTTTTGTCTTTAAGTGCTTGTCATCTTGGCATCGTCGCTTAAGACTGGTTGGCAGATGAGAATACTGTAGTCACCAGGTACCTATGGACTATTGGGTGTATGATACAATGCTTTGCAATGTCGACACTGGTTCCCATGGAATACCTTGAAGTACGGGTCAAGAGTCGGGCTGTGGGTGCTGAGCAAGGATATTAGTGTCAGTATCAACTTGAAGCACACTCCGGACCCATTGCATAACTCGTGTACTCTCGTGCAAGACCCAAAGACGAACTTTATAGGTTAACCAGTCCTGGACATAGCCGACTGCAACGGCGATAGTCATTCGTGTGAGGAATTGACGATGTCGCGAGAAAGAGTGCAAGACGACTCAAGTTGGGTGACGTCATTGCACTATTGTGCTCGGCCTATCTCGTTACTCTATGGTGGGGCAGCCAAGTACTTTTAGTCGCATATGTTTTCAGTTAACGAGCCATGTACCTAAGTTTGCGAGTGGGTCTGGAATCGGCATCGCGCCAATGAAGCCCGAAGACCGCGAGAACGCGATTCGCGCCCGCTATTACCTTGTTGACCACTCCGGGCACTCCATCCCACCAGCCCATCTATCCATCAGCACCTCCATCCAAAGCCTGCCATCTTCAAGTTGCCTCAATGACCTAGCCTTTCAGGCGAATGCACGGTAAGCTAGCGTCTCTGCTTCCGCCACGGCTCCTGACAGGAACAGCACGCCACATCATGGCATCGCCGAGAGAGATCACCATCGTCGGCGGCGGCATCATGGGCTGCACCACCGCCTACTTCCTCACCCGCCACCCCTCTTACTCACCCGACACCCACCACATCACCCTTCTTGAGGCTGCCAAGACCAGCACCGGCGGACGCACAAAGGACAGCATTCCGGACCCGGCCATCCTCGCCGACCTCGCCACCGCCTCCAAGAAGAACCCCGCACACGAAGGCATCGCCGGTGGCGCCAGCGGCAAGGCCGCCGGTCTCCTCGCGCTATGGGCTTTCCCCGACAACATCGTCCCGCTAAGCTTCAGACTGCACGAGGAGTTGGCGCGCGAACACGACGGCGAGAAACGCTGGGGTTACCGGCGCTGCTTCGCGAGCCAGCTCGAGCTAACTGCGCGGCTACCCCTGGGTCCAGACGGCACTGCTTCCGCAAGTACCAAGTCGGCAGGCACGGCTTCTTCGAAGGGTATGCATAAAGACTATAAGAAAGACCTTGCGCCGCTGGGCAGTACTGGTGCGCCGGCTGATCTCGACTGGGTGGACAAGGAATGCATGACCGCATACGAAGCCATCGGTACACCCGAGAACACGGCGCAAGTCCAACCTGAGCTGTTCACGCGGTCTATGGCGCAACTAGCTGAGGACGCCGGCGTGCGCATTTTGACCGGCGCTCGCGTTACCGCGATCGACCGGGGCGCGGATGGATCGCAGGTAGAGAGCGTGACGTACGAGCGTGATGGAAAAGAGATCACGCACCCGACGACTGACTGCGTGGTTGCTACCGGCCCCTGGACCCAGCGACTTCTCCCAGAAATCGACGTCTTCGAGAAGCGCACGCACAGCGTGGTGTTTAAGACCCCACGGCCATTCTCTGCGTACACTCTCTTCGCGAACCTCAAGTTGCCCGCCGGATTCCGCACCCCAGTGACGAAAGCGACGCCGTACGGGACTATGGAAGCCACACCATCTCGCAGGCTGCGTACCGTTGAACCTGAGATCTACGCCCGGCCCGACGGCACTCTTTACGCCTGCGGCCCGTCAGGCGACGCTTCCCGGCTCCCGCTGTGCACGGACGAAGTCGAGGTCGACGAGGCGCGATGCGAGGACGTCGTGGCTCAGGTTGGCGGGATTAGCAGTGAGATAAGAGAGAGCGGCACGGTGCTCACTCGGCAGGCATGCTACGTACCGCACGGCGGACCGTTCATCGGACAAGTAGGACGAACAAAGGGCCTCATTGTCGCGGCGGGACACGGGGTTTGGGGGATCCAGAACGGCCCTGGAACGGGCAAGCTTGTCAGCGAGATCATCATGGACGGGGAGGCTACTAGTGCGGAGCTGGGTGATTGCGATCCGTCTGGTATATTGTGATTCTGCGGAGGATGGGTTGGCATGGTTGATTAGCCGGCTTGTCTATTGTGCCATTCGGTCACTTTTCAGGGGGCTTGTTGGACAGTCTGACCTAACAAACAGCACGGCTGCCACGCGGTACGCACCATATCATGTGCTGTCATCGCCGTATTATTTGGCTCGGAAATCATGGATCATGAATATGCTCCCGTAATTAGGAGGCGAAATTCCCCAAAAGATGTAATCCCTCTCGAGAAATGCCCACTGAGCTGTGCTTGGTCCGGTCTCATCCTTAATAGCTATGCACATAATAATAAACAAAGAACAAGCTAACAACGATGAACGCCGGGTGACTTTCGGTACCTAGTCTTATGACCATTAAAAATCTCAGGACAGTCAGTGCATTAAGGCACCGGAGATAAACAGAGAAGGGCGAGGACGGGGAGAATCTGTCTAAGAGTGTTGAACAATAAGTAACCGGTGAAGACTGTTGATAGGTAATTGTCTGGTAATTGCTTGTAGTGTCCGCCTGCTTGGAATATTCACAGATACGTAGCAGTGGCTGCGAAGTACTATACACGAGCTTGGATAGCGAGTTCAATACCGCGACGTCTCGCGATGGGGTTGAAATACCATAGACTCCTCGCTTCGCCTGTACATAGACACCGCTTTGCAAACCAACAGATGGGAACCAAAACCAACCACACGCACAATGATCCAAAATGACCCTTCTCAAGACATGGCAATGTGGAGGATCCCAAGGGGTTCCAAAACAGATGCCCGAGCCTACAGCAACCCAAGTCAGTTCCCCAAAGACCACAAGTAAGAACCCAGGTGGAAACAAACCAAAAACACAGATTAAATCATTAAAAACCATGAACATCACAACCTTTCCAGTGGGGTATCTTCCATAAAATGCCAAAGACCAAACCAAATAACAAAAGACCACACCAAGCAAAAGACGGCGCAACCACGCAATCCCAAATAAAGCAAATCCCCGGGATTCACCCAAACCGCGACCGCGCCATCTCCCGCAGCATATCAACAGTATGAGCCTCGCGAGCCCGATACTCCCGAACCCGCTCGTCGCGCTCCTCCCGCTTAGCACGCACAATCTCCTCGCGCCGCACCTCGCGCTCCGTCTTCCTGCGCTCCGCCTCGCGCCGCATGCGCTTATACTCCTCGATGCCCCCGCCCCCGCCCATGAGCTCCGCGTCCGCAAGCTCCGGCGCCTCGTTCGACGTCTTCGCTCCCGAAAACGCGGCGTTCGAATCGCGGACCTCGCGCTTCTTCTCGAGTCTCCGCTCGCGCGAACCCGCCTCCGCGCGCGGCGCTAGGTCTTCTAGTCGCTCCTTTTGCAGCGCCCGGTCGGCTTTGCGGTCTTGCCGGAGCTTGTCGCGCGCGTCTTGGAGGTCTGCGGCTTGTAGCTCGCGGCGTAGCGTTAGGTCTGAGATTGTGGGGATCCCGGGGCCGTGCTTGCTCTGCGATAGGGGTTGCCCGGTGTCCGTGGAGCCGTTTTGGTTAGGTAGCGTAGGACCGTAATCATCGTCCTCGTCTTCCTCGTCTGTTTCGCCTAAGCGAGATCCGCTGTCTTCTCTCCTACGTATTTCGGCGTCGCCATTTTCATGCATCGTAGCACGTATATTCAGCATTCGCCCAGCCGAAGAATCGCGTCGATGTTCGTGTGATGAGGGTCGAGCATCAATATCTCGTCCCTTCTCGCCATGTAGTCCATCGCCCGCTGCCCGAAAGTCAAGCATCACGTCTTCGAAAGTCTCGGGCCGGTACCATCCCTCAGCAAGTTCGCCATTATTCCATTTGCCGACGAAGCTCTTCCAGCGGCCTCGGAGTTCACGCTCATCGAGCGTGGCTATGTCGATCCGCTTCTGAACGTCCAGATAACGGGCCAGCAGCGGCCGGAATGTATCAAGGTCGGCCGATCGTGAGAGCTGGCGCGCATTAAACGGGAGAACTTGATGAGAAGTCGTAGAGGCGTGGCGGGCTCGATGGCTTCTGTGGTGATGACGAGTGGATGACCTCGGCCGTGGAGATCGTGATCTATCCCTGGATGTGTAAGAATCGCGCCGGTAGTCATCGCTTCGTCTTCTCACGCGTCGTTCGTCCACGTCGTCGCATTGGTGTGATCGCTTGCGTTGGGAACTAGGAGACGGATCCCTGCGACGGTGAGTCGAATCGTTCATGGCTTCTACGTCCTGTTGGTTTCCCCGCCAATATGTACATTCTGAGAACGGGAGGGGGAAGAGTTGGGCCAGTAATCGTGCGGTAAGGACCAAAAAGAATCTCGCACGAACCAACCTCCTGCCAAGACCCGGGAGACGTAAAGTTCTGGTCAGAATTCTGGTTGAACCGAAATCTACTTAATGTGGGGCCGTGCACGGTACAAAGTACCTATACCTACTTCATCGACATTACGTAACCAGAGCTCTCTCACGGAGCTTCACCATGACGTCTTCGTACACGACGGTAACACGGCAGCACCATCCATCTACACTACGTCATAGCAGATCTACCCAAACAGCGTAAGAAACAGTCATGGTAGGAGGCAATCCGCACTAGAATCCGCCTGGAAATTCAGGGCGGCGTTCTACCACTTACGTTACGTAAGAAACCAAACGAGGGAAAAACACAAAATACAAGAAATAGCAATAGGGGCACGAACGGAACTAAGAGACGGCCGGGGGGAAGGAAAAAGAAAAGAAAAGCACCCGGACAACAAACAGATTGGAGGAGGGAACGGGCTTCAACCCCAAGTTGTGCCATACGTACCTAGACGCACCCAGCTTCCATCTACCTACGGTCCTAGCGCACATCTCGCTCCAATACCTAGACGCCTTCACACAACCTACTCTGCTCCCTTGCATCAATCGTACATCTTCACGAGCCGTCCCGTCGGCAAGGTCCCGTCGCCGATCCGTGTGACCCTGAACGAGGCCCCGTTATGTAAGAGTTTCTGCTATGTATTATGTATCTGGTGGATGAAGCATCGTCCAGCAGCTTTGATAATTTATACCAAGAAAGGAACTATGTGGAAGAAAGCGATGCGCAACGCAACGCAACGCAACCAGCCGCCGATTAAAGTCTATGCCCCTCCCCTCATGAAGAAACTGCGTCAAACCTTTCATCAGGGTATCATATTCTATGCTTATAATAAACCGCCTTGTCCATAAGCCCGCCCCTGTCTATGATGCCAATGCTTTCGGTTCGCATAAATCAGTACGCTTCCCACCGCTCAACCATGCTCTCTTCCGCTTCCCTTTGGCGCTGCTTAGGATGGAGTTCCTGGAGTTCCGGGTGATGTATTACCATGGATCATGCAACCAACGCACGCGCATTCATCGCCACAGGGACATGTTTGAGGATTCCCGGGACAATACGCCACGAATAAATAGTCATTCATGCCTGCCGGTTCCGTCTCCGGGACTGGCGGAGCATCTGCACCAGGCGACGGTGCAATGGTGGGTGATGTTTCGATAGCTGCCTTCGTTACCCCATTACTCTCGCCATCGGAGTTTGGCGACATTGAGGGCTCATCTTCTATTGCGGATAGAACATATTCTTGCATCGCCGAGTTGAATGGATGCGTTGCACAGCCCAGGCATTGGCAGCCTTCGCCGCAGAAGCATTGCTGGGCGGCACACGAACCCGACATAGCGACACTTGCCTCAATTCCAGCGTGCGGGGCCACATAAGAATTCAGTGGTGGTATTCCTGGCGACTGGCTAGCCATCATCTCCTGCCACTGAGAAAATTGCAATGGTTCGTAAAATGAAGACCCATATTGTACGGGGAACGTATATGCTGCGCTTTGCGAGTTATGATGTATTGTAGACGCATTGTTTATGGTAGTATCGAACTCGAGGGCCGGTACAGTTGTGTCATGAGCCGCTAGAGAATTGGCGTATCCTATCAAATCCAGTGCATGTTGTGGTTGGTTCTGTGGTTCTAACTCTTCGGGTGTTGAGTTAATTGCTGCAGAGTCTTTCGAACAGCAGCTTCCGTTTGTAAGAGATCCAGAACTTAATGATCTTGGTGTTGGGGTAAAATGTGGTGTGCCCACTGCAACCAGGCTCGGATGGGCAAGTGTCTCGCTACTTGATAACCCATTTGACGATAAATCGAATATTGGACCATGTGTACTTTCAAAGAAAGCATTAAGAGCTGTACCATTAGCACTCTCTAACATTTTTTCGAAATCGAATTGGGACCCCAGGGACATCTCAGGACTGAAGCTTGGTTGAACGTTTGATATAAATCCTGGGGACGACATTGAGCCTGTCTGGCTTATGTTGCCATTGGTGCCAAGTGGTAGGTTCTGGCTGGAAATCACATTTATGACATTAGGATCCATTTGACTTAGACGAGAAATATCGTAAGATGGCTTATGGTTAACTGGTTTTACAGTTGTAGATTTCTGGACCCGGAAAGATGTCGGTTTCGTGGGCGACATGGGAGATCTAGGGACCATGTCGGGGGCGGCGGGCTCTGTCTTCACAACCGCTCTCGTAGGCGCGGTAATAGGAGCTGACGGTCCGCATTCGCATTGCGCATTTCGTGGTATGGCAGCTGTGATATTGCTACAGGTGCAAGGCTTTCCCTTTTGGTGTGGACATGAACTGAGTGGTCGCCCGGGCTTTCGTACAGCGACCATTATGCGCTCTGCCTGGTGTGTGCATTTTGTCGAGCGGTGTCCCCGTATGCATGGTGGACTGGAAGATGGCACAATGATAGTTAGTAATTGGGGTGGTTTTGGAGACAGAATGTAGGAATATGTCGCAGAGGCCTGGCGCAAGTAACCGCCGGAATACCGTCAAGACCAAACTTCCCACAATTGAAGAGATATAAGCGCAGAATTGAATACTTACCACGCTACCTTCACGCCATCTATAACAGGCATATTGACTTGACGAAGAAACAATTCGTCTGTGTAATAAGGCGGCTCGAAACAGAAAACGCTCGAGGTATCGCCAATGACTATGCAGGGAGGGGGTGACTTGGCGGGGAACAGGGTGCTAGCCCCAAGATATAGTGGTAGACAGCAAGATGATTCAAGTTATAAATTGTGGAACCTGTCCCTTCGTCTTCCTCGGAGGGGGAGAAGGGGGGAGGGGAAGAGGCGGCTCTTGCTTTTGTTTTGTTTTCGGTCACTGGACCGGGGCCAAGCGAAAAGATGAAAGTTACCACTCGTAACGAGGAAGTTTCGACTTATTTCTAGTGGTAACTGGCGTTTGGGTTGTCGTTTCGCAATTGAGGCCTGTTGTCATTGGGGCTCAAGCGTAGGGGAGAGAGAGGGGTTCACAAAAGAACACATAAGTCGGTGGAGTGTTGGTCTACCATAAAACTGCTTGACTTGGCCGCTCTGGAGGGTTGAGTGGGTTGTCTATAGGAGGGGAAAGAGGGTGACGGGACGGAGATAAGAAACGAGCTCATGGAAGTTAGGTTCAGTTGTTGCTTTGGGGAAAGCAGAATGTCGAGTCCAGCTGTAAACGTTGCCCTGGTAGACGGTAGGCCCACAAGTGGTGGTTGCTATGAAGCAGTATCAAGTAAGCGAGCAACAATACGTGGGCCGTTACCGGGAGGTTGTTCCAAGTTCTTACGGCTTGCGGCGGCTGGCGGAGTTCTGGTCAACCCTGAAGGGTTCACGCCGAGGGTCGCAATGCAAGGACGAGCAGGGGTTCCGCTGGCTATAGAAGACGGGTAGATAAAGGACGGCGCTGGCATCGATGCTCGGGAGACAGTTTAAACCGCCAGATGCGGCGGAGCTGGTGCACAATTCACAGAAAGATGCCTTCCTCCTGCCTTCTCTCTGCTCTCTCTTCTCCCTGTCCTTCGGATTCGTGTCCTTCGGGCACGGACCGGCCGACCAGCCGACCTGGTAGGCGTAGATAGCAGGCAGATGTAGGAGTCCGTTTCGGGGAGTGCGTGGAAGCGTCTTCCTTCTTTAAGGTTATGATCAGCTGATTGTCTGCCCCGTCGTTCGTGTTGGCGGGATGCAGATCCGGGCCCATTGGTCGATGGTCGCGGCCGATTAGATTGGCTTTAGCGAAGGGACCAGCCGGGACGAGTCTCAGGCACCACACAATCCATTATGATGTACGAGGTAGGGTCCGGAGTGGTAGGTATGTAGGTAGGCAGGTAGGTAGGTAGGCAGTGTATAGTGTAGGCGTGGGAGGCAGCGACATGTGACTGAGACTTGTCACTGCAGATGGACTTGGTTGGTCTGGTTTGTGACGGCGTTCATCATTTGCAAATTACAAGCGGTTCCTGAAAGAGCCCTGGAGCCGGCCACAATCGGCCATAATGGGCCACAATAGGCCACGGGGAGGGGCTCGGCCGTGAGCAAGTTTTGATTGGCCCCGCGCCGACAAAGACGGGCTCGTCCAGCGGATGCTTTAGGTCTGCTTTGGGCATCGGCAGGCGCCTCTCATTGGTGGCCCTAGCAGTCCAGCTTCCGGCAATGGCAGCGCTTGTCCCTGTTTGACCTTTGCTGGTGCCTGCATGTGGTAACAGGCGCCCCCTCGAGGTACCCGGTACCTCGAGATAGGCTGTGGGCAAGTCACATGACTGCATCTGCAGATCCACAATCTATTACACACGGGCTACGGCACTGAGCAACAGGTACCTACGCCTCTATCGGTGCACTACGACATCTACCTATAATAAATCCGTAGGTGCACTAACGCCGGGTATCTCTTCCTTCATGCATGGAATCTTCTGAAAGTAACGTGACCGACAGCGACAATAGGTACAAGTCGCCATAAGAACTGTAAAGTACCTAGTGTAGTTGCTCGGCATCGGCACCGTCGCGGTAATTTGCCGGGTATATCACAGGGCCGGATCGGAGAGCGTCCCGTCTTAGGCGTCTCGGCCGACGAGAACGCAATGACACGACCAGGTACCTCTACATCCCTATCTTATCACCGCCAGATTCCAGTCCAGGTCAAACTACAGTCTTCAAGCACGAATCTGTAGAGCATTCCATTAATAGACGGCACGTGGAAACAGAGCTACAAATACACTCAAGCATGTACGCCACTGCCCATCGACTATGAGAGACAGTGTGCCGGGAAAGGACACAACTTATAAAGCATCCAACTCACAGACACATATAAATAGCATCGACTGATTCATACCCGAACCTAAGGAATCAAGAACCATCCATAAGTTAGTTATAGTGCGCTATTCCACCGCCAGATCCATTATGTACCAGCCGCATCGCATTTGAATGCCGCGTAAGTCAATCGAAATCCAAGACAGCAAGAGCGAACCATTAAAAGAAAACCAGAGAACGAAATCAGGAATGAGGCAAACAAGCGAAACTCGACTTGCGTTGCAGGCACGTTAATTGTTGTGCTCGACAGTGCTAACTTTACTGAGTAGGCTACCGGTATCCAATCAAGGACACAGCCCCGGTAACCGGAACTACTTACATATCAACCTGTGGACACGCCAACTTAAACGACGAGCCTAGATGCCGGTAATAGGTATCGCATTTGCTGAGCATTGAGCTCTTATGTAAGCTTCTCATCAAGCTTGCAATTGCAAGAAACCATTAGGTATCACTGTGTCAGGGCAGAGCTCCGTATGTATTTGCTTTATGGAACAAAGTCTTATTTTACCTATCTTCCGCCTACAATACAACTGAACCTAGACATTGCTGTGCTAGATTCCTCTGTGGAGTGTACGGTACGTGAGCGGCTCCAACCCCTACTTTATGCCCATTGAAAGTGGCAGCGGGCAAATGTAATTACACGGGGCCGATATCCAGAGTCCATCACAACTAATCACAACTAGTCAGCCTTTAACCTGTCTGGGGCTGCCAATGATGTAATAGCCCATGGCGGTATAGGTAGTCAGACAGTAATAGACCCCTAATCCTTATTGATAAGTAGGATCGAAGTCAAGTTCAGCCATCGAGGTGATTTGATCGAGATCTGGTCCCGGTTTCTCATAGTTGAGTAGCTTGGCGGTCTTATAATCCCTTTGTTCTCTTGAGTGACTTCCACAGGAGCTGGCATGGCAAACCGAACGAGAGTCCTGTCATACGTTGCTCTTCAACAGGTCCATAACTTAGCATTGCGCATTCGTGTGATATGGTGCGACACTGCCACGAAACTAATTTGGTGTGGCAAATCATGCCAGCAAGAGCAACAATCCCCATTTCCAGGGCGCTGCCGTGCTCCCGGAGAAGACGGCGCTGAGGTCACTGACATCGCATGGTGCCTAAAAGGACAACACTGCACCATCGTTATCTTGTATGTCCCCGGTTGTGTGGACCGTTAGCAAAGCATGCATCAGCTGGCCAGTTTCTAGCTGAAGCATGCGGAATGGTAAGTCGATGTGGAGCGCTTATGCAATGACTTTTACTTGTCGCCTTCAGAATCATCCGAGTCGGCAAACATATCCATAGCTCTCATACGCCTTCTCGTGGGCTGTAGTTGCTTCGAAGGTAGGGCTTCGTCGTTCGCCGGTGTACTGGCCTGTTTTACGGAATCTGTTTCGTTGGTGCCGGCTGTTGTGTCGCCCTGTTCCGCTGTTGTGGTGCCGTCCTCGTCATCCATGGGAACTCCATCTATATCACTGTCGAGATCCACGTCCATATCCACATCTTCATCCATCGCCTCGCCATTTAGGTCAATATCCATATCCTCCCCATCACTTTGTTCAAGACCGGAATCCGTTGACACGGGTAGAAAGCCCTTGTTGTCATTCGTAGTAGCTGATCCGGCCTCAACAGTTTTCCATTTTCCACCTTTCTTTGGTCCCTCAGGCATCTCTTCCTTCTTAGCACTTGGTGGGTTTTCAAAGGTCTGTGTAAAAAGTCGTTGGGCATCATTGGGGAAGGCACACCAGCCTTCCCAAAGGCCAAGTACCATGCCTACACTACGTCTCCATTTTTCTGCTCGAAGTCGGCCCCAGTTTAGGCGTTCAGCTAGAAGACCAAGGTTTTCAAAAACGTTGGCCTGTTTGAGGGATGTCTCAAAAAGCTGACGGTAGCGCCAGGCATGGCGAACGCCACTGGTGGCCGAAGATGAAAGTATATCGCTTACAACATAAAGACCGATCAAGCTAGCCGCACTCGTATCCTGTGCCTCGTTGGTTTTCCCGGTAACGTCCTCAGGTAAAGGAGTCGAGTTCAGCGACTCGTGACTGGGTTCGTCATCGCCGGTGGTTTTAGTGTGTCCCGGATTTGCAGACGTTAGCGCAAATGGCCTCAGGATGTTCGACACAATCGTGTCTACTATTTCATCCGCTCCCCGGCTTGAATGTGTGATGGCAAAAGAGGTGACGCGAGCAATATCACCCTTTCGGATCTTCAACAGAATCGTAGGGAGTCTTGCCAATAAGTGAGTAAGTTTTGCTTTTTCGATAGGGTTGAGATAAGTTTTCCCGTTATCTCCGCCCTCCCCTGGCTTATTTCCCTCCTCTTCAAACTCTTCATCATCGGACGAGTTGTATTCCGGATCTGATACAAACTCGTCCAAGCTGGTGACATACTCGTAAACCAGCGGCTTCTCTGGCATCTTCCACGCATGACTACCTTCGAAGAGCGGAAGGTACTTTGCCTGACGCCCGGTATTCTCGTGACCTCCGGTGACGACTTCCCACAATCGCCACCGATACCATATGCCGCCCTCACTCCTCGCGTCCCAGATCCATGCCCATCTTTCTTCTTTCTGCACATCTGGCCGGGTCATAAGGAGAGCCTCGAATTCAGGGCCGTATTCCAGAACAGACTCGACTACCTTATGGATAAGCTGAATCTGCTTTATGTCTTGGGGGGGTCGCACTGGAACGTGCAAAATCGTCTTGGATATTGATCCTGGTGTGAGACTATAAGAAGATGGTGGAGCGAACCCTCGATGGAAACCGCCGGGTTGGTAAGGACCACTTTCGCTAGTTTTGGGAACTGGCTTAGCTCCGAAGGCATGTGATGTTGACGTAGACGTAAGACTCGATGCCGCCGCCGATGAGACGGCAGAGGATAGGTGTCTATGTAGAGATAGGTAGAAGCCGTAGCCAAGATACTTGTTCTGCAACGAACTAACCGCAGCATCAATTTCAGCGGCGGGAGTCTCGGTGGAGAGGATAACGATGGCTGTCATGGACTTTCTTTCGCCACCTCCAGTATTTGTTGATGGCAGGATTTTAACATTCTCCACGGCCAAATTCGCAGGCATTAAAGCCTTCACCATCGCCGGCGATGTTCCAGGCGGCAAATCTGATAGCCGTAGAGTTGGTCTCGCAACGGCTTTCTCCTCTGCCAGATCCCGGGAGTGGGCATCGGCTTCATCATCACTCGTGTCAAATGCTCTCGATACGCTTTTCGATTTCGACGTGGGCCCGCTCTCGTTACTATCGTCGTGAAATCCCAACCTGCCCCTTTCATCGTCGTATCCTTTCCTACCATGCCCTTGCTGGAAAGAGTCATATTTCTTTTTGCCAAAGGTCGTGGGTACGGGCCCAAGAGATCCTGGACCACTCTTCAAGCTTGTTGCGCCGAAATGTCTCTTTCCGAGCCCACCTCCGGTGCCGAATTGCGGGAGATTCCCGCCAGAGCGGCTAAATGACGCATTTTGCTTGGACTTTTGACGATTGAACGCAGCAGTACCGTCGTCGTCGTCATCGTTGTCGAAGCTCTTAACAAAACTCTCGTAAACGGCAGCGGTCTCGGCGGCCTCCCTCTTGCGCTTTGCCTCAGCTTCTGCCTTTTGTTTCTCGAAAGCGGATTGCTTTGATGGTTTCTGGAGCTTCGCTTCGACATCAGGGAAGTCGTCAAGCTTATTATTTGTCGACATGGTGGACTGGGTCAATGTGAATTAGGCATGCTAGATAGCGCGTCGTTATGCGCGCGTGTCCTGGGAGATGCAGTTAATCGGACAAACAATCAATCAATTTATTTTCAAACGGAGAGTTGGTCCCGTGAGGTCCATAACGGAACGTCTCGTATAGGGCACCGAGGATGAAGGCGGCGCAAGCATTGAACGTGGAAAAAGGCACCGTGAGATGAATTGAGAGCTTCCACGGTAGGAGGGTTCATGTTCAGAATGATTAGGTATCTGCCCGGGCACGCTTGCAGCCGCAGAATGACTTACATAACGTGCGGCCCACATTAACGTCGCCTTATCGCCACGACCAACCTACCTATCTTATCTTAGCGTGGTCGCCTGCCTATCGATTCCATCCAGGCCATGGAACAAGGTCGGCCGAGAGCGTGACTCAGGCGGCAGCTTCCACCAGTTAGCTACCACCATAGGCGGTATGGCCGGTCCGAGTTGACAGCCCAAAAAGCTTCGTACCAGATTACCCGTCCATCGTGCTACCTACATATACATAGTTACGGACAGAAACAAACCTAACAATCGTCGTGGACGGAGATATGGAAACGCCTGCTTCATCACATCACCGTTTCTCGCCTAGCTACGCTGTTCGCATTCAGTAATGTGGTTGAGACTCTGATTCTGTACGAATTATAGTATGGGAGTACTCTACACTGCCAACACTAGGAGTGTCTATCTACTCCTCTTATGCCAGCATCATGTCTACAGACGTACGGACTACAGATCATCAATACCTGCTCAAGAAACCTATTCATTAATGTACCAATCCGAATCAAGCCTTGGCATTGTTGGCCTTTGCTACGATATTTTATGAACAGAGAAGCAGTTAAGGACTCGGAAGCCCGTACCCAAGAGAGCAGTCCAAAACGAAAAGAAAGACCACAAGTCGCCCGATAGGTGTAGCCAAAGTCTTATTTTGCTTCTCTGTTTCTCCTCTCATATCTGTTTACGTTCGCCGTCTCCATGATTAAGTTTATCAGTATATAGCAAAGCCGGGAACTCTAGTAGGTATCCTATGACTTGAATCCCAAATAACACTCATTCTTCCTATTCCAATTCCTGGCACCCCTTGAATTCCGTGGCCCAAGATACAAATCGCAGAAACGAGTAAACAGGAAAGACCTAAAAAGCCGAAGCGAAGAATTACAGACGCGGAAGCGTCCTCAGTCAGCACAGGTAGGCCAAACCCGAAAAGAGAATGCAGCAATTATACGACAAGTTTGTGGAAGACCGGGGGAGAACAGAGCCGTCGGGACGGCCTCCTATAACTCATTCGAGACACGACGGTAGGCAGCGCGTTAGGTAAAGTAGGAGCTTTGACATGTACTGTCACTACGATCATACTACGTGATCGTATCTCCAGGGTAACGTCTCAAACCACCCGGTCCAGAGTCCGCCTTGTCCAGCCCCGTGGCGAAACAGTGGCGCTTGACAAGAATCAACAAGCCGCAAAGGCTGATGTCCTATGCCTCCCAGAGTCTCCTTCCATCGCGGTGGCGAATGGGTCCATGACGAATCTACCTACTTACGTGGGACGCCTTGCTTCAAGACATGACCGTACTTGTGGACTAGTACGGGCCTGGGCATCAAACGAACTGCCGAAGCGGCCTCGCCAGAGTAAAAAGGGACACCTACCTAGACGTTGCGCTTAGCTGTTAGATTCGGCAGTACGGCGTGGCATGGGAACCCGAGTACCGGTAGTTCAAGGCCTGCTGTTATTTCCTCAGATGGCTAAGAACGGAACAGACATAAATAGGTCAGGTAAGAGTCAAGACACCCGGAAAGTCTTGACTTGTGTAGCCGAAGTACAATGATAGTCATCAAGTCACGTAATATGCACGCAGTCTCTCAACCCCAGCTGCCGTAACCTGATGTATTCTCTACATAGAGAGACTACCTAGAATTACAATTTGCAGTTTTATTGCGTTCTTCCGGAAAACCAAGGCGATGGATGAGGCGTAGCCCATGATCAGCCATGTGAAGTTGATGCAGATATAAAGCCGACGTGGCACACA
This sequence comes from Xylariaceae sp. X802, assembly GCA_028637635.1. Classification (NCBI taxonomy): domain Eukaryota; kingdom Fungi; phylum Ascomycota; class Sordariomycetes; order Xylariales; family Xylariaceae; species Xylariaceae sp. X802. The sequence goes on along the minus strand of JAJFDH010000001.1, from coordinate 676,360 downwards.
ATCGCCAAGGCATCCGAAGAATAGTCAGCGCACAAATCAAGTGAGAACCTTTCGGCAATCAACAAACTGTGTGCTGCTGGATGTGAGCTGCTGCCGAAAGACAGCCTGTCACTAGTGCATAGACGATGAGCATGGGCATAAAACCCTAGCAACAATCCATGATCCACCTCTCTCCTCAAGGGGCCGACTGATGTTTCCGCAATCATACCCCCTCATCTTTTTCAAATCAGATTAAACCAGCGCAGCCCGATCAGTGCAAGTGCTGCCGAAGCGATCCATGCAATCTATGTTATTGGCCGGCCAGGTCCAGATACGTTTTCTGCGAAGAAACTGCTCAACCTGGATCGTCCCTGTGTAAAAACCACACCTGTTTATCAACGCCGATGCAATGCAGTAGGGAGAAACCAATGTTACAGGTGACAAGACGGATGGAGGAGTATCACTACGATGCCCACCCATCCATATCAGTGCCACGGCCCGCGGTCAAAAAGTCATGATGTCGTGAGAAGCCGAATACTTGTACAAGTGTGTGGTATGTGCCGCGAAGCAGTAATTGCCGCCGAGGACGAAACTCAAGGCAAGAATGCTGTCTGTCACAATTTTCCGTTCGGCTGGGGGACGCCGGTGATCTAGACCTTGCGGAAGTCTGCATACATTGGTCAGAATGGCGCGGTCAAGTATTGTATAGGAGCCGATCAACTAACCTTGAAGCACGGGGTATATCATCTCAAAGGCCTGATATATCTCCTCGCGGACTTTGGCGCCAGTCAAAACAATCTTGCCACTGACAAAAATCAGGAGGACAATCTTGGGTTTGATCATGCGATAGATCAGACCGGGGAACAGCTCAGGTTCATAAGAGCTGAAGTTGTGGTGGCGAGAAGCCAAGCCCTCAAGACGAATCGGGAATTTGATGTCACAGCTGCCAACGATGTTCTGAATCTTGAAGTCGGTAAACTTGGCGTTGAAGCCGAGCTTCTGAATGATGCGAGCATACTTGCGCGACGCAAGCTTAGAATCATCTTCAGACTTAGCACCGGTAACGACCATCTTGCCAGAGGCGAAGATGAGTGCGGTAGTCTTAGGTTCGCGAATGCGCATAATGACAGCAGCGAAACGCTGGTTGGGTCAGCAAAAATGACAGTCATGAAATATGAACTTCACGAATGTCATGTGCGTACCTTTGGGTTGTACTCGGCGTTTCTCGCATGCAGGGCGATCGTCTTCAGATCCAGACGGCAATCCAGATTGACCGTCGCGACGATGTTTCTTAGCATGCGAGTAAGCCTGGGTCACAACACAGTTTGAAGGTATTTTTATACATACTGCAAGGTTGGAGTCAAGCCACTTCCGGCCTGAGTTGCACCAGGCGTGGCAGCAGGTGTTGCTGGAGTAACCGCGGTGGCCATGTTGGCGGCTTGGCCACCCTGTTGACCACCAGTCAAGCCAGTGCGCTGATTGTCAAACGGTGGTGTAAGCTCGGTGGCAGCAGAGGGGAACGACAGGGAGCCGGGCGCGGTGAACGCCTTGGCCTGAGCCGCATTCTGAGGATGGGTATGGATTGATTCCATATTGCCGACAGACAGGCGAGCCTAGACGGTTTCAGAGAAGAGGCCGAGGAGGAGTTGAATGTCGGTCGTGACGGCGGATGCTATTATTGGCTGTTAGGGCGCGAGTCAAGAAAAGAAAGAGAAAACGAATGTGATGCGCGAGAGGGAAACAAATAAACGAGCGGAAGGGCGCCAAGGTGCAAAGGTGTAATGGCGGGTTGGGTTGGTCGTGACGCGTGTGTAGGAAAAAAAAGATGGAGAAAGACCTGGCGCAATAAATAGGCAGGGTGCAGGTCAAGTCGGAATTGGAGTGAGCGAAGGGCGCGGCGGAACATTGAATGTAATGCGTTGGCGGGGTGGCGGGGTGGCGGGGTACTGCCACGGACAACGGCAGCACGGAGGAGGTTAAGGGCCGTTGCAAGCCCGACACCCCACATACAATAACGTGGTCGTTGCGCAATGCCGTGCTGCAAAACAATGTGCCAAACGAGAAAGCCTTACCAGAGCGATGGAGATAAACAAGTAAATGTCTCCCCTGCAATTTCTGCTAATACGAAGTAGTGGGTGGTAGAGCCCGTGTCTTCCCAACCACACACACACAAGGCACGAGATTCAGCTGCGATAGTCGTATCTTGGCTCGACGGATCGCGGCGGGCGTGTTAGTCGTGGGACGACCAAGTACGAAGCGCAAACGGACCGCGATTACTATCGAGGTCGGATTGTGGTGTTTGACGACCGAAACTAGATCGATGGGCTATGCGACAACGGAACAGAGGACAAGCCAGGCAAAAATCTTGTCTATTGCGATTTGCTTCTTCTCCTGATTACACTGCACTAGGACCTGTGCGGCGCAAGACACTACCGCTGGTCTGGACGACGATGAATATAGAGATCTCGGAGAGGTGAGGTGCGCGGGCGGCGACTCGAGTCTCTAAAAGGATCGGCCGACGGAACAAAGGAAGGCGAGGCGGCCGAGGGCTTCAACAGTCCTTTGTGACTTCCCTTTGTGTGCGTCAGGCGAAGACCAATTCAGTAGGTGCGACGAGCGCTGCCGGCAAGAACACACTTCAACGAACTACGAAGGAGTGCTTTCCGTGATGAGTAACCACAGCGACGAAGAAATAAATAAGAGGCGCAGAAATATTAAGTGCAATGTGGGGAAGGGATAGAGGGGCTAACTCTTTTGGTCGTTGTTTCTCACAGGAGTGGGTCACCGGTAATGGGTGAATGGAAAATGGATGACGAAAGAGAAGTGAATTATTACGGAGCCAGACGTATCTGAACGGACTGCCAGCCGACGGGAGCTGACGCGGGCCGACAGGCGATTACGTAAGGCTGGTGTGGGTGGGGGTGCAGCGTTGTGTGAGGGAAGGTATGGGGGCCTCTTGGTCCGGACTTCGGCGCAGGACTGATGGTAAATAAATGTTGAGGGGATGTCGCGCTTCTTATAATTTTTGGGAGCCAGCCTCCTTCGTGGGCCACGCACTGACTTTTTCAGGCACTACAGCCACCCCCCCTCTTCCCCCAGTGTGGCGTCCATCCGCTAATCACTACGCCATGGCCCATTGAGCCCATGCTTGCCGGCGGGGCGCTAGCAGTTCCGCCAGTTATCCAACATTTTCGGCCCTTGATTTAAATTTTTCTCCTGACCCGCCACAACCTTTTTAGTCCCTGCAAGTTACCTTTTCTTCCTCTTCACCTCTCCGTCATTGTCCACGATCTGTCAATTCTGCTCTTCCATCCTTTCTCCCATCGCATCATGTTCTGGTGCTTCTATTGTCGATACTAACCCGGCCACGCTTGTAGCACTCGTCCTCACGCCATGTTATGACTTCCACTGCTCTACTCCGTACAGGAGAGAAGGGCAAAGCTGCATCGACCATGGCAGGCGGCAAGAGAGAGGAGGAGCACGACTCGGTTAGCTACCTGTACTTGCCGCAATGCAATCAGCGCCGAGCAAACGACTCGATTTGCTCTCGCCCGCAGCTGCCCAGTTGACTGACCCAGTCTGCAACCCAACGAGTTCGCACTGGGCTGGGCAACCGCCGCACAAGGACGCGCCATTTGATTGGCCCGGTTGAGGACACCTTCGCAAAAGGCATGGGAGGGGGTGTGTACCGAGGGGAGGCCCGGGAGGGTACCGTTAGCCCCTAATACCGACTATGCACGCGTAGCGTAGTGGCCGAAACTCAAACTTTGCACTCCCTGAAACGCGCTGGAAACGCGCAAGTCAAGCCCTCTCTCCGATCCCTTTCCAGTGCTCACCCCTGCACCCCTTTTCGACGTTGCACTCCTGCTGTTTTCCTTTTCCTTTTCCTACCTACCACCCATTTACTCCTTTTTATGCTCTCCCTTTCTGTTTCGCCATGATCGAGACGCTCTTGACTTGCCTATACTCTCGTTGAGCCGTGCTATGGTTATCTGTCGCCTCCGCGTCTACTGCTAGGCAATTTGCTTGATTTCTGCACTATCAAACTGCTCAGTCAGATCAAACCAACGCGCAGTGCTGCATCGGTATCCAAACAGCGTCGTCAGCCGTGTGGGCAGTGTGTGCAGGTTTTACTACCCGTGCGACGTCGCAGCTGACAATGCAGGTTGCTTTCGCTTTACCGCCCACGCCAATATACACTTCCGCTCGGTTGCGTCGATCGTTTGTCCAGCGCCACAGGCCACAGGTCTAATTTCGGTGGTTTCGGGGCCCGAGTCACTCCGTCGTCTCCAGCCGCGTACCTACCATCTAGGTAATCCGCTCTGACGCTTTCCTGCCTTTTGTCTCACTAGTTAGTCCTTTTTATTTTTTTGGGCCCGACACATTGTTTATCCCCGGCACCGATAGAAAGACTATCTATCAGATGGCACTATTGTTAGGTGTCTGCTTGCTCTTTAACTGGCTGGCGCTACACTCCCTACCTACACTACCGTACACGATGATGCCCCCAAAGTATGGCGACGCCGGTAAGACAGACGACTGGAGAAATTGACAGCTGTGTACGAACTTACGAAGTACAATCATCTCATTGGATTGGCCGGATGCGGTGGAGATGACAGATACACCACGGTTTTCATGTAAGTTGATTGGCTCTGATAAGCTTGACTTTTTGGGAGCCGCACCCCCCGTGTTAGGTACTACTGACACAACAGAACACCAGCCTCATACCGTATCTAGTATACAGTATGAGTGGTGTACTGCCCGATCCTTGTCTCCCGTCATCATTCCTGCTCCAGGCCGAGCAATATGACTCACTCTCGCAGCCTTATCTTTCATGCGCTGCTACCTCTGTCATGTCGTGTTGTGGTCAACAGTATTTCTGTTGTCGCCTGTTTGATATTCATCTCATCAATTGTGACCGTCTCGCATTTCAGCGCCAGGCTTTTCGCAGCGAACAATAAAAATGTTCGTGCTAGAGTGCAGCGCGTGGCCGCGATACGACAAATGCGATGCAGGGCTTGCCACAATACGAAATGCCCCCTGTGCCTTCGCTCCTGCGCCGTCTCTCTACTAACCAGTCCTACTAACTACATGTGTACGTCCGTACGTCTGTACATTAGCGGCAGATACCTACATGGTACGCCAGAGTGCCTGCCATACTTGCACAGCGGCACAGCCTGGGTACATCGTACATCGTACCTGCCTGCCCACACACATATCTGTCATGTGCATCAGCTACGGACGTACAGATATACCTACGGCGTAATTACGAAGTATGAACGTGTTATCCATGCGGCACGACTGACTACGGTACCTAGGTATCGTAGGTAACCTACTCCCGCCGGTGCCCGCCCCATTCACACTAGGTATTCGTAAAAGACGTTACAGACTACACAGTATTTTCCGAAGTCGCGATAGGTATTGTACGGAATATGGGGAACTTACGCTGGTGTGGACCGTGGTTACGCGGCGCAGAAAGAGCGTTTGAAGCTGCCTACCTTACTTTTTACAATGTAGTGTACGAAGTACTGGAAAGGTCCGTACGTAAAATGTGCAAGCGCGGCGGTAGATACAAGTATACGAAGTACCGTCTTCACACTGTCATTTAGGCGACACTCCCTGCGCTCTAGAGCAGACACCCAGTGCCTAGCTGACTGCACTACGGAACAGACAGGCACGCTAAGGTGTACCTAGTGTGAGTTCACGTCGTCTAGCATCGGGGTACGTTAGACGCGACCAAAATTACAGGTACTGCCGAGCCTATTTATTGGCATTGTGACGCTCTTATACCTATTGCTCGGTCGGCCGTGCTCGTTTTCCAACAAATCAACTATCTATTGGTGTTTGCCTTTCGAATAGGTTTGCTGGCCTGGCAGTGTCCTTGGTAATGTACTGTGTAGTAACGTGCCGAGCAAGAACGAGATTGTACGGGACTAGCACAGCCAACAACGCCTTTCTTGCATGGTGGTTATCCAATGGTTGGCCCGAGTTCTACCAGAAGCGGGCATAACGGCTTAAAACGGTCACTACACAACTTGCAGATAGAAACGGGACAGAAATCCAGTTCTGGAACCGTAGGTACCTAGGTACTATCTAGTGTAGATACCTAGGCACACTCGAGGCCTTTTTTTGGCGCCGTCACGGATTTTGGCTGTGGGTTGTTGTACCTTTTCCCGCTGGTTCCCGATTAGGAACTAAGTACGCCACTCGCGTGGCGGATTGACTAGCCCGAATAAGTAGTTGAGGGGTGGTGTGGTTGTTAGGTGCAGACGACCAAGTTACGCGACTTCCTTGGAAAGTGTTTACCTAGCTAGTTTTCCGGCCTACCGCATTGCTCGGCCACTCTGGCCTTAACGAGAGGGCGGGGATTACGCTGGCCTAGCAAGTTGGTCGGTGTTGGTTCGTGCAGGTACGTAGGTGGTGTACCTACTCGTGCACACTGTTGGAACTTGGAACTTTGATTTGGACTGGGGGTTCCCTATGCGGATCGGCAGTTCCTCGTGATGTGCAGTAGGTAGTGCTTTAGTGTCGATCGTACCTACTTGATGATGGGCCTAAGAGGTTATGATCTCCTAGAGAACATCCAACGAGACGGGAGGAGTCTAATTTACTCCTAGCACGGAATAAATACAGCTTTCTAGGTATTGGCACCGGAATCAGATCTGTTTTTTCGAGCGCAGTCTTCTTCAAACTACTGGATCGTCTCGCAAACGTCGATAGCTACTTAGGTACGAGGGCAATTGCTCGCAAGATGTCGAGCACGAGCACGTGGCAAGAGCCGATTATGTCAGGGTCGGGCCAGAGGATATCAGCGGAAGGGTATTGGAAAGGGACCATTCACATATCTTGAAATGGGTTGCTTTGGACAAGGCTATCGTCGAGGCTATTTCCAGCAATGCTGTCGTGGCCATTAGGGAAGGCACGTTCGAGTGCTCGGCTGTGTTGGGCCATACAATGGTGTGCGCGGTTCGCAATATGGTGGGCGTTATGGCGCCCACGCACGCGGCTGTTCTATGGCTTTTCTGCCCACAGGGACATTGTGCCATCGGAGCATTATGTTCACCGGGACTAGTGTCGTTGCTATGGCTGTTCGAGCCATTGCGGTTGCCGAAGCAAGCACCAACACCTCGAATGCGATCTGGCAAGTCTCTAAGACGCTGCCCTCTTCCTCGGCATAGGAGTTTACCCCTCGTCTCTTTACGATCGGTACCTGCTCCTACCTAGTATTCTCTGCTCGACACAGCCCTATAATCGTAGATAGGTAAGTATCTCATCCCACCTTTGGGTTGTTGTGCTGTCGTCTGGATGGTCCCTCGCGCCCCTCCTCCTGCAACAAGGCTGATTTCACAGCGTAACTTATCAGGCAGGCAAACGCACTCTCAGTAAAGGATTCCATGTCGGCTGTAATCCCGTCGGATATTTCACCATCATGTCGGAGACGCCAGAGTCCCCGTCTCCTCCGCCTCCGGCGCAACCCACAAAAGTGCAGCCCTGGATGCACCTGATAGCTGGCGCGTAAGATATGTCCTCCTTTTTAGCCATAGACCGACTGACTTCATCCAGGAGCGCTGGGGCCGTGAATTCTATTATCACCTCGCCTCTTGATGTCGTAAGAATACAGCTTCAGTCTGGTTTGTACCGTTCTGGCCCGCGACAGTCTGCTGTTGGACACGGTACAACACACTCTTCTCGAACTTTTGGTGCTCCTTGGGCTCATTTCGCCGAGACATTCGACATTCTTCGTTCGATAAAACGTCATGAGGGCTGGCGTGGCCTTTATCGTGGTCTTGTTCCTAGCCTCATTGGAGTGGTGCCTGGAACCGCCATTAAATTCTATGCGTACGGTAACTGTAAGAGCCTCGGAGCTCGGTATCTAGATCGTGACGAGAAGGACATTGTTGTGCACGTTCAAGCTGCGGTTACTGCTGGCCTAGCAACTACAACCGCGATGAATCCTCTGAACCTGGTGAAGACTCGTCTTCAGCTCGACAAAGCGCACGCCGGAGCTGGGATGGCAGATCGCCGATACAAAGGAACCCTCGACTGTCTTCGACAGATCGTGCAGAAAGAGGGGATCACCGGACTGTATAAGGGACTAACCGCGAGCTATCTGGGTGTGACAGAGACTGTCGTTTCCCTTGTTCTGTACGAACGACTCAAAGTCTCCTTTTCCACCCCGGTATTCGACCATGCACAGAATCGGAATCCGGCCCTGGAAGAACTCGGGAAGTGGGCGACCACCGGTAGCGCTGCCGGCTGCGCCAAGCTTACCGCCGTGCTGGTCACATATCCCCACGAGGTACGAACATTTCAATTTGACGTGGGGATTTGCGCGCGAGTTACTAACATCTCGCGTAGGTAGTACGGACACGACTCCGCCAGGCACCGTCTGAGAGTGGCAAGCCGGTCTACGGTGGTATTTCCCACTGCTTTCGAGAGGTGTGGCAACAGGAAGGTGTGCGTGGATTGTACGGGGGCCTCACACCGCATATATTGCGCGCAGTTCCGTCGGCCATCATTAGTCTCGGCGTGTATGAGTTCGTCTTGAGACTAGCCAACTCATCGACGACGGGTATGTGAGATGGCCACTCGGAGCGTCCCAGAGACGGGGAAATGGTGAGACAATCTAGGCATCTCCGCGCATTACGAAAGATTGACCATGAGCTGTAGTGCAGATAACGCTCGAGTGATTCTTCGATGCCCGAAACAACGGTCATTGACCACAGAACACTCACGTGAACTCTTGCCCGTACGACGGGACAGATGTTCCCGCGATTCCTCATTACGGCGGATTGCCTATTCAACTGGTTATTCTAGCATTGGGCGGTGTTGGTGTTATTGGTCATAATTTCTTCATGAAGAAAAAATTCGCTGTGTCTTTTTGCTTTCCGCAGTCGGAAAGTGCACGGTACTGGCAATCACTTGTCATTTTGTCGAGCGGCTGAGCTGCGATGAGATGAGTTTATTCCACCGATGCCCGCACGTACTGGTACACGTGTACGGGATCCAGTCTGATGCAGAGTTCCCGCCGGTTTGGTGGACACTCTATAGATAGTACATACTTTGGAACCAACCTAATTAACTCTGCCTTTCCGATGAGACCCATACCCAACCCAGACCCGGACATCGCGATTCATGGCGGCGAATACGCGGGCTGTGGCTGTATTAGCTTGTGATGCTCCGTGCAAGAGTCCGTGTAAGTGACGGGCCGTTGTGACCGGGCGTAAAGCCGGTATTAAAAGAGGGTCTGGGGCTGAGATGCATCCGATAGAATCACACTCTTGTGACAGCATCACATCTCCTGCACCGGCGGTAGTCCTTACATTATACACTACAGTACCCGGTATACCCACTGCCACTGGTGATGCTTGCAACTGTCAGACCAGAGCAGCAAAGCCATGCAAGCACAAGCAATCCACTTCCTCCGCTTCCACCGGCTTCCATCTGCCTTCTCCGTCCCTCTTCCGTCTTCTCTGTCCACGCCGTCGGTGAGTTGGATTATGGATGCGATTTGTTGGCCAGATACCGTCACACTGCTTATTGGAACGAGGCCCACCCCGAGTCGCCCGCCTACTATTACTGGTCATGCCAAGCAATCACGCATCAATAGATCCGCAGCTTGTCATTTGTCCATTGCAACGTTGACCGCTCCTGTGAGGGATCCGAAATACCATTGCTGGGAACTACACTACGGATCCGTACCTACGCTACCTATGCTAGCAATGCATTTACCCGGCTTGCTGTGATCGCTCCCCAAAAAATGGGAACGCCAGCTCAGGATCGCGCCCGCGTTGTCAAAAGGGCACGGAACCGGAAATCCTGCGCTTCTTCATGGAATGCGTTGTACAGGCGTCATCTCCGACGACGCGGCGGCTATCTAGTGCACGAGGCAGCAGAAGCCGTTAGAACTACCTAGAAGCTGGCGGTCTTCCATTTGCGGCACTGCTTTGACCGTTTGGGATAGGCAGTCGGTCGACATCGTCAGTCTCACGAGGTCAAAAAGGTTTGGACGAGCATGTACGAAGTCCGATAGAGTGCAGGAATAAGTTGCGCTAAAAATACGCACGATAGCCTCAACTCCGGGCGGTCCAGACTCCACACGTGGCACACCCATCTGTCCATCTCTTTCCAGCTTGGCAATAGGTAGCTACTTTCCGAAGCCTCGAACTTTCCACACCGCGCTCTGGAAACCCCCCGCCAGAAGCATTCTGGAAAGCATGCCTATAGTCGATACCGACAAAGACCTGTCTGCGCTCTTCTCGAGTCAGGTCAAAGCCACGCCCGACGCTGTGGCGCTAGAAGATGGCGCGATTAGCCTGAGTTATGCGGCGCTCGACGCCAGAGTGGACGCCCTCGCTCATCGCCTGCGCCGTCGGGGCGTTGGCCGGAACAACCTGGTCGGCGTCCTGATGGGCCGAAGCGCCGACTACGTTATATCGTGTCTTGCCGCGCTGAGGGCCGGGGGTGCGTTTCTCGTTCTGGAGCTTGCATATCCGCCGGGGTTGCTGGCCGACGTCATTGAGGATGCCCGGCCCACCGTCGTCATCACCCACACGGCTCACGTCGGCCAGATCAAGAGCCATATTCCGCTCATCGTTCTCGATAAGGACGACGTAGCAAAGGATGACCGAATTGTTTCGAGTGAGTCGACGGGTGACCAGCTGGAAATGCCTGAGGATGACATCGAACGGCTCGCTTTCGTGTCGTATTCCTCGGGCACCATGGGGCGCCCAAAGGGTATCGCCAACCCTCACCGTGCGGCCGTCCGCTCTTACGACCTGAGGTTCGGCTTCAGCGACCTCAAGCCCGGTGATCGCGTGGCATGTAATGTATTCTTCGTTTGGGAGATCCTACGACCTCTGATCCGAGGCGCTACGGTAGTGACAGTACCAGACGAGAAGAGCTATGACCCAGTGGCTCTCGTTGAATTGTTACAGTCAAAACAAATCACCGAAACTCTTATGACGCCAACCCTGTTTGCGGCTGTCTTGGCTCGGGATTGCAACTTCGGCGCTCGTCTCAAGGATTTGCGGACTTTGTGGCTTAACGGAGAGGTCGTTACCACTGATCTGGCCCGTAGAGGCCTTAGAGCACTGCCTAACACCCGACTCCTGAACGTTTACAGCGCCAGTGAAACGCATGAGATAGCTTGTGGTGACATAAAAGAGATGCTAGATGAAGAAGCTCAGGTTGTTCCGGTCGGGCCCCCTTTAGATCCCGAGCACGCTTACATTGTCGATGAAGAAGGCAACAGAGTGAAGGCCGGTGTCAGTGGTGAACTGGCGATCGGTGGCGGCCTTTTGGCCCAGGGATACCTTAATTTACCCGAAACTACAGGAAAAGCATTCGTTCCGGATCCGTTTGACCCGACACCTGGAGCGCGGATGTATAAGACAGGTGACACCGCCAGGATGCTACCATCCGGCCTTCTTGAGATCACGGGGCGCGTTGGATCTATGATCAAAATTCGTGGGTACAGCGTACAACCGAGGGCTGTTGAGCATGTAATCGTAGAGCATCTCGCATTCAGCCAGTGTGCTGTGGTTGCCCGCGGTGATGGCCTGGATAGGCAACTAGTAGCATACGTGGTTAAAGATAACGAGGCCACGGAAAAGCGACCGGCAGTAGCTATTGATGATGCCGGCTTTAGCCCGGCCGCAAGGCGGATTCTTTCGGCACACCTTGCGCATTACATGATACCAGCTGCCTGGGTTAAGATGGATGCTCTTCCGACACACGAGGTGTCCGGAAAGGTTGATCTGAAAGGACTTCCTTCGCCCGCGCAGTCCCGAAGTCCAGGGAAAGGATGGCTGGCCGAGGACAAGAAAGACACTGACCAGAAGATTACTCTCCAGGATATCGCCAAAATATGGGCTTCCGTGTTGAATCAGTCTTACGCGACCATCATGAAACAAGAACACGGCTTCTTTGATCTCGGGGGGCATAGTCTTGCGCTGGTTGAGCTCATTACGAGACTCACGGGCACTTATGGCTTTCCGGTTCCCCTTGCTCGTCTTGCTGGGAATCCAACGTTGCAAGGGCATCTAGAGGTTGTACGGAACGCGCGCGATGGTCATACAGCCGCAGTACAAGCCGATCTGCCTCGTATTCTAAAGACGGACTCGGTACTCCCAGCTGATTTTCGACCAGCATCGACCGAAATGCGACGCCTTAGCGAAGCAGCCACTGTGTTATTGACTGGCACTACGGGTTATCTGGGAGCTTTCCTGCTCCGTACGCTAATCGAGACGACTTCTGCGCACATCATCTGCCTCGTGCGTTTCACTGACGTCTCTAATGGGAAAAACCTGGCTGATGGTATGGCCAGAGTTCGAGGAAATCTCCTCGACTTGGGATTATGGGATGACTCTATTCTGGAGCGTATCGAAATCCTCCCGGCAAACCTGTCGAGAACACGGCTCGGTCTGTCACTAGATGCCTTCGATGAACTAGCTTCGCGTATACAAGTAATCATTCACTCTGCGGCGACTGTCAATCTAGTGTATCCATACGCAGCCATGCGTGGTGCCAATGTCGTTGGCACCAGGGAAGTGGTGCGGCTTGCTTGTCAGGCGGGAGCGACTGTTCACCACATTTCGACGAATGGCGTGCTTCCGAACTCTGTAGAAGGGTGGTCCGAAGACGCCATGGTGGCAATCGACAATGTTCCGGAGAGATTACTCGATGGCTACGGCCAGACGAAATGGGTCGCAGAGCAGTTGGTTCTCGCGGCCGCGGATCGTGGTCTCCCGGCACGGATATACCGACCAGGAACGATCAGTGGACATAGTATATCTGGCTCGTCGAACACATATGACTTATTCAACGCCCTGGTCGTCGAGTCGCTACAGCTAGGTCACGCTCCGGATGTCGATGGATGGTATGCGGAAATGACGCCAGCTGATTTTGTCAGTAAGGCGATCCTTTCGCTAGCTGATATTGCCGACACGGATCAACGTGTTTTCCACCTAGGTGATCCGAACCCGGTCCCGGCAAAGGAGCTCTTCGGTATCCTTGCTGGGCTAGGGTACCCTACTAAGCCACTAGGCTGGGACGACTGGGTCGCTCTATGGAATGAACAACGAGGCTCCGGATCAGGCGATAATATCTTCACGGTTGATATCCTCCGCCGTGGGATGCCAACGGTTGAGGCTTTGAAGTGGATTTCAGTACTCAAAAACCCTTCCACTGCTCCATTGCTTGCTAAGGCGAATCTGGAACGACCTAAGATCGACGGCAAGCTCTTCGAGACCTATATCCGACACTTCTGCGCCAGAGGCTGGCTGCCACGCCCACCGCGCCGTCAAGGTCTTAAGGGGTCATCCGGGTTGACTGTGAAGAAGGGGCGGCTGGCCGGTCGCGTCGCCGTCGTCACGGGCGCATCTTCGGGCATTGGAGCAGCAGTTGCTATGGCACTAGCAAGGGAAGGCGCCCACGTTTCTATTGCAGCGCGTCGAACAGAGGCCCTAGAAGCCCTCAAGAAGAAGCTCTCCACCTCAGGGGTTCAAGTTCTCGTCCACAAGACCGACGTAACTGATAAGTCTCAAGTCGAGTCCCTAATGCGCAGAACCGCGGAGCAACTCGGATCCATCGACATCCTGGTCTCCTGCGCAGGCGTCATGTACTACACCATGATGGCAAACGTGCAAACAGACGAGTGGGAGCGCACGGTAGACGTGAACTGCAAGGGTCTGCTGCACTGCCTCTCTTCCACGGTCCCGGGAATGCTAAGCCGCGGATCCGGACACATCGTCGCGATCTCGTCAGATGCGGGGAGGAAGGTATTCCCCGGCCTAGGCGTCTACTCGGCGAGTAAGTTCTTCGTCGAGGCCGCGCTGCAGAGTCTCCGCCTCGAGACGGCGGGCTCCGGACTCCGCGTCACCTCCGTGCAGCCGGGTAACACGGCTACGGAGCTCTTGGGCATGTCTACGGATCAGGAGGCTATTAAGAAATACGGCGAGCCTTCTGGTGCTAAGGTCCTTGATCCGGATGACGTTGCTGGCGCTATTGTTTATGCCCTTTGCCAGCCTGCTCATGTTGCGGTTAACGAGGTGCTTATTGAGCCGCGGGATGAGCCGATTTAGCGGAGTTTGTTGCTTGTTGAAGGGTGGGATTTGGGCGTATTGCGATGGGTATTATTCGGGTTTGATGTTTAGAGTTAAACGGTTGTTGGTCGTGAATTCTTGTTTGTGGTATGTACCACCTATCAAGTACGAAGTACAGTAGTAGTCCTACCCGCCTCACCATGCTCTGTGAATTATACATGATAGGCACGCAGCTATCCTTGAGTTTTGCTTAAGCTCTTACGGGATGACACATAAAAATAGTACCGGGGTAGTCTGTAGGTGGTAGATACCGTATTCCTCTCAGCCGAACCGAGGGTTTATCCCTTCGTTCGTCCGCCGAGGTGACGGTATCCAATCGGGAAGTGTTCTTAGCCGGTACCTATCTAGTTCACTCTATCTTCATACACACCTGGCTTCATAGCAGCATTCCTGAACATGACCGTCGGTCCCAGTGGAGTGGATCATGTTCATTCTTTCACGCGGCATTGTTGAGAACGCTGTCTAGCGGATCCGGCATCGTGAGCATGTGATTGTGACAGTCAGCACTTGTCAGCCATCGGCGACTTGAGTGTGCTACAATTACCTAATTGTCGCTATCTAACCTCCCTAGGCACTTCGTAGTTCTACCTACCCAAGCCTAGATAGGATATGCAGGTACTGGTGAGCACCCGGACGGCGTTTGCACGTAGCCGAGGCTAGTTATGCGGGGACGGGACGGGTTCGTCTCTCCAATATCTCGTCTGTGATTGGACGGTAAAGTTGGGTATACGCGGCTTGTCGCGGGACTTTTCAATCGATGTCATCATTGCCGATTGTCGGCAGAGAACCACTCGACTTGTGCTCCCATTTCGCTTTCTCTTCTCCCTTACGCCGTTTCAATTGCACCCGGGAATGGTTGATCTGAGCATCCAGATTACCTGCCTGATATCCGAATAATCTCTGGCTGGTCGAGCGATTGGCCTGAGACGTCGTCGTGGCACAATGTCTTCTTCGACCTCTCTGCGGACCCTTGCGCGTCGCCACACTCTTCTACCCGCTCCGTCGCGAATTACTCGGCAGGCTTGTAGGACATCATACTTTTCTCTAGGAACGTCGCGGCCTCAAACAAGATGTCAAGGCGCTTCGGCCGCCTTCTCGCTACGCCCCTCCGTCCGAGCCTTCACTACGACCCGTCCCCGGTACCTGGCAAGTGTTGAGGAGAGCCTCGATCCTAAATCCATCGAGCGGGAGAGTGACCAGGTCGATGTCTGTATAATAGGCGGAGGTATATGACCCTTGTTGGAATCACTTTTAGTAGATGAGGATTGTGAAAAAGAAAAAGGGAGACGAAGACTGAAAGCTGAAAACTAATGACTATCCTTTGTCTGTATAGGGCCTGCTGGGCTGAGTGCTGCCATTCGTCTGAAGCAATTAGCCAACGAGAGTGGCAATGAAGATTTCAGAGTTCTCCTGCTCGAGAAAGCTGGTGAGATTGGCGCGCATATACTCTCTGGCGCCGTTATACAACCTTCCGCCGTAAACGAACTCTTCCCCGACTGGCTTGACGAGAGCAACGAAAACCGCTTCCAATATGCCACCCCCGCCACCGGAGACAAGATGAGGTTCTTGACTAAGTCTGCCGCTATACCGATACCCACTCCTCCCCAGATGAATAACCACGGCAACTACATTGTTAGCCTAAATGAGTTCACCAAATGGCTAGGCGAGCGCGCAGAAGAGGTCGGTGTCGAGGTATACCCGGGCTTCGCAGCCGCCGAAGTCATATACGATTCGGACGGATCGGTCAAGGGTGTCGCAACGAACGACTTGGGTATTGGCCGAGATGGGAAGCCGAAAGATAACTTTGAACGGGGCATGGAGTTTCACGCGAGGGTCACTATTTTTGCCGAAGGTTGCCACGGCAGCTTGACGAAACAGGTCATCAACAAGTTTGATCTGAGGAGAGATAGCCAGCCCCAGACTTATGGGCTGGGACTGAAGGAAGTCTGGGAGATCGAGCCTGAAAAGTTCAATAAGGGCCAGATCGTACACTCCATGGGATACCCACTGCCTTCTGACACATACGGCGGCGCCTGGATGTACCATTTCGGGGACAACCTTGTGAGCATTGGTTTAGTCGTCGCGCTGGACTATCCAAACCCCTGGCTGTCGCCTTATGGCGAGTTTCAGAAACTAAAGCAACACCCCCTGTATAGATCCGTTCTCGAGGGTGGCAAGTGTCTATCCTATGGCGCGAGGGCTCTGATCGAGGGCGGTTTCCAGTCTATCCCCAAGGTTGCCTTCCCTGGCGGAGCATTAATTGGGGATTCTGCGGGTTTTGTCAATGTTCCGAAAGTCAAAGGCACTCATAACGCCATGAAGTCTGGTATGTTGGCGGCGGAAGCTGCCTGGACTGCCCTGTCTAAGGACGACCCTAGCGCAGTCTTCCTCTATGACTACGAAGACTCTCTGCGAAAGTCCGAAATCTGGAAGGAATTGAAGGAAGTTAGAAATATGAGGCCGTCTTTCCACTCTCCTCTGGGCGTCTATGGCGGCGTCATGTATTCCGGGTTGGAAGCCTATGTGCTCAAGGGACGAGTTCCTTGGACTTTGAAGCACAAGCAACCCGACCATGCCGCCACAAAACATGCCGATGATTGTACCAAAATCGAATATCCTAAACCCGATGGGAAGATCTCGTTTGACATTCTGACGAGTGTTTCGCGGACGGGGACAAACCACGAAGAGGACCAGCCAGTCCACCTTCAAGTGAAGGACTGGGATGCTCACGCCGTTGAGACGTGGCCCCCCTACAAGGGCCTGGAGAACCGCTTCTGCCCCGCCGGTGTTTACGAGTACGTGGAGGATGGCTCCAAGCCGCTCGGTGTCCGGTTCCAGATCAACGCGCAGAAGTGAGTAGGACCCTCAAATTCCGGAATAGCCTATGCTGACTTTGGCTTTACCTAGCTGTATTCACTGCAAGACCTGCGATATCAAAGCTCCTCATCAGGACATCAACTGGGCGGTCCCCCAGGGCGGCGAAGGGCCTAAGTATTACAAGACCTAGATTCGACATCCTCTTTGCTCAGGAGCAAGGCACGGGACACGCTGGTGGAGGCCGGTGGATGATGTGGCGAGGAATGGTATGTACTTTTGTGATTATACCCTGAGCATGGCGCGATGGTATCGAACAGGGCCCGGGGTTTTGGATGCAAGGATTCATAAAGTGTACATATTGGTTTACCGTCTGGCTAACCTAGATTTGTATATGCTCATCTATAAGTACTGCGTGTGGAGTGATTGACTGACTGCCCTGCGTGTGACTCGTGAGAATTATCCGGATGCTACCCACCGGCTACTTTGCAAATTCTACCTACCTATTGCATACATGGTAGTATATTGAATGCTACATTGCCTATGAAGTACATCCTGGTGAGTCCACCTTCGCTTCGCTCACATAAGGGTGGACTCCGTACCGCTGCTAACGTCCAAGTGATGCGCCGGCGACCCTGGCTACGCAGTAGGTGTGCTTAGCCGGTGGGGGCGCAATGAAAGCTCGGAACTCCGAGTATAAAGTGACTAAGCACAGGATTGCATGGGTGAATCTCATCTCCTCGTGGCCCAGGGCGCGTGTCGAGGGGCGCGTGAATGCAACCAGCCTCCCGGGATTGCTGTGGGCGTATATTGATCCGAATCGGTCAGTCCAAGATGAGCGGCATGCACGACACCCTCGAGCCGGCGCACCGCTGCGGCCTGTGCAAGAGGACGTTCAAGCAGAGTATGTTTGCTACTACTCCTGGTTCTGCCCCGTCTCCGGCACTGCCGCGTCCCTGTAGCATCGGATTGCGGCGTTGTTGACGGTACGATGCAGAGTCCTCCCTCGTGCGCCACTCGAAGAAGTGCACGCTTGAGCCCCGAGTGAGTGCGCGACAGAAGGCTTGCCGGTGAGTTGTGGCCATGGGGGGCGAGCACCCCGACTACCCCGACGACCCCGACGACTGGAGTGGCGACGGCTGACGGTTGGCGACCACGGAACAGTAACTGCATTGTGGCCAAGACCCGATGCGACCTAGAACGACCAACATGCTCGCGCTGCGTCGCCCGCAACATCCGCTGCGCCTACGCCCGCCCGGCCAGCGCCATGCGCACTGCCAACCCCGGCTCCGCGCCCAACCCGAACTCCGGCCTAGTCGCCAGTTGTAGTTTAGTCGATCTCCAGGCCAGCATCAACAACGCTGTAGCTGCCGTGCCCGGCGCCGTGACCGAGGCCTACCTGACCACCAGCCCCGAATTTGCGGATCTCCTGGGCTCGGTGCCGGGTCTCCATGACTGCGTCGGTCTGGGCCTGTTCCCGCCTGGCTCCGTTGATGCCTCGCCGAACTCCGATCCGGGTTTCCACACGGCTTATCTGGCTTCGTGTATGGCGGACGGCCCGTATGTCACGACTGCCGGATGTTTCGACACTCAGCTCAAATTAGGCGGTGCTGGCGCCGGATGGGACGCCGGAATACCCGTCGACTCGCCTCCGGAGCTGCCGGAGACGCCGCCGGGTCCGGATAACCCGGATTCGTTTTCGACGACGACAACTGCGACTACGGAGACGCCTGATGTTGAGCCGTCGGTCCTGCCCTTGGTGCCGAAACCTTCCCGGACGGACTCCTCGTGGTTCGTGAATAATAGTAGTACGTCCTTCCCGTCGTATACAGACCCCCTTCTCCCGATATCTCACAGAAGGAAGACCGAATAAACCCCGATTGATGCCGACATTACTTACGAATGCTCTCCGTGCAGCGCAAACCCTCTTCCGTGTCCTCCGGTCCTGGCCGCGGATGCTGGCCAAGGGCATCCAGCTCCCGCCCGTCATCCACTTCTTCCATGTCTACCAAGACGGGGACGAGGAGTGCAGCAGCGTGACCGCGCCGAAGTACATCGCGAGGTGCATCACGCTGTGCAAGATGTGGGTGGGCCAGTCCGAGGACTCCGGGCAGATCGTGCAGAGTGCCGTTCGCGGCGAGGTCGAGGTGATATTATCCAAGGTGCGTTTTTACGGTCTCCCGAGTAAACCATCTCCCACCTGGCCAGCGTGAAATCCCCTCTACATTTTGTTATACTCTCTCTCACACCTCGTATCCGATTATACAAACAAGAAAATCAGCAACAAAACTCCAATCCGCAAAACCCTAACAATCATCTCTCCCGCAGTACCGAAGCTACGACTCCCCCACGCTCCTAGCAGCAATGCAAAGCCTCCTCATGCTAATCACCATCCTCGTATTCCCCACAAGCCGCCAAAAGTCCCTCTCCAAAGTCCCGAACCACATCTTCGCCGGCGTGCGGGACATGGCCTTCTACGTGCTCTCCACCGGCCTAAGCCTGCACGAGGAGGCCGCGCACGCCCGCCCGCCGTGGCGCCTCTGGGCACACATCGAGGCGAAGCGCCGCACGCTGGTCCTCATCTACTTCCTGCACTGGGCCTACAGCGTCTACCACGGCACGCGCCACCTCAACTGCCTGCAGCTGGGCCGCGTGCTGGCGCCCGGGCCGAAGTGGCTCTGGCAGGCTGCGGACGAGAAGACTTGGATGGGGCTCTATACGCGCTGGCTGGTTATGTGGGATGCTGGCGGGTTTAAGTATTATGAGATGTTCCTTGTGGAGGATGGGCCGGTTATGAATTCGCGGGCGGAGATGTGGTTTGAGGATGCGGATGAGTTGGGGCTGCTTATGATGGCTATGTGTGAGTGCTTTGCTCCTTTTTTTTTTCCTTTTTTTTTCTGGTTTGTTGACTGGCTTTAGTAAATACTACCCGGGTTATTTCGGCCCATTCGTGATTTCGAGTCGTGGCCCGGTAGATTGTGGAGAGCGAGCGTGTTTCGATATGGTTGGTGTCATTGCCGCGTTGCATGCGACGCTGGAGGAGGGAGCCGGAGTTTCTAGAATCCCAAGTCTGGGGCGGCGTGCAAAAAATAACGGTAATGCAGTGGTTTGGGTTGACCGGTGTATAGGTATTTATTGTTTCGGCGGAGTGGTAAAACACAAATTGTCTTATTCTCGTCATAGGGTGGCAGATATTATCCCATCTTCATCGTTTTTGAGTTACTCGAAGCTATATATAGTCTCAGATTTTGATCAAGATTGCGAATCGATTAAATCAACACCGGGTCTCCGTCTCAGACAACAACACATACACACACAAAGGCCCTTATCATAACTCACCACGCCAGCTCATCGTCAGAACCCTTGTTGGGCTTGCCACTTCCGCTCCCACCCGGGAAACCAGGGACTCTCAGAAAGAGTATGGGCTTTCCAATCTTTCTCAATCAGGCCAGTCTCCTCCTGTTCTCTCTTGAACTCCTCCAGCGTCGGGATGGCAACATGCTCCAGAGGCCACGTGTTCTTGTACTTCAATATGCTCTCTTTCCCACCTTTCAGAATCTGAAGGACTAGGCTCGGCACATACGGCTCGTCCCGGAACTCCTCGATCGGTGTGAATAGGGCTTTAAAGTTGAACACAATGGCCCCTGACAGCGGCATGCGCCGCAGCGTCTGCCAATCGACACGCAAATGCAAACGCGAGCGCGTGAGCTCCTTGTCCTGGTAGGTATCGTGTGGATGCCCTGTCGGCGAGTAGAGCGGCTGGTCGGCTTTGAGCTCCCAGGATCCTCGCTGTATGGGCTTATCGGTCGGAAGCTTGGAGAAATAGCTGTCAGCCGTTAGCGCTGGGTTCTGTCATGCCATCTAAAGACGAGACACGCCATGCGTGTCCACACGGGGTCGAGGCATCCTACCGGTCCATACTAAACCGCATTTTCTGCTCGTAATCGGGGACGGGCTGATGAATTTCATTCAATCGGAGTCCAATCTTAGTTGCCACGCTCCAGCCGATCGCAGAGCAGATAACGCCGGCGCGGAGCACGTGATACCCCGTCTCGGGGTCACGCAATACCAAGGCGAAGTCCTCGGGCACATGATCTAGAAGGACAAGCAAGGGATGCTTCGCGCGGATATGTGTCTTAACGCCCAGGATCTTGTTCTCGAGCCACAGCTTGTCTTCCGACAGTGCAAAGTACTGGGGATAACGGACACAGATGAACTGAATGACCATTTCCATGAGTTCCTTGCAAGCCAGCTCGGAGCCGGGAAGCCATTGCGCGACGGCGGGGCCGTGCTTTGCGTAGAGCTCTTTGCGTTGCGCAATTCGCTCTTCGTATGTGGACTCTAGCTCAATCCACCAATCGGGCTCGAATTTCGACAAAGCTGTGTTATGAATTTCAGTAAACCAAAGCAGTCACTGAATCGAGATTTGGGTTCTCGTACACATCGTCTGATGATATGGCCACCTAAGCGGCCTGTATGGGCGTGGTTTAGCCTTGTCAATGTTGAATGTTAGATACGGCTTGGGCATCGCCACGCCTGAGAGAGTCGAATAATCGGGGAAATCGCCTAGAGCTTTGATCTCTCGGATAGAGAATCCAGTAGTCGAGTATTTTGACTCGTCAGCATTGATGTAATCTTCCTGCAAGCCCAGCAGTGAGCATTCAGACGTTCGCTGGGTCAGGGGTAGGGTCGGTAGTATGATACTGAGTTGTACTCTTCGCGAGGGGGGCAGAGTCACTACATGGTCCGAAGCGTGGGAAGCGAGAGGCTTCGACAGTGGTTCTTTCTCTGGCGTCCGAGTAATGGAGCGGTTTAATCTCTCGATGGAAGTAAATCTCTGGAATGCCACATTCTTCTCAGCTAACTTGAGTAGAAGAAAAGCCGCAAGAGATAGACAAAATGCCAGCACCGGCCAAGGTGGCCAAGATGGCCAAAATGAGGAAGCCATTGTCACTATGTTCTCATAGACTTCAGTGGCCCAGGAGAGAAGTCCTTCACCAGAGCTCACGTGTGAGTCTTACGATGCGGTTTGTCGTGTCCCAACTTGTTCAGCTGATATCGGATTCCTCCAGCTTTCCTGGAGGTCTTCCAATGCATCAGTAAAAGACATGAGAGGTGAAGAATCCCACAGGGAGTTGGAGCTTATGTATGATGTTGGAGTGAATGCTTAACCGACGCCCACCCACCTAATGCACAAGCGGCTTGGAGCGGGTCAAAGATTCTGTGCAAGCCGTCGCAAAAGCCTTTGAGGTCCTAAAAGGTTTCGCCGATGCAGACAACGAAGACCTCGCCCTATGTACCCCAACACAACATCATTCTCTCTATCGACCCCTAGTGATACTCGGTGGTGGAGTCTGAGAGCCTCGGAGTCCCGATTCTGGGGGTTCTATTCCGCCCCGCTTGGCAGATTCCGGTCTTCGAAGTGAGTATTGCGATGTAGAACTGGAGAAGAATGTTCAATACAGTAACTTGAGAACCCGAGGAGTTGAGCGACGAATCCCACAGGGATCTCGAACGGGTTTGTCAAGTGGATTGTCCTGTAGGGTCTGCCTCTTGAGGCGGGACTTCATTAAGGTAGGCAGATAAGGAAGGCAATAAGCCCCGCCAGAGGTTTGAACAGCGATGGCCATTGGGGGTTTGAATGCTGTCGGATACGATGAATGGATGATAGGTATGGTATGTGTGCGTGCCCCTCATCTCCAATGATCGGGCACCGGAGCTGTGAAGTACATACGAGGTACACAGGTACTTCGCCTTAGTAAGCCAGGCATGTGGGGCTTTTGGTACATGGGTACGAGTACTTCGGCCTACGGTATAGCTCGGCCATCTCCCCACTGTAACCACCTGTTGATGCGTCTGAATAGGTCAGATGGCCGAGCAGAGTGGTGGCCTGAAAGAATAGGGGGACGACGTCCATGGACTTGTTCACACACACGATGACACGACAATGTAGAACTGTCTTCCAAATTCTAATATTCACAGCTCTTATATTAGATGAAATGGCTCAATAACTAGTCAATGTATTCAAACGGGGAGTGCAAACCGTGCAATGGGGTTGCTGGGCTTCACGTGCGGTAGACTTGGTCCATTACCTGTCATGAGTTGAGGCAATGGGATCAATGGGTGCCGTCCTGTCCGCTAATGGCACCCAGCAACGACATTGATACACGCACAATTCAGTTCAGTGAATAATGTCACATGCGAGAAATTCCCTAACACCCCCCACGCACCTATTTCTCTACGAATTTCAGCAGTGTCAGTCCCGGTATTACAACTCAACCCCAGAACATCACAGAACCGCAACCCATCCGCATCACCCAACTTACAACTCAACCCCAGAACGTCACAGAACCGCAACCCATTTAAATCATCCAACTCGCAACGAACCTGTCCACGTCACAAGTTTTCAACATGACGAAAAAGAAAAAGCAGAACGTGCCAGGAAACCAGCAAGGCAAGGCTAAGGATCCAATTACCTCGAATCCTCGACCTGGCACGCCGAAGCAACAGCAAATCCCCAAGGCTCAGCCGAGTAAGGGAACACAAAAAAATCCGCCCAAAGCCCAACCAGGCAAGGGAATGCAACAGCAAGGTCCCAAGGCTCATCCGGGAAAGGGAAAGAAGAAGAATCCGCCCAAAGTCCAGCAAGGCCAGGGGAAAATGGAACTTTACAATATCCCGGAAGAGCATTCCGATAGAAACGAAACGCACGACCAGGACGCAAAACAGGACGATGAAAAGAAATATTTCTCCTGGGGATGCGCTGTGCAAATCCACCCGGACACCAAGTTCCCAGTGTCGGCCGTCATCAATCATGTGCGAGGCTGCGATTGCCCTGGCGAGGACCATGAAGGAATACTCTTCGTGATCCTCGAGCGTGGATACCACCTTCACGAATCCAACGTCGTGAAGTATATGATCCCCGTGGTCAATAACATGGCCCGTCAGGCAGCTATTGACATCGGCCTGAACCTTGACCGCGGCATTGAATCCCTCCCCATGTACAAAGACAAGGTGGAGTGGAAGGACGGCAAGTGCATCGAGGCGCTCGGACGCGGATTCACTGCTGAGGAATTCGAGGCTTTGCACCGGTTGCCCAAGGGGCAAATGCTTTGCACATGGCTTATATAGATTTCGGTTATGATATGGTATCGTTTGTTTGGAATCCTGTAGCCTACAGCATGGCGTAGGATGCGGCAAGTTTATCCATTCCTCTCGGCAAACGTATCTATCTTCACACCGGAATACTTTCTTAAGCATTCTACACTGCCTCGCTACGAAGTACTCATGGTAAGCCTCTTCGACCATTCCCGTTCTCTCGCTATCAGAATGATCGCTAACATTTCCCCAGCGAATCCAGGAACCACAGTACCTCGACTTCGGCTCTATCGTCATACACCGGGAACCGAAGCTCTCGTTGGCTACTGGCAAGCATTGGCAGGAAAAAGTAGCGGGACAGGAAAAGGTTAATGATCAATCACGACATGGAAATGATGGGATGGGCATCACACTGGAGTTAATGGTTCTGATAATAATACAAAGTCTCACGCAGTCTTTCTAGATTCTCTCACCAAGGTGACACCGTGACGTGATGTATTGTGACTATAGGTAGATAATATGTGAAGGTCGGCTCCGTCCATACCTACATCCTCGGTTTGTACGATGTATCGTTACATCGTATGCTTCCTAACTCGCGGCACCGTCATCGACCGAGCCAACCTGGGAGTTATCAGCAGTTACGACGTTAAGCCGTGTTAGTACTACGTATGCCCAGGGGTCACTACGTATCGAAACGCAAACACCAAGGAACTATGTCGGATTTGACTACGGCAAAGCGTATATCCTGATTGAAGATAAAATTATATACAAAGAAGCTGAAGTTCCCAATCATACAGATCTCCCCGCAAGCCTCGTGCTTTAGGAGGTATGCGGCTTATTAGCCGCAAGCTCAGCAGCAAGACCGCCCTGAATAAGGTCAAAGATACGGTGTCCGGTAGCATTAAACCCAGGGACAAACGCAGTGCCGAAATCCGAGATGAAGGTGTCGTAGGAGCTATTAGGCTTAGTAGCCGCAAGCCAAGTGAAAGTCTCGTTGGTGCCGCGGAAGAGGTAGTCGTTGGGGTACGCGGCGAGGATGCTGTTGTAGTCCTCGGTCCTGATCATCGAAGAGCGCGGGCCGGGGAACTCGAAGCCGACGCTCTTGATTATCCACTGCGTCTGGATGCTCTTGAAGTCCGGGATGCCTGCGATGGCTTGCAGCGCTATGCCGTCGTAGATGTGCATTGTGCGTAGCTCGTCCCACTCGCTGGCGCAGCCGTATTGCTTTATGAACTTCATGGCGCCTACGCCGCTGTCTACCTCGAAGCGGTAGTTCTTGGTGACCCAGGGAGAGTTGGGACGCACTGTGAATCGTAGAGTCAGCGACAGTCATTCATAGTCAGGAGGACCGTTTCTGTGTGGAGAGTAGTCACTTACTATCCCAACCCAAGTCATGCAGGAGAGTGCCGATGGCGTGCGCCTCAAGGTCGATCTCGGCCTTGAGGGTGGCGTTGTTGTTAAAAGCGGCAGCGCCGAATAGCCATGATCGCATCAGATGAGCGTACAGGTAAGGCTGGAGAGGTTTGAACTGCTCGACCTCCTGAAGGGCTTGACGGACGAGCGGCGTATCGACGACCTCAATGTTGGCAATATTCATTGTTTTCAACTGCTTGCCTTTGTTGCTGCTGGGAGCAGCAATGGCGGCACCGGCGAGCGCCAGGGTGGAGATGATAGAAGAGAACTTCATTGTGAAGAATCAAATGGATTACAAGGTGTTGAGAAAGGATTAAATACTTATTGAAGCGCCGAGAATGACTTGAATAAAAAGCGAATGTTGAAAACCTGGAAGTTCCGAGTTCGCGAGGCGATCACGATCTTTATATAATTGCAGCCCGTCATCCTTCTCGTGGCGACTTGTGAAGCGGCATGCTAAACGGTGCGTGCGCATTCTCTGGATCTAGTCCTTGCGGCGCAGTGAGATTGCGGATTCAATGTAGTAAACTCGTCAGAGTGTACACTAAGATTCACGATCTGTAATTCTTCTGGCACATCATGCCATGCGATGACTACAATTTAAATCGAGGGATCTGGTTCTTGCCTATTGTGGTTCTTGGCAACTTGGCAAGTAAGCTGCGCTTCATGCTCTCATCCATAGGACGAGAGCCACGAGACTGATCACGGCAAACACGGCCAGTGAAGCTGGTTTTCAGGACGTATGCGCCACGGAGGTTGGCGAGATTAGCCCGCCTCCGGCGTTGGTATTCTTGAATTATCTGGCTAGGTCCAGGAATTGAAAGCTGTCTACGGTGGTATGGGTAGACGAGTTTGTCTTGGATTCTCGATTGGCCAGCTGATGGGCGCTGAGGGATCTTAGTGTGATGAGATCTGACCGCTGTGCCTATGTACTAAGGATTGGGATATGATGAGAACGGCTGAACGGCTGAAGCTGAAGTTGAGGCTGACCAGGCGAGCGCTGCTCTTTCCTGTTGCCATTTCCAAACTTCGCGCCTGCTCTAGAAGGCATGTTCTAGGGTAGCCTACGGGGGACTATAGCCCTACCCGACCGCAACCAAGGTTAGTTGAGCTGGGACAGCTAGGCAGGTAGGTAGTTTACTGCAGTCTTTAACCAACACCTAAGTATTACGTACCTAGAAGATACGGTCAACCGGACCATACCTTATTATAACAACACTTGACGATTGATGTAGACTGCAGTGGTCTTTGTAAGTTATTGTATAGACTACTTTCAAGTCTGACTTTCTCGCGTGTCTAGGTATCTAGACCTAGACCCAATTAAGTTAAGCGCCCCGCGTGAGCACTAGTACATACTAGCGCGGAACGATTTAGGCTTAAATTAGGCACCAGGGGTACAGCACATACCCTCACAGTTCACTGCATACCTACCGACCGGCCGGCTTGCGGGCGTACGCTAATATACATATACGGACAACCGATTTAAATATCCTGAGCCACTAAAATTCAATAAAATAAATAAAATATATTAAACCGCTGTAATCTAGCGGATTAAATCACTGGAAGTCCACTATAAGTATTTTGTGGCGTTTTTAGTGGCTCTAAATTTTTTAATCGGTTGTCCGTACCTAGAGGCACTGTAGGCAGTGCGCTAGCAGTGGGTATATAGTGTACCCGTAACTTTTACAGGGTAGCCTACTATGTACATATATATATGCCACGACAAAAACCAAGTGCGGTGCAAAGTCTCTAAAACCGCCGTATCAATCAACGCGATGCCAACCGATTAACAAGACACTTACAGTATGTATAGGGAAGCCATGATGCTTCCAGTCGGCCGACTCGATTATTCGGAGCAAAAAAAGGACGTACCTTTGCGCGCTATGAATATATACCTAGCACCGCCGAGCCGATATGTGTCAACTTATCGGTTTGTATATCACGAGCACACAAGGGAATACGGTACACGGTGTATGCTGACGACGTACACGATCAAGTGATTAGAAACAAATTTGGGTGCGATGAGCCCCGGCAAGATCCAAACTAAAGGCTGGGGCGTGGCAGGAGCAGTCAAAGAGAATGAGAGCCAATCACTGAGGCCCTCCCTGCAAATCCTCCACGAACGCGTCTCAACTCCCTTCTTGTGCTAGCTTGACTTTCATCATCATGGTGTCTACAGGCTTACTGGTGATTTGTATAGTCTAAGAATGTCGAGTCAGAGCTTGGGGTGCTTTCACGGAAGAGGTTGAGCGGGAAGCAACTTACAGGATATAACTCGGACCCAACCTTGAACTGTTTCGTACGTTCGTCAAGCATAGGCAGACCACTATCATCCAGCTCCAATTCTCCCAAGCCGACCTTGACAAAATCGTAGCGGCGCACGAGCATAGCGATGACGATACGAGCCTCGAGGTTGGCTAGTTCCTGCCCGATGCAATTCCTCGGCCCTCTTTCGAATGGCCGCCATGCGCTCACAGGTATACTACTCCCGGAAGGTTGAAGCCAGCGCTCTGGAACGAAGAGGTCTGCGTCGTCTCCGTAAACAGATGTATCACGGTGTATGAGATAGTGATTCAGGTACACAAAACTCTCACTATTGAGATTGTAGTCACCTTGCGGTGTAGAGACAGTAATCCCCCCCCTCATAGTTGGCGCACGAACTGAGCCGGCGGGAGAATGCAATCTGAGGACTTCTTTAAGGACTGCCGAGATATAGCTCATTCGGCGGATCAGGGTATCACCCCCATCGCTCATAAGTCTGTCATGGATATTCATCGAGTTCGGGTCGCTGCTGGAGCCAAAAAGCTCGTCAAGTTCATCCCTTACTGCTTTTAGGGCATGCGGCGTTCTTGAGAGTTCATATATAGCCCATGAAATTGTAGTACTCGTAGTGTCATGACCGGCGAAAAGGAAGGTCTTTAGTTGGTCGCATGTCTCTTCCATGATCTCGGGTGTGAGTGATTCCGTTTCTCGAAAACTAAGCGCAAGGATCGACCGCGATGAGGATGCTCTGTCTGGCGCTTTCATGTTTTCGAAATGACGTCGCACAATTCGTCGTAGATGCTCAGACAAGTGGTTCCCGAGCCGACTCCGCTTCAAACCAACCCGCGGGGTGAGCCACCATGGTGGTTGAAGCTTATCGTCCGCATATGCTATGGTTGTTAACACACCTGCGGTAGAAAGGCAATAAAAGGGACGTACTAGAGACCAGTTCCTTGAAAGTGCGAGTGAGCTCGCCTTGGCGTGTCTGATCAATATGTTGACTCTGAAGGTCTTCTTCCATTGTCACTGCGCCGATAACGTCAAGCGTAAGGTTCGTGGTGTGTAGATCAAACGAGAATGCTTCTTCGGTCCGGGCAAACGTATCGAGTATGTCCAAGTAGGGTCTGGCTGTTGCGATTATAGTCGGCAACAAGTTTGTAGTAAGATGATGGGGCGCAAATCCAGGATTAAATCTAGTTCGAATGGCTTTCCACTCCTCATTCTGTTTCAGTAAAATGGAATGACGACCGAACAAATCCACGATGCGCTCGACCGTGGGTGCCTTGGGCACACTGTATTTTAACTGATTCGAGGACTGTGAAATCTGTTCTGCGATGTCATGGCTAGCGATCACAATCATTGGTTTCACGATGGGCCAGTTATCAAGCAACAGAAGCGGTGGACGGCCGAGGGTCTCGTGCATATCAGCGATGATGAGATCTATGCTGAAAGTCAGTTGGAGCTGTGTAGCCCAACGATGATGTTCAGTTGCCACTGACCTGGATGGCGGTCCGAGGAACCTCGCTTGGAGAATGCATCAAAGGTGAGAAGATGTCCCCAGAGAAGGGATGGGGGTAGTTGGGGAATGTGGGCATTCTGGATGAACCGTTTGTAATGTAGTTTTTGATATAGGAAAACGGCCGCTACAAGAAAAGAAGAGATCACGACCGCTTGTGTCGGACTTCCGAACATAGCCGCCATGCCGAGTGTTCTTGGTCTTCTAACAACTTGGAGAAAGGGGAGATGAACGAGGACAAGAATGCGAGAATGAAAGAAAGAAAAGGGCGGGATTGCAGACCATTGTTCACATAAGAGCACGGAATGTTACTCCACCGATGCAACCTCGCCTCCTATCCGGCAGGCTACGGCGACGATGAGCTCGCCTCATGGATATGTACATAACTGTATGTACCCATACCGTGTAGACAAATTGACAACTCCATCCACGGGCCGCCCTATTCGCGGGCCGGGAGGTTATTAATACATAGCGTAGTACCGATGGAGGGTACTACGGTTAACCTTTTACCCTCCGTCACAGCTTTACTTACCCTTCTCGTTGGGTTGGGTGCGGTTAGTTAGGTACCAGTATTATGTGGTGGGAGGTCGACTACAAAGTACAGAATGCTAATTCTCAGAATCTTGCGGTCCGCCAATAAATCTGGCAGCCGCAAGCGGCCCGGATATGTACGAAGTACTGGGAGACGAATCGGGGGTGTACCTACCACGGTGGAGGCTTACACCATACAGGTACCTAGGCACCGGTATCCGAGTACTGGTACCGGTATTAGGGTCCCCGGTATGGTGTACTTCGTAGGCAGAATAGTATCTCTTTGGCTGCCCGAAGAGTCGAAGACACCAACTCGGTAACTGACGGAGTGGTAAATGTAAAGCAAGTGACCGAGTTGGTGTCTTCGGGCAGCTAAAGAGATGAGTATGAATACGAGGTGGTCACGTGTCGTTTTATTGCCTAATGTGGGTGATACCAAATAGGGCCATTCTACCATCTCTCCTACTACTACTACCTACATATATGGAGTGTTGATGCCCTCCATCTTTGAAGAGGAGGTATGACCGGAGGTGCCGCCGAATAAAGCCGTTTTCTATATCTGGACGATGCCGTTGATTTCCGAAGTTTTGTGTACCTGGTACCTCTGCGTTCCGTGACAATTCGTACTTCATATGCCGTTTCTGCTGAGCTTGCAGGTCCGGTGTAGGTGACGGCCACATATTCTACTCGACAACAAGAGACCGACTCTGCTTATGTTGGAGGCGCCAGACCGGTCTATCTACTGCCTACCGCTTATATTATAGCATTGGTGGCACCAGACCGGTCTCTGTGCTGCCTTACATGGGAGCCACCAGGCCAGCCTACCTAAGTCCTACACTGCGCCCGTAGTGTGGTAATTTATATCCTTGCCGCAACGGTGGAGCAGCATTTACGTTCCCAACTTTGGCTTCACTTGGGTACAGTCTGTGACGTCGCACATGCTTATAGGAATAAGTTGGAGGATGAAGCCCGTGCCGCCACATAGCGGGTTGGGGTAATAATTTTGACTCGGCCTGGCCTATCATGCGCCACTCTGCCGTTTTCTTCTGAATCATGACACGGTAGACGATTAGATCAACCGAGAAATGAGAGTCAGCTCCGCCTTTCGGAGGTATAATACGGAAGAGCGTTTAAAATATAACGCTCCGCGCTTCAATGCATATTCATATATTGTAGATGTGCCTTTCGCACGGACCGCCGGCAAGGGCTCGATCAATTTAATCAATCAACCAAGGTAGTAGTAGTCGGTTGATTAGCCGTGAATTCCCGCGTCAGTTGGTTAGTTGACGAGGTGGACATCAACCAGGGAAGCTCAGTTGGTTGAATTGACTTGAACAGGTGTCCCAGCCATGGGTCATGTCGGTACATAGGTACCTATCTGAATTGCCTCCTACCGACACCAATTACACCCACTGGTGTACACCAATATCCACCGGTGTACACCAATACATCAACGTGTACACCAATACATCAACTTACACCAATTACATCCACTGGTGGGTTGATTGGCCAAACGCATATTGATCAAGTTGATTGATTTGGTTGGTTATATAATCAACTACATCAATCAACCGGTGGATTTTGCTCGGCTTAGTCGGAGCCTTGCGGACCGGATGGTCTTCTTACGGACCCGTGGCAAGGTCAGTGACTCAATGGTCTATCAGGTCTGTCAAGGAATGTGTCCGTTCTGTTCGTAGGACCAAGGTAGAGTTGATTCATTGACTGCCTAGGTAATAAATACAAGTACTGTTTGCATTCTCTCCACTGCGCGGTTTCCACGTGACTTTCATCGCTCTCATGCCATTCTGGGCCCCTTGCCTGGCGTTCTATGCTGCGGTTTGGGAGCTATAGCCGGTTATGATGCCTTGCTGGCGTCTGCAGTGCTTCCTACGAGATTCCGACGAGACTCAAGTTGCATGCTGCGAAGATGCATATTGTAGTCTGTCTCGGTAGCCTCAATCTCGTCATACACCGCCATTTCCACGTCGGTGTTATGCGTCACCATTATAGCTGATCGTGTTTGGGGATTGCGTCGTGACCCCCGAACAAATGACAGCAGAGTGCTGAGGGTCCCCTTTACCACGCTGGGGAGCCTGGGGGGGGCAGCGTCCGGGGAATATGTTGGGCTTGTTTTGGTCTTCTGTCTTGTCCTGATAGAGCTCAACTTCTCCGCCCAACTTTTCAACAAAGAGGCGGCTATCGGTACACAACTACACACGATACCAAGATTGATCTCAGCGGCACTGACCGTCTAGTGTTAGAAATAGCCTCGCTTTAGGGGCCGGGAACTTACGCCAGAGCATAAGGCTGCATTGAAGT
The DNA here is from genome assembly GCA_028637635.1 of Xylariaceae sp. X802. Taxonomy (NCBI): domain Eukaryota; kingdom Fungi; phylum Ascomycota; class Sordariomycetes; order Xylariales; family Xylariaceae; species Xylariaceae sp. X802. Next base: position 644,323 of record JAJFDH010000001.1, on the reverse strand, counting down.
CCAGAAAGAATCCGGAATGCCATTAAGCACCTTGTATATTCCGACCCGAGCGACTAAGGACGCTATTGAAAACCCGCACGCTCTTTAGCAGCGACAATTAGTTCAGTTCAGCGAGAGCTATCTCGGTTTTTTGGATGAAAAGAGTGGAGAATCACATACAGCAAGCCAGTTGCGAAAAGAGCTAGGAGACCGAGTTTTCTCCTGTTCGATAGGTTGAGCCCGGTTATCGAAATGAACGGAATCGTAATGATATAAAGATCTGTCACACTTCCCAAAGCACCAAGCGTTACACTGATCACCGCATCGGGATATGGGGTTCTGGTCAGGAACTTCAGCCCCAGCCATCCCATTTCACCCGCGTGCGGGACGTTCTCATATATCCAGACAGCAATGGAGATGGGATATGAAACAGTGACGAAGACGATACCCACGATGGCCATGACTCTGCTGACTGGGTTTGGTGAGAAAATACGGTGGAAAAATACCAACAAAGACTGTTTGATCAGCATAGCCGACAGCGTATAGAGCAGAGTTATGGCCAACGTTTCCTGTCAAGCGTCAGGGAATTGAATATTAGATATCTTTCATTTTCATATGGAGATACCTGATAAATAGTTGCTGTGAACGCGGCAACGGGGATGTCCCAGAAGTGGCGCCCGAAGACACCGTCGTTAGCTGGCAAAGAGGGTGTAAGTTATACCGATCAATACAAAGTAATTTGGAGAGACATCTCACTTTCGATTAGCACCGTGGTACAAAAACCCGTAATCGCGAACTGCATGTACCCGCGTGAGGAATAAGAACATGGCTTCGTGAACCAATACACTACTTCATGAATGGATGGATGGCTTACTGTAGCTGCGACACATAAGTCTGTTCTTATTAGTAGAGAGTATGAAAAAGTAGAGGTCGATGAAGGTGGACTCACAATCTTCTATGTGGAGCCTCTGTCGCTTCTGAAAACGAGCAGAGAGTCGAAAGCAAAGAAAGATGACTGAGAGAGGAAGTGTAGTGTAAATGGAAAGACGAGGCATCCAAGCTTGAGACGGAGGATCAATGAAGTTGCTCACTTGCCCGGGTGGAGTGGGTTCAACTGGAATAATAAAGTTACCCGACATGGCCGCAGGTTGTTGTCAGAGAGTACAGTGAGCAAAGTAGAGACCTTGAGAGCGTTGAGAGCGAAATGCTGAAAGACAAGAGGTGATGGCAAGGCCGCGAGGGTATATATAAATCGGGTGGATTGAGGATTATAGAACATGGCCTGCCCAGCCAGGTGTAGACCAAGTGTTTGCAGGCATTGGCTACTCTGATAAAGCCTGACGTGTGGCAAATCGTTCTTGAGTGTAATCGTCCTTGCTTTGGGGGCTCAAGCAAGGATTGTAACGAAGGAGGGGCCACTGAAGATTAACCCTTGAGCAAAGATGCAAGCGCCTTTTGGTACCATCGGTCCAGATGGGATTCTGAGACGCAACCCAAACCGAAAAATGAGGGCTGACAAGCGACGCAGCACGTGGTAGCTGGCTGCGTCCCTTAGAAGTGCTAGACCCAAAGTTGGAAGGATTCTCGGACTGGATCTGCAATCGAAAAGCAACCTCGAATCCCTCGGTGCCGCCCGCTAATGCCACCAACAGCGCCCAATCGCCTTGAGGGTTCGGCTCTACTCCGTATAAATTACATCATGTATGCGAATCCACTGCTGCTGATGCGAATGCAACCCGGACAACCAAACCTTTGTGCTGACAGCATGAGTAGGCTATAGCTGCAGGCTACTGTGATTTTGGTCTCCAGTCGGCGAACAAAAATGGCTTATACCATGGAGTTTCAGCCTGCAGCACGGTATCATCGATCTCTCAAAAAAGCGCAGCATGGTGTCCTCGGCCTCAGGCTGGGAGCAGGCGATATATTAGTTAATATGTATAGGCGTTTTCCTCTTTGTCGAAGAAGAAAGTTTATGCAGCACCGGATACCTTTTCAAGTTCGGTCTGTTCTAACAATAATTCATCCAGCCTGCATTCATCTCGTGACCATGATGCGCTCCGGGCTCACATACCTTCTGCTGGAGGCTTGGGAAAGCCAAAGCATGTGGTGTCGAATTCTTGCTTTATTGGCTGTAATCTTTACGGGAATCTACGTCCATGACTTGATCCGGTACCAAAAGGCTCACCATTCCGCTGAAGATTCAGTATATCCACCCAAACAGCCGTCATTCGTCCCATACCTGTCCGTTGGAGTTCAGTTCCTGTGGGATACTCGCCGTGCAGTCATCCGATTTGCGTAGGTGTCCTAGTTATCAGCCCAATGAGATTTTTGATCACAGACTAATGAATTCATTAAGTTCTTTCGATAATCGACCAAGCATTTCTCGTCTCGCATTTCTTCCCAATCTTGAAATATACCTGTATCAAGATCCTGCTATAATCTGTCAAATATGGAAGCAGTCGTCCTTAATCGACCTCCGTCTCATGGCATCTCATGTGTTGGAACGAGTATTCTTGATGCCGAGTTGCGCTGCTTCTCTTTATCGAAATGATGACTCTGGCGTTGCCGCAATCCCCCGGCCAGAGAGTCATGTGCCAGACGAGCTTCGGATTCATCGAATGATATCCGACAGCAATCACGATGGTCTCATCCGCAACGGACTTAAACCGACTATCGAGCGGTATCTGTCATACTTACCAATCAAATTAGATGCTAAGGTAGGGGAAGACTGGACCGAAATCGATGACTTTTGGCACTTTATACAAGATACTGTCGGCGTCTCCATAATTGAGGCAATCTTCGGACCGCGTCTTCTTGAAATGCACCCTGACTTCGTGCGAGACCTAGTCGAACTCGATCATCATTTCCCCTCACTTCTAAAGGGGATTCCAAACTCTAAAGCGGCCAATCTTCGCCATGTTCTTTTCGGCCAACTCAAATCTTGGGGAAAATATGCCGAATCGCAATTTGTCGACGAAAGCATCTACAAAGATGGCGATGGTGACCCTTTTTGGGGATCAAGCTGGACACGCTCCAGACACCAGCGCTTCTTGTCTGCCTTTCAAGGTGATGCAACAACTTCCCATGATCTAGCCGTAGCTTGGGGGTAAGGCAGTAAATCTGAGGACAACTTCCCTTTTTAAGCTAACAGCGATATAGATCAGTAGCGCAGGTGCTTCTTTGCACTTTGGTGGCTAACTCTTACGTGCTGAAGGATCCGTCGCTCGTTCGTCGTATAAAGCAAGAGTTTGCTCCAGTCTGGGGTATCGCGTGCCCTACAGGACGTTATTCAAACCAGTTGTCAGCCAGTGTCCTTCTATCTTCCATTTATGCCGAAACGTTACGCATCCATATCACTGCGTTCATTCCTGTGGTTCCAATGCATGGCGAGCTCCACCTGGGCAAATGGCGGATCCCCAAGGGGAGTTTTGGTTTGATAAGTACCGGTGTCTTACACAAAAACCCTGATATTTGGAACACGAAGGACGGCATTCATCCTGTAGATTCCTTTTGGCCGGAACGATTTATTGTTGACCCAAGCGACCCTCAGAGCGGCCCTATCAATCCCAAGACCTCGACGATTCCTGTTCCGGAGATACGTAATACCGATCAGCCTTACTTCTCCCTCAAAGGACTGGAAGGCGTTTGGGTCCCATACGGAGGTATTTATTACTAATTTACTGTCAATAATGGCTGGTCGGCGGTTGCTAACTCGAAAATGGCAGGGGGCCAACATATGTGTCCTGGACGATTTCTGGCCAAATTGATCATCACATCGAGCATCGCTCTCTTGTGCAGTGATTACGATATTGAATTTCAAACGGACCCAATTGCTTTTGGGACAGGCAGATTTGGGCTTGGTGCAGAACATCCACTTCGCCCGACCCCCTTCCGTATTCGGCGTAGAAAGCCTCTTAGCCACTAGGATGCTGCATTACAGACTTGCTTGTCCTTGGTTGGCGTGGCGCGAGGCATAGCCTCGTCTGCGAAACTGCACTGTTTGTAGATGAAATCAAGCCCTGTTTGAGTAATTCCAGTATTGTTGAAGCGGTTCGCTACCATGTTTAGGCGTACATTTCACATATCTAATCTTTTGCTACAATGAAGTCACCTACAAGTACACTTTTTCCGCAGCTCGTAGGACGAATACTGTAGAAATGAAGACGGGGGGCTGGTGATCGCAGGGTCTTACATTCTCAAACGAAACGGTACACTGACAGACAATGTGCCATCGGGGACGGTTCACCGTTGGGACATATTAATCGACAGACATAAATTCCAGGTTTTCGTACAAGGCTGCGGCCACTTGCCGTCTTACATATACTAGAATGCTGACATTCACATAGTCGCGCGGTTTGGACGTACATAATAGGTAGATAGCTAAATCAACTCCAAATAAGATATGCGCGTACCTATCAGACCTGAGACGACCTGCTGTGTATGCGGCCCAGAGCGCAACCATCACACTCGTTTAACGGGGCATTTATCGAGCGAGACCATTGCGTGACGAGTCGAATTTCCTGTTCAGTGATCTAGCAGGTGTGTTACACGTACAAAGCTCTCAAAAGCTCCCAGTAACACAATAGGCAGGCTCTGTGCTTCCGAGCAGGATTACGTTGGCCCTTGGGGTACATAATAATTGTGGCATCCGGGGAGGGGGGGGGGGGGGAGCAAAACTACCTAGGTATGTTGTATTGAGGAAGTTGTGCCGTGCTCCATAGGTTACGCCGTGAGGGGCCTCTATCTACCTAATATAGACACTGGCCTTTGTACCGCAGAGTAGGGTAGCATCTCCAATATGAGTTGTTGTTGTCCAAGGGGCTCGCGCTGTGGCAACCCCAAGTCTCCCGAAGGGCATAGGAGCTTGATACGTAGGTACTGTAGCCTGACGCCACAGTACGTGTACTCTTCCCTGTGTAGCAACTTCATGTCCATCCTCCATATACGTCTGTCAACTGTTAGGCCGTTATCCAATATCATAAGGCAGCTTCTCAAACGATGTGGCAGTGCACAATCGCACAGCTTATTGGCACGAACATGACTCATTAACTCTTGCGAGTCTCTCGTCAAGCGACTAAGTCACTCTGGCGGCGCAGCTTTCCACTCCTCCTTCTCTCACCTCCGCACCTTTTTGTAGCGCTTCACTACGCCGTTTCCAGCTTGCATCCGCATGCCACTGGCTATGGCGCATGAAGATCGGTCCGGGAAATCTCTCGGAAGCGTAATGGTCATCGGGGGCACGGGCTTCCTTGGGCACCATGTCGTCGACCTCATACTACAACGCTATCCGAAGAGTGAGATATCAGTTGCTGATCGATCTATCCACCGAAACCGACGGCCCCTTACAGACAGCGTGCAATACCACGAGATCGACATCACACATGCATCTGCGTTGTCGGCTCTCTTCGGCAGTGTACGCCCCGATGTCGTAATCCACACTGCATCACCGCTCCCACGAGTCGACGTGTCGCCAACTCGAGAGATTTACGACAGGGTCAATGTAGACGGTACTCGAGCCATAATTGCTGCATGCCACAAGTACAACGTGAAAGCTCTTGTATACTGCAGTTGCGCTTGTGTAGTTTGCGATCACACATCGGACGTGATCAATGCAGATGAGAACCGTCCCCGAGTGAGAGGTGCTAACCAGTCTGAATACTTTGCCGAATCTAAGGTCTGTACCCTTTTAAAACACCTGTCGATGACTCTGTCCGTCAATATTGACGCGTTTGATAAATAGTGCCAGGCTGAAGACCTCGTCATTGCCGCCAACGCGACACCCAATCCCCTTCGCACCATTGTGATCCGACCGTCAGCTACCTTCGGTGAGGGCGATTTGATGATAGTCCCGCGACTCATAGACATATACCGGCGGGGGGGAATATATCTCCAACTGGGCGAGAATAAAAACCTATTCGACTTCACGTACGTTCAGAACGTTGCACACGGTCACCTACTTGCTGCCGAACACCTTCTGGCTCATGCGACATCGAAGCGTGATGCCAGCGATTACAATTTGGGGGGACAATGTTTCTTCATTACAAATGGATCTCCCATATACTTTTGGGACTTCGCGCGTGCCGTTTGGGCGCAAGCAGGGTGTCAATACGACATGCGTCGAGTGTGGGTTATTTCTCGATTTTTGGCCATGACCCTCGCTTTTATAAGCGAACTATTTTCCGCCCTCATCGGAAAACCGGCCATATTCAACCGTCAGAGAGTGTCTTTCAGCTGCATGACGCGTTACTACAATATCTCGAAGGCAAAGAGTTTACTGGGGTATGAGCCATTAGTAAGCGTGGATGAGGGTATTCGGAGATCTGTTATGTGGTGTCTGGAGCAGGAAGGAGACTTGCAAGGCTCCCGGGCGGTCGGATCACCGGCGGACCGTCCGCTCTAACCGCTGACCCAGCGGCAGCGGCAGCAGACGGCTGGAGGCTCCCTCTAGCGGTAAATGGTCAGATGAGAGGCCTTTCTCGGTGGTTCATTTTAGATTAGCCGGCGGATAGCCGGCGGTAACGTACACGCAATGTTTAGTCCCTGGCTCCCTACATTCATTGGTTGGCGACAGGAGGATAGGTGATTTCGTTGTCTCTGACCCTGCCAGCGCCCTTATTTTCTGATAGTTGATAGTACTTATTTCTACCGTCTTATTCACCTTAACGCATCTTTCGAAAACAGTCCCTACTGATATGATCATATGTTGCTCATGTTGCGCGGGAATACTCTCAAGTTTTGAGTTTGGCCAGATGTGCTTCGTTGGGACCTTTTGGCGGCCTAGAATATTGTAGGAGGATGTCAAAAACGGTTGGGGGAGATTGGGCAGAGCCGTGGAAGTTGAGTATAGGGGCTGCAGTTACGGACAGAATAGGGGTTAGACGGAATATTGACCGGGCACCCAACGGTCTGTTTCGGCCCGTGAATTCCTGTCGGCCCATCGCTTTTAGTTAGAGGATTCCCGCTGGTTGACATGTGATAAGGTCCACTTGGTTAAGCAAGTGGGGTCATACCCGCGCCACATCAGAAATATTACACCGGCCAGATACCTACACCAGCTTGGAAGACAGTCTTCAAGATACTCAGAGACAGAACACATGACAAGCCCTCGAGCTACTCTACGACATTGTCTCTTGCTTATTGCTTTATTTACAAGGGGATCATTGTCCCTATCCCTGGCACATACACCATGCACGGTGGCCGGTACACGGGCTTCTGTCGGTAATATATGGTAACATCGCTTCCTTCACGTGGGATGAGCTGGCCAATATGCACGCACACCAGAAACACACCTCTTTCCCTATCGCTGGCGAAGTCACTTCAGACAACTACAGCAGACTATATTACCAAGGAGGGTGGCACGGATCCCATTTCCTCCAGTCCCCCGGGCCCAGGGCCCCGGGCCCTCCGACATCAACCTCGCATGGCAGATGTCTCACTGGCATCCCAAGTAAAAGTCGGGGCCCGGCAATCATGTAGTGGGATTGTGCCGATTGGCCGCCGCCCATCCACGATGGGGACCCCAAAGCCGCTTTGGTTAACCCGCCCCCCAAGAAAGTTACGCCGCCCTCCCGCGCATGGGCCACCTCTACCGGTATTGCAGCCAGCCAAACGTGTGGGTACTTGTGTGGACCCGTGGACATGGCCCCGATGTGGGGTTGACCCACAAAACCCGAGCTCCGGTCCACAAAACTCCGTTTTCCAAGGTTGCCCAGGTGGGTGACATGGCCCACTTCGGGGTGCTGGATAATGAGAACGGGGTGCCAGCCAAGTGAGCCCAGCCTTAAATATGAAGCCATCACGTGCCGTAAGTGGATCAGAAGTTGGGGGGTGCCCTATAGGGGTAGAAGACCACCCCCCTTACCTATTCCTAGATATATGAAATGAGGCTTCCATCCTATATATAGAGTGGTGGGAGAGAGAGGTCTCGGGACCGACTCACGAACGAATAGAGACCCCGTTTTCGCTACGTATGCGTTGAGGCGCTGATTTCATTTGGCCGGCGGGTCGCGTACCCAACTTGCGCGTACCATGGGCGAGGTCTTGGAGGTGGTACCCAAAACGGCGTCGGGCCAATGAGCAATTGGGGGTGTGTGCTTGATACTCAAGGCCCAATTTGACTCCAAGACGGGCACGGACAGGGGTCTGAACTAATCAAAGAACGGTCGACCTCCGGGAGCCTCACATCCTCAAGCAATTCGCTGGTGATCAAAGTCCAGGCGAGTACCTCCCTGGCTATTGCTGGTGGATGCCTCGGCGCTTCTGACTGCTCAATCTGTACCGGTATTGGTACTGTATCTGACTCATCGTCTGGTTACATTGAGCCGGAGACTTGAGGGCTTGAATCCCATTAGGTAGCTCAACGATGCTGTATCATGCGTTCGTCGAAGAACCCCAGAACGTGTCGGATCCTAACCAATCACGCCCTAAAGCCCACTGTGCCGCCAGTGCGTGGCGCAGTACTTATGCTTTTGGTGATGGAAAACTCGTAGCATGGGAATCCGCGAGCCCCTTGATTCCTGCAGCCCCTGTCGCCCAAGTCCGCGAGGCAACACGGGGCCACAATCCGATGTCAAAACCCAGTCGCCACATCACTGTATCATTGATACAACACTTCGATCATCTCTTTGGTTGCCCGAAGACACCAACTCAGTAACTGACGGAGTGGTAATGTAAAGCAAGTGACCGAGTTGGTGTCTTCGGGCAGCCAAAGAGATAGGTGCTTTGAGTTTCCTACAGGTACTTATTGAGCCTCATCGCCCTTTGTATTTGGGACTTTGATGATTGCCACCCTACATTCTGGTCCGGGCCTACAGAATCATGCACGACAACCGACTCAACACACCCACGATTAATTGCAATCGGGTTGCCGGCAATTCATAGGGGTACATGGGTGTCAAGGTAGAATTCGAAGAATTTTGAAGCCAGAGCCAGTGCCACTGCCACAGGCTTCACATTCGTCACCATCGCTTTGACCTCTAGCTTTGATCAAGCTGTATCTGATTCATCAAGATGGGTCCCGAAATACGATCCGACGACGAGAACCCCGAAACATCTCTTTCGGGCATCAGGCTCTGGGCAGTCCTCGTTGCGGTCATATTGGCTTCATTCATTATGTTTCTCGATGTCACTATTATTTCTACGGTACGCCGACATGGGTTTGCTGTTCACTTCGGCCGCTTCACAATCTCACACTCGAGTAATTAGGCAATCCCATACATAACAGACGAGTTCAGGTCATTGCCTGATATCGGGTGGTATGGAAGCGCGTATACTCTCGCCAGGTAACATCTCCCTTGCTCTCACGCTATGAATATGATACGAGGCGATCTGACGAAAATCTTATTCAAAAGCTCCGTACTGCAGCCAGCCTCCGGGAAACTATATTCTCACTTTAGTCTTCGGGTAGGCAACATCGTTTCTTCGATTTCCGAAGCTAACTCGATAGCAGTGGACTTTTCTATCCTTCGTTGTTTTGCTCGCGGCAGGATCTCTGGTTTGTGGTCTTGCTAGGTCCTCTACTGTGTTTATCATCGGCAGGGCTGTTGCCGGTCTGGGATCTTCTGGCTTGCTGAATGGTGGTTTGACCATCATTGCCACGTCTGCACCACTAGAAAGGAGACCGACATTAACAGGAATTGTTATCGGAGGTATGTGGAAATGCACACGTTTCCCGATGGCCTCTACCAGATTTGTCGATATGAATCTCGATTAACTAACTACCAACGGCGCCGATCAGTTGCATACACCGGCAGTGTAGCCGCGCCGGTTTTTGGCGGGCTCTTGACGCAGTACCGAAGTTGGCGTTGGTGTAAGTTTTCTTTCTAAAAGCTACAGCCATGATTATTGAGCGACGGTATCAGGCTTTTTGATAAATTTACCAATCGGAGGCCTTGTCCTTTTCGTCCTCCTCGTGGTTCCTATCCCCGAGCTACACAAACAACGTCCTACATTCTCAAATCTTCCTTCCATATTGGCCAAACTCGATATACCCGGACTTTTCATACTCGCACCGGCCATAGTCATGGTGCTCTTAGCATTACAGTACGGAGGAAATGAGCACCCATGGGGCAGCGCTGGTACGTATGAAATCCGACTCGTTTGTGACCAGTGTACTTCTATGTAGTCTATGAACGTTTTCATTTTCAGACGCTTACTATTTTCACAGTGAGTAGCATGAGTCACCTCTCGAGACGCAACCAGCCGCGAGGCTGCAGTCACTTGATATGCTAACACGATATTACTTTTTAACGATTGCAAGACAGTCATAGGTCTCTTAATTGGAGGCGCCGCAGCACTTGCCTTATTCATATTGTGGGAACACCGGCAAAAGAAAAAGGCTATGATACCACTCGAATTCCTCACGAAACGGGTTATATACAGCAGTGCCGGGGCCACGGGCTTTATGACAGCGGCACTTGTTGTCCACTCTTACTACTTGCCAATCTATTTTCAAGCTGTCAGGCATGCCACCCCCACACTGAGCGGCGTTTATATACTGCCAAGTGTATTGACTCAACTACTCTTCTCTGCAGTGGGGGGTCCTATAGGTGAGTTGTCGTTGAAACTCAGTCATTTCGGCAATTGCGCTAATGCGCCCTTCTATTCATGAGAACGCAGTCGGCAAGATTGAATATATCCTCCCTCTCATGTTACTGAGTGGCGTTGTACTATCCGTTTCTGGCGGCCTACTGTCTCTCTTTGATTCTCATACGCCGACCTCTAAGTGGGTGGGATATCAGATATTACTGGGTTTCGGCCGCGGCATCGGCATACAGATGCCGACCTTGGCAGTGCAATCTGTACTACCATCCGGGGATGTACCTGTGGGAATTGCCATCATTCTATTCTCTCAGACGTTTTTGAGTTCCATTTTTCTCACCGTCGCCAACGCGGTGTTCAAAGACGTCCTCACAGCTCGGCTGTCTGGTGAATTGCCTGAAAGCCTAGCATACAGTATTGTGCATTCGGGCGCCACCGATATTTGGTCAATCGTGCCGAAGCAGTATCTTAATGAAGTCTTGGCGGCTTATTCCAAGTCGTTAAGCGCGGTTTTCATTCTCTCGGCTGCACTGGCCGTCGTCTATTTCGCCTTTTCCTGGGGCATCGGAGGTACGAAAATTGAAAGAAAGGAGCAGGGAGCTTCTGAAAATGTCACTACGTAGTCTGAATTCTCAGACCGTTTTGGCCGAACCGAATAGCCATCTGTTGCGGGTTGGGTAACCGCATACAGCGAAGCGCCTATGATATCTGTCTATGTTGCGAAATTTGGACTAAAGCATATGGGAAATTCACCGTACGGTTCTATGTCATGCCCTTGAGGAGGAATCACATACTAACAAAGCATTGTCAAGTCGGTTTGGTAGATAAGCACTTCTAATACTATTACACCTTCAACTTACGAGCTCTGAGTCGTTCACTAGGAGAATTTTGCATTCTGTAGACGGCCCGATTCCCTCGCTGATGGCCCTTACACACCACCGCAAGCGAGACTAGGACAAGCCATCTCCTGTGCTGCCCCCACGTTAGTTTGGATCTCCCCAAACCAACCGAGGGAAGGAGATTAACTCCTTCGACAGACCGATCTGTGTCGGCCCAAGGGCGACGTCCAACAGACCGACGGCCTGCCGGTGGCTATGGGAAAAATAAATTTGGGAAGGGTATCACGTGTTGACTTATATTAGGACCTTGGGTTGAATCGTTGGTCACAAGTTCATGTCAGAATTGCGGAATTTCACTTCCCAGGTCAAACCACCTCACTCAACTCCAAATTATCGCTCAAAATCACCTTCGGCCCTAAGGGTCGGCCGAGTATATCCAACCAACGGCTGGCGGTTTTGGTCTATATGCAACCGATCGCCAGCAGTTGGTTGGATATAATACCTGGCAGGCTGTCCAATCTGAATCGATCGTTGATTCGTATCCCATCGGCCCAGGATGACCGGCTGACAGTCCGCCGGCTGACCAACCGATGTATTCCTCTGACTTCCGTTGCTGTGCAACTGCCATGATGCGCTTGATCATGTACCTATCCAGAGTCGACTGCACTCCACTTAATCTTACGCGTAGCAGCAATTGCAATGACAGATCGACATGCCTCTCCAGGCTTTGGCACTCTCGACTGTGTCTCCAGCGGTTCAAATTGCAGCACTACATGCGGCACAGCTATGAAACTGCAAGCATGGGACGCGGCCATACATCTCCGGGTCTTCAAATGTTTTCACGTGAACATTGCCCCTCCAACTCCTATGAATACCTATAAATATCTATCTCATGGCGAGATTGGTATAATTACACTGTAGAGCAGAGCGGCAAGGTCGGTCTGGTCGGCCTACCGACAGACTGCGCCTCAGCGGCGAAGACGCATTGTTTTAAACATCGACGGAATGTTGCGAACAGCCGAGGCTCCCACCCTCTATCACCATATCGACGCGAATTTTCCTTCTATAATTACCCAATAAGTTGAGAATATCATCATGTTACGGCGAGGTGTATAGTATGTACTAAGCTGTTCGCGTATAGTCTATAGACGTGGACTCAGAGTTGTCCCCGATTTTGAAGAGCCGCCTGGCGGGAATAGTCTTGGAGAACATGGGCGTTGTAGGCTGTCGCTCTATGATAATGCCGAAATGCTTCAAGTATGGGCGAGTGTATACCATCGTTCATGATGTCACTCATTCGTGTAAGGAGAAGCGCCTGCATGTTAAGCTGAGGCGGCCAACTCATCTTGCATCCTCTGTATGGCTTCATTGCGATGTTCCAGCATATCGATGTCCAGGATGAAGTCCCATCTTGGCAACAGGTTTCCCAGTCTCTTCATTTCGATTCCCGTGTGCTCACCTTTGCCGATCAACATCATGCCTGTGCCCCGACTGGATTCAACGATGCGTTGCGTACGGGGGCGGCGGACCTGGTCGTAGGCTCGCAGGGCCGCCCGAGCTTCGACAGGTGATCTTGCTCGTCCTAGCAAGGTGGACAGGATGAGACTATCTTCAATCGAAATACCACCGCCGGAGCCTTGCCAAGGTGTTGTGGCGTGAGCAGCATCGCCCATTACACACAGAGGCCCCGACACATAGCTACGAGCCGGCGGATGTTCCCAAAGATAAATTGCAGTCATGGGACGAGACATTATGCCGGCTGGCAGCGTTGATCAGCGTTGACTCTTGAGTAGAACGACGGAGTCTCTCGTTGTCTAATGTTAGGTATATAGTATACTTGAATATTTTCTCAGCGGAAGTGATGAGCAGCTTTGGATCAAAAAGTGAAATAGCGAAGACTCTAGGAATACTCGAGATTCAAGAACCGCCGCAACCCCTCGTGCGTTGGTGATAACGGTGAACCTCCTTGCATATGCAGACTGCCAACTGGCATTTGGCAATCCTTTATTGCTACAGCGTCTGGGGTCCCTGAATAACTGGCTAAGCCTTAAGCAGTTACTAGATAGTTGACAATTCCTTGTCAACTTGGTCATCGTATACTTTGCCAAGGCAAGACTTCGCGTAAGAGAGCCATTGTCCTGAAAGACTTTTGTGACTCGAAGGTGTTGTTCTCCAAAATGTCACAACAAACGTACCTACTTCTCGTCCCTACACAATCTAATTCTGAGATCTAATCAAATCAAAGCAAGAGTAGTCGCCATTTCTAAACAAAGACCATGGCGAAAGTCTCGAGATCATACGAGAGCCTTTACCCTCGCTTATCAAATATCGGGGTCGAGTTCAATGACAGTTTTGGAGTTGCAAACCCGCTTTTACCACCTAGTTATAGCTTTACAGCACCCTCCGAGGCACATACGATCTAGGTAGGTTGCTGGTTTATTGTATGTATTGGGGGAGCGTGAGCTGAAACCGGGTAGTCTACGCCTCGAAGGCTTGTCGCAAGTCGACGAAGCGTGGTCCTGCTAACCTAGTAACCTGTGACTGCCCTAACTAGGCATACAAAGAACCAGAGAGCCAAAACCTCTTTCAACTGCCCAGTTCGCCTCGCGAAGGGATGGTGGGTGGGAAGATCCAGCGTCGTAACCGATGCGCATGTGCTGTGAAGTGTGTTGTAGAGGAGAGAGTACGAAGTGGATACCAGCCGTAGACCCTGCGTGAGGTTTATTGCTGTTTCGGTTGCTGCTAACGTACTAGGAAAGCCAGGAAGTATATCTCAACCTCTGGCTTTCATAATTGCCTCTGCCATCATGACCAATCTCATGTCATGAGAACGATTGTTAAACTCATGGATCGTCAGGTATGACAAGTTTCTGGACATCTTCGCCATCTTCTCAAAGAGCGCACTCATCCCATTTATGGCCCATAGCTTCGCTAGTTTCTCATTACCTCTAGGGTCCAGTGTTTCTATTAGACTCTTCTCGTGTATTCGGGCGTAGCCCAACAGCAATGCGGCGATCTCTGCGGCGATTGGTGTTGCCACCGATGTCCCAGACTTACAAACATCCGCGCCTTCATCTGCACTTTTCGTTAGAGACGCGCCCGGTACGTCTATTCCTAATGTCATGAAAGACGTCGCCGAGTTATAATCCGGTGGCGGGTTAAAGTGCTGCGCCCAGCCGTAGTCGTCGGTCCCACGGACGGAGAAAACGTTCACGTTTCTAGCCGGGAACATTTCAGCTCTATTACCGCCATCGTTTGCGGCTGCTGCGAAGGATAGAATCCGTTGGTTCGTTCCCAGGAGTGCGCCAAGTATCGCATTGCTAACGACTGGCTTGCCGTCGACATAAACTTCCTCGTCAAATCCGAATGACATGACGATGATATTGGCTTTGCAATCTTTCCATGCCCACTCTATAGCCTTGGTCTTGATTAGCTCTATTGCGCCCCGGCAAAACCTTACGAGGATTCAGGAATAACAGTATAACTAGACGACCTACTTGGGCAATATTTGCAGTTGCGGTTTGTAAGCCCGGCCGTATCTCGCGTCACACGGGCAACGAAAATGTCGGCGGCTGGGGCTACTTTCATTACTACTGACAAGACATGTGTTCCGTGTCCGTCCTCATCCTTCGGACATGGTTGGCCCTTCTCAACGCAGTCATTCCAACCTTGGAGGCGCTGCTTCTGGTCCTTGTTGAAGACGGAGTGGCCCATCGGTTGGTCCTGTCGGTCAGTACCTTCTGACTGACACGATCCACGAGGCAGGAACGGGAGACAGCTGATGGTTTCCCGTATAAGTCAACCGGAGTCTGAGAATGACGGCCAAGAAGCCCTTCCAGTTGTATGAGCATGGCCGGCTGATGGCTATCGGTCGGCCAAGAGCTACTGGCAGACAGACTGGCAGACTTGTGGTGGTGCCGCCGGTCGACCGACGGTTATGAAACAGGACATACAAATTGGTATTCCTGTTTGGAATTATCGTGGGCTCGATGAATACCTAAGTAAGTGGCTGCGGCCTGCCAAGGTATTCGTTTGTTTTTGTCCCGGAATTGGCCAACAGAGGCCCGATGCGTCGGCACGGTCCCTACCCGAGAAATATTGGCAGACAAACAACCGTCGGCCTTAGCAGTCGGCCTTAGCAGTCGGCCAGGCATCTTCATGCGTCGACAGATAGCGGTTTTAGCCCATTGGGATCAGATCGCTGGCGGAAAAAGAGTTATCGTGACCGATTGACCGTCTGCCAGAAAAGAAGCGTGGTCGACCGGTAGATTGCCGGATTGACCGATGGGCCACTGATCAGGGAGAATCAACCGACGAGTAGTTGGAAATGGAGGCCACAAGGACGTAAGGATGGAGAAGAGGACTGCATTTGTAGGATTCTGGGTCCTACAGCTGGCAGGGTGGCTGGCAGAAGTTAAAACTTGGAAGTACCGGTACGCGGCGGGAGTTCGCGGCCCAGAAGGTGCAAGTAACTTACCCCTCTTTCTCGGCACTGAGTTACCTCCGATTCGGTAGAACCTTCCACCGAGCACCCATTTTTGACCCTTTCGGTACATGTGGCTCCATTCGCCACCTGCCAAGTTCTGACTCTGCAGCCGGCGGCCAGCTGTCAGCATTCAGCGCCTGGTAATTGTCTTCATCGGCATCCACGTACAGCGCTTGTTTCCTTTGTTATCTCCATCGTAGCGGCAACTTTCAGGTTGCAACGGCCATTAAGTTTACCTATAGCCTATAGGAATGTATTTGGACGGAGGCATTTTAACCTTCCAGGCGACTGTGGTGCGCGTATTACTGGCTGGGCATCGCAACGTATCCTCGTACCTACCTCTACCTCCCTCTCTTTCCTATCCTGGCTTTTCTGCGACCCCTCCCGTAAGATGAAATCCAAGCCCCCAATTGCTACAGTTCAGATATTCGACAGTAATAGACCAGATACCCTTTCTCACACTCCTATGACGAGCCATCAAGTTACCAAGCTATTCAGCCGATGTCGTCTATCCTTAGTCGTGGGTCTGAATATAGAGACATCCGTCGCGCAACGATGGGATGCATCTCCAGATTCGAGGCCTGTCTGTCCGCCAAGGCCTTGATGGAAAAGGGCTGGGCCGAGAATCGACTTGCAGACATGAACATTTGGGCCACTCGTCTTGGCGCACTGGCAAAGCCTGAGGTCTCGCTCGGACGATCGCAGTTTCAAACCGGACCTCGATTTACCTTGACTAATCTCCTTCTAACTCTTCAGGTTTTTATTGACGCTTGTCGCCAGCGTGCCTTAGATGAGGTGAGCGGCAGGGCATTTGACGATGAGTCACAACCTGAGGATATGCCGATTTCTCCCACAGAAAGCGATTTCAAGTCAACTCATGGGGATGAATCTGAACTAGCTCCAAGTTCTGCGTCATGGTTTATTAATTTGGGTTCCGACCTGGAGATTCCGGCTACGTCGGATACTTCTACTCATTCGACTGCGGGAGACGAGCCGGATGGGCAGCCCCCTGAGACAGTTCTGGCGAAAACAATGCATGACATCGATCATCTCGTGGATCAGCTTTTCATGCTCGGAAACGCGATTCGAGACACAGGGACCGCTGCGGCATTGCTGAACGCTGACGCCTCATTTAAACACAACCAGAATAAGGAATTGCAAACGTATCTTGAGTTCATCCTGCTTAACAATGTTGCTAAGAAGCAGGTAAACTGGGAGGACAACCAAACCGTCACTGCTAATAATAGAATGGACGAGATTAACAAGCAAATGCAAGAGGAAAGGGGTTTGGCCCCAGAGCAGCGACATTTGATTCAAGCAAATTTGCGGCGTCGCCACAGATTTGATTATGCGAGACGACACCAGCACAAATTGGACCAAACCATGATGGAACCCATTGTTGCAACGCATAAGCCGGTTGTCGTACGAGTTTCTGAGGACAACCAGGCAATGACTCTCGACGACCATGGGGCCCACACTCTAGAGAATCAGAAAACGTCGGCTATAAGAGACTCTCCAAGCAGAATGCTGCCTGCTGGCGTGCCTAAAATAACTTCGCATTACCCCTTGCCTCCGGTGCATGGCAAAACAGATGGCTTCAAGTGCCCTTGTTGCTACGAGACTCTGCCAGAAATGTTTCGAGATCGGTCAAGATGGACGTAAGTTGTTATCTTAGTCCAAATAACTGTTTTCTATCACGGGATGGAACAAGTCCTGTACTGGCTACTGATGTTTACAGGAAACACCTTACGGAAGACCTTTGCCCCTATACATGTCCTTTCCCAGGTTGTCCAAGGCCAGAAACGCTGTACATCTCACGAGCATCCTGGCGTAATCATGTGCTCAGATCCCACGTCGTCGGCCATTACTGGAAATGTTTTCTTTGTACTGAGACTGGGACGCCGAACACATTCACGTCTGTCAGGGAGTTCGATATCCACAATCACACCAAGCACAAGGACGCATTATCTAACGACCAAATTGATGATCTCCGAGACTCATGTCGCAATATAGTCCCCCAGAACATTGCTCAATGCCCCTTGTGTCCTTGGCCCCGAGGCGAGGAGCCGGCGCCAGATGCCTCTGCTACTCTTGAGCACGTTGGCAATTGCATCCACGAATTCTCACTTAACGCGTTTCCTTGGGCCAATGCTTCGGAAGTGGATTATTCTAATACATCATATCCCGTCAGTCAAGCAGTTAAATTGTGGCTTCAAGGGGCCTTGGATACAACCGAAGAGACAGACATCCAAAAAATCCAGGAGGTTGACATCAGAACCTTCAATTTGATCACTGTACCGCCTGAATACAGGAAAGTGGAACCTGAATACGTAGCCGAGGAATATTTTGCTGAAAGTTCCGCAGAATCGTCTCAGACTGAACAGGGCTCACTATCATTCGACGACGATCTGCCCCAAGTTAGGGGAACGTATTCTGATGACGCAGAATTAGATGTTAATGAGAATGAGATGATCGAGCAAGACGTCGCGATTTTAGATTGGCTCATGTCTAATGATTACAGGCTGGAACAAACCGACTACCTTAAAAGACGGAAACCAGGGACAGGGCAATGGTTTCTTGACTCCGAGGAGTATCAGAGTTGGTTGATGGAGCCAAGCCAGACGTTGTTCTGTCCAGGGATCCTTGGAGCAGGAAAAACAGTGATGACGTCCATTGTTGTGGATGACCTTGAGAAAACGTTCCGCAGCAAGGGTATAGCCTATATTTACTGCAACTACAGGCACCAGACCGAGCAAAGCCTTGAGAGTTTGTTGTCTTCTTTACTAAGACAGTTGGCACAGAGGCAGCCCTCTTTACCGCTCAGTCTAAAAGAACTCTACGATGGACACAAAGAAAACCACACTAGGCCATCCTTGGACGAGATTTTGAAAACGCTCGAGATAGTTATCGCTCAGAATTCTAGGGTCTTTATTGTCGTTGATGCGCTTGATGGATGTCAGTCTTACGATGGCTGTCGCACGAGGTTCCTGTCGACGATCTTCGACCTTCAAAGAAAAACTGGAATGAATTTGTTTGCGACCTCCAGGAATTTTCCAGAGATTACAACGCAATTCGAAAACAGTCTGTCGAAAGAAATTCGTGCATCAGATGATGATATCCACAGATATTTGCAAGGTCGTATGTTAGAGCTGCCGAAATTCGTCGCCAATCAACTTCAAGATGAGATAATGACAAGCATAACCGAAGCTGTCGATGGAATGTATGGATACTCTTCTCTAAGGACACTGCCGGACACGCTAATATATCTAGGTTTTTGCTTGCAAAATGTCATTTTGATTCATTGATTGGCAAAGATACGCCGGCAGAGATACACGAAGCGTTAAGAAATATGGTGACCGGGCCAGGCACCTACGATGACGCTTACAGGAGTGTTATGGAACAGATCGAGCGACAGCTTCCATGGCAGGTCAGCCATGCCAAGAAAATTTTGTCTTGGATAACATGTGCGCAACGGCCGCTGAAAAAGCTGGAACTCAAATATGCGCTTGGAGTAGTGGTCGACGAGGTAGAGTTCGATGAGGAAAATCTTCCATCAGGTGATCTGATCTCCCTATGTGCTGGATTGGTAATAGTTGATGAAAAAAGCAGTCTTGTCCGGTTTATTCATGTTACAGTACACGACTTCTTTAAACGAACACAGCACGAATGGTTTCCGGGCGCGCAGGTTACTATTCTGACGACCTGCCTTACTTACCTTTCTTACCGCAAATTTGGCGGATATGCCGACACAGATAAAGAGTTAGAAAATCGATTGAGATTCCATCCTTTTTACGGCTACGCTGCCTGCAACTGGGGACATCATGCTCGCAATGCATCGGCCTCAGCTTATCATAATATTATTGCTTTTCTCGAGAAGCAAGACCACGTCGAAGCATCAAGCCAAGCACTCATGGTTGGTAGGCCTTCGCTTTATTACAGCCAAATCATCCCAAAGCAAATGACAGGGTTACATCTAGCAGCATACTTTGGTCTCGACGAAGTCCTGGCGAACATGCAGGGGCATTACAACGTGGACGTGAGAGATAGCTACGGCCAGACGCCGCTTGCATGGGCGGCGAAGGGGGGGCACGAGACCGTGGTCAAGCTGCTGCTCGTCACTGGAAGTGTCAATCCCGACTCGAAAGATAAAACTGGCAGAACGCCACTATCGTGGGCGACAGTGGACGGACACGAAGCCGTAGTCAAGCTGCTACTTGATACTGGGAGAGTCGATCCCGACTCGAAAGATAGAACTCGCAGAACGCCACTATCGTGGGCGTCGGGGGGCGGACACGGAGCCGTAGTCAAGCTGCTACTTGATACTAGAAGAGTCGATCCGGACTCAAAAGATATACTCTGTGGCCAGTCACCGCTATCGTGGGCGACAGAGTACGGACACGGGACCGTAGTCAAGTTGCTGCTCGCCACTGGAAGAGTCGATCCCGACTCAACCAACAAAGACGGCAGAACGCCACTATCGTGGGCCGCGAGGAACGGGCACGAAGCAATAGTCAAGCTGCTACTTGATACTGGAAGAGTCGATCCGGACTCAAAAGATACTCTCTTTAGCCAATCTCCGCTATCGTGGGCAGCAGAGTACGGACACGAGCCCATAGTCAAGCTGTTGCTCGCTACTGGAAGAGCCGATCCTAACTCAAAAGATAAAAATGACAGAACGCCACTATCATGGGCAGCGAGGGACGGACACGAAGCCATAGTCAAGCTGCTACTCGACACTGGAAGAGTCAATCCAGACTTAAAAGACAAGTATAATCGAACGCCGCTTTTGTGGGCGGTGGAGAGAGGATTCGAAGCTGTAGTCAAGCTACTACTTGTTGCTGGAGCCGATCCCAACGCAAAAGTTCAGGACAGGTGGTCGCCACTGGTGAGTGCGGCGGAGAGAGGGCACGAAGCTCTAGCAAAGCTGCTACTTGATACTGGGAGAGTTGATCCCGACTCAAAAGACAATTTCACTAGGAAGACGGCGCTATCGAAGGCTGCGAAGAATGGGCACGAAGCTATAGTCAAGCTGCTAATTGTGAATGGAGTGCATCCCGACTCAAAGGATAGTGATGGACGGACGCCCCTATCGTTGGCTGCAAGCGAAGGGCGCGAGGGAGTAATCAAGCTATTAATCGCGAATGGAGCCGAACCCGATTCGAAAGATAGTGATAGGCGGACACCACTATCGTTTGCTGCGGAAGGGGGGTGCGAAGCTGTGGTTAGGCTGCTACTTGGTACTGGAAGAGTCGATCTCGCCTCAAAAGATAGGTATGGCCAGACGCCGCTATCGTTGGCGAAAAGGAGTGGGCTTGATGCCATCGTCAAGCTACTCGAGAGAGGTGTTGATCCTTGATACTGTCGATGCCGCTGACGCTATCGGAGCAAATACATTTGGATATACAGTTATCATTCACGAGACCATGATGCAGAACCTTCGCTGTTTGAGAGCGGACCTTTGCTTGCCAAGGCTTCAGTGGATTTCGGTAATCCGCATGGGAGTTGGCATGGAGTGATCATTTCTGTTATGTTTCTGACGAAATACGGAACAGAGTAGCTACTGTACTCGATCATTGAGGGCAATAGCGGTGTTCCACTCAATTACTCGTTCTATCTATCTACTGAGCCATACAATGTGTACGAATTTGCGTGCTCGTAATGTTGGATATCGGAATAAAAAGCAGCAAGCTAAGCGACGCATTTGCAAACTAGGAAAGCCCCGTAATCAGGGTCTAGTTTCTGCGCAATGAAGAATGTTACGACGGGATATCGTCACAAGTGCACTTCAAAGCATGAGCCCAGTCGATTCCCGTGGAAGTGTGAACGACACGCCCAAGTGCCTTCGTCAGATTTAGCAATATGTCGGCAATCGCGGATGCCTCCTCACGGAGAACAGTGCCATCAGGGAGGAAAAGCACGCAAAAGATGTACCCTGCTATTGAGCATATGTTTGAACTCTCAGTTGTTTTCCAAGTCGGCTTTCCGGACCGAGGATGAGTGACGGCGTCGAGAATTGGCCGCCCCTTTCTCAGCAGCTCTCGGAGCACCATCCAGCAAACTCGGTTTAGAGTCATGTAGTCGAAGGATTGCTCTAGGGTCTCTGCATCGATAGCCTGTGCAAGTCGTAAAAATGGGTTATTGGTCTTGGAGGATGCTGGGTTGCTGTCTCCTTTGTGGTTGCCAGCCTTATCCCATCCGTGGTGGAAGCATGGCTTCACGGCTTTCCCGTTGTACCAGCGGAGCTTTGTGCCAGCCATGAGGCGCTCTAGATCCTCCTCGTTCAAACCCTGCACCCGTCTATCGACGAAAGCGTCCGCGATCCTCCAAGACACCTTTGCACCGCATGTAAGGAGTTTTATTCTATCTTGACGGATTGAGCGTGGATGGACCCGAGCATCACTAGCTAGGCTGACAACAGAGTTCCCATCAGCTAGCAACATATTTTGGAGATATTGGCCAGGCTTTGGCGCTGCGCCGCCCACCCAAAAATCATCTCGATGTAGAACAGAGAAGGCTTCCATGTCAGGCCAGCTGCCTTTTGGGATAAGACCCTCTTGTACGAACGCGAAGTATAATCGAGCGCAAGCCACGGGCAGTCCAAGGGAATTAGCGATCAAGAGTGAACTGGAATATGAAATGGTCTGAAGTGCCTGCAACCACCATCCGCAAAGAGGGGCGTCGTAGCAAAGCATAGCATCGACCTTTTTGGTAGGCATTTCCGACGAATTTGCACTTTGTTTTCGGCGAAATTGAGCTACTGGGTCTTCTCCTTGCCAGAATTTGGCTGCGTTTTCTACAGGCTCCAAACAAGATGGTCCAGCGAGTCGTCCTAAGGCTCGGGCCCCGGGACCTTCGTAGAACTCACGAAGGCTTTTCGCCGATTTGAAGATACGGGAGCTCTTCTCGAGTAGCTCTCTATAGGGATGATCAACGTGTGTGCCCAGCGCATGGGTCGAGTCTAGTAGCAGCTGCGTCGCAAAGACCGCCCGGAAAGTGGCCTTGTCAACGCATGCTTCGAATTGTTTGCAATGGTGCTTTCTCAAATCTTCCACGTTCCATGGAACTAAGTCTCCAATGGCTTCCGAGAGTTCATCCAACCTCATGCCGACATGCGGATTCAAATACGTAGCCAAAATCTGCACATCGTGTATAATCCCGCATGCTACGGCTTTGTCTTGGTTGTACTTCTGAAGGCTTGTCATGCTTTGCCGGTCGTCCCTTGGTATGAACGGGCCCCATTTTCCATTATAGGAACCAAAGGTTCCACATTGTGTCCAGGTCCAGGTCTCGCTAAGCAAGACTTGCCAAGAGAAGACCATCTCCTCCTCGGCGATGTCGAATCCGTCGATGATCGCACTGGTAGTTGGCATGACTGTTGGAATTCGGTCTGTCTCGCCTCCTACGTACTGTAACCGAGATAAACGAGCTTTCGTTTCCTCGAAATCTGCGGCTGTTCCAACATATCTCCTCAGGAAATGGGTTAATGACATATGTACATAACCTCCACACTTTTTGATGACGGGGTTAATGTCTTGCTCCAACTTCCGGACCATATGAATGGCCATGTTGTGGGCTGTGGCAACGCTACCGAGACTCAGATGGCCCGCCCGATACAACTCCCAGAGCTGGCGAATT
The DNA here is from genome assembly GCA_028637635.1 of Xylariaceae sp. X802. NCBI lineage: Eukaryota > Fungi > Ascomycota > Sordariomycetes > Xylariales > Xylariaceae > Xylariaceae sp. X802. The sequence goes on along the minus strand of JAJFDH010000001.1, from coordinate 620,845 downwards.
TGGCTTCGTATTCGTTGGATGTCTACAGTGAATAGACGCCACTGAAACAGGGCCTCTTCTTCATCTTCTTCCCATGGTTTGAAGAGGATATCATCTCCAGGAGGCTTTGGGGATGACTCTGCTGGTATGGGCGGTGATTCGTCATCTTCATCATCTTCATCGTCTTCCTCGTCCTCCTCGTCCTCCTCGTCCTCTACTGTTGCCGGTTGTGGGACATTCGAGCCAGCGAGTCTTGTAACCAGTGAAGCAGCAGGTTGAGCTATTGGTGCCACAGCAGTAGTGGGTTTGGATATACTTTTCAGAATCGTCTGAACCTTTCTTAACACGTCGATAAAAAATAGGTGATTCTTATGTGAATCAGCGGTAGTTTTTCTCTGCTGCTGCAAATAGTTCCCGTATGTGCTCCTGTAGCGGATAGCACGTGACAGAGATGACCAGATGTATGACGGGATGGAGACGTGCCCTTTAAGTGATAGAAAGTCAGCCATGAGCCCAAAGTCGGCGATACATATGGTGTATTGTCTCTTAACTCCGGCTTGTCGCTGACTATCCCCGGCGCTGATAAAGCCGAGGGCTTTGGACGTCGCGTCGAGCCATTGTGCGACGATTTTTGTATCCTCCTTGTATTGCGGATACAGAGCTGTAGTTGAATTGAGAGACATGGTGAACACTTCGACGCGCGGGCAGAGGAAAGTAGAACGCGGGCACGAGTCACGATGTAGGAGGCACGATGTGCACTGGTTGAGGTTGGAATGTCTGAGACCGTACCGAGTAGTTACAGTGGGAAACAATCTTCATACGGTCCTGGATGCTATAACTATAGCGCTGTAGCAACTACTTGACGCCTCGGTGGCTGGACGGTGTTCGCTATGACCGGCCTAAGATTTAGGGGAATTAGCGCCCTGCATCACTGTAAGATAAGTGATCAAGAAATACAGTCCCGAGATAGCCAAACGCACTGTACTCGGAGTTGGCGTTATTGCTCTCAATTCCGGCTCCTGGTAACTTCCCCAGAACTTCCCCAGAACAACATTTTCCTTTCAACTCCATTCTCACCGAGGATTTCGGTCTCGCCGATCAACCCGCCAACTGGGCACCAATTCACCTGTGAACCTCAGCAAAACTCGATCGGATCTTGTGGGAATAGATGTGCTACCCGATGATAGAGAGAAACGCCGGGCCATGCGCTGGGCCGTACGAGGGATTGCGGGGGACAGCGATTCGCAGCCGGCCACGGGCGTCGGACTGACGCCGATGCTGTTGCGTGCTCGGGACCATCCATTCGGGGCATCAACATCATGCTACAAACGCACACCAATCGAGCGCGACTCTCATCTCACATGGATCTGGCTTCAAGGCCAGACTAGACAAAGTCATCGCGAGGACCGCTTTCACGACGCGCTTGAAGTGATCAAACATGACGCATTTCTTGCACTGGAGATCAGCACCAATCTCCCTTTCTACATCAAGGATAACCTTCTTTGAGATAGGACCAATGCCATGTCGGTGGGAGTCTGACGTCCGTTGCCGGCTGCGAATTGCTGCCTCCCGCCGTCTGTTGTGCCCGGCGTGTGACTCAGTGTTCCTCTCTATCAACGGGTAGCACATCTGTTCCCTCGTGTTACCGCACCTTGGGCTCCGTGTCAACGTTCTCTTGGGCTATGGAATGTCTCAACCTCGTATCGGCCAGTATATCCCGCGCCCTAACAATCCTTTTGTTAGCATTACCCACCCCGTCGAATTCATAATGTCAGGCTGTTTCAGTTTCAGAGTAGCCTCTACAATCAGTGAATATGATTAGTTGCGGCACGCCTGGTGTCCTACAGGTAAGGCAGAACGCAGCCGCGCCCAGCACATATACGAAGAATTCCCAAATTCCCAGAAGAGGCCCTGTCTTCGATAACGTATCACAGGTATACCAATTAGTAGGCCAATGTACGCGCAACGTTTAGCCAATGAACCAGGAGGCATAGGCACGGCAGCCGACGAACCAGGGAAAGCTCTGGGTACGGGGCATCTGGTAATAGCGAACATTTCAGTGCAATATCAGAATGGAGACCGACTAAGGTGTGACTGAATCCTGATCGTCCTATCTAGAGGCTAGAAACGCAGTCACGGTGGAATAAAAGGCTGTGCATGTCGGAACGAGTTCGGGCCAATGCATTTGGTATTCCGGCCGGTCCTGATGTCCCGGCTCCTGGGGGTTGGGATGATTTTGGGCCCCTTCCCTCCGGGTTCCCTCCGCCGTCCGGGCAATGATTCGGTCCAGGATCACATGTCTTCTATATCTGATAGGTCTGCCGTCTTGGTTCGGAGCCAAGATGGCAGACCCATCAGGTTCTTGAAAAGCTCTTCGCGAGGATATCAATGTTTTCAGCAAGAATATACTAACTTATATATGCCACTGTTCTGTTCCATCGGGTCTCATACTGCAAGTCAGGTATAGTCAGTCTACCTGGGACTCCCAAACTCCGTGCCCGTGCTCACTTTGTTATCTTCCGCATCATTCTTGCTGAATCTATCTGCGTTCCTACCAACCTTTGTCTTTCTGAGTTGTGCAGTTGCCGACGAAAGTGTGCCCTAGACGCCTTGGCCTGGGCCCTCTTACGCGGCTTGCATGCCTTAAACTTGGCTGCCTTTCTAGTCTTCTGGTTTCACTGGGCACAATTTAGGACTACTTGCCTGCTAGCATGGCATCGAGGCCAAGGCGGCACGGGCGTCCGGCGATTCCAGGGTCCTAACAATTGCATACTAATTAGGTGACAGCAATGGGGAGCGGCGATGGCACCTATCAATGTCCACGCGCTTTACCGACTATATCGCATTGCCTCCTCGTGTCTTAACAGTTCATTCAATTCATACGTCACTTCATGCTCAAGCCCCCCCTTTTCTCGCGGGTTTTTAACCTATCGATTTGCCACCAACAATTCCTTGGCAACACCGGATCACCGATCTCCCTGGGTGTAGTCCTTTCGCGCTTTACCGAATCACTAGTTTCCATTCAATGTGTACGCCGGGCCATGCGGATCGTCCTCCAAACACTAGCGACCCGTGTTCGTAACATTCTTGCTGGGCGCCACCACCTGCAGCCGGTTGCATGAGGTTATGTAACCAGGGGTCCAAGGGAGCAATCGCCAACATAGCAGCTTTGCTAGAATCCCGCGCACGGGAAAAGTTTGATTGCATCACCGCTGCGCCTCATACGGGGAACTTGGGAATATTGTTAGTGATCAGTTTGGCGAACTTTGAGCGCAGATGCAAGTCTCAGACAGAGTGGCGACCAGTCCGTCGTTGGCCGACCGCGAGAAATCGATGACCATTCGTAATATGTATGTATGTTTCATACTGAAATCTGTCACTATTGGAATTGAGACTCGGAGGGGTTGCTTTCTAACCATTTTCCACGAAAAGTCGAATGTATCTGAGCTCGGCTGATCGTATTCGTCAGTTAGTCCCAGAGTCATTTCAGACAAAAAGGGCATACGTGCTTCAACATTTGCATGTCTCCCGCATACGCCAAGCTCACCAAGATCACCATACCTGTTTTCTACCGAAGGGCCGGTCCTCTAGTCTGCTATCCTGCAAACTATCGGATCTGTCGCAAGGTATCTCGCGGCTAGTCGGATGCTACGCTGCCTAGCGGTCGATCAGTCAATGGGTATTGACCGACATGACCGAGGCCCGACCAATGCCACTCGGGTGTTCTGAGTAGGTAGCATCTGGACCATTCAGACTCGGCTAGATCTTCCAAGCTCCTCCGAAAAATACCACGTCAAACACCACAGTCCAACGGTTTTTGCCCAAAGTTCCACCGTTGGCTTCCGAGAGATGGTAGACCCGCCCCGCTTGGCTCACTTGCTGCTCCTTTGTTAGCTTCGCCAACCAACACGTCAACCGTACGTCGTATTTTCTCCAATCGTTCCGGACAATATGTCGACCAAAATGGATTCTCGTCGGAACAATCACCGTAGCGTCGTCAGGGTCCAATAGGAAGTCCACAATAGGGCTATGATGCACAGATCTAACCGCCGAGTCTTGTCGTTGGAACCGATTGAAGCGTTACATGGGAGAAAAAGAAACGCAGATTATACGTCGTCGTTGTGCGAACCCACGGATACACCACGGCTGCTTAAGGTAGGGCGATACGCGCCGCGCATGCTGCAGTTCACAGGCTATAGCAGGGGGTTGACGTGCCAAAGAGCCACCAACGTCACAGTTCTCGACTTACTACGTCCGTAATTCGTAGAATTAATAGTACAACGTACCTACTCACACAATAGTATCCCAACGCCATTAGTCAAAAATGTTGAAAAATACGCCGCTGTAGAGCAGGTACCAGACTGGTTTCCCATCGTATCAATGCTAATTTTCCAACAATAACGCCATTTATTGACTGCTAACGCCGCACTAATATCAGGTAGTCGCTGCCAAGAGATATCGACGAAGGGTACCTAGTGCACTTAGAGCAGCTATCTTCAAGCATTAAGGGACTATCTTCGTATCTATAAGCACGAAGTATGTGCCTAGCATGCCTATTTGACAACCCAGTGACGGCGGAAGGGAACATGGCATGTGAATTCACGTTTCACCTAGTCATTCCTCCTTGTTTATGTAGTGTGATGCATTGACGATCTTCGTTCTATGCCAGTCATGCTGCTCCGGTCAGTTCAGCGGCAGTAAATCAAGTACCGGCTCAGTACCGAAGTAGGTATGAAGGTTTTGAGACATCGCCATGCCATGTGCCTGGGCTGGCCGTTGAGAGCGTGAAAGTTTCACTTTGGGGCACATGGCGCGAAGAAACTGGGGTGAGATAGTATGCAGATGTGTCCGGCAAGGTCAGGAGAACAGTATTTCACCTTTTTCAAGTTTTGTCTCGTCAAGTTAAGGCTCAAGGCTCAAGACTCAACCCGCCCCGGATCTGCAAGATGAATTGACGCTGAGACACGCTCGTGGCAGCGTATCCTTGGCACCTGAGCGTGCAAGTACTCACGTGCCGTTAATAGAGATGGGGTCGCAGAACTGCAGAACTGGCTCGAGAAGCGTGGTAATAATGCATGACAGAGGGCCACTTTATCCGCTCTGCCGGAAGCGTGCAGTCAGTATGATCGCAATAGCGTGGCTGCCCTACTCGACACCTATGGGTGTGTGGATCGAACTGGATGGCCCAGTGGAATGGCTGGCCTCAGTGGCCTGGCAGTAGGATCGACACGTTACATAGCAGTAGGTAGACGCTATCAGCGGAACGATCGCCGTATTTCGAGTATCGCGAGCATTCGCACAAGCTGTCTTGCCGCCGAAAACCAATCGGGCTTTTGGAATCAAAGCAGGTGAGACAAGGCGGGAATGACACCCCCAGGGCCAAGAATCCTGGGTAGGACCAGATCGTCGTTCGTCGGGGAATAATTTTGTAGCGATCGGGATCCAAGAATCACGCGCCTAGTGTAGTACTGCGTCGCTGTCCTTGAGCCGTTACCGGCACGCTATACACTCATCATTACTAACGATCGGGAAAATACAAGCTCAACCGCAATCATTGGCAATGCGACGATGTTCTGTTGAGGGAGTCAGCCAACGCGCCCAAGAGGATGTCAAGTTTGGATGGATGCAAGTGTTGTCACCGCCGCAACCGCCGTTGCGACTGTGATGGACTGGTAATAGGTAATAGGCAGTCGTAGGGTACCAGTCGAGACGAGCTCGAGGCTAAAGGTTGTCCCTGCCCAATTTGGACGCGAGTCACAGAGTAATTAACTGCGGGTCGCTGTTTACAGTTGATGGTGTTTGCGCCGTGCTATAGGGCGTCTGTACTCCATACGAGCGGAGCGTACAGGACAGGTAGATCTGCGTGTATTTGCGCGCAGAAGAGCAGCGTAGTACAAAAGAGATACCAAGCAGTGTGCATGTGCAGGTACAGGTACTTCAAGCATGTGGTGTGGTAGTGCAGCAGGCGCTAGACCAGGGTGAGATAGTGTGCACACCATGTATGCACGGTATCTAGATAGTGGAGCCTGTAGTGTAACTATAGGTAAGCCATACGACGCCGCGTCAAATCCCACGTGGAATCGACACTAGCGTGCATTAGTTAATTAGCCGTCATATGTAAGCAGCTGCTGCTACCGGTACGTATACGCACTCCCGTCATCTGCCTATACTTCGTACACTAGAATGGTTCTCCCCACCTGAGCCTGAGACACACTCAACACACTATTATGTGCATTTTAGCCTACCATTCTATAAGACCAACAGGCCACGGAGTAATAGCAATCCGCAAGCTCGGGTAGTTTCATCCTGACGAACAGCGAGGCTCGAGCTCCCGGTCCGCCAAGGAGATAGTGTGATTGTCCAGGACAATCGAAAAGCACTGACGTCGTGTTACCGTGTTGCACCCTGGCTTGTTCTTTGCTAACGTCGCCAGAGGGCCGACCTGACGGTACGCGCTACAAAGGTACAAAACTGCCTAACTATGTACGGCTAATTTACCACGGGGCACACGTAGTTACTGAGGGTGGGTTTGGTGCGACCGCATATCCTGATTGGCGTTTGGCTCATCCTCTCTACTCCCAGGCGTCAGTTGTCGATTTTCCGGCAAAGCTGTGTAACCAATCTGTTTAATTGCTGTGTGCTTGACGCCGCTAGGAAGCTGCTTACCTAGGAGGAGTATCTAGGTACGTAGTAGACACTACGAGAGCGCCCGTTTACAACATTCGTGGCCAAGAACGCCTGGGGTTTGGTTTACACGTGGACTGCACGATGAATGCTACAGTGGCATCACATGTAGTTTGGCGCAGAGTTGCGCAGTCTTAGAAAATGTTATAGGTAGGGTTTTCGCAAGTACGCCTCCTATCGCAGTGGCTATGGCTAGCCTAATTTTAGCAGTGAGCGGCTTCAACGGTCCCTACGAGGCAGATAAATCGTCAAGAAATACAGTTTCAGGGGCAGTTGAACACGCCATATTTAAAGGCTTGGCGTTATACGAAGTACGCAATTCTGAATTCTGACCTCTAGTGTATTGACAGTCTGACAAGTAGCCTGTAGGTAACGTAACTGATATGTAACTATCTGCGTGAGTATGTAACGGCTTTACTGATAGCTTGGTCTACAGTGCTGCTCGGTCAGTCCATTCACCCCTATTGACCTCGTCGTTGAGAGTTGGATTGGTGTAGGTAGCAATGCTACACAGAATCCGTCGGCCCGCTCCGGTCAGCCGACTTCTGGCCAACACAGAAGTATGGAGCGCCACGATTCCAGAATGCGTCTAACTACTTTATCTAGGCTATATTTTGTCTGACGTCGAAATTTACCTTGTCATTTCCGATCGAATGGCTTGCTTTTTCACATCCTTGCAAATGAAGTGCTACGCTATTTTTACGTACATAACAGTCGCCACATTAGGTGCCTCAATTCTGTGGCTGAAGATCATGACGTGCTAGGAGGCATTCGAGATACCCAGCTACGAGAAGTGCGGAATATAATGGGCACTATCAGTGCAATGTAATATGCACACTAATATATGGTGTTAGCAAGCTACAAAAGAACATGAGCTTCTGCCACATTCCACGGTTGCTAGCGCATTTGTAGGGAATTGGGATATTCTCCCAATATCCCAACGCGGTCGGAGTCCGCGATCTCTTTGCAATGCCTCTGCAAATTGACGGACGTCAATTACCAAAACCAAAGAAAGCTCAGGTGTGGCAGACCAGAACGGCCCGATAAGTGTCGAGTAGTCATCTATAGCACACGTTGATAATGCTCTTCACTAAGGAACGCTAGGTAGGAATTAACGTACGACATGGTGTGTTAATCTGTATACCGGTAGGTATACTCAATTCTGGGGATATAGTGTACGGACGGGGTAGTCACAGACTGTGCTATGAATTCCACAGCTGAGATTCAACCTTCAAGCCACAAGACAAATGCGTCTGGTGTGGTTGCACTGCAGGGTAAATAAACGTGGTTGCCCTCTCGACCGGCCTACCAACCTGCTCGGCCATTCCACCTAGGACCAGGACGCGGAAGCCATGCTACCATGGCCAAACAATGTATAGGCCCCTGGTATGATTAACGTAACATCATGTATGAAACTAGCGTGCTGTACACCACTATGTAGACCCTGGCGAACCGATGGCTACCAAAGTCGGGAACGCCAACACAGGGTAGCGATGTACCGTGATGTCCCTCTGTGCTGCGTAAGAAGAAGAAAGACCATACCGGTACCTACCTTGAAATGACGGACCTAAAATCTGTACCAGTTCTCGGCCCGCCGTGGATCGCCGTGGCCTGTGGGTTGTGGCATTGTGGATCTGAGTCTCGCGTGTCGCTGAATTAAGGCATCCCTGGTCCTGAATAGTGGGCAGGTCAGCAGATTTTGTCTTGCCTGCTACTGCAGGGCAGCTCACGGCATCGTCTCCTGTCGAAGCCGACATATGCACGCAGCAGATCTTTGGTGTCGAGACATGGCCGCCCGAGTCATGCCAGCGCCGTAGAGAGCAATCAGATCATCCCGTGGCCGTGTGGCAAAGGAGCGCCAGAATGCACCTTCTATAGTAGCACCCGGGGTCGCTGCGGACCCGAGCAAGGACGCGGCCCACAAAATCACGGACACTCGAGCCGGCATCGCAACGGCGCTCCGGCGCTGTAATAAGACCACACTAGCGGACTTCTCATACGCACTATTTCCAATATCGACACATACCCCTGTGGATGATGACCTTGCTCCTTGCTTGGGCTTGGGGCATCTCTAGTGCATCGCGCGCTATGTCTTCGATGGCGCGTGCCGCTCGTCATCCCTGGGTCCAGGGATTCCACGCCATCCTGACTAGCCGACGGGAACAATCCTGAGAGAACATTCCGTCGTGCTACGAAGCAAAAGAAAAATATGTCCTCTTTTTTGCCCGTAGACGGCGTCACACGTGTGAGTACCCGGCTGCCTGAACGGGGACCGGGGTAACTATGGAGCATCAACAGCAACGGAACAGCGCGAGGACGGGCCGACGGCCAAGAAAGCCTACATGACACCCACGACCTCAGGGCCACCCCGCTTCTCGGCGCACACTACTCCCACCAGTAGTATATAAGCTTGTCGATGCAGGCTATGCCAAAGTCACCTGCACTATTCTCGAGATAGACAGCCTTCTCACTGACCCAAATGCTATAAGACAGCCTTTGGTCCCTCTGCTTTTATGGTGGATGACACCCAATATCAACGAACAAACAGTATCACACATCCTTGATCCTCCGCCACCAGCTTTCTATCTTCGCTTTTCCCGTCTGCCGTCTCCTAGTCATGGCTCCCGATATTGACAGGCTTTGGGCCCCCATCGAAATAACTCCTATTCAGCCAATCGATGAGCGTAAACAGCTCATTAAGAGGGTGTTGGGACAAAAGGTCTCGATGCCGGACCTCTTATCCCTTATGCCCGCGTGGCCCAGCGATGTTCAGCCCGATATTGAGGAGATCAACAAAGAAGTTGACCGATGGCTTCCAACGTGAGTCTCACCCATCAGATCGTCGCCTTTTGTGTAAGGCGAGAGGTTGACCGTGGAGCAGGGTGAATGTAGATGTGAAGAAAAAGGCCAAGCATAGAGCGCTGGGCAACTACACCCTACTCACAGCCGTGTACTACCCACACTGCAAGAAAGACAAGATGCTAACCCTCACGAAATTCCTGTACTGGGTGAGTTTGACTGGAAGTGCGGAGTTAATATGAGTTTGCTAACATTCGGCAGATATTCTTTTGGGATGACGGTGAGACAATGGAACCTTCCGTGGTTATCCCGGGGTAAATACTGACATGATTTACTCAGAGATTGACACCGGTGGCGAACTCACCGAAGATGAAGCTGGCACCCTCCAATGCTGCGAGGAGACGAATAGATGCATTGAAGATTGCCTCGGACCATACCCCAACTACACACCCCCAACAGGCTGTCGAGGGACGGTGGAAATGTTTTACCCCATCTTAAGGGATCTGCGGTCTGGCCTCGGGCCCGTGGCGACCGAACGTCTGCGCCAAGAACTTCACGATTACGTGAATGGCGTTAGCCGGCAGCAGGGGGTGAGACAGGCAGATCGCCTCCCGAACCCGTGGTACCATTTCAGGATCCGGTCCGACGATGTAGGCGTGATTCCTAGCATCACGCAGAACGAATACGCAATGGAATTCGAACTCCCGGAACACGTTAGACGCCACGAAGCCATGGAGGTCATCGTGCAGGAGTGCACGAAGCTCACCATCCTCTTAAACGAGATGCTGTCCCTGCAGAAAGAATTCGTAAGTGTCCTGCCAACGCATGATGGAATAGAAGGCGCAAACACGCGGTCCAGGCAAAGCTACCTATTCAGGCACTGACTCCCATCACAGCGCGTCTCGCAACTCGAAAACCTTGTCTTCCTCTTCATGAACACATATAAAATGTCCCTGCACAGCGCCGTAGAGAAGATGCTCGACCTCATCCGCGAGCACTACGCCATCTGCGTTGCGGCGGAAGAGAGATTGCCCTGGAGCGATACCGACGAGAAGCTGAATGCGGATATCCGGGAATACGTTCGGGGCTGCCAGCGATTGGCCACCGGGACGGCGTATTGGAGGTTCGTTCGCCGTCGCCATCATTGGATGTCTTTATACTGACCAGCCACCCCTTGCTCCAGTTACTACTGCGAGCGCTACTTCAGGAGCACGCAGGTGAATGAGAAGAGAGGGCTGTTACTTGACCTGTCATATGTCAACTAGTTGGGAATGAGTGAATGAGATGAGACATATGTTCGACGTGTTTTATTTTTTTTTACTGAGCGATTAGACGGTTGGGGTGAGGGGAGATGAAGGGGATGAGGGGACGACATAACGCCACGGGGACTGGGGAGGGGTGGTCTGGGAGCGAAGACAATCTCATATCGGGTGTTACTTAGAGATTCCGGTGATCATGTTTTGCAATGTTTGTACTTACTACTGGTGATGTCGGATCATACTTATACGTGTGCATGTTATACTCATCTCAGATTCATATAGAGATCTCTTCATATATGTACCTACCAATAACCAACGGACATACTCACACATTCATTTCTATAATATATACTCATATATATTGATATATTATATCCCACGTACAAACGAACTACCCTTATTTGTCCCAAAGTTGAACACATTCCAAATACCTACCTACCTATTTACTACATCTCCTTAGGAGTGAGCACGCCACAAGTCAAGACCTCCTCCGTAGGCCAACCCACCCGAACCGGGACCATCTCGCGAGTCTGGTCAAAGTGCACGCTGCCATATCTAAGGTACCCGGCAAAAGTATCCTCAGCGCGATCCTCATCCTCATGCTCCTTAGTATCCCACAAGTCCGCCAGACATGACTCCAGGGCGCCCGGCAGACCATGCGACAACTTCATCGTCGAGGTATTGGCAAGAGTATCGAGAACCAAGGCCTCCGCGGCACGCCACTGCTCGTCCTTCACCACTCCCTGACCCGTGCGCTTGGTAGTAAGGAGCTCGAACTGGCGCGCGCCTGACCAGTGCGTCTGCTGCTGGACATAATACGTCTCCTGAAGCGCTGGGAACAGAAGCATGCGGTTGGAGTAGTACTCGGGGCCGTTGAACCCGTCGCACGGATCGATGAGCTTGCGCAGGCGTTCGAAACACATGAAGGCTGCGAGGTAGTCGCTGAAGCTTTCCATCATTACGTTGAGGTCGGGGCAGTTGAGCTTGTCGACGGGCGGACACAGAAGCGGGAGGTGTCGGAGGAGAGGATGCTTGTGGAATCCCCTGGCGTTGGTTGCCCCGTCCCACAGCGCCGCATAGATGTCATGCCATCGCTTAATGAAGGGATTCCCTCGTTTCGTGGCAATGAAGCCGTTGAGCATGCAGTCCACGCCCGGCCGGATCTCGATCAAAAATCCTGCCATCTCATACGGCGAAGTCGGGTCTTCTATTTGCTTCCAGCAGATGTCATCGAGGTGGCGGAACAGGAACGTGCCTGCGTCTATCCAGACACCGCCGTACTTCCACAGGAGCGGTAATCGGACAAGATCTGCCGAGTGCTGGCCGACGTTGGGGCCGTCCATGGTGCCGTTATTGAAGGCATTCGGGAAGTAGGTGCTCTCAACGTAGTTGGCAATATTGGTCTCGGAGCCGGGCATGTTGTCGAGAAGATGAACAGTCCAGTCTGGCCCCAGCCTTCGGACCCAGTTGATGATGCTGCGCCTGACCCAGGGTTTCATGTTGGCATAACCCGTATGCCAGAAGGCCCAGACATTCTTATCAGAGGTGATGGGGTGCGGCTTCTGAAGGCATACGGCAATCTCCTCATCGCTTCGGAGATCGAGCTTGTTAGGGTCGATGGCTCTTAGCCCTGGGGGTACGCTGGGCTTGGCCCTTGGGAATATAGTGGCCGACTGGGATGATTCATTGTCCAATAGCACTGAAGGAGCCATGATTCGAGTTTGAATGAGGTCAGATGATGATGCCAATACTGATGAGTTGCCTAGGGTATTCTTTTGGATCTCATTGAGTGCTGTCAACAGCCGTGGACATGTGTCTCACCGCGAAACTTATAGGGGCTCAGACTTCAAAGTACTCACTGCTGAAATCATGCAGAGTAGCATTAGCCGACAGGCCCAGGCTTTCAAGATAGGCAGCTCGTTCCTTTGCATGGTCAGGACAACTATGTTGATGTCACAGACGCCAATAAGCGCCACAATGACCATGTTCGATCCCTAACAGGCATCCCGAAAACTCTGGAGTTCACAACGGCGGTTGACTTGCAGAAATACGCTGCGTCGCCGCTTTTGCTACGCACGATACTTGCTATGGATAGGAAGTGAACTCTATTGAAATAGCCTACATGTATGCCTAGTGATAGCCTTATGTGAGTATTCGTATGAAGGCCAAAGCATCACATCATAACTCACAATGTAATTCAAGCTGCATTCAATAAGCAGATTGTGAATGCCCGCGCAACATTCTACACCATCATGGCACGCCACAAGCAACTGAGGAGCCCACTCCATCATGAGATATGTATCCCAGGGTCCAGTGAATTGGGTTAGTAGAAGGCCAGCATGAGGACCCCCCGGATCCTCGCATTCGGGAGACTCACGAGTCGCAGCTGAAATTCTATAGCAAGTACTGAAGCCCGCCCTGTGATACATTCAGTACCCAAAATTGGTAACAAGACGCCATTCTTCATAGGTCCCGGGACACCAGCCTCGGGCAACAACCAGGCAAGTAACTGTACTTGTACATACCTTATATGGGTATACTACGTCGTATTAATGAAATGCAAGGCATAACATAACGCCTCCCCGCGTCCAGCCCATTCCATACGCCATAACCCAGACATAGTAACAATGGTGTTGCTATTCCGCTTCACGTCACCAAGTCCGCATTGAGATCTTCGGCGGTTCTGATCCTGGATGATGGACTACAAGTCTAGGCCTGTTCTGGCATAGTTAGTCCCCAACAGTCTCTCCAAAGCTGCCTCCCTTATGAAAGCCTTAGTTATACAGACGGTCCTTCAATTTGCATTGCGGTTCGTTCAGTATGTAGTAGGAAATTAAAGGACCGTCTATATAAAGAGTTTCGCTAATCCAGCTGGGGTCAGTGTTGGCACAAATGAGTTCGTCGGCGGCGCAAGTCTGCCTTCCGGTAACATACTGAATCTGGGTCGGGCTTCTTTACTACCCATGTCGATAGGGGACATCTGTGCACGGTACCAGGCTCTCGGATATCTACCTATGTATATGTTTAACATATACATGGTCAGAATGGCTAAGTGGTGTGAGTGACCAACATGTGGCTTGTCGAAGATACACATGTGCACGATGGTGACGACACAAACATACTAGGTTTACTTCCTCTTCGCGATAGAGTATCCAACACATAATGCAGTCAGCCTCTGTTTCTACGACAGGCTCGAACCGTGTGATATTGCATCAGCGATCCGATCGGCGATTACACGCGACACCAATCCAAGACGACGTCAACGAGGGCGGCTTACTATAACGTTATCACCAAGTGGCGTGGCTTGTGATCACTGATCACCAGCCGTTCGTATGTGATGGAGCTGTGAACGCATGGCCTGATAATCAGGCCCTGATTATCCTGGGGAGAAAGTGCTCCGACGACGCTGGTACATGCGGAAGTGAGTCGAGGATGGCGAGCACTACCATCTCCCCGGTATCTGCCAGGCCGGATCTATATCGATGCGATCCATGCTTGGGGGGCAGACATTAAGAGCGAACAAAATACGTATGACTTTGTCCTCTGTGATTTGAGTAACAGGTGAATTTGCATTTGACCTGGTCGAAATGAATTCCTTAGGTTTGCAGATTCTGTGGGCGTTGGCTGCCGCAGTCATGACGACCCTAATTGGAAATGCCATCTTGAAATACCTGAAACAACCGACAACCTTTGCCGTTCCCATTGTTGGAGCGGACAAGTGTGACTTGAATACACTCAAAGGGCGGTATGTGCGAGAAGCTGATGTCTTGCTTCGCGAAGGCTATGAGAAGGTAGGCAAAGATCCCCCCTCTGGCCACCTCCGGGCTCGTTTGCATCTAATGCCAGTCGCAGTTTAGGAACAGCATCTTCCAGCTTGCAACTCCAGATGGGTTTCGAGTTTTCCTCCCGAGGAATCTCGCCCATGACCTGAAGCCTTTCAGCCGACGTGAAGCGAGTGGTATGAAAGCATTGGCTGATGTTAGTGACCATGTGCCTTCCGGCTAGCGACAACTTGACTAATGGGTGATTTCCAGCGCCATGTCGGCAGCTATACAACCATTGACCATGAGAGCGACGTTATGCTCGGTGCGATCAAGATTGACCTCAATCGTAACCTAAGCAATTTTGTTGAAGATGTAAAGCATGAGGTGGAATATTGCTTCGAGACACAGTTTCCACCCTGTGATGGTCAGACATATTAGCGACCATTTCAACTGATTTCGTCTGCTAATTGAAACGGCAGATTGGACATCAATTGATCTACATGACAAGCTACTCCGCGTAGTTGCCCAAGCCTCAGCGCGGATATTTGTCGGAAATCCCATGTGCCGGAACGAGGAATGGTTGGAGTGCAGTACCAAGTTCGCACTCGACGTCATGATAGGAGGCGAAAAGTTGAAACAGTGGCATCCATGGCTACGAACAATAGCTCAGTATTTCGTGCCCGAGATGAGGCGTATTCGCAACGACCACGCACGGGCTTTGGAACTCCTTCTGCCAGAGTTAGAACGGCGGTCTAAGGAGCGTGATAAGACGGGGTCGAATTCCCGCAACGACATGATACACTGGATGAAACAACGGGCCAAGAAATTAGGAGACCGGTCCTTCGATGACAAGGAGCTGGCGAAGTTGCAAATGCTGACGGCCACCGCAGCGATTCACACGACCCGACTGGCCATCATTCATGCTCTGTACGACCTAGCAGCGAGGCCCGAGTACATCCAGCCCTTGAGACACGAGATCTTCGAGGTTACCAAGGAGAGCAATGGCATTCTTCGAAAGCAACACCTCACGCAGATGAGGAAACTAGACAGTTTCATGAAAGAGTCACAGCGACACAACCCCCCTTCAGTTGGTGAAGATGACCCCCTAGCCTCCTTCCACATATGATGATAATGATATGCGGGTGCTAACTTGGTAGCTCAGCAACATTCCAACGCAAGGCCATGATCCCGATTGACCTCTCGAATGGCTTCCACATACCCGCGGGCACAATAGTCCAGTGCAACACGAATATGCTAGACGAGGCGCCCGCTATCTGGGGCGACCCAAGCGCCTTCGACGGGTTCCGCTTCTTCAAGCTGCGTAGCAGGCCCGAGGACGCGAACAAATTCCAGTTTGCAAGCACCTCGTACGACAGCATGCAGTTCGGATTCGGCAACGATGCCTGTCCCGGCCGCTTCTTTGCCAGCAACCAGATCAAGATCATCCTAGCTCACGTCCTATCGCACTATGACATCAAGTTTGAGGACGGCGTAATTGGCCGCCCCAAAAATATCGTGTTCGAGGTTAACGTCCTTGCTGACCCGACCGTCAAGGTATTGTTTAAAAAGGTGTAGGCGGAAACGCAGCATTCTACGCGTCCTCTGGTTCTTTGATGTAATTAGCGCGTGGCAGCAAAAGATAGTCTTCATATAGCGTTGGATCTTGATAATGGGCCTTCGCTTGAATCACAGGAAATCTATTCGCAAAAATGCAGACCTAGAGTAGAGCACGCTTGCAGGCATGTCGCATGCGATTCCACCACCGTTGCGCCCCGGAGCCCTTCCTTGAAGGGGCCTGACGGTTACGATCTCAAAGTGAGCCTCGACGCAATGCCAAAGCCCTCACCCTCCACATAGATTTTATCGCGGTCTGGTTGATATCATAGTCCTGTCCAAACCTCAATGGCACTTAGCTTCTGTGGTAACCGTTCGTACTCGGTAAGAACTGGAACACGTCGCGAATGTGCTCTTGCATATGCACAACCGGTTAGCATGACGGTCTGTCCCAGCTGATCGGATGAGTCGCTTTGCACTTTGCACTCCAGGTGTCGCCCATGGAATGGCTCGGCAGGGGGCCGAGATGGAGGGCTAGAATGCTCGCGGTTGCGATGCTCTAGGACACCTCAGTACCAAGTGCAGCAATGGGTATTGAGTAACTCGGCACGAAGGGTGCTGCTGGTCACTATGGTGGTCGTGTCAGGTCCTACAAATAGGTTAGCCGTGCCGATCGTGCAAACCGAGGTGATGATACGTGCACGAGTGTGCTGTAAAGTAGAAGTGCAAAGGGAGCAGATCCTGGAATTCACGATGGGGGATCCCTAGAAGCTTGGTTACTTGTCACGTGCTGGCTAACTTCCCCATGTTTTCACCCTATTTCTCGGCCGACAGAATATCTCGGTCGCTTGGGGGCATCAATCCCCTATAATCCCCTGATAGTATGCCTCGATAGGCTAGCTGGCCGACCTGTGCCTTGGCCGAGTGCATCACACAGACAGCTGTATGACCTTTGTTTGGTCCCCTAAAGCACAGCCACAGTGGCTTGTAGTTGGGAGGTAAACACGGTGCATTCAATGATTCCGCAGCAAAATGTCCGCGGCAGGAATACCGGTAGCCGCAAATGCGACGGCAAAACAACGCACGCGGTTAATGACCGTACGATTATCTCTACCTACTATCTGTGACGGCAAACAACTATGAAGTGTGTGGGAAGAGGCTTCTAAAATGGAAATGTGCTTCTTCGAGAAGCTTCCGGACTTCGATGCCTCGTATCAAGATTTTCGGGCTGTAGGTAGCACGCATCCCGAGCCTCCCAAACTCAGTCGCAGATGACGATCGACTGTCACGGACCCATTGAGCTGTTTAACCCTGAAGCTGGCTGGATTCTCTTGGGCACACGTAACTCAGCAACGAGCGGTCGAACAGCTGTTAGTCGCTAGACTGGAAAACAGATATTTCCCACGGCTTACGGCATCGAATTGGCCAGATGTATCTAAGGCTCAAGCTATGAGGGACTGCCTTATAATGCACAATTGTGACGGGCTCCGATCAAGCAAATGGGGCTAACCGTGAGCCTCCCTACCTAAGGTCATTATTCGGTTCCGGTTCCACAATGTCGGAAGCCAGTACGACAATGCGACATATACCACGGGTGGGATCGCGCTATGGACACACAGGAAACCAAGTTGCTTACGAGTCTTCGAGGCTGCCAGGGACAACTAGACGCAATGGTAATTCGGAATCTGAATGCAAATCCTGGCTGTGAACAAGCAGATAAAGCCTGACTATAACCTCAAGTGTCTTGAGAAGCTTAGCTCCTTAGCCGTGCGCGCGGGATCCGGTGGCTTACCATCGAGGGTTTCAGACCGATGGCATCGGGATTCTAGCATCGGGATCTAGATGCCGCCCAGCTTGGTAGCTCCGGCTCCCGACGACAGATCAAACCGCTATGTTGCCGCCTACCCGACAGGAAATTGAAGCATACTGCGTCCCGTAATGTGGCACCCCGAGACCTTTCGGAAACTACATAGTAGTCATCATACGATTCTATTGACACTCAATTGGGGGAGGCATCGCATATTAGTCGGTCAATTCTTACTGAGCGGCAGCGTGAGAGCGGAACTTTGTAAGTTATCCGACGACAATATCGTAAATTCGTTCTGTATGGGGAGCATGACAACTAGGAGGGAGTTAACTATATAATATGTAGGACAGACTTAACTCGACCTCTCCCCATGCCTGCGATTGTAAACTAGCCTGGGCATCAATTGACAATGACTAGGTAGGTCCAACAGCAAAAGACAGGCTTTCGCCAATCAGTCATTCTAGCTAATACGGTAAAGTCAAGGACAAGACCGGGAGCCCAGACTTTTAGAATTAAGCACGCATTACCTGATCCTTTGCTATATGAAGGTAATGCATATATGGAGGATGCCCCGTCGATATAAAATCTCCATGGAGCTCATGTGAGCTCATCAACCACTTTCTCAGAAATCTGTCCATCGCCTCGGACAACGATCTTGTCGACCCTCTTGGAGGCTTTAACGGGGTTTGGCTGATTGTAAACCCATTCCAGTTGCTCGAGTGTGCGACCCTGGGATTCCACACTACGAGATGGGGGTCAGTAACACGGCAAGGCAGATGGGTGGACAGAAAGAGACTCACCCGAAGAAATACCAAAAGATGGTCTCGATTATATCCCAACCAACGAAGACGTAGATATACTTGTATCCAATGTTCTGAAGACCAATTGGGCCGGCAAATTGGTTGATGAACCCAACAAGGTTAACGATGGCAGCCGACGCCGCCAATCCCTTGGCTCGCGTAGTCGTCTCCAATGCCTCGCTGGGAATGACACCCTGGAGAGGAGTGTACGTGAACGAAAAGACGATGTTAAACAAGAAGTATGACGCCAGGGCACCTTTCGCATATGAGTCCTGGATATGGTCTCCTTGGTTGTCTAGCGCGGCAGATAGACCAGAGTTGAGAGCAAGGGTAACGGCGCAAGCTACAGAAAAAGGGTCAACGCAGTCCTTTAGCAGCAAAGTCAAATGACTTACCAAGGGTGCCGTAGATTAAAACCAGTCGTCTCGGCATTCTGTCCGTCATCGAAACAGCAGTAAGTGCGCCAACCGCGGATAAGACAGAGTTGAGCACGTTGTAACCGAGCTGCTGTGGGACTGTCGTGACACCGATCTGCTCGAAAATGGTGGTGTTGAAATATCCAAGCCCATTGCCGGAGAATTGGCCGAAGATAGAAATCATAAGAACTTGGGCGGCTCTCCAGCGACCGCTGTGTGTCAAGAAAAAGGGGCGGTCTAGCGATAGCAGTCAGTTGCATGTACACTCTCATGTTGAGTAAGCGACCAAGCCTGAATGGCGCAACTCACAGTCCCAAGGCCGTTTATCAATGCCGTCCAATCGGATGTTCTCCTTCATCTCTTCAATCTCAAGCTGTACCAAGCGGGAGTTGGGATCGCCATTTCCGTGGTACTTGATGAGAAACTCGAGGGCATCATCAGTCCTTCCTTGCGACATCATCCACCGAGGGCTTTCAGGAATAAACCAGATGGTGAATAGGACAATGACGCAAGAAAAGGATTGCAGAATCAGAGGAACTCTCCAGGCCCAGTCACTCTGGATATACTCGGTGCCGAACACGATGAGCGCGGCAGGGATAGATCCGCCAAACCATCCGCAGTTATAGAACCCTAGTACTCTATGTCAATTAAATAGGCCTGAGCGGATCTCTATTCACAGGGTCTGGGGGTTGTTACCAACAGCACGCCCACGCCAATGGGGAGGGGATATTTCGATGGCATAAGCGGGCGCGCTTACGGTCATAATGGCGATACCGACGCCGAGGACGAAACGCCCTACAACGAACTGCGCAACCGTCGAGCTGCTCGCGATGATGATGGTACCGATGATGATGACTATGCCGCCGCAGAACATTGTTGCACGACGACCGAACTTATCCGCCATCATAGCAGCGAAGGGTGCGGTGATGATTGAACCACTATATCAACGACCAGGTTAGTTTACTGCAGAACGCGTGCCAAGGTTGCCTTTTGCCATCTAGCCTCTGGAACAACTAACACTGTATAAAGAGAGAACAATATCGAAACGGTTTTTCCAGTTTTACCACTCTTGAATACGTCCTGGAACTGGTCCATGGCGATTATACCGGTAAGGAGTGATCCTGAGGGCAGACATTGTATCAGCATCTCGTTGGGCCTTGGCATGAACTAGATGTCCGTCTAACCATCGTAACCATTAGCGCATGCGCAGAGAAAAGCCGTGAAGATAGCCACTATACGGGCAGTCAGTCTTTCGTCGCGAGAGATCGAGATGCAATTGGAGTCGAACAGTATAAGTTTATAGACTCTTTGGTCCATGGCTTGATCGGGGACGCCTGAATCGCCGCGTACAATTCCGCCTATGCGTGATCATTTAGCAGGAAGACAACCATAACGGCGCGGGAACAAAGCAAGCCGAAGATCTGAGCCTACTCACATTGCGCACTTCCTTGGTCTTCGTGCCGCTGGCGATCTTCTCGCTGCCGCCACTACCGGCAACAACCGGTTCGATCTCGGTGCTGCTGTTGTTGGAGTCGCTCATCTTGTCCGACGCTGGGAAATGCGGAGTGATGTGGTACGATACCTAGCCCCCCCTCAGTCAATTGAAGGTCAAATCGTAGGTAGCCCTTATTTAATAACTGTTTTACTTTCTTCCAACCTCAACTAGGCGGCACTCACGCGTACCCTAAAGGAGAATGCGGGCCGCTCACCTCCGTCGCCAAGCCAGCAAACTTCAAAAATAAGCTGCCTACGACCAGGTACGCACACAAACAAAGGGGATCATCAATATGGTAGGATCGAGGGCAATGTGCGGCGTAATATGTACTTACATATTCGTCTATGTAGTGTAGGCACCAGATAGGTATGGTGCCTTACATCACACACCCTGGATACGACGCCGAGCGTTCTCCAATCTCCAAAGCAGACGTTGGCTGTTACTGCGCTGACGACATAATACTACACAATGCACCGAAGAAGCCGTAGATGGAGCAGAGTTATTAGTATTTCAACATCCACACAACTTGAATCTCCTTATTCGATGTTGGGTACGCCAACACTGTTATAGTAGGCCCTTCACGAGTATATTAACCACGAATCCACAGTCCTCTTGGCATTGAGATGAAATAGAGCTCATTACTAGACATGCCTGGCCACAGGGACTGTCGGCTTAGGAAACCGAATTGCCGAACAGGATTGTTTACTAAGTAGGCAGCGTATGTGAGAAGTCGGCCCTCGCCGCGGAGCATGACAATGCATAGCTTGCCATGACGGAGTGCAACATACAGTATTAGTAGGTTCCGAGAGCATGGGTATATTCAAAAGTACTACGCGCTGCTCGCTGTTAGTATACCACACCACTTATAACTGTTAGTATTCGGCACAACCAGATGCGAATGACTACACATTCATGAGGAGGCGAGGAGGCATGACTACAACACACGCCCAAGGTCCGTAGTGTAGGCAATCAGTATGGATTCCGGATTCCGGAGTGCGGGATCCCCAGTGTGGGGTAGCATGGTTAACTTCCCCAACTCCCTTTCCCTTTCGAACAAGAACGATGTCAACAAAGTACGGTTTATAGGTATAGTTGATGAGCAGCCGAGCAATCCGGTAGGCCGGGCCCGTCGGGCGACAGGGTAAATGCGTAAATAATAGGTATACGTAAATCAGCGGGTCGGGCCGGTTCTTCGCATGTTAGATACACGAGATCTTACGTTATGAAGTTGCGCAGATGATTACAGCGATTCCGGCCATCCCGTTTTGCCATGGACCCGTACGCAACCGCCATGGTGGGAAACTGTTTGTTGGTCTACTCACTCACAAACAAGACTTTGTATTCCTAGTTCTCGTTTGGGATTACTTTACTTTCACGAATATGAAAATCGAAAAAAAAAGGGCTTTGAAGTGGGAGGATATGTGAATCGTAGGCAGGTATGGCGTTCAGTGTCGCGTGCCCCTGACCACGACGGCCTATCGGGGCTGGTAACGCGTAATGTGTATAAAGCATATGAGGATTTTTCATCTCGCCTTTATTTCGGAATTTCGATGTTTTCGGCATCTATTCTCATGGAGATTCGTCATACTTTTGTACGTGCTGAAACTTGGAATATATCTCTTACCCCGTATGAGCAGATGTACTTTATCGGGAGTCACGATCTTGTGAGTGGGAATGAGGTGAGCACGTTCGATATTGGTTGTCATGCTAGGTCCTATATTCCAGACGCATACTCCAAGGCCGCATGGGATCGTGGCGTACTGAAGTTTGGGTTCTGATGGCTATGCGTGTTATTGAGTGTCCGCTGGGCACAATGTCGTGTGAGCTCCTAGCCTGTTGGCATATGAGACCGCATGGGTTGCCTGAAGCATTCATTTGTGGCGGATACGGTGAGAACATGGGCGTTCTGAAAATTTGGTAACAATGTAGTAGCCGATTCTCTCTCTGAACATGCCCTCGATGCGTTGATGAACGAGATGTAAGATTCATATTAATTGAGCTTTTCGTAAAAATGCGTCTTGACAGAACTGAAGTGAACATCAGAAAAAACATGATTTTTGCAACTCAACTTCCTGCCGCGTTATGAACGCCTACCGCAGTCACATGTACACGCCACCTCGTCAACAATATCGCCCCCGAGCGCTCGAATGCAAAGGACAACTCACATAACTCCCCCGACGGCGTGTACAAGATGCGAACTGCTTCCACAATATTCAAAACCAATATGAAGCTATCATCATTCGATGCGGGTAGTAGGCAATAATTTACCGATGCGTCATGGAATCTTCGAACAACTTCCTGAGCTGGTCCCTCTCCTGCTCAAGCTCTTTAGCCAAGTTAGGAGCGAGCAAAAGAACTCTCGCTTGCGGGATGGTACCCTCCACAAGATCCTCGATGTGTTCCCTGCCGAAACCGAGCCCCTTGAGTCCGTTGGGCTGATCACCGAGATCGGCAAGGAACTTCGCGACGGCGTCGCCTAGGGCCTCACCAGCATCCTCACGCTTCACACTCGTGATGTCAACTCCGAAGGCCTCCGCAGCCGCTAGATGGCGGTCGGGGTTTGAGGGGGCGGTAAATCGGAAGATAGCGGGAGCGGTGACCGCCACAGTGACACCATGAGGAATAATGGGCGTTGTTACTTCGTAGCCGGCGTGCTTGTAGCCTGGGTTCTGGCTGGAGATGGGATAAGACATTCCTAGCGAATAGCGTCAATGCCAGCTCTGAGCTATATATCAGTTATTCATAGAGGTTCATGCTCACCGTGGCACAAATGCACACCGGCATTGCCGAAACCAACACCGGCTAGCGTAGCCGCGAGAAGCATCTCACTCTGCGCCTCGATATCCTCGGGGTCTTTGACCGACCGCGGCAGGTATTTGACGGTACTGCGCAATGCATTCAAGGAGAATATATCACTGATGGGGTTAGCGCCCTGGTATGCTGGCCTCAGGATCGGGTTTGTCGGTCGAGGGGTTCTCTCGTTGAAGGGGATCGCCGTCCAAGACTCGAGGGAGTGTAATAGAACGTCCAGTCCAGAACTAGCCTTGACAGCAGCAGGCATGGTCTTGGTGTTGAGCGGATCACAGATACCAAGTGTTGGTTTCAGGTTCCGATGGGCGATGCCGGTCTTGGCTTTCTTTGCTACGAGGTCGAAGATAGCTGTCCCCGTTGTCTCACTACCAGTACCGGCCGTCGTAGGAATGGCGATCAGCGGCTTCAGCTTCTTGTCGATTGGCCGTCCCTTACCCAGGGGCGCATTGACAAAATCTAAGAAGTCCGCATCGGGATATTCAGTATACAAGTTCATCAACTTAGCTGTGTCTATCACAGACCCTCCACCAACAGCCAAAAAGGCATCTGCGCCATAGCTTTTCGAAAACGCTATAGCCTCCTTAATTCTGTGACTGCGTGAGATGTCGTTCTCTCTTCCGTGTGAGGGTAGATCTTGTTAGGACTCACGAACTATCTTTGGGCTCCACTCGCACCTTGTCGAAGATCTCGTACCGGATGCCTTCTCTGGACAAGGCTTCCTCGACTTGCCTTAGGGCAGTGAGCTGCTTGACGGTGGAGTCGGTGACGACACAGACCCGTTTGGCGCCCATATTGGTGAGGTCCATGCCAACTTCTTGAGTCACGCCCGGCCCAAACCGAATGGATGATGCTGCCATCTCGAAGGCGTACTCCTTCTGCTGAGAGGGATCCACAGGCGAAGCGAAGCCGCGTTTCGCAGTGTTTTGGGCCCGTTGGGCATAGGCCTCGACCTGCGGCCTGGCATGACGATGGTGATGGCCCGGATTGGAGTGGCACGGGCAATTCGGTGGGTGTGTGTATTGCACCGTTCGGAGTAGACTGGCAGCTCGAGCGGCAGCCTGCCGGAAGTCATGTTAAAAGGTGCTGTCAATTCGCAGCAGTAAATGGGATATGGAAGCTCACACTCGGCGCGGCACGAATCGCAACATTCATCTTGAGAGGCGGTGTGTAGGTATTTTCACAAGTCACAGCTCATCTCAACTCACAATGGAGTGAACGGGTGCTGAATAAGTGATCTTGCTCGGTGGCTGCTATGCTTGTGACTGGCTATCTGTCTTGATAGACGCCTCCTCAACGTGTCAAATCAAAATACTACGTGATGTAGCTACATACACGGTTATGTATGATGGGGGATCAAGATCGCCGAGAGGTTGAGGTCGAGCACTACGGATTAGATCAGGAGCAGCAGCGTGGCTCGCGGACTTGGTTATGACAAAGGTAGGTCCAATAAAGCAGTGTTGGCTAGATCAGCGCCAAATGGTTCCTATTACTCGCCCGGCCTAATGTCGCTATTAGTGTAGACTGGGCAGATGGCGTATGGATCGTGAATGATGAACGTCGCCATCAATTATTGGTTCAATCTTCACTCCACGGGTGTACATTCATACACCACCGCAGAGCGACACAAGTAATAATGCGTGGTGCTTACTACTTTAGGTTTAGCTGACAGTTATATAATCATTAATAATGCCATAGCTGCTCTTCTTTCACCTAGCTGGGTAAGTCCGGGCTCGTAGATGGACGGCAGTGGTGTACCTAGATAGTTATATGTGACAAGGTAGTTGAATTCCGGTGGTTGAGATGGGGTCGTTGGAGGCATTTCCCCGCACACTGATTCCATACCATATTTGTGTGGCGGAACCAGCTAACGGCGGGAAGCACGGGCTACCGGTATGTGCCTAATCCCGTACAAAGTCCCTAACCGGGGCGCTTCCCCTCGATGAAGTTGATGAATCTTGCTGGGCTGGTGCATGGCGTTGTCGGTCGGGCTGGTAACCGTGCCAGTGTGGCTTAATGGCCTGGCTTGGACAGCGAGACAAAAATGAATGGAGACCCACCAATTGCTCGTTACTATACCGTGTGAATAATATGTATACTGTATTTCAGCAGGGTCACCATGACCACCTGATACCGCTGTAACCCCGACGACGTGACTCACCGAGATCACTGTAACCAAAGCGCATAGCGACTCACCTTGTACCGTGTCGTGATCAACTCATACGGTACATGCTAGGATGTCTACAGGATCCCTACGGCGGCACCTAACCTACCCGGTCATCAAACTTGTTGGAAATGCATCGCGCGGCTCATTGACAAGATGCGCACTCACATCCCATAAGCCAGTGCAGTCTTGAGAATCGATACACTCTTTCTGCACACAGGAGACTCGGTAACCAACGCATTTATCTCCCTGAGTCAGCCGCCACCCACCAGACCGTTTTCGAAAATGCTCCGCGAAGCACCAAGTACACGTCGATGATCGCGCTGTTACATTCGTGATTCCCTTGACCCTCCATACTTTGAAACCAGGCACCAATGGATCCTCGCCAGCGAGGCGGCGCCGGCTACGGCCGTGAGATGACCAGGGCGGAGACGTTTGAGGAAGAGAAGCGTCGCATTGTCGAGAGCTGCTTCAATAAAAAGGATACGGACGGATCCAGTATGTGCAGTGCTTTCCCGTGCGCCACGGATACAGCCATGTTGCTAATTTGTTTCCCTGCCTCCAGTCATAGAAACCTACATCACTCACATCCGTATTACCGAGTACGGGTCGCACCCAACCAGCCCGCCTCCGCCAGAAGCCCGAAGCGAGTCAGAAAAGCCCCGCGTCATCATCATATCTGTACGGAAGTCAGGCCGCGTGCGCATGCACAAATCTAAAGAGAATTCAAACGGCTCGTTCTCTATAGGCAAGACGTGGGATCTTAGTGATCTGTCGGCTATCGAATCATTCACCGCCGCGAACACCAACCCAGAACGGCGACAACGGGCTGGTGACACGGGCTTCATTGTCACTCTGGGAAAACCATATTATTGGCAGGCTCAGGCGGACAAGGAAAAGAAGTTTTTTATTGCAAGCTTAGTTAAGATCTATGGCAAATATACTGGTGGAAAAGTGCCGGAACTGAAAGGGTTTGATCCCCGTGAACTGGACCAGATTTTAGGATCCCGAAAACAACAGGGCGCCCGACAGCAAGCACCTGCTCCCGAGGCTAGCCCATCGAGAACCGAACAGACCGGGACACCTCCACGGCTGCCCACCGCTCCCGTCCGAACTGATATCAAAGTGCCGATTCCCTCTTCTCGATCTGATGCCCCGTCTTACCCAAGAGCACCGTCCCGACCGTCTTCCCGACCGGGCTCGAGACCTCAATCGCGTTCGCGGCCCGAACCACAATCCTTATGGACTGAAACAGCATCCGCGCAGACGAACGCGCCTGCAATGCCCAGTCCTTGGTCTAACCAGCAATCATCTTCACCTACAATTCGTACTTTGGTGCCTCCGAATGGCACCTCGTCTCCAGCTCCGAGTTTTGACTCAGGCCGCGTTCCAAACCAAAGCCATGCCCTGCGCAAATTGGCATCAAATAATAAAAGCCAAGATTCTGTTACCGCGTCAATATCAACCGCAAAAAGTGACGATGCTGCCAGTATCCCCCCACGGTCCCGGGGAGGCTTATCGGGACCTGGCGCGCTCGGGAGGTTTGGTACTCCACCAGATATGCCCACCTCTCAATTTGACCTGCCGGACAGAAAACGACCACCAATGGATCCTCTACGACCCCAGGGTACTACAGATAATGACCTCGTGCCGGCCCCTTTGATGAGTCCGGCGTTTAGAAAAGAGCCTTCATTACGCAGCAATGGCCGGATGGCAACCGGAAATGGTTTGGCGGGAACCAACGCCGACGATAGTTGGAAGGAAAGAATTGACATAACTTCTGAGCTAACCAGAGAAACATCTACCGCTACCAGTGCCAGTCTTAACGGTACCGCAGATCCTTCTGTATCTCCAGGTCCAGAGCCGGAAACCCCATTAACTGATCCACCCAAGGAAGAAGAAACTCGCCCGGGCTTAGGGCCTATGATCAAGGTAAAGAAATCCCAGCAGGAGATGGCGGGCGTATTATGGAAGGCTGCTTCGGCTGCTAGTGTCTTCAAGCCCCGGCCAGGAGGCGCCGGAGAGCGACTGCGCGAAGCGGCCAAGAAGGCCCTCACAACAGATGGTCCAGATGGGATCACGAGTGTAGTGCCCGCTCCACCTCGTCTCACACCACAGTTGGAGGTCCCAAAGCCACCCGAATCTGCAGTGAAGCAGGATGGGAAATTAGCTTCAGTTCCTGAAGTCAAAATCACTGTGCCCAATTCGGGTGAACTTACAAAACTCGAAGCTGCCAGCAAAGAAGTCCAGAGAAAGCACATGGAAGAGGCGCGCAAAGATGAGGCACGACGGGCAACCATCGCTAGCAATGACACTAGATATTTATCGGCTATGGGCCTGGATATCAATCTTCTCGGGGATACAACTACGGAGTTTGCCAAGTGGCTAGACCATTTTGGCTGGGTGCCAGGCAATCAGATGCGGTCTCGTAATCATGACGAGATGAAGGTCGATATAGAACGGGCATTGAACAAAGCTCAAGCTGGGGGCTGGGTTGCGAGGTTCCAAGAAGAAGATGAGAGGGTCGATGCAATAAAAAAGGGTTTAGATGTTGCTATTACGGAATGCGACGAGCTTGACAACCTCCTGACATTGTACAGTGTTGAACTTTCGGTAGGTGTGGACCTTCATTTTACGATTCAATGCTAACAAAGCATAGACATTGTCTGATGACATCGCCTATATAGAGGCCCAAGGTCAAGGACTTCAAGTACAGGCAGCGAACCAGAAGCTGCTCCGCAATGAGCTAGAGTCACTTCTTGACACATGTGCCATCACTACGAAAGACTTGCAGTCGCTCAAGGTCGCCCCGTTAGAAAATGTTGCAGGCTTAGAGGAAATCGAAGCCACACTAGTAACACTATATAAGGCCATGATGAAGATCGATTCTTCGGTGACTGGGTCTGAATCACGAAAGAGTGAGGATACGAGCATCAATGAACAGCAAACAAGCCTCAACCCAGACTATGGCAAGATGCGCATCGTTCAAGAGAAAAAAGAAATGTATTTGTCAGAAAGCAGAGCTTTCTTGAGCAGACTGGGCGGCTTCATGTCCCGTCAATTTGACAAAGCTATTCAAGAAAACAAGTCCGCCGTTGCCAGCGCCTTGACTAAAAAGGTTGATTCTCGAAATCACGATGCCGGTCGAGACCTGCTGTGGCAATACAGTCCTTTGATTATGTACGCCAGAGAGGTAAATTTAGAAGAGTGGGATCGCTATCTTCACATCTATCAAGAAAAAAGCAACCCCCTCTACCGTTCAGAATTCAGGGACATCTTGAACGCGTGGAAACGCAATGCCAGAAAACCTGCTGGTGAGGAGTCAGAGTTGCTCTTTACGACTCAAGTCGAAAAACAGCACGAAGGCACAATGGCAACTGCTCGGAGAGTCACTGTCAAGAGAAGCCAAACTCTAGCGAGGAGTCTTGGAAGACCTATTGGCGAAGGAACGAAGGCAAGCTCCGACAAAGTGCCAGATGGTCGCAGCTATCCCTATGAAGTTTTCGCAGGGATTATGGACGATTTACTTCCTCTTGTTGAGATCGAACAGAACTTCATCGTGGACTTTTTCCACGCCACAACCTTGGAAACTGCCGACTTTCCAGACCTCGTTGCTGCAACGCGGCCACAAGACCGGCAAGGGGGTGACTTGAGGCGACATCGACTCATGGAGCCTGATCGTGAATTAGCAAGGAGGATCACTCGAGCAATGGAAGCCATCTTTTCATTCCTAGAGCAAGATCTTCAAAACCTAATACTGTGGGTTTTGGCGCAGGATCCATTGTAAGCATCACCGCGTTTTGTCATTAATCAAGCCGTCCACTAACAAGAGATTAGACAAGGAGTTGGCATCCTAGCTATCTTAGAGCGCAAGCAAATAGACATGACATCGTCCAACCAAGACTTCTTGAATAGTCTCTTGCAGAAGCTCAACAGCAGTCTCGAATCCCGGTTCTCCAAATTTGTGGAAGAGCAGATTCGCGCAATTGAGGACACGAAGGTTAAAATTAAGAAGCGTAAAGGCGTCATTTCTTTCATGCGTGTATTCCCGCTCTTTTCAGCTGCGGTGGAGAATATGCTTTCGACAACCGATACAGCATCTTCCGTTAGGCGAGCTGTAGATCGAGAATACGGGCGGATTATAAAATCCATGTTTGGCTCTCTGAAGGTGATCGCCCGTGAGAATCCAGCTACGCTCACCAACAGCGGCGCCGATCCCGAGGACAAAGAGGCGTTAAATTACCACATTCTATTAATTGAGAACATGAATCATTTCTCAGAAGAATTGAATACACATGGCCTCGAGATACTTGAAGATTGGAAAGGAGCTGCGACCAGCGAGATGGCCGAGCATATGAGTTTATATCTCAACGCCGTGATGCGCCGACCTTTGGGGAAGTTACTGGAGTACCTGGAGAATCTCGAAAGTCAGATTGCATCAGGCAAAAACCCCACGATTATTGCCGCACAACCTAGCAATTCAAAAGCGACTTTTACCAAGACCCTCAGTACCTGTGACGGGCGCGAAATCCGTAAGGGCATCGAAGCGCTGCGAAAGCGAGTCGAAAAACACTTTGGCGACGCAGATGACCCAAGTCTGAGCCGAGATCTAGTAAACCGCGTGCTGCGGGAATGTGAGAAATTCTATAACGAGGTCGAGATGCGCGTCTCTATGATCACGACGACGGTGTACGGTGGCGATGTGTCGTTCGAGTGGCCCAGGGCCGATGTAAAAGCTGCGTTTTCTACCACAGGTCGGTAGGTCGGATCTGGTGAATGGGGAACGCTTCCCGCATCTTTAAGCTTGAGGTCACATACACGCGGACATCGCCTTGCGGTGAGTGACAGCTGGCGCGAAGATAGCAGACCGGCTTAAGTGTATTAAAATACTTCTCGCCAATGTTGGCGAGGGAGAAGGGGGGCGCTGACGTACTTCCGGCACGACGGGCAACTACTGCTTGCCCCTTCGTCCGATCAAGGAGAGTGTATTGGTTTTGGAGCGAAAATCCGCTGCTAGGACTGTTGAGTATTCGTTATGTCAGAGTAGAGCCGATCCGTCCAAACAGAACAACCGATTTTTGATGGGGCGCACTAGGTATACGGAATACAGATGAGCCGCTTCCCAAATCAAGGCCATTCCGAAGGGGAGAGAAGTTATATATACCTATGTCTCTGGGTTACCGCGGAGTTGCGACCGTTTAATGAGCGGGCGTCCAGTAAAGTTGACCTGTTGAGTGAGTGTTCACGTGCAAGCAAACCACATGTTGATGCCGGGTGGGGGAAACGGGGACTTAAGGGGGGCCTCATGCGAAGACTAAAGAGCAGAGGTAAAGCTCATGAGCAAATAGTACAGCTACTGTTCACGAATCACTGCCTCCTTTTCTTAATTGACTCAAATGACGTTAGGCATGGTTGTTCTGATGTGTTAATGGTTTGTGGGACTGTGGGCATTGGCGACGATGAACTGCGCTGCAATGATAACTTGAGATTCATATGAACGGCCGCCATAAGCGTTGAATGTTGAAAAGGGTACATCACGACCTATTTGACGCTGCCGGAAAGGCATTGCTCGTTTCTTGCCGGATATCGCCGACCGGTATGCGGAGGGTGGTGTGCATGCACAAATAACCACAGGCTGTGATGTATATCCTACGCGACACTACGCCACACAGGTATTGTTCGTCAAACCCTTTAACTTGTATTGTCATAGTCAATTTATTTGTTCGTTCCCTCGTGATCAACAAGTAGCATCCGGTACTATTGTCCAAAATCCCTCGATGTTAGCACTAGGCTCCCATCTACATACTTGGGTATGTCCCGCGATCCGAAAGGTAATTATCCTTGATCACCTCACGGTATACACGGTTCCCCTTCATCATCCATACTATTTACTTTTGTCTCATAACCCAATTACAAATACATCATGCCCAAAGCGTTACCCAATAGGTGTTAAATTCGTCGAATATATCATTGCCAAGACCCAACGGGTGAAGCTCCCTACTTGTGGAAACTCTTCACCTTCTCGACCTCTCCGTAACTTCCTATGTAGATACCTGAGCGGTCGTGGATACTTTCTGGCACGACCTCGAGCATGCGTTGCATTTTGTCGTTTATGGCTTGACCGCCAGCTAGGTGGGCATTAGTATCAGATAACCATCGTAGGGTAAAAGAGACAAAGGGTCCTCACCATTTTCGAATACCATGGCCATGGGGGCGCATTCGTATAAGATCCGCAGCTTGCCCTTGGGACTCTTCTTGTCGGCAGGGTAAGCGAAAATGCCACCGTATAGCAGCGTTCGATAGGCATCAGCAACCATACTGCCGATGTAACGCGCACTGTAAGGCTTTCCGTTGTCCTGGGGGTACTTTAGGGAATCGAAATATGCCTTTGTGCTCTCCTCCCAGTACAATGAATTGCCCTCGTTGACAGAGTAGATGGCCCGGGTCTTTGGAATCCGCATATTGGGGTGCGTGAGAATAAACTCTCCGAAGGAGTTATCCAGGGTGAAGCCGTTAACGGTGCCGCCCTTCATGGTGATAACCAACTGGGCCGAGGCGCCGTACATAGTAAAGCCGGCAGCCAAGAGCTCAGTACCCGGTCGTAGGATATCCTCCTTTGTCCCACTCGAACCGTCGGCAAGCTTGTGGATACCGAAGATGGTGCCGACGGAGACACCTGCGTCTAGGTTGGAACTGCCGTCGATGGGGTCGCATGCCACGGCATACCGCGCCCCGGTCTGATCCTTGAAGTATATAATCTCCTCTTCTTCTTCCGATACTAGCAGTGCACATCTTCCAGACGAGCGCATGGCGGAGATAAATAAATCGTTTCCAATGACATCCAGCTTCTTCTGATCATCGCCGGTCGCATTGGATTGTCCGGCCAGGCCTGTCAGGTTGACCAGAGTGGCTCGCCGGATGTAGTGGGAAATCGCTTTGAAGGAGAATTGGAGGGCATGGCAGAGTAATCTAGACGGCTTAATGGTCAGTTTCCCGTGACGCAGAGGATAAGTGAGGCAAGGCAAGACAACGCAAGAGAAGAGCACGGGATGAACAGAGGTTGCTCTCACGTGAAGTCGCCGGTGGCCTCCTTATGCTTTGTCTGTTCTTCCGTCAGGAATCGGGTTAATGTGACGATGTTTGTGTTCACGCTTTGAGACTCTGAAGGAGGCGCCTCTTGGTACGCATTAGTGCCGTTGGCTGCCATGCTGACGGTCGTTTACTTGCTAAGGACACAATATAGACGGAATGGGAACCTCGATGGTGATACTAAACGCAGGGAGGAGAACACTAGCGGGAGAAGATAGATCAGAAAGAGAAGAGAGCAATTCCAGTAGACAACTCAATTAGAGGCTATATATATGTACTTTGACGATGGAGAATGGAAAGTCTTGGAGAAAGAGGTGTCATGATGTGTCAGGCTTAGGCTCGGTTCTCCCTTGTTCGATAGCCTTTCAAAGCAGCTGACTTGAGGTCTAGCTCGGGGTGTTGGCGCCGCGCAAGAAGTGTGGGCTAACTAGATAGCTAGTTCGTGACGAGGAAAGAGAGGATTTCCCGGGTCGGGCTGCAACTCGTTTCGTGAGAGTGCCAACATGACATATATCTGTAACAACCGATAGCGGGAGATGTCGGCGAACCTCGGACAAACGTCTGCCGGCTACGTCACCTCCGAAGCGGTATCGCAGCTCATTGGTGGAGCGCGAGGAACGTGACTGGCGGGGTCCCCCCACCGACTGCGCTGGCAGCTGCCCGGGGTGACAGTCACTGTTCGGTCACTGTCGGTCACTGTCGGAACTGTGGACCCTCACTTTTTCCGGACTTTCTCCCTTAGCGGGTCATTACTAATCCTTGTACGTGCCGAGGCCGTCGCTCATCAGCTCTTCCAGCCAATGGAATGAGCTCAATGGGCTACACGGGAACCCCACTTCGTGGGGCTTCGAAATTCTCGTTTCACTCGCGCTACTTAAGAAAATTTCGAGCTCGCATCCCAGTTACCATCACCATTCTTTCTCATCCCCAAACATGCAAAGCTGTAAGTGACCGCAACTCCTTCGAAACCCCATCACTTTTCCCTGATGACACTTTGTAAACCGCAAACTAGAGTCTTTGACCTCTTTTGAGGTATGAAACTGATTTACACGTCAGTCTGAGCTTACGACGCCTTCACTGCCTCTCGATTCATGCGTACGCGCGGGTGGTTGTGCTAACAATCTTTCCTAGGCATGGGACAGGGCCATTGAATCCCAAGCATGACTTGGAGCGCCATGCGCTATTCCCTGCGTCAAGCGACCAGGTCTATCATCATCGAATCTCGATGAGGAGTATTGGGTACGTAGACCTCTCTCCTTCCCATCACGATGTGTATTATGATGATCATTTTCTATGCTTCGGCATAGCTGGAAATTACCGGCTGAGACCTAAGTCTTTGACGAAAAACAACTGGCTGTTGTCTGATTTACCTGCACTTTCTCGTTTGGTCAGCGCGTTCTCCGTCTTGACCATGAGTACTAATTGAATCAGTTGCCAGACCTTCAATTAGGTATGCATATTTCTGTTCCGCCGAAGTATCCCCCGTCGATTTGATGAAGCGGCACTGGGCTCCGAATATCAACGCATGAGCCGATATGCCAATTTGTGGCAGGCCTAGAAAACCTCGCCCACTGATCGTCACTCCATCTCGCCTCTCTCTTCCGTCCACGACGAGAAGTCACCGGCTGATGTCAAGCTCCAGTCAATAGACATTGTATTAGATTTCAACGATACTGTATCGCCATGCATGTTACGTTGCCTTGCAGGGAATCGTAAGGTTTGTCTTCCATTGCATTGAGCCTCGATATTCCTACGTCTACCTGATGAACACAGATGACGAGTCTGATTCGGATTCCCGTTGAAGACAACCTATTTACCTACCATTCATGCATTTCTGATAACAATTACCTAATATTGACATTGCATTGTATCAACAATCCACGTGCTAACTGTATCGGCTTTCAGCAGGTTCGTTCCACTTTTCGTTGGCACAGCAGCATTCGCTTTGCAAGATGATGATTCGACCAAAAACATTGACAAGCATATGTCATAGCTTTTTCGGCATTGATGATACCAGTCGTATCTGACTGCAGCGAGATTGCTGCTTTCTGCACGGATGTCGGGCATGCGCAAGACTGACAGGTCCTGTCTAGATTACACGTTGTTGCGCTTCGATCCGCACACTCGATTGCTTCCAGGTGAGGCTCTCCTGTTTTGACGCCCTTGCTTTTTTCCAATTTCACATGATGATCAATTTTTATCACGACGGTCAACATAGCTACATAGCGTTGATGATGTTGCCTGTGACAAGGCTTAATATCTGATAGATTGGCATATTCTCACGTTGGTGTACGATTCTTGATTGAATATGGCTAACTTTGTACTGCTAGGTGCACACCAGCTTTTATTAGGCCCTGTAGAGCTATCGTCCGTCATGGGTAAAAGGGTAAGCGTGTCTTAAGTGCGGGAGCGTAGATTGAAGGCTTTTCAATGCGTTCTGCCTATTGTAGGTGTACGTGGAATAACCTGCAAGGCACCTCATCGCTAGAGCAGGATGGTGACAGTGATCCTTCGTAGATGAAAGATGAATATACACAATAAACATTTCAATATTGGTAAATAATAACGTCTTGACAGCAATGAGAAGCGTGTAAAGCCAATCCCGGCTTCGGACACGCAGCGTCACGATGCTGGTGACAAGGCAAGCCTTGCTGAGACCCCTTAAATCCTCGGACTCCGGCGTATAGGATCTAGCTGCCTATTCTAGGTATGCTTCAGCTGAGCGCGATGTCCTGCTCCACTGCGGCTGAATTAAATAGGAGTGCTACAATGAATCAAGACGTGAGTTTTTTCCAATTCGTCTTACTGATGCTGCTACAGGTGAAGAAGTGCGGTGTTTGATTGTCCCCCCCGAACTCATTGGACCAAGCCGATCAGTATGTCAATCAACAGTTCTGCTGAGGGCATCATCACGATTATCGGTGTACCGCTCGCGGTACTCGGAGTTCTTCCTATTTTATACAATACTCTCGCAACACTCACAGCGCTATCGAAAATCAAACGTATGCTAAGGCACGGCAAGCTTACTGCATTGACACGAAGTGATATAATCAACCGAGTCATCGAGGTAGAGTTGCCGCGGTATGCGGTGCAGCCCTGGGATCGCTTTGATCACGAGGCCAAGTACTGGCAGATATCGCGACAGCCCAGTTCGATTCCAGGCGGATCGTGGACGACGTTCAACTGGAAGACAAATACCATCGGCATCAAGACGCAGCGTGTCGAGTATGCCGATCAGCTACGGCAGCCTCAAGTCGAGGTTGAGTTCCACGAGCTAGTAGCCTATCTCCTCGATCTGGGAGCCATTCCCGATGCCCACGGTTGGCGGCTTCTCCGTTCTACTGGATTGTGGACGCCTACAGGATGCTCGCTGATGAAGGGCCCTGGTAGCACCAGTGCAGCCCTGGCTATTGCTCCCCTAGACGATTCTGACGGTCACCTGTCGTTGAAGGTTACGTGGAAGCCGTCATGGACTACACGGAATGCCTCTACCCTGCCGCCGTATTGGATACGGCTGCCACCACCGCCGGCCACTAACAAGGAGCCGGTAGCTGATAGCTCTTCGGCAGCCTCAGTCTCTCAGCTAGCCGAGACGGTAGAGCTGGAGGGGACTGAGGGGAATCTTGGCAAGGATAAGGAGAATTCGCGGGAGCAGTCTGTAAACCCGGCACGGGAAACAGAGGATAATGTAAGAGGCGCTATGGCTCCGATTACGTGCCAGTTCTCAGTGGATGGCCTTCAGTCGGCACTACAACAGGATTACAGATCCGCAGCAGCGTCCTTCGATGTCCATGACCTGCCCACGGAGCATCTGAGGATCAACAGCCACAAGATGGACGGCAAATGGTTCGCGAGCGCCGCGACAGCGTATGGTACGACGAGTCAGACGGTACTGTGGAACTTCAAGATTCCTGATGAGATACTCGCTTTCGCCAGACGGGACACTGTGCCCTGCGGCGTGCTCGTAGTCCTGGGTGTCGTTGACGGCTCCGTGACACCACAGTGGGAGACCAGGTATAACGACAACACGGAATATCATGAGAACTTCGTGCGGCAGATGCAGGAGCAGCGGCTCGCTGTGGCCGCTGAGGCGAAAATGGACCCTGCGCAGAGACAGCTCGCCGTTGCCCAGAGAACGCAGCGCGAGAACATGCAGCGCCTCAATGATAGTACGTATATAACCGTTAGGGGCATTTTTCGGCCGTGCTGACTGCTCTACCTACGCAGTGCGCGACAGGTCCCGCCGCGATGCCCAGCGTCGCGAAACCCGTTACCACGAAGCCCTGCAGAGCCCCAAATGGGACACTCGGCTTGTGGCCGAGCATAACCTTGCCTGGCTCAGAGGCCGCAAGATTGTTGACGGCGACATCGCTCTCCGCGATATTGTTGGAACCTTGTTATACCGCATGGTTCTCGAGCCGGAGTTTGCGTCGGCCATGTGCGAGATGCTCGATGTATGGAAGGCATGGGCGGATAATGGCGGCATGAGGACTGCGGATCTTCACGTTTTGCAGTCGCGGCAGGAGATCTTTGCGCAGGCTAGCTTGCTTGTGGCTTTGGTTAAGGATGCTACGGGGGTTCTTGAGGGTACGCTTTCTATGGACTTGCAGGAGTGCCTGCGGATGTGGAGGGTTGTGCGGCTTGGCTAGGACTCTGGAGCGGTTTGTTATTCTTGAGGATGTGTACGAGTATCTTTGTTCGATTCTTGCTAATGGTCATGCTAGGTAAAAGCCCGAATGGTTAACTATGGTATCATTCCTACCCGGGTTTAATTCACAACTTTGGCTGTTACTGGTTGCACTTTGGCATATGGATATAACTTGCTTGAATTCATGAATACGGCGCTCCAGACGCCACCAAATGGGCCACCCTGCGGCACTAACAATCCCTCGCTCTGACTGGTAATAGGTAGCATAGGTAATCAGACGCGCCAAACCCCAAGATACAAGATATCATCTGGAACCTATGTAGGGATAACACCACCATCTATCAACGGCGTTTGGCCCGTGACATAATCGCTGTCACTGCTCGCCAGAAAACTCACCAGCTTGGCCACATCTTCCGGAACGCTGACCCGTTTCAACATTGTCAAGCTATCTACCAAGGCGCCCAGAACCTGGTCCGCTTGCAATCCAATCCTCTTACCCATGTTGGGCTTCATGTTGTCCCATATTGTTGTGTCCACGATGCCCGGCGCGTACGCATTCGCAGTGATGTTGTGTTCCGCCATTTCCACAGCGTATGCCTGCATCAGGCCTCGGACGGCGAATTTGCTTGAGGAATAATGACCTAACATATCGACGGCCTTGAAGCCGGCGATAGAAGACGCCGCTATCAGCTTGCCTGGTCGATCAGGGCGGCAGGTCCCCTGACTGATGAGCTGCTTGGCTGCTTCCGAGAAGCAATTCTGCATGCCAAAGACGTTGACGCCAAAGACGCGTTGGAATTCCTGGTCTGACATGTGGAGGATCCCGGCAGATTGACACGCGCCGGCATTCGCAATCCTGATTTGTATTAGACAACCTTTGGTTGGAATCTCCTGGTCTCTCATATGACTTACATCGTTCGGAGCGGCCCCAATTCACGAACGCTCACTTGTACCATATCTGCTACCTCCTCCCTCTTAGTGACGTCTGCTATGGCGGTGCAGGATTTCCTCCCCATGCGGCGAATCTCTTTGGAAAGCTCATCGCACGCGGCGCGGTTGGCGTCGAGATCGTTTACGCAGACGTCGTACCCGTCAGCGGCTAGGCGCAACGCTATGGCCTTTCCGATGCCTTTTGCTGCGCCCGTTACGATCACGCTGTTTCCTTCGCTGGACCTGTCGGGGAGAGAAGAATATGCTGCCCCGATCGTTCTTCTGTGGAGCAGGGCGGCGGGCAGGTTAGTGCATAGGAGAGAGGGCGTTGCTCGTTGCAATTGCGGTACCGCTGCCCGGCCAACAGAACGCAGCATAGCACAATTCATCGTGAATGCCTGGGTGTACAACCTAGTGCTTGACTCAAGGTGGAGGATGGTTGAGACTCCATCATGGTCATGGCATCGTGTTGTGTTTATATGCCTACTTACTTTCAGGTGGAGCGTGGCACGAGTAAGTTCTACGAATTATAGGGAGCTATCTACTATGTAGCTGTGTGGGGGGACAGGGCCGAGATGTTTCTGGTTCGGCTCCCTCAGCTGAGACTTGTTGACTCCGATACCCCATCGTCACATACCGCCGGGGATGCCACTCGGCCAGTCCGAATGGAGCAATTGCCATCCACCCATCCGAATTCTAACACAGCCCAAATAATGAGGGCTTGCGAAGCGAGCGGAAGACGGCGACTCGATGTTTTTTATTCGCTCCGATCACTGGCAGCCCTACATAGGCGCACCGAAACGCCGGCATTTCCGGATAAGTGCCATGTAAGTACGGAGCTGAAGATCGATGGAAGCGCCGCAAATATCTCGTAGAGCTTCTGACCAAAGCTACTTTGTAGGTCCTTATGGTATGCCTACCTCAGATATCATGTCCATCCCGGCCTTTAGCATGGATTTTCTACCGATCAGCTTGGATTCCAACCCCAAACTACGAAGTAGGTGGTTTCCTCCGTGATACAAGTACCGGTAGTACTGAGACCACGATGCTTACCTTGCATTCATCCCCGGCGCCCACGGCGTCCGCCTTTACTAACGGGCGCGTAGGTAGCACATACATAGCTTCTCCAGGTGGTCTATTATAACCCTGGCCCCTCTTTGCATTATGTACGCGGTTGTGTTCTGTCTTCATCACGTTTATTCGATTTGCTATGTAACTACAAGAGACTCGATGTCTCATCGTCTCCCTCAATTCATGGAAGCCGGATATCAAGTTGATGGGACTGCTTATTAGTTACAGGGAATTGCAGAAGCACCACGCATCCGTTGTTGCTACGCTACATCTGCCCATAGCAAGCTGAACATTGTCTTGGTGACATGAATCCGGATCCCCGCCATTGGCCGAACTTGTCGTGCATACCTCGTTACGCTGTTTATGCCCCGTGGCTCATTGTTCAACGTCGCCTTGAATGATTTAAACTCTACTGGTAGGGGAGCACAGCTGCAGATCTGTTGTTATAGTAGCTGCATTATGTACACAAACCCCCACGCCACAATACCCGATCTACATCCGAGAGAAAGAGAGCAAACGGACACAACACAATACAACCTCGGCAGTTATGGAAATTAAAGTGAGAAAAACTGCAGTTTATCTTATGAATCACTACTCTGAGAACCGCTCATCCTCGGGCGAATCACCCGACCTCAGCAGTGTTTTAGTCTTTAGATGGATTGATTGATCAACGTCCGTAAACTTGGAACAATTAGTTACTTACATCAAAGTACCAATACTTAACTCACCGTGACACGAAATCGCGTGCAACCCCCCGCCTCTTTTCCCTGTAATTGAATGCACATGCCGTTCTGCGTCTGTCAAGTATCCAAATATTCGGCATGAAAGGTAGCAACATACTCAATTGTCTGCGGCTGCAGGGCTCTATCGAGAAGATAGCTGAGCACCCTTCTCGTTGCACCACAGGCCTGCGCGGCTGCATGCCTCGGCTATTATCTAGAAGAAGGATGACAAGCTGGTCTCTAATTGTATCCTTTACCTGTGGCGGTTGCTTAGCTGAGACCTCCCTAGACGGCGATTTACTTATTCTATGTATCTACCAATTTTCCTTTTTAGTAACGCCACCTACGCATACTTAAAAGCCTCACAAGCCAAAGCGAACGCCCGAACAACGCGAAGGTTGATGGGACTTCACCGGATCGGGTCAAATGCTAGCATGGCCTTCGAATTTCATTCTGTGAGCTATTCCATGACGTTACTACTTGTCTATGATCCGAAGTGGTCTCAGCTGCATTCCGGCCAACTTTCTTAACGGAGCGGCTGAGGACTTCTCATATGCTATATGAGAGATGCTACTTACCAGCCTTTAGCTGCAAGTTTAGGTCAAGGCTGATGGACCAATCCCTTGAACCTCTCCTCCACGATTTCCTTCTCCGGAGCCTTCCCGAATCGGCTCAACATGCCCAATTGGCAGCGATCCATGGCCTTCGTGGGCGGCCCCATCAACACTCAGGGCGCATTTTGCTGCGTCCGGCGTGGCTGACCTCTGTATACCATTCCCCACAGAGGATGCCAAGGGCCAATCTCGAGAAGCGTAAGACCTGGGCCGGGGCAGTGGTGGTCGTATCCTGCTGAGTGGCCTGATGTCGAGGCTGGGTTGGCGGCGCCGGCACCAGCGTAGCCTGGGTATCGATGCCCGAAGAGCGCATCTTCTACGCTATGCATCTTATTTGGGCAGTCGGCGTTCCCTAGTCAACCGCACGAGAACCCTATCAGCGAAGACTCAACTTTGTGGACAGTCCCATCGAAGCCATCATCGCTTAGGTCGTCGGTATAGTCGTCGTTATTATTGAGACTTGTAAGTTGCATCATCTTTGTTGCTGATAGAATAGGTAGCCGGTTTCTCAAAGAAGAAACGGACGATGTACGATGAGATGTTCTTGTGGGACTCGGAGACGGCCGTTATCAAAGTGCAAGCTAGTCGGAGGTGATCATCGAGAATTGTGATGACCATCCTGTCGAAATCGACTGGGTCTGGGTATCCCTTGAGAATTTCGGCAGGGTCGGAAACTACGGAGACCGGTACACCAGGCTGACCAGTCACCGTCTCTCGTGATAAATGACCGCGCAGTTAACGGGGTTGGCCTTCCAATGTAAGTAATTGAGGCCGTAGAGTGCCTACGCGAGATATGAATTTTCTGTTGCCGTCGCCTTGCCCGGAGTTCTGTATTCATCCTTGAATCGGATTCTCATACGCCAATTGGATTGCGGAAATAAACGGATCGCAATGCATGTCTTCCGGAGCATCACCGCCTTCAATCTCACGCCGAGTGAACGAAGAAAGCAACTCCTGAGTCCTTTGACCTTGGCAAAGTTGGTGCTTACCACGCTGACCCATTGCCCGTGAATGTGACTGCAATGCGCACGCCGCACGGCATTTTCCGTGATAACCAAGGTCGACGTACATGCAAAGGGATTCTACTTCATATATCCCATAAAGGGCAGGCCTTATAGTCCGTAGATGACGGGCCATAACGCACCGGTCCGAATTGCCATGGCTTCCTTGTGTTATCTTGAGTCTTCACTTTCGCGATGCATCGGAATTTGGCGGCGTCCGTCTTGGCAGGTTACCGATCTTTTTGATTTGACGTGGGATGGCAATGCTAGCTGACAACTCCATGCTCCAACGACGAGATTCCCGCCACGCCAAGCAATGCTTCCTCTCGAGTTGGTTCGAA
The DNA here is from genome assembly GCA_028637635.1 of Xylariaceae sp. X802. Lineage (NCBI taxonomy): Eukaryota > Fungi > Ascomycota > Sordariomycetes > Xylariales > Xylariaceae > Xylariaceae sp. X802. The sequence continues at coordinate 578,900 of JAJFDH010000001.1, read as the reverse complement.
CTCCGTGGACGAATCTCACGATATCCCATACCTTTTGAGAACGGCACTTCAAGTTCCAGCGCAACATGAATTGGTAAGGTGGGATTGGCGATAGCGTAGCTATAGCATAAGCTTTTCCAGGCCATGCATTACCCACGGTTCAAAATTCGAACGATAACCTCGAGGGCTCGAACGACCACTCAAATTTTCTCAATCGATATAACGCTGATTGATATTCGCGCATCCCGAGAGTTAAACAACTTGTTAAATGCGTCTGATATGCTTCATATCTACCGGGCTAATCAGCAGACGCCGCCAAGGCGCTTCGCCTCAATTACTCCAAGCGCCCAGAGTGATTGATGAGTTGCGGTCCTTTTGACGAGGCTCGCCAAGAGCCTTGGAAAGCCGCCAAGCGCCTTGTTATTTCTTGTCGTTGTGGTCTCCTTCCTCCAATGGCAAGCGTTTACAGGACCAAAACGCCAACGCTGATCGTATCTTGACGCGTACGCCGTGTCTTGGCCAGCCGCTCCTGTGTGTCTGCTCAGGATTGCATAACAAGTTCCGAAGCTTGGATTCTTCGAATTATTTGAAGCTTTCTGGTTGACGACTATGTTGGTGATTTTCAGTTGCTGGAAAGAGAGGCGTTGACGGACTCTTAACTCAGGAGTATTTTCTCTGCAAGCGGCTGCGTGAGGTCTCATATAAGGCTATGTTAACAGCCAACACTTGGATGTTCGGAGTCGAGTGGAAGACAGCATGGATAACGATGCATCATAATCTACTCCAAGCCGGCCTGCCTAGATGCTACTTTCCTTTATAGGTGCTCATGGCCGATGAATAATTTGATACCTTCCTGATGCTTGCTGAACCTCCTTGAGGGATAGAGATAGGATAGAGATGTCCTCAGCACCATGGATGTGTCGTGCTGGCAGCAAAAAAGTATAAAGACGACCACTTCCTCGATGTCTGACAATCTCGGACTATGCCGTTGCAAGATCATCAGCACAACTGAATCTTCTCGAGCTCTGGGTTGACAAGCATACCGCCGAAAATGAAGTTCATTGGAAACCTCGCTCTCCTGGCCACCCTCGCCAGCGCTGCCTCCATTGGCAAGCGTGAGTCTCCTCTCGATGTCAAGATCGAGCAGGTCGGCAACTCAGGCGTCAAGGCTTCCATCACCAACTCTGGCTCTGAGGACCTCAAGTTGCTGAAGACTGGCAGTATCCTGGACTCCGCCCCCATCGAGAAGGTCCGGGTCTTCCAGGGCAGTAAGTAAATCCCGGTCCTATCCGTTCTGCGTCACGATTTCCTGACGTTCCATACCTGTTAGGCGAGAAGGTCGGCTTCGTGGGTATCCGACTACGCATCAGCACTGCCGACTTCAAGGAGGATGCGTTCCAGACCATCCCGGCGGGTCAGACAGTCGTGGTCAACTTCGATGCTGCTGAGCTCCACGACATCTCCACCAGCGGCGAGTACGACTTCGTTGCTAACGGCGCGCTGTCCTATGCTGCGGCCAACAGCACCAAGATCGCCGGCGCCATCCCTTACACCAGCAACACTCTCAGTGCTAACGTTGACGGTGCTGAGGCTGCCAAGGTCCGCGCGGACTTCCTCAATAGACGAACTGTGAGTTTCCATTTCTTTCACTAAGAATATGTCGTCAGGCGTAAAAGATCGCTTACATACAACGAGACATAGGTTCTCTCGAGCGACTGCACCGGCACTAAGGGCGCTTTGACCGAGAATGCGGTCAGCAACTGCGCTGCCCTGGCGCAGATCGCAGAAGAAGCCGCCCTCTCTCAAACTTCTAGCGTCGTCGAGTACTTCAAGACAAGCTCGGCTGCCTCTAAGGTCGCCTCGGTCTTCAGCAAGGTCGCCTCTGAGTGCGGCGGCAGGGGTGTCTCCGAGACCTACTGCACCGACGTCCTCGGCGGCTGCTCCAGCAACGTTCTGGCATACACCCTTCCCTCCGCTGACATTATCGCCTACTGCAACCTCTTCTACAGCGCTTTGCCCGAGGTTGCCTCCACCTGCCACGCCCAGGACCAGGTCACCACTGTCCTCCACGAGACCACGCACCTGACCTCGGTTGCCGGTACGGATGACTTGGGGTACGGCTATGAGGCGGCTACCAGCCTCAGCAGCTCCCAGGCGTTGAACAATGCCGACTCTTACGCTCTCTTTGCCAATGGTTAGTCAGATTCCTCGCTCATTAAGGTTCCTCAACGGTATAACTAATGACACGCGTAGCCGTCTACCTTGGCTGCTAGGCGTCTGCGGCATGTCCCACACCCGGCACCAGCAGTTTTGCTGCATCGCTGCGGGAACTTGACGAAGTAAATAGGTAGGGGTTGTCAAGGTTGTTGTTGTGATATTAGGTGATATCAGAGTTTGTCATCTCAGCTAGGATTTATCTTGACAAACAAAAGAGAAGCTAGGCTTATGGTTACTCCTGCTCACTTGTGTCAATCATGTCCAACTGTATCATGCGTAAGTTTTCCATCGCGTCGCCGGACTTGCCGTTTAATCGTAAGTTAGCTCGTCTTTTATCCCATCGTTTCCGGCGCAGTGATCTAGGCACCTCTGGCGCGGACCTCATATCTGCCCATGCTTGCGTAGCAGGGCGACATGACCGGAAGGGATTGCTCAAGATAGGGCAGTGCATGAGTAACTTCATCGTATGCGGCTATAATGGGACCGCAGAGTTGACCAGGGACTCCTTCAGGGGTTCCGAAATCCAACCCGGCGTCTTTGAACATGGGAAAGAGTACGTCTCTAATCTCGTGGTGGAGCGGCTCGATAACATTCCGCGTCTCCCGGAATTCATCCATGGTGCTTTCAAACCCGTAGATCGTATGATTAGATTTGACATCCGCAATCCTCGTAGTTTCCGACTCGCCTTGTCGGAAGGCGGCTCTTCTTGAAGCGTCGCGATCAAGCCTAGAATGACCTTCGCGCACGCATACCCAAAGGAAGACGTAGAAGAACGATGTCACGAACTTCGATTTGGTGCTCATTCAAATTCATGTCTGGGCGGATTGCGTCCTCAGCGGCAGTTGGTAGATGAGCAAATTGAGTTTATAGGTACGAAGCAGATGGGTCGTGAGCAGGTAGGGTAGAACCGATTGTCGATTTGGGAGACAGAATGATGTTTACCGACCGGGCGGGGAACGTTAGTTATGGGGAATGAAAAAATCAGGGGTGCAATTCTCATGTGCTAGGGGTACCCCTTTGCCTGTAGAAATGCCGGATGGTGATAGAAGCGAGGAGTTCGTGACTCCGTTGCTTAGTGATGATACTGATGAAAGGAAGAAGACAGTCATTTGACAAGATGAACAGATGTATCACCCTCCTGCTTACACAAGAAATACTGGAGTGGGCACTGGAGAATATTGTGTGTAGCCAGGACGCCTCTTCGTTGCCGTCCAGATACCTGAAGAGCTTCGACTTTGAGGCTGAGACGCTGTGCTTGTGTCGGTATACTGACTTGTGCATCAGACGTTTGTCCCAGATAATAGATGCCAAGGAAAATTGTATTATGCATTTTACACAAAGAGTCATGAAAATGCCACCCATTGAAGCCTCCCACGCAACGTTCGCGACATATGCTGGATCCGAGCGGTATGGAGGCGCTTTTCTTGGAGTGCTGATTCTATTCCCATTCCCATATATACCTGGTATCGACGCCCTTACACAAAAATGCTTAGATAGTATAACATAAGACGGTCGTGACTCGCCCCGGGCTTTTGTATGTAGCGTTCTTTGAGGCAATCAGTTCCACGCCCATGTCTAGATGCTCATGCAGAAAACTATTCCAAGTTGTGGCATTGCCCGAAGCTGACAAGCTCGACATGTCGCTCACTAAAACTTGATTGTGGCGTCGTCGTGTCGCTCGAAAAAATCACATCGTACTCAGGGCGTCCCGTTGGTGTCGATTTTGCCTTCCTTCTTTTCCAGGTAGTTCACCAGATCCTGAATAGTACAGACCTTCAGGTTCCATTTTCTGGCAAATGCGATGCATCCTTCGCCCCTAAGCATACCTGGATCCCGTCGGATGGCCTGCCCAGCAACCTCCTCGCCATCATCGACGATCTCGCCTATAGCGGCGGCCTCGGCTTTGCCCGCGAGGCGGCAGAAATCGATGGCGGCTTCGGTATGGCCACGCCGCACACGTACACCACCGGTCACAGCACGTAGGGGAAGTATGTGTCCTGGACGGCGAAAGCTGGCAGCCGTGGCGTCGGGATCAGCGAGGCGTCGAACGGCTAGGGCACGATCGTGGGCGCTGATCCCTGTGGTAACAGAAGGATCGGCGGCGTCAATTGATATAGTATAGGCAGTGTGCTTTGGGTCCTGACTATTGGGAACCATTTGTGGTAAATCGAGGTATTCGGTACGGGCAGCAGGTATGGGAGCGCAGACGTAGCCCGACGAGTGCCGCACCAGGAAGGCCATCCGCTCGGGAGTAACATCTTGGGCAGCAATGATGAGGTCGCCTTCGTTTTCTCGGCTAGGATCATCCATGACTACTATGAAATCGCCATTGCCTACGGAGAGAGTGTATTTGTCAGTATTGGAGAGAAGATAGGCATAGTAAGTGGGGAATACCGATTGAGCGTAGAGGTGAAGCATGTGAAAATAGGTTACATACGAAACGCGGCGATTGTGTCCGGTATAGTGTCGAACTGGTCGTAACTGATTGTAGTTGAAGGCATAGCGGTATTACTTTTTGAGACTTTGTAAGTCCTCTGAACTGTTCGGAAGATGCTGGTATGGCTGTTTCGTCGAGTGGAAGAGCCTTGCCGAGCTGGTTCTCGGCGGCGGGTCGCCCAATGTAAGACAGAAGATGGCGTGAGGATATTTCAGAGCGTGTTGACAACGGTGACAATGGAAATGGAAGAAATCACACACTGAGTAGACGGCGTATCTATATTCGCGGGCTGCTCAATTAGTCAGCCTATTTCTTACTGCTTCGTACACGGGATGAATTCGTGATGGAATCTGAGAAGCAGAGGGAATCGTAAAATTTAGGTATCGTAACAGCGCGGGAGGTGGGGCTAAGCCTCACGACTCAGCTAACTTACTAATTCGCAGGCGATCACGCCCTAAATTAGCAGCGGGCTTAGTATGGGTACATGAGGGTACATGGCTAGTGAAGCGTGTACCTGCATGGTGTGCAGTGTAGCGCAGTTGCCAGTATGTTCACCGCCTATGGCAAGCTTGTAAGGCGCTGGCCGTGATACTCACCGGGAGCTAGACAAGTTCTGTGATGTAGCTACAGGTACTTATGGCACTTCCATTGTTCAACGCAACGTCATACCTTAGCGCGCACCCGAAGTGACCGATGCTGACAAAGACCCGAAGATCGGCGGACCCGTGCAAACAATCCACAATTATTCTCTTCAAGTTCAACACCAGATCTTTCAGACTCGACCCGTAGGAAATAGAAGCACGGACAGTGCACAGCCGGATATGGACTCTATACCGCGGAATGCTCGGATCATACGTCGAATGATCCCGAAATGGACCGCCGTAAGCCGGGTCGATCAATTTTCGAGACCCATCACGTGTAGACGCGACACGGCCATTGCTGGAAAGCCCTTCGCTATCCCGAACTCAAGACAACATCCCATACCGATTAGTCGTCCTTTCACATCAGTATCCTCACTGCTTAATACGGGCGCATCTGGTTCGCGCTCGACCGATCCACACTTCACAACTGTCTCACCGGACGAGGTCTCTCACTTCGATGCGCTCGCCTCTTCATGGTGGGATCCCCAGGGTCCCTCACGTATATTACATCTTATGAACCCTTTGCGCCACGATTTTATACGTTTATGCCGAGCCTCCGTACCCGATGCCGAATCAAGGTCTTACCCGTCCACGGGGCTACGATACCTTGATGTTGGATGTGGTGGCGGCATTTTCGCTGAATCCGCAGCACGCCTAGCATCGACATCGTCTGTGACAGCCATTGATCCGACGCCCGGTGTTCTTGCTGTCGCGAAGGCACACGCGCGGCGCGACCCAGCCCTTGCATCCAAGTTGCAGTATCTTAACACATCCATCGAGGCACTGCCCGTGCCTGCGGATCCTCGGCAGCATGGGTACGACGTAGTCTCTATTTTCGAAGTCATCGAGCACGTCGCGAACCCGGCGGCGTTTCTGGACCACGTTACACCCTTCGTACGTCCAGGCGGCTGGCTAGTTCTTAGCACCATCGCGCGCACGTGGACTAGCTGGTTAACAACAAATGTTATTGCCGAGGATATACTGCGGATCGTGCCCCCTGGCACGCACGATTGGAATAAATACATCAACGAAGACGAACTGCGGCGCCATTTTCTCCACAGCCGGTCTGGATGGGCGGAACCGAGATGTATGGGTGTGGTCTATATCCCTGGAGTTGGATGGAGGGAGGTCAGTGGAAGTGAGAAAATCGGAAACTACTTCTTTGCAGTCAGGAGACTCCCGGAATAGGGCTTTCGTACGCCGTTGGAACACGGCTCGCTCGTGTGAAACCCGGTTCCACGAACTGCGGCGTATCCCATGTAAGATCACTGTAGTTACGAGGCGTGAGCGACGGCATCCGATGCTCCTTCGGCTCTTCTAAGCTTTCGGCCATCTACCCGGTCTTCCAGACTTGAGTTGCATTTCGGTTCCATCAGAACCATCGTGTGTTCTGATTCCGACACGATTCTATGCGTCCGAATTGCAGGCCAAATTCGGAAATTCAGTCAACGCTATTTCCCCTCAACTTTTCCGCCCTTCCAGGGAAAGTTCAGAAATAGTATACGTTGCTTCCCTAAGGCCAGCCTATTAGCCTCGCTTGAAATATGACGGCAAGAGACCAGTCCCCAACAAAATACCACCTGTGCAAAGTTCAAACAAGCCATCACAGTAACGTGTGCACTCTGTATACTACGAAATTGCGTGCCGTCATCATCATCGCTACCATCATCAAAGCCGGACTCGAAGGCTTTTTGAGAAAGTCAATCGCTCCACAATGGGAAATCCAGGGCGGGGTGTGCTTACTACAGAGCTGGGTGGCATGTACCCAGTAGCACTGCGTATTTACCATGCATGCTCCCCGCCGAGGATGTGCTCTGCATCGTTTCCTTGCTATCAAGAGAGTGGAACCATTACGTCTATTTACACAGACAAGAAGATCCGTTATACGAGATCAAGCAGCTGGGTGAGAACTCTAAAATGAAACCGGAATAACCTCTTTACCGAAATATTATGTGCTGTCTTGCACTCTCAACGCTTGGGCTACTAACTAGCAAGGTAGGCATTGGCAAATCACGGCGTTGCTCTACCTAGCTATCTAGAATACCATTTGCGTTTGGTTGGCACAGACACCAAATGGATCAGACAGACCCCCCGCCCTACGATGGCCCACAAGAGCAAGACACGATGGACACAGTCCAGCCTGTCATCTTAGCAGTGACAGGACGGCTAATCCACTCGGAATCCATCAGCTCGCCGGTGCCTTATTACGAACTGGACCACGACGTGAACTTTCTTTCCCGGGATGATCACAAAGTGGTCTTTTCCAGAAATGAGCAGCGGGTGCGGACCGACCGCTATGGCGCCGTCCGTACCAACAACCATCTGAGACACATCTTCAACCTTGAAAACCCGCACGCAATCACGTCGACTTCGTCGTATGAATATTTTCTCACCTCAGTGTCAAGGAAGACCTTAGGGAATGTAGGTCTGAAGAAGACGTTTGTGCCCAGGCCTGGCTTCAAAGTTATGCAGATCAACCGGTCCGGCGACGATAAGGAGTTATTCGAGATCACGCGCAAGAATGGCAGATATGAGTGGTGGGATGACGGGAAGAGAATCGCCATCGAGGATAATGAGAATGATCAGTTCAAGATGATCATTACCACCGCCTTGCCAAGACCCAAAGTAGATGGTTAGTATTTCTGACTATTGTTCATCTGGTTAAACGATCTCCGCCTGTTTGCTGATATCATGACCGCTACAGTACGTCCTGCGTGTTTTTTTAACATGCTCCATCTTGGCTGATCAGCCTTGTGCTTTATATACCTGGTTTTGCGTCTCAGATACAATATCCTAACGACGCGCAGGCCCTTGTTGCAGTGTGGTGTCTGCGACTGTGGCACGATGCAGTCGTCAAACAAGATCCGTTGAAGTTGGGTGGCAGTAAGATCACAGACAATACCCGTTCATACATGTGTGCTAATACCAAGTACTCAGTTGGTAAGAAGTTAGGCATCGGCAGGAGAGACTTCAGCAACTACATGAACAGAAGATTCGCAACATGAACGGTGTATTATCTTTTATTAACTATTAGATGCAACCCCGAATCGTTCCGGACCTCATGAGCCCCAGCGAGAGCATGTTTCGATGACATACGAATGTCGATTCGATTCTTGCGATATAAGGCATGGCGGTAATGGCCACACGGTGTTCTGTCTGCTATGCCGTACCGCCTGGTCGAGAAGCGATATAGAAATGTCTCAAAATTCGAAAGGGTTACCCTTCTGAAAGGCATACAGGTTGCGCCGTGGTCCCAGATGCGGTTGCGGCGTCAGCTAGGCCGCAGAATCTAGTGCTGGAGCAGGGTCAGTTCGGGGCAGCAAGCGATGCTCATACGGCTCTCAGCTTATGATTGTCAACAAGTTCCGTATTTGAGCCACAGTGGCCTCATCGATCCTCAGGTTCCATTATCGGCACCATCCATGGGACCCGGAAAGTCAAGCTGGGAACCCGATTTTCAAGGGATGGAAGGTCACAGGCAGAATGAACGAGAGATGCACCCGCAATTCCAACTGATTATCAATCCGTTTTACGCTATTCTGGGCGTCTTCATGCCTCTGGACACTTTTTACTAATGAAGGCATTTCGCATATACAATCTCCGAATAGTTTCGGTCGTCGTAACACCACATGTACGCCCACTGCAAGCATATCCCGGATTCCCACACACGCCAACCGCCGGGTCCCTTCAGACAGTCTAATTGACAGTCCTACCCTCATCGACGCCCATGGTCGGACGGTTCTAGATTCTTCAACTTGGGTCTGCGTACGTTGCGTTGAACCCAATCGGATAGGTATAGAGTGGCCGAGGGCTGGGGAACACATCACCACCATTATTAAAAGGCAGCCCACACGCACTGCCAAGAATGCCCTGGGAGGCATGTCGTGTCGTATCACCACTCCGGGACCAATTGGGATGGAATCGTGTAGTCTTGGTACCATAAAATCAATCATATGGGTGGATCACACAACTAACGTTGAGGATACCGGCCCATTTGGGGTGTGATATTTGCCGATTTGAATAACAAGCGCCAGGACCATGATTGAACCCATCCATATTCCTGGGCCCTGGCCACCCCGCCATGTCTGTTCTCCCTTGCGATAATGGAACTCAATGGACCCGGTAACAACGCGGCTTGGATTCAGGTAGGTAGGTCACATGATATTTTCTGTGTTCACCTCGTTTTCCTATTGGACTCAGGCTCGCAAACATGAGTGTGAAGACTAACAGCCCTCATTCCAGGAAACACACTGCTATTTTCTGGTTGTCGGCTACTCAGGCTATCGCAGCCTCTGCTTGTTCTTGGCATTTACATGGAGTACCCTGGAATGAATATTAGACGACCCTATTGGTATCAATCACCTTGGATCGGACTTTATGAATTGGGATCATCGCCGCATGGAAGTTAAAAATGCCTTCATGAGCAGATGGTACGCGTACTCACTCAACGTATGGGGTAAGCTGCGTGGGAGCAGGTCTGATCGACGAGTTAGGAAATGAGTTAGGAGCTAATTATTTCCCAGCGCAGGCCATGACAGATATCATCCGGTCTCAAAGACTGGATCTCGGATGAGCCCATAAGCCTTAGTGTGGATTATCGTTGACAGTCTCGACACCATGGTGATCATGAACTTAATAAGTAGGGCTACTGATGCTCAAACACACTTTAAACTAGGACCAAGGCTAGTATGTCAACACATTTGAGATGACAACCACGGCGCTCGGTGGATATACCCCTCTCGACGATGTTAGCGCTGTCCCGTCACTCAAGCGTGATAGTATGGAAAGCTTTGGGGGTAGGTTGCGCTCCTTGTGTTGTTCGATTACGCGGTACTGCCGTTAACAACCTGTTACTTACCTAGACAGTGTCACTGAAATATCTCTAGGTATCTCACTTTCAGTCCCTCGGATTTATTCACTGTCGCTGAAGTTGTTTTCAATACCGGAGCGCACATACTCACTGGTTTTTTCAAAGTAACTGGAAATCCGGTTGGAGTCGCAATATCTTCCTCTGAAAGCGAACGAGCAGACCTAAGGATTCCCGCAGAAAGTCCTGGTGGGCGTTTAAAGACAAAAAGGAGCCGTACCAGTCACGGCAGGATTGAAGGTTACGTGCTATCTGCGAATGCGTAGATTGGAATAAGTCGGTGGCAACGGAACCAGTCTAGCGATCGATTTCCGAAAATGGATTCAGTACCTGCTCATTCCTATACCCATGACCTGCAGATTGGAACTCTTCACAAATCTCACAATGTGCTAAGAAATACTAGGTTAACAGGATTTGCGAAGATATAGTACAATGCCGCCGTGCCCATCTCTGACATCTATTCCAAGTTGCTTGTGGCACCAACCACCGTTCTCTGAGACGCGACCGAAATCTCATTGTCGCCATCACCCAGGTTCTCATATTCAGTGAGACGGTAGACAACCCCAATCATCGACTTTCCATCCACGTGTTCGTGATCCACGAGATCATTGAAAAGGATCGACCTCATTTCCGCCTTCAGGACCAAAGAGGCTGTCAAGGCTATCTCCACTGTCGTCGCCGCCGGCAACCTCCATTTCCGCTTCCTCCTCATTTCCGCCCTCAGGACCAAAGAGACTATCAAAACTGTCCCCATTGTCGGCGCCGCCGGCGCCCTCCATTTCCGTCTCCTCATTTTCGACTTCACGACCAAAAAGGCTGGCAAGGCTATCTCTGCTACCATCGCCGTTGGTGACCTCCATTTCCGCTTCGTCATTCCCCACTTCAGGACCAAAGAGGCTGTCGATACTATCCTCGCTGCCGTCGCCGCCGGCGACCTCCATTTCCGATTCCTCCTCGTTTCCGCCTTCAGGACCAAAGAGGCTGTCAAAACCATCTCCACTGTCGTTGCTGTCAGCCACTTCCATTTCCTCTTCCTCCTCATTTCCACCTTCAGGACCGAAGAGGCTGTCAAAACGATCTCCACCGTCGTTGCCGTCGGCCACTTCTATTTCCTCTTCCTCTTCGTTTCCGCCTTCAGGACCGAAGAGGCTGTCAAGGCTCTCTTTGCTGCCGTCACCGTCGGCGACCTCCATTTCTGCTTCCTCCTCGGTTTCAACTTCAGGGCCAAAGAGGGCGGCAAGAAGACTATCTTCGCTGTCATTAGCGGCATCTCCCTCCTCTCCTTCCGCCTCCTCAACTTCCTCCTCCTCAGCCTCCTCATCATCATCGACGTAATGTCCTATCCCTTCATAGTGATTATACCGTGGCACCCGACTACCCTGACTCATTTGAGCCAGATCACGGGCATTGTTGTTGTAAATCCAGATGTACACGGGATTCTCGTGGTGGTTGGTCGTACTGAAAGGGAGCCGTCGGCCCTCTAAGACGTAGCCCAGTTCCAAGCTATAAAAGTGGGAAAAATAATCAGTAAATTGTTCGGCCATTTTGACGTGGGAAGGATAACGCCCTTGGCGTGAGCTTGACACAACATCACTTGCTGAGTCGAGGAGACAACTTACTCGAGACCGTTGTGAATCCCCCATTCATGGACAATTAAGCCAAGTACTGTTACGTTCATATTTTCAACGGCACTTAGCCCGACTGGCTCTAGCCGGTCCTCGAGGCTTGCGTGTATGGCCAGGAGGTCGTCTATGCTGGGCAGTCTCCCGCTCAGATCGTATTCGACTCCGTCGATTACCGGACGTTCGCCCAGCTGATGCTCAAAGCTATCTACGACCGCCCTGAGTCCGCATCGTAGTTCTGGCTCTCTATTCTCGATCCGTAACCAGCCGTCCGGGAAATCGGCGTTCATCTGCACCAGCAATTGCATTCTATGGGGGTTTGCGTCATCGTCGTTAGCAATTTGCTGTGCCAGGACGTTGGGGTTTACATTATCGTCTGACCCCTGCGTCTTTCGTGCCGGGCTGAGTTTGGGTGCGTCAGGGCTGTCGAAGAACCAGTTCTGTATCCATTCCCTGATGTCGGCGTCTGATTCGCCCGGGAAGTCGGCTTGGAGCTTCTCCTCCGCTTCTGTCAGGAGCTCCTCCAATGATGGCCTGTCATCTGGCTTATGGTACACTGGGAAACCCCATGTCAGCTGAGCGCCTCGTATTCACAGAGTAGGAATCACGGTCTAGCCAACGTCCTTGGGATCAAGGACTTAACTCTGTAGGTGGAGTACTCACTGCATTCGAAAATTCTCTTCCGCAGGCTTTCGTCGACCCAGTCGTAGTCTGAGACTCTGGGGTCCATCAGTAAGGGGCAATAGGAAACTTTGAATTCCTTATATCGTGGATCATTGAGCGCCATGTCGATGTTTGTTTGCCCATACTCGTTATATGCCGGGTACGATTCAATCTCGTCGTAAGGGGGTTGGGGGTTCGGCGGGACGGGTGGCTCAAATCCTGTGATGACCTGCCACATCGTCTGGTACACGTTAGTATAGTATATAGTATGCCGGTTCGGACTGAATAATGAGCGAGGGGTTTTATAGAAATAAACTGGGAGAGGCTGGGTAAACCTGTGCAACACAACTATGGGGTTGTAGCTGCGTCGATGGGCTCTTATGTCCCCTATGTTGTATTTTAACATGACCTTTTCTCAAAGGCCATGAGAGGGACTCCTCGGTGTCTCAAACATACCAATGCAATACCCCATATGTTGGTCTTATGACTGTAAAATCCGCAAGTCCTCGAGTCGGCAAGCTGACTCCCGTCTCGGTCTCCGGGAATCCGCTCCCATTCAGGACCGAAGTCCTCCTAGAGTCCCTCATCAGTGATCTTTTTCTGACGGATTCTATCATGTTGAATACGCACCGGAGCATAGTCGCCAAACTTGCCAAGTCCCCGTTGTGCATGATAGTATACGCTATTGAGAATGAGCCTGGGACACCAGAAACGGAGAGTCATATTGATTCATTCAATATAATGCGTACTTTCTTTTCTGCTGCTTTACACAATGGGCGGCTCCGAAATCCGCAAGCTAATGGCACGCGTAATCGGGTCAGCGTTTCGGCTTGAAATATATATTCCCAACGAAGGAGGTTCGTGGAATCTGGCTTACCTTCAACCTGGGTACTAGCCCGTGCTCACCGGGACATCTACCGGGCTGTTTGTCTGTGTATTGAGGCATCTTCACAGATGCTTCTGGATTCTGACTCCTTTCTTGGGCTTTTTGTCGGACCTGTTGCCACGCTTCAAGGCCTTCATCATTGAGTTCCAACCCGTTAACGAAAACTTCAAATCTGTCAGCAATTGATCTCAAAGAACTAGGTCGAGAGTACGGACCGTTATTCGGGTCGATATCATGATGTACCATATTTTGCCTTCGTTCCAAATTCCAATTCTTCCGTGCACGCAAACGCGTACCTCTTCCAGCAGTAGGAAGATTTTCAATGAGGTCAGCTCGCCCCAATCGGTTCGGGGCGTTCGTCTGGTCCTCATTGCCCTTCCCGAGAACATTGATTGCCAGAGCCATGCATTCTCGCACCATGCGGTTGGCCTTGGCTCTCAAGAAATCGACTTCGGGGCGTTTGCGGACACGATTGGGGTGGAACTTTCGCGGGGGATACTCCATAGCTATACACGCCCTGATTACTGCTATCAAATGAGACCACTGGCCAACATCGGCTGTGAACAGGTTGAGGTGATCTCAGAAATACTTACGGCAAAGCCAAAATGACCATAACACCCGATTTGGGATTGTAATAACAATCGGTTCCTCATCCTCGTTCTGGGCACGTTGGATTTTATGGATCAGGGTTGCGAGACTTCCGTGTTGCACGTACTCCATGAGGATGTAGTCCTTCCGCTGTCCAGATGCTGCTTGCGCGGCTCTTTCGGCTTCGATCTCTGCTTTTCGCTCTAGCCATCTCCTTTGTCTCGCAGCGTGGTATCGCCTAGGATGCTTATCCCGCTTTTGAACCCGGTACCTCTTCCTGATTTCCGAATAATTCAAGCTCTCATTTCCACTCGAATCGCCATCTATGCTCGAGTCATCAGAGTCAAGTGGAAGACTCACGCCACCCTCTTCGGGTTTGCCCACTTCCTGCGGGTCAATCAGTTGAACACAATGGGCGGAGTCCGCGACTTTCTATAAATGCCACAACTTGTTAGCTTATTATCTGTATCGGTCCCGATAGTCGTCTTGCAGCTTACCCTCATCATCATTTTTTCTCTAGTTAATACATTGCTCTGCCAACCAACCTGAGAAGCTTTGACGACAAAATCTCTCCCGGGCTGATTTGTCCCATCCGGCCCGTGGTCTTTGAAATGAGCAGCCATGCCATTGCCGCCATAGCCTAGGACACCTTGCGCAACATGGCGTGGTTTGTCGAAATGCTCGAGCAGTTCTCGATATCGTTTTTGAGAACTTGCAAGCTCCCGCCCACTACGACGAGGGTCGAGGTCGGTGGACCTTGCAATCAAGTGTGCGTTGTTCAAGTAATTAGCATAGGGCTCTGGATTCCAATTGTAGTTTTCGAAGAACAACAGGGGAGCGTTGGGATTCGGAGGCTGAGGAGGATTCGCTCTAAGCCTCTGATTTATTTCGAGCTCCTCCTCCGGACGGCGAAACGGAGCCTGTCCCCTAATGCGGTAATCCCGCCAAACTTCATTTTTAAACTGTACCTTCTCTCTCCATGCCTGTTCCGGATTTTGCTGGTCTGCGGCCATGGTGGTTGTATATTATGCAGCCAGCGCGGTTAGCTGATCCGAATGAACTGACGGTGCAAATATAAGAGATTTCTAGATCCATCTACAACTATAGGAGCGAGAATCAACTTCTATAGCGTAGGGGTTATTACCATCAGCACTAAGCAGGCCACGACCGTTATTGTTATTATCTGAGACATGCCTAACATTCTCTCATTCAAACAAAGGAGACGGCTGAAAGCAGCCCACAGTCTAGCCTTATCCGTCGCATGCGCTCTAGGTCAGCGGTACGTGCTTTGAACCATACACGGATGATTTTTCATATTTTCTTCACTTGATTTGGGCCTCGGCATCTAATTATTCGACCCGAACCTGCGCGCGGATAGTGATACGACGAATATAATTATATTGTATGGTATATCTTATCCAGTATACATAAGGAAGTATTACTGTATTAGGCAACTCTCGAGTTAGAAGTAACGTCGTCAGTACTCTGGCGCAAACCTAACGGTTACGATTGATTAAAAGAAGGTCAGCTGGAGTGAGGGGACCGGGATAAAGTAGACGCAATAAGCAGAAGCCTGAATGAAGTGAATGAGACCCTCTACAAAGTCTACAAGAGACAATGTGAATCGATAAGTGGAGCTAGACATCAGCCCTTTTCTACCCCAAGTACCGAGACAGTCGACTATGCAGCGGTATGCAGTTCCTAGCGGGCTGCTATCTCTTTGTCGCAAGCTGTGAAGCTACTCTCTGCTATACTTGCTCGGTTATCCCACCAAGCTATTTAATCATACTCCTTCCTTTGGATACGGCGAAATGTAGACGCGACTGTGGATAAGTAGAAAGACTCACTCAGCTAATGCTCAATAATATGTATAGCTACCGTGAAGAGGAGAATCCCGCATGCGATGGAGATTAGACTGTGACCAGGCACTACCGCCGTAGCAGACCGTTACATCCCTAGTATCGACGTATCGTTGCCAATTTATATCTAACCAAAGTTTTCGACAATAATAGATCTTTTTGTGCAGCAGCAAATCCAACAGGTATCGAATCTGACTGTTGACATTCAGCACTTGCACACCCTGGGTCTTGGTCACAACGACCTAGCCGGAAGCCAGTAACGTCATGAATGTTGCTGATCGTGATGATCGGCGACGGTCGACGGCTGGCATTCATCGTCTTCCATAGCTCTGCTGTGCAGAGTTATTGATAGAGTTAGAGATTACCGGGCCGCCCTGAATAAATTGGGGCATACACGAGTGGTAAGTATAACCCCCATATGCATGTGACGCCGTGACGCCGTGACGGCACTAGGTAGCTCAGATCTGAGGTAGGTACCTAGACAGGCCGTAGACACCAATAATCTGGACGCTTGCGTCTTCGTCAGAGACCCGCCTCCGGCTGACCAGTTCCACGCCGGGGCTCGCCCACTGATTTCAATTTTGTGGATAAATACCCAAAGCTAAATCAGCGTGGGGTCGTATGTTAATGCCATGTAAGTCTATTTCTGGCGATGACTCTTGTCCATGATGGATCTGGTTTCCGCAAACTTCGTGTTGGGTGGCGTTGTCATCCCTTGCCTCAAGGTCAACTGAAAGAGAAGTACGACTGCAAACTATGGGGGATGCCCCCGAACCCATATCCCAATTGGCAACCCGAGCTGATCCCAGCAGTTCGGCACCGCCCCTAGTTAGCACTGTTGTGCTTGCGTGTGGACCGTGAGTACGGTCCCACCTGCCACCGGAGGGGACCGGGGTGGTGCATGGATGATGGATGACGGATGCGACCTGTCTGCCGGGTCAGCCCTATCCGGATCCGGGGAGAGAATGCATGTGCAAATGACATCATCGGCAGACAGCGTCAAGGGGTGTTAAACCGCAATTGTATACGGATCTATCTAGAGTCTTGCTGTATGTATCGCGAAGATACGCATGTATTATCGACTATGAACGCTCGTCGCCGGCTACCAAAGCATCTTAAACATTAAATGATTGACATAATAACTAATACTGAATACCGCCTCAATTCCGAAATGAAGGAAACCAAACCCGACTGGGTCCCATCAGCTGACGCGGAGCTATCGGCATTCTGGGCTGTGCATCGAGCCAGACCGCCATGGAAGAAATTCCTGCCCAACTGGACCATAGGTGTAAACGTGATATACCGTAAACTAGCTGAGCTGGACTCCCGCGGGCCGTGAGATGATGCTTATTAGGGGACGCAGCTGACGCTGAAGATGGACTGGGGTGGTCCGACGCTAATCACGAATAGTCCATCAGGCGAGACAGAGCCGGTCAATTTCCCGCCGTCGACTGCGTCAAAGTTGCAAAATTTGATTGCTTCGATGTTGGAACTGGTTATGGTGTCGACGGAGAGGCTGTTGTCTGCGAGGGGTCAGCAATTTGTAAATATGTGGAGCGAATCGATCCGGTGGAAGAGGCGTACTGGTTTGGACAACGAGTCCATTCCGAGGGACGGATAACACGAAGGAGGAGGGGCCGGCCTGGAATGTGAGCTCAGCAGGCGGCTCCTGGGGCTCTCCTGCGGGGCGAGCTTCGGTGCTGGCAATGAGGCCAAGGCCGAGAAGGACGGAGTTGAGGAACTGCATTTTGATTGGAGATTTTGGGGTTGCGATATCTTGTATTGTCTCAAGGAAACTGATGCACTGCTGTGTTGTATCGAGATCGGGATTAAATCTGGAGGGGAATCTGTTCCTCTTATACCCAGATCTAGGTAGATTTCGTTTATCAGATTACTCCATACTACCGGTACCTATCTGCCATGCGGTAAGATCATATGTTGCTTAGTCGATAACCGGATGTCAGATCGTGGCCCTCCGATGATGTTGTTATGACGGAAAAATAATAACCGCGGCAATGCCCGAATGGTCCCACATCGGATATCCAGCTGTTCACACGAAGGGCCCTTCTCCCTTGCTACCTATATTACCTATAAGTACTAGATAGACCCAAGACATGGAAAAGAATACCGGTGGCACTGAGCATATACCTACCTAGCCAACCCGACTCAACAATACGAGAACGGGTACCCGGACGGTGAACCCGTATCAACCCCAAATAGAACTAGGCTATACGCCTCGTGGCAGTTCCTGACTGGCTTGCCGTTAAAGTACATGAGTAGCTAGCCCTATGTGGGCGGCCGAAGCCAAGCACCTAATCATCTAATGGCTTGGAGGGGTGTTTTGCGGATACGAGATAGATGAGAGAATATTGTAGGTATATCCGCCTGGACAATCCAGAATTGTTGTAATGCCGCCGTCTGTCCTGTAGTAGTAGTAGTACAGGTGACGTGACCAGGTCAAGCTTATAATACTTCGCGGCTTCGCGACTCGCGAATGAGGCGGTTCGATTGTTTTCTAACGCAAGTTGAGTCAGCGCCGAGATCCCAGGTGTAACCGGAGATGTTGCGGCATTACGGTGCAAAAAGTCCTGTCAGCAGAAGTAAACATTTGCACGAACGAGTTGTGAGGCGCAAGCATTCGTATTAGCTTCTCTCAGCGTCTCGGAACACATGGCACCAAGTCAAGTGTCGTATGCGATGAGGCGGTCAGCGATTACGGGTTTACAAACAAATAGTAGTTGCTTACGGTGGGCAGTGCAGCGGGGAATACGAAGTACTGCATGCGGCATACCAGTCATCCGTAATACTGTGAGGTCTGCGACTATCGTCCTCCAACAGAACATCGTTTTATCGTTTCCTGTGGCCGTTTGCGCAAAACTGGCTGCTCCTTACATGTCACGTCCATTGAGGCAGCAGGCATCGTATTGTATTTCTAGGCGAGCAAGCCATCGAGCGTACCGGTTTTGTAAAAAGGACCAACTAGGTATTCTTCAACCGTCTGCCCCAGATAGGCAGAGGACGGCCCCCACGTGAAAGCAAACAAATAATCAATCAATCAATCGTAGTGTCGTCGATATGGCACTGCGAGATCGCGGCAGGTTTTTCTTGGACCATTGAAACCACGACTTGGCTAATCCGACGGTAGGTCTCGGTAATCCGACGGTAGCTAAGCCTGAACGGATTAGACCATATCCCGGTACAAGTCAGTGCAGTATTGAAGTACCGATATGTTGCAGTATATCAGTCTACGCAGCCGAGCGTAATAGTCAATGTGTCATCGCCATCACGGTTACTTACAGCCCAATTCGGCAAATATGGTGACTTCAAACCCCATTACCGAGCGTAGCGTGGTTCGAAAGCATGTTAAGGCGGTATACTTAGAGTATATGGACCGTGAAAGGGCTATAAAGTAATGCGCCATATCCTGGTGCATTTTAGCTGAATATATGCGCATTACTTCAAGAACAGATATATGTCTGTACATCTCAAATCGTACAGCTACCTAGGACGCCATCTGGTGGTATGAAGCACGGACGTAGGCATCTCTTGAACCCGTTTCATTATCATATTGGATCTGTAATAACCATTGGTTTTGATGTCGTCAACCTCGTTGTCGCTCCGGTACATCGATCTGCAAAACAGAAGTACTGGTGGGGACGACAGTTGCATATTTCAACCAACTATTGCAAAACCGGCTTAGCTACCGTCGGATTACCGAGACCTACCGTCGGATTAGCCAAGTCGTTGAAACCATTGCGGCGCCAATGGCCATCGGGTTTCTCTCTCTGTTTACTAGGCACTCCTAGCATTGACAGGGGTGCAAAGTACGTTGCGCGCCTGCGCCATTGTCGCCAGGTCCATGACGGGAGTTGCTGACTTGCTCGTGCTTTGTACAAGTTGCCGGATGTTAACATTTGATCTATATCTGGTCAAAGCTCACCAAGAATACCCTGGACGCATTTCCGTCGATGGAAACCATCATGTCCTCCGGAGTGCAGTTGTGCACTACAACCCCCTGGAGGTTCACCTTTATGAAAAGATCCACGGCTTTCTGTATCACGTCTTTCCAGAGTGTAGCGCCAGCAGAACCCATCTCCTAGATGAGCTCTTTGAGGCAGAACCCTCAAATCTTCTGGACAAGAAGCCCAGAAGCTTGGAAGTACTTGATCGCGAGGCCTGGCTGGGCCGAGGGCATCTCCAATGAAACGTGAGTATAAAACGCAGGGACGCAAAGGCCTGCACCTCGCGGAGCTGAACATAAGCTCAATACTACTCCATGAACCTTTGGTTCAAAGCGCAATGGCATCGTCTCCCGTACTCTCCAATTAGGATCCAATCAGGTAGCTCATTACTGGGCAGGTCGACGACTCCTCCGGCTTTCTCAAACTCGATCGTCTCGTACAGTGGCTTCACGTGGTCCCGACTGATAAACATCTGAAAGAATTTGTCGTTGTCCTCTGTATGCACGTCTATCATGGGGCCGTATACGGATTCCCGCAAATTCCCAAAACGTCGGTCATAAATTTTGAGGATTCCTCCCATGGTATGCCCAGCGGTCGTATCAAAGCGTACGGTTATCGTGGGAGACGA
The DNA here is from genome assembly GCA_028637635.1 of Xylariaceae sp. X802. Classification (NCBI taxonomy): domain Eukaryota; kingdom Fungi; phylum Ascomycota; class Sordariomycetes; order Xylariales; family Xylariaceae; species Xylariaceae sp. X802. The sequence goes on along the minus strand of JAJFDH010000001.1, from coordinate 558,551 downwards.
ATTGGTGTGCAATTTGACAATGACGACCTCTAGGCGGTCCCGTTGGTGAGACTAAAGAATAATTTAATTATTCTTTCGCAAGGTTCCGAAGAACCCAACCTAAATCCACGGGTTGGTTGGTGTGGTTGATTACACGACCAATGATGCCAACCAACTAAAGACCGCAAAGCCTTAAAGTAGTCCGTCACTCAAGGCTTGGTTGGTTGGTTTAATTGACGATATAATAAGGCTCAGGATGGCGAGCAGAAATGTCACAACCGGGACTCTGGCTAGGGAAATGAATGACAATAAGTGAAATGGGGTGTGCGGCGATGCTACGGGACTCCCGTAACGGGAGTCCGAGCGGCCCACGGTCACCGGTGCAATAAACAAGGGTATTATTGAGGGCCACGGGATGGGCGCACGTCCTACTAGGAAGCGGTATTCTTATTAAAGAAGCGTCGCGTATGTTGGCGTCCGCTCACAGGATAACCATTCAACCAACTAAGCATCTGCTGGTTGACATACACATCGCCAATCAACCGGCGCCCGCACCCTAGTATCTGGTCAACTAAAAATTCAGTGTGGTTTGGTTGGTTGGCTTGAGTCTCCGGAGTCTGATTAAGAATTAAGCCTAGGCTAACGGCGTACGGCTATTTTGTTTTCTTTCGACCGTCGGTTGTAGTCATATTGTTATATACGAGCATCTCGTGCAAGAATTTAGCCACAGGTGTACTCTCCGCGATGGGATTACTCGTAACACGCTTCTCCTCCCGCGAGGCTCGAATAATTGGAATGAGATCCAAAGCTGTTCGAGCAATGACACGCAGGTCTGCATTTGTCCACTGAATGCTGTGATCTAGAGAGCAATTCTCAATTGGGACAATGCCCTCTGTCTTGTCGAATGTTTCGTTGGTGGTTTCCTTGTTCGAGTCTTGAAAGTAGTTAGCAATTTGGTCGTTACGAATCGGCCCAGTGTCGTTGTCATGATTCGCCTCGAGCTTAGTATCCCCAAGGTCAACCGCTATGGGCTGCACCTGAGCGCCGTTGTAGGCAGCCAAGGACTGACCGTGATCGGGTTGAAGCTCACCAGAATGATCGTTCTCGTGGGCCTTTACTTGCCCTGGAGGGCTTTGAGCATCAGAATAAGACATGATTAATGTCTACGCTGTCGCCTAATACAAAGGCGGTTTGTCAGACATCGGATGAAAATGAATGGAAAGGATGAACGGCGCGAGAAGAATCCACCAAGGTGATGTAACTTACCAAGTATCGGTTTTGTGATGTATGCCGGCGATGTATGGGAAGAATTTATACGGAACAAAGGTAGATCGTAGATACCTTACGTAGGGAAGAACGAGAAACAAGCATAACGTTGGGGAGAATACGGACCGTAGTTGGCGTCAGCGTAAAAGAATGGGTGCTAGAAGCAGTCGGTAGGTGCTGAGTACCTACGAGAGTCGGCATTTGCTAGTCCTAACCACCGTTATCGATGCTTAACAGGTACCCCGCTAGCCGGTATCTCGCTTATTCAGTGTGAACTTGATATGGTGGCAGAACTCCTAAGAAGGGGAACGGAATTCACTGCAGTACCCCTCCTATTCCTTTAGGCAGGAAGTTCTTCGTTGTATTAAGTATTGCCGGAGAGGCCAGGCACGCCATCACTGATCAGCACAAGCTTCAGTCCTTTTTCGGTAAACTGCTTAAGCTCACCGTGACTTCTCTATTTAGCTTCTAGTGAATTTCTGCCTTATTCCTAAGGCAAACATACAGATGCATGACCCCTCCTACACCTTTCAATAGCATGAGTTCACAACGTTAGTTATTAACAACTTAGCGAGGGGAGTCATGCTAGCAACAATTGAAGCTCGCTCGTAACGTTCATAGAGTCAGGAGGTCTACACAAACCCGCACATTTAAATTAATCTGACCAATTACCAATACGCTGGCCTATATGGGTTGATTCGCGTTACACAATACGAATCCAAAGTACGAAAGCAGGAAGACATCATGACAACGAGGTTTAACATCCCAATTGGGAGTCCGAGAACACCGCCCGGCGTACACAATCATGAATACTCAATGACTTCTAGCGACATACAAAATAGCGAATGCGAAGGAGTAGTTTAGGGATTTTGCCATAGCCCTCGGGCCTCGTGATGACTTCCGTGGTCTTATATAACATATTGGACATGGAAAAAGAAATATTCGGGAGCACGGGCTCTTACGCACGTCGCCCATAAAATACAATTATATGAGGCACTTCAATGCTTCTCCATGCCAAGTGACAGCACTCTCACCCGGTCTAGTTACAAATTCCAAAATCTCGGTCCTGTGTCCCGACGGCCCTGATGGATCTGGTAGTCTTACTAGACTCCACTGCAGGAATCTCCTGGGTCGATTGCTGGCGCCGGACGGTGCGTTGGATTGGCGGTGTTTCTGAGCCAGGAGCACGTCAGGGGACTACCAGCGTAATTTTTCGGCTTGTCAGACGGAGCTACGCCTAACAGTAGACCGTCGGTGGTTGCCGAAGTCAATCTTGGTACCGTGTGTAGCTATATATCTGCAGTCTGTTTAGAAGTTGTGCGCAGGGCAGAATATCGAAACAAGGATAGAATCCTCTTGGCACGCTGGCCCTCCGGGACCGCCCAGTGTGGCACACGGGGCCGTAAAGTATCTAAGTAGTTAGTATTCTATTGTCATTAGCCGGTACACAAATTCAGAAGCGATATTGGCGACGCATAATACTGACGTGGAAACGGCGCCATATGGGGAGAAAAGGGTTATTGAAGTAGACTCAATATGTTTCTAACCACTATCCATCTAGAATCCCGGGTTTCGTCGAGATCTCGTAATGAGTACTGCAGACGCCGGCACCGGGCCACCGGCAGGGTTCGCAACCGGGTATCGCTCCGAAATTCCTGCATGGATGTTGAAATTCCGAGCGATGGGCTAAGACTTTGACGAGGTTTAATAGGCTGTTATAAACAGGAAGCGCTCCCTCGTCGAATGTAGTATTGGCCTCTTCTTTTGACTGAAAGCGGCTGGAATAAATCCAGCAAGTCGATTGGAATTCGACATGCTAGCTTACAAGCGTTGCGAGCGGCCAAGCTAATGTTTTGGGCAGAGACCCGTGATCCAACTAGCCCTTGTCTCACCCCTAGGAAAGTCGCCTGCCTGTCCGCGAGCATCCTGAAGATTCAAATTCAGGGCCGGTACTATCACGCGACTTGGCTAATCCGACGGTAGGTCTCGGTATTCCGACGGTAGCTAAGCCGGCTTTGTAATAGTTGGTTGAAATATGCAACTTGTCGTCCCCACCAGTACATCTATTTTGCGGATGGATATACCGGAGCGACAACAAGGTTGACGACATCAAAACCAACGGTTAGATAGGTACGTCCATGGACATAGGTCTGGTCTTAAAGTAATGCGCATATATTCGCTAAAATGCAGCAAGATATGGCGCATTACTTCATAGCCCTTGACGGTCCGAATACCTACCCTGTTCCCTAAGTATTGCTGCCTTAACATGCTTTCGAGCCACACTATGTTCGGTGATGGGGTTTACAGTCACCATATCATCGAACTTAGCTGTAAGTACCCGTGATGGCAATGGCACATTGACTATTACGCTCGACTGCGTAGACTGATACCTATGCCGTAGGTATCGTATTGCTACTTCAATATGGGACTGACTTGTACCCGGATGTGGTCTAATCCGTTCAGGCTTAGCTACCGTCGGAATACCGAGACCTACCGTCGGATTAGCCAAGTCGCTATCACGATTCACCAAACCACTGCTCGTGGGACGCTTCAGGGTTCCTCGACGGGGAGCCTTCTCTAGAAGTAGGTATGCCTTGTTGGCCTTTGATTGCGCGTCAGCCCAGTAAACAATGTAGTAATCTGAAAAGTTCCCCTGTGGCTTAGAACTTAGTTGTATGGTGGGCCTCCCTAGGCCTGTAGAACCGCATGTTGAAGATCCAAGAATTTGTATTTGCGTGTAGGTTTCGTGACAACTTAGATAACACGCCAGACAGGGTATACTAGGCAGGAGCACCGGTCACTGGTCTGTAGGGTCGCAGCGGTGCAACACTCTATTGGTGCCCCAGGACGCAGGAAAAGTGGAACCCAGCAAAGGGTATAAATATCTAAGTTTGCAAAGGAATTGGCAGACCTACCCCGCAAAAAGGACGTATCCCTGGGTGACTCAGTGGTTAGAAACAACTGCAAAGGTGATTTTCCGAATTGGAATGGGCAAGGAGGGCTGTTCGAACCCGGCAGCACACCCATAACTTGACATTTAGAAATCACTGACCGTGCGGTTTTTCGTAAGACTGATGGTTCGACTCCCCCCCGATCTATCAGTCTAGCTTTTTTTGATTTTCTTTTCTCCTTTTATGGCTTCCTGAGTACCTCCACTCTCTTAGGTGTAATCTTTCACTCTTTTCTAATGTTGGCCATGATCTACTTCTGTGGCACCTGCGTACCTGCCGCCACTGCCCAGTACCTCAGACTTCAGTTGTTTAACACTACATAGGTTACTATCACGAAGACATATTTACGTTATGCTAAAGACCGAGGCATATGAACAAATTCGACGATCTCAGGCTTTTAGCTAGCCAGAAGATCTGCTCCATGGCTGAAGGTAACCAGCGCTGAGCCGGGTGTCTGACGAAGATGGCTATCAGGATGAAGAACCAAGTTGACGATACTCTGAGAGCCAGAGGGTTATGACATCTTAGACAGTACAAGAGCTGAACGATATGGATGAACCCGAACGACAAGACCAATCTCCGGATCATGATGAAGGACAGCAAATTTATTAGTACTACAGATTTCGCAGGCAGGGCAGTCATCTTGCATACTGCATTGAGACCCTGGGAAAGATACGGCAGCGGAATTAATGCTAGAGCAGAAGCTATCGCAGGAATGAGGCGTCATGGGGACACATATACATACACCGAGAGAATCAGACTTCAGGTCCGAGCTAGACTGTTGTAGGTACAGTCTCAAGATCCCTTTCAGAGTATGTTAAAGCACAGGCTGCAAGGACATGGAGTCTGTGTCTCCACGGGCCCTAGTTTTCCAGCGACAACCTCTGATCCTGGTGATCTCTAAGCCCCATTAAGCCGAAGGCCAACCCCGTGTCGCGTCGATGGTATTTACTGCACCAACAACCTCCCATCTTGACGGCCAGCATTCTATTCCGAATGCGATGCTGGCACGCCCGTCACATTTTGTCTCCTTACAGCTCTCAATTTCCCAAAAGGTACTTCCTCTCCGGCAGCCCCTGTATAGTCAAACTCTGAGGAAGTTGGCAAAGCAATTTATAGGGACCATTGCCGATAATTCTAACGGAGGAATCGAGCGACAGGGATAGCTTGCAACATTCCTCACTGTTCGTTAAAAGACTCGATGCTGATATAGAACTCAAGTAGGATGTTTGAAGTTTTAAGCAACAGCTAATGCTTTGCTGAGATTGTGTCTTCATGCAACTTCAAGTATAGTCGCTATTCAATCGGTCTGGTGCAAAGGTCTTCACAATGCTTTGCTTCCACCTCTACTTCCGCCCTCACCATCACCATCACCTCCAGTTCCATACCGCATGTGCCGTCTCTTCCGAAGGAGGTCATTGAGAGCATATATAGTCTCTCGGGACAACAAGCTGACAACAACCACTAACAGGAAGACAGGAACAATGGCGACAACGAGTAGTGTAAACACCGAATAGCCCTTAGAGACCTTTATAAACTGAACCCACGACGTAGTCAAGTCGTTTGTAAGCGGTATCGTTGCTAGGACAACTTGCATCGCGCTGAGCTGAACGGAGAATATGCCAAAAAGGAAGAGAATGGGACCGTAGAAACGCGCGATGTAGGGGCCGTACTGGCCCTCCGGCTTATGGTATGTAAAGCGGAAGAGAAAGACCTTGATCCAAAAGTTCAGCCGCGATAGCCGTAGCTCGCCGTATTTGTAGCGTGGGGAGACCATGCTGTCGTCGATGGCGTCTAGTGACTTGATTAGCCTGATAAAATCGGCATATTTGGTGTTCTTCGGCAGGAGGCGGCGGTTTTCGTCCATGGCGAGCTCGAAGTCGGACCGCCGCCGCACAAGATGACGGTAGGACCGGAGAAAGCCGAGAGCGGCACTTCTCAAATCGCTCCGCAGTGGCTCTTGGATGGGAGAATCGGGAGAAATCAGATAGAAGGCCCAGAATGCGTACGACAGGAGGTATTTCGGCAACGGCTTGATGAAAACGTGGTTGTAGTACCAGACGAGATGCAGCCCTGGCTCCTCTGTGATGACGATGCCGCGGCCCCGGACGATTTGATGCGTGAGGGACGAGATGTGGGAGCTGTCCTGTTTTGCAACAAGCCAGAGGTGTGGAGACAACCGGTCGAGATCTTTAGTTGCCAATTCTTCTTGGAGACACATGCCAATGCTCTCGGTGTCCAGCTGGATATTCGGTTCGCCGGGCAAGTAGGCCTTTGGACAGTCACGCGGTTGGCCATGTTGAGCCGGTTTGCTAATTCTCTGGATAACGTTGGTCTGGCCTTGCGTTGTTATCGCTAGACCTTTGCAAAGCTCGTCGTCCACACTGAACGGAGGCACATCCATATTTTGAAAGACTGCCCACAGTCTTTCAGCAAATAGCGTAGCGGTGGTCAAATTTGGGCTTACTCCAGACTCGAGTTTTGATTTCGTTGATCGTAAACAATTCTGCTTGATCGGGTTTGTGATTTCGAGATATTTTACGGTCATTCGCCCGACCATGCCCAATGTACCCAACACGAGTGACATGTGATCCAAGTCGGGAAGTTGGAAAAGACACCGGGTTGTGTATCCAGAACTCATGAAAACCTTTCATTTCTGGCTATGCGTCTCGCCACCAATCACCCACTACTCGCATAATGCGTGGGCGGTAAATTATGGTCATGCTTCACACCATGGGTCATTGATTGGCTTCATATCGATGCCCAATCAACTCCTCACGATATCGCGGCCTTCAAGATACGGTAATTGTGACTGAGCTGGAGCAGTCTGGGCTGCTCAGCGGGCTTGGAAAGTGGCTGAAGTGAATGGTCCAAATTGAACCCGGTTCGGTCATCGAGCCTGGCCTGTTAATATTCGATACCTGCAGGCTGCTCATACCAGTTTGGCGGCTGAAAGGTGTTACGTGCAAACCGCAGTCAAGTCCAAATCCAGTTGGCAAAATTTATCAATGGTATCCGGGATTCCCGCCAGATAAATATCGCACAGGTTGATTATAATTTATCGCAACCCTCAGGGGTGTATTCATATGTTGTATCGGTATAGCCTGGATACATAAGGATGTGCTCTTTCCTTACTCCTAACTCTCATAGTTGGGCGGAACTCAGGAATCGATGAATGTCAAGGCCTTTTTCTAAATTCTATATCGCCAACCTTCAATTTAGTTGCGACCATTATTCGTGAGTTGTGAAACCTATATCGATCACAGTTACAGTAGACAGAGTTACCAGCTGCTCCAGCGGACGCTTTCGTTAACCATCTTTCTCTAGTACCTAGTGTTCGTATTTTCCCATGAATACCCATTGATTACGACGGTAACGGCTAGAACCCCCGAGGACGACTCGGACGACGCCGGTCACGATCCCAACAATCACGATCACGATCACGAAACAGCAACTGAGGCTGGATTTGCACGATATAGTTGAATAAACATATTCATACAGGTTAAACATGTTGATCACATCTAAAGAATTCATAACGTTTGCGGTTCTCCTTTTCATGTATTGGTCTATTCGCACAGACCGGGCTTCGCGCCAGAACTTCGTCACGGTGGCCATCGGCGCTCTGACTGTATGGGTCGCTGGCCCTGACTCACCATGGGGAAAAGCCATCTCTTTCAGCCTCGCAGGTCTGGCCATTACTATGTCTCCTCTCGGAGCGCTGTTTCTCAGGACTGTCAAGAATTTTCTATCAAACAACCCGAAAAGCCTGTCGAAGGCTCCACAAGATCTCGCCAACCCATACCCAATCAACATCCTGCATGACCCTGAAGATGCTGAAGTAGAGTAAGGCTCTGCGAACTATGCCATTGTTGACTCCATGTCTGCTAACCAGTTTCCTTGGCAGTATCGTCGCAGTCCACGGGCTGGGGTCTTCGGTAGAGACGGCTTGGACGCATAAGAAGTCCGGGAAACTCTGGCTGCAAGACTTTCTTCCCAAGGATATCCCGAAATCTCGCATCATGACTTTCCGCCACAACTCCAGGTGGAAGTCCAAAGCGTCGACGAAAGACCTGGCGGAACACGGAAGACAATTCCTGGAAGTACTATTGAGCGAAAGAGATAAGGCAAGTCTACGGCATGAATCCACAGACCAGAAGTATTAATACAGCATGAATCCTTATAGTTTAGAGATCGCCCCTTGATCTTCATTGGCCACAGTTTTGGCGGGCTGCTGATAGAGCAGGTTAGTACCGGTTCACTGTACTCTCTCCTAGCGCGATTGAGTCCCCCTTCTCATCTCCATACCGCTCGGACAGTCACGGTTGACATATTCTTGTTCGCTGCAACAGGCGCTCGTCCTCGCGAAAGAAGATGTCGTGGGTTACGACGCAAAAGAACAACACGAGAGCCTCGCGAATAGCATGGCCGGAGTCATCTTTTTGGGCACACCGCACGCAGGCTCTAGTTACTCGTTCTGGGCGAAGGCCTACTGCTTCTTCAATTATTGGGAGGGAGCAAGCCCTCAATTGCTTACATACTTGGATCCAGGGTCAGAGAAGACGGCGGCACTAGAAGACCAGTTCCGAAAGTCGTACCCCGATCTTTCATTTGATTTTTACGAGATAAATAAGAACGTAATTCTTGGCATGGAATTTGACATGGTAAGGACGTTTAGATTATCGTGCCGCCAGACCACATGACTGAAGGCGTTTTTCAGGTTGTCTCCCGAACGCAAGGCACTCGCATCGGGCTTCCAGCGAGCGGAATAGACACCGACCACTTCGGTCTAAACAAGTACGAGAGTATCAATGACAAAAGCTATCGAGCTGTCAAAGACAAGATAGCCATGATGCTAGGGTTCTGGAAAAGTAGGCCCAGACCAGTCCCTTTAGAACCAAGGTCGCAACTAACGGCAAATATCTATTAGAAAAGATGGGAGAGAAGCGAGACGCCCTCGGTTCGTAGGCCCCCCCAAAAAGCTCCTGTGTATCACGTTGCAGAAGAAAATGAAACAAAACGAGACTATTACTAGATACCCGTGACTGGAATCTGCTCAAAGAGCTCGAGCCCTGTGACTTCACTCCCACCATGGAGAAGCGATGGCGAAATTTCACACCTGGCACTTGCGAGTGGATTGTAAAAGAACGCGAATACATAGATTGGATTAACTGGAGCGTGGAAAAGAATGTGCTCTGGATATCAGGTATTCCCGGATCGGGTAAGACCCATTTCTCCCAGGTTAGTAACAATCTGTCGTGGTTGTCGTGTTTTTAGCTAAAAGGAGCAAAGTGGATATGCGAGAATCTTCGGAAAGACGACAGGAATACCGTGATGTACTTTTTCTTTGACGCCAAGAGTGATCTCGTCTCGCTACCGAAGTTTTATCAGACGATCCTGCATCAGCTCCTGGAGAGGATCAGGAATACCAACCCCAAGTTAAAGGCGCAATGCTTCGAAATAGTGCACAAGCTAATCCGTGAGAGCGGCCCTCATGAGACGTCATATATTGAAGCATTACGGAAAATGCTTCACCTTGCCAAGCAGAGTTTTCTAATCGTCGATGCTCTCGATGAGTGCAAGGAAACGGAAACACAGGTCCTTAGAAAATGGCTAGCGGAAATCAAGGGATTTCCAAATCTCCGAATTGTGGTCACGAGCCGCGTCATACAAATGACAAAGAAGATACGCGAAGACCCCCGGCATATCCACCTTGACTTAGGCACTCGGGTAGACAAGCTGAACGAGGACATTGAAAGGTTTATTATTAGTTGGATCAAGAGGGAGGATTCATGCTTTCCTGCAGAGATGCCAAGAGTTGTGGAGGAGTTAAAAATTCGCTCAAACGTAAGGCTACGACTGCCGTATTGCGTTCCCTTTCGTTGCCCTTGATGACACTCGAATTGCTGACGACTACTCCTAGGGTATGATCCTATACGCAAGGCTCATTCTGGAAATCCTCAACAAAAAGGCTACTTCCGAAGACGGGTTATTGGTCGAGATGAACAAGCTGCCTAAGTCGCTCACGGCTCTTTACGCCACTCGACTGGACAATATTAGCGAAAATGGCGACCCAGCTTTTGCGAAGAGATTATTACAATGGTTGGTCACATGCCGGCGGCCCCTCACCGTAGATGGTCTTCGTGGAGTTGATATAATCTACAGAAATGTGTGGCCCAAGGAAAGTTTTGATCTGAACGGGCGCAGTTCCTTGATAGAGCTGGGGAAGGACCGCTCTGGAAAGGACCGTTTCCAGGAGCATCTGCTTGAAAATCTGCTGCCACTCGTCGAGATCCTCAGCGACAGGACGGTGCGTCTCGTCCACACGACGGTGTCACAATTCCTTCGGGGCGAGGAAGTGGAGGAGAGGGGCGCCAAGTGCCCTGCCGAGTTTCGAGTCGAGGTCGACGTTAGCCACGAGCACATCGCCATGACTTGCGTGACGTATCTCCGATGGAGCGACAGCGTAAAGAGCACCAAGGAGCCCGGTCTGCTGGCCTCCCTGGACAACAGGGATCTTCACGATTATGCCGTGATGCAATGGCCCGACCATTGCGAGAAGTCCGAGGCAAGGATTGTGGCCAGGGAAGCTCAGAAGAGCGCTCTCTTGGCCTTTTTCCGCGGGGAAACGGCTTTCCCCGCGTGGCTCACAGCACGTGCGCAGCTGGATGACTTATTTCGGGCGCACTTCGGGATCTACATCACAGACACTCGCGCCGTCTTACCGCGGCCGCTACACGTCGCCGTTTTCTTCAACATATGGCAATTCGGCCGCCTGCTCCTGGAGGATTCCGGTGTCAATATTTGCGACGCCACCGGCAGCACTGCATTGCACATCGCCGCGGGCCAAGGTTATCCGCTGATTGTGAAGGAGCTGCTAGAACAGGGAGCCCGAATGGATCTGGCAGATGCGAGCGGCGCATATCCCCTCCACAGGGCAGTGCGGCGAGGGAATCACGAGGCACTCCGCCAGCTGCTCGGAGCCAATACGGGTGGGGCGGTTATCAACGTCGCAGACAAATACAAATTCACGCCGGTGCATGTAGCTTGCCAGCTCGGATGGACAGAGTGCGTGAAGATCCTGCTTCAGCACAATGCCAGCCTATCCAACGACAGCGGAGCAATTGAGACACCGATCGGCCTCGCCATCGAGAACGGCCATATCGATGTGGTACGTGCACTTCTACAACACGACAGAGCTTTGGTGGAGCGCTGCCGCGAGCCTTTGGTCCAGGCTGCTCGCCGTGGCTCGACCGAGATGGTCAAGTTCTTGTGTGAGGCTGACGTTGATACATCGCACGAGGATATACTTGGCCAGACAGCACTTCACAAGGCTTGCATCTTCGGCAATACAGATCTCGTGGAGTATCTTCTCAAAAGGGGTAGGGCGCCTGTGGACGCAAAGGATAAATCCCAGCGGACACCCCTCTACTTTGCAGCTGAGCGAGGTCATCTTGATGTGGTGAATTGCCTTCTTCAAAACAACGCAAACAAGAACAGCCTTGACAGGCGCAACGAGACGGCTCTCTTCAAACCAGCGGGGAATGGACATACCGCCGTAGTGGAAAGCCTGCTCACCGCCGGCACGGACGCCACAATATTAGATTTATGGCAAAGGACGCCACTACAATTCGCCGCCATGAAGGGTCACTCAGAGATCGTCCGTATGTTGCTTAAGCGGACCCGGATAAATCAGGATCTTCCTGACTGGGTAGGCCGGACCGTTCTCCATAACGCAGCTGCATGGCTTCGCGAAGGCCAGGAGGGCATCATCGATATCCTATTTGAGCACGGCGCGAACCCTGACACACGAGACCAGGACGAAGGAACAGCCCTTCACGCGGCGATATGGCGTGGACCGGACCAGCCGCGACCTTCAAACGCCTTGCTGGGTAAGTTAATCGACCATGGAGTCTCAATAAACGCACAAAACAAAAATGGGAGAACGGCGCTCTTTTATGCTGCTGCAACGCAAAACCCAGCGGCTGTGAGTTTTCTTCTTCGTGCTGGCGCCGCACCGGGAAACCAATCTCTTCATGCTGCCGTTCGCTTGGGCGACATCGCCCTGGTGAAGCCATTCCTTGAGCAGCCGTCTACGCTGGATTTGGCGGAACGCGACTCATACGGGAATACACCGCTCCATATCGCCGCGTCCGAGGGATACAGTGATATTGTAGCAGCTCTCCTCGGAGTGGGGGCACCAACGAGGTGCCTCAACATCGATCAACAGACACCTCTGAGAGCAGCAGACGAGGCTCATCACCCAGATACGGCAAGCCTACTGAAAAATAAGGATCCAACTCCCGATGGAGACCTCGAGTCCCGCATGCTCGACTTTGATATATCGCAGTCGAATACCCAGGATACTCTAGGCAGGACACTAGTGCACGCCGCCGTGTTGCTGGGGCGTCTAGAGGTAATCCAATGCCTCTTGGAAGGCCACGTTGACATAGAAACGCCAGATCAAATAGGCCGGACGCCGCTTCATTACGCGGCTCAACGCGTAGACCCAGACATCACCGAGGCGCTTATAATAGCAGGCGCCAATGTCAACGCAGCAGATGCGCGCGGAAGAGTGCCGCTTTACTTCGCTGCCGAAGCGGGGAACGTAGCGCAAACTCGATTGTTTCTTGCTGCGAATGCGGAAATGGCAAAAACGGACGAAGGGCTTACCCTCATGCACGCTGCGATTTCTGGAGGCTCAGCCCAGATCGTGAGGCTGCTTCTCGAGACTGAGAAAGGGGGAGAGCTACTTCCTGCACAGAATGTGTGGGGATGGACAGCGATTCATTTAGCAGCGGAGCTCGGGAATAGTGACGTGCTAGAAGAATTGCTGAACCATACTACGGAATTAGCTGTGATTGATAAACAAGACAGCCGGGAACGGACAGCACTTTTTATCGCATCTGAAGAAGGTCATCTCGAAGCTGTACGGCAGCTAATCCGAGCAGGGTCTATCGTATACCGCACTGACCGGGATCGTAATATGGCCATACACCTAGCCGCAGAGAAGGGACATCTCGAAATCGTCAGTTTGCTTCTCAGCGAGCTGCCTAGTCAGGTAGAACTGGCCATGGAAAAGTGGAAGGAAGGTCTTCCGGGATTCCCTCGTGAAAACGACTACCGTGTGCAAGCACTCGTCGAAGCGCTGATCAAAGCCCAAGCAATAGTGAAAGATCCCGTGGGTCCCTACTGGAGCGCCGACCCTTCCAAGTGGACTACTGTCGAGGAACGGCAAAAGCTACAAACAGAAGTCGTTTCGAGTTTACGGAGATTCGACGAGGAGCGCCACAGCACCTCTAGCACAACGGTGATGCGAGCTGTGCAGGGCGGGCACGCAGACGTCGTAAAGCTGCTCCTCGACAGAGTTCCCGAGATGCCGCTGCAGGCGGAGCACTATTCGATCTCCAACGTCCTTTCGCTCGCAGCAACGCAAGGTCATACTGACATCGCGCAGCTTCTTATCTCGGCAGGTTCTCAGGTCAACGCTATCACGGAGAGCCAGGAGACTTGCCTACACAAAGCGGCGGAATTCGGCCATACCGATATGGTAGAGTTACTACTGCAGAATAATGCCAACCCCGACCTGGCACGCTTGCGCGACGGCTCTTTACCGCTGCACCTTGCCGCCCGAGGAGGCTATGAGGACACGGTCCGCGCCCTCGTCCGTGTCGCTTTTGTTAACGCGGTTGACGATCAAGGTCGCACTCCGCTCCACGTGGCCTGTCTAGGTTCTCACAGTGCCGTAGTTGACGTCCTCATCGGCGCTGACGCTGACTTACTGGTGCGCGATTTTGACCGCAAGTCCCCCCTCGAGCTGGCGCAGGACCTGAGCGAGAAGACTCGGAATCATCTGGAAGAACAAGTTAAAAAGCAAAGACAGCGTCGGGCGGCTGGACATTGATTGGACATGGTTAGAACAGCAAGAAGCAGGTTAATTAGCTGCTATTGACAACTGTAGGACTACCTACCTGGTCCTACCTAGGCATGTCACAAGACCAATCGCGAGCTCAAGTGAAGGGCAAACCAAGACTTACGCTGTATATGTTTGGTTGGGTACTGGTGGTGTTGTCGTTTGGATTCTGAAAATTAAATTGAGAGGGTTCCAGCACGGTTGGTAGGTAAGGAAAGAATCAGCGATACTCGTACAAGTACACAAAGAGCTTCGTACATTTCGTTGTCTCTGTGAATGCCCTGACTGCGATCAACCTTGATCGAGTATTCTGATCTTAAGTCTTTAGGGAACGTAAAACTGGGATAGCAAATGGTAAGTTGCGCTCATCTGTCCGTAGGTACGAAGTAGGTGGACATAATTACGCCGGGTCTCCCATAGATTACCTATCTATCAGCAACACATAGTAGGAATTTAGTTAATTAGTAAGCGATTTCTTATCTCAATAGGATTTGATTGGTCAGATTTCTTATCTCATAATGCGCAAGTGGTCACGTGACCTAGTCACCAAGTAACAGAATGCGCAACAGCCCAGGTCAGGTGTAGGCCCTGCCACCCTTTATTCTTCCAATAATACAACAACTTAACAGTCACCCTGATCTGTCCCAGCACGCTGCAAGAGGCATGCCTCGTTAGAACTGGTAGCAATTACTCAAGGACGAATTGAGAGTAAGCAGATGCATAGTACGGTTTCTGTTTGTCGTAAGTATCATGCAGAATAAAGCGCGGTAGAGATTCTGTCACCTTACCTTCAGTCCACCGCCTCCCTTCGTCTTGAACGCGACTCCGTTATACTCTGCGCCCGGGAATTCCATGTCACTTTGCTTGACGACAGCGGAGTCCACCCTAACAATTAGTTCATATACACCGTCCCGCCAATTTACCATGACCGTCGCCTTCCCAGTCTTTGGGTTGAGCACCCAGCGGCCCAAATGAGCACGGTTCAGTGCACTAGCCATCGTCGCGACGTCCCACTCTACGTCCCAAGATATCCAACGTGCTTTCTGGTTCGCATCTAGTTGTCTGAAGCCGAATGAAACCTCCCCGGATTTCGATTGGCTGAGAGGAGTTGCATAGACTGGCAATATATCAAATCTTTCCAATGCCGTACGATCGTCATCGGGGTCGCTAACAACGACGCGGATCAAGTGGTCATCTGGACTGTGTACCAGTCGCAGCGGGAATTGCGGTGCCGGGACCTTCGGGACCTTTGGGGCTTGAACAGTTATGCGCTTGTCTTCCTGGAAAACGCCTGCCCATTTAAATATCTCCCGCAAGACCGGAAAATTGATACGGGTTCCGCGACTGCCGTATTTGGGGCCTTTCCTAAGCGGAGCGTAGTTACTGGGAGTTGAAGAGAATTAATATCTTTCGGCACATAAAGCCACATGTAGTATACAGTCCTGTCGCCCGTCTGTATAGAAACTTAACAAAGAAACAGACTCACTGTATTGCGACCACGGTTGGCTTATTCTTGTACCCAATCCAGACAGCAGAGCCGCTCATACCCGCTTCGGTGGGAATTTTATATTCTAATTGACTCTTACTTAGGATTGGGTTCATGCACTGCGCACTACTTGTGGAAAGTTTGGGAGGGTTCATTATGTCCCCGGGTCTACCGCCTGCCTTGTAAGAAGTTATGGACAGTGTTGGTTCCAGACTATCTTGTTCAGAAAGTGCCAGCGCGAAGCCGAAGGCTGCAGGTGCATCAATCTCTCGACTTTTTTCAATCATGATGACACCGTAGTCATTGACAGCAGAGGATGGGGTGGGATTCTTTTCGTATGCCTCGCTAATATGAACGTCTTTCGGGTTTATTTCGAGCCAGCCTTGTCGTGGCTGCCACCACGCCTTTAGATTGTCGCTTCGATTCCCGTCCTCGTCGATGAGATTATGGCCAGCAGTAAAAACAACGTGGGTCTTGGAACCAGGCACGTTTACAAAAAACCCGTTGCCCACCTTCTCTATAAGCCATGTTAGTGTGGCAACTTGGCAAGTTGCGATCGCATTCGCGACGGATTGACAAGTGGGAGTCGGTGCACTGATGCTTACCCTCGTGGTTACGTATAAAACTTAGAAAAACTACCGCTGCATCGATATCTGAACCAGATGAGGAATTTAGACCGTAGAGTGGACGCTCGCTTGGGCGCTCTCGTCTTGAGTTCCAGCCTAAACGGTCGCGGTGCCATAGCTCTTTGGGCACAGGAATTTGGGCCATGATGAGAAAGCGAGTCTTGCGAGCAAGTCGTTGAACGGTTGATTAGAGGTAAGACTAAAGAGAGCCAGATTCGAACGTACAAAAATCCCAAGTGAACTTCGACAAGTCATCAATGGCATTCTAAATCATGCCTACGATTTATAAATTGTAATCATGAAAACTGAACATGAAAAAGACGCGCCCAATGCCAGTACCGGCAATAGCGATTACCAAGTATACGCAGTCTCCAGTCATCCATCAGCCAGAAGTTAGACCCCATTACCGGGTACTCTGGCTCGTGAAGAGAGCTCGTGTGAGTGAGTAACCGCTGCGGCCTGCCAATAAGCATTTTGGAAGAGCTCCTCAATTGACAAATACTACGCACCCGACAGTCTCGCAACATAGATGAAAATTTTAGATCTGGTAGGTTAGTATCTTGGCTCGAACTTCGTCCAGCCAATGTAGCAGTAGATCTGCACGATTTCTTCCTTTACTCGGCTTCATATTACGTTGGGCTTCCTGCCTCCATGAGTTATGGCTCAGCTCAAAGACACTAATAATAAAATCAGATGAGTTGGGTAGACGAGTTCTTCATTCTAGCCCACTTACTCTTGCCCCATTCACAACCGTGAGCGCTACTGCCGCCACTTGTTTGCACGACTCTCGACCACACGAGTGCTGCGTGCTTATTCCCATCGCCCCGTAAGATGCTTCCATAACCAACCATTAATACTGAGGCTGGTCGCCGTCTTCAATCTTTCCTTACAGCCGTTTGAAGGCTCGCACCAGTCATCGCTCCAGACCCACCGCGTTGGCACCTTACATCACACCCCTTCGCAAACTCATACCAGAGATATCGGCCCATGTGCGGTGTGGGTAGCGCGCACGCAGTAACAGAAGTACTACCCAAGGCACGCGAGGTAGTTTTTCTTTGCCATTACACCGCCATGAGGCGAAAATGGACAAGCGGCTGAAAGTCTGCAGCACCAGTCAAGATATGCGCAGGTTGCAAGCTGCAAGATAATATCCAGAGATACGTACATGGCAAATAGCAACAGTCCCTGTTGTCACATGTGCGGGTGCCTCGATGGAGCACTCACTGAGTCACGGATGTAAGTGAGAGGGTAGAATAAGTAGACAACCTGGATACTGGAGTTACGCAACATTTACACAGACTTTCAGCCCAATCAAGGGCAAATCGCGGTGCCCGATCTGCGTATCGTGGCATGAGGAGGCATCTATAATATCTGATCTACATTCAGCCCCAATCACGAGTCCATTTCCGCTGTAACGCTGCTGCAGAAACACCAGCAGCGTATGTGCACCGCCAACACCCTGTAGCTCAAATGATCATGCTTTGATGCAATGGATAGCGGGCATCACGTGTGCAATTCCGTGCAGCGTGGCGAGTTTTGGGCATCATTCCATGAATTTATTTTTTAATTTCATCTGTGTCGCCTCACCCGCGGCGTTGTGGGCATGTCCACGGCATTCGAAGTTCTACCTCCCGCCAGGTCATATGCTGCCCCATATAGCTCCTATAGTGTCCTCTGGGGAAAGACCCTAGAGAATCCATAGCACTGAACTGATAGAATAGACAGGCACTTCGTACGGTGCAGTGAGAAGCTCTTCTCTGGGGAACTGATTCTGTTGATTGACTTGGTTGTAGGAGGAAGGAAGGAAGAGGATTTCCTCTTCCATAATTCCAGGTGTTGTGTGGGTGTTTCCCCACACTAAGCACCCCCTCCCTGGTGGTCCGAGCTTCTTACCACTTATTGTGGAGCTCGTGCTTATATAATTATATACAGTTATTCTGACACACCCCCTCAGGAAGAAACACATCGTGATGATTCCTGGAGACCTGAATACCCTTTTCCTACCTCTGCTCACTGGAAGTTCGCAAATAGCCTGGCGCAAGCGCTGTACAGCTACTACTACATCTCCCCTTCGCTTATTTTTGAGGCTTCTCATTTCCTTCCATGGTCCTTGGTGTCCAGATTTCACTTTCACCTCCAGGAAGCGTATCCTCAACTGTGGCAAGCTCTTCAACAGTTATTTCTCTTAAGCGTCTCTCTTTGAGCTTGTCGCTTATATCTATCAAGCGCAGCTGCTTTAAGAAGTTATCCCACTTCTGTGCGTTCAGGGACTTGGTGAGCCCATCAGCAATCATGTCATCTGTAGGGGTATACTCAATCGCAATATGTTTTCGTTGAACCTCTTGCCGCAACCAGTGATTATGGATGTCAACATGCTTCAACTTAGTGCGGAGCTTCCCCACCTCCTTTGTAATGAGCGAGATTGTCTGCTTGTTATCACACTGAATGCGTATCTGTTCAGTGTCAAGCTTCACCCCTAATTCAGTGACCAGTCGACTGATGAATAGGGCTTCCTTTGCTGATTGTGCTAGAGCGAGGAGCTCGGCTTCGGTAGTGGATGTCGTAACTGTATCTTGCTTATTTGCACGCCAGGTAATCATGCCTCCGAAGAGCTTTATAGTGAATGCTTGCGAGCTCTTCCTGTCAATGGAGTTGTCGGCAAAGAAAGCATCACTGGCAACAACCAGATCGTCTCCACGACCAAACTCAAGTGCGTAACTATGTGTACGCATCAGGTAACATAGCAGTCGATCAGCTTCTTTATGGTGTTGAGGGCTTGGGTTCAGGTTGAACCTTGAGAGTCGAGAGGCGGCAAACGCGATATCTGGGCGTGTGATAACAGCAGCATACATGATCGACCCAATCTTTCGTTGATATAGGTGTATTTCCTTTGGCGAAACTAGTCCCTGGTATGGGAGGAGCTCCTCTGCTCACATTGGTGTATAGAACTCGCGCTTTTGGCTGATCAAGTTACTTATCTTGTCGATATATGCGGACTGAGAGAGGTAAATAACGCGCTGCTCACGGTCTCTGATGATCTCTACACCTAGAAACCATTGGAGCTCGTCACCTCCTGTGAGCTGATACTTTTGTTTTAGGTCATGTATGACACGCAACGATTGAGCGTGCTTCCTTGATGGATAGACCAGGACCATATCATCGACGTAGACGAAGAGCAGCATTCCATCTTTCGCGAAGCAACAGGGTTCATGTGGTATGGAGGAGAACCCCTGGTGAATGAGTGTAGAGCTCAGTTCTTTCTGCCAAAGTAACGGGGATTCTCTGAGCCCATATAATGCCTTCAATAGACGGAGTCGTAGGCCTTCTTTCCGGTAACCTGGTGGCATTCGCATATATATCTCTTTCTCCAGGCTTGCATTAACAAATGCATTCACAGCATCGAACTGCTTCATCTCAAGATCAAACCGAGCAGCTAGTGCAATGAGTGTTCTGAAGGATCTGCCAGCTAGAGTCGATGCATAGGTCTCTTCAGTACCATTGTATGGTTGCTGATCTCCACGTACAACGAGCCTTGCCTTGCACTTTGAGAAGATCCCATGTTTGTCGAACTTGTATACATATACCCACATACAATCCAGTAAGGTCTTGCCTTGGGTCTCTTTATGGTCGACTTCTACCCATGTTTTCATATCTTTGTGACTTTGTAGATGTGCCAATTCAGCTTGACGGAAGCCTTCTCCAAGTGGGTGCCGAAGGAGCTCCCCATGAATACGTGGCGGGGGCGGAAGTTCTCGGCGATGAACCTTTTCTTTAGCTAGAATACGCTGTTCTAAAGAGCATTCGGGAGTATGATCTGGAGCATATCTATGTGCTGGAGCATCATCTTGATAGCTAGGGAGCTTGGTAGATAACTGTGGCTTGTATCGTGCTTTGCTCACAGGTTCTCCATTGATTTCTCCTATTGTAGAGCTTAATCGACCTGCACAGAAGGTAGCTTGCCAACATATATTAGGATCTTTGAGGGGTGAGCTTGCCGCTTGCTGCTGATCAGCTCTTGCCATCGAGGAAACCTCTTTGATAGCATTATGTTCTGCCGGGGACATACATCCCGTAGCAGTTGCAGGCCTTTTTGGGTCCTGACTTATTGCAAGCCGTTTTGGGTCTTGACTTAGTGTAGGCCTTTTTGGGTCCTCACTTATAGCTACAGGCCTTTTTGGGTCCTGGCTTTTTGCAGGCCGTTTTGGGTCCTGACTTTCTGCAAGCCGTGATAGGTCTTGACTTTCTGCAGGCCGTTTTGGGTCCTGACTTGCTACAGGCCTTTTTGGGTCCTGGTTGGCTTCAGGCCTTTTTGGGTCCTGGCCTGAGCTGATTGACAGAGCTGCATACACAGTCTTTGTAAAGCTCGCGGTAAAGAGACTCGCTGGGGATATAACCTCGGGAGTACTTGGAGGTGTAGGCAACGCTTCCACTACCTTGAGTTGATCAGGCTCAGGAGGGTCCGTATTTGCCATCACTGTATCGATATCTGGAGCTCTTAATGAGTTAGCGATAGGCTCTTCTGCTTCACTCACAATTTCCTCTTGTGATTCATTGTTCGGAAGCTCTTGATTTGCCGAATGCTCATTGATAACTAGAGTATCATGGTCGAGTTCAGCAAAGGTATTCAAAGTTTCAGAACCAGTCTCATCTGGGTCAGCTTGGTCAGCTAGAGTCGCAAGAGCTTCTGGCGTTAATTTGACAAGATCGACTTCTCTCATCTTTTTGTCGCCTTCATAGAACGCTTCTTCATTGAAGATAACGTCCCTGGTAGACACGATTGCGTTGTTAACTGGATTCCATATACGATATATATTTGTCGAATCATAGCCAACGAGATAACCAATCCAAGCCCTGGCTTCGTAACGATCTTTTCTTTTACGTTTGAGCTGTGCGTTCGTTGTCATGGCATATGCTTTGCACCCATAAGCCTTTAGGTGAGCGAGCTTTGGCTTCCTTGACGACAAGATCCCTTCTTCATACATGAAGTAATTGTGTAATCGTTCATGTGGGGATTTCCAGTTGTAAATATACTTTGGAGATCGATTGTGGAGGTAAACTGCTGCTTTCGTAACTTCAGGCCATAGGGCTTTTGGAAGGTTTGAGCTTATACGCATTGCTCGGCCTTTTTCTTTGACAACACCCCCTGAGCGCTCGCCACCACCATTCTGAGCTTGTGTGTTAGGAGCAGAGGGCTCGAGATCAAAAGAGTGATCAGGAAAACGGGCGCGGAGCTCGTCGAGCCCATCCTCGTGCTTGAGAAGCTCGTTGTCGCATTCAATCACTTCCACCTTGACATTGTAGCGATTGTGGATTCGACGAATGATCCTCTCAAGTGCATCTATAACGCTCGCAGTTTGACGGTCTTTCATGTAGTGATCCCAGATATATCCAGAGTGTCGATCTGTCACGAGCATCACTGAAGTGTTCGAGTAGGTGGTAGGCTCAAAGTCATGGAAGTCGACAGCAATCCTGACTCCTGGCTTGCGAGGGAGCTCGCGAGGCTCACGCCGTATGCTCCTTCGGATTTTTGCTTGAGCACATGCATCGCAGTCGGTCATCTTGATTTCTGCTTCTGGTGAGTGTTTAAACCTCACCCCCTCAGCTTCGTTCATGATATGACGAAGTGTTTCTGGACCTGGGTGGCCTAAACGCATATGCCACTTATAAACATCACTCTTCACTGGTTTGCGAGCTGTATAGGTAGTGAACCTCTCCTTGCATGCGTGAAAAGCTTGGCTGGTGATCGATAATGGCAGGTATTCAAGCACAAACTGATCGAAGCGATCTTGAAGCCTGCAGATGATTTCTTTGGTACCCGAGTGCCTCAGGAGTGTAGGACGAGCTTCTGTATCCCAGTAGATTCCTTCACGCATTAGCATTCGAAGGGAAACCACATTAGTGGCAAAGGTTGGGCAGTATGCAGCGCCAACGATCTTCATAGGACAAGGTCCCTTAGGGCTCTGAGTGACTATATCAACATCACCATACTCTAGTACGGGGAGCTCTGTATCTCCTGCAATAATATGATCTCCGGGTGTAGCTGGGCGGCGATTGGTAAAGCGTTTGATCTCGTTAAAGATGGGAAGCGTCGCACCAGAGTCAAGGATCGTGGAGTTCTTTAGTGGGTAAGTATTGTCATAGGCTGCAAATACACTATTCTACCCTTGAATAGTGCTCCCCACGATCCGACGTTCTAGTCAATGGTCCTTCTTTTCAGGAGCTTTTGACTTCTTGAGCTTAATTCTTGAGATAGCTTTAGCGAGCTCCTCGTCAGTGTCTATGCGGAGCTTGATCATATTAGTGTAGAAGGACTTTGGTGACCAGCTGTCAGGTGCCTTTCCCGGGAACACGTAAAAGCACTCCTCTAGTTCATGGTTGAACTCGCATGCTGGGCATACTGCGTTTCTGTTACGTTTGCGAGATGACGAGCTTCGCGAGTCTGTCCATCCAGCTCCTCCTCGTCCTCTGCCTCTGGCACGTCCGCCACCTCTTCCTCTGGAGCTCTCTCGTGAGTTGTCGTGTTGCTCATTGTCCTTAGCTTTATCGAGGTGTTCTTCTTCATCTTCCTGGTCACCTGCATAGATAACAAATGCTCCATGAGTCGAACGTTTCGTAGTCTTGAATAGGTCTGGTTGTGCAATGATGAGCTCTCGAAGGTCTTTGGCAAGCTCGGTATGCTTCAGTGTGTTGTTATCAAGTGCTGCCTTGTGTATCTGACGAAGCGGGAGAATCCAGCCTGGAAGCACCTTACTGAGCACTGTTTCTAGGCCAGAGACGATTCTTCGTGATGTCTGGAGCTCCGTAACGCCTTTCTCGATTGCTTTGTCAATGGTTTCCTCCCATGCCTGAATCCACGCATTCATATCTTTGGGGAGCTTCACAAATGCCTTTGAGACGATCCTTTCGTAGTCGAGCCTTGCTTCTTCCTTGTTACGCTCCACAGAGATCCCAGCCATCTCTCGGATAACATCATAGTTCTGGGAGATCGTATTCTCTGCCTTGAAACGTGTGGTACGGATGTGTGCACTAAATGTATGATCCATCCATTCCTTGAGCTTAGCAGCATCTCGCGCGTGGTCGTTATAGATCTTCATCTTCAAGGCGTAGTGTGATAGCTCCTTATCATAGACGGCCATCTGGCGGTCGTAATCATCTGAGCCTCGAGTATTGTGGGCTGGCTCAGCAGGTTCCTTCGGAGCTTTTTGGGCAGCCGGCCAGAGCTCGCGTCCTTCAGGTTGGATGTAGTCCCAAACCTTATAGGTTCGTGCAGCTGCTTCAAATGCCTTGTTCCATGCATAGTAGTCCTCAACCGTACGGTATGGGATATAGGTTTCAGAAGTTGCTGAGGTAGACATTTTGCCTGTAAATTCTGATGTCGGTAGAATTGGTTTTTGCAGATGAGACTCTTAATTGATAGAATAGACAGGCACTTCGTACGGTGCAGTGAGAAGCTCTTCTCTGGGGAACTGATTCTGTTGATTGACTTGGTTGTAGGAGGAAGGAAGGAAGAGGATTTCCTCTTCCATAATTCCAGGTGTTGTGTGGGTGTTTCCCCACACTAAGCACCCCCTCCCTGGTGGTCCGAGCTTCTTACCACTTATTGTGGAGCTCGTGCTTATATAATTATATACAGTTATTCTGACATGAACCTATGAGGTTACTTCTCCGGATTATGGTGCCAGAGATAGCCTGGATCGATCATCCAGTAGAAGCTTACTGTCCTTGCAGGTATTCATTTAACTGCAGCTCCTGATTCGGCATGTTCTTACCACCTGACTTCACCCCAAGTGTAAAAACAATATGTCCTATCTATTGGTATCAACACAATCTCGACGTAACATATCAATGGTAGGCATGAATCATGATTTAAGTGCTTGGAGCCTCTTTCGGCCCCCGAGGCGGGGGTAAGCCAGGATGCAGTTTACCGCCTTGCGGCCAGCATGATACCCTATCAGTAGAGTTGCAAGCTGATCTCCTAAATCTAGACTCAGCGGTGATAATGATTATGCAGCTGCGAGCGATGTCATGCGGGGGCCAAAGCTGAGATCGGAATTCGATCCTCACGAGTTACAGCCGACTGCACGCCTCCCACTCTTGAATCTTACTCCTTGGTACCTACCTAATCTGCTGGTGGGCACTGGGTAGGGTGCAAAGCAACTGCCTTAGGTTTCTTTGCTTGAATGGAGTTTGGACGATTGGTGAGTCGTGACTGAAGTCAATTTGACTCGACCAAGCGTTACCATCCACGTATTTCCAAACCTTTGGTATTTTAACCCTCACGGTTCACCGCTATACCATTGTAGCGGCGATCGCTTCAATTGGTACTTAAAGCTCCGAAAGTGTACTTCAATTCGGCGATGATTTCTATTCGGGCCATTTCGAGAGGATTTAGCTACCAGCCTACCACTGAAGGAAGCTTTGGCAATGTAACATCATCTGGGGATCTACCTAATAATATTAAGGAAATACTCCTTGGACCTCTATAATACAACGGCGGCTCTATGAGTTGTTGGTCTGGTTGTTGGCGAGGCTAGCGTGCGCAACTCGTAAGTCTACACGGCGATACCAAATTCAGCCAACCAATATATAGCCGAGAGACTGATTTTGGATTTATCTTATAATTGGCCGAAAAAGACCCTATCCAAGGATCCTGAATGGGCAATGGATAAACATAAAGTATAGACACGCTGGCGGTGACCAGGTAGAACCCCTGTTCCATTGGCAGAAGTCGTGAAGTCACCATGGCCGATCAATCGTCGGCGCAAACTAGAGGCTATCAGGTCGGCAAATCGCCGGATTAACCCCGACTAATGGACCGTTCGGGTGAAAATGCAGGATTCATTCGTTGCAGTGGGATTTGTTTCCCCCGAGGCCGATAATTCCACGGAATCGGGATTAAGGTCTTAGGTCTAAGAATACGATACAATACGGGCAACTGATCATTAGCGATTGGATGGCGGAATCTGATCACGACGGGCAAAATGAATACTAGTTACAGTTTCCTACACTCGCACACCCAAGATACGTATAGATGATAGATCCAGTTGTGCGTTGTTACTCCCCATCTAGTACCCATGTAACTGAGAGTCTGAGCCCAATGCAACCCCATCTCCAGCGTATTTCCTTCCTTTCTCTTTACCGGACTACCATGCACCTCAGAGTTACCAAGACCATCGCTGTTGGTACTCCCCTTTGGTGTACGCTGTACAGCCTGTACTCTCTCAGTTCAAACCCGGAACCCGTCACAGCCTCATTGTGAAAGAAATTTATCGCTTCCGCTCCGCCGGTTGCCACTTGGTAGACCTGCAATTGTGCTCGGAGTCGGTGATTCGGGGATGAAATTGGCCTTTACCACTAACCCCAGTCAATATATTCTAATTATTGAATAGGATGAGCAGCCGGAAAGCACACGGGAAAGTATGGCTACGACGTTAACGGCTGGAGCAGGACACCCAAAAGCTGCAAACAATATTATTTGTTAGTACGCACCTAAGACGATCTTAGGTATCTCGGGAACTCAGCGCCTGAAACTGTACGTACCCATTCTTCGAGGTCCGTATCGTTGTTGCGTAGAGCGTCATATTTCTGGTCTAGACGCTCTGTATAAATGACCCAAAATATTAGCCTCTCCCATGCCAAATAGGTTACGTGTTGCCATCGCGTTTCGCCTATGAATAAACGCAAAAAAAGTAACTTCATACCTGAAGTGCGATAGACCACGCGGTCGATTGAAGAACCCGAACCACTGAGACTATCCAGAAACTTGTCGGCTTTTTGGTCGTCGCCGACTTGGCTGACAAGGAACATGACCGCTGGATTGTATCAGCACATCCTGTTCTTATTGAGACCGAGAGAAAATACTTGCATTCCTGAGGATAGTCACTTTCATCTAGGCGTTTTCCGCATTCGATTATGGACTTGCTGAACGTGGCAGGATCCTCCGGGTAGGGCTCACCGTCAGTGATGGTCAAAATGAGATAGGGCATTTGCAGCTTGGAATTCCCGTCCAGAACATCGTAAATATACGGCTTGAGGATTTTCTCACGGAGCTGCGTACCGATCTTGGTCCCGCCGGCTGGTACAAAATTCATACTGTCGTTGATCTGGCTTTCATTTAGGTTATCCATCTTTCCCGGCTTGTTGATGAAACAAAGGTGAGCGTTATGTCCGTCTGGCTTCAGGCGCGTTGCAATGCTAGCCATCCGTTTGACCAGTGATCGCTGAGCGTCCATACGCGTCTCGCCGGAATCCCCTAGCCTCTCGTTCATCGAGCCGCTGTCGTCTACTCTCTATGAGTCAACGCTGACATATTGCTTCTGGATCAAGAGGCCAGCTTACCACAGTAGAACACAGTCTGATAGAGTGCCAATTTGGTCAAGTCGTTGACGTGTTCCGGCTTCTTCAGATAGTTATTTTGATCGTCTTTCAAGTGAACGGCCTTCTCAGCTACCTTTTGCAGGAAATCATTGTCGGGGGAGAAGATTTTGCCTAAGCCACTTTCCTCCACGTAAATGTTCATGCTATTGACGAAATCCTCCGCGGTAGTTGGATTATTGAGAGCCTTAATTGGAGGATAGGAAAATCTCACGACGTTAGTATGAGCCTTGATTAAATACGACAGAACTGCCAGTGCCATTGAGTAGGTACTCACCTTCGCGAGTTGTTCGTCGGGCTCCGTCGATCCAGCGATGTTGTACAACTTAGCTACCACGCCCCTGGCGACAGTACCGATAAAGCCATTGTTTACGTAGGCAAGGATGAAAAGGACAAGGTTGATGACGGCCTGAATGACGTCCGCGAATCCAGCGCGCAGCTGGCCAACGGGTCGAATTGCTCGTTGCATCTCAGGGTCGTTAGACTTCTGGATCATATCACGGACTGACTCTCCATTGCTGCCGATGGCATTCAGATCGGCACCGGCCTTATAGAGCAAAGCAACGACTTTGGGATCGCCGGCTCGAATGGCCGCCATGATTGGAGTTTCGCCATCGCATTTGGCATCGAGTTTGGCACCTTTATCAACTAAGAGTCGCACTATTTCGACTCGGTTTCGGGCGGTTGCAGCGGCCCATAGAGGAAAGCGCCCAAGTTCACCACCTTCGTTGACGTCTGCATTTCGCTGGAGAAGCAGCTCCACGGTAGAGATATTGCCAGCTTTCGCGGCCCCGGCAAGAGGAGTATAATGTGTTTTAGGGTCCACTTCATTGAGCCTGCCACCACCTTGGAGGAATTCGTCTAATTTGCTTAGACTCAATGTGCCCTTCCTGGACTCTGTGTGAATGTCGACAGACATGGTTCAGTTTTGCAATGAGAATTTGGTAGAAAGGTAGTTAGAAGGGATGTGCATGAAAGAATGGCCTGCAAAGTCGAGGCACAAATTTCAGGAAGTGAGGAAATTTGGGATGAGGGTACTAAGTCCGGACATGAGACTCGAGAGAAAAAGGAGGAGGGGAATCAAGGACAAGAACTGAGTTTACAGGTTGAGTAGTAGGCGCAACTTTAGAGATGAGAATGCGTCGGCGAACTGCCAGCAAGCTCAAGGGCCCGAGAACAACCTATCCTCGTCCGCCAAATTGGTGGATTGGTTGATTATATCACCAACCAAGGCCAACCTGCCCGGTGGTCTGGGGTTTTTGCTCACCAACCAGCCCGATATGCTGAGTTGGATAAGTTGGATAGGTTGGGTAGAAGGTACCTGGGTAGGTACTTATTCGCTGGTATTTTTCACAGGATATATGAATTAACTATACTGTTGACACAGGCCATAATGCATTCCGAGCGCTACCAATTGTTCCTCTACCTACCTATCCCTCAATCTCCCTCTTTTCTTTCTATACCCGGTATCACCAACCACATCAAAACAACCCTCTCGAAACGTGGTCTCATTGTTACCTACACGTCAATACTCTCTCATAGTGCAGCTATGCTCCATGAAGATGTGTGGGCCGTGGTTATTCTGTAAAGTCACCGGCAGTTAACAAGTACCTGGGTACCTTCGTCAACCTTTCGGTCACCAACCAGCCCTTGTCCACCACTACCCAACCACCTAGCCTTCGCTTGACAACCAACCAACCCGGGTTCAAATGGCTGGTTGGACAGGTTTTTCGGGGCCTTGAGCAAGCTGGGAATGCCGGATAATTTTCTTGGCTAATCATTGGAGGAGACTTTCAGCAGTATCTGCGTAGCCCGCGGGTCATGCGGACGGAAAACGACGTGTGCATGGAGGTCCGAGGCAGGCTGAATGGATGCCTTAATGGCACCGATTCCAAATGATGCTGGTAACCAATGAAAATGTCAACAGCATAGTCATACGGGCTTGAAGCAGTACGTGACGCGCCGCACACGCATGTTGAGATAGGCCGAATATGTGCCCAGCACAAGGCTAGGATCTCTTTGACGGCCCGAAGACACTAACTCGCTCACTTGCTTCATATTATCAACCCTCAGTTACCGGATTGGTGTCTTCGGGCAGCCAAGGAGATAGTCGGTCAGAAATGTGCGGTATTGGGCCAAAATGCGATACTAGCCATAATTTCCTAGCACCCCAGGGAAAGAGTGTGCCGACTGTACGTGAATCGATCAGCCGCTACATACTTTGAGGGTCCAGGGCTGCATGGTGATGGTTGTACTTCCGGCCGGCGGCGAGTATAACTATAAAGTCTCTCCGTGAGAATCCTAAGAAGTCTCGTCGTTTGTCCACCACCGCGCTCTTCGACATCACCTCAAAAGGTCTCGACTACTCTAGAATATTCTCTTCGTACCATATCAGATTATCATTGCCATGAGTGGCCAAATTAAAGCCCTTGTTACCCGTCTTCGAGCTGTCGGATCTAGGTTGCTAGCCGATGGTAGCCTCTGCCTTCTCTCCCAGGACGGCGAGAGTCTAGTTGAGAAAATCTACGATGATGATTATCTTCAAGACCAGCGCCTGGTAGCTGACAACGTGCGTGCTGGCGTGTCAGCATCTTATATTGCCGGCAACGAAAAGGTGCTTTCCCATTCTTCATCAGGATCTAGAATCTCGGGCTAATAATTCATCTTGCCCAGTCTTTCATTTTGTTTACGGACGCGAATGGTGAGCTACGGGGATCTGAATTCGACGAAGATGCCGAGGAGTGGGTAGAAGCGCCCCTCGAAGGACTGGAGAGCTTGTCCCTGCACCCGAAGAGCCATGTGAGAGCAGTCTTAGTGCCTGGCGGAGCACTGGTATTTTTCCAAAGCGCCAATGATGAAGTTACCAGCATCCGATTCAACGGGACAACCAACTCCTGGTCCAGCGGATTCAATGTACCCGGTAAAGCTCAGCCTGGGACACCTCTATCCGCCTTCATAACAAGCGAGGCCCTAGCTATCTCATTCTTGGATCCTCAAGGCCATACGCATTGCCATGTCCGAGAGTTCAAGACCGGCGACTGGAAAGGTTGACTATGCCCCCCCACCCCTACTTCTTACATTGTAAATGCAATGAAGTTGGTCTTGAGTCGCAACTAACGTAAACTCCAAGACAATGAAATCCCAAACTCAAGGTTCTCCGAGCCCGTGAGCAGCATTGCGGTGATTCAGGATGCAGAGTCAGCTACTTTCGAAATTTACGCCTTAACTAGAAATTCGGTCGAGTATATTGGAAAGGAAGGGTCACGTTCAACAGTCGGCGCAATTGCAAACGATGATTTCGTCCCCACCTCCAAGGCCGAATGCGGTTCAGCCCTTTCTATTTACCATTACGGTGACACGATCATCTATGGCGGCGGCCGCGGCGGCCGGAGAGGCGGCGGTGGTGGTGGCTGGGGTCCGGCAGGAGGTGGTGGCAGCGGCGGCGGTGGCAGCGGCTGGAGAGGTGGCGGCGGCGGCTGGGGAGTCGGCTGGGGAGGCGGTGGTGGCGGCTGGGCCTGGGGAGGAGGTGGTGGCGGCGGGGGCGGCGGGGGCGCTGGTGGTTGGGGAGGTGGAGGTGGATGGAGCGATCCATTCTGGCCGCCTCGTTGGTGAGAGATCAAGCTGTCCCGTTAAGGGGTGATGTCTACCGCTTCGCTATTGCCATCGAGTCGTTCTTTCAGATCGTGTTGCAGTCTGTAGACTCTGAGACTGTACATACTTTAAGTCTCAGGCCGCTACCTAAACCTGGCACCAATGTCGCGCTGCTTTTATCACCAGTTATTCGCCGTCGTTCTATAGACTAGCTATTCATTGGCCTGACGCTGATGACGCCGTCTGCCCTTTGCCCTTCTTTTTTTCGCTCTCCTTGACTGGAATCTGTGACTCGAGGTTTCGTTTCTCGTCTCCTCCCCCATTCTTTCCAAATGCGGAAGTTCCCAATCAACAAAAAAACGTAATTTTTCCGCGAGCTCAGAGACAGTAAGGTAATCCTCCTTGTCCCACGACTTGACCCGGAGACCAGTCAACCAAGAACCGAGAATATGGCCTAAGGGCCGCTGCAGGTCCCTGATCAGGTAAAGGGAAGATTTAAACTCTGACATCCCGAACCTGATTCCTCTGGCGACTATCGATTCCCATTTTGTGATCCAGTCGTTCATATCTCTCGTAACCCTGATTACTGGTCGAGATATGAAGTCTTCGTATTCCGCACGGATTTTACAATACAGGAAGAACCCCCACGATTTGTAAAGTTCAAAGATCTTCGCGTAACGGACGTCGATGGTGTCTTTCGGCTCAAATAGAGTGTAGCGGTAGTGAGTCCTTATAGTGTTTGTCATCCAGTTGAACAATGTCACATAACTGGCCCTATGGATCCGATAATCATTTGTGGCGCGAGCATACCGAGTGAAAGCCCGCATGTACGCTTCTGTTTCTTCTTCATTCAGGTCGGAGAAGGAGTTTATCTCGCCACGTGATTTGTCCCTTGCGTAGTCAGTCAGTTCTGGTTTGACAGGCTTCGTAGGCCAAGGAAGACGATCCGCTGTTGTTTTGATGTAGTCCCAGAGTTTTAGCCTGATGGCATGATCCTCGAAGCTGTCATTCCACACATTGAAATCTTCTGGCGTGTTGAAGATCGTATCAACCTTGAGATCATCGTCGCGTTTCCCATCGTCAGAATCCCCCAATATGACGGAGGGGTCATTATCCATGAAGTAGCTGCTCCATTTTAAACCATCCTCCGGCGTAGAAGCGGCCTCACATACCGCCATTGTGTGTTGTTTATCTCGGTTCCGGCTTTGGCACGTGCCTGTAATGGGGGAGACGCTTCGGCTTGACTATCTGAGCTGAGACACCGGGATCAGGTTTTTGTAGAGAGCAGCGTGTGCGGAATATGTTTTCTCTGAAGTTTTGTATTGATTGTGGTGTACGAAGTATTTCCCTAAGGATGTAATTTACAGCGCATATTTTCCACAGTTGACCGTCGACAGTGTACATTCTGAAGAGCGATGTTATTCAATGTTCCCGTGTAGGTACGAAGTACTTCATACCATACGTTATCCACGCAGAGCTCGGCCCGGTTCGGGCCGCCAGGCTTTGGCAGCCCGCAGAATGGATTCAACACGACTCGCGCTTTATACTTGTAGTGTACTCGGCTTAACCGGCTTTGGTCGGCCATTCTTAACTGACTACAAAGCGCCACAGACGTTCATTGGCCGAGAAATACTACTGTATAGGCAAACCGGGGGATAAACACGTTGCGCTACATTCTAGATAATTGAAGCATGACTCAAGACTTGAGTTAATATCGAGTCATCGACTTGGGAAGTTGGGAGTCACCGCCATTCGGCACGAGATCTGGCAGGATATGAAGGCAGGCATGTGGACTCGGATTCGACCGCACAGCCGACCATGACTTCAAAATTTATTATTATATAATGGATGCTTGAGAAGCATCACTCTACTTTTCTCTTGGCGCCTTGGAGTCTTCCAGAGATCTTCGTCGCCAAAACAGCGAGCCTGCCCTTTAAGCCGCTGGCCACCTCGGGGCCCTCATCGGCGCCCACGAATCTCCGCACTAAGATATTATACAGCCCACCAAAAGCAAGAGCGACTGCTGTGCTCGTAAATATGATAACATTATAGGGCATGCTGAAATCAGGGGTAGGCAAGTTAAGTAGCAAGCTAGTCGTCCTCAGATTCGACGTCTTCCGTCGCGCGGGTGCGGCGTTGGGTGACGTTGCTGGGAGAATAGTGATGATCGAGGCTGCAACATCGAAACCTCGGTTTGCGTCAGGCGGGTACTCTGTGTATCGGAGAATAGACTTCTCAAAGTCATAGGTAAGAAAGACTGTGCTGGCCGGCGGAATTCGCATCCGTATTTCAAGTTGGGTTCCCCTGACTCTGTCGAGGGCGGGGCGGTAATATATCTCCTGAATAATGTCGTCCGCCACTCTTGAAGTACCCTCAACGCGGGCCTGAAGCGTATGAAGATATATGCGCATGAACCATGGCAAGCTCTCCATATAGATGAACTCAACTGCCGTATCGGGGCTTGGGTTGGTGAGGATAGACTGAACACCTCCATTTTTTTGTTCATGCCCCGTAAGACTGCGCTCTGCGTATAAAAGGGGTGTCTCAGGAACAAGTGTCTCATCGGCAAGTGTTCTAGCATCTCCACCCTCCCGGGACATGCGAGGTAGAATCATGGAAAAGTCGTCTGCCGGGGGAAGGTGGAAACATCGCGAGAGACCGTCCTGGTTTCTAATCTCGGTCGCACCAGCTGTCACAAATATATCTCTTCTAGCCGGAACATGCACGCACACTGGGGGAACACCCGGATCTATCAACGGGCATGTGCCCTTCATGAGTTTACCAAAAACTTGGTCCAGCGACCACTCTTCGCCTTCTGCGAAGTCAGAAGGAAAGCATGTATCATCGGAATGGTACGGCTTGGAAGCATTGCACTTCAGCTCATACCCTGGTAGTGGTCGCGGGATAGGGTTATCTAATCCGGTTAGCTTGTAGTAAGCCGATTGAACAAGGTCTACTTGCCTCTTGGTCGCTTTGACCTCTCAATGCCAAGAACCATATCAATAGTTTGTTCTATCTGTAAAACGCACTCTTGACCCGGGGGGCATATGGGTCGAATATCAATTGCCATGCTCTGCCAAGATGCATCGAAAAGCTTATGCCCGTCGAGCAGACTCGAGATCCCAGCCTTGCCCTTGCACGGCAACAATTTCAAGAACGGTGTCAAATTCTCTGTGCAGACAATCTCATGTGGCAAGACACCGTGAAGCAGGTGCATATTATCGGGAGAGGAGGCATGATCTCCTTCAGGACGAAACGACATAACAGGCCGTGTTGTTCGAGTCTCGTCGATAAAGTTCAGGGAAGCGCAAAACAAGCCAGACAAGGCATTTGTCAATGTAAGCCATCTCTGGTCGGCTCTGGATCGGACGTTAGCAACAAAACATGCCACAGCGACTTGCGGGGACGAACTCCTTTTCTGTATCCGCCTCCAGCCACGCCCACAGCTCAACGCCCGTGCCGCCCTCCTTGGTGCCATCCCAGGGCCGTACCCCCCAGCTCTCAGCATCCCATCGTCCGAGGCTAAATCTCAGATGCAGCTCCCTCGTCCCAACGTGCTGCAAGATCTGTCCTAGCGATCGGGGGAAGTACCGAAAGTTGTGCGCCTCGAATTGCGACAAGCTCGTGTTCGATCGGAAGTTGAAGCTTGCGAGAAGGGAAGATTGCGGCAGCGGCTTTAGGTTTAGTTGTTCGTAATAATCAGAGGCAATTGCGAAAGAAAACAGAAAAAATAGGGGTATCACATGAGAAAGGAAAGGCCACATCTCGTATGTCGACAGTCCATGGGGGACTTGGAAACACTGAGGGGCGATGAAGAAGTGCGAAGAATGACGATGTGCCCAGGTGAGGTCCTGAAGCCGACTGGACAGCAGGACAAGGTAAGGGAGGCTAGCCTGCATTATTTACGTGTAGGTAACTTCGTACCTTCGTAATGTGGGCTCCGGGGGTGTGCCATCATCGACCGGGGGGTGTTTCCGTAGCTATGCATACGGAACTTGAACCGCTCTGTCCTCGGTCGTCCTCGGTCTACGATGATCGGCCACCGGATCCACTCAACCATATTGAACAACGGCAGACAGGCCGATACCTGAGAGTTCAAGCTGTGGGCCTTGCCGCTGTTGACGCCCTTGGTGGCCGAGCAAAGGGGCAAATCATGCAGGGTAAACTTATCAGATACCGATCCACATTAACTTACCTAAGCAAATTAGTGGCCCGCCTGCACTGAAATAAACCCACCGACCTGGGATTGGCTTTCGCATGATTGAAGCTCCAGTTTCTTTGACAACTGACCAACCGAATCAAATACCATCTTCAGGCCTGTTTCAACGCGTCCGTCACCTCTTTACCCAATCTCTAGTGAAGTCGCCGGCATAAATCAGAAATCGCACACTCGGCTCCCGCTGCAAGGACCGCACATCATTCACAATGGCTGCAGAACAGCGCAAGCTGCTCGGTAAGTCCTCACCACCAGTCGCCCCTCCAATCCGCCGCCCAACAACTAACACGTTCGCAGAGCAGCTAATGGGCGGGCCGCAAACCTCCCGCGCCGCCCAAGTCTCCCTCACCGACCCCAAGGTCTGCCGCTCGTTCCTCGTGGGCACCTGCCCGCACGACCTCTTCACAAACACCCGGAAGGACGTCGGCCCGTGCCCGAAGCTGCACGTGGAGTCCCTGAAGGCAGAATACGAGGCCCTCCCCGAGCCCGCGAGGCAGAAGTACGGCTTCGAGCACGACTACCTCCGCGATTTGCAGAAGTACATAGACGAGTGCAACCGCTGGATAGAGACGGCGCAGCGCCGGCTCGAGAAGACACCCGACGAGATCCGCCAGACCAACGTGCTCCTCAAGACCATCTCGGAGCTGAACGCGACCATCGACTGCGGCCTGCTGGAGGTGCGCGTGCTCGGCGAGCTGGGCGAGGTTGCGCGCGCCTACGAGGAGTTCTTCCGCGTGCGCCAAGCCGCGCAGACAAAATCCGAGCGCGAGCGCGAGCTCAAGAATCTCAGCGATACCGGTGGTCCCTCCGGCCACCAGAAGTTGCAAGTGTGCGATGTCTGCGGGGCGTACCTTTCGAGACTCGATAACGACCGCCGACTAGCGGATCATTTCTACGGAAAGATGCACCTTGGTTATGCCCAGATGCGTAAAACCTACGACACTATGACTAGGGAGCGCGGCCGCGGACGGCCGCCGCCCATGATGCAGGACGAGGGCGCGCGTGATGATGGCGATGGCTGGAGAGGCGGTCCTCGGGGCCCGAGGCGTGGCCCAGGCGGCGGCGGTGGGTACGGAGGACGAGGCGGTCGGGGGTTCCGGGGCGGATGGTGAGCGGCGATGCCGTTCAGCTGTTTTTCTCAGCATGTCATTGGGATTTTTGGCGTTAGGATGGGACTAGGCAGGAGCATCGAAGCAAAATTGCATGATATCACTGTACGAATATGCCCGGATAGATTTGTCTCTTGAAGGTTCTTAATATAAGGGACGATGGCGTTGTTTGGTGGTTTACGACGTTTCTATTAGTATTATAGAACACCCATGCCAACTCTTTATGGCTATGTGAATACCTCCAACCTGTAAACAAGCTCCGAGCTCTGTGTGTTCCCTAACAATAGGTACAGGGTATAGCGTTCTCACATGCGTTCCAGTTTTTCCTCATTTCCTCGTTCATCTCATGAGGCCAGCCCTTTACCCATACCGATTTCTTTCATTTCGTCGTAGCCCAGCGTAGATGTTCACATTTCATCCCATCTCAGCTTTGTAGGATTCGCCAGCGAAGACCAAGATATAGGCTCAGCCGCCTCGGTAGTAGCAGCCCGCTCGGAATTCGAAGAGGGCAGGGCAGGAAAATCGGCCGCTGTAGGGGGGGTCGGTTCAGGCTTCGTCTGCTGTTGTTGGTGACGCTGGTGAGACAGGCCGTCGTTGGAGTCATTGCTGGGGCCACCGCTGACAGCGTTTCTGTCCGCGAAAGCCCCTCGGCCTCCTCGTCCGCCTCTCGGACCCCCGCGTCCTCGACCGCGTCCACGGCCGCGGAACTCGTTAGGTGCGAATTCGACCACCGGCGACTCGGCATTACGGTTTTGCATATACCGGGCGCCACGAATGCCACCATTCGCACCTCTGAAACCGCGTCGGTCCTCCGCACCCTCGGCCGGTTTACCTTCATCCCATCCGCCTCCTCGCGCACCCATAGCCTTCAACTTGCGCTCGCGGTTAGCGGCACGCTCCTGATCCATTTGGCGCCGATCTTCTTCGTCTTTTTTTCGGGCCTTGGCATCCTCGGCGTGGCGTCGCTGCGCCTCCTCCATTCCCTTCTCATAGGCAATCGCGTGTGAGCGACTGTCCTGCTCTGCTTGTTCGAACTTGCGTGCCTTTTCCGCTGATAAGATGCGCATCTTCTCCATCTTCTCTGCAAGCTCGACTTCGGAAAGTTTAGTGCGCGGGTTCGCGCCAGATGCTAGGCGGTCCGCAAGGGCCGTGTTGGAGCCGGGGCGGACCTTGACAGACGGGGCAGGGGTGGAAGACGTTTCGGAAGGAGTCGCGGCAGCGTTATTCACCGATGGTGCGGCACCCATAACTGATTGTTTCCGCGGTTGTCGCTGGTGTGCTGGCTTCGCATGAGACGACTCAGCTACATCGCCAGGCGCATCGGCCTGCACAGTTTGGGTCGTAGGCGCAGCAGCAGCATGTTGAGCATCGGTGGGGAGCGCTGGAGTAGCGGCACCAGCTTCAGGCAGCGATTCTGCGGCATTCACATGGACAGGCTCGAACTCGTCAGCAAAGAGATCATCGTCAGTGCGGCCACCGAATTGGTCATCTGCAAAGAGATTGTCATCAGTGCGGCCACTGAGTTGGTCGTCCATAGTAAAGTACAGAGTAATAAGTAGTAAATAACGAGCAACGAGGAAGGCAGAGCCGCAAGCTGCCACAAAAAGTAGCAAAAGCAGCCAAGTAAAGATGGTGGCCAAACAGGGCGACAGAACTGATGATTGATGAGGAAAGGAAGAATGGAACTCGAGCAGTGTCCGGGAACCAGCTGGGCTACATCGGTGCTCGCATGCAGACCCGAGGCGTGATTGAAGTGCTGAACGTTAAAGTTGTGGGGACCGGCCACTGCGATTCACTGGAATTGCGGGTTTCGAGCGCGCGGCGAAAGTACTCCGAGCTCCGAGCATTGTACTCGGTACTTAGTGGGCCTCGTATTTCCCGAGTGTGTCTGGGAGTCTTTTACATCCGAGCAGCAGGAACAGTACTTCAGGTACGGGCACTGCACTGCCAGCTGTAGGTACGTCATGTATCTACAGCTGGTACTGGCCTCGGACCTGCCCTGACGCGCCAGCAGCTACAGCTCAGGCAGGCACTCCCAAATTCCAATTGCACCCCAAGGTGACGACTGCCTCAGCAAGAAAACGTCTCGGCACGGAGCACAGACTGTCCCGAGCACGGAATACGCACGGGCGGAATCTTTTCATCTGTCGGGCTATCATGGGTCCTGCCTCGCTTCACTCATCCACCGCACATCCACCCGTTGTCATCGCTCATCCAGACGACTTCCCGTTTCCCGTCGACGTTCTCACCAATATCGCGTCCCTCAGTCCATGAACATCCTCTACCACCTCGATACCATGCCGCTCACAAACAATCTGCACATTTCCTCTCTTCCAGTACCCCTCGGGACAGACCACGATGGCCTTGCCCGCCCTTGCGCACAAGCCCAACTCCAGCAAACTAATCGGCGCCTTGGTGGCCGGGTGAAAATATACCACCACGATGTCTGCCGTCTCCTGCATATCCAGCTCCCATTCCACTTGCGTTCGGTACGGCTCAAACGAGATGTCTTCGCGCCATGTGGAGTCCCAGTCCGGTCGCATGGGGTTGTATATCGTGAGCGGCTGATCGGCGAGCAATTTACATAAGCTCTCGCGCCAGTCTCCGTCGTCTGTGCGGCTGGTAGTCCCGGCCAGGAAAACGGACTTCACGCCGCGAGCTGGCTCTCGCAATGGCGCGTTGACGATTTGACAAGATCGAGCTGATGTTTGCATGTTCATTTCTTGTTGTTCAGACGTTGGTCTTTTTATGGTGCCCCGCCTGCATGACAGGTTTTATTCCCCGCGCTGACGAGGTTAACAGGGATTATTGCCAAGAAGATTTTCTGGCGGACTCTCTCTTTATGTCCGCATGAGGACTTCATCAATTCTGACAAGGAACCCAAGAGTGGTCTCGCCATGGAGGTTAAGCGATGTACAAAGTAATCGAAATAGCAATTAATGAGCAGCACCAGACCTACATCGCTATTCGGTCGGCTACTGACGTAGTGTGGTTGGTAATTACAACTCACTCTAGGCATGGTTGAGAACTTCTTAACACAGCTAATACTGCCCGCCAATCTTGCCTTCTCACCAACTTGTCGGTCCAAACGTCTCCCCTTCAGGCACTGTTTTCAGTACGGCTGCATAAGTGGCATCCTAGATACACCTGTCAGTTCGACGCCGTCAAATTCATTCATGACGATCTTACCAGAGTCTCGTATACATTCACATTACCCCACCACTGCGGGATCGTAACGTTGGGCAGCGAAATGGCAAAGAAGATGACGATTGTGGCAAGCACCAGTCCGGCGTCCAGTCCAGCAGCAGTGATATAATTGTACTTGTGCCACCACGCTCCAAAACGCCTTCGAATGGCGTAATTGAAGATCAACCCTACGATCGCCCATGTGGAGAAGGAGAGCGGCGTCGCCGGCGGTAACCACGCCATCGCGCCAAAAAGAATCGGCGCGTTTAAATGCCGCAAGGAGTTGATGTGCAACTTGCGCACCATCACCCACTATACGACATTCACAATCAGAATTCGCCAAACATAATAAACATATATACGGACTCTCTGGAAGTATGAAAAGTTTCCAGGTCATTGTGAAATTGCGAGAGGCCGTTCTTCCGCATCGAAAAGAAAAAAGAAGCGAACAAGTGTGACTGAGCGGACCATCTACTTACGAGGAACACCGGGAGTGCGGCTCCAATCAGCCAAAACCAATTGAAGTTGACGTAGAGCGATCCCGGACCAAACATCCGCTGGGGCCCAATGACACCCCAGACGATCGAAGATGAGAAGAATGCTCGACCATTGGGGCAACTAAAGTGCGCGGTTTGCGTGCTGAACAGGAACAGACGTTAAAAATAAGCACTCACGCAACTCGTGTTAGCCTTATGGCCGACTTACAGCGAGCAAACGTTCGGGATGTTCCCGAGCGCCCAATTCATTACAGATATCTGCACAAAAGAAGCCCAGATAGTGGGAACCACCTGACACAAGAAAGTGACTCTCGGTGGTATCTTCATGTAGTGCGCCAACTTGAGGTCGCCGCTGTAGGTCTGCGCTTGACCAAGAGTGATCACACTGAAGACCTTGAAGACCATAACGCCAATCGGCCGTCCAGGGATCATGAAACCTGCTATGAATGGCGAGATGACA
Source organism: Xylariaceae sp. X802 (assembly GCA_028637635.1). NCBI lineage: Eukaryota > Fungi > Ascomycota > Sordariomycetes > Xylariales > Xylariaceae > Xylariaceae sp. X802. The sequence goes on along the minus strand of JAJFDH010000001.1, from coordinate 518,900 downwards.
TTCAATGATAGCAGTATGTTTGAAACGGCCAATATCATACCCGTGGGAACCACAAAGGCCAAGGCCAGGATTATCGAGACGAAGAAAGCCCACCATGGCAACTGAGAATCATAGGCAAGCGCAGTCACGAGGCCGAGAGCGACCGAAACCGCCAGCAGTGCCCAATACCACCAATCCGGCGCTTCTGTATACTTGTTCATCAGTCTCATGTGGATATCGGGTTTTTGGTTCTGCGCTGTCCTAAATCGGTACCATATCTCCTTCCCATGGAACAAACCGGTGTGGACGAGAGCGGCCGTCAAAGCTGCATACGAAAGACCATAGTTGAGAGCCAGCGTGGGCGACAAGAAAAGCGGAGAGTACTTCTTATACTTCTCGAGATCGAAAGTGAATTGATCACCGAGAATCCTGGTGGCCACATATGCGGACTGCGTGTTGTCATAGGTCTGGCTTGTCACCATTGGTAAATACTTGGAATAGCTGCACTCCACGTTAGGGCTCTCAACGACTCTGCGCTTGGTATGGGATATCATCAACTCACAGCGCGCCAGAATACGTGATACCAAGCGTAGGGATGACGACGAACAAGAAGAGGCCAAGCAGGGTATTTACATGGGCGTGCGTTGGCGCCAGCAGCGGGTCGCTGAGATATGCCGTAACATAAGTCCAGTCGAAAGTAATAGGAATCAACGAGAGGCCGGTAAATCCCCCGAACAACTGGTTCAGCACCACGTTCTTCGGCTTAATCCAGGTGACGAAAGCAAATACGGAAAGTCCCTGCCAGATCACGCCGGGTATCCAATAATATAGGAACATGCCTGCAAGAACGTAGAAAAAGTACCGGTACCGGCTGATGCGCCATCCGTTCGCATCCGCCGCCTCGCTCTTACTGTTGTCGTGGAGCGCGTGAAAGAGGATCGTGCTGGAGAACTGGCTGGGCCACATCATGGCCGACGGCCAAATTAAAAAGCGCCGGAACATGCCGGCAAGAGAAATGCCAATGAGCTGCGAGCTGAGGGTAAAGATGAGCGAAAACCCCCAGCCGAGATTGATGTTGTAAAATGGCTTCCCCTGCAGTGCGAGTAGGGCGTCGGTGCTGTAGGCATAGGTAGTCGACACGTCCGCCATCAGCGTAATAACAACGTGCTCCTTGATGGTGAAAGGGCCCGGATTCAGCGTCCAGGTGATTCCAAAAGTCCTGAACACCCTCGTGGGCATTGTGGCGGCCCAGAAACAACCCACCGGATACGACAGCAGGAGTACGACGATAGCCGGGAAGTTAATTGCTGGACTCCTCATCGACAGGAACATGTTTGCCCCGCTGGCCAGGGTAACGAAGATCATACCGAGAACCCAGGCTCTTACCGTGTTGGCGACCTCGCCGCCATCCGTGTTGCGCACCGCGGCGCGGACTTCCGGGTAGGGCGAATCCTCTTCCAAAAGCCCATCTTCATCGTCCATCATTTCCTTCGTGTCGAGTTTCTCGAGCCCCGTGACGTCAGGGTCCGCGCTGGGGGACTTCAAGTCCCAATGGTGCGCGTGCATCGTCTTTTCGAGATCGGCGGCGACTTGGGTGGCATCGGCGGTCCCGTCTTTCTCAATCTCACCAGAATCGCTCGGCAGGCTGCCCCCTATCGAGCTGGAGCCAACATCCCGCTCGGCTTTCGCTCTTGTGAAAGATAACCTCATGTTGTCGCCTGCCCAGGGGTTATCCGCGGACAACGAAGATCATTTGAACTGGCAGGATACCATCCAAGGGGGGGGACCGGCTAGGTAGTGCTTTTATATTTCACCGCTCGTGTGCGGCCCGGCATGTCAAGACCCGAGACACCGGGTCATTTTTGGCAACCCCCCGGCCTCACCCCTCCGTTTTCAAAGGCCATGGCTAGCCACAAATGCAGGACAGAATCCCAAGTCCCCAACCTGCGTTATCAAGCTCCGCGCCCACCTGCCAAGTCCGAACAAGCCTCCCTCCGCAATTGAGTAACCGACGAGGGCCTAGCGTTGATACGCAAATGCGGGGTTCCCAACTCCAGACCAATGCATGATCCCGCCGAACAAAGGGCCTTTATGAGGTGCTATCTGAGTACCAGACTTGGTGCGGAGCGAGGTTCCATGATGTATAAGTAGCTACATTGTACCACGCGCCAGCCACTCCCGAACTTGCACCACCCAAGACTCCAAGGAGCTGCGAATGGGTAGCTTCAACCTGGCCTTGCCGATACGTGAGCAGAAAGCCCGCGGAGTTAACAACGCGCCCCTGCACCCCAGGATATCCGGCACGGCATCGCCATCCTCGCACATGACATGTGGTGTATCTTATTATACTACTATGTATGGGCCTACCCACCTCACGCAGGTACCCACATAGATACGACCGCGGTCCCACGTCTGCGGAATCAGTGCGGATGCTGTCGCGCGGGCGATGTAACGATGCTATCAGCTGATAACCGGTATCTGACTCTGCGAGAATAACAACAGGTTATCGGATAGGTTTCGGTGCCGACCCAGAATTGATTGCTCGACTCTCTGGGACTCGTCTCACACGTCATTGCTCTATGCTAGAACTTCATCGCGCTTATCTTGCGCTGGTTTGAAGTTGTTGCCCTCGTCTTATCTTCGGTAGCCGCTGAACCCGAATGTGATGAAGGGTCTTTCAATTCCCACGGGCCATCCACGATGATGGTTCACAATATCGACTGTCGATTCAACATAACGGTACAATCACGTACAACAACACACAGGCACGAGGTTAGTTACCACTTATTCATTCACAACGCAGGATAAGTCAAAACAACATAAATATGGTAAATGCTGTTAATTCCCAAAGTCCATTTATCTATTTTGTTTCGCTATTGATAAGTAAACTCACTTAAAGTCAAGACCGCAAACACACGTGTGTAACCAAAAGGCCACCCAACTCGATGCTCACAAACACCAGGATCCAGATCCTTAGCCCATCTGAACGGAGGTCGCCAGAACGTCGCTGTGTCTACTGTCCGTATAAACCAAACCACCTTTCAAGTTTCAGGATGGTAACTCGGCCAGCTCTGCCTCTAGTCCATCCCTTAACAGAACCATTCTATCCCAAAAATTCACGTCCTCTTTCATGAACTGCGTTAAGTCATAGTATCCCAGCCCTGCATTCCCCCCATAGTGCGCCCAGGTGCTTTCGAGCGCCAGCATCTGCTCCAGTGGCCACGGCTCGTTCAGACCTAAAGCTTCTCTGAAGGATATTGTCATTCCTATGGCCTGATCCAATTTGGCTGGATCGACGCGGCCCGCTGCAGTCACGAAGGACGTCGTGAAAGTAATCCAATCTAGCGTCTCCTGCGCGTTGCGGGTTGGGGGCACTGTAGTACACCGCGTTAACAATTTGTATCTCTGAGTAGGGGAGATCCGTTGGACTCAAGTCCCCGTTCCCCCTCTGATGATTGAGCATCCAGGATCTCCGAGGACGCGTGACTGTGCGGAGAAAGTATAATATCGATACTTACTATGGCGAAATTCAATGGTGCTGTAACCGAGACCCTTGAAATTCCATTTCCAGTTCTTTGTTTGCATACCCTGTTCTCGCCTGTAGTCATCATCGTCGTAACAGATCAAGTTGAAAAGTTCCTCGATGCTCTGCATGCTGCGGATCCAAGCCCAGCAGCTCGCGAGGTCATTGAGAGGGGTTTCCGCGCCCTGCGGCCTCACTACGTTGCGTCTCGTATATCTATCGCAATGCCTCCAGCCCCCCGTCCGTGTTCTATCGGCTCCATGCGTCATGCGAGGAATGAGGTCGTCGATAGCTCTTTCAAAATAGACGATGCAGAATGCCAGCCGCTTAGCCCATTCCAACGGGAAAGTGTCGTGTTTTTCGAGGGAGAAGTGTATGTTATTGTTGGCCATCTTCCAGTATTCGATGCTCTTCACTTTTCTCTTCCCGATGATGCGCCACATCTTTTGGAACAAGGCTTCATAGTTCTCACTGGCGATTTTCAAAGCGGGCGATTTGATCTCGATGGGTGAGCCAACCCCTATATCAGCATCAGTATCAGCAATAAACTTCCCCCGTGGAATTCAAATGACCCCTACCTTTTAGATTATCCCCTACTGCTATACTGCTATCAATGGTGATGGCCCACTTCCGGTGATTAGGTGCAAAGTCGACCGCGCTGTGGTAAGCGGGAAGCTTCTTTTTGTTGAACTTCTTCGCGAGCGTAGCCAAGGCTTCAGCGTTCTCGAGCAAAATCCCTTTTTCGTAGACTGCGAGCGGGGCCTCCGTCTCGACGCCCACGACGAACTTGGCATGACGTACGCGCCGTAATTGCTCTCGGTATTCCGGCGAAAGGTCCGCCATGATGTTTTCGGATTTCCGATGACCTTGGAAGAGACGCGCCGTTGTCGATGGCTACCCTAAAGATGTTTGCGCCGTCGATGGCCAGACATTTGCGCTGTCATCTCGCAGCTTTGAGCCGACGGTCGTCTTTATACGATTGTTTACTCATGGTTGCACCTGCGAGGAATCTGCGATGACCATTGCTGCTGGTCAGGAGGACAGGACGATAGGCAAGGGCAGACGCGGGCTCTGCGAAGTTTATCACGGTCATGGGGCTGCCCTGTGAGACTCGACGAGAAGAGCCGCATCTCGACGAGAATGAAAGAGCGAGCTGAGGATGTTAAACGCATCATACGAAAGGCGCCGGACTCGATGTCTTGGGAAACTGTGACCTCGATATTACTGTAACAAAGCGGCGAGGCGGGTAACTACAGAGACGTCGCACCAGCAGCCAAGTTTGGTCGGGTGAGCGACTCCTTCTATATGGATTTAGGGGTTCTCTTGATTTCATCTTGTTGATGATTGGCTGCCCTCGGTATCTGCATTCCTGGTCGTCAACCCAAATAACCCGGATCCCGTTGGCGATTGCAAGAGTCTGTACTACTGCAATTATCATCCCGTGTTGAATTAAGGTGTTACAACTAGTTCAAAAGCAGGGCACGAGACCAAGAAGCTGAGCATGAGAATCGCTCGTTTCGTCCTCGTCCTGGTCATTCTTCATCCCGTTGAAGATCATAAAAAGGGGTCGGGGACCTTGCTTCTGAAAAGTGTACGATTCCCATGTTCGCAATTTAGTATACACAGCAAAAGTTCACAATCCAACCCGTCCATGACTCCATCCTATCTCGTCTATTGGGTTCCTGCCAAGTTTACGACTCCGGTACGTTGACACTTCCCGTTGATTTTACATGTGTCCTATTGCTCTAGTATCACTATCTGGGTTTGATATAGATATCTCGCCCTTGACCGAGATCCGACAAAGCATCCGATGCCTCCCGAGCATTAGAACTTATAAATCTGGTCCGACTTATATCCTAGCTCCGCTAGGATACCTGGTTGTCTACGGCTTCCGACGAGCGCATTCTCCATCGCCGGCGGTCCGCATACGAAGATCTTGGTATTCTCCGTTTTGGGCGTCGTTTCCATGACCTCACTCAAAAGTTCTTTCGTGACATACCCTTTAGGATAAGGAGATTCTGGAAGTGGGTTGCTGACGGTATAGGTGACCTTAAATCGATTCGGAAAGCGGCGCTCAAAATTCTCGAATTCCGACTTGAGCAACACATCCGCATCCGTATTGACGCCGAACACGAGCGTGATCCGCGTCTTTTCTTCCGGGTTGTTCAATATGCCCTGGATCAGTTGGTGCATGGGAGTGATGCCGGCGCCCCCAGCAATCAGCGTAATGGCGGGGTGCTTGTTGGCTGTCCAGTTATAACCTGGGATGGGCGTAACAAAGCGCAAGAAATCTCCCGGTTGCAGAGAGTGAAGGTGTGTGCTCTGCTTGCCATTGGGGTACTTCTTTACCATGATTTCTAGCACGCCAGGCTCATCTTGCGACTATGTTAACGGCGATCGTCGATGTATGGAATCGGGGCTGTCTGGGCTTACCACTGGGGCTGATGGGTGTGTAAGGTCGCACACAAGGCAGCAAGCAACCCTTCGGCCAGGAAAATGTAAGCAAGGCGGCTGTTCAATCCATCAGCTGGAAATTCTTTTATAAAGGGGAAGAAATAATAGATGCTTACATGTGAGCTTCAGTCCGCTGACATGTTCCTCAGTGGGCAGCGCGAAGCGCAGTCTCTTCGTGTTGTGATTGACGGTCTCGCTGCTCTGTAGCTTGAGCGACAAGAACGCGGGGCCGCTACCAAACGCCTTCGGCGGCGCGCCATTGTCTGCGTGTGCGACGGCCATCATGCGTTGAGAGCAGACGCCAAGTCCAATACCAGCTACGGCAATGCCAGCAATGACAGCAGGAAGCCGACTTGAGAAAACGGGGTTACTGGCCATTACCGCCGCGCGCTTCGACGGTAGTCAGTCAAAGCAAGTGTATCCGGGCTACCAGGTGGTAGGCGAGCTTCGGGCTGGTGACGGCTTCTTATAAACGTAAAACAGAGCGGGCCAGCGGTAGGAATGGACGTCAGGCACGGACTACCCCAACTCGCTTCCAGGTCCGGGCAGCCGGGACTTCCGTGGTTGGCTGGCTCCTGCAGAGGCAGGTGCCCAAGAAGATGCCCATTGCTATTGCCCAACTGCCAGGTAGGGCCGTAGGCACGGATACATAGAAATCGAATCGTTGTACGCGGCGTGCATTGTGTCGTATGTATTAAAACGTTGTTTCCGCTGCTGGTAGTAAGCTGTCGCGTTACAGTCGGCCGAGCAATGTGGGAGCCTAAATGCTGTCGGCCGATTAATGCCGTCAGCCGAGCAGCGTGAAGGCTCCATGAACAGTCCGTACTAATTATATTCATTGTTTTCACCCTTTTTTGCGCTTTCTTGTGCTACACGTACTACATCCTGCGGCCCCGAAATGGTCAATCCCTTGATCCTGATTCTCACCGATTTTCAATGGCGCCTTGAAAGTTGAAGTTGACGGTATAGCGAAAGAGGTGTTCGACTATCAGCATGTACCACACCCTCAGGTAATTATTGCCGTCTTGTGAAGGTGATTATTGGCGTAACTGCACGATCGAGGTACGGTGAATAACATATAGGCGGCATTATTGTTTGCATGCACGTAGGGCGCTGGGTAGTAGTAAGTAGGAAGGCAAAGATATTATATTACGGACTACATACTTCGTACCTCGGATTTAATGCGCAGCGGAGACTGAGATCACTTAAACCTGGCAAGAAGATGCACATTGATTCAATCTGTCTTCCGTACGAACACCATACCATGACGAGATGTCTACAACAGGAGACCGGCAGCAGAATGGATACGGCCCGCATAGCAGTTAGCGCACGGGAGTGAAAAATACCCGCTGAGCCGACGCCTTCGTTGTACCTAGCGGAGCGTTTCCGAAGGCAGATCACCAACTAGCACAGATTGGGTAGATGTGCGGCGTGCGTTTTTATTTGCGTACAGTTCGACCTGGTTCGGTCTGACAGACTTTCGCCGGTCCGCAGGGCAGTAGAATCGCATATACGGGGATATGAGAGTGAAGTTGCTGTACCTTGCGACGTTTCCCAGGGGCCAGCAGTCTCATAGCGGCGTCTCCATCGTCGGGTTCTCGGTTTTCACATCGCATTCATAAACCCTGTCGGCGTTGCTCAAAGGGCCTTTAATTGGCATCATAATCGGCATATTAGAACGTTGTAAGAGTGTAAGTAGGCAGACGCCCTGAGAACTTCGGCGCCGGTCGCGTCGTCCATGCTGGATAACTTTCTAGGTCAGCAGCATGCATTGGTAAATAAGTAGGTATCAGGGGTTAAAAAGAGCCCCGAGGCGCGGTGATCGGGTCTACAAGATGCCGACTCGGTGTTTTGTGGCTGCTTACGAAGTATGCACATCCAGGTGTGATCACGGCTGAGCTGGCAAACCCCCTTAATAAGTAGCCGACGGGGAGTAGGTATCCTTACACTTTGCCACCGATCCGGAAGAGAAAAAAAAGACCGTTTCAAGCGCGACCGTAGAAGTGCCTCGCAGCGTAGCCGCCAGCAGTGATTCCGGTCACACAGCGCGCCGTGGTTCAGAATGCGCCTGGCCAGCTTACAATCAGATCCAGAGAGTGTGCCAGTGCCAGTGGTGTTGATGATTGGCATGATCATTGATTTAATTGATTCGATTAATGTCGACTGCGGTGGAAAAAAGATGGGATTGAAAGGCTTTGATTTCGCCCGGACTTGAACCGGAGACCTTCAGTGTGTTAGACTGACGTGATAACCAACTACACCACGAAACCGATGCTTGCTTGATGCTTGATATTGGCACAATCCTACGCTGAGATTATACGGGCTAGTCGCCGAGTGATCGATCGTTCTGATCAACCGATCAACCGCCGACTGGTGCCTTTGCGCGCGCCTAATTTATTACTTAGGTAGTCGAGACTCAAGACAAAGGCTGCGGCGCTCAATCCGGTTATCGTCAAGCCGGGTGCGCCTTTTTTCATAAGTTGATCCCCACGCGCCCATTTCCATAGTTATCGCAGATGTAGACTAATATCTGGCCACCAAATGGGCCAACGATCGCTTTCTTAAGGCTTGAACGCCTATGTCACGAATTCTGGGCCCAGCATATCTACACTATATCCATCTGCTGTCGCTTATTTCGCGTGTGTGGGATAACGCGGCGATCACACCATTCGGGGAATGCTCAAGTGCACAGCTAGAATGTCGATCGTGCCGGACTCGGTCGCGTCTGGAGTCAGCGTACAATGACTATTTAAACTCGGTCAGCTCAGAGGCCCTGCTGTTGAGCATTTTGAGGGAGGAATTCCGTACCGCTGGCAGGGCGACGTCGGATGGCACCAGGAGTGCTATTCCTCCATTATACCGAGGCTAAGGAGTTTTCCTTCGGTTATCCGAGGATATCTCTCGGAGAACTCTTACGAGAGTATACTGAGGTATGCTGAAAAGAACCATATGTGGTGCCAACTTGGGTTTGGATAAGTGTATGATCAATTTCGAAGTGCGTGGAGGAGCGAAGGAAAAGGCACTGACTTGGATCTCAACCCCGAAGAGTCCCCGGCAAGTCTTCGATAAGCCCTCCGACGTATAAATATAAAAGAATGCCACGACGGATCTCACGATCCTAGCCCTCATACTGACTCCAAAACAACCTCTTCCTGAGCCCCTCGCTTCTCGAGGGAAGGGGTATATCATGGCGGTTTAGAAGCTGTGCTTATTCTCTGTAACATGTATCTGTATATAAGCGCGGAATGCACGATTCCCATATCTTCCGTAGTTCGGCTTCTCCCGTAAGAGAGACATACGTGCGTAGCCAGCCCAGCCCCTAAATACCCGGTCCCTCGTCATGAGAATTGCGGCTGCTTGAAATTATTGACATACCTACAAGATGTTCTTCACGGCCGAGTCGCACGTCGGTGGATCAAGATGTTAGCGTTACGTAGTAGTTAGCCACCGTACCACGACGTAACCGAAAAGATCCCAAAGACACCGAGGGGACGAGGATTCGGACGGGATTCAAGCACCGAGACAGACTGAGTTTCTCTCCCGCTCCACAGGTCAATGCCTTGTGCTTGTTCCTTTGTGTGCCACCCGTTCCTACGGCTGTGCATGATGGCAGCTGTCCTTGGCGGCACTCTCATTTGCATATCATGCAAACACACAAATTCAACGACATCTTTTGAAGACCCAGTATATACTGGCCCGAATAGCGTCTTTGTACGTATTAACCGACGAGGCAAAGAGTATGCATTACAAAATCAGAAATCCAGTATCAAACATGTTCCAGCGGAGCACCACACATCTACTGACAACACCATCCCTGTCTAGACAACATGCCACTGAAACCCGCGCTGCAACTGGACCATCTATCTACATAGGCGCTTATTAAGCATATGACGGCGCCGGGGGCATCCACGGGGCCCAGTGCTTGCGGTAGGTTGGCCACCACTCGCCGTTGTTCGATGTGTCACCCAGCGACGTCGCGTTGATCAGGGTTCCCATGGGATGCTGTGGCGGCTGCGTTGGGGCCCCGGTCAGGTTCAGGGGGTTCTGGGTGTTAGCCGCGGCGTTGCCTGCCGTCGGTATGCCCAGGCGGTGACAAGCGTCGAGGTGGTCTTGTGGAATGGTAAGCGTCTTCTGTAGCTTGTCGGGGCCTATCATGATGCTGGCGGAAAGACCTAGTGCAGGGGTTTGTTAGTGGTCGGGTTTTTCATTTCATTTAATGAAATTTGAGATGGTATTTTGGGCTCACCTGCTACGACGTGCCACTCGATATGGCAGTGCATCAATGACACGCCGATATTGTCCGCCTTCCAGCGGAAGGCCAGGAAAGCACCGGCGTTGATGAGGACCGTGTCGCGACGGAGGGGATTGGGATGCGCGGGCGTCACTTCGCCGCCCTGGTAGTATCCCTCTCCCACGCCATTACGCTGGAAGACTTGGAACGTAGTCCCGTGGAGATGCCAAGGATGGCCGCCGGTCTAGAGCGTGTGGACAATCAGTTAGGGCTCATCTCCGCAAAATTCCGGCAAAAGCATCATAGTACTCACGTCAAAATTGTTGATGATCATCTCTACAATCTGGCCCTGTTCAATGATGATCGGAATGGAGTTCACTCCGTACACAAGCGGGTTCGTTGCATCCTCCCCAGTGGTCAACGCCGTGTACAGCGTGGGAACCTAGTCAGCCATGTAAGCGAGACTCGTCCGAGTTGAAACATGTGGTGGCTATTGACTTACAAGCTGGGGAATATTGGTAACGTTGTTAAGGGTGGCCCTAATAACCCGGTAGTTAGTATTAACTATTGACATCTAGTCGCAGCAGAGCCATGTACTGCGACTGCTTAGCTACGCGGAATCACTCACCGGGTTATGCCGTTGATGGTGGTAAAGTTCAAGTTCAAGACGATTTGCCGGTCAACATGGTCATATGCGGCCACCTGATCCGTCTTGTAAGCTTGCGAGGTGACGAGGTCCAGGTCGTCGAAGTGAGTGATGTTCTCGGGCAGAGGAACCTGCGCAGGGAGCGGCTTGGTTTTGTCGTACACCAGGTAGCCGTAGAAGTTGGGGTCGTAACCATCTGGGACCTCGTCGAACATGCCTACAAAAGGAAAAGGGAACCGCTGTCAGATGGGCGCTGCCCTGCTGGAGATATTTCGCGATGGTGGGCATCGGGTAGGCTTCAACTCACTTATATCGAGGGCCATCTTAATAAGGAAATTCTCGTCGCTCGACTCTCTCGTCGTGAGCATGACGCCGTACCGCTGAGCAACAGACAGGTACAGAAGGTCAACCTCAAAAGGCTCGGTGTAAACACCGTCGACCTCGACGATGGTAAAGTTGTGCCCATCGATCTTGAGGTAAGTTCCGACAAAGTTTCCAGGGTTGATAATGTGGAGCAGGTATGTCTTCCCGGGCTGGACTGTCACTGTGCCGTTCTGTCCATCGTTGAATAGACCCGTATCAGGGATGGGCTCAGCGCCGCCAGCATTGGCATTTTGGATCGACTGGTAGTAATCGACCAAGTAAGGAGCTTGAGTATGATACCAATCGGAAACGGTGATGGTTAAGTCCCCGCCGTCCGCTTGAAAAGGGGGGTTGGGGTCGTGGATGATAAGAGGGCCTCGCATGCCATCCGCAATCTGACCGGAGGCATGGCTGTGCCACCAGTACGTGCCGACTTGTTGGCCAACCTAACGCAGACTTTAGACCTTTTTCTTTCCAAGCTTTGGCAGGTGTCCCTCCTGGACCTTGGCGGAGGTTCACGGTTTCATGGGGAAAGGGGATAGAGGAGAGGAAGAAACTAACATTAAAGTCATATGTGAAAGTAGAGCCTGGAGGGATGGGGCATTGGGTGACCATAGCCGGGCCATCCATCTGATTGGTGCCGACCTGATAGATGCCGTGGTAATGGATACTGGCCGTCTCGTTGCCAAGGTTGTTCTTTACCTGCACAATGATGCGGTCGCCCTTGCAGGCATTGATCGTCGGCGGCGGCCATTGATTGTTAATGGTGATCACAGGACGTCCAAACCCGTCCGGGGCGAGCCATCTCCAGTCGAGGCTCCAGTCCAGGGACACCACACCGGGCCGGCCACTGCAGCTGTATGCGGCGGCGGAAGAGCCGAGGGCCAGGAAGGGGAGAAGAGACCGCATGTTGGCTGCTTGCGGAGTTCAAAACTGACTATTGCCAGGTCTCTCAAGCCAACAGGTCGGTCGTGATGGGAAAGAAAAACAACAACAATAACAAGCGCAGCAAGGGGCGTGGCCGATCGCTTTATACATAGGTACCGCCCATGGTCAGCCCGATCGTCCCGGCCGGTAAAGCCAGTCAAGCCTCACACATCGCTCCCGAGTTGCTGCTTGGACGCTACGGCAACCCCGCGCGCTTTACTTAGTAGACCCAGCTCACCGTCGAGGGTGGCATGTATGCCCTACTGCTATAGGATTACCCACTGTACACGACAACACCGACAACACGACGCAGGGACAGTACGCAGGCAGTGCACACACGGTGGGGCGCCACAGAGCAATGGACATGGTCTGAACATGGTCTGAACATGGCGTCTTGTGATGACATCGTGATAAGCCCATTGGATGGGAACACGACTATTGGCTGCGCACAGCCTGCTGGAAGCGAGATGGCGGGGACAGGTTGCTGGACAGGTTGCTGGACAGGAGCCAGCGACGGCCGGGCCTGTCATATCGAAGCTGATGTCAGTGGAGCCCCACCGAGGATCCCGGCTTTGACTTGCGCGATGCGGCAGGTTTATACGGAGGCTGTACGGCGGAGTTACTTGCATGCAGAGGACGTTGTAAGTTAGTCGGTAAGTCGGGCACACCCACTTACACCCACTTACACCCACCTAGTGTACACCACTTACACCCCAGGTATTACACCCAGGTATCACACCCAGGTATTACTCCCAGGATGCGGCGCCGTCAGTTCTGATGCGGTCTACCATGTACAGGTTACAGGGATTGAAGGGACATTGGATGTCTGCATAAGGGCTACATTAGGTCATCTTGAACATTTCGATCGCTGGTGTCTGCTACCACCTACCTTCTTCGTCCACTGTTGCCGTGCGGCGTGCGGTAGCAGCAGCCCTGTGGCGTATCTTCATCGGTGAGATTGGTGGGACAGACGGGAACCTTTGACCGTGCTGGCGCTTCCAACGCCTCTTTGAGTCTCTGGCCGATACCTACTGATCTGTAGAGCGTGACAGTCTGCATATGAAATAAAATGCAAGCGTTGGTAATTATAGCATCTTCTTTTTACTGTCCTGGTATGTACGGTACCTGCATTACGTATGCGGTGTTCCTAGTGCAATCACAGGCGCTGGACTGGGAATTACTCGCAAGGCTTACGGAATAGGTAATTAGCCTACATTGGGCACCCCGTCTGCTAGTGTAGTGTCGTGTGCTATGTATAGCCCTGGACGATCAAGGCCACTCCCTAAGGCACCTAGGTTAGCGTAGTGTATCTGGATGTGTAGCGAGATTTGAGCATCTCGTTTCTTTTTGGTCTCTATCGACTTGGTCCTTTGGAGGGATACCGCAGGGGACTGTCGCATTGCACTAATGTACAGGCAGTATCCCGTATGCTACGATACCTACGAAGTAACTGTGCCCGCAGCCCGCCTACCTATAGCAGTCAACTCCAGTCAAGTTAACTCGTTAACCACGAGCAACCTTGTCGGCGCTACTTTAGCGTCGCGTGAAGCAAGGAACTCGGGATCAAAACTACCAATCAGCTGCTTCAAATATGTAAGCCGCAGTACACTATCTAGGTGCTGAGTAGTGTATTAGTGTCCATATCTTGTTGCTAACCTGCTTCGTCTACGATTACGGTACTTACCGCGTGCGCAGCGGGTGAGTTGTTAATTCCGTTAATCTGCCAGGCAATACGGCAAATGCGCTAACAAGACAACTGTAGTGTACACTAAGCGACAACTGCAAGTGATGCAGGGAATCGAGCCGTCGACCACCAGGCGGTGCGGCTGAATTCAAAGGAGATCCAAACTGCAGCCACGGCAGGCCGAGCAACAGAGCTGTTATCGCGCTTCAAATGAGTAGCTTCGCGCACAGCCAATCAGACAACTAATAGAAACGCCTGACAAATAGGTGACTGCTGATTGACGAGAAGGGCAGTCAGGGACCCGCCCTAGAAACGAACATCGACGGTTCTTAACAAGAGCCGAAGTTTCTAGTGTGAGGGCGGGTCCCCTAAATAGGTACCTAGTATTGGCATTTGAGTCCCGACAACCCCTGCATAACTATGCTCGGTCTTGGCATAACTGCAATTCCGAGTACATAAAATTGAGAGAACCCCCTTCATTGACGGCTGCGGTTTCCGTTGGCAATTACTAACACTTTAATAATAACAGACACACTCGACCTTGTCAACATTACAAACCCCGTGTTGTTGTTGGAAGTTATTCCCTGATTAACCCCTGTCCACGAGAATCCTCGGGAAAAGATCAACGTCTGTCTACGACCCACGACGTGGGGGCTTCAGAAAAGGCGACGCGGAGCGCGACAATCCCGCTTATTACATTTACATGACAAGACAGTGGGGCCGTGAGACAGCCAAACTAAACATAGCAACTCGAACATGGTCATGTACCTAGGTAACTTAGGTTCGTGAACCCTCCAAATCAAATGCAAGACAATTCGACAGCGAAGCTGCAAACCTCCCGCCGCGCGGAACTACACATCAGCAACATATTAACTCCGGGCAAATTACCCGGAGCACGACATTCAGCCCGCCGGGTACCTGCGTTGCAATAACTCGTAACGAGCTCACCAATACCGATCTTACACTATATAGTAATTACGGATTACACCACATCCCGCCCATCTCAACGCGCAGGGGTTCGCGTTTGTTGATCCAGCGATATAATTGGTCAAGGCAACAAAGGACCGATTTGGAATAGGACAGAAAAGGAGGAATTTACAATCAGTAAATGGGAATTGTGGGGCTACCTTGGGCATAAATACGCCCTTCTCCCACCCAGATAGACCTTTCTCTTCTTCCCTCCTCAGACTTCACAATACACTGGATTCTCACCCCTTCCTTACTTGTCTTTGCTTTACTGTTCGTTATTCCCTTACGTACGTACGTACACATTTATACCAACAGCGTTCCCAAGGCCAGGGCCGGGGGTCCGTATGACGTGGTAACCCTACTATGTATTGGGTCCAGCCCGCCGTGTCACCCATCAGCGCCGCTCGCCTACGACCTCCCGATCGATGCGTTGGGGCAGATTATCCAGGACACCGAGCAATGCGGACGGCCGAACATTGCGTAATTCGCTGGATGGATCCGGGTGGGCTGGGAGGTAGCATTTTCCGCGCCTCACTCGCACAGGAGGACCGCAATGGCCTTCACCCCGCTGCTCGGCCTGCCGTTTACCCCGGGGGCCCGCGCTGTATGCGTAGGCGGATGAGGGCCCCAGAAATGCGGTCTGACGAACAGTAAGGCAGTGACGTCAACCGTGCCGCATTGTGATCAGTGGATGTCAATTCCGCGGTTGCTAAGCGATGGGAAGAGGGCTAGATGCCCATGTGTGTTAGCATTGTCCGCAACTTCGTAAGGTAGGTAGAGGGGTTGCTTAGCGTAGGTTGAACTGTTGAATAGACTTTCAAGGGTAATAGCAAAGGAGGCTGAGGCATTTCATCCCACCATCTTATGTAGGGGAGCGGGAAACCCGCGATTTGTATGGGAATGGAGTTGGCCGGAAGAACATGCCGGACGTGTACAGTAATACATACCGCTCTTTTGTATCCAGTAAGTACAAACGGGCTTAACTACTTCCATCACGCGTATGTAATATGAACAAGATACTGTTCAGTGTTAACGGCTCGTCGGCTCGTCGCTTTGACTTTTAAAGTTTAGCACGAGAATCATCGATACGTTGTGGGATGCTCGACTCAATCAGAATGCATCCATTATTAATTCGAGCGTTCTTAAGGGCCTTTGCTTGATTCATAATTTCATCCCCAATCTCGGGTATCGGGTGAGTATTAATAGCACAGAATAGCTCAGAATGGTCAGGATGTTCAGTTGTTCACAAGCTCAAAAGGTCGGCAAATGGGTTTTGTGTTTTTTTTTTTCGTATTACTATGAAAGAGAAAAGGAGAAAAGGGAAAGGCTGTTGCATTGCGCCGTGAAGTCCATGACTTGATGTTACTCGTACAATTAATCTCAATGTTCCCACCACCTCTGCTCCTCCCAGACTGTCGGGTCGAACGTTCCCGGGCGTGTACCTCGCCTCCGCGTCGCCAAGGTTAGGTTCCCCTGCCAAGACGGAATCTCCACAAGAACTCCGATTAGGTAAACTTAACAACGTCCAATCCTCCTGAAGTGCCACATGCAATCCTAGCAGCCGTCAATTATAGCTCGACCATGCCTGGTGTATGGTATACCTAGTGTATTCCCGGGCCTGGCTTTAATAGCTGGACTCGGGACGATACTGGCCAGCAGAATTTCCGCCACCACGGTTTCCACGGCCACCGCGGCCACGACCATTGCCGCGGCCACGACCATTGCCACGACCACGGCCATTGCCACGACCACGGCCATTGCCACGACCATTGCCACGACCATTGCCACGACCATTGCCACGACCACCACTATTGCCACGACCACCACTATTGCCACGATCAGCAACATTCCCACAACCAGCAGGATTGCCACGGCCACCAGTGGCCCGGGCACGAGAGTAGGTGTTGCTGATATATCCTTCGTATTCATCGTCATCGGACTCGAAATCGTCATCGGAATCGTCATCGTCATAGACATCAACGTTGCTGGTCAGAATGTCGCCGGGGGCGGGATCATGCCAAGCCGAATGTTTTCCATGACCACCGGTGGCTTGGGCACCGGAATAGGTGCTGCTGTAATTTCCTTGGTCGTTACCAACGTCGTCGGTTGGAACGTTGCCGTTGACAGGGCGGTACCAAGCCGAACGTTTTCCACGGCCACCGGTGGCTCGGGCACCAGAGTAGGTGTTGTTAGAATATCCTCCGTTGTTACCGCCGTTGTTCTTTCCGATCGAAAGATTGTTCATCTTGCCGACGAGCTCATCATTGGTCCGCCTTTTCCCAATCGTAAGATCCTTTGGATGGGGCCCGCGGGTCTCTTGAGCAGCCAACCAAGCCTGTCGGGCATTGACACCGCGGCGGGGAGGCGGGGGGAGGCTTGCGATAAGAGCCTCAGCAGAGACGATCTTCATTGTCTATGGTGAGTGATTAGCGGATTATGTCGGGAATTCTGCACAAGTGTGAATTTGTCTTGCATACCTTCGGGCGACGGCCTCCAGTGGTCATCTCTGTCACCTTGTCAGGGTTCTCGGACCAAGTCGGTCCGGGCCAGACGAATTTTTCCTCGCGCACGAATTCTAGGTTTCCACGACAAGTCTCTACCCAGACGGAATCTAAAGGATGACCACCAAGCCCTACCCCGTCATCACGGAGTCTCCTGGGCAACCTATTGTTTCGCAGGAGCGTCAGAAAAAGGACACCAATATGGGTAGTTGTCTGTAATTCACTACTCACCATCCAAGATGTGTAGTCAAAGCTTTGGCGTCGTATGGGTCAGCTCCCAGGGGCTGGCCCTCCTGCCACTCTCGGTAGCCATTTTTCTTAGACCACTTTTTAATGAGGGGAAAGGCCATGGGGTACATCACGTTTAGTAATTCCCTTTCGCGGTTGTCGGGCTGGAAAATAATCAGTGGCTGATCATTGTCAGGGTCGTCGAAGTCGTCTCTGTTCAAAATATATTCCTCGTGGTCAATTGAAGAACCCTTCCCGGGAAATGCCTTAACATTCCCCATCGACTCTGGGAGAACCATCTGCCAGCGGAAGTAATTCACTTCAACGCTGTCGTTGCCATTCCATGATCTATATGTTGGCCGTTCTCGCTCGCCGGTCTCCTCATTCACGATGTTTGGATACTCTTCGTGGTAATTGTAGATCATTGAGGCCGACGGATCTGGAACCGTTGCGAGTTCTTTCCTATACCTGGCAACGTGGCAAGTGCCGACAGGGGCGCCACCAGGGCGGTTGCCACCTGGACCTGGGCCGTAGAAGTAGATCGGTTCGGGGTGGATTTCGTCACGGACGTCACGGATGGAACTCTCGCGCCACTCTTTGTCCGCTAGTTCTTGTGCTTCCCTGACCTCTTTCTCGGTCATGCCTGGGTAGGGGTTCCATCCGAAAGGATCGGAGGTGGTGATTGGTGCATTGGATTTTCCCATGGTGAAAACTGAAGGGGGCAATGAAGGTGAATTAACGATAATACACGGCTATCAACTGCAGTGTAATGAATGCTGGGGTTTTGGTGATGATATCACTTGGTGATATTGTGCGTATGTGATTATCTGGAAAGCAGGGCAGAGAGGCTCGAAAGACTTGTGGGTTGGGGTGCAAGAAGTCAAGAACGAGGGAAGGTTGTGGGAGGAAGGGGAGGTATAAATAGAGATCGAGGGAGGGAAGAAAGTGTCTGCCCGAGGAATTTATAGCACCGATGGCAATGGAGCCATTGTGCATTACATTCACTGTTGTCCCGGCTCAAGTGACAGCAGGTACCAGGGGGTTGGAGCGAGAGAATAGATGCCACAGGCTCTATCCCGGGGGACTGGGAAACCCAATAGGGAACTCTATTGAGCAATGCCATTCAATGTGATTCAAGTCCCATTGGTATCAATACTTCCAATGGCTTACCTACTCGGTCCTTGCCTCCTTCCCAGGCAATGTGCTAGGCGGTAAGCCCGTCAACCAGGCAACTCCCTACCCATTGAGAACCTCCCAGGTACCATGCACCAGCAAGTGCCAAGCGTCACTCCTTGAAATGGTTTGCGGGGCAAGGTTAGGTGAGGCTCTGTCCTTGCATAGGGACCAGGGGGCTGGGTCGAGTGTCCATTCTACGGGGTTCCATCCCAACCCCATGGGCCCGGGCCATTAGACGTATGTCTGCATGCAATGGGACACTCTATCCATTGCCGCACGGACTCTCACGGACCACCCACGAGTGCAGCTGCCGAGAGTGTCAATGTGTTCCAAGGTTCTTTCACCCTATTGCCATCGTCAACAAACAAAGACGTGGTACACAGGTACCGGTAATGGCTACGTCCTTGGTATCTACCCATATCCAATACATTTGACAAACCAGCTGGTCAAGGCGGCACCCGGAGGCAGTACTCAAGCTTTAATGACCAACAACTATGCCTATCTTCCACCTTGATTTAGGCTTAGCACAATGGCGTTTCACGCAAGTACCGTGCTTTGACGTGTTAACGTTAATGGTTCCTTGCACTACCCAGTTAACCCCCAGCTATGCACTCCTCCAGTCAGACAATAGAACAAAACAAGCGAGCAAACAAGCATGGCCGTCACGCGAAAGTTCAGTTGCTAGTCTCTTAAGTGAAAGTCAGGAGAGGCTATCTCTGCCCGAAGACACGAACTCGGTCACTTGCTTTACAATTACCGCTCCGTCAGTCACCGAGTTACTTCGGGCAGCCAAAGAGATAGCCGGACAAGCCCTCTCGCTGATGGGAAGACCTTAAGAAGTCGGCGGGTAATCACCTAGATGTCACCACGCAGAATCTGAGAATATCCAGCTACGGCCCACGGCCCACAAGGACAGGCACGTAATACCAAAAGAGTTTTTTGAGATTCAATTAATCATTAATATTGACTAACAATCGGCAAATCGCCAGTCTACTACTCATACATCACAAGCCTCATCAGAGCCTAGCCCCAGCAATCTCGACAAGCTTAGGAAAGTCAGGCGTGCCGAGACCAGTGACAGGATCCCAACCTTTTACGGCCGGAAAACCGTCAAAGCCACAGCCAATGGCGCTGCCGTTGGTGATATCGTTCAACCCCTTGAAACCGGTGGAGTACAACCAAGGGTTCAAGAAGCCCAGCGGTCTCTTGCCCGACGCGAGCAGCGCATCGTTAACGAGACTGAGGATACCGCTCGTGAGGGGCGTGCTGGCAGACGTGCCGCTGATGGTACCCTGGGTACCGTTCCAGAAGTACGCGAAGTAGAGACCCTGAGCGGAGATGTCGGGGTACCCTCGCCCAGCCTTGTTGTACAATCCATCGAACTCGCCCTTCAGGTTCTTGACGTAGTTTGTCACGACCTTCTTCTGGTACTCGGGGATGCCGAAAATCTCACTGAAGCCACCTCCCGAAGTGAAATTGGCGTGGTGGACACCATCGGGGCCAATGAAAGCAGGACGGTTCTGTAACATATCGTTAGTACATAATTGAGGCCCCGGGTGTCACCAGGGGACTGTTATGGCAAGAGAGCAAGAGAGGCTTGAGAATTTACTTACGGCGACAACCTCGGGCTGGAAGTCCATCGTAGCGCCAACGGCTGTGACGTACGGACATGACGGTGGGAACAGCGCAAGGAACTTGGTGCTGTTCTTGCCGTCGTTGCTGACGCACTCGCCAAAGGGACCAACGCCATCATCACCACTAGCGAACATAAGAGACGTCCCGCGGACGCCGACCTGGGCGAACTGCTGGCACACACGTTGAGCAAAAGATGTAGGGACTGTTTGCTCATCATCAGAGTACGAGGTGGAAATAATGGGCGGGAGCGATTTCTGCTGAAGAAGCCAGTTGACCCAGACGAGATAGGGCTCGTTGGTATTCGTCGGCACGTCCATCGATGGGATAAACGGGGGTGAACCGCCGGTCGAGTAGCTGATGACTGGGGTCTCCATCGATATACCGGCGATGGCTTGGAAGTCCAAGTTCGCCTCCTGGCTGATAGCCTGCTCCGCTTCCTCGGGGGTCAAAGGCCCGTCGCCTGGGCCGCCGGCAATAGTGATCTGAGGGAAATTCTGAGCTATGGATACAGCGTCAGGTCGGAATTTCTGGAGGAAGAGCTCGCCATCGGAGCGGATAGGGTGCTCGCCCAAGTAATTGGCGAAGGCAATTGAGTTCCGATCAAGGGAGCGCGGCTATTCCATATTAGTTTCCAAAATCGCATGGTGCTCGAAAGGGTTGAGAGAAAACCAACGGTATAGCCCTTCGTTTTGTAAAGGGTCTCAAAGCACTGGGGCGTCACGGAGGTTTTGTTGCAAAGCGCGGCGATCTCGGGGTCGGTTGGGTGACTCTTAGCATTGGGGTCAACAAAAACACCGATGTCGACAATAGCTTGAGATGCCTGAGCACGGGCGCGGAAGAAAGAGTTGGTGGGTTGGATAGAGTCAATGTGAGCGTGCAAATGGCGTGGCAGAGACCACGACGGAGCACGCGCAACTTTTGAACCGTCCTTGTGTTCGAAGATGTGATACTCAGTGTCGAGAAGCTCTTCAATGGTGCTGATTGGCAGTGTTACTGTGATCCAGTCCTTGGCGGCGCTGTAAGATGAGGGCAAAATGCCATTGGCTCCCAGCCACTCATGGACCAGATCCGACGTCTCTTCCGTCGGCTTCACAAGCTCTTCAACTTGCTCAGCGGACAAATGCTGGCCATACTTGGGATGGGCCGGATCCGAAACTAACACCCATAGTCAGCCGAGTAATTTAAGCCGATGCCCACGCTCTCAATCAGATTTAAAGTACGGAAAGGGTGGACAAGAGAGCAAGCGTACCCTCGTACAATTGCTTCTCCAGCTCGGCGAAGTTGCCCTGCTTCAGGCCAATCTGGATTTGCATGACATGGTCGGCGGGCGCTCTCGCAACTTTCTTCCAGCCTCTCGGGACAATGTGCGTGTCTTTCACGCTGTAGACAGAGCGGGCAACCGGACTCGCAAAGGCGGCGTGAGCGGCCGCGACAAGGGCGGCCGAGAAGACGGTAGCGCCAACCATTGTTGTGATGGAGTCAACCCAACTTTTTCGTCAGTGTGCGGAGTGACGAAGGGAGCGGAGGAGCAGAACGGCTGGGGGAGGGAAACGGGGAGAGGCGCGCCTCAACCTCGGTATTTGTAAGAATGGTTCGGTTTGACGTGCTCGCGCAGTTAGTTGGCGTACCATCTAATGTCAACCAACATCCCTGTCCGGCCGGGGCGTTGGCGGGATGGATCTCCCGCGCAGATTGGAGGTTATCGTCGGTACTTCGCACAGCATACAGTTAGTTACGGGTATCTATAATGCTACATACGCACGAAGGATAGCGATACAGGGAGTTTGCCCTTTCATTATCCGTATGTGAATTCGACGTCACCAAGTATATCGTCTTGCAAACAATCCTTTGTTCAGCACATCTCCCTCGTACCGACATCCGCAGTGGGAACGCCACATGGTTGTCGTGCTCAGTGTTTGTACCTGCAAGACCGACCGATCGTGACCGGGCGCATCCTGGCTTGCGGATCGACCCTTATCAAGGTACGAAGTAGGCGTTACCTATTGTTGGTGCTCATCGCGGCCGATGGTCTGATAAGCAGGGATACGAATCCGGAAGGTCAATGGCATGCGCTTGTCCTCCGTAGCGTCGCAGGCTAGACACGGAATAGTTGCGGAAAAGTCATAGCCTACATAGTAGCCAGACTCTACTTAGTACACTACTATGTACAGTACCTTTAACTACACTACCTTCCGCTTGTATGTTGCTGCGTGAGTGAGTTCGATTGAACCCAACCGATGTTGATGTACGAACAATTAGGTAATGTAGTCCGTACGCAGATTTGCAGCTGTCGTGTTGGCTGGTCAACCATCTTGATAGCACTGTTATTAACTATGCTAGGTTAGCGGCTTGGCCGTTCAGTTCTCCCGACGAGTTCCGAGTTCCATTCCGTATCGGCTGGAGATATTCTGGACAATGGAGCCTGGGTTGGTTACATCCCGATGGTGCCGCACGGCGCCGACAACCCGATGAGTCGGGCGGGAATAGGTAGAATGACACGTACGAAGTACGGACTACTGGCAGTCTGTTAATAGGTTCTGGTACCGTCGATAGATACTACCGGCAGACGCGCGTCCCTCGAATTTTCTTGCGCTTATGAGGTTCCTAACGGTGGATCCCTAGATAGCAGTTCGACGACAAAATCAAGTTAGCTACGGGCCACCGGTACAGCCAATTCCGATATCTATCAGACTTTTCCTTGCGAACTACTTAGGTAGGTAGTGTAGGTAGGTAGAGACGCCAGCGAGCGGAGGGCATGCGATTACGGCCCCACGCATCGAGTTGCGCGATTAATCAGGTCCGGACTCCGAGGCCTGGCCTTCAAAGTTCAGGCTGCACACGCCGCACGCCGCACGCCGCACGCTGAGTCGGGTTCTTGATGACTCATTTATTTATTCCCTTCTTTAACGCCGGGGGCGCCGCGCGCGGCACCTCGGAGCCTCTCGAAGGGCATAAGGGCGTGCTCAGGTTGTGCCGCTAGTTATAGGGCCCATCTAGCAACTCACATCATTGTACCGGTAGATCTGATGGCTTCAAACCGCAGCAATATAGGGACTGGTACGTCTGTACTGCGATCCGAAAATGATGGTATAGCGTACCGCCCATACACGATGGCGCACAAGTCCACCGTGGCCAGCCTCAAGGAGTAGGTAGTCCATCGTTTTTCGTTCACGTGCAATCCCAGTCCCCATTGGAATGAAACTGTTTGACTGTTTTGGGTGCGATGCGGAAGCGGTGGTAGTGAACGCCTCACACTGACGATGGGACTATATCATGGCTCGGTCCGAGGCAGGGCTGGCCCATGACGGTGAGGGCCGGCGCTGGCGCGCGCCGTCAAGCCATGCCAGTTCACCTGGTACCTATTAGTACCGGTAGGTCGCTCAGGGATAGGTATCGCCAGAGTCATGCACGATCCCGCTGCAGCATACAGAACCTGTGTAAGCCCGTAATATCTGAGCAGTAATCTGAGTATCCGGTAAAGCTGTTGGAACCTGGGATGCGCAGGGATACAAGTAAAAGATGACGCTGAATGCTTGGACTCAAGAGTGTGGTGTACAGACTCAGATCTCTTGGCTTGCAGCCCCCGGCTAGATAGTTTACGATGCAACCCCGATCTCTGAATCTGGAGTGTAGGATTGGCGCACTTGGTGGAATTCATTGGTGAGCAGTGTCGCTGCGTGCGACATGGCTGCGGGGAAGTAGAAGCGAGTCCCGACATAGGAAGAGGTGGCGAGCCTGGATTCCTCCACTCTAGTAGTGTAATAAGCCGTACACAGTCGATGAAGCCGAGATATTCTAGGGGTTACTGATTTCAATCTGTAATGATGGTTAGCTATGAAATTGGGAGGCAGCGATTGATGGATTACTTACAAGTATGCAGAAAATCTCCCATCGCGAATCCAGGCCATATTAATCTAATTGGGTATACATTATGTAATTTGTTCTAGAGACAAATGTATAATGGCTAAATACGGTAACGATTGTTCATGATGCTCTGGCTATTTGTTGCTGAGATCGTTCATCCAAACCAGTGGACTTTCAAATCGGACGCATTCCCTTCGATACACCTAACGCCAGCGCCTGCAAATCTACCGGTAGACCAGCATACCAACCTTCCTGTTGAACAGCCAAAGCAATCTCGATCACATCCGATAACCCTTATAAGCCTGACTCGTATCGCGGCCATGATGGAACCCCGATAAGCCTTTGCTCCATCGCGTCATTTTAGAAGTAGATGCGGCCCCCTCAGCCCGACCGGCGCCGTATATCTCGTCCATCTTCTCGAAAGCGTCGTCAGTTCCCTGCCGCCTCTTTCTCCAGACCCTGCGGAGGACGAATATAGTGGACAGGATTAAGACTGCACCGACTACGCCTCCCACTATGCCCCCAATGGCAGCGGTGGATAAACCGCCTCCGCTGCTGGAGTGAGGCGGACCTTGCGATTGAATGAGCTGATTGTCTTGCAAGCCCGAGGCGGCCGCAGAGGCTGCTTCGGTTGAGACTGGAGTCGGCGATTTGCTTGGCAACGTTGCATCGGGTGCGCGAGAAACCGAAAGGCCGCTACTGGACAAACTCGGCGCTGGGCCTGGTATCGCTAAGCTGGTGGCAATGCTCTCGGTGAGAGAGCTTGATGAGAGGACAGACGTGGAGAGCGTGGTATGAGATGTCAATTGAACTCCAACCGGCGTGGTGCTGAGCGAGAGTGTTGTTGAAGTCACTGGCATTTGGCTGGTGGATACGCTCTCTAATATCGAGCTTTGAGTGGATTCGGTGGTTCCCGGTGCCGGGTCGGTAGATTTTGTAGGAGGCTGCGCACTCATCGCCAGGGACGCGCTGGCTGCACTTTTGGAAGGCGTTGGGTTTCCCGTCGCACCCGAGGACATATTTGAAGTCGCGGTCGTGACTGCACTTCCGGTTTCCGTGGGCGCCGAGGAAAAGGAAGCCGCCGCGGCCTGCCGGGCCCCGATGTCCACGCCGGGCCTCAGAGCGGCGCTAATGTCCAGATGGCCAGCCATCTCGTATGAAGTGAAAAAATAGGGGAACACCGGGTTCAACGAAAAGAAAAAAAGGTAAGCGAGCGCGGCGGGAGTGTCGTCCTGAACCTCCGGAAGTGCGAAGCGAGAGAAGAGTAAGAGTAAGAATAATAAGTAAGATACCCGAAAGATAAAAAGCGGAAAGATTTAGGGAGACCAGAGGGTCAACCACGCGCTGCGGTACGACTGGTTATAATCCACGTCAAGGCCAAGGCCCCGAGGCTCGAGGATCCATTGGAGCAGTTTCATGTCGCCTCTTGTGCGTGGCGGAAGGCGATCCAGTAGGATCCGCAGGTTCTATTCAAAGAGCGCCGATCAGGTGAAACAACAGGTTGCCGACGCGGCCCCTGCAGATCCGAAGATCCCATCTGCCAGGCCGCGCTAATTGCATGCATGCTGGGCTAATTATGCTTAAATCATTTTCGCACGCGGACACTATGTATCTATAGGAGATAGCAGGCCATTTAGTTGCATATTTCATTCCACTGTTGCAATTAGACATTGGATCTTGATGAATTCCAGTTGGTCGCCGTGCCTGGTCTCAACGCTCACTTTCGTGATGAGTTGGGACTACATGCATCAATATTGTCGACAGGTCTTGTTGATTGGTAGATAAGTGCCGTACAACACACTTTTTGAATGTTTATAGAACCTCCACGGTACCCCCTTACATACTATGTGGGATGGGTAGTTGCAGTTAGTTCCAAGCTGAGTGCGTTGCGGCGGGTAGTTGGTGCGGAGTCACTTCGATTTGCCGCGCGTGAATACCTGGTACACTAAACCGCCTAGGCTAGATACTTCGTACCTAACTGGGTTACTTCGCACGATTTTACACTCGTTAGCCAGTCCGGTAGGCAAATATTTTGTGCCGTCCTAAATTTAGAAAGACTTTCTAGTGTACGGACGTAGGTAGATATGTACCTAGGTACGGCGTATCCACCTATTGTTGGCTACCTAGGTATGTATCTAGGTAGGTACACTACCCAGATACGTCCGTGCATAGTTACCCAGTTGTGAATCGCAATTCAGATCGTGGATACTGCAAACATTGAACCAAGTCCATAGTCGCAATGTGTGATGCTCAAGGTTCACACAGTCTTGAAGTGTGATAAGTGGGTTGGTATGGCAAGCTGTGTATCTCTTTGGCTGCCCGAAGACACCAACTGGGTAGCTGACAGAGTGGTAGGTAATGTAAAGCAAGTGACCGAGTTAGGTAGTGTCTTTGGGCAGCCAAAGAGATGTGCCGGATATTTAACTGTTAAGTTGGCCATTACTTCGTACCTTCGCGTTCATAACATTGTATGGAACCGTAGGTAGGTAGGTAGGTAGTAGGAAAATGAGATGGCCGAGACGATAGTGTGACCGAGAACAGCGGAGTGCGCTAGTCTAGTCACTCTAGGTGGCTATCGGCACTGTACGAATTAAATGGACGGTAGATACACACTGTAGATCCGGGCCAACCAGTGTGCTCAGTGCTGCCGCACACAAAATGCTGCTGCACGCGTCTTCAAGTTGTGAGCAGCTCTGTACACATCGGCAACGTCATTCATGCCTCACGCAAAGATCTGGTGCCAGTTTAGCGGCATTGCGAATCTTGAGATGAGATCGGCACAAGGAATATCTGCATCCGACAAAAAAACCACCAAATGCAGGTCTGGGCTAGCAACTCATCGCGTCTTTCGAGTTTCCCCATCACCGTGGCGTGGCGTCAGTTCGCAGGATCTTACAATGAGGTGAAATATGGCGCTCCCCCAGCGTTGTCATGTATGGCTGAACGGTAATGTCGGTGATAACATGCTAACAGCCATGTGGTGACCAGTCAATCGGAAGCCCCGTTCTCCATCATCACACCAAAATTCACACAACGTGAAATAACAACCGCTTGATTTGCGCGCCAAAGCAAGGAGAGAGGGTACGGTAATTATCTTGACGCGGCTGCAGAAATGTTAAACCCAACATCCCGTTCTGATTTCATTTAAGCCCCCATATTCACGAAAATGTTCTGTGACGGATAGCACTTGGAAGCCATACCTTCACCCTGACACGCCTAATTCACGCTATTTACACGTTTCTCACTTTTTCTACGGCTGTCATTTAAATATTGGGACCAGAAGTCAAGAGATCCGCGATTCCATTCGCAACCACTTCATGGACCGCAGACGTGGGGTGCAGGTTGTTGAGCCAAAAGTACTCGTTAACAGGGATTCCACAGCTAGGATCAAGCGTGTCCGACGATGGAGTGCCGCTACGCCTGTTAGTAACCAGACGGCATCCCTCATGATATCTGCGCTGATTGATATACTTACTTCTGGTATGCGTCGCAGTAGTCGGTCGTGTTCTTCAGCCCAGCAGTCTGGGGAAACGATGTCGGATCGTCTAAAACCTCCCCAAAGACCGTGTTCGAGTCATAGACCCAGACGTTTGTGCTGTCCTTTGCTTTCAGTGTGTTGGCAAGGTCAACAACTCTTTGATTCCAGGATGCGACATCTGCGGCGGATAGAGATACTGCGGACGCTCCCTGAGGTTTGATCAGGGGGGTTCTCTCCAAAGGTGGTACGTTGATGAAGACATAGTTACGACCGCCGGCGTCGTAAATCTGGTCAGCAAGGTCCGAAAGGACTCCGAAGATTTGGTCATTGAGTGCATCAGTTGCGTCTGCTCCATTGTAGTAGGTGTTTCCGATATCGTTGATTCCGATCCAAACGGCGAAGATCGAATCATCTCCGGACCACTCCGCCTTGGATGAACTACCGGTATATGCGGGAAGGAACTCCGATTCGACTTGCTCCTTGACAGAAACCACCGTCGGCTCGTACGGCGGGACCAAATCCGCTATGCCAGTGAACAGTTAGCATGTCATGTTACTGACACATGCGAATGACTTGGCGATGCTCAGCCAAGCCTCGTGCGCTCAATTCTTTTCTTTTCAACCGTCACTTACAATCTACGGTCGCGCCGCCATAAGCGAAGTTGTAAGTCAAGAGGGCTGAGGCATTGTACTCGAACGTTAGGTAACTATCCGAAGGTCAACGGTCAGTGATTCTTCGTTCTTCGCGGAGGAAGCTTTCCGGGGTCTCCAAAGCTCTGTATAAAAGCCGCACCCGCGATTAAAGCCGAGAACAATCAAGAGCCCTGAGCGAGCAACGTTCCATCTATGCAGATCGTATAAGTGGAACAAGAGGTCACGGTACTGACCTAACCCAGTTCGGCCCATTTGACGATGTGTATCCAGGATAAGTTGGATTTCCAAGGGGATTCGCGGCTGAGGGCTGTGTTTGGGTGTAATCGAAACCTACGTTTCCACCTCGTCAGCAAAGAACGCAACCAGTAACTTCAAAGCATGAGCTGCTGTTCCAGACTCGAGTCACTTGCCCGTCTGGGTATAACTATCTCCACTAGTTATGAACGGCCTAATCAGCGAGTGTTTAAACACTGGGAGAGAATAGGTTATTGGTTCCATCTACGCACAAGATGAAAGCGTTCTTGATGTTCTCCCACCCTACCCAGTTTGTCGCGGACTGATGCGGTCGGCCGCGTAATGTCGAAAGGGCCGAGGCGCTAAGCGCGAAGGTGAAGGTGAATGCTGCTGCAAGGCGACCCATGCTGGACGAGTTGAAAATTTCCACGGGTTTCAACTCACAACAAACAATCGGTGAAGGAAAGGATCATGACGGGGGGTCAACGATATTAATAAGGCCATTTTCCCAGCCGTTTACGGCCTTGACGGTCAATCAACGCCCGAAGAGATCGTTGGCGGAAAAAAACAACCGCTCCCGTTTTCCCCGAGGAATATGGAGTGTTGAATCCCGTCCTACTGCCTTGGAGCTGGCATTCCTCAAAGTAACCTGTCTGCAAATCCACGGTCACATGATCGGAACGACAGCCTCCGCGACGAAAAGAATGCAGCGCATGCTTTGCTACTGTAGTATTAATTGACTCCTGGTTCCTGTCAAACGACCATTACCATTACGCAACAAAGTGGTTTTTTCTATGCGAGCAAATCTGGGGCTGCACAGCTCACCTCCGGCCAGAGAGCGCGGCCCGTACCGGGCTGGATAGGGATACTCACCGGTAATCGTACCGCGCGTTGTAATTGGGCAACACGTTTCAGCGAGGTTTTATCTCCACGAGCGGCATTTGATCACGGCGGCCACACTCGGGGTGCCCGGCCGTGCTGCATAGGTTGGGAGGGGTGGCGGTTATTCCATCACGAATTTCAGACGGGGGAGAGTGCCCCTAGCATCCCAAATTCCAAGCGCATACTACATAGCACGGCGTCTGGATCGGGCCAACGTATACTATACACTTGTATGCATCCAGCATCTTGCTTTCCCAACCCGTGGCCATCAGTTTGACCCCGACTCTTGTGCTCATGCTCGGCATTTGCGCGCGGTACTTATCTATCTGCTTTGACGGGGAAGAAAACCTACCTACCTGTGTTGGCATACACCCAATGACGACGGCAACCGGACTCGGTCTCACTACTATAGACTAGGTCCACTCGGCGTCACGTCGAGGAGAGAAAAACAGGAGGGGAGATAATCTTCGTCAAAGCAGCCAAAACTTTGACTTGCAGGAGGTGGACTGGGTGGACTGAGGTGTATATCCGTCTAACTGTATGCGCATCGGGGGACCATAGGAGTTGCTATGTTTGGACCTCTAATGGTAGCAAAAAAGATCCACGGACTGTTCCAACCCCCAGCAACCCCGAGCTTGCGCATCTCCCGCCTGGGGCGACTTTCAAATCAAAGGGCAGTGGGATCCACTAGCTCTATAATTGTAAGTACGATGATGTTCGTGCAGATCATACGGTTCACAAGAATGCGCAAGTCGAGGTCTAAGATGACGATACGCTTTATCCTATAATCATATTACTGGATCATAGCTCCGAATGATTTTAAGATTTACCCAAGTTTGAAATACGGCTAATTACTCGGCTCATTTCTTGTCGATGGGAGTCAAGTCCTTCACCGCCTCTAAGTTATCGAGGCGTGCCTGCAACTTCATCTTTATCAGCGCGGCGGCGTTGCTCGTCAACGGCAGCCAGAGGGGGACCTTGTCATTTCGGCTGGCCACGAGATACAGAGCTTCAGCCACGGCGGAGGCCGGGACGCCAGCACCGCTCGCCATCCCCTTCTTCACCCAGGCCGCCAACTGACGCGCGGGCATATCAGCTCCGTCGTAAGCTTCGTGGATTTTGGTATACTTCTTGCTGCCATGCTCGAATTCTGTCTTCACACCACCCGGCTCGACTATACAGAGGTTGACTAGCGCAAAGGGAAGAGGACATCAGCTCATTATCACAGGTGGATTTATAAAACAGCAAAACTCACTGTTCCAGTCCGGATGCAACTCGCGCGCAAAAGACTCCGACCAGCCCTCTACAGCAAACTTGCTTGCATGGTAGAAGGAATACCCGGGAAAGGCGGCCACGCCGGCGAGGGAAGAAATGTTGAAAATGATGCCCCCGCGGTGGTCTTTCGACTGCCTCATCACTCGCGTGGCGTTCGTAGCCACGCGCACGGTGCCGAAAAAATTGGTCTCGAGCTGGTTGTGCATTTCCTCCTCGGTGGCTGCCTCGGTGTCGCCGGCTAGCTCGTACCCGGCGTTGTTAACGAGAACGTCAATGTGAAAATTGTCCCCAAAGTAGTCTGCAGCGGCTTTAAAAGCATTCTCGACTGAGGTTCGTGAAGTGACGTCCAGAGCCAACTTAAGAACGGCATCGTTATCTGGGAGATATGACAGAACGGAGGGGTTCCGGGCCGTTGCGATGAGGCGTTGGCCGGGCTTGCTTGCCACGAGCTCTGCGATGGCACGACCGATGCCACTAGAACAACCGGTGACTGTGACTCACGGTTAGCCTTACCAACAACCAAAAGCTGGAGGGATTGGTACCAAGCCAGGTAGCATCAGCCGGGAGTTGATATGGCTTCGTGTTGACTGGGTTCATCTTGATCAACCGATAATAGAATAAATTTATTTGTTGGAGTGCGAGAGGCTGGCTGACGTCTGGTCTCACTCACTCACAACTACCGGTAGGCATGTTGCACATGTGTCTTTTATCTTTGAGTTTGAAAGTGATGGTCGCCGGATATTACGTCAGTTCATACCGGTAGACGGATGATTCTCTTACGGGCTCGCCACCCGGGCTCACGGTAATCCGGATGAGTCACACCCGTGTCCCTGTTCCTCCGGCGAGCCCCAAAAGGAAACGTTAGTTCGAAGCTCCCAGTGCAAAACGTAAGCAAGGTCGTCCGGCGAGTCAAAACGAGAATCGGCGTCATGTCTTATATTATTCGTAGGATATTTCTATCCATACGCCGGCAAGATCTTTCTAAGTGGCTTGACTCTGATTGGTACATTAGTTAGCCGCCGGCCGCCATGAGTAAATCTGATGACAATTGATTCTGAGCGCCGTTGCAGTGTCTGCTGAGAATATTACGCGACAAAATGGCGGTTCTCTCGCAAATCCTCTAGTCAATAGGGGTTGGCGTGGTCAAGCCGGAGCCCCGACTTGGGGATCTCGAGTACGGGTGTGGCCGGCCAGCCATCCCACGGGCGGACTTCTCAAGCGCCGTATCGCATCCGATCAGAATGCAACGAGTCGAACAGAATTTGGTGTTGGTTTACTTCCGTGCTCGTGTTCGGCCTATTTTTGACTATATCAATGATACGCTGGTCGTTGAGACATCAATTAGTCGCTCGGAGTCAAGCTACAGCCTATGAGATGATCACGTATGACCTCGTGCAATGGGCTGGAGACCCCAATTTTGAAATCGAAACTTGGTCAATGATTCTTTTGAAAAAAAAAAGCACGGCTGCCTACGTAGGTAGGTGTAGCTTCATAACTAAGCGAAGGGAACTGTTGAGAATAGCCTACTGTCTAGACTGGATCGAAAGTCATATGGAATACATGGTATATTGGTAAGAACAAATACTACACTTTTCCTACACTGACTCAACGCATTCCAAGTCGCTGTTTCAGCGGTACAGCGGAAATGATGCCCAATCATTGGGTGAGACGTCCGCGCGAGACTGAGCGCTATGGGCGACTGTAGGTATTTCATATCATAACCCGACCAATTCCAGATCAACGCCCATAACAAAACGCCTGCTGTCAAACATCCGGACCGCTTGTTCAAAAAAAAAATACAGGCCTGTGGTTTTCCACGGCTACGCTATGCCTTTTCCTCGTGTATCGCATGGCCCGTCATCTCTTCGACTTTTTCGAGATCGATATGGGCAACCTGCGCCTCGTCTCCGTCAATGAGCTTGACGACTTCCTCAAGAGTTGGGCCCCTGGTCTCAATATACATGAAGTAAACGAAGATAAGCTCCAGTCCGATCCAAACGGTGTAGATTATGTAGAGTTTCCAGTCGTGGTTTTGGCCGAAAAATGCGAAGGCGACCGGGTTGGCGTAGTTGTTGAGGAGCAGCGCAATTTGAACGCAAATGTTAAGAATCATGATACCCTTGGCACGCAGCTTGTAGGGGAGAATCTCGATAGCATATGCTACTAGGAGACCGGACCACGCTATCGCGTAGAAGAATGAATGCGACCAGATGAAAAAGATGAGAGCATCTTGGGCACCGTGTAACCTGAGCTCGCCGTAGAGTGCCGATGATAATGTCCAGAAGACGAAGACAACAAACATGCCTCCGGTAGCCGTCAGGAACATGATCCGACGGCCAAACTTGTCGATAAGCGAGGCCATGGTGACGGAAATGACCAGGGAGAGCGCATTAGAGCCGGTTTGGAGCTGTAAGACGTGTCAATAGGGAGAAACCGATCAAAATAGGACAGAATCCTTACCCCAAATTTCTGATTTGAGCCATTGACGCCCGCTTGGCTATAGAGCTGGTTGGAGAAGTTCGAAATGATAGCATTGCCTGACCACTGAGAGAAAAATCCCAGAGAAATCAGAACTATCAGTCGGTAGCGGTTGCCTTTGGTTCTGAAGAAGTCTAGGTAGGAGCTGTTTGACTTCGCCTCCAATTCCAGCTTAATAGTCTCCTTGATCTCTTGGTATTCGAATTGCACCGTCGCGTCATTGACATTGCCGTTTGCATGGTAGCGGGCCAGGATATCGAATGCCTTTTCGTGCTTGTCATGTGCGATGAGATATCGAGGTGACTCTGGAACCCACCAGATAAAGATAAGTTGAATAACCGAGGGGAAAGCCTGGACTAGCGCCGGAATACGCCATGACCAGTTGGAATTGATGAAGTTGGTACCTAACGACAAAGCAGAAACAACTATTCGACTGTTAGCCCCATCCCTACTGAGTTATTGCTTCGCTAGTAGCAACTTACCAATGGCGCCTACGTTATAAAGGCAGTTATATACAGCTGTAAGACGGCCACGATGTTGGGGATGTGCGATTTCGGCAAGCAACATGGGAGATGAGAGTTGAGCCAGACTGTTTCCGAAACCCAGCAATACACGGCCACCCATAAAGGCACCGATACTCTGCGCCGTTGCCTGAACAATAGCTCCAACAATCATGATTACACAACCAATGAAAATGGGCGGCTTGCGTCCGAAGCGGTCACAAAGAATAGGGCTGCTGGAAATTAGAGTTCGGTCGTCGGTGTGTCCTTAAAAGGGGCTTGAACTGACACAAGAGGAATGGAGGCAACGCTGCCGATCTGATACAACGCAGCAAGAAGACCTAACTGTGAACCAGTAGGTGAGTCGAAAAAGGCTTGCCACTTTGTGGAGATCTGTACGGCGTTGAAAAACGAGCTGGAATGAATTAGTACACTATGAAGGCAAGGTACTCTCCGCCAGGAACCAAAGGGCCAGTACGTACCCGTCGTAACCCGTCGTCGCGGAAGCAATACTAAGAACAAAAGCATAGAAGTATAGTTTCCGTAGCCCAGGTTCCTTGTACCAAGTAACATGCTCGAATTTCGGCGCTTCCTCTGCGGCCTGAGCCGCAGACTCCCCCTGAGGAGAGGGCTTCAGATTGAAGCGCATATTGATTAGGGATTATGCTGGTGCGAGTGTAGAAAGCCGGTATGAAAACTGAAGACAGATTCCTATACTATAAGTATTAAAGGATTCTTAGAAGTCAAGAAAAAAAGGACTTTGGGTCAAGACGCTCTTACACAGAGAGAGACCCTGAGACTAATGGGGTGGTTCAGAGATATATACCCAGCCTAAGACAACGCATCCGCAGTCGGGCAAACGGACCCGTGGCGAATTCCCTGGGTCTCCTTACATACGACCGGCTAAGGCACTTGAGCAAAGCAACTAGACATCGTACCTAGTGAGGAGCTCACATGCACGAGGTTTGGCGTGGTTCCCCATGACCCCATCTGGGGCTGGACTTGAATTGCCCGGGGATGATCCACCTGGACAGAATCCTAGAGGCTAACAGGTTAAGTTCTGGAATTACTACTAAGTAGATACGTAGATACTTACCCACCTACTTGCATACCTAGTACTGTTAGGTCCTAGGCAATTGTCTCACGATCACATTGAGTAAGGTAGGTATACCTGCTTCGTAAGTATCCCGCATTATGCTTACGCATAAGGAGGCACTAGGAACTGTTAGTCAAGGCGGTCGACTTAGCGTATGGGTTGGATAGGGGTTGCAAACTTGTCTGGTCCCTTCGTTATAACTGCCCATCAGCATCGCGCCCAAACAACTGTTGCCTCTAAACGGCTGTCTTGAAGATATGGCAGCTTTGGCGCCTTTCCGAAGCTTCTGCCGTTCGGGATAATTTCAACCGTTGTGTGCTTCGTACACCTATCACGAGGGACCCCAGACATTCATGGCGATGAAAATGGCAATGAAAATAACGTGTTGCCAACTCTGCTCGGCTAGTAGTTGAGATTTAGATAGGCCATCACCCGACACCTTTAGTAGTTAGTCAGGTGGGTTGGCCCGGTCGGAGTTGGCGGCCTAGCAAGGTTGGCAAGTTGGCAACGGGTTGCATACCAATCATCCGACGGAACATGCCCCATCACAGGGTACCAAGTAGTGTACATATCGATCGGCTGTTATTTGGAAATCCGGGGTCTGGCGGCGATTCCTCTAGTGATAGCCGCTTGCGAGACACCCTACCAGTTAGGTACTAGCAGAGTCTTGAAAATGGCACACGACTAGGGTACGACTCAGTGAATGCTTGCACCGGTAGTAGCGATTCCCCCAAGGAGCTGGAGAAAGGCAAGGGACCTGAAGGGAGACGAGCTGCCAACCCCGCATCCGAAGATTGCCGTTCCATCGCGACTCGCTGCATCTGCTATTTTGGGTTACCGCCATAGTCGTGTCGCGGGGGAACAGGCTTCCCCAAGACTGCGCCGCTGCGGGAAGTACCGGCAGTGTACCTAGTAATAAGACGACCATGAGGAACGATTCCTGTCTCATGTCAGTCCGAGATGGACGCTCCTCTAATGGACTAATTTACCTACCAGGACGGCGCGGCGCAACATCTGCTGACGAGCACGTACGCACAGACTATCCCGGCTGGTAAACGTGCACTGGCCGGGGGTTTCCTGATTCGATTCCTGGAGAAGCTGGAGAAGAGCGTGTTGTCTGAGATCGATCTACCGGCACCCCTCACGGTATGCACAGGGATCCGCCGTGTGGTTGTTGTATGTAACGGCGGACCCAGCATCATGGGTTTACGCCATCATTTCAGGGACGGATTATCCGAGAGTCGAGACCCCAACGCGGGGAATGCTGGGCGGCTCACACTTGGCTCTGTGCCCTCCTTCGCTATAAGCATATGCTTCCGGATTTAAGAATCTATGCTGAGGAAGCAAGTACATCTCTATATCGAAGTACTAACTAAATGCCGGGGAAAATACGGAATACTCAGCCCCTTTTCTTAGTCAGACTCATTTCCCTGTTATTTTTGCGCTACTTTTGGCAGGCATCACATGACCAAATGGGTGGGTACTCGATGTTGCTGCGATGGAATTCTTGCGATTTACAACACTCTACAATCATATTACCGAGATACCAGGCTGCCACAATGGTGGTGAGTTGTCACAACCAGTCGCAATTATCGTTACATTTAGGCCTACATTTATGATACCCCAAAGCGCAA
Source organism: Xylariaceae sp. X802 (assembly GCA_028637635.1). NCBI lineage: Eukaryota > Fungi > Ascomycota > Sordariomycetes > Xylariales > Xylariaceae > Xylariaceae sp. X802. The sequence continues at coordinate 482,490 of JAJFDH010000001.1, read as the reverse complement.
TTGACTCTGTCTGCAAAGCTTGCTGGATATCGGCATGAGACTGCTAGGATGTTCAGGGTGCTGCGGCGTGCCGAATAAGCCCTTAGCCATCCCATTAGGTAAGTTCGCGTTAGCTACGAAGCATGATCAGCATTAAACATGTCACAGTTACCTATTAAGAATGGTTGGATGCGGTAGGTGGACTAGAAATAACCATCGCCCATCATCTTCCATCACTTATTCAGAGGCTTTGCTACACAATTGCCAGCTCTTCTTTGTTCGACCCGCCAGTCAACTAGGTATCAACAGAGACCTGCCAACACGATATGAACAGATTTTTTGGCAAACGGAATCTCAAACATGACGCCTTAGGTTTGAGATGGGTCGATATATCTAGGAGGAAGCCCCTGAGAACCCCTTTGACGACCGCCTCCGCCACCCATCTACATACCGCCGGCAGTACGCCTTTCAAAACCACAAATTAGTACCGGAGAGAAGCCCTGGGGACTGGTGGGTATGCAGCGACTCAGATACTCCATCGTTCGAAAATTAAGCAACAAACCGGCCAACACTGGCGATGGGGCATGGCAGCACGCGGTGAACCTATACTCTCGACCGATTAAATACTCTCCAAAAACGCGTCAGCACGAGCCGTGAACGACCAGGACCCATAGAATCAATGATACTTTCGGCTAAACCAATGTTGAAGTCTAGCGGCGGGTCGAAAATATCCGATGTCCAGGGGTCAATGCTCGTACCTAGGCTGGCTACCTATTGAATGGCTCAGGGTGAGACCACAGACCTTTGGACTTGTGACCATCAGCACTACCGGTTGGGCTAAGAGAGGGCTAGCTCTGGTAGCGATCGGTTCCAACTTGCTATGCAGTTAGCTAGCTGGTGACTCCTGACGCTCAATACCGTGGCAGTTGGCTACCATTCTGCTTCGGTGAGAGCATGATCCCACTGCATTTCGGCCATTGGTACGTATTCTGAACTAGCTACTTCGTATATACCCTGATACAGGCGCTATTCAATGCTCCACAGTACTTACATCCTCACCGGAGTTTGGTGTGTTTGCAAGTTCCCGTTTGCCGAAGCATTCGGCCCCAGCGAAACCCTCAGCTGGGCTCTAGCTTAAGATTACCTAGTGCCGGAAGAACAGCAACTTTTGGGAAACGAAAAGGGGTGTTTCGTCAAGTCTCGACGTCCGGAGTTTGCCACGCCTGCCTACACCGCGCTACCTAGGTATAGGTAGGTACTCGGTATTACATGCCTAAATTATCTCCTTGCCTCCCCAGGCATGCAACGACTCCATACGAAGTACCTACATACAGGCCCATGATCACCTCTGATTCGCAGCTTTGCCACCTCGAGTTCTTTCAATGTTGGTGCGTCGCGTTACCACACCTGCGCAGACCCCATCCAGCGGCTTGTAACGTTTAATGTCCGCCCCATGCTATCGTATGATCAGTATTCGTCGGTATCTCCATAACGGGCGTGGCTCGGACCGGCTGGATAGAGCCTCAAGCGATGGCGCAAGCTCCACGTATACTTACGTCCCAGCGTGTGTGCCACAATATCCGTTCTGCCGGCCCAGCATATGCAAGACTGTCGCTGACGCGGCTTGGCAAAAGTGCTGCACGTCGTCAAGACAGTCGTGTCACTCTGAGCCGCTAAGTACACTACTTAGGTACATGGCGAAGCCGGGCATTCCGGTCTCTAGGTAGTCGGCTCAGCGCTGGACCAACCTGTAGTATTTGGAGGTCTTGATGCTTTTTAAGTCCATCATTCCAAGGCAATGAATGACCTGACCTGGGTGGCTATATCGCATGTCACTGGCCTCTCCCTGGATATCCCGTCTAAGCACGGGTATTGCAGAGATTCTATGATAATTCCATGTACGCTTCCGCGTCATGGTGTTCCAGCTTCTAGCTCTTCTTGATTCCGAAACGATACGTTCTCACGAGTATTTGCATAAGACAGTTGTTCGAGCAGCGACTGAGTACGGTTTATTAGTTGTGTGCTACCTACACGAAAGGGCCAATGTGAGTATTTGTGCGCGCTTATATGGCTCGTATTACTGTTCTGAAAAATTTACTATACGGCTTCTGTATCTATACCTTTAGCCTATATTCACTGACTTCCCATGCGCCGCCTGAGTACTTGGAGTGTATTCAACCGCTCGCTAAACGACTGCCAGGTACGAATTCGGGGCCCTGCGCAGGCCGGGCCAGGGCCCAAATGGTGTGGCAAGATTTGGATTCTCAGTTCCGTCAGTAAACACATGGTACTTTGCTCTACCATCTCGACTGCCCGCCTCAACGTACTCCCAATATCCGCCTTGCCTAGGTAGTGTTGCGGTCAAGCGGAATCCCGGTACGATATCGGGGCTCCCTTTTGTCGGACAATGGTCGCCAGGTAGTAGCCGCTCTGCCGATGTTGCAAAATACGCCCAAAAGCCTCTGTTCCGCTGTGTGCAGATCCCGGGTGTTTTCCCGGTCAACTGTCACGTCTGATCTGTGTTCTTTCTAGACTCTATTTATTGTCCGTGTCAAACAGCGCATTGTAGCCCTGGTATGTTTCGAAATATCATATGTTTCTTGCTATCCATCATCGCTTACCTATTTCAAAGCATATGCCTGAGTTATGGGATAGCTACGATGTTTCGAAACTCTCCAATCCCATGCTTTGCTACGGAGCTCCCAAGTAGTAGATGGGTATGATCCCGTAGGAGCGTGCCGGGTGCCCCGGGCCGTTGAACTTCAGATTAGTACTACTTTTCCCTGTCGACAACCACAACAATAGCCGACAGAGTACCTATGATAATAATCCCAGCAGTGTAGCCACCGCTTTTCGCATTCAATACCTGCATGATCTCCGCAGGCAACAGCCCCCAACTTTTGCTGCCGTTAGGTCAAGATCATGGATTGTGCATAGGTAAGTAAATTCAGGATTGTGGTTTTCGACCTGCTTTCTGACCGTTTCAGCATTGCAACTTGACTACGTCCACCGAACCAGAGGTTTAATTAGATCCTACTGCCACGTGAACAATCTTCGGCCTCGTGACTCGTGAGTAGGTAATACATACCTAGTAAGTAAGCCTTCAGTTTACATGGTCCAACCACTACAACAGGTCATTCGCTACTCTTACCAACAACGTTTATTACATCATACCTACTTCTCCAGAATCTTAGTATGTATAGGTAGATCTCCACAACGCGGTTAAATACAGCCTCCACCCCCGCAAAGCCGGACCTATTGGGTTTGTTATGGATAAATGCGACTATCCTAGCTCGAGGCGTGATATATTTCGGGGGCCGGGCTAACGGCTCGAAGGATATCGTTTTCCCTGCTGCGAATACCATTCAAGCTTAGTGCATTCATAAGCCCCTTTAATGATCTGCTCTCGTATTTGCATAAGAAAAAGGAGCGTCATGCCTCCCTGAAAGCCAGTCGTCAACTTCTCCTCTAAACTAAGTCAACCATGCCACTAGTTCGAAACCCAATCCTCCCCGGGTTCAATGCGGACCCGTCAATCGTCCGCGTGGGCGAGGACTACTACATCGCAACGTCCACGTTCGAATGGTTCCCGGGAGTCCAGATCCATCACTCGCGGGACTTGGCGAACTGGACGCTGGCCACCCGTCCGCTGAACCGGAAGACCCAGCTGGACATGCGCGGTGATCCGGACAGCTGCGGTGTCTGGGCCCCTTGTCTGACACATGATGGCGAGAAGTTCTGGCTCGTATACACCGACGTGAAACGCAAAGATGGCTCTTTCAAAGACACGCACAACTATATCATATGGGCTCCCTCGATAGAGGGTCCCTGGTCCGACCCCGTCTACGCCAACGCCTCGGGCTTTGATCCGTCCCTCTTCCACGATGATGACGGGCGCAAATGGTTTGTCAACATGTTGACGGATCATCGCAGCCGGCCCCGTACATTTGCCGGTATCATGCTCCAGGAGTTCGACCCGGCCGCCGGGAAGCTCGTCGGCCCGAGAAAGAACATTTTTCTCGGCACGGAACTTGACCTAGTCGAAGGGCCGCATCTGTACAAGAGGAACGGCTGGTACTACCTGCTCACAGCCGAGGGCGGCACCGGATACAATCATGCCTGCACGCTCGCCCGGTCACGCGACATCTGGGGCCCGTACAACGTGCATCCACAAAAGCACATCCTATCGTCGAGGAACCACCCGTTCGCAGCTCTTCAGAGGGCAGGCCATGGCGACATAGTAGACACGCCGGACGGCAGGACGTACCTAGTGCATCTGACCAGCCGTCCGATCGCCCAGGAGCGCCGCAGCGTGCTAGGTCGAGAAACGGGGATCCAGGAGGCCTTCTGGCAAGACGACTGGCTCTACGTCAAGAACGGGCCCGTCCCATCTCTCTTCGTGGATCTCCCCGCAGCACGGAACGACGTGCCATACTGGGCCGAGAAAATATACACATTCAACGATAAGCTACACCCGGATTTCCAATGGCTGCGGACGCCGGAGCCGGAGCGCATATTCACGCTCGGAGACGGCAAGCTCACGCTTTTCGGGCGCGAGTCCATCGGGTCCTGGTTCGAGCAGGCCCTAGTAGCCCGACGACAGGAGCACTTCTCCTACGATGCCGAGACCGTGGTGGACTTCTCGCCGGAAGACGAGCGGCAGTTCGCCGGGTTGACGGCCTACTACAGCCGCTATAATTTCTTCTACCTCACTGTGACGGCACACTCGGACGGGCAACGCGAGCTCCTCATCATGTCGTCCGAGGCATCTTGGCCGCAAGGAACACTCAAGAAACCCCTAACGGAACCGAAGAAGATCCCCAACGAGGGGAAGGTGAGGCTAGGCGTCACGGTCCGCGGTCGGGAACTACAGTTCTGGTACGCGCTCGGCGCCGAACTGGATCTCCAGAAGATCGGGCCGGTATTCGATGCGTCCATTGTTTCCGATGAGTGCGGTGGGCACCAGCTGCACGGGAGCTTCACGGGTGCATTTGTGGGGGTAGCTTGTTCTGATTTGAACGGAACCGCGCTGCCGGCACGATTTGACTACTTCATATACCGCCCTGCACACCATGAGACGGACAGGTATGAAATCTAGGCAAACTAACACATCTAATAATTAATTACAGTACCCAGCTGGGAAGCTGGGGATTAATGAGCGTCTGCGGGCAGACAGAAGACAGGATAGGCTCCACGGCTCGGGTATGAAGAATGACTGAAACTATACGAAGCCGTCTGGATTGATATGGCTATAAAAACTTTCAAAAAAAGAAAATTAACGTAGTATCTAATTTCTAGCCGTCGCTCTTTTGATGGCGCCTTGGACGGGGGGTAATGTTGGCCAAGCCGTGTATCATTGCCACACGTAACCTAGTTCAGACGTCTTTATATCTGAATCAACTACCGTCAACACAAGGTGTGTCCTCGAAAATTAAATACTTCATATCGTCGCATGCTGTTTCGAGCCATTCTGGTAACCATTCCGACCCAGCCACAAACAAACCGATAAATAATCATCGTCGTATCTAAAAATATTAACGTAGTGACAGTTCGGGGCCCCGGGATGGTAGAGTGGTCGACCGCTGATATATGGTCCCCGTTGGCATTCCATGCCTATTATAAATGAGGTTTTCTATCGGCTTCCGTATCTCTTCAGCTGAATTATCTCCATTGCTTCCTAAGACCGGAGCCGCTCTCGCCCAGATACGCTTATCATTATTGCATCCGTTCTTCTCAATACTTCTCGGGAGGCAAGAGGAATCAAGCGATGAGCGCTGGCTGCGAATCGACAGTCGGCGGGCAAGTCATGGAACAGTAAGCAAGAGCTCCTTTTCGTCATAATAACTGTCTTCACCAACAGTATAGGAGGCGAATGTGTTATAATCGCCTAAGCGTAGGTAACCGCATGTTCGATAAACCGACCGGATGAAATGCCCGGCGAATCTTCCGTGTTGGTGAGGCCCGATGGCTGCACAGCCCTCGGTTTTTAGCATGTTCAAGGCATTATACACAGCAAGCCAGCTTCCAACTACACCATCGGCGTCAGAATTAGTTAAAATGTGCTAGACCCGTCCGAGAGTATGAAAATGAGCTTCGGGAATTTGACCTCGTCAAGGCGAAAACAAGCCGAGCGTAGGGATAACAGAGAGCGGATGAAACAGCAATCGAAGACTGAGTTGACTGCGACTTACAAGAGCCAAGCGTTACCAGGTAAATGTCCCGCGCAGCATCGCTATTCAGGATGAGTCGTATGGACTCAACACAGCACTCGGCATGCACAGCATCGATCTGGCGTAAGTGGGACGCGAAAGCGGGCAGAAGAAACCAGCCATGGAAGAAACCCATGTTGAAGGAGAGCACGCACGCGCACACGAACGAGGCCGCGCAACTGATGCAGCTCCCCCGTATAAAGACGAAGAGCGTGGTAACAATGTACAACGTTAGCACCACCCAGCACACGCCGTATACGATCTGATCTGAGGCATCCATGGCGTCGAGCGCATCTGATTGTCCGGAACCGGAGATACTGTTGAATTGATGGGAATGAATGGCAGAATGATGGATGCACGTCGTCGACGCTGTGCGGTTGTTAAGGCGGTCGTGGTCGGGCTCAGGGCACAGTAGAACAACGCCCTGCGGATGCCTTTAGAGTACAATACGCCCGAATAGGCCGACAGGCAAGTCTATTTTCCGTCGTGTTTGGATTCGAATCGATGTGCCTCTAGACATTGGACATCCGGTATCCCGTATTCGAGCCTCGATCGTGGGTGTTCAAAGCAAACGTTGCGTTGCTGTCTTGAGAAACCCCGCCTTAAAGGACCGAGATATACGTTTCCCAACGTCGGAGAACGCAAGGACAACTCGCGGATCTGGGAATCTTGGAAACTTTGTTCGTGACGAGGCTGGTTCCTTCCAAGGATTGCCTGGGCAGGATGCGTCGGCCATAGTGAAATATGTAGGCCGCTTATACACCGCGACACCGCCCGCACAAAGCTAATATCTCGGATTGTCGTTTGGTATGAACTGAATTTGGAAACTTGACTCGAAATACCTAGGTGATGTGTTGTAGCAGAATGCAATTTTTAGATATTTGGTAACATTACGAATTCGACTCATGCGACAACTCGGTTATTCAAGAGATAATCGAGGACAACGATGCTCCATTATGTATCCTAGAGAGCATCTTCAAACGACCCTTAAGAAGCATTTTGCGACCAACTAAACTTAGAATGTTTTCAGGGCCTTTTGGATTTCTTTTTTCAACTGACACTTCAACCTTGGTTTGCCTGCGGCAAGGCGCAAGGTTCAAGGTTGAAGGCATCTCCCTATGTACAGGACCGAGATGTCTCATTCGATAATTCATCAATTGTTTGCTTGGCTGCTCGGGGTGGCTACGCTACGTCCATTGATTACAGTGCTTATTTGGCTGTTTTGCTCTTGGCACCCATTCAGCTGCTCTCCGTCAACTCGGGTAAAGAGGCATCAGCAAACGAGTGCAGGTACCGACATGGTTACTGTAGGTAGGTAGAGCACGGAATGGCATTTTGTTGATAGGTACCTCAACCAGTCCTCAACTAGCTATGTAGGTACTTAATAGACAGTTTCTGCATCTACTTGTATCGTCCCGTATATTTCATAGATCATTGGCGCGCAATGCGGCTGGGTCGTGAGACCTATTCAGTCTTGTCTGTGGCCGCTCGGATCGTAACATCTCGTGCCATCTCGTGTGATGCCCTGGCCGGCCACAATAACTATTAACAAGTTTATCGCCCAAGGTTACCGAAAGATGAGAGACAGACATACATGAGCCAGGTACCTAGATTACCTGACATTATAGGATGTAGTGTAGAATGTATGTCATGCCGCCGGCGTCGAATACGACACCGGTTCTAGCATTCCCGGACTTGGGCTTTGAAGCTAACCAAAGACTTTAATCCCGAGGAACAAGACGAGGACGTCTGGGCTGTCTTAGCGGTAGTTATCCGGTAGGTAGATACTGAAAAAGTTGAACCATTGGGTCAGCAAGGTTTGTTGCGCTAGGTACCTTAACCAGGGATAACTTGTCTCGGCTGACCATGGTATTGTTGTCTCGGGAGCACCCAATGTGTGCCCGTCAGCCTCGGCATAGCGAGTCTATCTCACGTTCCTCAACTATGTACCGTAACTACCGCTCCGGGTCCCCGTGCGGCGTGGGACCTGCCAATAATAGATCAAGTACCATTACGGCACATGCCACATGCCATGCCGTCATGGCTTTCTTCGTTCCTTCCCTCGCACGACAACACGATCGTCGCTGCCAAGTTTCCGGCTTAGTCACGCACGTGGCACTGGACGGGTAGGTACGATCTCGTAAAGCAGTGTCGCCACTGCCGTTGCAGCAGACTTTTTTGTCGGCACCAGTGATTCCCTCGTTTAAGGCAACTGCGTTTATCGAGTACGGCTACCTGTCAATCTGCCTCCCGCGAACATAAATACTTCACCTTTGTTCCCGCTCGATTCAACGTTCCTGCCTACCTATCATTCACAGCATCCTATTCACGAGTCACGACCTCAATTCGATCTCGTCCAGCACTTACCAAGCATATTCACATCCTACCTACGTACTCCTTCCGTCAAGATGAAGTGGGTTGCCTCCATTCTCTCTCTTGGCTTCATCGCCACCAGCGTCCAAGCTGCTCCTGCTGCCGGCCTGGACCTCTTCAAGCTCAAGGTCTCCTCGTAAGCACGTCACACACGCCTTTGCAAGGGCTTCACAGCAAGGCTTGAGCACTGACTTCGGACTCAGACAATTCGACCAGCTTGACGGTCATTATCTAAGCATCGACGGCGCTGTTCTGGGCGTTCACGAAGGCGACTTTGCCGCAGTCAAGGTCTACTCGGCGGACAGCCAGAAGAAAGGTTACAGCGAGCTCCACACTTTCCCCATTGGCATCGTTGACCACGCCCTCGGCCTCCTGGGATCGGATGGCCTGTTGACCCTGAAGGACACCGTGAATCCTGCTGGAACGCACCCCGAGGAGGGACAGGTCTTCCAATGGGACACCTTCCAGATCGCGAATGGCAAGTTGACCAACCATGGCGAGGGCAATTGGCTCGCTTTCCCAGAGGCCGAGGATGGCTGGACCGTGAAATGGTCGGATGGTAAGCCCACCCGTTTCTTTTTTTCTCGTAGCCGACCCGGGCTGATATGACGCAGGATCCTCGTTCTTGACGACGGATTACATGCCTGTTGAGATCGTATTGGAGGCAGCAGGCAAGGCCACCTACAAGTCGGACCATATTGGTAAATGATGAATGCAGGTGGACAAAGAGGGCCGCGATAGGCGGAGGAAACGGGACAAAACATTGTGAGGTGTCAAGTATACGCTTACGATAAAAGCACAACAACCCCAAAAGAACAGAGAACCTTTTACTTCCTACCTACCTATTGGTATCGTCTCGTTTGCTTGAGCAGTGTACCCTGTGTTTTCGAACGGTCGCTCGTCCAGGATCCTGATTCCTAATCATACATAATCAGACAATGATTGCATGTGCGCTACCCACCCTCGTTAGAATGTGGTAGTCCGACTTCCTGAAAAGTCTGGAAAATGATATTGATACCAGGCAATAAGCAAGCCGGCTGCCCACCGATGATCGACCCAATATGTAGCACGTTCCCTGAATGGTTGCGACAAAGTGAGGGGGAGCTGATCAGCTCGATAATACTTAATTGACCGATCAGAAAACGAACGAATGAGCATGACGAATTGGGTTGTGTAACGTCGTCACCCTACGTGTGGCTCGACCCGCCCGGATTGCTCGGCCACTTAAGCTATTTGAACACATTGGCAGGGGTCAATTTGGGTGAATGGCGCCCTTGGGTGGCCGAGCTGCTCGGTGGACGGGCCAATAGTTCCAGCGGTTAGGGTACACGCGTTAGGTGGTGTTATGTTATGCATCCCGCTCCCTTGTCGGTCACACAGTCATCCCGGCCAATGTCCTTCCCACGCAGTCGTGGATTTCACTCAATAACTTCCCGTACGACTAATACATTTTTGCATGATTCTATTTCTGTAAGTTAGAGTCTTGTATTCCGAGATATATACTGATCAAGTAAACTCCAAGATGCAAATGTTTCAATTAGCACAAGAATGAGGCCGTGAGCTATCAAATCAACAAATTTGGAAAAGAACCCAAGGCGGCCAAGGTGACCGACTGGCCGAGACGCATTAACTTATTTCAGCATGTTGCAGGAGTCGCGATTCCGGACTTTACGCGAGCTAGTAAAATCCTGTTTTTTTCCTGCCGTGCTCATGTTTTCCTCGAGACGCTTTACTCGTATTTGTTCCAACGCGCTTTCGCGGAAAGCGACGGGTTTACCAGCCTTATTGAGTGGAGTGTCCTCGTACGACAGGCCGCTTTATGGGAGTCGTGATGGGCATTCGATGCGGTGTGTCGGGCGAGACAGTACGACTCCGGATTCTCACCTGTCTTGTCTGAATTCCTTGTAGTCCCAACTCACGAATGAGAAGCCTCTCCGCCGTCAATGAGACGGCGTATGAGAGGCCGTGAAAGCCTTCTCACCAACGCGATGAAGTCATCACTTTGGTATAAGTTTAGATGATTTTCGAATGATTCCGCCTTTTCTACTCTCAGGAGTGCCCGGTGCTACCTGAAATGGCCTTTGGTCGACCCGGTGACGTGCACTGTCTTGGTTGATAAGATGTGAAGAAGTGCATCTACCCTGATCGCTGTGCCGCAGCTTACGTGGTATCCAAATCTCAGTCGACTACCATTCTTCGATATCGTATGCTAATTTGATATCCGACCCGAAGCCAACTCCTAAAAAATAGGAAAGCAATCAAATAGTCCGAGCAATATGAATTCACCACTACCACGAAGCAGAGCAGCTATAACGCATCATCCCTCCTGACTGAAACAGCAGTAAGCATAACATGATTAGGTCTCAACATCCCGTGGCCCATTCTTGGCGAAGAAGTCGTCGTACTCCTCAAAGGTCATGTTAGCGAACTCGGTGGGACGAGTAATTGGCACGAAGCTGATGCCTCGCTTTTCGAACTCTTCAAGTCTCGATCTGGTCCTCTCTTTGCCCTTGTTGACGCTATAGATTCGTACTCGATGCACACTGCTCGTGACGTGCAAACCCCAGTTCCACGCGTTCCTTACCTCGGTCGGTTGGGTATCTATGACATATCAGCGGCCCAGCGAGTCAAAAAGACTTTCTCGAAAATCGACAGAGGCATTCGCGATGGGGTCCCAATGAACATATATGAACTTACTAAAGAGATGTCAGCATTCAGAACAAATTTATGACACGGAGCGACAAAAATATGAAATCATTTCGGTACATACCTCAGACTGTTGTCCCAGCATCGCACCGCTAGCTCAATCCACCCTTCCACATCGCAAGGCAGTTGCACGTGCCACGTTCTCCACGCGAATTTGTGCTTCGGGCTTAGATTTTCGACCGGAACCATATACCATGAAAAGCCTCCGTCGGCGCTCACTTCCACTCTCTCGGGCCACCGGCCGCCTCCCGAGTACGCCCACCCCTTGACTGCGATCTTGCCTTCGTGGATCACCACTTGTTTATTCCAAGGGGACATCTGGAGTAGTCAGCGACTGTATACTTGATCATTGTAATCTCTGAGCACCAAGGGAATTGTGGAGGTACCACCCAAATAGCTGCGCTTTTGTGGTTATGGGTGTATAAAGTAGGGGATGGTGAGTACGTAAGTCTGGGGTTTACTTACGATAGCACTGCTGACAGGCATCTCCTGAATCTGTATACCATCCGTCCATCGCTGGTTATGCTTCCCCACCTGCTGGTTGAAATAGAGATACTCACGACTCTGCACTGGTGCGTGCGTCGGGTGTGGGATGGCCGTAACTCGGTATAGCCACTTGACACTTCTCGCACCGATGTATCCCATAACAACGGCGCGAACAGGGGCGCCATGGATCTTGGGAAGTGGCTCACCATTCATTTCCCACACTAGCATGACTTCATTCGCGCGCACCTTTGAATAGGGCACGCTGATGGCGTAGTTCATGACCTAATTATCAGGACCGGCCGGAATCAGTCATTCATTATCGGAAGTTGTTGGGGAGGGGGAGATGGATAATAAACGGGGGCTCTGATTATGAAAATACAGCGCTTGATCCCGGGTCACATCAAAAAGCGGTACGAGACTGACCTCATTCATCTTGAAATAAGTGTCGGCACCAACAAGTTCGAGGTGCTTGGCATCATCGATGAGGCCCCCGCAGGCCTTTATCACCTTCTTCAAAGAAACGCCGACATATCGCGCTGTACCGATAGCGCCTTCGGCCCACGGGGCATTGATCATCTCATCTCCCTCGCCCGCATAAAGGGAGATCTGTTCAATCCTTCGAGTTCCGCTGCATTGGATTGTCACCAGCCTCTCCATGCGCGGGAATCGGCTTTCGTCTTGCAGATCGGACAGGGTGAACTTCTTCGGCTCTTTAACTAGACCCTCAAGCCGCAGAAACCACGCGTTTGGGTCTATTGAAGGGATTCTGTTATCAGTCAGCATTCGACGTGCTCTTCTCGGGCTCTGCTGGCGACTGACCCCCCGTGGTTCCGGATGAAGTGGAGAGGATTAGGCGTGATGTCCTGCGCCGTGACGAGCCTTTTCGGCGGCTCTCCATTATATGGGAACTGCAAGAGATGCAGCATATTGGGGTGTTTCTCTTTCAGCACGATATCCCACGATTCTTCGGGGACATTTTTCAGACGGCCACCAACTTGAACACCGGGAATCATCAGTGCGTTTTATTCAACCACAACAGGATGCGCAGAGGAAATGTACGGATATAAGTAGCACTCACTCGCACGATGCCATTCCTTCCAGCGAACACCTGATTCATACAGGTTAGTCACCAGTGAGGATAGAGTGTATTCAATCTTGTTGACGTGCCTTCAAGCACCGGGTTGGTGCCAGGAATCTGCTCAAGCTGAAACTCGGGAGGAGGCGGGAATTCCTGTGATATTAAAATCTCATGGGCCGCCTTCCGTTTCTCGGGGTAGTCCTCCCATTCGACATACCTATATTGAAACCGTCAGAAACCATTGTGGAAATGGAAGTACAAATTCTCACCCGTCCCAGCCTGGCAATTCATCTTTGGCAAGCTTATCGTCGAACTTGCGCTGGAGAGGCTTGACGGGTGGTTTACCAACGCCAGAGGCGACAGTTTGGTCATCTTGAGGCTTTGTCTGATCAAGTAGGTAGAGCTCTGCGCCCGCTATACCTTGTTCCACTCTCCACTCATCTTGTGGCTATAACAGAGTGTCAGCTGGAGAGGACTCCATGCAGCGATCGCACGAACTTGGATTGGCTCCCGCTGAGAGATATCTCCCTGCATTTTTCTTCCCCGGCTCGTGTAGTCTGCGAAGTCTTCCGAAGGCTTTTAGACGGTGGTTTTCGAACCGGTGAGAGTGGTCTAGTCAAACAAAAGGGCACCGTAGCAGGAAGAAATATCTCGCGCTGCGGGCGATAAATAGGGAATGGGGAAAGGTGTGAGATAGATTGACATCATGGTGTCATGCCAGCTACCTGGGCAAGTAGGGATATGCTTGGCAATGTTGACAGTACATGCAACATACGCATCTCCGCATCTGGCTAATCGCGCTACTCGTCCGGAGGCACATATCGGAATCGGAGAGGTTTATGCATGGCGCACCCCATCCATGAAGTCACCATCCAGAATAGCCCAAAGTCCACACCACTCGGCTTCTTTTTCTGGGATTTACGTTCGTTAGGTTGTCTGTGGGGTAAATGCTGTCACCCTTCGGAGGAGCGTTCGGGCGTGAACAAGCACCGCCTTTGAGCTTCCTGGCTTAATCTTATTATGGCATGCATGGCACCATGCCATTCAGCCAAGTACCACCACGATGAACCTGCAAACCCCCAACTTCCAGGGGTTCTTATCGCTGGCATCATTGTCAAATTACCGCTTTACTTCAATTCTCTCCTTTACCTGGGCTCTTTGAAAGTCTTCCTGCAGCCATAGGAAATCTTAGCCTTGTGGCGCATACCATGAGGAGGTGATCGAGCATCTATGGCTTTACGATGCTGTTTTGTCTCGAGTCCGTATAAGGCATATGAGGCACTCGATAATTGCAATCCGGAGTAAAGCTGCTATTCAGTAATATATAATATCGTAGATGCCAATTCCATATCGCCATATCTAAAGTGCAATGTCTCAAGCTCAGCACAGCTAAGTAGGCATTCTTCAACCGCCCGTTTTTAGCCATTCGAGGTTGACTGTCGCTCGGCCCCAGTCGAGGCAAGTCCACCGATAAACGTTCGCTTGGACAACATTCCGGCCGTAGCAATCTTGGAACAGACATGACTTTTGTATGACATACTTATGCAGCCTGTACTTACGTGTTAATAATCCTATCACTCGAGAGTTGACCTACCGAATTGGTTGGCCAGGACATCTCGCCAACTGGACAATAGGGGCGTGTAATAGGTAAGTGGCCTGACGGCACCCGGCATGGTTGCTCATCTGCGAATGTTAATTGCAAACCGGCATTCAGCGGCCGGTTTGACCCTCCCTAAAATGTGAAAAATTCGAGAGCTGTGAAAAAAGATGACAGTGTAATCCTACACAAACTTCGGAGACTGCTGGGCACCTAATCGTTCTTTTCTGAATTATCACGGGAAGAGAAGTGGTTGGAATGGGAAGTTGGAAGTTGGAACTGCGGAGCGGAGTCCTGGGTAGACCCACTTAGGCAGTACAATGACCAATCACGTGTTGTAGCCCAGACAGGTGACTGCATGACTAATGTGCTTACAAAATGGCTTACTAAACGAGGGGCTCCGGCACAAAGTAACGTCCTACGGCCTGTCGCGGCCCGCCATGATCGTCCCCCCTAACGAGAAATTCGCGATCGGAATTCTACCTACCTATCCTCACAAACCTTTCGCCGTCTGGTCGTGGCACGAGACGGAACAGAATATGCCGCCCAAGATCGCAGAAGGCTCCCTCGAAAGCCTCAAAGCTCTCGTCCAATCTGCTACCGGCCTCATTCACCAGCTCGAGAGCAACCTCAACGCTATCGCGCTGGACAAGCCCCTACCCGATTCGTTCACCCCTCTTCCTGCCAACGATGCTGCTGGTTCAGTCGATGTCCTCTCCCTCGCCCACGATTCTGCAACCCTCGTTAAAGCGCATACCACTAAGCTCTCTCTGCTCATCATCAACGAACCCTTTACCCCTTCTGCGATCGTCAAGGTCCTTCGCGAGCTCATAGCGGGGCCTATCCCGGCTATTGCTTCCGCTGTACAGCTCTGCACCGCCGACACGCACACCACCGTTGCTCGCCAAGACCTTGCTTGGAAATGCTACCGCGTTGTGAAGGAACTTGGGGGCTTAGTCGAGATTATCCCTTTAGATGGCAAAACGTTACCTGCCGATCGCAAGAATGGTGCAAGCGCCAACAAGGGAAGCCTCGTCACCACCGGTGTGATCTGGGCTGCATGTGATGATGTGATTCTACTTAAAAAAATTGGCATTGCGGGGCTCTTGGTGAAGAAGGCCGAGGAATACAGAGACACTCTCCAAGATGTGTTAGAGGAGCTTAAAGAGTGGAGTGAAGAGGTCGATGAAGATGAGGATGATGACGACGACGACGACGACGACGACGGAGAGGACGATGAGGTACAAAACGTCGCCAACAAATTACAGAATACAAGTCTCTCGGCCCAGCAGATGATTGATGACCTCATGACATCTCAACACATACCCCAGGACGACCCGGACAAAATCCGTGAACGCTTGGATTCATGTTTGAAACGGCTGCGACTCACCACTTTACTTTACTCTGCTATTATCAAGAGGCGTTTAAAGACCCTGCCGTCTCTACCAAGCAAGCAGACAACGCTAGTTTTGCAGCGTTTAGACAAGGTCTATCCTATACTAAAGCGCTTGCCTCAACGGTTTGGAGACGTTGCTTGTGCATTTTACGAACTGGACCCGGCCGCCATAGACGGGGCAATGGATTCCTGTCTTCATGACGCCTTTGCGGTAGCGGAAACGCTGAAAGTGCCGTGGGATAGTAAGCAGGATGAATTTACGGAATGGGCGGATAAATTCCAAGTCAGCATTAAGAAACTCGAATAAAACCCCTATCAATGTATATTGACCTCACCCGCGCCCATAGCCAGCAAAAGCTTAACACTGCACGCCGAATCCCTTCTATCATACATCTCAGCCAAATGCTATCGTCCTTTGATGACCGCGAAACAGAGTCATGACGGATCAGATCGATATTAAACCTGGATGGAAACGGCGTTGAAGTTGACCTGTTGTATGTCAATGTCAGCAAACATGCCATCATATTCCCAGCATAAGCTCGGCTACTCACAATTCCGGAAGCTGGGCAGCTGTTGGTGACCTCGGGGCCTGTAGTTGATTGGCCGTTCAGGGTGACGGTTACGGCGCCAGTTTGTCCGTTGATCGGAACCGAGTAGAACGAAGCCTTGCCGAAGGAGCTCGTGGCGCTAACCGTCACCGGTGCACCGCCGCCAATCTGCACAGTGATATCCGCCGGCGCATCCGTCAAGGCGAGGACAGACACAATGTCTTCGGTTCCCTCAGCAGCAGAAACGGTTCCACCCTGGCCCCAGACAGTGCCTACCGCCATGTCAGCCATACATATCAGTCTTCTCCGTTCATCATCAACGTACCTCCGTTGCTGCAGATGCTGGCCGGCGTGGTCCGGTACCAGGCAATAGCTCCTTCCTGGGGGAGGGCAACGTCTGTGTTGCCGCCAGCCTTGTAAGCGGCAATGAAGTACGGCAGCGCGAAACGGAAGGCTGTGTGGTCGAAGCCGTCAGCGTAGGTGCCGGCACCAGTAACGATCTGGTGCTCGTGGTCACTAGGGTTGTTGAGGTAGCTCGACTCGCCATAGTCGTTCCCTATGCCCGTTAGCCGTATTCCGGTTTCTTTCGGGTTTAGCCCTGGTGCACTGAAGGACGTACAAGTGATGAGCTCAATGTAGGTGGGGTTCAGGGTCATGACCTCGTTCCAGCGGTCGAACCATAGCGAATCACTGGATGAGTACCAGTTCTTGCCGGGTAGGTCTGCAGCGCATTTTGTCAGTCCAGAGGCATGTACGAGACGGCTCAGGTGATAATATCATACTAGTATAGAAGTACGGGCTGACACCCATCATGTATGCCTTGTCGCCCAAAACGGATTCGTACGCAATGTCATTGCCCGTGTCCATGGTCAACTCGTTCGCATTGGGCCATGCGCCCCAGTTGACTACACTTGCGTCAGACACGTTTTTCATTCAAGCAAAGCGAAGCCCGTTGACACTTACAAGCACCATCGATTAGAGAGAGCTGGGCGGCTACACCTTGGGCGCCTAGGGACGACCAGTCGGGGACAAGGAATATACCACCCGTGGCGTCTCGCACGCTAGGCCAGATGTCGGCTTGGGAGGGACCCTCAAAAGTTGAGACGAAAGGAACGCCATTGACCATAAGCTGGCTGCTGAACTCCTTGTAGGTGTTGACGTAGGTGATGATCTGGTCTGCGGTCCACTGAGAAGCTTGCATGTCGAAAGACAGGAACAAGGTGAAGTTGTTCGTCTCGGCGAGACCATATATTAGTTGGAGCTGTTCGTCATTCCAAGTGTCCTGGGCGCCAACGTTTAAGGCGAAACCATCGATGCCCGCTGCCTGTGCTTGCGAGATGTCAAGCTGCCACTCATCGCTAGCCTGTCCGTCCGTAAGACCAACGATGTAGTGAGCGAAGACCTGCTTGTCCGCCGCTGCCAATTTGGCAAACAGCGAGGCCAGGGGAACAAGTGAAAGTATAAACATGGTGACGAGAAATATCGACAAACAGAAGGGAAATGACGGTCGCGCCGTTGACGTTCACGAGATTCGACGACCATGGCGCTGGCATGAAACTTCTTATATAGACCACATTCGGCGAGTATCTACGGCCTGGGATAGATCCACTGCCCATGTTTCAAGTAGGTACGAACTGTTAAGCGGCTTGGCAAGGGTCTCCATCAGATACAATGGAGAAACTACACTATGGACGTACCTCCATTAGGTATTATGGATTACACTATACAGATAATGCC
The DNA here is from genome assembly GCA_028637635.1 of Xylariaceae sp. X802. NCBI lineage: Eukaryota > Fungi > Ascomycota > Sordariomycetes > Xylariales > Xylariaceae > Xylariaceae sp. X802. The sequence goes on along the minus strand of JAJFDH010000001.1, from coordinate 464,381 downwards.
CATGCCACGCGCTTCATCCCAACCTCAGTTTCGTTTTGCTGGGGCTCACCAATTAAAGTTGGTCCCTTAAACTTGGCGCTCACCACCCAGCAAGGTTTCCAACTTTAGTTGGTGAGGCCGTGAGCCCCAGCGAAACCAAAGGGGTGGCGAAACAAAAGGGGTGACAAAGTATAGTAAGGTTTGCCCGAATAGTACCTTCGGTACAGTATGCCATTCACCCCCCTAAGGCGGCCCATCATCGACGAACAAGCGGTGATGCCGCTTAACTGGCGTAGGTAGCCTGGTGTCTTGAAGAGGGCAAGGCGTTAAGCTTACCTTAGTAGTGTAGTGTATACACCACCTACTTGAGTCTTGCTCCCGCATGATGAGAGCTAGGTAATGCCTACCTACCGCCTCACTCCTGCATAGATACCTAGAACCAATCCACGGATTGGTTCTCTAGCTTCATACTTCACGCACTACGGGTAGCTCTCGGATTCGGTAGCGATGCCGGTACCTACCAAGGCCATGGCCACGTAGGACGAGAGAAGTGACTGTGAGCCCGAAAGCGTTGAATATCTCTATCCCGAAAAGAGAAGGAGAAGGTAGAGAGCAGGCCAGAAGACTATAACATGCAGCCTAAGACTGATACCTAGCGTTGCGACTTTGCTGCAAACTTCTAGATTCGGGATATGCCACGGGGGTCACACTAGAGAAGAGCGAATCACGTAACCTACACTATATTACCTGCCGACCGATCTACTACTGTACCGGTAGTGTAATGCTATATCGAGATTGGCTTCTGACAACTACACTACTATGTAGATACCCGCTCGTGGCATGATCGTCTGACGGGACTCGGTACGTACAAGTAGACTACCTACACTAGGCAGTGCGTCAACCGGTGGACCAGAGTTTCGAGGGATTCGTCGGTCCCGTGGATTCGGCGAAACCAGCCCGGCTGGAATATTCGATATGACTTCGCCGATCAACGAATTGCTAAAATAAGAAGAGAAAGCCGAAGAACTACGCTAGTTACCACGTTCTGCTTGCGATTTAGCCTTGCGCCGTTGTGGGTTAATTTGATATGTACAGGCACTCCGGTTTCGTAGAGCATTCCAACACATAACAGCCGCTGCTTTGCGATGTGCGCCCCCGTTGTCTGATGGTCGGCCCTACCGGTTAGCCCACGATGAGCTACCTATCAGGTAGGCAGTTGATACTATCTACCTATCTAGTGACTCTCCGCCAAAACTAGGCATTTCGAACTTTGAAATCCAACTCATCTGATTCGCGAAGCGTATCTACACTACTTATATAAGGAGGCCCACAGCATAGCTAACCTGAACTCTTACACAATTCACTTCATTGCCGTCCAAAGTATTCGCTGGATATGATTATTCGCCTTATAAGTAAAGCTTATTATTCCAATAAGCTTATTATTTACTTATAAGTAGACTCGCTCTGTTTGCCGAATTGCCTCCGGTAGCTAGAATAGGTAGTGTAGCTGCTGATGCACAGACGCACGGAGGTGTGATTATAAAGTAATGCGTCGCCAAGACCGCTAGGATATGCTGTAACGCAACTAGATAACCTGCGGCGCGTTACTTAAATCGCACTTCAGTCTTCTGTATGGACGTAGTCCGTAGCTAGTTACTTCGTTTAGCGTTGGTATTAAGGAAGCCAACACCGCATACACGAAACTACTACTAGAGGATCCACCCTTGGAAACCCTCTTCGCTGCGCTCAGAGGGCACCTAAACTCTGGTCCAGACACCAAAACCCTGGACCAGACCTTTAGGTACACTTTCCATACAATTTACCAGATGAAAGTACGAACCCGCGCACCACACGGTACTCAGTTTCACATAGTAAATTATACGTCAAAGAAAGTACCTCTTCCATACACCTTTGCGACCAAATAATGTTTTCGCAAAAAAATACTTCTATAGCCTAAATAAAGCAGCCGATCTATTGCTATTAATCATAACAACAATTTAATTAGAACGCGTTGTGGTGAGATATTCGCAATGCAAAGTGATCCATTTCTCATACAAATGTTTAGTAGGTGGCATACTTCGTACCTTGTCTAAGAAATTGTGTGGAAATATACCTAGCGGGCGGCAGGTCTGGTCCAAGGTTTTGGTGTCTGGACCAGAGTTTAGGTGCCCTCTGAGCGCAGCGAAGAGGGTTTCCAAGGGTGGATCCTCTAGTACTATGTAACCATAGCGAAACGAAATAACTCACGAACAGACACACACACAAGGAATCAGATAATCACGGGTGGAGGTGATGTTCCCGTGAAGGTGATGTTCTAGCTAAGTTCCTCTACGACAGTTCTGACAAGTTCAGGAAAAGCCACAGCGCCACAACAGCGAAGCTTCGTTTTATCTCAATAGGATTTGATTGGTTGATGAAGGACAGCTGTTGACGCTCCGGCCAAGTGGCAAGGACAGGTACTTCGTACTCGTTAGGGCCGGTACCAGCCAATAATAAGGTAACCCGCATCAATCTCCGGGAAACGACACCCGCAACACACAACATTCGCCCTGCCTACTTCATACAAAACATCTTATTATTCTCCCTGTAGCTATTCCGACAGCTGCTGTCTACACTACGGCCCTCCTGTAGACATGGTGCACTGGCGCGACAAGCCGTCACTCTAGCTAGCGTGGTCAGTGTGCGGCCGAGCGAGCGCCGGCCCTCCAATAATAAGCTTCAACGGTCAAGACTCAAGAGCACCAAAAGTTAACGTTACCTTACCCCAGGTAATAGTTGTCGATTCCCGATTCTTAATGCCGCAGAATTGAAGCTTCACTTTGTCCAACTTGGCCTAACCTAGGCGACTACCCACAACCAGGAAGCGATCAATAATCGCTTACCAATCCGACTGTCTTGGCGCAGTAGTGAAATCGGACAGTTGCGAGTTCATGCGGCCTTTCCCCGATCATCCACCGACATTTGCGAGAATCAACGGCCAACAGCCACCTACCCTACGTTCACAATGCTGTCCGAGGCCGGCGCGCCCCTCTTCCGACGGAGTGCTGACTTCGAAGTCTGGAATCATGAATTTGAGGCCCAGGCGAACCTTCTAGATCTGTGGGAGTACGTGAGACCAGACGAGGAAAGAATTCCTTGGCCAGAAGAGCCCGTAATGCCCGAGATGCCTCCTGTTGCAACAACCGAACAGGAGCAGACCGATGCAGAGCACGAACGGGCCTGGATACACTACAAACTGGATTTCCTCAGATACATCCAGGCCAGTAGAGAATACGAGGCACACCGGCGCAACTACTGGGCCCTCGACGAGTGGATGCACGAGACCGTCAGCCCTCGCTATCGGGGAAGCCTCGTCAAAGCAATCGACGACCTGGATGTTCGTTACGCAGCTATCCGAAAGTTCAGCCTAGGGTGCACATCCCGACTTAGAGAAGAAGCCCGTCTTGCATATGAGGCCATAGTGAACAGACAACTAACCGAGATACCTAAGGACATGTACGGGTGGATCCAGACATGGGAAGAAACAGTCGACCTGTGCCTCCGAAGAGGCGTCGATGGGCCCAATGATTCCTTGAACTTAATGGTAGGGATCACGCGCGCTCTATGGCAGGTCCTGAATGAGTGGGCCACCAGTTTTCGGGGTATGAAAGGTAAAGAGATCGGGGCGAATACCCTGACACATCATGACATCGCGAATAGCTTGCGGGATTATGTTGTTGCGCGGCATGACGTATTCAAGACCTCCAGGAAATGAATTCCTGGTGCTTTCCGTATCTATCCAGCGGGAATGCCTCGGCTGACCTCGGCTGACCCAGCTAATAAGGGCACCCGTTCGAGCCAGGGTCCCGAAGAACATGGGGAAAGGAGCAGCGCCGGTCCAGTTTGACTGCCTAAGAGGTCGCGAGCAAATATATAGAATTGTGAGGTCTGCGATGACCCCATTTGCGAAGATACCGCTACATACTATTTCCCCAAGAAGGCACCAAAGAGGCTGGAAAGGGAGGCCTTGTCGCCTAGAGACCCTACTCATCACGCCGAGTGTCGCAGACCAAAAAGATCGGAAATTTGGCGAACCTATGTTGAGGGCGAGGCGACGGGCTACCTCGTAATGACTTGCTTAGCCAAGTACGGGTTTACTGACAATACATGTAGCACACAGTTTTGCTCGCTGCTTATTTGGCCATGAGACACCAGCGCAAAGAGTGAGAATTAAGGTAGATTGACCTTCGGGTGAATCCAGTTTAGCGCTTTACAGACATGTCGATCGGGTCTTGAGATTTTGTCTCCCCAGTTCTCTCCACTGAACATCGCATCTGTTCTTTCCATGCTCGTTGCTTTGTCGTATCTAATTTTCCACGCCGATCATTACGTTTACCGGGGGGGGGGGGGGTTATAGCATAGCGACGGCGCCCACAAACCCGGCAGCGGCCACAGCAGCGGCAGCAAAACCGGTCTCGCGCGAAGCGGCTCCGGTGGGAGTGCTGGAAGTGCCGGACGCAGTCCCCGTGGGAGTTCCGGTTTGAGGAGCCGAGGCCGAGCCCGGGGCCGAGCCCGGAGCACTGGTCTGGGGAGTCGCCGTAGCACCACCTTGCGCACCAGTGACAGTGCTGCAACTGGCAGGTAAAGTAGTCATCATCTGGTCAAGCAGCGATTGTTCCGAGCATGCAGTGATGACAGCGTTCAGCTGTGCACTGTTGGAGGTGTACCAGGCACTTAACGCGGATGTAAATGACGACCATTCCGATGCAGCGCTGCCGGTGTAAAACGGAGTCATGCAAGGCTCTGTGACTTGTGTTGCGGAGAGCAGATCGGGTATCGTTGGCGCCACGGCGTAGACAGATTGCGCCGCCGAGATTGCTGTGGTGCACTGAGCGGGGAGCCCCGAGTTGAGTGTTATGTCTCGTCTCTCGATGAACCCGCGGTCGACGATGACTTGTGCCGTCACGGCGCCGATGGCCGTTGCCGTGAGAAGGAATCGGAAGAACATATTTGTGGGAATGAGCGCGACATGCGTAAACGAGCGGTACGTACGGAACGTGAATTGGATATGCACGATGTTGGTACAGGTATGTCTTCGTTGAGAGAAGGATGGGCAGAAAAGCGGCTTTTTATTGTCCTGGAACTGCCTATCTACCCTTACCCTATCTGCACTCCAGATTGACTCCCTGGGAACTGCCTTGCTCGACTACCTGCTTGAAATTCCGCCCTTACAAAACTCCCAAGCGCCGCGTAAGCAGAACGCCTTGCATTTCAGGTGAGATTCCTGGGTATTGACAGTTGAAGTGGCGGACATTCCCATCCAAAATGCGAGGTTGTGTAGTAACGAGCTAGATCTAGACCGGCGTAGCGCGTGTAAGTCGGTGCAAGTGAAATGAGCTTCAAGGATTGTCCCTCAGGAGTCTAGCATTTCCCACGCGCGTGGTCTCCTTCAACACTCTGACAACCGTGGACAGGTCTCATTAATCCTTCAGCAACCTGAGACCTACGTTCATGGAACAAAAACTCTGGCCGGTCACTGTCTTCTGAGCGACGGCGTGTTGACGGCCAGAATACAAGTCAAGGAATTGTGATGCATAACGCCAAAATTACCGCAAGACCACGTGGTAGGCAGGCTGTGGTCACTCCTACAAATCCACGCACAAATTTGGGTAACATCCACTTTCTGACCTCTACACTAGGCTCTTGGCAACTCTTCGACCGCTTCCCTCCATAGAAGTCTGCCTAGGTAGTCAATACGCGTATTCCATAGGTCGTCTGCCCATTGGGTCGTATGCGCCAGCACAGGGGTCTCGGATTATTTCCGCTCTCCCCTTTCCATTTTCCTCGCTGCGCCGCTTGGTCTCGCGGCGTCACTTCGTCCAAGTCGCGAGCGCGCCGCAATGGCTCGCCAACCACCGCTCTTAGCCCATGGCAGGAATCAGTGTTTGAGGGTTCTCACTCTTCCCACTCGGCCTACGGACCGTATTCGATTTCATTCCTTGCACGCCCCAAAAGTGGTAGGTGTCTCAAGAGCTCCCGATGACTACAATGTAGCTATACCTATGTAAGCCTCCTAATTGATAGAGCCTTCTCATCCTCAGGTATAGGACCATGCCAGTGCACACAAGGCAACGCCAACCAAGTACAGCCACCATACTAAGCCTATCACGCCCACCTCGAGTCCCAGCGCAAAGACATATCCCCCAACAGCAGGGCCAATTGCGCGGGCGAGACTGGCAAGCGTGTTACCCGCTCCGTGAACGGTGCCCAGAACGGTCTTAGCCGGAGTAGCCTCCGTAAGTAAAATGACCGTACTAGGAATCGCCATCGTGCGCGCCATGATCTGCGCACAGATAACGAAGCCCAGGAACACCCATTGTGCGTAGTTTTCTCCAGCAAGCAGCGAAAGATACGGCGCTGCCGCATACGTGATGGGGAAGAGGAACAGCGCGATGTGGAACACACCACGCGTGCCTATGCGTTTTTGTAGACGCGGGTAGATGAAGAGTTGCAGTAAGATCCCGCCTATGCCAAACACCGAGAGCCATAGTCCGATCGTCGCCGATCGTAGACCGAGACCGCCTGAAAAGGCTAAAAGGGTCGCCTCGGTGTTGTCCGCTGGGGGTGTGCTCAAGTATACCGGGAATATGTGCATGAAGGCCGAATTGTGCAGAGGTAGGAGGCCGAAGGATACCAGCGCAGAGATAACTCTCCGTGTCCAGATGCTACGGAAAGGGACTTTGTTGGGTTTGCGTGTCGTGGTTGAAGTCTCTACCTTATCAAGACTGGACTGGTTGTCGTCTAAAAAGGGCGCCGCTTCACTACTTTGTGTCAAGGTGTATTGACCATGCTTCAGTCCCCCGTGCCATAGCCGCGCAGCCAGCCTCTGAAGCGCTTTCCCGACTTTGAGGCCCCAGTCGCTGTGCTCTTCCTTGCCGAGTAGGGTCTCTTTCAGCCATAGAGTTGCAAGGAGCAACGAGGCACCTAAAAGGAACGCATTCAGGAGTGCCGGTAGGGCGTATGGATACTCGAGTGCCCATTCCACGCCCTTAGGGTTACCACTAGAGTTGAAGATGCCCTCGGGCCCGAACAACGCCGGTATGTTCACCACCGGCTCCGCAAGGCAGCCCCCCAGCGCGAGACTCAATACCATTCCCGAATTGAACACGAGCGGCAGGAGAAGAAACGCTTTAGTTTGGTATTTCCGCTCTCTGACGGCCTCGGCCGTCACCGTCCTCATGATGCTCACGTTGCCATTCGCTAAGCCGGTTAGGATCCTCCAGCACAACAACACCTCGAATGACCGGGACAGCCCGAACCCGACATTTGCTATTACGGAGACGAGGAGACCTCCTATTATGGAAAACCTCCTCCCGTGCTTGTCGGACAATCGGCCCCACGGAAGGCTAATAACGCACTGCGCTAAAGGAAACGCTGCCACGAGGATACCTGAATACTCGGAGATCCGAGCGGTGGAATTGGTCGCTGCGTTGCCTGATGCGGGCAACACGGAGCGCACGAGGTAGAAAATGTAGGGTAGCAGACAGACGTTGGATAACGGCTCGGATAATCGGCATAGAGCGAGTATGAAGAGTTGGCCTTTATTCGGTAGGTCTCGCCATCGGACATCCGGCGTCGCCCTTTGAGCATCGGCTTCTTCTCGAGTTCGGGGCATCTTGTACACTTTGTCTGTCAATGGGGATGTCTCGGGATTCTGCCACTTGGTATCTTGACTCCGCCAATATTCTCTCAGTATCGGTATTGCAGCTTGCTCCTCCTATCCATCGTGCAACTCATACGAGTTATTGGTCAGTTGCGCTCCAATGCTCCAATGCGAGGCTTTCGAAGTCCTTGCGAAGGGTTCGAAGTTGCGCAAATCCTCCAGGCACGAACCAAGTTGGATGGAGTTCAATCGGGCCGTGCTTTATACCAGGTCTCTCCCCGCCCCAAATCCCCAAAGAAACCCGCTTCCGCCAGAGCGCCGCGGTACCACGTATCTACTCCATTCCTAGTGCGACAACAATGTCCCATGAAAACGATGTGGCTCGTGGGCGGTCCAATTAGCCGGGTTTCACATGATAACCTGCAAATCTTGCGCGTTTTGCGCATGGCAGGGCAGAAATTCACACCAAGCGACGGACTGGGCATATCGCCAAGTCATACGTTCCCTATTTAACCGGTGGATCGCGATGATCATTGTTTGGAGATGCATATGCCGGCGATCCCTGTTCACACTCTCGAGGGCTGCTGGGAAAATGGTATCAGGAGACTGTGAGATATCAGGATCTGTACGAAGTACATAACCGACAAAAGAATCTCAGTCGCGGATTTATCCGATCACGGTACCCTCCCAGTACGACCTATGTAGATGCGCCGTTGGTAGTTCGACGCTCGTATAGGATTCCGTCTTACAACTAGGTCAAAAAGCCTCAAGGCCGCCACGGTCCATCCTCTGATGTACCCTTTACACACTACTTACAACCATCATCTATAAACACTGGTGGACCAGCGGATAACGCACCCATGGCCACCATCTCGAATCCAGCACAACCCCTCTCATTCGACATCTATCCAATCAGACAGCCGGGTAACTGCTTACTTCTTTATCTCTTTTGTGATCAGATGTCTTTCCGCAGCCGCATATATTGCTGCGGAGCGTCGAGTAGGTATGTCTCAACCCAAAGATATTTTGTCAACTATGGCCCTCCTGGATAGGCATACCTACCTGGTGAGCAGTGTGGCACATCGCGCAAAGGGAGATCTAGCCCTTCGATTACAACAATCTTCTATATAGGCCCGACGTTTCCAACATCTAGGCAAAGTTCTAATATCTCAGCTACGTATACCTATTATGCAAAGCACCAGCTGATCGACCCGATTATCTAATTCAGTATCTACATTCAACATGATCAGTAAATCTGTCTTCAGACTGCACGTCATAAATGTCTTCATGTCCATCGGGGCCTTCTTTTGGGGGTAAGTTTGCCTTTTCCTTAGATGCCTTGAACTTCCGCACCTAATAACTAAATAATATCCTCTATTGTCCCTAGATACCACATCGGCATACTCGCCTCGGTGCTGGTGAACCCGGATTTCAAGCGCACCATGGGCTATCCGACGGCCGCGCAAACGGGGTTCATCGCCTCCATATATTATATAGGATTAGGGACGGGTTTCGTATTCATATCCCCTTTGACGCACGGCCGTCTCGGACGCCGGTACGCAGCAATGCTTGGGGCTGTCATTGTCGCCGTGGCAACTGCGTTCGAATCCGGAGCTGCCGGCCCCGGGGCGTACGCGCTGATGCTTCTGGGACGCATCATCTCCGGCGTAGGAGTCTCGTTGGTTAGCACTTCCGTGGTGCTATATCAGAGGTTTGTCTCTCCCAGGCGAGCGGTTTCCACACCCTTTGAAGAGAATCTGGGGGCATGCTAACATGTCATGGTCAATATAGCGAAATAGCGCCAGCCAGCCAGCGAGGAAAGTTTGTCGTCCTGCACGCCATAAGCACAATTATGGGGCAATCAACCGCCTATTGGTAAGCAAAGCCATCTACGCGCGTGTCGTCGCGGAGTGACCAATTCCGTATTACTTGACCGATTGATCAGCGGTTAACCTGCCGCCAACATGTCAGGGCCGGATATGCGGCGACGTTCTGGAATACCCCGATCTACGGCGGATTCGCCGCGTGGCGACGCTTGCTTGCCATCGATTTTATCCCCATTTGCGTCTACGTCGTCGGCTTGCCATTTCTTCCCGAGTCGTAAGTTTAGTTTCATACACCAGCAGACCAAAGAGTCTCATATATGCAGCCGTGACACCCAGTCTGCGGTCATCTGTGTCATCTTTTTCACTATTACTGTCATGTTTGTCGTCGTGGAATTCTCTAAATGAAGTCTCCCCAAACATTGGCCTCATTCTTATACGTAACATTGTTAATCATGCTCCATCCCGTCAGGCCTCGATGGCTAGTAGAGAAAAATTATCACGACCGGGCTCTGGCATCCCTCCGCTGCGTACGGGAGGGCAGCTTCACGAACGAGGAGATCGAGCTCGAGCTCTCGGGCATCCGCAATGATGTTGAGGAATGTAAAAGTTTGCGCCCGAGCTGGCTCACCCTATTCAGGGATCCGAATTTGTTCGGCCGGTTGTGGAGAGCGTTTCTCCTGCAGTTTATGGCAATAATGGTGAGGAGCCATGGTTGCGAACCTCTTGCTCGAGTGAAGCCGATGCTAACTTGACCCCGAAGTGCGGTACATTGGGAATGCACTACTACAAGCCGATACTCCTTCGGAATCTCGGATTATCGAGGCAGACGGCACTGATGGTCGGCGCTATCGAGGTGAGATCAAATGACTCCCCAGTGTTCATAGTACTTCCTTTCTTGAGACTTGCGCTCTATTAAAATTCCCGTTTGCCTTTAGTATAAAATATATATCTCACAACTCCTCATCCTCAACAAGCCCGCCCAACTTCGTAAACTATATCAAGTGCTCACCCTAGAACGTCAGTCCACCTCCAGGTTACTTATATTGATAGTGGAAACGTTCCTAATCGACCGGCTGGGACGAAGAGCCATGGTCATGATAGGAGTTCCCACTATGGCTTTCTCGCTAGGGGTAAGTTGAAGTAGTCACGGGGCCCCCATATAACCCACACCAGACCGTGCCCCCTCCCCAATTGTGAGCATTCCATAAGTCACAGTTCCAAATTCCCGGTCACTCCGTCCTGTAAGCTAAAGGCAATAACTTACCCCCAAAACAGATAAACGGCATCCTGGGTCAGATATACCCGGGAGCCACAAACCGCACCTCCGACATAATCTGCATAGTCTTCATCTTCATCTACGCGTTCGGATACAGCTGTGGCCTCGGAGCAATAGTATGGATCTACGCCTCAGAGGTTAGTTTGCCTCGCTTCCCGTTTCCCTACATTTTCACGTCTCCTGTAGAAACCATTTGCCCCCTTTAGTCCACAAGTATTTCGCCCCTTAACCTGGGTCCAACCCCTCTACCAAAAAGCCAATAACAACTAACCAAAAAACACGCACAGATCTTCCCAACGCCGTTCCGAGCCCGAGGCCTAAGCTTCGCAGCAGCAGGTAGCTGCTTAGCCTCCATAATAACAACCTTACTCTGGCCCGTGGGAGTCGAAGCACTGGGTTCCGGGATTTACTTTTTCTTCATGGGCACTACCCTGGCCTGCATCCCCGTACGCCTCCCCCGTTTCCTCCCACTCCTCCCTTCCCCTTTCCCCTTTTCCAACAAGCAAAACAAACAATAATAACACCCAAACCAACAACAGATAATCCTAATATTCTACCCCGAAACCAAGGGTCTAGCCCTCGAAGACATGGACACCCTGTTCAAGACGAAGCCGCGCCGTGTAGAAACCCCAGATGAGCACGACGCCTAGTTTTACCATCCCCTCATCTTTCATTCCCTTTTCTGTTTTGATTTCTGCCGTATAACGGCGGTATTCAACCAATCTTGCAGACAACTGCAACATACGCCCAGACTACACTTAAGAGATTGCAGCATGAACCGAGTTAGCCAGGCAGGAAAATTCAGGGGCTAGCTGAAGGGTTTCTCGTCAACTGGCCGTGACGCGGAGTTACGGAACGGCCACGCAGCGATGAGATTAGAGATTCGAAAGATCCCCACGGCAAGCAGTTGATTTGAGATTCCTGATATCAGGACAGGACGATTTCAATCAGTCTGGGGGCTGTACTAAACTAGGCACGATTTCTGCGTGTACAAGAAATTAGGGGGAGCCTGGCATAGTCACAGGCCGTTAGTCCGCCTAATACAATACATATACTCAACATACAATCGAAACACGCACACGCACACACACACACACACACACACAGAGAGAGAGAGAGAGAGAGAGAGAAGACAAACCCCCCAAAGTTACCTAAATAGTTACTTAAATACTACCTAAGACTCCAGCCAAGAAGCGCAAATACTCAAAGATGGAAACCTACAGCAATAAGCAATCCAAGCCCAACATAACATGTAAAATGATTGCGCTTAAACACCTCCCAAGTCCCAAGGGAAGAAATGCGTAAAAATAACTGTATTGACACTAGCATCGATCCTCAAAACCTCGTAGCCTCACCGATTGCTTGACAAAAGGTCCATCCAGAGGAGCAACAGCCACCCAAATTCCATTCCCAAACTCCAAAAGTGCCAGCTACCCTACACCAACTGAGCAGTGGGTAGTCAATGAGAGAAAAATCGACAATTTGGTATCTACCGACGCCCGCTATGCTCCCTTACCAACAAGACAGAAACAAGAAACGACAACGAGTGATACAAAGATGATGTTACAGAGTCTTATTCAAGACCCATCTGGGCGTCGTCCCCAATTCCCCATTGTCCCTGATTCCTTTGGCGCCCCTGAATATCAAGCTCCAGCGCCGGATTCAATGTGTTTTCGTCCTCGTTCGACCGCAGACTAGCCGTTTCGCTCGCTCTTCTAGAACGCTGTGTTCCGCCTGTCGGTCGGCGACGAAGCGGAGGGCCAGGCATCCGAAACCTACCCGACTTAGATGATGTGCTGAGGATGGAAACTGTGTCGTCGTCGACTTTCACTTTGTCCTCTGGCTTGGTCTCGTAGGATACGCTCCCTTCGACGTTGTCGGAGCTGGACGATGTTGTCGGCTGTGCCCGTGCAGGCAGGGCCGGTGGCGGCGGTGAAGGTAAGTCGCCTTCTGGAACTTCTACCAGCTCCGCATCGCGATACCACTTCCGCCTCCTTGTCCAGCGGCCCCAGCCATCAGTACCTCTGCGACCATTCTGCCACTATAGCGAAAGAGTTAGCACACGCGGGCGATGTCTATATGAACTGAGTCAGAGTGTTACCTTGTTATCGTAGTAGATCCAGCCCATCTTCCCGGCCTCCCCGTCATACTCTGCCTCGTCCAGTTCGGGCACGCCGTCGACGCGCCATTTCCTGCCTTCGACCCATCGCCATTTGGCGCGACCATCCTCAACCTCGGGCAACTCGAATGCCTCCTTTGATGGAACGGGGTTGTTCTGTTCGTCAGTCCAGGCCGCACGCTCGTAGGCGAATAAGCTATTTGTCCATCCTAAGCCTAACCACCGTCGTTGATTCTCGTACAGAATGAAGGTAAACCGGACCCCGGAGTCATTGGCACCTAATTGGCTGCGTTTGAGAGCCTCAGTCAAGGCCGAGGAAGATATTTTGGCCGCTCCATGTGCCTGGTTTATTTTTGGGGCACCACCGACAGCCAGACTGTTCGGCTTGTCACTGTGTTCGCCGTGTTCTTGTTGCTGTAGTTGTTTCACGGGACTTTGAAACTCCAAGCCGGTTACCCATCGAGCCAGCTTCCGCACCATCGCGCTCCTCCACAGCAACGTTCGCGTCACCCTGCAGACTTTAGAGTGCCAGCTTAATACTAGAGTACCGAAGACCAGAACCACCCTCTTGGTAGTGATGATGCGCAAAGGGGGCAACGTCAAGAGAATCCAGACGGGGGTGACGGCGAGGATGCGTACGAAAAGCGTGGTGAGCGCGGGTCGGGTGGTTGCGCTGGTAGCAGTCCGTTGGGTGGACAGGAAGTCCGTCATGCCCAGCAGGGGCTCGAGAAGGATGTTGCATCGAGATATAAAGACTTTGAGCGTATCGACAATCTCATCGAGGGTTTTCTGGTGTTTCGTGTTCGTCGCCTCGCTATTATTTCTCTGATGACCCGAGCTGGCTTGGCTGTTGGCGGAAGCGGAGGCAGCATAATTGCCTCTTTTCTTATCCTTGGCTGTGTTCGCGTTAGGGCGCTCGGCCCAGCCGCTGCTCGAGAGAGGACTGTAGCGACGGGCATACATGCCGGCCATGATGCCGAACACGGCGACGATAGGACCGGCGAAGCGTATGATATGATCGCCATACTGCACAACGGCCCAGAAGGCGGCAAGCAGGAGGAAGCTTTCCCAGGGGTCGCCTGTGGTCCAGCTCAAGAGACCGACCAGCTTATTCAAGGGGAGCAGGAAGGGGTGACTGTAGGCGAGGGCGCGGGTGATTTGAGGCGGTGTGGCCAACAGCAACGGCGACTTCTGGTGGACGAGGATGGTGGACGTGCGCTTGGCGGCAGCAGCGGCGGGCGAGAGGTTCGCAGGCGAGAAGGAAGCATAGGTCGGGGGAGCATACGAGGGCGGCGGGAAGTCCGCAGCTGGAGGGTTGGCAACACCGTCGACGTCGACACGAGGAGAAGACTTGGGGACCGACATGTGCGTCATCCAAGGGATGTCCTAAGATACGCGGAAAAAGGCGGCAGCATGTCAGCTTTGCTGATAATTGAGGTAGGATACAATTGACCAAGGGACAAATGAGAGAGGGATGTTTTCGGGATGATTTCGGGATGACGGCGATTGATGCCGAGGTCTGTGGCGGAGGATGAGGCCGAAGCGAGCAGGGGCCCGCCCATTGACGGACGGTTTGGATGGCGGATCGCAGTCGGAAAGCTCACCTCTAGAAGGGATGCATGTATTACGGATGTATAGGTAGGGTAGCTGTGGTGGCATATAGACACAAGGCGTATATCAGGAATGAATGGCACTGGCAGCGAAGGAGTTGGACGGGGCCAAGCGTGAACAGCGCTGGTAGACTGGATGAAGGCGGATTGCGAACGAGAGGCAGGCAACTCACAATGGCAGCCATCAAGGGCTGGACGGTGACTGCCGGGACGGGACGGCAAGAGCGTTGGAGAGCTTTGACTTCCAGGCAATCACGCAAGCATGCGGAGGGGTGCGGCTAGGCGCGGGTCCGGGCGTGGCAGTAGAGATGCACGCACGGCAGTAGCTGCTGTAGTGTGAAAAGCACGGTCGATGATAGTGTCCCGTCATATATCCGGACAATTGATGGTAGGTGCGGCCTGCAATCAGCGATCTGTCAGTTTGCCGTGTGCATTCCTTGCTGTCCGAGTCAGGAGGCAGGAGGCAGGAGGCAGGAGGCAGGCACGTAATCGCAGCATGGACGGGAGTCTCTGGAGGAAGGCACGTTAGGTATATTATGTACCGGGTACCGGCAGTCGGTACGAGAGTACACCTCGAATGGCATGTGACAAGCTAACCAACTGCTAGGCAGCACTAATATTAGCGCCGTCGCTGCCCTGGCTCAGGCCAGAGCAGGCTCACCTCGCCCCGCGGTCAGCTGATGCACGCGGTAGTTACCTACTGTAATGCATTGAAGGCAGTATCTGCCTAGGTAGGTTAGTTAAGTCCGAGATCCATCACTTACCAGCGCTTTTGGAGCATCTCAGCATCACATCTTGACTCTAAGCAGTCGCAGCTTAACTACTATGGTACATCTACACTAATAACCAGGTCCGTCCTCCAGTGCCTAGCATTGGAAATAGAGAAAGTAACTACTATGATGTCGTCCGTTGCTTGTTTACCTCGTGTCTCCAGAGTCCAGACTTCGAGTCTCCTTTTCTTCCAACATCACCTCCTCTTCATGTTCCCAACATAATTTCAGCCCAGATCCATTCGTTCGGTTACAAATAGCTCGGCATCGCCTCGGGGTAGCCTTGTCCGACCTAAACGAGTGAGCAAGAACACCTATACATAGATTATAACATTCCATCCTAGCATTTCTAACTGCCACAAAGCCTGGAAGGGTAACATACGCCACTCCTACACAGACAAGTGACCAGGCCAAAGTCAACCGCCTGGTCCGCCAGGGACTCGGGAGATTATCCAAACGAAGAGGCTTAAAACGAAGGTCTGAATTCACGGTGAAACACGGGACGATGAATTGTCTCAAGTTTATTGATTCTGTGTCGAAAATCCTGCAGCGCGAAGAGCTGCTACAAGACCCAAGCCGGCTGGATGCTCCATTTCAGAACGTAATTCGCTTTCTCGTGAATCGTGACCAAGTCCATCGTCCCTCATGATATCCCTTCAATTTTGAAAATCCTGCAGCGCGAACGGCTGCTGCAGGAACCAAGCCCACTAGATGCCCCGTTTCAAAACGTAATTTGCTTTCCCGTGAATCGTGATCAAGTCCGTCGTCCTTCATGATATCCCTCCGATTTTTCCTTCAAGCGAGGACCCCGTCCTGGCTACCGTCCGGCATAGGCACCTGGCATACCGTCGTAAATCGTATTGTAACATTGATCAAAGTCGACGCAATCACAGGAATAGATCCCGCTCTCAGACAGGTTGAAAACACATATTCCGTATCTTTTCCTCCGTCAATTGGTTCAGGTCAAAGTGGGCCAACGTCGATGCATTTGACGCGTGGATCCGAATAGCGGCGGTCCAGAACGGAGGCTGATGCAACATGTCCTTGAGGAAGTAAAACCTGGTGCCCGTCCAAGCGGCATGTTTCCTTCTGTACCATCGATGCCTCTTCGTTGGCTCATTGTTGATTAATGTGTATCCTTCCTCGCTTTGAACGTTGGTCTCCCCCCAGTCGAAACCTTCGCATATGATGTTGGCGATATCGCTGCTTTTGACTTCCAAGACGGCGAACCAGGTTTGATTCCCGGGATTTAGGGGTTTGTGAGGTTTGGAGGAATATGCGAATGTTATTGATGGTTCCCGTGCGTCTTCGTAGTAGAACTTTCCGCCTGTTGCGGGTGCTGCTTGTTGTTGCTGGACTGGATGCATGATTGGCGGGGAGTTGGCAATGATGATGTCTTCGTATAGGGGAAGGGCTGGCTGTGCGGTGGTCTCCTGCATCTGAGTCTTTTGGCTTTCTGGTGTTATTGTTGTGTGCTGAAGACGGGGAGTTTGTTCATGTGATTCTGAATCCGCTGATGGCTGTGTGGTTCCGATTTGGAGCCGTCGTAGGTACCTTGCCGCGTAGAAGTGCATGATGAATGACTCTTTGAATAGGTAGTTTGTGATCTTGAGTTGATATTAGCGTGTCGTCGAATCTTTACAGGTGCTTCGAGTTCAAATTGAGGGTGTTTAATCAAGGGGAGAAGATGGCATCTAGTGCCGTGCAAGCAGACATGGCGTTCCATTCCTTTTCATTTATAGCCCATTTGCCGGCCGTCGACGCGTCACGCTTTGATTATAGTTAAATCAAGTCGTTGCGCCGAATCTTATGCACCAGGCACTTCTTGGCCTGTAGTCAAGGAAAACCCCCAAAGCATCTCGGGCCCCCGGCTTCCGGAGGATCCCCAACCGCAGCAGCATCCGGATCACCGGTATGCAAGCGTCAAAGTTAACCGCTACCTTAGCGCAGACGCACGGCAAGAGTTCCATGTTCCTGGGTTTGGTTTTCAGAAACCGGGGATCTAGGGTTTTGTTAGTGTATCTTGTTTTTCTCTAGGATAGAATTCGGGAGGGCTGGGTTTTTGCTTTATGGGCCTTGTTATGGCACGTGGTGAGCGGCGGCTGCTCACTTTGTGTATATTTCTGGGAACTCACCGATTTAGTGACCCTCGTGTCTTTCTTGCTTTCCTCTAGTTGACATCACACTTCAAGTTGCTCGTTCATCCCTGTACTCAGGCGGACGCTTTGCGATCCGTCGTCCGCCAGGGCGTTAAGTTCATCGGGGCCTTCACGAGGCTTGCTGTTCTGAGGTGCCTCAGACCCTCAAGTGCCACCCCCCCGATTCGGTAGTTGAAACTTGGATCAGGAGCTGGGCGCAAAGGGGCACCGCGCTCTTCACGGACCAACGACTCGCACGATATTTTTGGGGTGGGTTCGCAATCGGAAAGTTTGATGCACCTCGTTCACATTCAGCTCTGTCCGAGGAACAATAGCAAACATGCATGTAACCGATGGCTTGAACTATCGGCCAGGCATCCGACCTGATCAGCCCGAGGCATTGTGACCAACAGATCCAGCTGTCTGTGGGAGTGAAGTCATCGTAAACATCCGTCCGTTTGCCAATGCGTGGCGTCCACCCTTCTGGAATCGCCATCCAAGCCGCGCTCGACACCTACCCGATCCATGGACCCCATAACCATCGCAGTGATTCCGTACAAACGTACCTACACAAACGTGATGGTCGATAACTCGCCGTTTACGGAGGAAGTGTAGAAAGTCACAATGGCCAGCGTAAAGCCTGCGTAAAACTGCCCGGGCCAAGCCTGAGCTAAATACGTCCGTGACCTCCAGCTTAATACAAAAGCGGCGTCGTTCAGGATTGTACAGTAGTGTCCCGAAAACGCGGGGAAGACCGTCGGAAAGTTGTTGTCCTTGAATCTCTGCATGTGCACCAACTCTACTAGACCACCGGGCCGGCCAATAGTGAAGAATGCCCGCGACACCGGCGACTTCTAGATAGTCTGTACCGTCTACCTAGTGTAGGTAGTGTATATGTCCGTAAGTTACTTGTTAACACGTTACGGACCACAGGGTCTCGTAACGAATTTCTTGGCACTATCACATGCCGCAAGACCAACGCCGAAGACCTGTTAATGGCAAAGACAAAACACCACGGACCAACCTACATATTTCGATCAAGTATGTATTAGTTTTTACAGTAGCAAGTTACGTACAACGCATTATGTGCGGAATACACTGCCTATGTACTCTACCGTGACGTGAATTTCTAGCAACGTTGACAGTTTGCCCGTACTACGTCATGATTCGACAGCTGCACAAACCCCTTGCAGTCATATTTCCACGATCATCAGCTGCTTATGTTCCTCCAGAGCTGAACGTTCTCGGCAGCTCTATAGAAAATCAAACAGGTTTAGCCTAGACCCATCAGAGCCGGCTGACTTGTGCTTAGGTAACTTCTAGCATTTGGCCGGATAGTATCTCCGGAAACCATCAATGCGTCGACTTGTGTGATCCCACCCCTCAATAGAATAAAAAGAACCATCGCGTGAGCCTAGTGGGCACACCTATATCCGAATTTGCTCTCATCCCTCCAAGAGCCGTATGCTAGGGTTCACGCTTCGAAGCCATCGAATGAAACTTCGCACCTGGATCTTTCCGATCTCCGCCTTGCTACCCCTAGAACGGTCGAACACCAGTCGCATCGAGGCGTCCTCTGAATCTTTGCCCAATAGCGTCATGATGCTGTTGCCTTTGGAGCCGGGGATCTCCTCCCGTTTGAATCCCCCCAATGCCATCGGATCGATGACGATGTCCACGGAGCCATTCACGGTGCCCAGCATCATGTCGCCCTCGCCATAGTAGAGCTTGGCACAAGGTGTATCGCCTTCATTAGTCCAGAAGACCGATCCTTTCTCGTAGGAAGACAGTTCAAAGCCAGCAAGTTCCAGAGGTAGCTTGGGCTTGAACGGTCCCAGGGGCCCAGGTATAGGTGTAGATGGTGGCTCAAGCACCGCTGACACGGCCACCTGTTTATCTGAAGCTGCCTCTTTGTCAAGTCTAGGTCTCTTCGTCGACTCTTCATCGAGCGCCCGAGCGTTCCTATCAGCTTCCTCTTCAGATCTTACCCGCTTCAGCCCAGTTAGAGTTGGACTACTTTTTGCCTCCGACGCAGATAGTGAGCGGCGGATAAGCCAATCCTTTAAGGAGTGCTTCGGTGCAGCCGTTCGTTCGGTCGCAGCGGTCGCAGCGGTCGCTTGCTTTGTGGCAGCATCGGATGAGGCTGCATTATTTGGAAGCTTGCCAGCACTGTTCTCTGCCATCTTTTCTCCAGCTTTGTTCAAGGAATCGCCATGAGTTACTTTTGTATCAGAGCTTTTACGTGCGGCATTCGACTTTCCATCGTTCTGGGCATCTTCCGCGTTCCGCAAACTGTAGAACGCCCATGGTCGGCCTTTAGATCCGTCGAGCTGTTTTGCCCATGGCTCTTCATATTCGCCTCCCAAAGAGCTACCCGCATCCGACGCGTGATAATCACTGTCCCCAGACTTTTGGTCTGCCTTTTCCTGCAGTGCCTGCAACTCCTTTTCCGTGACATTGGAAATAGGGGACGCAGGAGAGGCGTCCTCATCTGAGCCACTATCAGAACTGTCCGTATCTGATATTTCATCGGCATCGTCCCGAGCCTTTTTCGGTGGAACCCCTGTTGTCGGGATGGGGCTGCTCTTGTCTAGGTCTTTGAATTTGTCATGTCAGAAGGCTTGATACCAGTCAGGACTAACATGCATACCTATGACTTCCGGCTTTCGTGCCTTCTCAAACTCCTCCCATGAAGCAAAGCCCTCTTTCTTCGCGATCCATCGCCGTGCAACATTAAAGGGGTGTTCCTTTTGCTGAGGAGCATCGGGTTTAAAAAGCGGAAATCTACTCAAGGATTTAGCAGCAACCCAGCTAAATTTCGGTTCATCCTCACTAAAATAATTGAAGTCAGTCCGTGCCCCCTCAGCAGCATAAACAAACGCCGGCGTGATACTAAGATGGGAGAGCCTTGGTAAACCCAGCATAGCATAGAGAGATATGCCGATGGCAAAGGTTCAGCAGAAATGAAAGGCGGAGAAGGAGTCGCCGTTAGGAACTTACAAAAACATAACAGGAAACCTCCGTCGGCGAACCTTTGGTCCGCCATCTTGGAACCCGGGTGCCCAGGCAATGATGCTGCTACATGTTCCATCGTTTGTCGCTTCATAGATGTAGCAATTGGGAGGTCTAGACGCCTTCCGATTGAGCAGCCCAGTTCCAGCGAGGCTATGCTCAAGACCGCCTTGCTTCTGATCGTTCCAACCGAGAATCATGACCGGGTATACGCAATTGTCCTCGCGCCAATAGCAGTAGTAAACATGGAATGGCTTTGGGTTCGTGATAATACGTGATGGGTCCAATTGGAATGATTGAGGCTGTGGTTTGGCAGAAGAAAAAACTCTACGACGTTTTCTTTTCGCTGATGTTCCGCTCTTTGAGTCCGAACTGGCATTAAACTGTGGCTTTGTCTTAGTCTCTCCAGCACCCAGCTGCGCGAGCTTTACCAGCCTCGTGTCATAGAATCGTAATGAACTTACAGGTTTTTTAATGCCCATAGGTACATAACCATTGGCGAAGGCTTTTTTTACAACCTCATTGTTCAGCTCCGCCAGCTCCTTGTTACAACCGAGCACTCGATAACCAAATGCATTGATAATAAAGCGGTGTTTCCTGCTTTGGAAGTTATGGTGCTTACTACACAAATGTTTACCGGCACCTAATAGGGGCCGCTGAGTGAATCTCAAGTGGTGTTTTTCGCACTTGAGGATAAACCACTGATCACTATTTTCTGGATATTCGACGATGGTATCTTTGCTATAAGACACTGGGCGTTAGATATCACCATTTGCAACGGAGAAGAAGCTCAATCTTCGGGATTAAGGAAGTCAACAATAGCGGAACTCATACTGCTCGGCTTCACCGTCCTGGTACACCTCGGCAAAGGTGACGGTTCTCGAAACATCTACATCTTCGGCTGCCGAGACGGTAGGGGTAGGTGTTGGCAATGGACCGACTGACGTGTTAACACGTAGAGGTTTCTTCACATTGGATTCCTTAGGGGGAACTATCGGGTCCCTAGATGGAATACCTGCGGTGTTACGCGGAGGCGCCTGGGATGTCGTACCGCCTACCGCTCGTGCGCTGATGGTAGCCGCAGCAGCAGACGTCGAAGGAGCGAGCAAAGTGCTCCGAGATGATCTTGCCGCAATGGCTTCTTGATAGGCCGTGTCATGTTGCAACTTTTCCTTGCGTTGAATCTCCTTGACGGCGCGAATGCATTCGCCATAATCCTCACCAATTTTCGCCACCTCATTGTCACGGTCCCGGTACACCTTGCGGGCCTGCTCGTCAAATGCAGCGGGGGCAACGGTGTTGCGCAGGATTTCCAGCTCTAGCTGAGCCTTTTCTGCAGCGGCCTTCTTTTTGGCGTCCCGCTCACGCTTATAGTCCATGCATTCATCGTCATGGCGCTCTACCATCAGCACGCGCTGCTTTTCCCACGACACGTGGAACTTGTCCAGCATGAATGAACTCATGGCGTTACCTATGTAGACCCAGATAAGTATATACCGAGCACGAGAATTGCGAAACTGGCCGAGGCGAAATAGGCTTTCACAAGCGGATGCTCATCGCGCATCAGCCACAAATCGACCTGTTCAAGACAACAGACAGGCGACACTTTGTTGTGGCGGGTAGTGAGAGGCGCCGGGCGTCACTGGCGGTTAGGTATGGAGGTAGGTAGGTAGAAATAGAGTCAAAAGAGTGGGCGTCGGGGTAAGACAGGGGCCGGGGCGTTAGCACCGACGGAAGAAGCGTGGAGCCAATACCGATGACGGGGTAGATTGATGTCGATATGGCAGCAGGCGGGAGGATCTCGAAGGAATTGGGGACGAATGCAACTAGGAGTGGTGGTGGAGGTGAAGCAATCCGAGCTTCGCACGCGTAAATTAGAAGGTGGGCGTAGGTGCGTAGGATGGGTCGTGGGTCGTGGCCCGTGGCCCGTGGCCCGTGGGTAGCGTCCACGTCCCGGTCGCGAATGGTCCAAGTACTTCGGTGGGTCTCCGATGTTCGCGCAGCCAATTATAGACCGTGCTACGTTCACTGCCGAGCCGGATTTCTATAGGAATTCCCTCGGCTCATTCCCTCACTGTGCATTGTGGTGCATTGTGTGTGTGCTGCTGCACGTAGTTTACAGGCGGCTGCGCGTCTGTAGCGACTTTCATCCACTTTCATCGGCCCCGGGGGTATCAACCTTGAAGCACTTGTGGCCACAAACTTCAAGAACAATCAATTCTGCACTGCTTGCACAAAACCGTTACTAGGTACCTAGGTACTTCGTATTTAAGGAACAGTGCTCTCCTTGCCTAAGTACATACAGTGTTAGCTACCTACCCCTAGGTACGTCTGGATAGGCCCGTCCACTGTGTTAGTGTCTTATTAGTGGTATCGTGGGCAAACTAAGTGTAAGTAGCGCAGCAATGTTTTAGCGGCCACCAAATGACGCAGTCGATTCGACACATTTAACGTAACTACCGGTACCTACTTCATACCGACCTCGTCATCTGTTAGGCGAGGAACTGCTTACAGTAGAAACTACAATGTGCGTAGTAGCCTTTACACAGTAGCCCTCGTCTAATAATAAGTCGTCCGCCAACGCCAACGCCACCGCCGGCTTCAACAACGTGGTTGTAGTAGATGCCGCCGGGTATCACAACTCACGCATCGTAATGTGTCACACGGCGATCAACCGTCCCGCAACTGTGTGTAACTAGGTAAGTAGTGTAGCCCGTAGTCCTGCCCATGGCTACCGGCTGATTCAATTTGATATTAGTGGTCGTCGGCCGCCCTGCCGGTACCACGTATGCACCCAACAGGCACCCTACAACTGGATACCATTCCGACACCCCATGTGCAACACCAGTTCCTGTTTCTAGGTATTTGCAGACAAATTCGACAGCTCGAGTATCTATAGGCTATAACTCCAACTTCAGTGCCGTAGGACGTACCTAAACAAAATGACTTAAATAACGCAGTCACTTTCTTTCCTCTTCGATCTTTAACCCCCGAACAAAGCAGATAGTACGGACTCAATATCAGAAACACTACGACTTCGTATATGAATAGGTATAACTACATACGGAATGTATAACAGGTAGACTGTCGGTAGAGTAACGCCGAAAGGTCGTCAATGGTCATGGCCAAAGAGATAAAGATGACCAAGGTAGGTCGATCGCTGCAAAGCCAGTGACTGGAATAGCGTGGTCAAATCGAATTCGCGGGTCAACCAGAATGGCCAATTCGATATACACTTACCCTAGGTACAATGTAGGATGGATCCGTAGGGCAGACGAAAGCCTACGTGTAGATTCTTGACCCGAGTATGTACGGTGTCGCCGGCTGGGGGATGCACCATTACTTATACGTTCACCAACGACGCACCGCCGTTTCAATAAGCTACACCCAGCCTATAAGCAGGCGGGAGTATAATAAAGTAAGCTTAATCATAGGCCGTTTGCTTTCCCACCTACCAGCAAATAGGTAATATAAAATGCCAATACCGTACACGCGCAATGTAGGACAGAGAGCCAAGAATCAATGACAGCCCAAAAGCATTCCGAAGAGCCATCCAAAAAGAAAGCGAAACTCGTGAGGAGCGGACCAAAGAAAAGAAAAAAAGAAGAAGGGAGGGGTGGACAATCACCACTCGTCGCCGGCATCACGCATATGCGCATGCCGAAAGTAAGTCACCTTGCAGACGGGACGCACAGCTTCCATAGCACAAACGAAACGCGGATATGCTTCCACACATTGGGCGAGTATAACAAAACATGTAACCAAGCTGCAATCACAATAGCATGTCTCGGATCTCAACAAAGGCCGTGTCGGGAAGATGAGCGCCATACATCCAGCATGACGGAAAAAGGAACACAAACAAACCTCTGCCGGCATATCGGCAGTCTTGCAAATAGGACTTCCATCTTATAAAAGAAAACTCTCACGGAAAGACGTGTAACACGCCCTGCTCCCTATGCCCCCGCAATAGACATGTTTACCATACAATGTTACTGCCAGTACGCTCCCTTGTTGAGCTTGTTTTTTAATTATTCATCACAAAATACAACAGAATGGCACGCAAAATAGGAATTAGCCATGATAGTCCTCTGCATTGCAAGTAGAGAAAGGGTCAAGCAAGAGGCCAAAATGCTACAAGTATACGGTGATACCACCCTTGGAGCATGACAAACCAGCAGTACGCCATTGTCTTCTATCTTCGTCCCACCAAGCGATGATAGGAAAAGCATTGGCAACCATAGCACGGAACTTGTTAGAAACCAGCGTATCGCGATTGTATGACCCTTCCTGGGTCAGAGTAAACGCCCTTACCAGTGTCGGGATGAAAAAAAAGGATAAAAGCAAAGCATCCCGACTTCCGTATCCGATCCCATGTTCTCAAATCCAGCAAGTCCTGATCTGCGCCTTGAAGTAACCTATTTGAGACCCCCAACCCCAGGGTTACGCAACCATTCGCATTTGACAGGTTACCCCTTCTGGCCTCCTGGATCTTAACCTAGTAGGGAATTACCAAAACGAGCACCATCCTATGTAATGCTGACAGAGATTCTCTAATTTTGTAGCCTCCATGATCAGTTTGTTGACTTGTTGAACAACTTCCAACTCTTCGTTTGGTTTGAAGTCTCGCCCTGTCAGTTTCTGGTTTACCCGATCAAGTACTTCGACGGCGCGGGCATTCTGTATCTCAGTCATCTCGCCATCGGGCTGCGACGAGCCATTCAACAAACTGGAGTTGGTCCGCGCACGGTTGCGCGTAATGGGCGGCCCACCATGGTGCATAGCGTCGGCGGCTTGCTGTGCTGCAAGCAGTTCCGAAGGTGGGCGTTCCACATCTAAAATACTAGGTCGGCGAGTACGTTGTGTGCCTGCCCCAAGGGCGGCCTCGCGCTCGGAATGAAAGTTAGGACCGGTAGTTGAGGCTGCGTTAGTCAAGCCCCAGGTCAGGAGAGGATCATGAATAAACTATAAGAAAGATCTCTTCGTTAGTATCGATGAGATGAACTTGGCCACTACGACAGTAGGACTTACAGCCTCTAGTACAGCCATCACACTCTCTTTGTTTTCACGAAGAACCCGCATGACGTGTTCGCAAGTGATTCGGAAACTTCCTTCGATATTGCTCACTTCCATTGCATATGTGATCATACGTGTTAGGCGGAAAGGTACTCTCTCAGGATACTTTTCGCGCTTCATAGCCACTTCAAAGCAGTCGCCGAAGTCAATGTGAATGATCTTGCCCGTAATTCGGTCGAGCATGAGATTGCTAGGGTGGCGATCGCCTAGACCCAAAATGTAACCAACCATACTCATGACGCCAAGACTGCGCGTGTAGTTGGTACGGCGCTCCAGCCAGGCCTCGGAGCTTTTGCTCTTCAACCAAAGGACGCGGTACAGATCCTGGCCTGTGGTATTGTCCAATGCGTAGCCAAAGACCTCAACCTTTTGCATGAGAGTCAGGTTGTCGTAATCCGGCGCCATCTGCAACATAATACGCTGCTCGATGTTGAACAGAATTTTCCGACTCTCACGGTATTCTCTGATGAGAACATGGAGCGTGTCGCTGTTGGGAACCCACCCGAGAAGGCCAGAATTCTGGCTGAGAGGAATAGCTGGGTATCGCTGGATGCCAAGATGTCTCTTGTAGCACTCTGAATCGTTTGCGAGTAACGTGTTGCACAGTCCGAAAAGCTGCATCACACGTTCATCTTGGCGGATATCTTCATGCCCTTTCAAAAGAAAAGCATATGTTTTGCCATCGCTGCCCGCAGTGATGAGTTTGCGAGGACGTTGTTTGGAGTTGATCACGCTAAGTGTCGTTTCGAATGAAATGATCCGCACTATCGGAGCACCACTGCGATACGTACCCGGCACGGCGAGGTCTAAGTCCTTGGCATTAAGCAGCTTCGGAGAACAGTACGGGAGCTCGACCGACGTCATTTGTGGAAGCTGTCGACCTATACGATGGATTACTTGATAATACAAGTCCCACGCGTTATTTATGTCGTTAACATCATGACTCTGTTCATATTGGCGACACCATTCTCGGGCCTCTGCAAGATCCCGTCCGAAGGTTTGCGCAAAACTTATCTCGCGCAACGTCTCGGGGCCTCTTTCGAGTTGGTCGTGGAGTGGTGCAAGGGTCGCAATAACACCCTCATGATTATGGTCATTGAACCAGAGGCGAGATGCCTCCTCAATGCCTTCATGCCATTGTTCATGCCATAATACTGCGACGCGGATGAGCTCGTGACTAACAATATCTGCTTGCTCGACAAGCTTGGCACTATGCGCCCGCATACTGTCCATGATGAGGGCCGCAGATTTGGACCTTCTCGTGTTCTGCGCCGACTTCATAGCTACAGTGAGGGGGTACACTAAGGCTTGAGGGTGGTTACGGCCAACGTCAGCAAGCAGGTTGTGTATAGATTGTCGTACCGCTGAGTTTGGTTGATTGATGCGTGCAATCAGTTGTGGAATCACCTCAAGCCACGTATCAACACTCACAGTTCCGAACCCTTGGGTGACAGCCCCGTTGACCTCGTTGCTGCCGCCATGCGCAAACCAAAGTGTAAGGAGACGAAGCGTGTCCTGTAGCGAGCTCCCCGAGGATAGAGCAATCGACTTAAAGAAACCCGTTACGGCCGGCACGACGTGACTGATTACCAAGGCTGGATCTGGTCTCGCGGCGTTCCTATCGCTTGGAGAAGTGAGGGTCTGGACTATCTCGAAATTCGCCAATGCCCAGGCATGCCATGCCTTGTACCATTTAGGATTATAATGAGTAGCTTTAGAGTAAGAGGCCAGGATATCTTGGACACTTGGGTGTTGCCAATTACTTTTGTTCAAAACAACTTGCCACTCTCCTTGTCTCAAGAAGCATTTTGCCAAAAGCACGGTTTGATCTTGAAATTCTTTTTGAGATTTCAAGTGAGATGTTCCAGGCTCTACGCCATTATGGAAACTGTAGTCGCCCGCCTCCATCCCATTGGGGACAGATTGTACGGAGGCTCGGGCTAGCTCTAAACGCTGTACTGCATCGGCAGTAAATTTTCGAAGGCAGAACAAGGTTCTTTCAGAGTGGTCAGTCTGGCGCATGTGTGGTTGCTGACCATATTCCCAGTAATACTTCAGGACGGCGTAGACGACCTGGGAAGGAGTCCTCCTTGCGGAGGAGCTCTGGGATTGGCTATGATGGCTCCAATAGGGGATGATAGTATCAAGCTGTTGCTCAGTGCCAACGAGTTGCTTCAGAGACTTCTCAGCAAGACCCATGCGTCCGGATTTTCTGCATAGGTTGGCAAATTTGATCCACATGTGCATGTTTTCACCCGGTGTAATAACAAGAGCACGAAGCCTAAGCATGCGCTGCCACACCTCAACGTTTCTTTGGCACCCCTTTAAACGGATTTCCCAGGTACGTCTCATGGTTGCTTTCTTCTTTTCATCCGCTTGCTTGTATACAATAAGCTCTTCAAGCTCTGCAAGCATCTGCACACGGACGACGACCTGGTAAGCACGATTATATGACTCGCGCACGAGCGCACTGAGCTCCGTGTCCAGCCCTTCTCGTGCCTGTTGGATATTTGATTTTGCCTCCCGGAACTGGTTGCGGTGGAGGGCGAGTATAGCGCCAAAGAAAGAACGATCCGGAGAATTTCGCCTCATCGATGACAGATATATCTCCATGGCATCCCACTTTCCTAGGCTCCACGCAGCAGCCGTGGCGAGCGGCGCAATACGGCGCTGGATGTCTGGCGCTGAGTTGGCCCATGTGTTACCTGCTAAACCAGCTAACGCCTCCCATTCCGTGAGAGCATGATAACACCGCATTTTCCCCATGATAATGTCAAACGGGACTGCTTGGTCCTCTGGAATCTCTCGCTCTCTCCTGTTGTAGAATGCTAAGGCCTCTTCCCATCGCTCTAGTTTTTCGAACCAAGTTTCTCTGAGCTGGATGCCGTCCTTGTACAACTGTGCCTTGCGAAGGATACCAATAGCTGCGTCGTACTGCTGAAGTTGGTTGTTAATGACAATTAGAGCCTCCACAGCTGGTCCACTCTGGTCTTGTAAGAATTCTAATTCTTTATAATGAAGAGCCTTTGCATATGCATGGCAGCGAGCGGCTTCGCGACCGAGAATCCTGATATCAATAGGCAAGGCTTTGTCATCATGCTCCATGAACTCCGCCAAATTAAGGAGGAGACCGAGCAACTCTGGCGGAACATTCTCGGATCGAATTGCATTCTCAATATTTTGAATCAGTTCTTCCTGGAACTGTTCATAAAGGTCGCTCCAGCATGAAACAAATGCTGAGTTGAATAACTCCCTTGCAAGCGGGAGATATACACTAGCGAGTGAGGCACAGGCTCGCAACGCATGATTAGGAGACTCAGACAATAGCGTAGTGCTAAGCCTTCGTAGCCATTCCTGCCAATCTTCTTTTGTAGATTTACCCTTTGTCTCCCAAGCGGCTTTGAGATGGATAGCATTCATCTCAAGTTTCTTGTTGCCAAGCTCGGCAAACGTGGGCTCATCAGGTTGATCGTTGAAGCGGGCCTCTGAACTCAAGTCCTGAGGCAAAACTTCTCCTTTCTGTAACCTGGATACCAGAAGATCGTAATTCTGGTGTTGAATCGGGCGACTTTGAAGCACCTTATTCACGGTGCTAGCGAAATGTAAATAATCTCTGCCTAGCTGTTGGATCAGGGCACAGAGAGTATCTAAAGCCGCCACACGTAAGGATATTTCACCACTAGCAAGGATCCTGGCCAATGGGTGAATGATTTTTGACGCATAGTCGTTCAAGTTCACCATCCGTGAGATCTTACCGATCGTCTCGATGGCAGATTTCCTCAGAAACGTCGGCTGGCCTTGCTTTTCGAACGTCCGCACAATAAACGGAATGATCAAATGCATATACTCCTCGGCGCTAGATCCAAAGACTAGCAACGCGTGCAGCACCTTCTCGGAAGGAGTTCTCTTTAGACTCGAATCCTTCTCCAAGATACTAAGCATCATGGGTAACAAGCCTGCTAGGTAGATCTTGAATTCTCCTTCCAACGATCTCGAGATCGCCTCGACCAACGATAATATCGTGCCTTGGAGAGATGCCGAGATGTCCCAGTACTCCTGAAGTATCTCTACAATGGACGGTAGGTAGGTCCGGATGTGTTGTCGCACGATGCTAACCAATGTGGCCAACTGGTTAAAGTATGATTCTAGATGATTAGGGGCTGAGCTCCTGATGACCAGAAGGAAAGCGGGAATAATACGATCTAGGAACGAGACGCATTCTAGTCCTAATGTTCGAAAAATGTTCATAATGGCCTCAATGACGGCAGCGTGGTGCTGAACTAAAGACTGATCTTTCAAGATGTTCAATAGCGCATTAATAACCACGGTAGGATAATATTCCTTGTTGGACGGCGTAAGTCCGGTCATCATCAGTGAAATATCAGTGGTACGATTGATCTCCGCGCTTCTCTTAGTATCGGGAGTGCGCTCTTCCACTTGCTGTTATCTCATTTTATTAGCCACTTTTCGTCAACTTCATGACAAGGAAACGGGTAAATTCACAACAGGGTAGAATTGAGAAACTGCCGACCTATTGGCTTGCCCTTTACCAAAGCCAGCGTAATGTGGCAATGAAGAGAAGTACTACGTACCTGATGTCTGTAGGGGTCCAAGGCTCCTAGAATACCCATTAACTTGATGGTTTCCTGGCGCAAAGGACTGCGTTGAGGCTCGGCTCGGATTATATTCTGTAGCAATTCCAGAAGTTGTGGATATTCAAGGTATGGGTCTATCACATAGCCCGAATTGCTGGCAAGTTGGCCTAATGTGTGAAGTGCGGCCTCACGCTTCACAATAGAACTTTGGTCTTGTAAGGCATCAATAATAATTGGCATCAACCGATCCTTATAGGGTAGCATATCCTCGCCACCAACAGTGGCTAGCTCACCAATCGCCTTAAGAATGGTAGCAGCGACTGCCGGGTTAGGCTCGTTTGCTTTAGGAAGAAGGACAGATATCATAGGATCGACATATGGCTTAACCAATCCTTGAGCATTCTGTACAAGAAGACTGAGTAGCTTGGCACTCTCTTCCTTATTCCGCGCTCCTTCTGAGAATTCTAGTTGGGTGAGCATCTGAATAAGGGTCTTTCGCAACGAGGGAATGACATAAGCAGGATTGTGTCGTGCCAAGCGTCCAATTATGGCAATCGTTACTTCTCGGATAGAAAATACCTCGTCATTTAGAGCAAAAAAAAGTGTGCGAATATTGTCCGCCTTGGCTAGATGAGGATCAAACCTTTCATCTAACGCAGCTAGTACCGTTCGTCGAATGTTCGGCTGGGGGTCGGCCACGCCGACTGTCAGTAGCTTTCCTATGACATCGCCAACAACTTGGAGGGCATGACGACTAGTCTGGTTGACAATAGGATCCCGCACATAGAGTTGGCAACAGGTGAGGGCAGCTGCTTCCCTAATCTCGGGGTCATCATCCTCGACGTATTTGACGGCGACATCGCGGACAAATTCGTTCAAAACATGGCCGGAGAAGTCGAAGCTCCCAAGCGTATTCAACGCCAGCTTGACTTCCGCTTTACGTTGTTCATACACGTGAGGATCCTTGGCATCCTTTGGGATAATCGGTACTGTGGCCAACGTATTGTGGGTGGGCGCACCCAGAGGTTTGAACGACTCTCCACACAAGACCTTGCTGAGCATATCCAGTAATCTTTGTTGGATAGTGGCCTTCACAGGAGGGATGTAGAATGCCATGTCCACAAGGGCCTGTGTAAGTTTGGGATTCAACTCGCAGGCAAATATGGGGTCCAGCAAAGCCTCCATGTATTTGGTCAAAGTCTGACCAACTGCGACGGCCAGTCGGCTAATGCAGTCGAAGACAGGGTCGACAGAGCCCCGTTTACGAGACTGGAGACTAAGGCCTTCCCGCACATGGATCAGTACTCCATCCAAGTACGGTGCAATCGCACTTTTAACTGAATTGGCTATGTTGCCAACGGCCAGAAAAGCGTCATTTCGTTCCTTTTCCTTCTTAAGCAAGGCGGAAAGATAAAGCATGAACTTGTGTAAATATGAATGGGCGAAGTCAGCAGGCGCATAGTTGGCCAAGAATGGAATGAGTGTGACAACCGTCTTCCTAATAGTCCCCTCACGGTGGTCTTTGTGTCGATACACGATATCGCATGCCTCTTGGTAGTGTTCCTGCATGAACATGCCACCTTGTTCCAGGAGTTCTTTAAGAACTAATAGGGAAGCATGGACGCTCTCGACCGTGTTCATTTTAAGTCCACTAAGGGTCTCGGTATACATCTTACTCATCCAAGTCTGCTTCATTTCTTGGTCTCGCTCTCGAATGATCTGGAAACAGGCACAGACGGCCTCACCAGAGGTCAGACGAATGAGAGCGCGTATGTCTCTCAGGCCGACCCATATGAGGTCAAAGACGAGACCAACATAGGCATACATTAGAGTTGGGGCGTTCCGAGCGAGTTCGCGGATGACTAGGACAGAGCTGTATCTCTTCTCCTCTACTCTGTCGGATTGGAGCCATTCGAGTGCGGTCTTAACTTCGGATTCGACAAGCTCAGAGACGAGGGATCCGCCCGGTCTGCACAGCTTTCCTAAAGCTATGGCGGCTGCCTGCATGGGCATAATATCCTTGCCTCTCAGGATCGATTTGATATTCGTGACGAAGCGGGTATACTTGACAGTGACGTCGCCACCATCGAAGTCGACGAGGGCATCAAGGGCGTAAATGCCGCCTAGCCGCTCGGAGGAGTCATTTCCATGCAGCGTCAAGGCTGTAATTTTACTATTGACGTTGGTATAGAAAACTTGGAAACTCTCGGCTGGGAAGTCTGCGGGCGTGTATCACGAGTGGTTAGCAACGACGGCGATAGCTATGGCAGCAGTGGTGGTAGCGATGAAAGGAACAATCAGCGTACCTCGATAGCATACAGTCACCAAGTCCCTCAACTGGCCGGCAGCCCGCTTGCGTATCTCATCGCCGATTCTGGAGTTAGCAGAACTAGAATATCACAGTTCCGTAAGCAATCAGCCTGAAACCCAGTCTCGGTCCTCGTCGTGGATTCCCTAGGGGGGGCGGGAGTGCGCAGAGGCTTACTTCGTCTTAAGATCCCTGGTGATGGTCTCGAGGCTCTCGAGAGCCAGCTGTTGCTGCTGTTGCTGCTGTTGTTGCTGCATGACGGTCCTCGGCCGTGCCAGACAGCTTCAATATGGCGATTTACATCTGCATGAAGGCTAAGACGAATCGCTTAAGAATGACGAGTGACAGGGTGGTATAGATGAAGAATCAATACAACACAGAGAGGGAGAATGGGGAGAAGCGAAGTAAAAATTGACCGAGGCTGTCGATACCCGGAGGAAGGCTGGTTCGCGGAAGCACCACAGGTGTCACGGCCGCGATACCAAGGGGCAGAGGAGGCGACGATGCGTTCGGCAGTATGTGTATGTGGTAGTGTGCAGAGTCGCCTTGGTCGAAAAGGAAGCGTGCAGGTACTGGGAGTCTGGGTTTGAGGTGTCGTGACTTGCGGCAGTCGGGCTTCATCCGATCACTGTGAGAAGGGAAGCGGCGGTTTGCCCGTGTCTTCTGGCCTTGCACGGTTGCACCTGCCTCTGCTATCCATCAACCTTAATTTGGGGCGTGGACGATCGTTAAAATCGCGTATACCGCCAAGACCAGGCTAACTGCATATAGCAATATACACTAAGTAGGTAAAGAGCATAGCGGCCTGTGGTTGGCCAGGTCTCAGCAGGTTTAGCGGCTTCTAGCGCGTTGGAATTGTTCACTAGGTAGTTAGTGCGCAGTGCATTTCAATCAGGCCTCGGTCAGCAATTTGTACTACCGACTCGCTAGCGGGATCTGGGCGGGGAACATATTCTAGCATTTTTCCACTGTAAGAACGGATTAGGTAGGTACAGACTTGCTGGTGGTACTAGCTAAAAGTTAGTGTAGAATTGGAGGCGTGGTACGGATTACTCACTCCGTCCATCAGTCATCCACTACTGAAAGCAAGACTCTTCCAAGTCCCAACAAGCAGCCCCGATCATCCCCATCAAGCAATACCACGCCACCGATTCAACAACACAAGCGCAAAGGTAAACCACAGTAAACAAAGACTGCAAGCCCATGGGTAACGACGGCGGCTCGATCCCAAAGCGGCGCGAGCTCGTCAAGGAAGCCGCGCGCCTCCCTACCGCCTCAGAGCTCAAGGCGACCGCTCTTGAATCCCTCACACACGCCTGGTCAACCTGCCCCATATCATCCGAGCCGCTCGACCCTAACAACACCGTCTCGGACTGGCGCGGCCGTCTATACAACTATGAGACCGTATTGCGATGTCTGATGCCCGCCGACGACGCCGACGGGTCCCCCGAAGAGCGACAATCACAGGAAGCAACTGAGTTTGCGCGTTCGGGCATCCGCTCTCTCAAGGATGTCGTCAAGCTACGGTTCAGTATGCGGAAGCTTGAGCAGCGTGGCGAGATCCGTACCTGCCCCTTAAGCATGAAAGAGTTGGGCGCCGCCACGCGCGCCGTGTATATCGTGCCATGCGGTCACGTATTCGCCGAGGTCGCCATTAAAGAGCTCCTCACAGCCTCCGAAGGCGGAAATGCAGATGCGACACCAGATAAGACAAGAAACTGTCCCGAATGCAGCGAGGTTTTCGAGAACCGTGATATTGTCCCCATATTACCGGTAGAAGAATCCGACGTCGACAAATGCGCGGCGCGGATAGAAGACCTTCAGGCCCTAGGCCTAGCACATAACCTGAAGAAGGATAAGAACGCGGGTGGTAAGATGAAAAAGAAGAAGCGGAAGGCGACTGAAGAGGAAGACAGTAGCGGACTTCGCGAGAATGCGGCGCAAAAGGAGAAGAAGCAGAAGAAAGACCGAGATGATATCTCGAATCGCATTAACAATTCAATGACAGCTTCGCTCACCGCCAAGGTTTTGGCTGAACAAGACCGGCGGAATAAGGAAAGGAAACTTGCGACCGCAGTACGGTGAGAACATCAAAACTAGCCGGGAATATGAATGTAATAGGAAGATCATTTGTATATCAGAGACTGTATCACGTTTATGGGTGCGCGTCTCGAGGTGTTGTATGACTAGAAATGCATAATTCAAATAGGTTGCTGGTCCTCTACTGAATTTTTATCCGAGTCAATTCATGTCTCTAAACAATTGCAAAGCACATATACGTAGAAGCGAATGCATCATTTAGATTAGCAACTCGAATCTTAGTCTAAGCCCGCCGTCTATCCTTAACTTTTAAGCATGGGAATCAAAGCTCATCTTTCACATGACCGGGTCCAACAGGCTCTTCACAAACTGCAGGTGTGCCGACCTCCATCTTATACACACATTTCTCTTGCTCGCTGACACGCCACAGCTCTTCAGTCTCAGCACACGCGAGCCATACATCAGTACGTCGGTTGGGGCCGTTCCAGCAATGCTGTCCGTTGGTGTATTCGAGTACCATGCGCTTACCGCGGCCGAGGCCCTTGCCATCATGGCGTTCCTCTTCGTCCGATTCCCGGTAGTCAATCTTCTCGAATTTGCCCATGTTCGTGCGCGATCCACCTTTCTTGCTCTTCTGCGTTGTCTGAGACATCCAGCATAACTCGTACTCGTACTCGCCGGCTTCAATCGAGGTGCACTTGCCGTTAAGAGTTCGGAAAATATCTTGGGGACCATAGTCTTTCTCAAGGTCTTTCTTTTCCTGCTCCAAGGTTTCCCGCTTCGACTCCACGTTCCTGGTAGCAGCGGCATGTGCCTCTCGAGCTGCCTTGACTAGTTTTGACTCGCCTTCCTTTGATACCGTATCGGCCAGTATGCCATTCTGAATCAGCCAAACTCGAAGACTATTTAGTTTCTCGTGGAGGAAATCCCGGAGGGGTCCGGGGAGATAAGCCTCAAGACTGTAGACTAGTAATCAGGGTTAGCGAAAATCTGCCGTTTATAATATCTTTCGGGCCAATGGGGGCGCATACTTATGTCGGTGTCCGTTACTTCGTCATCTTGAAATTCGTTCCAGTTGATACCAGAGCTCTCGCTGTCTTCCCTCATGATCTCCATGATGCTGGCCAGATCAAGATCGTCGGCTTTCTCTGTCTTCTTCGCGGCATAATCTTCCCAGCTCCTCACAGCCTTCTTCACACCCTCGTCATTGAAGTTGGGATTGTACTCCACTTTGAAAGTTGACAGAATGCCTTCGAGTTCCGCGATCTTATCTTGGAGCTGTTTGCGCTCAGTCATAACCTCGACCAAAGCTTCACGAAGCTCGTTGACTCGGGTTTTAGCTAGTCCTACTAGCACGCCGATTTTGCCGGGGCCCTCGTTACCGACGACCTTACCACGCTCCGACCGTTCGACCTCATCAAACTTTGTCTTCAACTCGGCCTCTTTTTGCTCTAAATCGCGAACTTCGGCTTCAAGCTTAACAACTCGAGCTTCTACCTGTCGACGCAGCTCCTTAGACTCCTTGACCATAGTACGACGCCGCTTGTTGGCCCGCTCGAAGTTGTCTTTGCGCTGCTTCTCAATGCGCCGCCACTCCTTTCCAATCTCAGCACACTTGTTCTCGCACTTAGTTCCCCCGACGTTACCATATTCCTCGGTGCCATCACAGCACAGATCGTAGTCGCACACACCGTCATTGACGTACATGAAAGGTACGTAGGAGCCCACGTGGCCTTGGTTCTCACACCAGAATCCGGGCAAGGCATTTGTTGTGTTGGTAGAGCCCGACAGAGAGGCCGGAAGGGGTTGTGAGGGCGATGAACGGTCGAGAAGAGCGCAAGCTGCAGTTCCGGGTTCGTCT
The DNA here is from genome assembly GCA_028637635.1 of Xylariaceae sp. X802. Taxonomy (NCBI): domain Eukaryota; kingdom Fungi; phylum Ascomycota; class Sordariomycetes; order Xylariales; family Xylariaceae; species Xylariaceae sp. X802. The sequence goes on along the minus strand of JAJFDH010000001.1, from coordinate 428,132 downwards.
GTGCCGTCAGGGCAGTCACAGGTGTTGTCATTGACCTGCGAGGCTTTGACGACGATGGAGGGATGGGTTATGCAGGAGAAAGTGTCTCCGATTTGGTAGAACTTGGTAACTGCGAAGGGTCAATTGGTCAGTATACGCCGCTTACACATATTATATACACCCAATAGCTACGCCCAAATGCAAACGCGGAATAGCGACAGCGAAGACGGTGGTGCGGTCTGACAGACGAACGGCGTCCAAAGCAATGTCAAAGAAACAGTACGCATAACGGCAGACTCACATTCGGGGCCAACGCCTCTCGGTAATGCAGCTTGGACAATCCCATTGTGGGCGATGATGCCCAAAAGCACCAAGGCCTGAGATTGCCGCATTTTGGACCAGTGAAGGAGATGTCAAGGCGCGGGCGTTGTGGGTGAAGATAGCATTTCAATCGACACCAATTACACAGGTTCAAGGGCGGCTTGACGGAGGCCAACTTGTTTGTATGCCCAGTTGCCCTTGTGACGTGTGTTAATAAAAGCTGTCACGAGCATTTATACCCGCCTGGTAGGTACCGGGAGTGGCTCGGCATTAGGGATTGGCGGGGAGAGCTTCAGCCATCCGGCGCTACTAGGTACCTAGTTAGTGATCCACCAAAAAGCGCAAGCCACATCAAGTGCCAAACATCTCGCTAGGCTATGTGGCTGCATGTACCTCGGTATGGACGATAACTTATACCGGATAGAATCCGGTAAAGGCCAGGGAGCAAATAGAAGAGTAACGGAATGCCAGTAAGTCTGGACTCCGTAGTTACCTAGGTAAGTTATTAATTACCAAGTTCGAGGCATGAGAATCCCCGGCTAGAATTCCGTCATCCCGCCCGGATTTAAGTTACGGTTACATGCGGGATTCTGCTTAGTCATCCAGCTACGGCATTGACAAGGTGGGTTGGGTCGCGAGTCTGGCACAAAGCACACCTTCGATTGTCACCAGTCCTCAAACCGCCCGATTCAGCACGTCAAAGTGAACGTGCAAAAGAGTTCCTGTGGTAAGCGGACACACAAAACGGTCATATTCGCCCACAACAAATAGGCAATAGGCAGCGTTCCGGAGGGATCATATCACATAACTGTCTCGAAATCAAAATAAAAGCTAGCCAGCTCGATCACAAGAGCCAGCGCGCGCCGTAGGTACACAGATTTGTATCGCCATTCGGTGTATTAGGCTATTGAGAAGCGAGGGAGCCATCGCCATAAAACCATACGGTCTGTTTCATACAGATATTTGCATGTAAGTCCAGCTCAGCACGCAGCTATCTCACGAGCAACACCAGCCACCCGCCAGAGAACCATCCTAGCAATTAATGATGGCGCAAAACGCGTCTCACTTTACGGTTGGGGGTAAATCCCCCACAAAATGCCCCTAAGCTGCAGCCTGCGCCTATAACGGAAAGCCAGGAAGACGCTGAAATCCGCACACCATACCAGTGACGGGATCTTTCCTCACACCGGTACAAAAGTGGACATTTTCCTCGCGCAAGTCCAACGTCGCCAGTTCCCGCAAGACAGCATCATAGTCCCCTAAGAACCGATGGGCCCGGATATCGTCGCCGCTAAGGATACCATGTCCAAGCGTGACACCCCAGACATCACCGATCCGTATAGCGTGCGCATCGGGGTTTCTATGGGGCTCGAGCAGCACGGAGCAGATCTCTCCCGAGTATGTTGTCTTTGTCTCAGCTACGTGTTCAGGGAAAACCCATTCCTTCGGATGTTCGTCCTCGTTCGCGGGGTTGATGGGGTGCCAAGGCGTGGCGAGTATGCCCCCGACGCGGCATAATCGTGTCGGCTGTACTACAGTCAGCAGTATGGCTCTAACACGACGACCCCCTACTGGTGTCTGGACTATCATACCCGCCCGCAGGTCGCCGATTGGCAGCCTAACGCCGGAGGCAAGCAGGACTGGGCTCTCGGCTGCGAAGCACGGGTTCGAATTGCTATTGTACAGTGCCATAGAGAAGGAATCTGACCTGCGGCATGATCTGTGGACAATCCTAGGGGCTTCCGCATAGGTTGGCGCATAGGTTGGCGTAAAGGCCGGCGTATGGGATATCGGGAAGCCCAGGAGAGGCGGTAGAGAAGGAGGGGGAGGTGGCAAGCCGTCAAAGGCGTCACTTAGGCGATCACGACAGCGAATAAAAAATGGATCCTTGTTGTACATGAGAGGTCCCGGGTCTTTGAACGAGTTACAGCTAATTTTTGTCTAGGTCAGCGGACAGCATGCAGGCTCAGGAACAGAACTGTATACGTACGATTGGCTGGCGTGAGCATTCCGCAAGCTGTGGAAATAATGGCCACCCCACCGATGGAAGGACTCTGGGTTGGATAGACCATCGCTGATCTGGCCCGTGAGATCCTCCATGAGCGACTCGTTCAACTCATCATCATAATCCTTGGCCGGGATGCTGTCCATCAGCTCACGGAGACGCCTCTGGAAAGTGGCAATGTCAAGATTCCTGCTGCTTACGCTGCACGGAAAATTATACGTAAAGTCCTTCCGTAATTCGCTGAAGGATGAGAGAAGTTTACAGATCCTCGAACGGCTCTCATGGTAGGCTATGGTGGCTTTGGGGAGAGACGAAATTTCGCGCAAGTCGTGCTGGGCAAGCGTCTTGTAATTCGGATAGTGCATCCGCGAATATGTAAGCGTCGACTTTATTAATGTGTTCTCTTTCCCAAGGTCAAAGGGCGTTCTTTGCCCTGATTCGTCGACATTTTCGAGGTAGATATCCCGAGACTGTCCATATTGTAGGTTACCGAGCTGAATTGTCAGTGTCCTACTCCCTTTTCCTTCATCTCGTGGCTGATCAATAGACTTCCCTATCGTCGATCTTAACAGCGCGCCTTCAGGAGCCGATATCTCCAGCGTGCATCTTGTAGCATATGTGGATTGCAGGTGCGCAACCGCATGGATGAATACGGTTCCCTATAGAAAGCATATTAGTCCTCAGAATCAAAGACTTGGGAAGGATGCCCACTATCATGCCCGCATCGGGGATAAAAGCGAAGTTTCCATTACTGGCTTCCGCGATGGACTTGAGCAAGCCCGAATCAATCTGATATCCAAAGCCAAAGGTGTTGATTATCGCCGGCAGCGGGGCCTGGGTAGATTGCATAATAGCTCGAAGCCTGCGGACATAGCCTTCAGGGGGACAACTTCGTGCCGTATTAGTTAACATGTCCTCCTTACGAATATGCTCCGTGGGTATCTCACGATATGTTTGGCTGCCCATCAGTCAGAACCATCAACGCCGGTACACGGCACGCTGCATCTTCGATCTCGCCTGGGAGTTCAAAGAGTTCCAGACCCTCACGTATCCCACCCCATAAGTTCGTTCTGCCGTATGCTCGCAATTGGCTGATTCTATCGTCTACTTCGGCTTTGTGGGTTTCCGTCATCGGAGTAAGCGCCTGCACGACCTATATTCAGATGTTATAAGTCTTGCTCCGAACTCATAAGTCTCACTCAAGACTCATCGGGACTCAGGGGTCGTTCCCTACATCTGCGTTAAGACCGAAAGTCACAATGCCCAGTCTGTCGTTTTCATTCAACGTGGACACTATAGTTCGAGCGGCATGCTTGACGAGGTCCAGAACTTCATTCCTAAAAGTCAGTAAACTTTCCTTTCTGGCTAGATCGAGGTACGGACGACACCGGAGATGCAAAAAAGGCAGTGGCTTGCCAGTACTTACTAGAGAGGCCGAGGTCTTCCTTGATGGTGTCGCCTTGTTCATTCTGCACTGGAGCTGGAGCACGGCTTTCCATACTTGACGAAACATCGATGACCAAGACGATATCGCAAGGAACATGCTCGATAGTAGCGTCTAAAGGCTTGAGAGGCGGGTCTACTTTCATTATCACGGCATCCCTGCCCTCGAGGGGATGAATGGTCACAACAGCGATGTCGTTCTCCTGCGTGATTAACATGGCAATATTGCTATCCGCGTCTTCCCCCTTGACTGTATCGGAAGAGGGTTTGGCGTGGTGCGGCAGGGCGGTAGGATGGTCGTTTGTCTGTTTTAATACCATTGCGAGGTGATTCTCAGTTGTTCTTCTCAAGCGGGTCGATTAGGTGATATTTTTGCGGTTGAGGTATGTGGGAAAGCGGACGGCACGCGTTTCCGTTGGCACGGGATATCTATATAGAAATAGATTCTTTGTTCTCCCGGCGTACAGTGGTTTTCATAGATGCTGCTGATGTAGGCGTCAGACTCAGGAATGATGTGCGACAAACAGCCCTAGAAACCATAGGGAAGTTTCCAGGTACATTCTATCTAGATCTAAAATACACGTCTGCTTGTCGGGACTCATCATGAGGCTGACTGGACCAGTCATAGCGGCTTCAAAACCATCGCGCAAACTTGCATTTAATGCGAGTTTGTTCGATTGTCTTCAGTATACGTATAACAGCTTCATGGGGGCGGAGTAAATGCATGCCTCCAGTCTTCAGCCTCAAGAATCCCCCGATTGGGAGTTTAACGACCAGTGGCTCTGTTACTTCTCCATGCTCCCTCTGGCAGATTGTGACTGAGATGTCGTTGTACGCATAAGTCACCATCCTCTAGTACGAATTCATACCAGTACAGGTTCACTGCCACAACTGCATGAAACTAATAACTTGCAGTTACTAGATAGAGGATCCACCCATGGAAACCCTCTTCGCGACACCAACGCTCTGTTGCAGACGGGTATTGTGCTCTTTATAACTACAGATTTCTTAACATGGAAAACACCTCCGACTTGGAGGCCTCGTGTCCGCCAGCTGTATTACTACCTAGATATTCACGAAGGCCATATGGCCTGCCGTTAGTTAAGAGCTCACTTGATGTAGAGTGGAATGCATACGTACATACTTACCTAGGTTAGGTAGTAAGACTGTCTGTGTTTCGCTAGTATCTAGTTATGGGCAGCACCATACATACATAGTGGGTAATTCTGTTACCGGATCGTGACTAGATAGGTAGTCCGTACGGTCTAATCTGGAAAGTAGTTTTGGTTCATAGCTGAGCTGGACCTCGGAGCGCCGCGCGAAGAAGATTCCATAGAATTTCCACAGGTGGATCTCTCTACTTTAGCACTGTAACTCCGGATAGTGTAATAATGTACAGAGCCTAGGTATGTAGGTGCTTGGCACGTAGTGTGGTAGATTGGTGCTTCGTACCGAATCTGGCGGAAAAGCGCGATGAATTGCTATGATGAGGACAAGCACGCCGTAAATAGTATAGATATCCAGGCATTAGCGAAAGTCTGGGGCAATATCGTCATAGTGTGACCCTACTGTATCTATCTAGATGGCGCCGCAAGGCACACTTTCTGTCGGCACACCTTGACATGAGTTACCTACTGTATTAGTGTACAGTTAGTTAGGCGCTGGTGCACAGCACTGAGGCATATCCGTTAGCGTACCAGGTAGGTAAAGTAGCATCGATTCCGTGAGTCCCGGACGGCGTCGGCGATTGCGGTGGCAATTCCGCATTCAAGAATTAAAATTCGTGACTTCGAGCAATCGTAGTCCGTACCAAGACTTTGTTCCTTCGTTTTTCTCCGGTTCATTCTCGCCTTCGGTAACTATTCCTCGAGAAGAGCGCATGTGATCACATGAAGATGCGGTCCAGATGTTAGATGGCGCAGCGGGGCCGGATTCGCTCTGATTGGTTACCAATTCCTGCCTTACTGCCCAATAAGGATGCATTGACAGCTTGAAAGTGCCCGACTGGGAATCCCTGCTCTACAGAAAAGCGGAGCTTCAGGTACCGATGTACCTCATCTATGTAGGCGAATTGCTACCTGTCGTAGTCTCGTAGATGGCATTGTTGGCAGCGAGATGCGCTTGTTGCAGTGTCTGCTTACTGTACTCCGTAGTCCGTAGGTGGATTGGTTATAGGAAGAGTCAGGGCGTTTTGGTTAAGAGTCAAGACTCTCAGTTTGGTTCCGACTTTCCGTACGGAGACCGTCTACACTAGGTACGAAAGTGAATACGGCGCAACTTGTAATGTTATAACTACTGCCCCAATCAAAAGGCTACCTAGTCGTGAACTACCGGTACGCAGTTTGTAAGGTAATGGAGTGACCGAGGACTTCCCACCTGGTTAAGCAGGTAGGGCAATGAGAATGTTATTAGTGGTCACGACAACTCGCTGACCAAAATAATCCAGAGGCCCAACAGACCACCAGTACATACTGTACATCACCAATGTTTACCTTCGTTCGTGGACGCGGAATGCCCGCTGTGTTTGCAACCAACTCGAGTACGGACGTAGACTGCAGTGTACCTAACCTACACTACACTACACTACCGGTAGGTATGCACAAGTGCTTAATGGTAACCAGCGCACGTACATATAAGTACCTACTGATGCCGGGTTCCCTTTCTCGTAAGCTCCGGTGCGTGTTGACTATACCAAGAGCATTGTTTGTTCGGGCGACCCTTGCATCATCGACCGGCGGTCCCCGCGAGTCCACTTCGGAGAATAGCGGCGTTAGGGTTTCCCCAGGGCCTCCTGTGCTACCTCCACTCCCTGCCTGTGTAGGCATTGCTCGCCAATACGTATGCCGACCCTCGCCGGATGACACTCTGGATATCGAATGATGAACGGACGGTCTGTGGCGCATCGAACTGTATGAGCGATTCACCGCTTGATTGGAATCCTCCCGACCCGGTATGGAATACAACTGTACAGACTGTACATGAAACGATTTCCCTACTTGGCGGAGGGAATGGACACGAGCTGAAGCTGTGCAAACGGGATTAGGCAACGATGTGCTACTTATGCGAAGACCGAAGCATGGGTCAGCCGGCGGGGAGATGCTTGGCTTCGGGATAACGTGTTTCCCTATCTGTTTAGCCACCCACCCTGCTTAGCCAGCGGATTTCCCATACAAAATCGCCATTTTCAAAAAGTCATAACTTCACCACAACGAACGATAAAACAGTAACTTTTTAATTCGGCATGTATTACTACGCTGTCTATTCGAATATGAAAATAATAAAAATTAATTCCCAAGATTGACCGAGATATCCTTATAACCCATTTAACGGTATATGGTGTATATGCATAAATCTCGATTTCGCTCTCGAAATCGGGATTTCGTGCCTCGCGCACCTTGAGGAACTCCATGGGGCCTTCATATAAGGTAGCAAGTCGGTTTGGGAGGCCATAGTCGGTCGGGCAGGTTAGGCAGGTCGGTGTTGAGGTCGGCGTAGTCAGCACGGGATCGGGGGATTATAGGTGAATAAAGTTCAGGCAGATCGTTCTCGGAAACTGACGGCATCGTTCGACGTACTTGGTAGGTGGTTTTCCTTAATTGATAGCTATAGCTTTCAATTCAATTGTAGGTCGGTAAGTTGGTAGGAAGATAGGTGGAAGTAGGTAGGTATGTAGGTTGGCCAAGTTAAGGGGAAATAAATGGCGGGGTGGCTAACGGGTGGCTAACCAGAGTGGGTGGCTAAGCAGACAGGGGAACACGTTAGCGGCGATTGCGTCGAGAATTTATGACTCGTAGTTGGCTCATGGGCATTCCTCGTACGACGGTCTCACTTGCGCGGCAGCTTTCACTGGTAGGAACCTTTCTTAAACAGTACACTACCTAGGTAGACGATACAAAGAAACCCACATCGCCATTACATTGTCAGGTAAGTAATTGTATGTAGACTGAAAACATTGCAGTAGAGACCGCTATTCATACAGGCTGAGAGATCATCCTCTTGGCGGCCGGGCAATTACCGTACAGCTCACACTGGTTTTCCGACTTGTCCGCTCTACTCGTCGGATCCGAACCAAAGTAAATCAAACAGAGGACCATTACAAAGCTAAATTGGAGGGTATCAATGACTTCTCGTACAACGTGACATCCCGTCGCTCAAAATCCATTCCCCGGAAAGAGACGGGGTTCCAATCCAAACGCCATGAGTCAGGAGCCTGTGACTGACTAGGGAGGTGCTTTCTGATTCTCGTGCTGGGGAAACGCAATTAAGGGACTTCCTTCACTCGGCTTCGCTCAACTTTGCGGTTGCGGAGGGTCGTGTGTCGAACCCGGTATTAGCGTGCAGGTTTGCCGTCTCGTGATCTGCCACAACACCTGGTGTTGTGATATTCATGGTGTTTCTGATGCGCTTGATGCTGTCGGCAACGCCTTGACAGCTGGGCTGGGGTGAGTTAGCTTGCACACCACACTGGGCTGTAGGCAACAGCTCGAGGTACTGCATTCACCGACAATACATACGGGCTTTTCTTCCCCTGGTTGGCCGTGGGACTTCATTAGGCGCACTTGGCACACTCCTTGTGCTTGCACCACGAGCAGTTCGTGTTGATCACGAACACACCACCGCACTGGCAACAATGGGAAGGATACATGGTTGATGTTGTATGTCGCGGAGAGTCAAGTGGTCTTGAAAGTTGCTCGGGATGCTTGGACGGTGGTGTAATTAGAGTAGTTGGTTGTATATCCTGATCTTCTTTGTAAAGAAATGGTATCGATACGGTTCTGGGAGCAAAGGTAACTTGGTTAGAGGTGAGTAGGATGAAAAGAAGGGAGAACGAGGACAAAGAGCTGGGTGATCTCTTTCATGCTTTATATATCCCTCACTGCGTCATCCTAATGCCCTCCCCTCCGTGCGTGTGTGGATGAGTGTGTGCCCCCACAGCTCTGCTTGCTAGCCCTTTGCCGACTCGGCGTCAGCTCACCATCGAGCGTTAACTTCCCACGCCACAGTCTCCCAACGAGACACCGGAGCGGAAATGGTTGGACCGGCCCTCCCTTGACCAGGGTTGAGCCATCATCGTGCTGCATATACCTAGAGGCATACAGTAAGCATATATTGGCATGGTAGAGACGCACCCCCTACGTGCGCCCACGATGGGGAAACCTGACGACGATGCCCTGTGAGGCGGTTACCGAACCGCAGGCGTCCGATTCTGGAAGTATTGGCACGGGGACAGGCGAGGAAGAGTAGCGGCCTGCTACCCCGCAGCCGCCCCCGGCAGGCCTGTCAGTATTGTCGCTCGCCACAGCACTAACTTCGCGAATCAAAGCTGCAGAGGCTCGTTCCGGGGGCGGTGTCGGTCGGCTTGGCAAAAGGCTTGAGTACCGCGGGCTATCCCGCACTTGGACTGGTGTTGAGATGTCTTCTTGCAATCCTACTGGCGCTTTTGCTTTTCGGTTAGACGATGAATACACCTAATGGAAAAGATGTTATCAGAGGGATGTCTGGGCTCGCCCGACGTCGCAGCCACCCAACGGAAACCATGGCAACGAGAGTCCTCAGCGGTTCTCTCAATATTGTCGTCATTGCAGAGCTTGGAGGCTGGATAGATGGTACCACATGACGATGATCTCCGTGCGAGGGCGACCTGATTCGAGCCGGAAGCTCAAGAGAATGGTATGAGGCAACAAGGACGGTCAGATGGGAGCTCCATGCCTTGGCCGGCTTTAAGCGGCGCGTTTCGATTGATTGGCAGCATAGCATACACAAGCCGGCACTATTCGCAGAAGAAATTGGTACGATCGGGCACCGGCTGTCTGCACTTCTGTCTGTACGTTATAGCGCCTTCAGGACTCGGAAGATCTGTTGTGCTCCAGCTCGTCTGCGCGGAGATGTAATGTTGAGGCCATGTCTTAGACACATACCCTACCCTACATATACAGGTGCCTACTTGCATGGCGCCGCTTTTGATCTCATGGCCGTACCTAGTTATAGGAGCCCAACCCTTCAGCGTCTCGCCCCCCACGTCACAAGACCAGTGACACAAGACATCCGGCAAAAGCTAGTCCAGCGATGACGGACCGGACCCTTATAAGGGCATTTCGGGCTGCCGATATGAAGTGCCGTTAGGGCATGGGCGGCGAATAGATTCCAGTTGAAGAATCACCCATTCATAATGTGTCGCACGGAATGCCTACATGCGCTCTGTGGCAGCTTAACTACCTATTCGGCAGAAAAGGTCGACTTCCGGCTTGCGAATATGTACGTTGCTAGGTGGACAGGTATAGGTAGAGGCAAGGAATCGGGTGTCTGGTTGAATGGCCGCATTATTGGTTCTGCACCCGGATTCGGGGTGGTGGCTACCTACTCAATTTACCTGGTCTCTGTGTATCCAACTGAGGGTATGTTAATTACCTATAGTTAGCGGGAGGGAGTTGTTGTCTGACTCTATCACGTATAAACTGCAATATATTTAAGGTAATGTCCATAGTTGTTAGTTTATCCTCAGAGATTAGCAGGCGAAATTGGGCGAAATTGTATTCTTTCTTGCTATACACTATCTAGGTAGAGATGAAGATGGTGGAAGATCTCAAACAATCTGACTATTGAGTTTCTTTTTGTCTTAATTGTCCTAACGGTCCACCATCCATGCAGGTCATCATTCCCCATGAGACATGATGTACAACACCACCTGCCGGCATACGTATCAACATCAACCGTACGAATTACACAACTTATACTTGGTAGTTTCGCGGCCCATGCTATCGATCTCTCACTTCCCGTTTAGAAATTCAAGCTTAATCCAAACGCGCCGGGGAACCGACAATACAGTCCCGTGCCTCCGACTCACCTAAGCGACATCGACTTCCACCCCATCTGGCCCATCATAGACAAGATGCTGTACGTCTGTGAGCTATCTGCATCACACGCCATGTGTGGTCCGTAGAACCGCATGCCGTATGGCTTCACCAGGGCGCGGGTTGATCTGGTCCCGTGGTCCATTAACTACAGACCCCAAGGCTCAAGTTTGGTTCGCATGCAGCCGCATCCTAAACCATTTACAGATGCGGCCCAGTCGCAGCAGGCTGCAAACAATAACACACCGGTGAAGCAATAACCGTGAGCGTCAGCTGTCAACTCAGCAGTCTGTCTTTTGGTTAGCTAGCCTAAACTACTTATAGCTACTCAGATTCCACAGTGGCAGGGGTCTTTTTATCTATTTTTTTTCTAGAAAAAAGGAAGGCATATCGCAACATAATGTTGTTTAGTGTATGTTAAATGAGCTCAATTACTGAAGAAAAATTTTAAAATAGCAGATGCACTTAGCAGATTGCAGATCATCGTACCGTCAGTTTGGGTAACTAGATACCAACCGGCGATTTATCTAGGTATTCCGTAGTTAGCGGCACAACAACATCGTGGCATTTAAAGTTAGGGCATGGTTGGGATGCATGGTTATAGGGTATAATACCGACAGGTAGGTAACTTTGTATGCATCGACAATACTTATAACTAGGTAGATAGTCTGTACGGCTTAGAGATCGCGGGCTCTCCCTTGACTGGCTCCGTTTGCTTTGGTTCAAACATTACGAAATTTCGAAGTCTGTAATGATCCTTCTCATTATGTGCAGGCGCATGTTTCTGTTAATGGGTAGCATACGGTGGGTACCCAGATAGGTAACAAAACGGCTCGGATGCGGGACTGGGGTCTGCTACACTACGGGATGCGTGTTTAAGTCTTCGGGAGACCTATCAATTTGGTCTTGGCATCAAAATCCATTGATACGATTCCGTCTCTTCCGTATGTAACTGCTGCATGACATTACATTAGTGCAGGTCTCGGAGACGCTGAGGTTGTTTGTAAGCCGCCGGGCTGGTTTTCGTGGTTACGACACTACCTACCTCCTACCCTTTGTGTGCGCTCTTAGGAACTCGCTTGCGGGAACTATGCTTTAGCACTAACCAACCGCCAACCAACTAGTGCACGCAGTAGTTATCCACACTACGAAGTAGGTACACTACTTACGATGATTACTTCTGTTCGGTAACTAACCTAACCAATAAATAGGCATCTAGGTACGGACTATCTAGTGTAGAAAGAAACGAACAAACACCCGGGGAAAGGGCCGAAGCTCAATGTGATAGGACATGGACCATAGCGACATAACGATGGCGCATCGTGAAGACTTCGGAGACACTGAAAATGAAATGGAACCATTGTTCTTTATTCAGGGGTACTGGCATTCTGGCTCTAACCTAGTCTTGGTGAGTTAGCCAAGGTGGGCCAGATTGGGTCAAGTGTCAGGAACAGCGACATCATTGGGCCGCGGATTGGAAGACTGATCCGAGGTGACGGGACTTGCAGGACTTTGATGCCAGGGTCGCCTTGTACGCACACAGGTATAAATAAGTACTACCTAGGTAGGTAGGCACACCACGTATCCAGCAGATAATTACCTAGAGGGACACTGGTAGGAAGCATTGCGCAACTACGCAGACAGCTTGCTAAGTAGTGTGTGAGCTTACTACCACACTACGTACGTAGGTAGGTAGTCCTACGGACGTACTTCGTACTTCGTAGTGTAGGTACATTGTATGGTAGGGCTGCTAATTACCTACGCTAACGGGAAACTAACTGGGTAAGTAAGAAGGTAAAGTGATGAAAAAAGAAAGAAAGGAGCGTTTCGAAATTGGAGCTGGAATGCTACCTCGACAACACACGTAATTATAGGTAGAAGGCAGCTAGGTACGCCCTCGACACTGTGAATACCGTGCGCTCTCCTGCTCCTGAGACACAACCCCTCGTCGAACCCCTGGACAATGACGATACTGTGTACAAATGGAGTGTAGTAAGAGGTTACCCCAGGTTGAATCAGAATATAACTAGTTTTGACCAAGGTCATCCTCAGGAGTTGCAGTTGGAGGCGTGATGCAATTATCCTGTATCAAACACAAACGGCGATTCAAGCTGATATCATAGGTATTCGAGAGATTGGGGGGAGGGGGGGCCTATGTCTCTATCTGGAGGGAGAGCAAAAAAGCAAAGATGACGAAACTGGAGAGTGAACCGAGGTTGTTTGATCGGTCAGAGTCTAGGTAGAGAGGACTCGTCGCAGGTGGCAAACACTTGTTATTCCGTATTGTTGCTGCAAACGAAAACCACTGCCGTGTGACGAACAACGGCAAAAGATACACTACTTACAAACACCACGTAGCGTGTCTCGGAGCTTGAGTTCGTGTAGGTAGGTTCAGCTTACACGTCGGTGTTGAATATCTATTCGTTCCTCGCCCGCTATGTTACGAAGAGACGCACAAAACAGAAAGGCACGGTGCTTTATAAGAAGCTGAAATGGATGGCTGCCTACATTGGAGGACTCTGAGTCCGGCCAATTAGGGAAACCAAATGAGATGTAGAGTCAGGGCGGCATCCAGCATTCAGCACCATGTACGTCGGCGCACAGCCGCCATTGTCCTCTGCCATCAACCCAACTATTGTTCTCAACTTACGAAGCACGGACGAGGTAGGCTAGGTAATTCTAATGCGTGGCTGGCTACCGACGGGTCAGTATGGGATTTCAAGCCAATGCGCAGCTGAGAGAAACCAAGTTACCGACAACGGGGGATTGTCTTGCTCGTGCGATGACAACGACGCTGGCATCTACCGGTATAAGTACGGTACCTACCTAGGTAGTTAACTTACCTGATAACAGAGGGGAATGTACGGACGTGCGGACGTAGCTGCCTATCTAGTGTACTCGTCAGGAGGTCTGAACTCGGAAGTGCCCAGGTGGGATTACAGTGCCGTGTGTTCACTAGGATACTGTATTGCTATAGTCTCCAATAAACTGTGCACGATCCCCACTCCACTCCACATCCTTGCAATGGCCCCTATTTACTCGCTGGGCCTCCAGTCGATGCGCTATGTGCACTATATTTTGTAGGTGGCAGCCTGGCAGGTGCCAATAGGGACATTACTAGGCCACTATGCAAGGTAGATGGCGGCGTACACAGATAACTTCAGTTACTTGTCAACTAAGTTTCCGGGGTCCGTGCGTTTACGTACCCGTAAGCTCCGTTCTGCGGCCGTCTCAGCACAGCGCTCCTAGCTCGGTGCTTCAAAAGTACTTCTCGTTAAGGTACCCAGAAGCACATGGGTACTTTGCCATCAGCGCCGTTATTTCGGGGGTCCTTCCCGATTTCTCTCTGTGACTGCCGAAGCAAAAACGCATGCGTCGATTGCTGTGACGGATTGCCACGTCCTACTAGAGCATCTGATTTCCTTGCCCGTTGCAGCTTTTTCCTCCTTCCTTTCTCACGCCGAGACTTGGTGCACCCAGAAGTGTCTCCATGTGCCATTCCTTTGCTTGACAATTCACATTCTCTTGGTGTTCTCTTCACCAGCTCCTCACTCTAGTCATTCTTTTCTCGTGCCTTTCTTTACGCAGAGCAACCAACCGCTACCGAGCCACCGAGCCACCGAACCACCGAATCGGATACGGAACAACCGACGAACCAAGTCTTCGCGCGCCATTCACTTTCGCTTCAGTGACTCAGTCCGCCCGCGTCAGATTATCAGGCCTTGATTAAGCTGTTAACTTCGCATGCCGTTTATGAGTTGGAGACGAAACCCGAACAATTGAATCGATCTTACTACCACTGGCTCGATATCGACTCGACCGAGAAGGGGACATCGCTAGACACCCACTTTGTCAATCTTCCAATTCGTCTGGGTTCATCATACAGCTAAGCTGCTACGGCGTCGGGTCACTGCATCTGCCTGCGGTGAGCCTACTGTGCAGGAACCGTTCGATACTTGGTGCAACGCGCCTAGATCACGACAAGTGTGACAAGAAGCACAACCCTGCCATTTCCGCCGGTTTTCTGCCTGCCAACTACGATATAATCCTTGGTATCGTCTCCTCCTTGGGACACCAGTTTGTTTCTCGTGCGTATGTTCCACTTGACCGGCCTACTGGTAACCTGAGAAAGGTCATCACTCTCTTGTGGCATTCACGGCTGCACATTTTCCACCCATTTTGTGCCGAATTCAGTTCGGCAGGCCTTATCTCTCTCTGTCTGTGAAACATCCCCCACACAGGCAGGTTCAACGTCAGGTAAATATCACCCTGCAATTTGCGCTACATTCCTAATTCAGTTAACGCTGCTTTGCTGCCGTGCCCCCAAGAGAAGGGTAGCAACGAAAACAATGAAAGCAGTTTTGTTGATGTTATGGTGGTTCGGCTTAACTGCCCAGTCTCAACTCTACAGTTTCGCCATTTGTCTTTAAGTCCACTTGCATGAACTGTTTATAATTCCTAATCATTTTCTGTACTCCCTATTTCTGAATGTCATACTAACGAATCCTCGTCTCGTTTTATAGAATCATCATTCAATCGGCTTTGAGTGCCTCGAACTGCGCTTTTGCGATTCTGAGGTTTGGCTCGTCTGCCTATGAGCTGAACTTCCGCTCTCTGCTTCATGGCGAATTTTGCACCATAATTCTCACGCGAGTTTAGCAAGTCCCGCCGTCATTTGTTGTGCGACCCGCTACCACCTTGCGAGGCTTCGTTCGCATTAAGATCGAGTTAACACATGATGAACCGTTTCAGGACCAAGAAAAAGGGCAAGGACGAAGATGGCGTCTCTCGCCCTTCGCAAGACTCGGAATCTTCGATGCCCTTTCGGGGATTCAGGAAAGGAAAGAAGTCTCAAGAAGAGGAGAAGAAGCCGATCGATTTAGCCACAGCATTACCCTCCGATGATAATTTCCGTACTAGTCTGCTAATGACAGGATTGTCAGCACGATTTTCAATGTTGCGAGAACAAGATGACCCTAATACTAAGATCGGGAAAGCAAGCGATGACAGCGTTCTATTCCCCAAACGTCAGTCAAGGATGGATATGGCTACATTTCGCGGCCTAGGAGATATAGTCGAAGTTGAAACAACAAAAACTACCTCGCCTTTTGCGCGGATAGAGTCGTACCATTCAGACGATGCCGACTCGTCTAAATCGGGGAGTATCATGAGTCGAGCTAAACCCACCGAGGGTAACAACCTTTTTGGTGGACGCCAGAAAATTTTCAAAATACCTGCTGGTGTTACTTCGTCAAGAGCAGTGGATGGCGGTATGAGTGGTCGTGCTCTTTACGATGATGATGTTGCACAATCAGCCTTCCAAAGATGGAGACGGGCGGAGAAAGAACGGGAGCTGTCGCGGGATGCGGTAGATGAGTCGGATACACATGAAGAGCAGAGAGATTCATCAGCAGATCTCGATCTCCCCGGCTCAGAATCACCCTCCCTCAGTGGTTACGATCAAAAGCGAGAAACTTCGTCCACACTATCCTCGATCCCATCCATTGCAAGACAGTCGTCTGCCGCCACCTCGATCACTTCCTCGCAACCTGCAGCATCTCTGAAAGACTGGCAGCCGTTAAATGCCGGTGCTGCAGGGCCTGAGCGAAGTGTAACACGAACGAGGCGTCTGTACGAGACCGGTTTCTTCACCCAAGACGCCCAAGAGTCAGGAGCTGGTAACGCACCACGCGTGGAGCCTTTCAACCGGCAACGGCTATTTAGCACACGAACGCCCGAGGTTGGCCAGCAATCACCCTCGCTTGGTTCCGCAGATCGGCTAAGTGGCGAACGAAGACTTTTGGCTAAGGCTAGTGCCCCCAACCTTCGCTCCGTGAGCCCTTCTGTCAATGCTTCACCACCGACTATACCAAACCTTGGCATTCATGTTCCCAGCCTGGGAGAGGTTAGGTCAAACTTCGGTGCCTCACCACCTACAAGCCCCCTAGTTAGTGATACGGACGAGAATGCTCTGCTGTCCATCAACCCTAATGATCGTGGTAAAGCCACAGCTCTTGGCGTCTTCCAAAAACCTGCGCAACCTTACGATGAAACGAGATATGCGCAGAGGCAATTACAGTTACAACGAGGACGAGAGGCACCGACGCAAAAAACTTCCGACGAACCGAATAGACCTGCATCCGGAAGCCAGCCCAGTTCCGCCCCCCCGGCTCAAAAGGGACTGGGCGACTCCCCAACTGTTCCTGTGTTCGCTGTTACAGAATCTCCTGTGCAGGGCGAAATCCAATCTGCATCTTTTCAGAGCGAACTTGACGGAAGTGAAACCTCGTCCGTAGTCTCACCCCTATCGTCAACATCTCATCAATCTCATGTCCGGCGGCCCTCCGACAAAAAGCATCCAGCCTTCCGAAACTCGGCTCTACCGACACCTCTTTCCGTTGGTGTGAAACCTCGGAATGAGCCACCTACGATCACGGAAATTCCGCCACACTCTCCGCTTGAATCCAAGGGACTCTCCCCTGTAGACTCTCCAACTCTGGGGCCCGCCATAGACGGCTCTTGTCTGAGTGGCATGGTGCGACAACACTTGCGAGCTGACAGCAACGCATCCTCGATATATGATGGCATACCGCCTCCGGCGGCGCTGGAATCCAGGATTCCCGCAGGAAAGTCCGCCGGAAAATCTCCGTTGGAGTATAGAACAGACTCTAATCCCTGGGAAGGCGAGGACCGTGACCATGATTGGAACTTGGACTTGGACGTCAACGAACCAATCCCGGATGCCGAGCTGCTTACCTTTAACTCCGGCAAGCCCGCGGAAGCCAAGGCTAATGTCCCATTGGGGGCCAGTGATGGCAGGGATGAATTCGTCGATAGACTCGCTGATGAGGCGCGGCGGATACGTGAAAAGCTAAACTCGTTCGCCGAGACGGACAGCCGTTCTCCATCTCCACATAGAATGGCAGAGCAAAAGACCGTGGCTGATTCAGCGTCACTCCCGCGGCCTAGTGGACTGGGATCTATACTACGTTCTAAGAATAGCAAAGGCTCCTTAACTGACCGTGGTCGGGATCCGTCTTCGACAAGGGCATTCAAGATGATGGGCATCAGCCCAGCTGGCTCTAGAACAAATAGTCCAGGAAGTGACCCGCTACGGGGACGGGTTGGGGTAGGCAGCGAGCCAGGACAAGAGAGGGATAAAGCAATGCCCCAGGGCACCGGCGATCAGCAGTCAGGGCCTCGCGCCTTCCAACAAGCAAGAGGCGAACTCCAACGGATCAAGGGACTTGAGATGCAACCACGACATTATTACCCCCCGCCGCAAGGACCTCCACCAGATATTCCATCTCCACGTCAGAGAACCCCAAAGCAGCGTGGTGCTTCCCGGACAAGGACGCCCAGTCAAGACCGCAGACCTACCTTTCCCTATCCGCAACGGGTACTGAATGATGAGTCGTGGAACGGTGATTCGGGTGCCAATGCATATGTGCCATCCTTTAACGATCGCCAACGCAGCGAGTCAGAACTCAGTAACGGTACTCGATCTAACAACAGGATCGCACGCCCCGGGGATGCTCTAATCGATCAGGAATATGGCCGACCCGGTCCCGCTGGACCAATTCCTCGGTCGCCAATCCGTTTACCTGGAGATACCAAACGCTCACATGCTATGCCCCAGCAATCTCGTTCAAATGACCCAAGAATGAACATAGCTAACTTCAACCCAAATGGGAGACCGCATGCGCCACGCGGTTATGAGGCAGGCCAGCCTTCTCCCGTCGCTCCTGGCGTGTCCCCTCTGCTTAATGCACCGCCCCCAAATGGCCAATTTCCCAACTACGACAATTCAGCTAGGCCCATTCCCAGTTCTCAGCCGGCAAGGTACAAAGGCAGTTCACGAGGCGTTCCTGAGCACAAGTTTCCCATGCCGACTACCCGTGTTTTCAATGCTCCTTTGCCTTCAGAAATGAGTAACCAACAACGCGGCAATGGCCGAATCGCCCCACCTTTACCTCCCATCAACCCAAGAAGGCGACAGGATAGTACGAGTGGACGGGACGCGGACAGCATGGATCGCCATGTTCCCTTGGACCGACCTTTCACAGGTGTAGAACGTGGCGCTGTGGGTGCTGGTGAGGAGCATGGGTCTAGCGGTGATATGAGACGGCCTCCGAGAGCGATGGCCGGTGTTGCAAATATGAACATGAATTTTAACAAGCAGCGGGGGTCGAGTTCCCCTGTACGGGGTGGTTCTCCGGTGTCAAGAACCCTTCCGACCCGGGGTAGGAATCCCCCGGGCCACGCGGAGGTACCGGGCGGCTTAATCTGAGCGTGACCTCTGATGCTCAATTCTTGAAGTCGCTCTACCGTTCCAGTCGCGACTTCGTCAAGTATCAAGACAACCAAGAAGATACAGTAGACCATTAGTACCTGAACCGGTGGGATTCGGCTTTGAGATGGTGAAATCCGTCTATTATGTTGTACATATATTGTTAACTTTCCCGGTGTATTTCCTTGTGTTTTCCTCCAGGACTGTATCTGATCCATCATCAGATTAGTCTAGGAGTTGCTACCGGGGGCGATCCTCCTAGTAGGCTGGTCACGTACCCAGCACAGGTGGAGCTGGGATATTCTATTTTCCAAGTCATTTCGCCATGGCTCGGAACAGGCTCCGTACTTGTCGGCGCTATCAAAAGGCAAGGGGGGCAACGACTGTTTAGAGAATTCGTCAGATTCTTGGTAGCTATGAAGGCGGGGATATCTAAGAGACGAAGCTAATTCAGAACGTCACATGTTGAGGTATACCTCGTGTACTTCGCGGGCTGGCACAAATAAAAAGAACCACATGTTGGACTCCTGTAGTCTAGTCTTTCCCACCTCCCACTACGTTGTGAGTAATTCGCCTGCGCCGTGACCTCTGCTAATGTCCCTCACCATCCATATGTTCCCCTCACGCTCACCGCCCTCGACAACGCGGAAACCAACCCTCTCGTAAAAAGGCACAACCTTGCTGTTCTCGCCGGCTACGCCAATGTGCTCGCCGTCGCCATAGTCCTGGCCGCTGCTCTGCACGCTGGCGATGAATCGGTCGATCAGGCGGCGACCCCAGCCGCGGCCCTGCCAGGGCGGCAGGAGGTCGATGTGCATGGTTGCGCGCCAGCGCGTTGCCACGGCGTCTTTGTTCTCTAGGAGCATCCAGTCTGCCCGGTAGGCGTACTGGGCCAGGGCCCGGGCGTTGACTTTCTGGGGAGTCGTCGGTGGGTCTTCGTTGTTGGTGTTGTTACTGTTTTGGGAGGGTTCTTCGTACCAGGGTTCGCGGGTGGCGAAGCTGGGGCGCTCGACGGTGGGGGATAGGATTGCTCTTTCGTAGCTGGGGTAGTTTTCTACGAAGGTTTGGACGTTTGGGCAGCCTACTGTTTTTGGGTTTAGCGGGGCCTTTCTTTTCTTTCTCTCTGTTTATTTTATGTTTATATCTGAGTTGGCCCCACGAGGAGGCGAGCATTCTTTGGTGCGGGTTTGGATTGGCTGCGCTGCGTATTGGGATGAAGGCACGCAGGAAACCCGACTCGGCGCAGCGAAAGCGGAAGCACACCACTTACTGCAGTAACCCACAGCCTTTCCCGTCCCGTCGTCGAGCACGTGGCAAGTGGACGGGCTGAGGTATGTGTACGGATGTGTCCAGAGGTAGGGTGAAAGCTTGGCAGCGGCGGGAGAAGAGGCGAGGGTTGGTGGGAGGGTTGCGATACACTGGGTTGGTGGTGTTAATGTCAATGATCTCTGTCTTGTCTATGTAGAAAGTGTCTATCTATATAGTTACGCCGAAGTCTATGTAGGTAACAGGCATTTTGGTCTGCGAGTTGAGAACCGGGTCTAGGAGAGTGGATTGCTGTCCACCGAACGACCGATCGGCGACTAACAAGGAGGTGGGGAGCAAGAAGACAGACGTACGATATGCGCGCAAGCGTCAAAGTCGGATTCTTTATAGGGTCGGATGAACGCCATTGTGGTTCTTGAATGAGCGGAGACACGCTCTTAGACTTCTCGGCACTGGGGCTGGGGGCTGGTAGTGGTTGTAATTGACGAAGATCGCCGTTTAGTGAGGCTGATCTTGACGAGGCAAAGAGCTGAGCTCCAGCACCCGCTTGTAATTCTCTAGTCTAGTTGAAGTTACCTACTGCGCTACGGTACACTACACAAAGTCATGTCCGGAGCGGGGGTGACCGGACACCGGAGGCTTTCTATCTGGACTTGAGAGCCGACCTAGATGCGGATAGGTAGATAGGTAAGCACATTGCAATCTGCTAGAATATCTGCTTAACTTAAAAGAATCTTTATTAGTCTAATTCATACAATGTCTCAACGTTACATTGTGCCGGAATCCAAGAGGGATACAGAGCACCTACAATTAACTACCTACTCGCCAATGCCTGAAAGCAATTTTGGCTAATTTACACGAGAGTTGGTCCAAATCGCTTCGAGATGTTGGCGGGTAATCCCACAACAGTTGCCGACAGCTTATTGCAGGCCGGTTGGAGATGGTACCGCGCAATAGATCACTTCACGGAGGTCTGCGGAAACTTCAGTTTTGTATCGCGGTTGACATAACTCTTCGCGCTGCATCGACGGCAACGAGAGAATGAACGCTATGCAGTATGCTTGCCAATTTGGCCTTGAGCAGATCGTCTGTTGCAAGCAAGGGCGTGGTTCGAACATTGCCCGGTCAGCTTTTCAAGAGTCCGGAGACATCGTCAAGAACTATGGACGTACCTACTAACAAGGCAAACTCAAAGTCCCAGCCAATGCTACGAAAGGCGGTGAGATGTGGTAAATAGAAGGGGACTCCAAAAGCACTTTTCAATCTGTGGTGGGTGTTGTGTGGATTGATTCCATAGTGTATGGATCCGAACGCAGGTTTCGGCCTATAAACCTGTCTGGCCCACGAACCAAAGTCGACTATTCGACGGCTGCTAATCGCGACTTGGCATCGTGAGTTCCTACCGGACATACGAAGTGTATCTTGCTTACTTAGTAACTCGGGTTGGGGAACCGCTTTTAAGCGGCGACCGAATCGGGACTGTCGCAGGCATATCACTGAGTTACATATGTGCCTCTGGGCTGGCGATAGTTGACCTTGGAATATTGTAGATACATACACAATTCAGGGGCGTCGCTAGATCCAGTGGCCGAGCAATGTGTACGAAATGGTTACTCAGCAAAGGAAGCAGCGCTGGTGCTCGGCCGTCTCCGGGCTCTCCCCCTTTCCCACTGCATCCTTGTGGGCCTATACCCCCTAATTGTATACACTACTTATGCCGTTAGTGCCTTATGCATAACATAGTGTTCTAAGCACCTAACCGCATCTCGTCTCAGCAAATCGCTGCTACTTGTACATTGCCTACCGCATGTTGGGTTCGGCTCGGAGACGACTACAACAACAACAACGCCAACCACGACCGAGACGACCAAGACGACGATAACGACGCTCACGAAGAAAAGGAAGCTAAAAGGAGCAAGGAAACCTACGCGAACACTGAGTCTACCGTTCGCTACACGCGGAAGCATCGTCACGGCGCATTCGAACAGGGGTTTTCGCCTTCGTCCTCTATTTCCTGACCTTCGCCGTCTTCTGTCCGTATTGTAACCTGTCCCTACTCGCCCTTCTCTACTCATTGGATGGCTGCATTTGAATGGATACATACGGAGACAACACGACTGTGACACAACTAGCGACGTGCCTCTCTGCGCTGCACCGCTGCCCAATTCCAGCTACGTTGAACCAACAATCGCGTATCTGCTGATCGTCCGGTTGGTCGCTCAGTCGAGTGAATTGCGAGCGGGCGGGAGAGAAGGACGGCTCAAGACATCATGTCGGTGAGCACGAGCACAATAACACCTCGAGGCCGGAGTCCCCAGAACGGGCACAGCGGACGGGTCGATGGCGGTTACGACGGGATCGAGAGCCAGAAGCCGACGACTCACCATCTGCTGACGAGGTCGTCGTGCGAGCGATGCCAGGCCAAGCTGGGCGAGCGCGTCACGCGATTCGATCTGCCGCTGATCGCCGTTGCGCGCGGCTTCAACGCCATCCTCGGCTTTGCGACTGTCGTGCGTGTCCACACCGCCATTGACGCCGGCTGGTGGCCGTGGGAGCACAAGGTGCTCTTCATTCTCTGCTGGGTCCAGTTCTTCTGGAACCTGCTGCACTGCGCCGCCAGCGTGCTGGGTTACCAGTTTTGGCCCTCGTCGCGGCGCACCGTCGGCCTGCCCCCCATCTCTATCACCGTGGGCAACCGGACCATCGCCTCTTTCGGCGGCCCCAACGAGGACGACATGGAGAAGCGCCGCCGCTACAAGCGACTCCAGTTCACCATCATCGACCTTATGCTGGCTCTCCCGAGTCTTGGCTTCCTCATCTACTCGGCACACATCATGTATCCTTGGTGGGGATCCCGCTATGTCGGACTCTGGTCGCCCACCATCGGGCTCATTGCCTCCCTCATGTGAGTTGTCCCGAGCATATATACCTGAACTGATGTTCCGTCTACCGACCAACTGGCTGACTTATGCGCACTCGTCTAGTTCATTCGAGCTTCTCACCGCGATCCTTCAACTATTCCAATTCTTCGAGGCAAAGGTCGTCGGCGTACAACTCAGTATGCAAGATATATATGAGAAGGAACATGCTTCGGGCAGGTTACAACTGTAATAAAACAGGTACATACATAGGAGAGGTGAAAAGAAAATAAGGAGAAACGGGACGGCTTGGTGCTTATCCGCTTTTGTATCGAGGATAGGCTGGCTTGGCTTTTTGTTGTTATTGTTGTGTCTTCCGGTTTTGTATTCCGTATTGTTCTTTTGGATTTGCATATACCCTATACCCCATAACGAGGGTGTTTTTAGAAAGTACTGTTCTCGGGGGCTATTCTCGGGGGGCATGGGATGGGAAACCAACAACGGGCAACGGTGCTTTGTCCATCTATATTATTAGTACCGGCATATGAACATGATGATACCACACAATACACACGTTGAATATTGTCACTACTTATCTAGTACCCTATTTCTGGCGACAGGAAGCTTGCCGCCGTGAGCTTGGTTGTCTATCTACATCCTGTGCGATTTACAGATTTACAGACGTGAACTTCGGAACGCTATTCCTGGTAACGGTGAGTAGGGCGGGCGTTCCCATCTCCGAAGAGGACACAAAGAGTAGACTCTTTGTATGACGAAGGTGTGTAGCCACCGCACAATCTCATCACAAGTAGGTACCCAAGGAGTGTATATCCGTGACATCATGCGTACGTGCTATACCCAAGAGTTATCCAGCCAAGCAAGTGGGCAAGGAGGGAAGCTTCTAGATGTAAGTTATGATGCATTTCTTTCCGGATCTACTAACTACGTGATATTCATCGTCCCAAAGGACCCCTTTCCCCAGCTCCCTTGAACCCCGAACCCATGCAATCAACCCCCCCTTAAGACCGTGTCTCGGTTCACGTGATAAATGGTAACGTCACAAACGAGGAGAGCGCAAAAGGAAACAGGTGGATACAAAGAAATGAACAAAGATCTCGCCTGCTCGGAATAATGCTATGCGAAAAGATCTGAGAGAGAATTATAAAGTAGCTAAGTAGGAAAGTATGCCCCTGTGACCACCGCACCATGCCATTGCCAGCCAGATAGATCGTTTCCCTCCGTCTATGCATGGTTTCTATGTATGTCTGTCTCTATGGATGTATTTATGGATGTACGTCGAAGACGACTAGGGAGTAAGAGAATAGAAGGCATTATGCAGGTCTAGTGATGACACGAAGAGGAGCCGGAGGTTGAATTTAAAATCGTGTCTTTTTTCTCTGTTTTTTGTTTCTTCTCTTTCGTATCGGGAAGAATGGGTTCCTACTCAGCCTAGCATAGCATGTAATATAAGGGTCAGGCGCTTCTGCGCCGGAACCTGGCTGATTAATGTGAGTAGTACAAGACTCGAAGCCCCCATTTCCCTTTCTTTATTTCTTTGTCTATAGGTTTTTTTTTTCTTTTTTTTTCCTCTCTTGGGTTTTCTCTATGCTGTCTTCGCTTTCTTCTTGCCCCATGTCTTGGGCACGCGGGTTAGCCAGTACAGGAATACGGCACCGAATATGTTGAAGGCAATGTAGACAAAGAGAAGACCAAAGTTGCGCCAGCGGTCACCTGTGGAGAGGCAGAGTTAGCCAATGATCAAGATTTCGAAAGAGGGAGGATGCGAGGACAGCAGTGCTGATAGTGAGAACTTACCATATTCAATGCCAATGCCGGCTAGATAGGTGTTTGTCTCACCAATGGGGCAGTAGGCGCAGTTGGCTAAGTTGTTCTCTGTGCCGGCCTTGAGATAACCACCAGCCATGGCGAGCTGCTCCGCCAAGTACGACTGGCATGTCTCGTTGGCGGGTGGGTTGATCGTTAGGTACTCGTTTGCGGCGCAAGTGACGGCTGAGTTACCGACAGATGCAGACAGGAGCGCCGAGACGAGGTACGTAAACGGGCTGACACGATATAGGAAGATCCAGAAGTGAGGGAATTGGTCTGAACGGGCGAGGACACCGCAGAAGATGAGAGTAAGCGTGAAAAGGAGATTGGCAACGTTGCCGCCGGCCTCAGCCGTCTCAAAGGCGGCAATGATCATGTGAGTGAAGGTGCACGTGAACAGGAGGAACGCCCAGATCAGTAAGAAGACGAGGGCGCCGCGCTCTGTCGTAGCACCATCCTCGAAGGTATTCCGGTATAGACCTATGGGGTAGTACCAACCGAAGAACATGATTACGGCCATAAGTGTGTTCCACGGTAGCTCAACGATGATCTGCGAGAGCATGAAGACCTGCCAGCTGTAAGTCTTGGACGGGCGCTCGCGCACCTCGTAGAGCGACCGTTGAACGACGAAGTGTGGCATTGTCTGCTGGACCATCTGGCCGAACACAGTGAGCAACTGGAAGACGGCGAACGTCTGGTTCTGGAGACCCTGTATCGATTTAGGGGCCCGGAAGAAGACGAAACCGATGAAAAGAGCGACGAATGTGCAGAGGGCGGCTTTGGAGTAAATGTAGGTCGGATTCCGCCAGTACTGCTGGAAGACGCGGTGGGAAACCTCCTTGAATTGTACGGTGAACGGCGCGGCGTGCTCGCGGTAGGGTTGGCTGTCCTGCGTTGGCGGAGGAAGTTGGGCTGCCTCCTCTTTCAGTCGACTCAGTTCGGCCTTCACGTCGCGGTACTCCGGGCTCTCGCGCCAAGTCTGGAACCAATCGCGGTCAGTTGTGCTTCCGGGGGCGGCACCGATAGCGTCCAGCATCCATTCAGCGGGATTGGCAGTCGGTGGGCATGCGGGCGCACCATGGCGCTCGAAGTAGTTGGTGAGTGTTTTCGAGTTTTCGCCAATTTCGCCGAAGTAGACAGTCTTGCCACCCTTCGCCAGGAAAAGGAGCCGATCAAAACGCTGGAAAAGCATGGCGGAGGGCTGGTGAATCGTGCAAAGGACGGCTTGTCCGCTCTTAGTCAGTTTCTCCAATAGATCCAAAATGGCCCATGAGGTTTGAGAGTCCAGACCAGACGTAGGCTCGTCGACGAAGAGCAGCAGGGGGGGCTTGGCGGCAAGCTCGACACCAATTGTCAGGCGTTTGCGTTGTTCAACGTTGAGACCTTCGCCGAGGACACCAACAACGGCGTCGGCATAGTCCTCCATTTCCAAAAGCTTGATAACCTCATCGACATATGCTAACTTCTCCTCGCGCGGTACGTCGGCGGGCTGACGAAGAATGGCAGAGAAGTTGAGAGCCTCGCGAACCGTAGTAGTAGCCAGATGCAGATCCTGTTGTTGTACATAACCCGTTTTTCGCTGGAAAGAAGCATCGCGGATACGACCATCGACGAGCATATCACCGGTGATCACACCCATTGTGATACGACTGGCTAGAGCGTCCAGAAGCGTAGTCTTACCTGCACCAGAAACACCCATCAGAGCCGTGAGAGTACCGGGTTTGACCCAACCATCAACGTGGTCGAGAATACGCCTTGGCTCGCCCTTGATCTTGATATCGTAGCACACATCGTCCCAGTGGAAAACACTCTTCTGCTCTTGTATAAATCCTGTCTCTTTGCTGTCAGGACCGACACGGCTTGCATTGGTCACAATTGGGCCAACACGGAGATCACCCTCCTCAGCATCGCCTTTGCGCTCCTTGAATTGGGCAGGCTTGTGGCCACGTCGGAACATGAGGACTTCTCCCTTTGATTTCTTCTCTGAGACGAGCTCGGCAAACACCATGTAAGTGAACAGGGAGAAGGTCATGAAACCAATTATGATACCGAGGTTTCGCCATTTGTGAGAAGCATAATAACTGAAGGCCGAGTTGATGTACCGGTCGCCGTCCACGAAATCTGAACCGGGGACACTGCCCACGGCACTGCACACGCGGTTGGCTGGGTCGACATTGGCATAAGCACCGATTAGCGGCGAGGGAACCATATCCGTGCATCGGAACTGCCGGCCAGAGAATTCGTTGACCATCAGTGACTCGAACGAATAGGCGAGAGGGTCGACATAGTTCAGCCAGCGGCACCAAGATAGCATGTAATTAACCGGGATGACAAACCCGGTGAAGACGACGAGGTCGAGAATGAGGATGGCGGCGGGGACCAGAGCCTGCGAGAGGGTTCTTGATGAGGAGGCGATGGTGCGGAAGATCATACTCATCACCAGGACAGTGACGAACGAGAAGAGCAAGAAGAAGAAGAAGGCGCCTGGTTCGCGTCGCAGGTTTGTTAGGAAGTACAGCGACGTGTTGAATATTATAGAATTAGCAATCTTATAGGGCAGATCGCAAAGCATAGAGGCCACGGCTTCGGCGGCGGGGTGGTACAGAGCGTAGCGATTGTGCTTCTCGACAATCGGACGTTGAGCGTAAAGAGTAAGGATCTTCGTAGGGCCTCAGTTAGCTACAAAAGTCCGGATGGAACAGTACGGGATAGGGAAGCAGGAGATGGTTGTGAACTCACTTCTAGCGCGCTAGCAAAAGCATTCAGAAGACAAGCGAAGAAGATCAATGCGCCTCTTTGGTAGAAGCTCGACGAGTTGGGCTGGAGATTGTAGAACACACTGCCTACGATGAGAGACATGAAGAAGTTACCGACGAGAGAGCCTATGGAGATGCTGGGATCACCCTTCAGCCGCATCCAACCGCGCTCGAGACAGAGCGCGATTTGTTGCATGAAGGATAGCGTATACGGAGATCCCGCCCGCTGGCCCCTAGCCTGCTGCTCCTTCTTGGACGCACGGAAGGTTTGAGCATCCGGCCCGTCGATAGGGTGCTCCTTTTTATACTCCTCAATCTCGGCTTGGAGAGCAGCATACTCGGCACTGTTCTTCCAGGCGGCGGCAAAGTCATCCGGCGTGCGAGGGACCTTGCCTTTGAAACCCTCCCGAACAATGCGCTCAAGGGGACTCGTCATGGAAGTTAAGAAATCAGGTGTCGTTTGGCGCGAGGGGCATTCGAAGCCGAGGTTAATGAAGTATTGTTTTGCCGCATCAGCTCGTCCAAAGAATATTTGCCGACCTTCGTATAAGACTGTGACCTTGTCGAAGTAATCGTAACCGACCTGGGGGGATTGGTAGATTGACACGCAAGCCGTGTTACCGAACAACTCGGTCTGGGTTCGGAGCGTTTTGCAGAACTCTACGGCGTTGGCGCTGTCCAAACCTCGAGTACTGTTGTCCCAGCACTGGAGGGGCGCACGACTGAGCGTGGCCTCGGAGATGGTAACACGCTTGCGCTCACCGCCGGAGACACCACGGATGTATTCGTTACCGACGCGTGTGTTGACCGTGTGCGAAATACCGAACATAGCCATGGTGACATCCCGCAGATGGTTGGCATACGTCTTTTTGTCAACACCTTGTGGGAGATGCCGGGGAGCACGGGCTTGAGCTGCGAAAGTTAGGGTCTCACCAACCGTCAGCATAGGGAAATGGACGTCGACTTCGGCCGTGTAGATAGCCTCGCCACGGTGACTTGAATGCATCTCCTGGGCCGAGATACCCTGGTAGTTGAAGTAAGACTTGTCGTCGATGTAGATACCGGCGGTCTCACCGGCGATTGCTTTTAGCAGGGTCGTGCATCCTGATCCGGGCGGGCCCAGCACTACCAACATCTCACCCTTGCGGACGATGCCGTCGAAACTTCGCAGAATGTCGATCTTGGTTCCCTTGTTCCCAAGGAGCCGGCGAGCCATACTAGCACCCTCTATCCAGACGTTGGCAACATCCTTCTGGTAATCAGTTGCTGAGCCAAAACCATAAACTTCCAGGTTCTGGAAGCAAACGCCAGCCGTTCGGAACTCCTTGCCTTCGCTCGAAGTCAACTCGGCGAAGGCTTTGGCCCATGCTCGGGCGCTAAAGCGGCTCGATTGAGGGTTCAGCGGTGAGTTCTCGTCGGAATCCAAGAACGGGTTGGTACCGGGTGCCCATTGCGCTTGGGACTGCGATGTATACTTGCGTGCTAATTCATGAACGAGCGATTCACGGCGCTCGAGCTCAACGGCGTCCTCGTCGGTGGAGTCATCGCTCGATCCTGGACCATTCTTTTCCATACTGGAGTAGTCAACTTCTGTAATCGATGTAGTTCGTGTCCTCGGTACGGCGTAAGCCGCCAGAGTGCCATCGCCGGTGTCTTCTGCAATTTCTTCATGAGCTGGGGAGGCCGGCGCCGGTGACCCCACAGCTTGCGCCGTCCGGTCGTAATTGGAAAATCCACCGCCTGTCCAGGACATCTTGTCCACCTGCAGGGCCGAGACCCCAAATAATGGAAAACTTCTGCTCGACGAATAGTTTCAGACAGGTAGAAATGGGGGGATAATAGGTGGTAGATAATTAAACTACTTCAAAAGTCGCAACACATCCCAAGGACCGATTCTCTAGAAACGGGGTGTAGTTGCAAGGCGAACAGAGCGAAGGCGACGTAGGGAGAAGTTCAGGCGAAGGCGTCGAGGAAGTGGGTAGCCTCTTTGCGTCTTCTTGAGGCAAAGGCGTGGTGTGGTAGGTAGGTAGGTAGGTAGGTAGTAATCGTGGGGTTGGGGGGCCAGCCTGTTTAATTACGGTTTGCAGTTGGCATCAGAATCTGCTTAAAAGTTGAGAACCCCTGGCCTAACGCTACCGATACTGCATGTAGTGAATCTAATGATAAGTACGGAATAACCGCTTGGAGGATCGGGTGTTATTAGGGCTTATAAGGCAACGCAGGCATAAGCACGTAATGAATGCCGTGCTGTACCTACTTACGCGGTATACGTACTATCTCTGCGGTCGGCGCTTTATCCGGTGGGACTTGCATGGGCTTCCGTCGGGTTCCTCGAAGAATCCGGCACCCCGGTACCCGCAGCAGCGTTCCCTGCTCCGTCTACTCTGTGCTGTGGCATCATGATGCCATGCCATCTGAGAACGCGGACACAGGCCGAGCCCGTCAACATGAGTCGATTCACCTGTTCCGCTACGAGCTCGGCGCTGCGGGCGGAAGTCCGAGGCGGAACTCCTTTGCGGGTAGGAACGAGATCGCTGCTGTTACCTATATGAAGCACCGGTAGAGAATACCGGGGCATGCACATGGCATACTAATTCACGGAATACGCTTTCCTTTGATGATTCATGTCCGCGCTAAAGTGGGCAGGCACACTAGGACGGTCCCGAAATTCTCCAGCGCTCTTTCTGATGTATGTAGGTACACTCGCGTACCCGGTACCTGCGCGGACTCGTAGCCACTTCCAGTCTAATGTCCGGGCGGAATACCTGATTGCTGGTACGGCGCACCGTTGCGTCCCACGTTGCCGGAATTGCAGAATTGCACGACACCAGCATCAGCGGCGGATCACTTTTTGTCGGTTCGGTAAACTACCTACGTAGGTCCTGAGAGATTAACATGTACCTACATTATACACTACCGGTACATAATGTACCGTACAGAAATTGGATTTCAAATGGAGGCGATGCGTTAACTACTGGTGCTACAGTAGACCGCCAACAATGTAAACCACTGTAGCCGATCTACTCGTTAAATCCGTCTTCCGTGCATCAATTGGTGTTTTAGGTAGTATCTGATCGTGTTGGTGTTGCGTCCGTAGGGCAATGCCTGTACGGTTCCGAGGTATAATGTATCAGTACCTGAGAGGGAGCACGTACCCAATGGCTCGGCCGACGGTTGACACGCTACCTGTCACTTAGCGTATTTCATGCCGTCAAGTTCAAGATCTTAGTGCGCCAACCAAGATTGCTAATCCCGAATTGTGTAGAGATCCCGATTATGGATTTGCCATCTCGGAAACAGCGTCTTCCGGCTCATAAAACCACGGCATGCACACCTTCTGCGGATGCACGCTAGACTGTATTTGTCATCTCGGTGGGGAAGGCACGGAGTACCGCCCGGCCTTAGGAAGTACACGTGTACCGACTGTTCTTAGTACGTAGAACGAACGCCACGGGCGTATGTGAACGGGCCTCGCGGGCTTGACCTCAACCTTGTTTCCATTCTATTGCCTATTCTAGAATCTTTACATAATGTGGGACCACGGATGTCGGTTTTAAACAGAAAATCGTGCAAGCCAAGAAACGCCAAGATTCCAAGACATCCTTATATCAAAGTTTATTGACAAATTAGTTATGCAATTAGCAATCCGTGACGCGCCTAAGGTTAGGTAATTTTCTAGCTCGCCAACCTGCTGTGAATTTGCGAGCTCACCAAGATCAGCTGTGCACATCAACAGACGTATGGTCCAACGAAACATTATTAAGAAGCCCTTAGGCGCACGTTGTGGCGATGATTGGGACGGCAAAGCCGCCACGGGCGAGACGGGCTGTTAAAAATCGGTTTGGCCGATTCCCTAACTCCGATAGCCATAACATCCCGGTTATATCGGGCTGTAACAATTCTCCGCCACCCCGTATTAGCCTTCACCTAGTGATAAAAGGGCCTGAACAAAACCAGCTTCGCAACGACATCATGAAAGAAAAGAATGCCGAGTCTCTCGTTGGTTCCGTTTGACGCCCCAGAATGCCGCAGGACTCATGGAATACCTAGGACCACGGATAGGTGTTATACAAAGGATGCGCTGAGCTTTGAGGTGCGTGTGGCGTGTACAGTCATTATTCTATTGTAGGTCGGTACTGGAGGATCCCCGTGATTTCCTAGTACCTTAGGTAAGGTTACAGTAGTATCTACTTCGTAGCTGGAAGCCAAGTTCTTGGGTTGTCAGCTCCGTGCCCATCTCGATTCCTCTCTTACCCTGCGCCGCCGCCACTTGTTTGCGAGTGCTGCAGATCCTTACTGTGCAAACCGTGGTCGGCGCATATTTATAGCATCTACAAATAAACAGACGATGCCTGTGAAAGCGGTCATTCAAGTCTGACAGGAAGGTGATGCCTGTGCCACGGTGTTGGTGTTGGTGTTGGTGTTAGTGTTGGCATATTACATACATTGGCTACTGCCTTGAGTGCGTGATATGAGCGCAGTGTCTCTACTAATAAGTACCTTAGCTATTGGTTGCGGCGGAACGAGAAATATTCCACTCTGGACCGGGTGAGCGGTGGTGCAACACCTCCTTGACATATCAGGCAACTTGCAAGATAACGCGCCCGGCTCCTCAACGTCAGCCAGCAGGACTCAGTCAATTGATTACCAAGAGTCAGACAACGCACATACTGCATCAAATGGCATCATTACGCGTCATCAGCAAGATACGCTCTGACGCCTGCAATTGCCTGTGTCTTCTGCCCACTCAGCTTCGTGCGTCCTACGTCCGCAATTTATCCGGTCCGAACTTCTGGGACGGTCACCTAAACCATAACTCGTTCAAGTAAGGTTGAGACATGTTTCATCAAGGGCTGATTACGTTGGGGTGTGCTGCTGTGTCCCAGGACAACTTCTCCTAGATTCACGCCATCGACGACATTACTGTAGGTCCTCCCAGTTGCCTACTGCATCATCGTCGAAGCTCAGCAATAGGGAGGCGAACTTCCCCGCCCAGCTCCAACGTGGCTGTCGTGTGTACAGAGCTTTCCAGCCTTTCGAGCCTTTCGTAGCTTCGGCTGCTGCATCGGGGACGGCTCGAGCTCTGCGATCTGCACCGCGTCTTTGGCGCCTCAACCTAGCCAGCCGTGGGCCACCCCTGAGTTCACCTATGCCCCGGCCCCGAGCGTGCATCGATCGGGTGCTGGTGTCCGTAGACCATAGTGGTCAGGTGAAGCACCGCAATGCCCATCGAGCGTGGCTTGTGTCGTCGGGCGCTCCACATCCCTACGTGACGGCCTCCGTAGGCGTCATCCGCTACACCTGATGATCTGGGAGACTCGGCCGCGCAACCAAGCGCCTTATCCGGAACTTTGACTACGCGATATTCTAACCCCGCGTTCATGGTGCTGCCCTCGTGCTGCGCGGGTCTGAGACTGCCGCAGCACTAAGCTTTGGCGCATAGGTTGGTAACTGCTATGGGTTGGGATCCTGTGACGTTGGCGAGTCATACCGGTGCTCGGTATTGTATACTCGGGCCCCGGAAACATCCACACTCCGCTAGTGCCACGGCGCTGCCTGTCTCACGCGAAAGCCGAGTGCATCATTTCTAACATCTCCGGCCGAAAAAGATCTCATCTCTTGTTCTTCACTGAGGGGGGTTTCGCGCATTCTACCGCAGTTATCTGCAGGTTATGCTCGTGAGGATCCAATACCTTGTCCAAATAGGCAGGACGTCTGCGTAACCGAACCGGAGATCCAATCTCATTCAGGAGATTCGTAATCGCATTAACGGTCAAAACTGAACTCCCGAATACCGTCGTAATCGGCTGACAGAGCTCTAGGTATCTTAACTAGCCGTTCGATTTTATATGTCGGTGCGAACGGCAATGCTGGCAATACGCACTACACACTGTCCTGGTTTATATTGTGTTGAAGAATCCCGCCAATTAGTTAGCAACAGGTCTTGTAACGGACATGGGCCTCCCCCTTTTTTGGATAATCGCTGTATTGTATTCGTATCGCAAAGTCGCCGATGATTAGAAGAGTGCCTGAGGACACAGAGCGTGACGACGTACCTACAGGTGGCAAGTGTTTGAACGCACGTCATACCAGGTAGTTACCTATAGCTCCGCAAGCTTGCAGACAAGTGACGTTAGGAGAATTAGTGGTCAACCAACAAGCATCGCACAACCGCCTCGGGTCTGCCGGTAACTTGAAACGCTGTTTCGTAGCAAGTAGACTGGCTGTATACGAAGTACACTACATTACCGAGAATATCTCTCCACTGATCGGTATCCAGTCCGTTGGCTCAGAGAAGAATAGGTAGGTAACATTAAATCACAATGTCTTTCCTCCCTTCTTGAGACGGAGAAGATAGCCTGGATTGAAAGTCTGCCAGTACTGCGATTATGTGTAGATCAATTAAGATCGTGGTGCTTGTGCGGACGTATTCCGTAACTACCTAATTAGTCCGTATGCGATTGGCTAATTGTTTATCTTGTTCAGGTACCTATTGTCGATCGTGTGCGGAAGCCGGATTTAAAAGGGGAAGTGTTGATCCACTGTAAGCCACTGCAGCTGAACAACACGTTTAAATCCGACTTCCGTATCATTGCCTTGAGATCAATTAAGAATTTGGGTCGAAGGACATATGTAAGTACCTAATTCCGCGCGGTCTATACATCTAGGTAGTATAATTCTAAGACGTAGTTAACGTTGAATGAATATTTGTTGTAGTTCTGGCCGCCAGTATGGGGACGGCGCAGGTAGTGTATAGACGGGCAGATGCATCGCTTACTACCGCGCCTAATAATAATGCTATCTAACTGCTACAGTGCTACTTATTAAGTTCAAACATCTATACGGACTACAATGACTCGGAATCAATAGCTAAACGACGCATCTGCAATCATGAATAAATGCCCAGAAGAAATAAGTAGGTAGCAGATCGCATTGCCTCGTTCTTCGAACCTTGGAACCGCCCGTCAGTGAAGGCACCGTGCCAATCCCGAAACATCACACCCAACTCGTCCGGCCGGCCGTCGCCATTGTCTCACCGTCTCACGCAAATTCCAGCACGCTATGCCGCCGGCCTTTCCGCCAACTACGTAATGTTGACGCCACGGATGAAGGGCTCGAGAACCTTGAGCGCATCTTACCACAAGGACGATATGGCAATCTGCGAAGACTTTGCGGTCACAAGCTGTGCTGCCGCAATATATGCCCTGCGGAATCACACAATAAGTTCGAAACAGATGATGGTCACCAGGCCAACAATGCGGCCGCGCCGTGGCAACTACGCTGCAACGTCTTTAGGTCATGAGACCTTGACCTGCCAGATAGGACCGTGGCACCGTTACTGGATCTTGAGAACGACGGCGTCAATTCGCTGTCGGATACGTGAAGTAGATTCGATACCAGGTCTCCAACCGCAGGGGACCACCTGATTTCAAGCCATCTGTCCGAACCTCAATACCTATTTCCAATTGCCGACATCACGTCTAACAGAATAACTTTCCTGACACTGTCCTGTGTGCGCGATTTCACCATTAGCAATGGGATGCGCTCCTGGGACCCTGTCATTACGGCGGTACTCACTCCCAGGAGATCGAACGTGCAACACCATTGGAAACTCCGATTTATCGAGAATGATTGGCACCGGTACAACAAACTCGATAACATATACCGTGGCCATCTCGTGAAATCTACCACCAAATTCGAACGTGTAATTAAGTCGCCGGATTTCAAGTTTAAGCGTCGCTCACTACTTAATGAATATTCTTGGGTCAGACGTGGAAGATCTAGTTTCTCTTGGTCTGGGAGAATTGACGAGGGCTTTTCTGAAAGCTCGCTCAAGGGACCTTTTACTTTTACTTCGTCGCTTTCTATATATCGACTTGTGCACAAGACGATGATTCGTCCTGGCCGAACACGACCAAGCTATTTGTCAAGGTAAACATGCGTGGATCGGATAGAAATTGCCTAGCCGATCCCGATTCTAGGCGCATTGGTGATGATGGCAGCGCGGCGGACTCATTAGGAGCCTTAAATCCGCTCCCACGAGGGCACGGCATGATGGAGGAGGTCCGAGGAGAGGGAGGAACCTGAGTGATTACTACTCCGAGGTCTATTGCAATATGGCGAACGCATTGCTCACGGCATTTGCGCGACATTGCCCCCCATGCCGGCACGACGATTCGCTCAACTAGAAGTTAAGCATGATAACGAACATGGATTGTCATTTCATGCGTCGAGTTGCGCTCCCGGGGTGCCCCACGGCCATGGTAACGAATACGCAAACGAAAACGGCTCACGGCAGATTAGCTTACGTGTCGAGGGGCGGCGGCCTACAGAGGCAACGCTAGACGCATTCAGAGCAATGGGACATGACAGGATAGGACCACCGTCTACGTGATATACAGGTACTTTTCGCCTTGGAAGACAATAGTAAGGAATACTATGGGCATGCGGGTCATGACGGGATTGAACCTCCTGAGTTCCTTGGGCCCCGGTTAAGATGATTGTCTATCGTCAGACGGGTCATGGGCCACAGGCTTTCAGTCCATAAGCCATCCAAGAAAGTTACACCGGAAATCTCCCTAATTTGTCTCATATAGAGCACAATAACACGCCATCACGAAGTCTGCTGGATTGTGGCCAACATCTAATGATCTAACAGGGAAGCGGTCTTTGGTATGTCAGTATTATTCACTGTTCCGTCACGCTACCGTTATCTTATGACTATATACAATTGGTACACGCAAGCGGTAACCATCCAGGTAATCAGCCAGCCGATCCCCGAAGATTAAAGCCACGAGGCGATGAGCCCCGAAGCACTTAAGGCAGAAGCCAAGTAGTGACACTGGAAGCCAAGAGGTTTCCACTCCAGACCTCTCCGCTCTTGGCCGTGACGGTAACGTAGACGTCGTTTCCAAAGGTGTTCTCCATGACAATGGTCCGCGAGCCGTCGGGGTTGCGCGACGCAACGGACTGGATACCGCTGTACCCGGGGTAGCTGAAGCTGCCGGTGCCGTCCATGATGGTGGCGCCCTGGGGGATGAACTTGGAGATTTGCGAGAGGATGTAGTAGTCACCCTGCAGCTCGTACGTGCCGGCGGACTGGTCCACCGTGAACAGACCGCGGCAGGTTGAGCAACCACCGGGGATGTAGGGGCCGAAGGTTCCGTCCGAGGCCTCCGTCCACGTACCCAGGGTCCACAGCAAGCTACCCTCAGCCCAGTTCTGGAGAGGTCCAAGAGTCATCTTGCTGGCCTGGTACCAGGGGGTTGTTGGGGAGGTCTAGTTGGGGCATTCAAGTTAGCCATTGGTCGTGCGAAGCAGAGATAGACGAGGGGAGTGGATATGGAAAGAGTTTGATCGTTGGAATAGGGCTTCTTAGTGGTCACTCACCCAGCACTCAGTCATGTACTGACTCTTATCCGGGAAGGAGTTGTGGAAGCTGGTCAGCACGGTCCAGTCCAAGTTGGTGGCATAGCAGTGCCACGCGACACCGTCAACATACTCGCCGGCACCGTTCACAACGGTGGTCGGGTAGCTGGGCACGTCGGTGTTGTGGTCGTAGGCCCAGATCTTGGTGTCGAAGCCTGCGGCCTGCAGCGCCGGGCCGACATACTGCTGCGTCGCCGTCACGGCTTGGTCCGCCTCCATGAGCATGGTGACATCGCCGTTGCCCTGGCTGTTCAGGGGCTCGTTCTGGATGGTGATGGCGTCAATAGTGGCGCCGTTGTCCTTGAAGGCCTGGAGGTACTTGACGAAGTACTGGGCAAATGCCGAGTAGTACTGAGTGTCGAGGGAGTTGTTGTCAGAGTCGCCTGTCAGGACCTATACGGATACGCAGTCAGCACGCGTCAAAACTTGATCACTAGTCCGGGAGATAGCTTTGTCCTTTTTGTTTTTGTTCCTCCCTGGACGGGGCAGGGGAAGAGAGCGGAGACTTACGCGGTCCAGCTTCATCCACCCAGGCGCACTCCAAGGAGTGCCCAGAATTGTGACAGCCGACTTCATGCTTCGGATAGTGGCGAGGAGTTGCGCCATGGCGTTTCCTCTGTCTCCAAGGTTGAAGTTGACCATGCTGGGGTCGGCGTTGCCGCCGGCATCGTCGTAGGAGTAAGCCGGGGGACCCGACAAATCCGACGACGCAATGGTGTGGCGGAAGAAGCTGAAGTCGGCACCGTCGGAGGAAAGGAGGTCGTTGAGGAGCTGGGTGCGGGTGTCCTCCGGCAGTGTGTTGATGACGGTGACGGTTGCGTCCGTCACAGCACCACCGAATCCGATGACAGTCTGCTTCAGACCCGAATCCGTGTCGTCAATGGTCAGAGCCCATGTTGAGGCTCCGCCGGTGCCGGTGCCGGTGACGGGGGCATCGGTCAAGCTTAGCTTCTTGCTGAGATCCGAGGTCGTGACGTACGCGGTCGGCGTGGTCACGGCTCCGCTACGGCGGACCTTCGGAGTCTGCGGGGCAGCGAGTACCTGACTGGCTGCCAGGAGAGCTAGCACGGAGGACAACATGATTGTGAATGGCGTTCGAGGAGACAACACACAAACAGACGCACACACGGCAGACTCGACGATGGGACGATGGGACGATCACGTCCTGCTTTTGTACTCTTCCCATGGCCGCGTGGACGAAGGCTCAGTTCTGCCGGGTTCCTCAATAAGGTAGGTAACGTCCGAAACTCAGCGGCTTCGTTTCGTCGACCGTTGCATTATGGACGCTAGGCGTGATGTTCTCCATATTTGCTAGTCGCAATAGGCAAGGGACCAGCTAATTCGCGGCGGTCAGGTGCTTGCGATGTGACCAAGGGTCTGGGCTAGAAATAGCGACGTTGTACTGGCATTTCGAAAGAACGAAATAACGCCGTGATTCGTCTGCTTAGCTGACCGCCTTGCTCGACCGCCTTGTTCAGTCGCCTTTCTCGGCTGCCTTCTCGGCCGCCCAAGCTTCAAAGCCTCAGGCGTGTAGTTCGACAAAGTTTATTTATTTATAGCGAATGACGCCTGTGGGTTAACCAGCAGGGTAGCCACGTTGCGTACCAGACGGGCAGTACCCGCACGGGGTGGTCGTGGGAGTTGTATAGTATCTACACTACAGTCGGGGAGTTGGGGGTTTCTGGCCATAGACACTTCGTACATGATGATTTATCTAGGTTACATTATGTCTTAGTCAAGTTCCCTCAAGGCCGAAACGGACGCCGTTGTCTGAAACGTCGTGCTATGTAACGTCTTTCCCCTATTGTTGGCCGGCTAATCTACCTACTCCAATCAAGCCAACATATCGGTAAGGGGTTCGTAGGGCGGGTAGGCATCGTCTGTCGCATGGAAACAATGCGCTCCCACATCTACCTAGGTACATTACCGGTACATAGTGTAGCTGGTCGGTAGTGGTGGTGTTATTGGGAATCATGGCGGTCCTCGTTTTGCCAATTGGCCTTCCGGATAGGGCTAATTAAATCATAACTCTCAAGGGTGTTTCCGGGGTGGATCCCCTAGTATCTGGGGTTGGCGTGATCGTGAATGCAACGATTTATCTAGCGTATGACTGGATTAGGGAAACGACGCAAGGCTCTTACACTATACACTACTACCCTAGTTCCGAGGTGGTAACCTGAGGTATAAGGCTCTCACAATACATAGTACCTACGATGTTCGTCTCACGGAACTCCAATGGAAAGAAGTTAGAACAATAAGGCAGCATGGAAGCGATCCCGTGTTGTAACGGAACTAATTAGGTATCTACACTAATAATCACACGGAATACCTCATTACGAATCAATACAACAACTACCTAATACACTACAACTCCCGGTTTCTCTGCCTCTAAACCAGATACATATCGGGCGGCGTCCGTTGCCCGCTAGTTCGAACTTCGGGAAACCGTTGACCCTTGGGCCTATCTAGACCTTGCCGATCAACTACACTACGTGATGAGACACTGCAATCAAGAACTACCTACTTTAGCGTGCACCTGACCGTAGATTAGACTCTTTATTAGAGTCGCCTTCTAGCGTAGGAGGAACGCCGACGCTGCCACGTTGTTGCCGGCTGAGGGGTGCGGCTCGTCGCCGTAGCTAGCTCCAGGCCCGCAATGTAGCAGAATAGGGGTTCGTGCTGGGTTCTGCGAGGACGGAGAAGACATCGTGGAATATCTATCTACCGGTATGACTTTACATTATACGTTGCTTAAGGGGTAAATTAGCAAAGGGTAGGTAGCGCGATGGGAAGAATCCATGCCACTACCGGTACCTAAACGTCCAGCAACGCCATAAAATACCAACAAGAAGACGAGGGACAGGTTCATCCACCTATACATAGTACCTAGTACGTGTACAC
Source organism: Xylariaceae sp. X802 (assembly GCA_028637635.1). Classification (NCBI taxonomy): domain Eukaryota; kingdom Fungi; phylum Ascomycota; class Sordariomycetes; order Xylariales; family Xylariaceae; species Xylariaceae sp. X802. Next base: position 388,206 of record JAJFDH010000001.1, on the reverse strand, counting down.
TAGGCATGTCCAACATCGAGGCGTCTCGATAGCACCATGCCGCGTACCCGACCAGGCAAATGCCTATCACAAGAAGCTAACTACCTGCCGGTATCGCAATACAGAAACCAAACCCCTGTTCCCTCATACCTCCTGTTTCCTTCAATTAGGTAGGTATCCTATTTCCAGGGTATCGATAATAGTGTAGTGTATCAGTAGAAACGCTCCAATCCAACCCAGTCCAAAAAAAAAGCAGCCGAATAAGTAAAGGTTGGTTGTATTCCGGTTGTTCCCGTCACATTCATCATTCCTTTACATCATCTAGTTCATCCTCTTCCTCTAGTCCCCAGTCCCTAAATCCCGAGCCCCTCATCCAGCTGATACCCTTCCGCACGTTCGCCTCACGGATGGCTCGCGCGTCTCTCTCGTACACGGCACCCGTGATCGCGAGCGCGAGCGCGAACAGCCAGACGTCACCGCCACGCATAGCGCGCCACCACCGCCGCTTGACGCCTACTTTCCACAGGGAGTCGACACTGGTGCGTGCGGTATAGAGAAATATACTGCGGCCCTCGCGTCGTTCGATAAAGGCCCACAGACCCGCGAGAAAGCCACCGAGGAAAAACCGCTGTGTAGGGAGGAAATTTCTGGGCAACCAGGTCTGGAAGAAGCAGATGCTGGCCCACGCAGTCGACACGGCGCCCGTGGCAAATGTTGTAAGGCGTAGCGCTCTGGACAAGAGACGGTTGAGCAGGTGCAAAGGTGCATTATATAGCAACTTGTACCGTGGCAGCATGAGCATTGAATAAAATAATAAGAAGAAACGCCCCAGGCGTGGAAATGAGCGCACCCAGAAAGTGAGATACGTCCGGAGGCATGAAGGATCGGCGGGGTGTAGAGAAGCGCAACTCAGTGACGTGATGATAGGATAGGCCTGGGAGGTGAGCGGTGCGAGGGCCGTTAGCGACGCCGGCAAAGTGGGCTCGTCAGGGAACAGAGTCGGCGAAATGAACGGCCTGTGGATTGAAGTTAGCAACGATCCTCAAAGCAAAAGAGGGCATGTCCAACGTACGGCCAGTTAAGCTTGGCCATTTGCGCGAGTTTGTCCACCATGTCCCACGGACCAGGCCAGTTGACGCCCGAAGGTAAATTCTCGGGCGCATTATGAAGGTACGTAGTCGTGTGCTTAAAAACAAAATCGAAGAAGCCGACGGGAGCACTCTCGCGGTCAAACACAGTTGCGTGCAGAAGCTGCCCCATGGCCAAGGGCTGAAGCATCCAGCTTCCCCACCACCAGGGGCGTTCTCTCTTTACCATGCCCTTTCCACCGGCTCTGGCACGGAAACCCCAGATAGAGCCGTCATCTTCAAGCAGATTCCAACCAAATTCCAAGGCGCGAAACATGACGGTGATCATAATAGTCACGCGCAGTTGTTGAGCGGGATATATACCCAATGCAAGGCCGGCAAGGCCGGCGCCTACCGCAGGGGCATAGGGCGACGTAAGGGTATTGGCAGTTCGTGGGTTACGTTCGCGGAAGGGGGCAGCCGCAGGATCTAGCAATTGAGCTCGCAAACGGACGAAGAATCGGAAGAGAAGCCGGTACAGTAGCAGGATGGTGGACAAGGACAGCGATAATCGGAGCGGCGAAGACCGGTGGAAGGGCTGTTTCTTTTGCGACGAGTCGGCCCTGCGATGAATGGAAACTGTCAGAGAGCTTCTCGCGCCTTGGTAGTCTATATTCGTGAGCGGTTTTGGAAGCTTGACTCACTTATTCTGCCCCTTGATACGCCCGAGAATAATCTCAAAAGCTTTGGCCCCAATGCCAGTGGCGATGAAAACACGAAGAGCGTGTCGAATAGCACGAGTATTATAACTGTCTCCTTTCGGTGCACCACTTCCACTTGCCGAGATATCCTTCCCCTTGCCTTTGCCCTTGCCGCTGTCTCGGGCGACGGTAGATTTTTCGAAAGATTCACCGTTAATGTATTTCTCGACGGTACCGACGGTTGGCGCACGCTTCTGGAGAAGTCGGGAGCGCGATATGACATATCTGTGGAGAGTCTCGTATTCGCGCGCCGAGATGGTGTATCTCAAGGCGTTGCGAAGAACGGGATCGACGGCGGATCTAGGGTTTAGGCTCGGGGTTGCCTTCGGCCGCGGCATCGCGTCGGAGCTTGAAGACCCTGAGGCATTCGCCATGTTGGAAAACAGAAGACAAAGGAATTGAAACCAAAACAGGGACAATTATCTATCCACTTGCTCCGGAGATCTAGTTAATCCTTTGACGGCTGCGCAATGAACCGCCTATTCCATGCTCGCTAGGCCAGTCGGTAAATATGGGTAAAGAGCGCGCACCGTTAGGACTGACGTTAGCAAGCCCGAGATTTCCCCCGCGGTTCAATGGGGAGCTGAATCAGGGGATGAATTCCAAGCTCTTCACAAGCTCACTCGTCTCTGGTCCACGCGCAGCAAAAGGGCTCTGGCGCGGACACATGTCCATGTGGACCAGGTAGAGAGGTAAAAAGCGAAAACAAAGCAGCTCGAACTTGGCAGCCCTGGGGTCAGGCAGATTATGATTAGGGATTTGAAGTTAGACGTAGAGATTATTAAGGCCGGCACAGAGAAAATGAGGGATGAGAAGGAAGTATGAAGTAGGTAGGTAGGGATGGAAGACCTCAGGCATTGTGAGGTTACAATTATGCGCAGAACCGGGGCGGGTCGAGAAATTACGTGCATACATCATCGACCAATTGCATATGCAGCTTATCTCGAAGCAGACAGGTACTATGTACTTTGTGCTATGTGCACGCTTCCCCGTTCACCGAGTATACAGTACATCCCGTATTCCGCGCGGGCCCTGCGAATGCCTCGGCATGTGAGTCTGGGGTCTTAACCATTACTAAGCATTCCGACCCCCCCTTTTCAGACTGCTGTCATCCTGAATACCAACACAGTTATGTTGTCAACGGACGTGACAAGGAGAATGACGAGCTGCGTAACAGGAGAATTACAAAGAGCGTGCAGCGTAGCAAGTCGGCGGCATCTTTGGTCTGCGCACAGAATCTCTACCTAGGTAGCCTCTTGTCTTCTTCCCTACTCACGCCGCAAGTAAAAGTAGGCTCCGTCGAATGCCTCATGGCATGGGAGACCTAGATCAACGTACTTGTTATCCAGCACCTTCTTGACCCGAGTCGACACTGGATCTGCTTGTAGACTACAACCAGCATTAGCTTCCTGTATGTTCAAGCGTTCACTTATTATTGTAGCTGATAGACCCGTAGATTTCAAACACTTACAAGTCAGGGATATGGTTGGTCTCATTTGGGTTGTCGTTCCAGATGATACCAATCGGGCAAGCAATGTCGATGATAATCTGCTTGGCCGGTATCATTGGCCAGAGCGAAACCAAGATTGTGGAATCGTCGACCTCAAGGAGGCCATCCGGATCGTCCCTTACTGTCACCCCAGCATTGCGTAGTGTTTGCACCGCGTTGGGTGACAATGCTGGATCCTGAACGATGCATGCTACTTGGGTCGTCTTGTTGACACTTTTGGTCAACTCCCAGATGCTGAGAAGCAAGGCATGCTGGATCAGGGATCGGTAGTTATGGCGACCTGATCGGGGCCCTTGCTCCCCTCCCATCTGTCCGAGGCCAAGGCCTACGACCTTCTTTGCATTGGAAAGTTTCGGGTACATCTCGAAGATGCCCTCTAAACTGCGGTATTGTGGAGTGGTTTTCCATCTCATCTGCGCGTTTCGTAGCATCGGCGAAAACTCCATCGCAACCCCGGCACTATTGCCAGAGAGCTGCATATTGTACAGCAACTCTATTGGCAAATAGGCGGTTGGAAGATATAATCCGTAAGTATTGGCACGGCCCAACAGGCCCTGGACACTCTTATAACGGATGAGTGGTTTTTGCCTGATCAAAGTTAGCATGTGATACTAAATTCAAGTATTGGTGATGGAAAATTTAGCTTGTCTGAATCTTCATTAGTACTTACGCTGTTGTGTAAGTGTTACCCTCTTGGTCCTGGATCTCAACCGGCTCCATAATCTTAATCGTTGCAACAAAACCGTCGAAGCCGTTCAGAACTACCTGGTTGCCTTCAAGCTGTCCCTTCATATAAGCCTTTAGCTGGCTTGACAAGCCGCTCAGCATCTGTTTAGTGAACAGAGGAAAGTTTTGTTCGTATAGGATTCTGATATTTCGGCCCACTTCGATTCGCATGAAATCATTCTCCGGCGCAGGAACGTAGTCCCGCCAGTCCTCAGGGCGATCGTCATAGACAATGGTGGCATTCACGGGGCGCGACATGGTGTTAGAGACAGCTCCCGAAGAATTTGACTGCAAGGTCTGTTCGTTCTTAAGGTTGGGTGGTTGTGGGGGAAGACGGGGAGAGGAAGACTAGGGAAGTCAATGTTGAAGATGTGGGCTGGGAGACGTAGTGTGTGGGAAGCAGGGTAGGTGAAGTTCAGCAGGTACTTCGAGTAAAGTGCTTCGAGTGAAGTGCTTCGAGTGAAGTGCTTCGAGTGGAGTGCTTCGAGTGAAGTATGGCGGGGTGAAGTACCGCGGGTGAAGTACACTGTACCGCAAGTGAACTAGAAGTAGTGTTGGTTGCTGCCTCAGGCGTAACAAGTAAACCTAGCTCCTAGGCACGATACACTGGCAGACACACGAAGGTAGGTATGTAACGAAAGTACCGGTACTTGTTTGCGGGCTCAACCATTGTGAACCACATTAACCAATGGCTCACCCGCGACTCCCGGTTCTTCCAACACCGAAGAGCCGAAGCTGGCTCTTTAGGAACAATCATTAACGTACCGTTAACGTAGTTAACCCTTATAAACTGAATAAACATTAGCACCCATTGCCTAAACCGGGCTTGTCTGGTACCTCTCCTGGTTATGCAGCAAACAAATTTGTTCCTAATGCTATGATTGCCCTAGGTTCTTATCTGCCACAGCGTTCTTCAACAGTACTGCTGCAGCGTAACAGCGATGGACTCACCATGCCTCGGTTCCCCTGCCTTCATAATACGATCTGAATAGGATAATACGAACAATTCCAAAACCTCTTTTGCCAGCTGTTGGATATCCATCCTTCAAAGTTCAGAGCTACAATCCATCGGTCAGTCCCATGAAGAATCTAATTTTAGAGTTTCAGGCAATGACGAAAGGGCAATACAAGACACTAGAACATCCTTTATTATAAGGAAAAGGGAGGCGAAAGAATCCGAAAGAAAAGCAGCTTTGAGCGAGACAACGCGGGGAGAAGAGGCTCGATTGGCAATTCCCAGAAGCCCCTCAAACAGTTGACCGCTGGTTACCTCGACTAAGTTTTGCTCGAGTGTTACGCTCCATAGAGCAAGTTCACAATAGCCTGGCCAAGGCACGGATCCTACGCGCTCTGGCGGTGCTACCGTGTTACGGATTCCGACATAGCGGTGCTTATCTAGGAACGGGCACGTACCGAGTGACGGGTCAACACCCAACCTCGGTCCTATAGCCAGATTCTTAAAGTTTCGACCTATCTCCCTCTGTGAGTCTCTTCTATCTGAGGTGCTGATCTTCCAAGCACATGCCCAAAGTACTGACGTCTAAAACTAGTATGCCAGAGAGTGTACAGAACAACAAGGGTGTGGAATTTGAATACGGTGACGCAGGTTCGATAACCACCGAACACCAATGACATGTACAAAAATAGCCCAAGAAGCTCATTCTTGCTCCGAAATATCTCTTTCAAATGTGTAATACGAATTCCTTGCCTTGTGAACATTATCGGAACCATGGCTTGCTACCGGGAGAGCCCGTGGGCAAGAGGGTGAGTATGCCACCAAGTAATACGATCAAGTAAGGACTCAGCAACCGAAGTTCGAACTATGAAAACTATGAACACTTTCGGGAATCCCAAGACCGCTAATAGTTGCATTAACGCATCGATAAAGTGAACGAGGTTGAGGCAAACCAAGATTCGTTCCGCAGATGCAAAACATCACAAAGGTTTCCGTATCCGACATGTTTATAAGTAAAAGGCGCTTGGCCTCGGAGACGGCGGACGATATGTTAAACCAGGCTCGCCTAAGTCAAGATCGGTTTTGTCTGAGCCCCGGCCGAGGGTGCTAATTGGTATCTCTAGGCTGTCAATGACACCCATGGTGTAGTCGAAACCCCGATGTCAAACGTGTCAATATTGCGGTTGCCGCGGCTATCAATACCACCTTCACTGTCGCAGCCGCCGCTGCTCTTGATATAGAAGTGCCGTCGCTTCTCATGTCACGATACCATGAGGTTATTGTCTGTTGACTAACTGACGGGTTCCGGCTATGTCCTGTTTGTTCTCCATGAGATTCCGGCCATGCAAGTCTAATGGAGCTGTTGAGGATCCGATATCTGATTTTTGCCGCTTGAGCTGCTGTATAAGAACGCTCTTTGTCCTTGGAGGCATATCCAAGTCCGCAGAAGAACTGCCGAGCTTTTGGGAGGTCGATGTTGCTCAGCGTTGCAATAGATTCGAGCATGGTCCTTGACATTCACCAAAATGTGAGTGTATAAATATTGGATAAGCCCAGAATCCCAGCCTGCCAGGCCTGTGAAAGCTGGACATGGAGAGCGGTCATGGTGCATACGAAGCCGAGGTTTTTCGTCCCGGGGGGAAAGCCTTCCGACAAGACACAGGTGAAATCCAGCTCTATTGGATAAAAAGGTTCCGCGTCGGTCTATTAAGGCAATGTTTTGTGCAATATCTAGTGAAACTTCACTACGTGTGCGTTGTGCCCGATGTGGGCTCCAGCCCATGCTTGCGGAAACTTCGTACGCTTTTTACCAGTACTGTAAAGGGGTCCGGGCATAGCCAATGCCGTTTCTGATAAAATTAAGTAGTTGGTCTAGGTATCATCAAAAAGTCGGGGAAGAGCTACTTTATGATTCAGCTGGCTGAGCTTTCAGGACTCGCCTTAACACGCTTTGCGATTCCCGACTCACACGATACTATCTAGATGTGTCGGCGTAGGGTATTAGGGTAACAGTAATCGAAATTATTATCGCCGTTACAAAACGATGCATCATCCGGCGTCGTTTGTAATTAATGAGAACATAACGCAACAACACTTGCGACCAACCAAATCCCCGGGGTTCCGCTGGCAGTTTCTATTCGAAAGCGTGAAGGTCTTTGGAAATTGGGACGGGATCTGCAGTAGTGGGTGGCTAGTCACATGTCCACCAGGGTTTGTGCCTTGAGTTTCTGGCTGAGCGATCTGAGGAGAATCATTGGCTGTTATGTTGCGAAGGGTAGCAGGTTCCGCCGTCTCTAACAGCAGTTTGGGAACTTGGTGGGATCGGCTCTCCAGATGAATGGTGCTGAGCCGCCGCCACGTCAATGATTAGGCTCGATCTCATGAGTCACGTTCAGCTCGAGGCTGTCCTCATTCGTAGTGTTTCCTTGTAATTTTACCGACTATCGGTATATCGCGACGCACGGTCGAATGCCAAACGCAAAGCTAGGACCCAGGAATCTAGCATTTTCTGATGTCCGGCTTTGAGTATATTAAGGATGAGACTCTTAAGGATTATTTAGAGCAAAAAGTGATGACCACTAACCTGAGTATAAAAATCAACTGCTTGTTAGGTGAGTTAGGTAGACCTCGACATTAAGTAGATGCTCACCCAGGCGTTGAAATTGGCCAAGGTGGGCTTCGTTAGGAAGCGACTCGTGAGCAGTAAGGCTCAAAGACACATTGCCAACCTATGCGAAATCCAATACGTAGGAGGGGCCCTCTTGGGTCTGAAATAGCCAGCATGCTTACAGGAGACCTCAGAGGGCCGATCTTTCGCTTGAAAGAGTCCAGCATGCGCGGGGCGCACCTGTGAAGAAAAATCATAACGTTACTGCTATGACCTGCCATGGTTAACTTTCAGGTTTCCACACTCCGCAATACGGCCTCCTACCTGCGCGAGGCCTGACCTGCGCACTTCGGTACGCGACGCCTGACACACTTGCTTGGAGAATGAGTGCGGAAACCACTTGTATACAATAGCTTGCCCAAATAGTTGCTGCTTCTATAAGTAGTTGAAAGGAGAGACGATTTGTAGAATCGTATGTACGTATTCTTTTCTTTACCAAGTGCGGCGTAAAGCCGTGCGGCTGAGAGGCCAACGTTAATCCATAACTCCACGTGGGATCCCGGTTCTTCTGCAGCTTTTATCTTCGAGTTCCGCAGATATGTATCTCTACGGACACTGACGACAGGAGAGGCTTTTCAAATAGTTGGCTACCTGTGGGTTCGATCCTATTGAACCCACACGCTCGTCGAGCGTGTGGGTTGACTTATACCGTAGACCCACAGGTAACTACCAGGATTGATGTTGCTGAGCGAAGTGTCTCTTCTTCGGAAACTGCACGACTTACACTAGAAGTCATGAGAACGATGTGATTCATCGATCTTCATCTGGGTCTAGGCTCATTGTGTTATCAGCCGCAGCGTGCCAAGAGCGGATTTCATGACGATTGTCACGCATTCCTCACGCGATATCATGATCCCGGACCGGGCCCCTGTCTACCACGTTTTTGCACAAGATCACTTTGATCGTGGATCGCCAAGCCGCTTACCGAGCCAGCTGGGTTCGATCCATTTCTAACGGCGCTCTAGATAGTCAGGTCAACTCCGCGGTATCCTCACCACCGCAGAAGGTATTGCCGCATTCCACCCGTCGGGGTTGATACTTGATGGAGTACTTCGAAGCCACATATGTCACCAATCGGACGAACGTGACGGTTAGTTCGGTACCGAAAATTCATTGATGTCTTTGGCGAAAATAGAAGCACATAGTTTTACCCGAGACAGCATATTCTAAATCTTGGTACGGACGTAGACTAATGCGGTCATTGAACTTTGTATACATAGCAGAAGGTCTTATGGTTCAACGGGTTTGGTCGGTCGTCGAGGTGCATGCGGTGGACTAGGTACCGGTTACCGATGAGACACCCAATCTTGGCACGAAGGACGGCGCCAAGTTTACCCAATAATAACTTCCCAACAGCAAAGCTACGCCGTATTATGTGTGGAAGGGCTGAACCGCACATGATCAAACAGATTGCGGCACAAGCCACTGATGCGGAAATGGAAAAAAAAAAACGGGATGCGAAGAAGGTGACTTAATAGGGTGACTTAATAGTTGTGGCTATGGGAAGCATGTATATAGTTGGCGTAGATAATATGATACAGCGATCGTTCACTCTATTATGGCTAGTATAAGCGAGTGCCAGCTGACCGATTCGTGCCTGGGTTACGGTTGCATGGGGGAAAGGGTTGATAATGGGTCGTGAATCGGAACCAAGCTGATGCTCTTCCATGCCCAGTCACAATCTTGACATACTCTGCGATATCATCCCAGGGAACCACTAATTATTACCTATTTACTACTTAGCACATACATGTAAGATCGTATACCGGACAGGGAGTCGTATGTACCATATTAGGCTCGCCGTTCATATCCACACAGATCATCGACGCCGAGGAGAAAATTCCAGATTGGTCAAGCTAGTGGCATTTATCCCCAGTGCTTGAAGCGAAGCGATGGCGATGGGATAACCGTTGCCTGGTGTCATACATACTTGGCTGTGCCATAGCTGTGGTCAGCTGTCGTTTCCATTCCTGCGTTATACATATCGTATTGACCTGACTGGGCATTGGGCCGACTGGTCCCCGCGAGAATCGCAGGAAGTAGAGTTCCGTCTGCGCCATAATAGTTTGCAAAGAAGCTCATTCACAAGAGCGGCTGCACTAATATGTCTTGGCAGTTGACAACGCGCTGACTACCTACAGAAATAGGCGTACCTCTATCACCAAAAACTTGCCTGATGCTGGAAGTTGAATATCGTGGCGCCTCCTTGTTTTAGTCTCTCGAGATTCGACATACCCCTGCTCATCCTGCTGATCTGAGCATAAAGTCTTCATATTGAACACTGCTTAAACACCGCGGGCCTGATGAATTTATAAAAGTCGCGTCCTGACTCCAAGGGATCCTGATCCTGGAGAATAAACATGTGGTTATATGAATGAAAAGTCTCCCCCCGGCTCAAGAACCTGATTCGTCGAGTATTAATAGGTGCTAGTACCGTGCTGTTTGGTTCTAAACCTGGGTAAAAGAGCACGACAGGATCCGGGCCTCGGAATGCGACGGAATTCGAGCCTAGTCGAAAACCTTGCATCAGCCCTATCCGAATGTGACCAAACTCTGGGATGCCTCCGGATGATGCACCCTTCAGCATCGTGAAGCCAAGAGGGGCTGGGACAACTAATACCTCCAGCTCCAACCTTCTCTTACATAATTTTCCAAAACTTAGTTTTCAATCCTACCAGTGAAACTGGCCCTTCCACACCCCATGTACTTCAATGGACACGGGACCACAGCCTTGAGGATCCTCTGAGATGGAAGACTGTCTCCCGGATCCTGGTTTACCGTGCATCATTCATTAGGGGCCTTAGTCCTTTAAACGGGACTGGGCTACCGATTATGACTCGTACGGGGGCGTTCTCGGGTAATATTGCCGTTGATTGATTAGAGAGTCGAGACTGGAGTAAGCCTAGTGATTGGCACGAGGCGGTATTCAATAATAAGAAACGCCGAGAAAAGCCTTCGTGAGCGTAGGATTCAACCTTCGGCTTACTGAGCGACCTTACTGGGGAGTGGAAGTTGCGAGGGCGAGGGTGTGCCCGCGAGACTGTCGATGGACTTACAGCCAACAATTTCCCTGGTATCGCTCGAGGCACCAAAGAAGATGGATGAGGACCCCTTATACGCCAATATAAAACCGCATGTCCCAATTCGTCGGCAAACTCTGGAACGATAGTCCTGGCTGCATCCTCTCTGAGCCAATCCTCAATTTCCACGGGCCATTCGTCGAACATTCCAATGCGTTCTATTGTATTCTTCACGGGAATCTTGGCAGGTCTCCTCGCGGGACTCGGTCAATGCACTCCACTACAGCCAAATGAGCTCGAAGTTCAAGGGGCCGGGTTTTGCAACACTCCTTCAAATCGGGCCTGTTGGCAGCTCGGATTCGATATCAATACAGACTATGAAGCCAAAACTCCGCCAGGTGTTGTGAGGGTCGTAAGTTAGGGAGAGCACCCTTTGGCACGAAATAGTTAGACCATTGTCTCCAGTAACTGATCTCGTTAAATAGTTTAACTGGGAAGTGACGGAACATGACAACTGGACTGGGCCAGACGGCGCGGTGAAGAGCAAAGTCATGCTCATCAATAATCAATACCCCGGGCCTACGCTCACAGCCAATTGGGGGGACACCGTTAAAGTGGTTATCAAAAATCGTCTGAGACTCAATGGTACCTCGATCCACTGGCACGGCATGCGTCAGATGGGTACAAATATCCAAGAGTGAGTAGTAATTGCGGAATTAGAAGCACTCACAGGACTTGCTGGATGTGGTAAATGGCTGATCTCGAATGTCGCAGCGGCGCCAACGGCGTGACCGAATGCCCCATCCCGCCAGGGGGCACAAAAACGTACACATTTAGATTGACCCAATATGGAACGACCTGGTATCATTCCCATTTCTCCGCGCAATATGGAAATGGTGTCTTCGGGTCCATTGTCATCAATGGGCCATCTTCTTTGCCATATGACATTGACCTTGGAGCCTACCCTATCCATGATTATTATCTGGGAACGGCGGATGACATCTTGCTTAATGTCCTGGAGGGGCGTGGTCGTCCCCCGGCAAGTGACAATGTCTTGTTCAACGGTACCAACATAAACCCGGCCGGTATTGGCGGTGCGTACTCCAGAGTCACCTTGACACCCGGTAAGCGCCATCGTCTGCGGCTCATCAACCCCTCAGTTGAGCACAATTACCGAGTATCTATAGTTGGCCATGATATGACGGTCATCGCTACTGATTTGGTTCCTGTCAACGCTATCACGGTGAGCAGCGTCTTCCTAGGCGTCGGCCAACGTCTCGACGTAACTATCGACGCCTCGAACAAGCCAGGAAATTACTGGATGAACATCACCTTGCCGCCAGAAAACCTATGCGGGGCCTCATCCAACTCGGCACCGGCAGCTATTGTCCACTATGAGGGGGCGCCCAACGACATCCCCACCGACCCGGGGACAATCCCACCCAATCCCGGCTGCCGCGATTCGCTAGACTATGTTCCGGTGGTAACACGCCAGGCACCCCTGGATCAATTCGAAGTCAAAGCGCAGAACACGCTTGACGTAACTCTCGATACCACAGGACCGCTCATCATATGGAAAGTCAACGGCAGCTCCATAAACGTCAACTGGGACCGTCCGATTATCGACTACGTGCTCAGGGGTAACACGTCGTATCCAGCATCCGACAACGTCGTGATCGTCAACGAGAAGGACGCGTGGACATTCTGGGTGATCGAGAACCTATCTGTCGTGCCACACCCAATGCACTTACATGGACATGACTTTCTCGTGCTGGGCGCGTCGGCCACAGGTGCAGGGCCGTTCACGGCAGCCGACAAGGCCAGTCTGAAGGCGGCCAACCCCACGCGACGCGACGTGACAATGCTACCAGGGAACGGTTGGATCGTCCTCGCGTTCCGGGCAGACAACCCAGGAAACTGGCTCTTCCACTGCCACATCGCATGGCATGTAGGCGGGGGACTAAGCGTGGACTTCCTCGAGCGGGTCTCGGAACAGCAGGCGAAGATTAGCCGCCAGGATGCAGCGGCCTTCAACGACAATTGTGCATCGTGGCGACGCTATTTCGATAACAGTGGCCTTGTCAGAATCGATTCTGGTCTGTAGGGAGACCGACTCGATAGGTGAGAAATGTGACATTGGGCTGTCCTATGCTCTGCTCGCTTGTCTCGAACAACATGAGCGCGAAGATGGACACACGCCGAGACTCATGGTTGGTACCTAGGCTGGTCACCATAATTATTTGCCACAAGTATATATAGGCGAGAAATATATGGAGAAATACATAAAGGGTAGGAAGTTTAACTTGGGAGTATGTATACACGTAGGTACCGACTTCTGGCCAGGCTTCAACTCTGCCCCACACTAGACCCCAAGTGGGCCCATATGGCGCGCATGCGGCACATCCGATCCCGGCACACACACTCATATTTCTGTACACTACTTGGATAGCATACCTACGAAGTACACTACGACCGTATAGTTAACGTAAAGGACACTGTGAGTAGGAGCTGTGGTGATTGGTTCTGTGCTCCAGGAGGTACACGTATAGCAGTCTTCAGCGGTATGTTCTCCATTGGACGGCTGTCCCAGCCACTAGAACGCACTGTGAGATAGGCAGTGCTAGCGTGGCTACCTGGCCGTCAAACAGATGGAATAAGGTACCTCAGGTGGCCAGAAAAACCAAGTGTGGCACGAACGGTGTATAAGTACCGGCTAGGTACCCATCCCGTCATTTTAAAGCCCGCGATCGTCATCGTCATCATACATGTAACTAGCGCGCTTGCCAAATACGGTAGGTATTGACGCATTGCCGTGACCAGCTCCAGATTTGTGGTTGGAACGCGGCATCCTGGAGGGTTGCATCGCGACCGCGGCACAACAACACACTGCCGTTCCAGATCCAGACCCAGGGCAGGACCCAGGGTACCAGCCCCGTATCGACACCCGGTCGTGTATAGGACGGAATCCATCGCCCGTCCGCCTATTACATATCGAACTGCCTACAGTACATTTGCACATTCCCGTTTTTGTCTCACCGTATTTCCCTCGGCCGACTCGACGCAAGAACGTCGACTGCTGACGTCTCCCTCGGCTCCCTCTGCCTTGCGTATATTGTTTGCGTTGGCTGTTGGAATCATGGTGGATCTACTCGACGACGACCCTAACAAAGACGACGACAACAGGAAAAAATACACAGGCTACAGGCTCAACCTAGGCAACAACATGAAGCAATCTGACAGGAGAGGAGCAGGTTCCAAGGGCCAAGGTTCCGAGCCCAGAGGCGCAAAACGCAAAGCCAAACATGGTCCCTACGAAGAGCTGCACGGTAAGTGACAGTCATGGCGCCCCATTCAGCCATTTCATCCCGACGTGCACGTACGAGCTGCGGCTAACTGGATCAACCCAAAGCGACAGACGATGACAACGACAACGGCGACGACGAAGTCATTCCCGCCGAAATAAGCACCGCCTTACAACGTACCTCTCAGTCGCGCATGTCATCCTCAACTCCAGGTTTGATTACCAGGACTCGTCCCTTATCACTCGACAAGCGTATGGTCTCCAAGTTTTCCCCATACCTATCAATGAATAACCACATGATGAAATCGTAATATATTATCACTGTGGCTAGGCGACTAACATGACGGACGATAACAGGAGGTATCGCGCGGCCATCTATTAAATCCAATCGGGATGATGCGTCGAGCACGTCGGTAGCGACGGTGGCAGCGGCAGCGCCATCACCATCACGAACCAATAAAAAGGCCATTGTGGCTCCGAAACGCGCTGGTGCCCGACACTCGCATCTAGATTCTATCGCGCCAGAAGCTCATATGGGGGATACAGGTATGTCGTCTTCTTCCGCGAGCGCCAGTGTTCTTTTCAACCTGGGTGTCGCTTCTTAGCTAATAGCTGTTTAGAAGTGCTTGGCCATAACGCTACCAGTGCCGTAAGCGCGCCGGCCACTTCGGTTCCCAAGCCTGCGCCAAAGGTCGTCGCCGAACCCCCTCAAGACAAAGGTAAAGCGAAACAATCGGAAATCAAGTCCGCGCCAGCGGCAAAAAGAGCAGAGGAGGACGATGAACGTGAGGTAAAAGAGGTGGTGAAAATTTTGCGGCATCGAATGGCTAGCGAGCCGAGTGGCGCCGTCGAGCTGTTAATCCAGTGGGAGGGCGAGGGCGAGAACGATGCGACATGGGAAGCCGAAAGCGAGATTCAGCAAGGCGCCGATGAAATTCTATACGAGTACTGGAGGACCCAGGGCGGTCGAATTAATGCGCTCTTTCATAAGCCAAAGCATCCGCCCCCGGAGACATATCACGTGTTCAAGGTTCTGCGGCACGAGAGAAGTAATCGCGGCGGCTTCCAATTTGAGGTCCAGTGGGTCGGGCACCCGTCTACCCGCGGCGAGACATCAATGGAGACCGAGACCAAGCTCAGGAATGTTGCGCCAAAATTGCTAGCTACCTACTGGGAGAGCGTTGGTGGCCGCGCAAGCTTCCTCGCACCGCGCGGTCGGGCCAAGAAGAGCAGGACAGAGTAGCCTACCGACGTTCAGCCAACGATGGCATGCCACAAAACGATCCCGTATATACGCGCACAATTTCCCTATTACGTAGGTACATATTGGCGACCCATCAGAGCAGGGTGGTCATTCCAGCTGCATCTTTTCGGGAGTTGAGTTATAAGGATCACTTGCCGCTTTGGTTGTCCTTTCTCGGGGAGGAATCTGGGGGTAAGGGGTCTGCGGTTTGTCGGACAAGATTGTCATATCTTGGGGTTTACCTCGTTCCGTCATCGTCTGTATAATCTGACTTTGGGGAGGATACCTAGGGTTCACGGTATCTAGAGTTACGTTCACTGGCGCTTGGTCATTATATTCGGCAGGTATAATTGGCACGAATTGCGCATACCCGTGCATAGGTTCTGGAAGAACGTTCATGGGCTATTGTGTGGTTGGCTCGTCCATACATAGCCATGTCCTTTATTTACGATTCTGTTATGACATGGTTTCTCGTGCACTTTTCTTTGAATTCTCTGGTGTTATAAACGCGTCCTATCTTGAAGAGGCTTGGGATGCGCTACTATCTAGGTGTCGGCAAGTGTCATGGTAGGACTCTCATCTATCATCTACATCCGCTGTTAATGCTTGTTTTGTTTCCGCTTTTCTTTTTTTCCTTTCGTCGGTTCAGCTTTGAGAGAGGGCGTGAACTTCTATTTGTTAATTGAGTGTGACATGCCGGGCATTGCCATCTCGTCATGTGCATTAACAACTCATAAGTAGTCCGTACCTAGGTATGTAGCATCGCATGGTAAGTATAAGAGAGGCGGCGGCTTATTATCGTCTCGGATCTGCAACTTTATCCATATCAATGTCCCAATCTAAACCATGCTAACTATCTGGGTGCATCCTAAGCCTGGAGTCTTGATTGAGTGCAAGGCTCAGTTTGAATGTGTGCGTGATAAGGGGAATCTACCTCGTCATGCGCGATCGGTTCCCCTCGATCCCGAATGATTATGTAATACCTGTCCGCCCCGCGAGAGGTGCGTCACGACATTCTCCGCGTTTCGGGCGCGTCGCGGGGCAGGTGGGGTCAGGGGGAATGGGGAAGGTGGAGCTGGGTCCGGAGTGCTGGGATCCATATCATCATAGTACATGCGAAGTACCCTACCTACTGCCTACACCCTGGCCTCCCGGTTTACAAGCCTGCTGTAGACTGTACAGATCGTATATACGGTTCGTGTTCTGCCTCTCGCTTGACAACCCCTCACGACCCGGTAAAAATAGCATACATACATATATCCCCATTCGTTCGCATAGCTTCGAGTTCCCGCTTGATTCTAGGCGGCCGGCCTGGTTTCCGGCATGCCGCTATCGGCAGTGCTAATGGGGTATATATGGGGGTGGGAGACAAAACTGCCGCGGCTCCCCGTCAATGGCACCCAATTCTCACCACCCGGACATCGCCTGGACAACAGCGCAATCCTCGATGGCCACCGTGTTCCATAACGGTCGATTCTTTCAGTCGGAGATAGGGGGGGAGAACCACTCGTTCGCCGAGTGTGTGTTGGCTGATAAGGCCGGGACTATCGAGCATGTGGGCTCATTGGCGGATGAGCAGATACGGCATGCCGAAGCAGCTGGCGCTGTAAGACACGATATTGGCGGTCGTATTGTATTACCGGGCTTCATCGACGGACACATGCATCTGCTTATGTTCGGACGGTCGCTTCAGAGAGTCGGGCTGGAGGCATGCAAGAACCTCAATGACATCAGAAGGACAATCAAGGATTTTGCGTAAGTAAACATCAAAGGTCAAATATCAGTCAGAGTACTATAGCTGGTAACCTAATATCCATGCATCTCCCGTGATCGGTAAGAATCTCATCTATGTAGGGAAATCACTGACGCGAATACCGGCATCGAAGCGCGGCACATCCCTTTTCTTCACGGATTCTGGCCAAGGATTGGATGCACTTCATGACAGATGGCAAGGCATTAGCAAGCATGATTGACGATATCGATCCCCGACCTATCTTCATCGACGCCAAGGACCTTCACTCTACTTGGTGCAATACCGCGGCCTTGGAAGAGATGGGTGTCCAGCACATGCCGAACCCCCCAGGCGGAGAGATACTAAGAGACGAAAATGGGAAAGCCTCCGGTCTTTTGTCCGAGTCGGCGGCAGTCACCATCGTGTGGCCTCACGTCGCCAAAGTAGAGCTTATGGAGGAGAAAATAGCATCCATCAGACGGGCAATTCAGGCTTACAGCGCCGCCGGTTACACGGGGGTAGTTGAGATGGCAATGGACGAGGGTGGATGGGAGGCTCTACAGACGCTTCGGCAACAGGAGTCGCCCCCAATCCGCTTTGCAGTGCATTGGCTCATCAATCCCTGTAGGACCGAAGCCGAGAATCTCGCCCAGGTCGATCGAGCCATTGAGCTTAACCGACAATTCAATGCCGAAACGAGTCCGGATTGTAGAGTGGTGGGCATCAAAATCATCGGCGATGGCATTGTCGACGGCTGCACGGCTGGCTTGATGGAGCCGTATACGTCCAACGGCATCTCGTGTGAACCGATATGGTCACCACAGGCGCTCGGGCCGGTGGTGAAGAAAGCCGACGCCGCCGGCCTGCAATGCGCGCTCCATGCCATAGGCGACAAGACCATCAAGATGGCCATCGACACGCTAGAGCAGAACACGACGCCCGGCCGCAGACACCGAATCGAGCACCTAGAACTAGCATCGCCCGAGGACGCCGCGAGGCTTGGTAGGTTAGGCATTACTGCGTCGATCCAGCCCGTGCATGCGGATCCAGCCTTCATGCGTGCCTGGCCGGATCTGCTGGGGCATTCCCGCTGCGGGCGAGCTTTCGCCTACACAGACTTTGCCGATGGCGGCGCCGTGCTGTCGCTGGGGTCAGATGCGCCGACAGCACCGCACGCGCCCCTTGCGAACCTATACACGGCAACGACGCGGCGATCCGCACGAGAGCCGGATTTCAAAGACAGGGTCAACCCTCATTTCGCGCTCCAGCTGGCGGCCGCCATCGCGGCAGGCACCGAGGGGTCGGCGTACAGCTGCTTCGCGGACAGACGGGCAGGTAAGCTGGAGGCCGGGCGTTCAGCGGATTTTGCCGTGGTGGACATGGAGTGGGACGCAGATAAGCTGTTGCAAGCCAAGGTGGTCCAGACATGGTTTCAAGGGAAGAAAGTGTTTGATGCCAACACGGAGGAGGCATTGTCCTCCCAGGAGTAGCCAAGTCAGGTAAAGTGCCTAGTCCGATATGATTCGGTATTTATCGTACCCGCACGTTTAGTTATCATTCATGTCGCTCATTCGGGAACCAACTGTTATTAGTGCTGTGCTAAGCGTGTCCATCTACACTACTTCTGATGCCCTCGGTGATGCCGAAATCGAGGCGTTAGAGGCCTTCCACTAGCCCTAGCTCGCCGTTGCGCACGATCGGGCCTTGCGAGATGACCGCGAATCGGTGCCAATCCACCGCTGCTCTTAGCGTTAAGAATTTAGTGTAGGTAATTACCTTATACACGAAACCTCTGGAATAGGTCGTTGCCATCGTCGTCGCCGCCGCCGTCGTATATTACACTTGCTGAGGCCTGGAAGGTGCGCACTAAGTGTCTCTGGTGTATTTGCTTATCTGGAAATTTGTTTCCATTACAGTTGGTAAGCTTCAGAGTGGGTGCAGCATAGCAATATCACGTCGGCACAGCTTTGCTTTTCTTCTTATTGAACTTGATCTTCTTTCCGGTATGGGTTTCGTGTTCAAAGTGTTCTACCCGCTCATACTAGCAATGGCAGTTCTATGGTCCATTCCAGACCCTATAGACCTCCCTCCATGTTCAGTCCCGGCGTACCACTGTATGGTATCGCTGATTCGTTACTGTCCAGTCTCCTCTTCCTCCTGCTCCTTGGTAGTGATGCTGCCGCTATCACTGCCACATCCTTCCTGAAATTTCTTCCCTGGTAGATGTGTGGCATTGTGGGACTTAAGGCGCCACTCCTTCAGCTCGTGAGTGGCTTCGGTACCACAGATGTCAGCCTGATTGGACATCCAGCTCACTAATGCAACAGCTTGAGGTTAACAAACAGCATCCAATCAGATATCTGAGAAGTTCTCAATGGACAGCTCTCAGATATATTCCAACAAGTGAGGAGACATCGTAGACTGCTGGAATCGGCAAAGTTGTAAATGCAATGTGATAGACCACTTACTGATGTGGGAGCTTAATGGTACAACCATGCCCTTAAGACAAGTTGTGACCGACTCACTGAAGCCAAGATCGCAACCGCCATGGGACGTGTGGGGTAGCCAATCTTTCCCAACATAGGGCACCAACTTGATGCTTTCAAGCCCGTCCTTCAAGTCTTCGATGCTGCCGGTGAATGTCACGGCGTCCGGGATAGGGAAAAGCTGAGCTTTTACTAGTGCAGACACAGCAGAGCCTAGCATCATGATCTCACATGCCTCCTTATCTTTACCTACTTTGCAGTAGATATTGCCCCGGCGTTCGCCTCCAGAAGAAATCGCCTCGATAGGTACTTTGACGGCAGTGAGAATCTTCGCGACGGTAGTCGCGCGAATCTCGGCAATAATGTCTATTGTTTCTTCAGCTTAAGTTCACGAAACATCAAGTGCCAGGGCTGGGGTCACACTTACCAAGGGCGCATGGAGGCAACAACATGTGCTCGAGTAACTGTCCGGAGATGTTCACAATCTTTCCGTCCGCATTCAATTTACTGCTCACAATGAAAGTGTCAATTGCATCTCGGTACAACTGGAGATCACCCAAAGCCCAGCCAATGCTGTTCAATTTCAGTAGTTAGTGATCAGATAATATAAATTGTAAACGTCTCAACGTATCGTCTAGACATTGCGGGACTACGTCAAAAACGCAGGAAAGAAAATTAGGGAAGAGGGAGGGGGCTGCAAAAGAAAGGGGAAAGCGTACTATAGAGCTTTGTGGCATTCAGTGAAACAATTGTCCTGAGTCGCGAAGTCTCGGAGGCGCGAGGTCCATCGACCAACCCAAGGATGCAATACGTGAGCACAATGGTATTGACAAGCGATCTTGCTAAGCTCAAAAAGCTGATCAACAGTCGGTTCTTGTGGCGCATAGGCGAAATCGTAGTGAACAATGCGGAAAACAACACCAAGAGCTTCGGCGTTACCCTCAAGTCTCATGGTGAAAATTTGACCTTGTTTCTCGTCGTCTCTTGCATGGCTATCGTGCGCCGAGGCGGCATCGTGATACAACATGCGGCGCCATTCGCGCGAAGCGCAAGACAAAGCAGACGCGCATACCATGTATACAACAGGATCGGCGTCAGGCACCTGGACGACAACTTTCAGGTCGGCATCTGGATGGAAAGTAACCGCGATCGGATACTTGGCATCCAACTCGGTCTCCAAGATTGGGGTCAACACCCGAGAAACCGAGTTTGTAGTTGCTTCGGCCTCAATAGAGGGACTAGTTTTCGAGCGAGAGGCCATGGCCAATAACCGAGTGACTGGGGATTGGAAGCTGTGGACTGATTAGACACAAAAAAAGCGTGAATGGAAGCTTATAGCCAACGGGGACGATTTATGCCGTCTGGGCCTTGTTGAAGCTACGCTGTAGTGGCTGGTAAGGTGTGATGATGATGGATGCCGAAACGAAGCCTTCGACAAGGACTCGAACGAGATAGCGGGAAAGTGAATGAACGTACCGGCGATCTGGCAGCAACCTGCTTGACGTGCCCCGGTGATCGAGAGAGCACAATGGAGAGGAGGAGGTTGGATGCCAGGGGCTATGGATCAGGTTGAAGATCGAGCGAGGCTCTTGTTGCGTAAGTGGGAAGAAGTACAGAACCGTCAGGCCCGTGCGGCTTTGGAAGACATGCGAAAGCTGGGGCCTACTGATCCGATAAGAAACACGTGCAAAACTCAGAGGCGCGCCTTCTGGAAGCAGCACGTGCAAAATTGCAGGAGCGAGGCAGCAACGACACGGCAGGCGCGGGCGTGTTAACAACTGGTACGTACCTAAAGTACAAAGTTATCCCCCTTCCTCCTCGTCCTCCTGGTAAAACGAGACTCACGGCTGTGTGGGAGACCCTATTCTTTAATTCTCTCTCTATCCGGTACAGAACAACGCGTTGTGCTTCTAAATCAACCCGCTCGTCTGAACCGATGACGTCCGAACCCATGACCCCTGCTGTTGAATGAACACACCATACAGGAAAATTAACGAGAAAGAAAGCAGAAAGAAATATAAGAGTGCCAGGAGATACAGTCTCGTCCCCCACATCGATGCTCGAACAGATGACCTGTGCCATTCGCCCCGTTGATGGATAGGAAAATTTGTCTCTGACAAGAATTAGATAGATGTTGCGTAGCCGCTTCTCTCAGCCTCCGCTTGCTGGGGTCTGTCTGCCCACTATGGGCTTGAGGACAACCAATACCAGTTATGGAACGGTGTTCTGGTATTGCACTCGCTATTCCTCCTCCCTACGCCTCTTCTGCCTCGCCCAGAAGACGGGCTATGAGCACGTAGATGAATACAATCCCACCCATGACTAGAAGTCGATTCCGGCTTAGCCAACCCGTGCCGGCGTCTCTCTGCTGAACCACTGTGTCAACAACCGTCTGGGTTTGCCCTCCCCGGCTTGTGGTGCCTAAGGCTGGTCCGCATGAGACACGAATAAGCTCTCCATTAGCCGTGTTAATATTGTTCTCCATCCAACTCCAATTCTCCTTATCCACGTCCGGCCACTCTGCCCGGAATTTAGCACCCCCGTCGCCGACCTTAACATTTCCTTTTTGCGCTGGGTTCTTGCCGTACGAGCCACCCCCCGTTGAGTTCCACCACCGCGATCGCTCAGCATACATCTTGCGTTCACGTGATGTTCCTGACACCGAGCCGGTTGTCATCTCTTCCGACGTCATGAATGACAGCAGACCGATTAGAATGGTCGAGACCTCCCACGCTGGGTTGAAAGATTTCGGGTGGAAGTCGGAGATTGAAAGACAAAGTCTAGTTGAAGGTTGGAAGCGTCCAGACGGCGTGTGCATTCGGATGGCTGGTGGCGCAAAGGGATAGTTAGGTGGGAAGATCAAGGTTCCCCAGTACTGGCCCCCATAGTAGGGCGTGTCTTCGGGCCCCGTAATAATGTAGTGCCATCTGGGCTAGGTCAGCGGAGGGTCGAGCGTCTAGGAACTTGCCAGACGTACTCAAGAATATTCGACTCAGAAGGGTGCGCGGAGATGTATGGAGGCGGATTTTCGGAGATGGATTTGTATTCACGCGCCAACTAAGAAGGATATCAGCGACTGTCTCGTGATCGGAGACTAAACGGGGACATACGCGCTTGCTCGCTTGTTTGCTAGCCATTGATTGAATCACTTAGCTGTCTACCGATCGAACCAAGTCTAGAATTTAAGTGCGTCGTGTCGATAGGAAATGACGATAATTGCCCCTCAGCGCACAAGCCGATCCAGGTTTGCAAGTGGTTGCTGCAAGCGTACGGAATCACAATAGCGCGGCTGCGCTGGTAGGAGTCGACGTTGAGAGAAGTGGCTGGCGGAAATACGTTGATGAATGATGGACGAATGCGCATATGTGGTTTTGGTGAAGGCACCGGCAATTGAGTGAGTGTCTCTGGGACAGGTGGTGGTAATAGCCGTGGTAATATAAGTGGTCGTAAGATGTAGGTACCTGAGTACCTCGTACAATTCCAATTAAGGTTCATCTACCCAAGTTGGCCTAACGCTGTTTATATAGTCAGCTGGATTTGGCTGGAATTTGCGCTAATCTTAGTGTGCCCCGGGCGGACTAACGGTCTCTGGCGTGCTGTAGCGTACATTAGTGTAATTACGTAGTGGAATATTCGCGTACCTACCTCTTCGTACACGTGTACTTCGTACGGACCGTACAAGGGCCGGCAACAAACACGCCAAGTCCATTTGAGTCACAAAACCGGTTGGTAATACTTCCGTATGCTTAGTGCAGGAATTGCTGCCAGTTGTTGCCAAGTGCGGTGCCGCGGTACCATGGCTTATGTAATCTCCACGAACGGCCTGTCGGCGATGCGCCTTGCAACCTTGCCCACCAGCCACACAGCGTCATACCCTGGTTGGTTACCTATCTTAAGCATCGCGGTATCCATAAGAGCGGCAACGCTCCCGACCTCAGGTTTCTTCAAAGTCGGGTGATAACTCACCGATGGGCATTTTGCTGACACGATTTATGCTTCTACCGTTTGTGCAATTTGTGGTTTGAGCTCTCCCGCACATACTTACTGCCTATTCCATTAGCATTACCTAATATAGGGGCAAACGCCGCAAACGCTCCTACCAACCGCCGTTATGGCCCATTCTTCTGCTCCTGGGGATGACGATGTAAATGGCACCAGTTCCATTGTCTAATCCCGCAAACCGCTAATCCAAAATGTCTCTAGGCCTTCGAGAGCCTGCTCAAGAAAGAGAAAGGCTCCGTAGAGCAACGAGCGGCGTCAGCAGCGACGCACATACGAGAATCCGAATCCGAACAGCGAATGGCCTATTTGGTTAGTATGTCTTGGTAGCAACTCTACCAGCCGACAACTACTAACTTTATAAGCTCTCTCAAAATCAAACTCTACCTGTCACCCTCTCCAATATCCAGATCCACGGCGCTAAGAATACCCGGAAATCTTTCCTCAATCCTCTCTTCCAGCCTCTAGTAGATGGCGGCCGCAATGACTATTACACCTTGAACCAGCTTTTGAACGAGGTTGGTGACGCTGTAGCGAAGCTGCAGAAGTTCGGTATGGCGATAACGGCTGACCTCGGTGTGAGAATACCGTGTGCTGACCCCTATTTCCCAAGACATATTCCACCCGAATATCGTCGTGCACCTCTCTCAGCCTCCACATGCCGACTCCTCGATCTCCCCGACTAACCTTGAAGTTTCCCTTCGAGTTCGGGAAAAGTCTCGGCTGGTGCTGAAAACAGGCACAGATTTAGGCAATACAGAAGGTTCTGCCTATGCTACGATGCTTTGTCGAAACATCTTCGGCGGTGCTGAAGTCTTGTCTGTAAATGCCTCTGCAGGCACAAGAACCAGGTCAGCGTACAGCGCTGAATTCTCCACCCCGATAAAGAGCAATCCCAATCTGAGGCTCAGCATAGATGGGCTAGCTAGCAGCACTCAAAAGCCTTGGGCAAGCCACGAAGAGGCCATAAAAGGAGGTGGGCTCAGGCTGAATTGGGCAAAGGAGAACGGTGATCGTTGTCAGCTAGGGTATTCCGGCACATGGAGGCAATTGACTGGTCTGTCTGCCACAGCGAGTCCCACCATACGTGGCGACGCCGGAGATTCAGTAAAGAGTGCTATCACATATTTGTTCCAGCGAGAGCGGAGAGATAACCCCATGTTGCCGCAAAAAGGTTATATGATAAAATCAACCACTGAGCTGGCTGGCTGGGGTTTTCTAGGAGGAGATGTTGGGTTTTCCAAGAATGAATTTGAGGTTACGGGCGCCGTGCCAATCTCCATTCCAGGTATGAAAGGCCCGTCCGGGGCTTCAATTGGGTGCGGAATCCGAGCTGGAATGCTTTATCCCCTACCCCTGTCTTTTGGCTTAGATGGAGCATCTCCTAGCCGACTGAATGACCGGTTCACACTGGGCGGACCAACAGACGTCCGTGGATTTTCCCTTGGGGGTTTAGGCCCAAGGGATGGTGCCGACGCACTTGGTGGTGATGTTTTCGTCGCCAGCAGTGTGAATATGCTTATCCCGTTTCCCAAAGCTGGCCCCGATTCCCCTTTCCGATTCCAATTGTTTGCCAATGGTGGCAGATCGGTAGCAATGAAGAACAAGGGGAAAAGCTATGACTCCGCATCGGGGCAGCGGATGACGGCCGTTTCAGTTTTAGATGGCATGCTGTCTGCCACGAAAGAGGCCGGTACAGGCTTGCCTAGCATCTCTGCGGGCGTGGGCCTCGTCTACGCACATTCTATCGCAAGATTTGAACTCAACTTCAGTCTACCTCTTGTGACACGCATGGGTGAAGAGAGTAGGAAAGGCTTACAAGTTGGGATTGGCATCAACTTCTTATAATTTAGTCTTCGCTAGAAGTTAGAACATCCCATCGTTTCCTATCCTAGCTGCAAATGGCAAAACCCATAGCAACGGCATTGGCTATATTTTGAAGTAAACAACGACGAGATATATATTTATCGCTAACCTGATAACTTGTTACTCAGTGCATCCGGACAATACCTATGGTTCGTGATCGCGGCCTTTGTGGAAATAACCTGGTCTCCATACCACGTCGAGTGGCCGACCACTCGAATTAGCTAACAAGTTATTAGCACAAACCAACCTAGTACTAAATATCTGCCTGCTATGGGCTTACCAAGTCAACGATATAGAATTCAACAGACTGGCGACGGGCGGCTTCTCATAGGCTAGTAGCTAGATAGCTCACCTGTTTGCCTCTCTTTAACATTCCAAAAGTTATTGGTTTGATTACGGCATTGTTGCTTGTGATCTCAATTCGATTCCGAGCCCGCATGTTCAGTGGCATTCACATCCGGGTAGATCTTCCGTTGGTGCTAACCGCTCCTGTTGTTCCACAAATGTTCTACATATACAGCTTAAAACTGATGAGGCTGCTGAATGCCCGCCTTATCTGTATTTTCTTTTTTTTTTCTTTTTTTTTTTGGGTATTCGCCGATGTCATTACCCTAGGAACTCAGATCGAGTCACCCACACCTCCGTCAAATGACTTGACGTCGGGGGCTCGCTACGCACACTTGGACCCCACCAGTTGGCTATGTGAGTACTACTAAGTAGGGCATTGGCAGATACTTCGCTTCTTAGAGGCAGTTTTTAGGTTGTATGTGGGAGTAGAGCTTGAAAGGTTATGTACATCAGCACACGCCTACCTATTCATTGTACTTTCCACTTGAAGGAATCTTCTCGCCGTCAGAGATACGGTACCATAGCGCGCCACGGGGGTATTTTACAAGGCTGGTGGCGACCATGCTGGAAATTCAACATATTGTTAAGCGCAACACCCAGGTAACTTGATATTGGCTTGGTGACCTGTCTACCTGAATATTATCGCCAAAATACAATATTATGTTAGTGCTAAGAGAATGTTATGCATCAACAGAATATCACAAACTACCAAAATGTGTGTTTTTCAACAAGGTATGCGCATCAACAGAATGTTACGTATCAACAGAATGTTCATCTTAATAGGATTGTATTTCAAATATTTATATGCAGATACATGGATTATATGCATATAGGCAGTAAATTATATAAGATAATTGTATTGGTCAGATATTACTAATAATTATCTATATATCTACCTAGTGAAAAGTTACCGGATAATATGGAGAGACAATGTATGGATCAACGAAAGTGTCGATGTTAGTGGAAAGACAACGTACAGAGAGGCAATGGATCAACAAAAACGTTGTTGTTGGCGGAGAAGCAATGTGTACGAAGGGGCAACGGATCAACAAAGATGTTGATATTGGCAGATATGCAATGCGTACGGAGAGGCAACAGATCAACGAAGGTGTTGATGTTAGCGGAAAGGCAGCGTACGGAGAGGCAGCGTACGGAGAGGCAGCATATGAAGAGGTCAATGATTGACGGAGAGGTCAACGGAGTGGTTGGCGGAGAGGTCAACGGAGTGGTTGACGGAGTGGTCAATGGGTTGACGGAGTGGTCAACGGAGTGGTCAACAGAGTGGTCAACGGAGTGGTTGACGGAGTGATCAACAGAGAAGTGGTTGACGGAGCAGTCAACGGAGAGGCAGCGCGGAGTGGTCAACAGAGTAGTTGACGGAGTGGTCAACGGAGTAGTTGACGGAGACGCAGCGCGGAGTAGTCAACAGAGTAGTTGACGGAGTGGTCAACGGAGTAGTTGACGGAGACGCAGCGCGGAGTGGTCAATGAAGTGGTTGACGGAGTGGTCAACGGAGTAGTTGACGGAGAAGTGGTTGACGGAGTGGTCAACGGAAAGGCAGCACGGAGTGGTGTTGACGGGGTGGTCAACGAAGTGGCAGCACGGAGAGGCAGTACAGAGTGGTGTTGACGTAGTGGTCAACGGAGAGGCAACGGATCAACAAAGACGTCGATGTTGACGAAGAGGCAATGTAGGTACGAATCAATAAAGAAGAGATGGATGAAAGGGATGAGAGAGATAAGGGAGATGGAGGGTAGAGGGGATAGAGGGGACAGAGGAGAGAGATAGAAAGAACGGTAGTATAATAATAAGTGACGATGTGGGTAATTCATTGATAGGGAAGGCAGCAACTTCATAATCGATGGTGTTCATCAGGGGGTTATTTACACAGTATGTTTTACAGTGTGTATACAGTGCAGTTTTACTATGATTATGCGCAACAGATTGTTATATGCAACAAAATGCGCCTTCAACAGAATTGTACATTTTAAGATAATCACTACTTTATATGGCTAGTTCATTTTAATCAGGCTTGTTAGTAGTACATCATCACAATAGCATGTTATGCCCATTTAACTAGTATCTGTACGTGAATCGTGAATTTATAATATAATCTTTTCCTTATTTGGCTAGCCATCATGGTGTTAGCCGTACAATACGCTGTTATAATTATATGATGCTTTTTAGAATAAACATGGTCGCTACGACTATTGTAAAAACCCCCCCTGGCGCGCTATGGTATACCTAGACGTGTTCCCTTAACCATATACATCAGATAGGCAATACCTACTTACGCGTGCGGACCCCCTTTTTTGACACCGTGACTCCAGCATGATACATGAATGTCTGGGCGTAGACATAGTACTAGTCCAACACTTCAGTTCCAACCTTTTCAGGCTAGCTCGGTGTCAACTGAACACAATTATAGTGATTTATCCTGCTATTTACTTAGCCAGCATGTAAGCTGTTGTACGGTGGTAACTTCGATAGAGCGGCTATATAAGGCAACTATGGTCTATATAATACCATGCTAGAATATAACACTATAGTAACATAGTGTTAGCGGTCTGACATCATCTTAGTGACCTGACATCGTCTTACCGACCTAACATCGTCTTACCGACCTGACACTATGCTGCTCCCCAACATCGCATTCTCTTCAATACTTAGATATACTAGATACCTTACCGATCTACCAATCCACCAATCCACCAATCCACCAATTCCCTTCCACGACCAATACCCCTCCTCCACGATCAATACCTCTCCTCCATCAATCCTCTTCGTTGTCATTGCCTCTCCACCAATCCTTCTCCGCCAGTACCTCTCCTTCGTAACCGACTGTGAATAACCGTAACCAATACCTCTCCTCCGTAACCGATCGTGACCAACACCTCTCTTCCGTGTCCGTGATCCACACCTCTCCTCCGTAACCGATCGTGACCAACACCTCTCTTCCGTGTCCGTGATCCACACCTCTCCTCCGTAACTGACCGTGGCCAACACCTCTCCTCCGTGACCGTACACCTCTCCTCCGTGACCATACACCTCTCCTCCGTGACCATACACCTCTCCTCCGTAACCATTGCCTCTCCTCCATCAATCCTTTCCCCTCCTCCACCAATCCTCTCCTCCGCCAATCCTCTCCTCCGCCAATCCTCTCCTCCGTAACCATTGCCTCTCCTCCATCAATCCTTTCCCCTCCTCCGCCAATCCTCTCCTCCGCCAATCCTCTCCTCCGTAACCATTGCCTCTCTGTGACCGTGACCGACATCTCTCTGCCAATCTTTCTCCGTGACCGCTGCCCCTCTCCGTGACCGTGACCGTACATCAATCCTTTTCTCTCCTCCACCAATCCTCTCCTCCACCAATCGTCTCCTCCGCCAATCCTCTCCGCCAATCCTCTCCTCTGCCAATCCTCTCCTCCGCCAATCCTCTCCGTCAATCCTCTCCACCAATTCCTTCCATCAATCTCTCATCGACCTACCGACCTACCAACCTACCAACCTACCAACCTACCAACCTACCAACCTACCAACCTACCAACCTACCAACCTACCAACCTACCAACCTACCAACCTACCAACCTACCAACCTACCAACCTACCAACCTATCGACCTCGTAGATGTAATAAACATGGTGAAACTGAAAATCAACCAAAGAAAATTTGCACTTACCTACCGACCTACCTATTCTACCTACTACCTTCCTTCTTATTTACCGTCGTACTTACCTATATATCTCGTACCTACCGTTATTATCTAACTACCCCGCCTCGTAACTACCTATCTCTAACATCGTACCTACCCCTACTAATAATCCACCACACTATGCCCTATCTTATTGCGTACCATACCGAACCGATCACCTTACTTAACTGAACACCCTACCTAACCGAGCATTATAGTGCTTCAACATCGCTTTAGCGCTCTGACATCGTAACCACCGCAACATCGTAACCACTAGAACTTTGTAATCTTCTAACATTACTATAGTATTTTAACACCGCTATACCACCTTAACGTCCTTTCTTACCTAATATTAAGCTGTATTTACCATTATATACTTATTACAAGCTGGTGTTTTAAACAGCAGATTAAACGTTCAATTGCACACTAACTTGGCCATTATATTACATACTAGTCATTGTGATTATATTGAATTAATGACCTTAGCAATACCACCACTAAGATGGTAATAGTTCTCACTGGACTGTATGTCACAACACTTACAACACCACGGCCCCTACCGAGTACTATACACACACCTAACAGCCTGCCGACACTGTGCCAAAAAAAGGGGTCCGCACGCGTAGGTACCTACGTAGTCATGTCCATCCCTAATTATGCAACGTCCTAAAATACGTGAGTGTTTGGGTTTGCTTATGTTCCTTACAGTTTCTGCAGCGTGTTGATCATTCAAGGTTCGGAAAGAAGAGGAAGACCGTTGAAAATCTAAAGATTCTTTAGAGTCCTTTTACTGGGGTTTGAGGTGAAGCACTTGAGATATTGTCCATGCAAAGCTGCTTGTTGCTGTAAGACGTACGAAGTAGTAGCCGACCTAATACTACTTTGTGGCGTAGACAGTGGAGATGCGGCTCGAAATGGGATTCTCACTTTCTGTACTTCGTATGTCCGTACGAAGTACCTATGTAGATATAGCCCGTTGATGAGGCTTTGGACTGGGACCTCGGTCGGCGTGAATTGTGAAGCAGCAGGTATGGCCTGCGATTACATGATGGAATGGTGGGGTATTCATTTGCGGCGTCGCTTCGAAACTTTAGATAAACATTTGTTAACTGCCATTTTAGTTCCCAGAGTACACCTTAACTTGCAACTTGGTAACTTGGGATTGTTCCATTCAGTTGAAACGAACTTGAATCTTAATTAGAGCTGAATTAGGAGCCCGGGTAAACTACCGGCATCTACGGACCTACCTACGTTGATGACTGCTGGCACTCCACTAACTAACCACCGTGGAATGCTGCCAACCCCGGGAAATTTTTTCCTTTGCTCCTTCTTGTAGACCAGGTACGGCCAGGTAGGTACACATAATAAAGTGCGTACCTACTTAGCTTCGTAGGTACCCCTCTGTTTTCGGACTTCCTCTTTCTTATCAAGTCGATTGGAGACTCTCTCACGACCATGTACTTCGTGCCTCCAGCGCTGCTGAGAACCGCAACGGCAACTACAAGTACACAAGGCAGTACATTGTACGTCCGTAGTTGGCACTGTACACATGTCATCCCGTGTGAAGGCCTGCGTTAAACCCGGTTTTGAGGTGCGCGCCTGGAGCTTGACCGCACTTGCCCTGCTGTCTTCGACGTGCGGACTGTACTGACAATGTACCCAACCCTTAGTGCAGGCACCGAGTTTGGCACAAGTACCCCCAATCGGTACCGGCCGGTACATTTGCTAAAGGAACGTGTTATAGTGCTCGTCCAGCCCCTATAGGCAGCCCGTAGGCAGTCCTTTTGCGCATACGTCCACTACGGCCAGCCCACCATACTACCTGATGGACCTGAAGGTACATTGTACATTTCAACTGACGGCCCCGTTGATCAATTTAATCATCCAAACATCCCCATCGTCTCCATCTCCATCCATCCTCTTCCCCCCAGTCCGCCACCACCAAACGGCTCGACAGCCAACACCGGTGTGACATTCTGTATATTGGTGCACGCCCGAAAGTCTCTTACCTGAGGCCCTGCCACTTCTTCTTTCTTACCTTTCTCCCTCTCCCTCTCCCTCTCCCTCCCCCTCCCCCTCTCCCTCTCCCTCTCCCTCTCCCTCTTGCATCCCAATCATCAGCCCAGTCCGTCTCTGGCTGTGCTTGGTTTGCCCGCCAGACGCGACGAACATCGCTGCACATCTACCTACCTAGTACCCGATAACTCTGCATCCATTAACTGCTAATCAGCATTGCCTCATCATAGCATTGTGTTGTGCACTACGCATTGCTGGGCATGGTGTTCCCGTCGCTCATGACACCAGTGAGCCCCGGTTGAGTCGCCGATTCTAGTTCGCGGTTTCGGTTACCGTTACGGCCCAGTGCCCAACTTTTTGTCTCCCGCGTTCCCCGTCACTCCTGCGGCCGGCCGGATTTCGAACCGCACCCGAAATATACGCCGCTTCTGCCTACTTGCAGATTTCTCCATTCGTCTATCCTGCTTACCAATTCGCTCTTGTTTGTCCTTCGCGCCCACTGCCCCCGAGCTGCGGCAAAACCGAAGGTTCGCAGGACGCCGGTAGTAATAACTCAGCCGCCCACGACCATCGCCTCCGCTGTCATTCCCGCGGCCGTCTCAGGCGCCGATATTAGGTATACACGCACGCTGCACGCGCTGTAACCATGGCTCCGCCATCCGGGCCCTTGCCGAGGCCTGCAGGATCTGCTTCCGGTCATGCAAAGAAGCAGAGTTCTGCACCTATGCCCGCCGCCATTGCTACCACCAACCGACAAAATGTGGTCCTCCCTGCCATCCCCCTTCCTTACGTGAACAAACAATCCAATAGTGCCAGGAGCACAACTGCCAAGTCTTCCCCCGAGACTGCGCCTACCACCTCTGCGTCCAATGGCGCTCCGGTCCCTTCTCTCGAGGTCGCCCTGCTTGATCACGACTCGGTCCACTCGACCAAGAATGAGGCCAAAAATCAGACTACGGAGAATCCAGAGTGCACCACCGCGCCTCCTTCCAGCAATCAGCAACAACCCAACGTATCCTTGGAGCACGTGAACGGTGTCGAGCATCCCAATACTGATTCCATTGTCGGTGCTAGCTACGAAGCCGAAGCCACCCGAGGTGAGTCCGGTCACTCGACCTCCTTGTGCCCTTTCAGCGGACCGTCGTCCCACTCACAATTTACAGGTATAAACGGCGATCCGTTATATGCTTCTCAGCACCAGTCGGCTATTCCGACCGCCGGAAAGGAGTTTGTGCCCCCATTCCCTACTTTCGCCCGGTCACTGGGACCTCAGCGACATATGGTTGACCAACACCATCCCGCTGCTTTCCATGCGCCACATCCACATCACATGCATCCTCACCAGCACGGACATCAGATGAGTAATGGAGGCGGCATCATGTTTGGTGCTGTTGACTCTCATACGCCCTCTCCAGCACCTCTTCCAGGTGGCTTCATGCCACCTCCACACCCACCTATGAACGGTGAGCATCGAGGCCCTCCGCGTCCCAACGGCCATGATCATGCCCATTCGAATAGTAGCGGCTTCCCTGGCCCCATCAACACCCGTTTTCGAGAAAATATGATGCCTATTTCGACAATGGACACGTACGGAGTAATGCCAGCCCCAGTTCCACCCGTTCACGTGGAGACATATGCTCCTGGTACTGGTCGCTATGGACCACCAACGCCTCATAGCTTCCATGGTTCCCACACTTCTGGCGAGCCGAACGGAATGGAGAATATTCCTTTTCCATATCACCCATCCCCATCGTATGCTTATGGGCACCACGAGCATTCTGCTCTGCCTCATCCTCCTGGACTATTCCCCCCATTTTTGCCCCCACAACCCATGTCGCGGCAATTCAATGTTGCCATTGATGAGGTGAATGAGGTGATGGGTGGCATTACTTATTTCAGAACTCTGTTCGACAATCCAGAACTCGCTGATTGCTATCTGGAGCTTATATTTTCGAAGGGTCACCAGCGCCCTGTGAAAATCAGTGCACATAAGCTCATCCTAGCTCGCAGTCCTGTCCTCAAACAGCAAATCCTGACTGCTCTTGCGAGTGATAGGGGCTGCCACACTTTCGCGGTAGACACTGACGATGCATATTTGCGCTCCGATGCCTGGTGGAGCGCCATCCAGTATCTATACTTGTATCAGCACCAGCTCCCACACCCCCACCACCCTCTGCCGGGCAATGCGGGTAACGGCATGGATTTTGCTGGCGATAACATAGACCAATTCAGCTTCTGCCTGGGCTATGCGGCCGCAGGCCATATGCTTGCCATGCAGGACATCGTGATTAGAGGCCTAGAAGTCGCTGCTAACACGCTTACTTGGAACACCATCGAGATGGGTCTAAGCTTCGTGCTAGAGAACACCATTCAGCGAAACTTTGACCACTTCGACCATGGTGCAGAGCCAGAAGAAGTCTCACCTTCTACATTCTTGGAATTCGGATACGGACCTGAGACTAAGATTCTTCTGGCTGCCATCGTGGATTTCTTAATCAGCGAGTTTCCGCCTAATTTTGAACTGGACACTTCTGTTCCGGATACTTCAAAGATTGCAAGAATTCCGATGAACACTGCTACAGACACCGACACGACCCCGACGCGTGCAGGTAACACACACAAAGTGGTTCCTGCTATTGCTAGAGGCACAATCGCACGTCAACTTCCGAAGCAAGCCCGTTTGAGCAGCATCAAATTCGGCGATCTTCCGCCAGCATATCCGGACGATGGCGCATTGTCGCAGCGTGAACCCGCAAAGTGTTCCTCCATCTTGTCACTCGTTTTGCTAAACTTGCCGTATGATCAGTTGTGTCGGGTCTTAACGTCCGGTAGTAACGGTGTTTCGAGTTGGAACACAGCTCAAGACCGTTATCACGCAGTAGCCGAAGTTGTGGCAGAGCGAGAGAGAAGACGTCTTCGTGCTGTTGAGGCTGTTCGCGCCGAGGGTATTCCTCACGCCCTTGAGATCCAGTCTCGTTTGTCCGCACCACATCGGTTCACCGTAGCTGAACCATGGGACATTCTGAACTGGCAAGAGGAGGTCGTCCACCATGAAACGCCACGAATCGTACGAAGATGGATTCCTCAGTTCGAAGCCGCGCAGCAGCAAACACAGCAGGCTCCGCCTTTGTATGACATCCCAGACTCCATAGTCTAGGTTGATGATGTCGGGTAAGATCTGACGGGTCTCATGACGAAACGACTGCGCGTTCACTTGGCGAGTTTTTTTTACCAGGGTTCCTACGGTACATTGCATGGTAGCTCTTGGGCATTGACATTTGGTTCGGTTTTTAGTCGGCATCGCGATCGGTGTTTGTTGGTGTATTCCCCTTCTGCATGGACATACTTGACTAGGGTGAACGAGAAACAGCATGGCGAGCCTAAATTCGTAGACTTCGTCCGTCCTTTGAAACGACACTCTGAAAACTGCTTTTGACATCGGGAGAAGGAAAAGGTTATACAGCATGCTATGGTTGGCATGGTCCTGTTAGGACAAAAAGGATACAGGAAAGCACCGAAAAGTTAGTTAGACCGTGGAAAGCAGGATTGTGCGGGTCGCCTAGCCGGCTTGGACGTTGGGCAATGCTCTCCACATAATACCCCTTTTTCAGCATGTTCATTTCTGAGGTTTCTGATTAGAGTCCCGGTTTCCTTGATTCCGCGATGCGATTGGGAGTTCGGATATCAAGGAGAGCCGCAGGTAGTGGTGGATGTGATGGTGGCGTATGGACTGGATGCGTGCTGCTCGCGGTAGGGATTAGAACACGCAATAGCTCTCGGGTATTATGGTTGATGCTATGGTAGAACTAGTAGATTCCGAGCCCGCTGCCCTACCAAGCGCGTTTTACGGCGTAATACTTCTCTGATCCTGTCTTGCAATTCAGTCTCGTGTGGCGTAGCCCCGTAAGGTACGTACGGATGATGGAAGACAAAGGGTAGGAGGTTCAAACTACGATATATTGAGTTTTCCTCGAGCAGGATATCGAAGCTGAAGCTCCACGCTGCACACAAAGTGCTTGAAACATTTGTACAGGCACTTCGAGTCGAGTCTGTTGGATACAGGATGCGTTCGTGACTTCTTGAGTCGAGCCGGCAGCGAATATCCCAACCCCCCCTTCCCAGATACTTGTACGTATAAGCAACTTAGATATCTTCCAGAGCGTAAGGCATAGTTACTCTCCAGCCGCCAGCAGGAAACGCCGTTGCATCGTGAGCCGTGACAGAAGGGTCCAAGCAGCTTAATTCATTATACAATATTAGGTGCCCGGCAGTCTGATATTTCATTTACAACTACGATATATATCCTATCCTTTTATGAATCATGATACCTTATAT
Source organism: Xylariaceae sp. X802 (assembly GCA_028637635.1). Classification (NCBI taxonomy): domain Eukaryota; kingdom Fungi; phylum Ascomycota; class Sordariomycetes; order Xylariales; family Xylariaceae; species Xylariaceae sp. X802. Next base: position 352,504 of record JAJFDH010000001.1, on the reverse strand, counting down.
AATCCACTCCTTCTGACTCAGAATCAATACTGTCACACCAAGTAGTAAATAGGACTCTTAACTTTCCGTGTGATTCTGTGCTTTATTTTTGATTCGTTCAGAAAGGAACTGTTATAGATGAAATCACGAAACATCAGACTGCTGAGAATTCAATATTGCACGACGACTAAGCCGCGTAGAATGTACCTATGTATTGATAGGCCGGTAGGTTTAAACATAGGCAAGCATGTATGGCACGTGTGATGGAAGCCATCAAGCGAGAAAGACGGATGGGCTAGGCTGGCCAAAATAAGGTCAGCGGGATTATGAACAGAACGGACGATAATATGAGTAACTTACTGCCGGAGTAAAGATATGGCATCGTGCCTTTTCAAGCAAAAACTCATGGACCAAGGAGAAGAGCTAATTGGGGGGGATGACTACCAAAACGTTAAGAAAAGAAAAGCCAAAAAGCTCAGACGAGGAATCGAATTCCTGTCCTACGAAAAACTGCACCGTCAGCGAATCCTACACGTCAAGTTACGGGCCCCCCAGCACCACTCCGATTCAGGAAACACCTTTGCAGTTTGTTCATAACCACTGAGTCACCCAGGGATACGTCCTTTTTGCGGGGTAGGTCTGAAAGCTCGCTCTCTAACTAACATATATTATAAGCTTGCCGCCAGGTTCCACTTATGCTGATGCCTGAGGCGCCAACAAAGGAGGGTTTCAATCTCACAGTCGAGGAATAGACAGTCGAAAAGTAGGCATCGTGCTAGTTATTATCAAATGAACTGGTATAGGCGAAAAGTGAAAGCTGACATGGCTGTTCAGTTACCTAGGTCGCCCCGCGACTACAATAGTACAGCTACTTATGCACTCTGCTTGGAAGTTGGCCCAAGTTCTCGCTTCAACTGATGTCACGACTCAAAACGCCGGCGATTCTAGAATTGACTATTATTACTGCACAAGTAAAGAAGTTTTCTCTGCGAGAACCAGGTCTGCTCTACTCCTTTATAGCGCTTCCTATGGTCCGTGCTTTTGACTTAACACGTAAGTATGCTTCCGTGACAGCTTGAGGCGCCGACGGGATACAACCGGCCATCACAACCCAAAAGCTCAAGACAAGTTAAAAAGCTAGACTGGAAAAGAAGTTGTGAATAAGAGGCCATGATATGTAGCTTCTTCGGCGTTTTGAGGATCCTCAGCTGGTTGTTGAAACCGAAAAATATGATCCGGGAGAATGAAAACAAAAAAAGAAAAAAAATTGGAGAACCGCCACTCCACCCCTTCCCGCGAGTCGAACCCGTAACCCTCTGAAATGTAGAAGTGGCACTGCAGATACTACGACTACACCATTGCTTACGAGGCCCGTGGGACCCAGATGGCCTTTGGGGCCGATTGTGCACCCGGCCGCCTGAGTTAGTATTTACGTTACTAGTGACCATCCCACCCCTTTCCTGTTGACAGGTTGCCACAAATACCTAGGGGCCCGCCTCATCGTGTTCTTCCCGGTTTGAGCATATATTTACTACCTATGGCTCCAACTATGCTGCGCTAAATCCTGATTGAGCAACACCGGGGCTTCTTGTTCCAGATCTGGCTTTACGGATGGCCCCTAGCCCACCGGGATTCGAAGTCTCCTATATTTATTTCTTGCACTTTTTAGAGACAGCCTCCGGCGAACATTATGGTTTGGGTCATCGATATTATAGATCTACAGTCCCTAGTAACTATTGCCTATGTTCTATCCACATCAGCGTAGGATAACGTATCGCACAGCATCTCGATTCTCCTGTCCTTCTTCTCGGTACACCTTCTCTGCATTCACGAACTCTTTCCTGGGCTCCGACGGGTAAGGTAGATTGTATGTTCGTAGGCACCGACTAGGCGTTGTGAATGCGTGTCGGCCTTCGTTGGCCTATTCAACGATGGGCAAAAGTTGTGATATGTCAGTAGTAGGCTTCACCACTTGGGCATATTTATTTTTCTCGAGGCGCACCGGGGTCTTCGCATACACATAAATTAATTAAATGTACTTATGAGCTGACGGCAACCGTTGAGCTGTCGCCACTATTGCCCAACTCCTGATATCTAGTGACATTCACTTGCCTGTGTTCTGGAAAATTAGGCGGTGCCGCGGTGGCGAAGAAATTAGAATTGCATCTTGACCAAATTTTCCATCTACAGAACCGTCGTGCTTACCTGACATATGTTTAATGTTATACCTACCTGTGTACCTAAACTACCTAATGAGAGTTCCCAATTCGCTCTGGAGTCTGGGTGACACTGTGACTTACCGTCAGCGGTCAGACACTGACCACTGGCCAGGTACGGCAACCTTTCCCACGAAAATCCGGACCCAATATACCGTTTCTATGGTCTTTGCCGAGAAGCCTCGAGATTCCGTAAGTATTATCTCGAAATAGATACGATAAACTTATTGTTGAAAAGCGGCATTGATAATTAACTTTGTGACCCAAGGCCGCAAATGATTCTCAATATGCAAGTCGACCGCTAACTACCTGTCTTCTCCCAGAAGTATTCACGCAAGACATCAATTCTAGGAGAAACTCGTAGCACTTTGCTCTCGTTTCCCTTACCAACTACAGATTGATGACATAGTGTCATGTAGGTACAGTCTACCTACCCTACGGAGGCCGGATTTAAAATGGATCCCATAGTATCTAGCCGGTGTCACCGTGGACTTCCACAGTCAGAGTCTTGGAGTCGCATCCGGTCTAATAATAATAGTGTAAATCCGGTCTTCCATACAAACGGAGCGCCTATCTAACACATCTGCCTATGGTGCAATCTACCTAGTGTAGTGCACCCAGTGTACGGCCGTACTTCGTAGCTAATGTAGATACCTAGTGTAGGTATCTAGAACGCCCCAGATCCTGGGAGACTACCGATAATTGTTATCGAAAGACGAGCTTAACCCCATCCTAGTAATAACAACGCCAAGTCCGGCGGGCAATCGGCTGAAGGGCCGTCCCCTGACGGTGCTTTACATAGTACAGTTTCCAGATAGGAACTGTTGATAAGTCTCCAAATCAGGGTCGTAACACGCCAGCAATCCGAAGAATGCACGTAGCTAGGTAGGTACTCGATATTAGTAAAGATGACAGAGGGGAGGCCTAGATGAGCCTCGGTGACGTGCGACTTGGTGCGTTTGCCGTTATTAGGTTCGTCCCCAAGGATCTGGGCCGGGATCTACCCAGATGGGCTACAATATATGGCAGAATACCGGTATATCTGCACTCCGAAAACTGTGCCTGAGAGTGAGACGAGATAAGGATGCCCACTGCGATTTGCCGTAGCCGATCGACGATGTGGGTATAATGTAGACCATCTAGATAGTGTAGGCCGCAGTGGAGTGTAGATCTTTCGTGCTTTGTTAGCCCAATGCAGTGAAATCCATACCAACGCTTATGGCCTTTCATGGTTCGCGCGAGTCTCTACACTACTTCGTCCCATGATTTGTATAAAGTACGTAGGTAGGCATCTAGTGTATTTGCTATGCATACCTATTCATTCTGCCAAGATGGTCTTTTGAATCCCGGCTCTGTACAGGGAGCAATACCTATCTAGTTAAATTCTGGGCAACTTCTCGTTAACTAGATACTCCCCCTGGCGCCAAACTCTTTGCGCCGGTGTTTTCATTTGCAAAGGCGAGAACAAACGTCCCACCATCCGGGACTGCGCGTGGCCGGACTCCCCGAGCGAGAGGCTTTTGAGTCTAGTCCGAGGCCGATTCGCGAGACCTCCCCATGCCGGGTAAGCGGTGCCGCCGGTGCGATTGCGTGCTCGCCAAGACTTCGATTTGGCCGATGCTACGTAAGAAAAACCTTATGGCGTCATTGGCTGCCAAAATGAAGACTTACAGTAGCGCTTGCGTGACTGCGTATGCTCTGCATTGCGTCGGGAAAGTATAAAGACTCTTACCCGAGCGTCGAGACGGCCTGCCGTAGTTCTCCACTCCCCCAGTCCCTCGGCAGCACCATCCAAGGCCTCTCAGCACGGCCGAACGCCGTCGCATTGGTCCGGAACCGACGACAGCATGGGAAAGAGCAGCGATATCAAGGCCTCCGAGCGAGATGCCCCGGAAGAGAGCATCTCTCCGGACGACGCGCCGGCTGGCTCCTCTCCCGCCGACGCCGACGCCGACGCCGATGCTGGATCTGTGACCAATGTCCAAAAGTACAACTATGACGAATCGCGGAAGATTGGCATCACCGGCGCAACGTTCCTCATCTTGAACAAGATGATCGGAACCGGAAGTGAGTCTGGACTCTGCCGTCATGCCGCGCCGCACGTTCTCGAGCCCTCGCTAACAGCAGTGCTACCTATCTAGTCTTTTCGACGCCGTCGAGCATCTTCGCCGCCACCGGGTCCGTTGGCGTGTCCATTATTCTCTGGGTCATCGGCGGCCTGCTCACCTTCGCCGGTCTCAGTATCTGGCTCGAGTTCGGCCTCGCTATCCCTCGATCTGGTGGTGAGAAGAACTATCTCGAAAGAGTGTACCGCCACCCTCGCTACCTCGCCACCTGCGTCCTGGCGTCACAGATGGTCCTGCTCGGTTTCTCGTCCGGCAATGCCTTGGCTTTCGGACAATACGTCCTAACCGCAGCCGGCAGCACTGAGGTTAATGGCTGGACTGATCGTGGCATTGGTGTCGCGGCAATAACATTTTCTGTCTGTCTGCACTCCTTCTTTCCGAAATGGGGTGTCCGTCTGTTCAACGTCCTGGGTGTTTTCAAGGTCGTGATCCTCTTGTTCATCGTGTTCTCTGGCTTCGCTGCCCTGGCCGGGCATACACGAGTGAAAGTACCCAACAATTTCCATGACGCCTTCAAACTTGAAGTAACCGAGGACTTTGGCGGCACTGGCGGCTACGGGTATTGTAACGCGCTGCTGAACATCATATACAGCTACAAGGGATGGGAGAACGCCAACTATGTCATCGGCGAGCTCAAGCATCCCCGCAAGACGCTCTCTATTGCCGCACCCCTCGCCGTCGGGGGGGTCACGATCCTCTACGTGCTCGCCAACGTCGCGTACTTTGCCGCCATTAGCAAGAAGGACCTGGCCACATCGGAGGCCCTCGTCGCAGCAGTATTCTTCAAGAACGTCTTCGGTGATAGCGCGGGTGCTAGGAGCTTGCCCGCGTTCGTTGCGCTGAGCAATCTCGGCAACGTGCTGGCTGTGAGCTTCGCCCATTCACGGTTGAACCAGGAATTCGGAAAGGAAGCTCTGCTACCGTTCAGTAAATTCTGGGCGTCGACCAAGCCGGCTGGTGCGCCTGCGGCAGCGGTGGGTGGCTTTGAACCTTGATCCCCTGACTGAGTCGTGTTGCATGCTAACTCCAAATAGCTATTTCTCCATTGGGCGCTGACGGTCGTTGTGCTTCTCGCCCCTCCGGCCGGCGCCGCATACAACTTCATCGTCGACTTGTATACCTACCCGGGATCCTGGATCAACGGCTTCGTCTGCGCCGGGCTGATCTACCTGCAATTCACCAAATCCGAGAAGTGGACGTCGCCGTGGCACACGTACCTCCCGATTACCGTCGTCTATCTGCTGGCCAACATATTCTTGGCGTTTGCGCCATTCATCCCGCCGACGGGCAGCTGGAACGCCCAGGGATACCCGTACTATGTTTTCCCGGTTGTCGGGATTAGCGTCTTGCTCCTCGGCGCCTTTTACTGGGTCTGCTGGACCAAGATATGGCCGGCTATCGGTGGCTACAAGATCGTCGCGGTGCGCATCACCGACGAGCAGGGAGTTGAAGTGATTCGGTACCGCAAAGTCAAAACTCGTTGATACCATTACGGATGTATTTGTATTTATTTACGGTTACATACCTACCGGTATTCCAGCAGCACAGCCTAGGAGTAATAATATGCTTACATAGTACATAAATTATCAATCATCACCAGAAAGCCTTTGGACTTTGGAGGTTATGTTTCAGTTCGGCCCGCGACGAGATTAGTAGAACAAGACCGGCCGTCAAAGATGCTTACTTCGTATATTACTCTAAAACAGTCGCCGGGAGGTCACATTGCCATCAGCTATTTCTCTCCCGGGGAGATTGAGTCACCGCCACTTTGCTTGCGAAGTATGTAACGCGATCCGTACCAATCCCATCATCCCATGCACGCAGCACTTGCCGATTCCGTCCAGTCCATCTTCCTGAATCTTGTACAAACCGCGACTTATGACCACACCATTTCATGATAAAACGGCGTTATGATTTGACATTTCGAGGTGGAGATGCCCTCTGAGAGAATTTCGACAGAAAAAAGCCCTGAGTTCGAGTGCGATATATTGTCCGGCACAGAGAATCGTGGATCAACAAGCTATCGGTCCTTTCTACAACGGTAATAGCAAACTGGCCATAATTCATCTCACAACAGCGCCAAGAGGGGTTGAGTAAGACCAGAGATATTGAGTGGGATGTTGAGGGTATACGAGTGCAGGGATTTTAGTCCGATGTAGGTACAGCTCCGGACGGGTAGGTATACTATGTCAGCGAGCGCAGGCGATGAAGTCGTTCTGGGGAAGTGGTTAGTGCCCGTCGCGCCAAGGAGACTGGGGATGGATGGGAAAGGCCCGCATTATACAAGTTCGAAGGGCACACAACTGCATACAGACTGGGAGGTAGACGAGCAGTTGTAACTTGTGGTGAATCGGGCTCGGGAATAAAGTTGATTGGAACTTGAATGATCTGGACCTATTAACTTATATGACGGACGAAGTACGTATGCCTTGGCACAGCATCCTGCATCTGCGTACTTCGTACTTGGACATGGCCCTCTTCCGAAAACATGGAGATCTCGCTATCGTGGGTCACTTACCGATGTCCAAGGGTCGATCTACCTATAGCGTATCAACGCCTTGTGGGGGAGGAGGGGTCACTACCATAAGTGACCTGTGGCCTCGTAGGGGAAAGATCCCAGTCGATATTCGATGCGTTTATGAGTCTCGTGGTACGGACGTAGAATGTTCATACATACCTACGCGAGAGACCCCCTTTTTTTGACACCGTGTCGGCATACTGCCGAGAATGAACACTATGTTTATTTGGGGTCATGATGTTGGTAGTGTGGTGCTACTCTGTTTGGCTAGTACCGTGACCCTGCGAGTGAAAGTGTCACCTTAGTCGCTGTTTCGGTATAACACCAGTGGCTGGGCCTGAATACAGTGGTTAACATGACATACAGTACCGAGGTGGTCACAATGTTAATATGGGCATGCTGCTAGAAGTGGCTACAATGTTGATGTAGTGTTAGAGGTGGTCATGGTGTTAAAGTGGTTATGGTAGGTAGTAATGATCGGATCTATAGTAGGCGCGATTGATATAATGGGTACAGTCGGTATAATATCTAGAAGGAGAGATGTCGAGGTATAGTAATTTGCAGGTAGGTACGCTATGCAGCATGCGGTTGTCTTTAGTAGAAGCTGGCATTTTTTCCTTAGCAAAATTTCATTTCTTTTCTTAAATAAACAGCAACGCGAACATCGAACATCGAACATCGAGGTATCAGAGACATGTATATACATCGGCAGATAGGGCAAATATATAGGCAATCAGCCAGTCAAGCCAAGATATAGATACGTAGGTAGATAGATATGGCAAGGTAGAGAGATGGGCAGGATAGAGGGATGGGCAGGGTAGAGGGACGGGCAAGGTAGAGGGACGGACAAGGTAGAGGGACGGACAAGGTAGAGGGACGGACAAGGTAGAGGGACGGGCAAGGTAGAGGGACGGGCAAGGTAGAGAGATGGGCAGAGAGACAGGCAGAGGGGTAGGTAGGCACCTACATCGTGAGGCGGCAAAGAGGATGGAAATAGGATGGGTCACAGTAACAATAAGTCACAGTAACGGTAGGTAATAGTATAGAGTAACGTATACGGAATTTGAACGTAGCTATACGTAAGGTATACGGAATCGTTTAATGATGTTGTAGGTCAGTCACGATGTTGAGAAAGAACACAATGTCAGCACGATGTTAGACTTAATATAAAGGTAAGGACGGGCCATTGTGTTGATTGAACATGGCGGTTGCCACAAAATGCAAGACCTTGCGTGTTATACCAGTATGGTGTTGGGGTCTCAACACGGTGCCAACACACTGGAGCCACCGTGTCAAAAAAGGGTAGCAGCACGGGTAGGTAGTATAGAGAATACCACCTTCTGCATTTGTATGGACCTGCTTGGTCCACCAGCATCGCACGAAGAGTACACGTACAGAACCTGTGCGTTACAACGTTGGATTTACACGGTTGGAGATGGATTCTTCTGGGTTGCGTATAACTAATACGGTTGCATTCGAAAGTTGTAATATTGCGCCGCCAAGAGTTCGCGCGAGTTATCGACCAAGGAATACCTACGCCGTATTAAAGCTTAGCATCCGTGTTACCGGCCGGAATAGTCCGTATCGTACGTTACCTACAGCTACACAATGTACTTCGTACGTCTCCGTAAATACTTAGTACACTCCCAGACCCTCCCCCCCCCTTACTGGGCAAATTATCCGCATATGCAGTAAGTAGTGACTGGTTAACCGGCGTCAGGAATATTCCGTAAGTTACTCTCGTGCGGATCCGTACCTAGCGAGCTACTCAACTATGACTCGGCATGCCGTAACCCTCGGCCAGAGCATCTCTCAAACACACCAAGGCAGGGAGTCCGCAGGGAGTCCGCAGGGAGTCCGCCCCTTATAAACCAGTAGAGTGGCCGAGACTGGCGCAGGCCGAGCCATGCAAAGAACCCACGCAGCGCAACCAAGTCCGATCCAACCTCCGCGGTTCCCCGAAATGTCCTCCTCTCCCATCCCCGCCTTGTACACCCGTCTCTTGACCTCCATCTTTTCTGCTCAGTCCCATACGCCAGAAACGAACCAATTGATCGGCCTGTAGCGTATACGACCCGCAACTGTCTTGCTTGTAGTGTACCGGTATGTTCGAACACACGTTACCAGTGCTAATTTACCCCTGCTCCGACGATCCCAGTTGCGCCTGTAACAGACGAGCTAACAAATCACAGATTCGTCTTCACTTGTTACCGCATCGCCGCTTGTTTCCGGCCTATCTTCAAATAGGCCAGGACAGTCAACCAGTCAACCAGTCAATCAGTCAGCCAGTCGGTTAGCCTGTCACTTTGGCAAATCTCTTGTTTATTTGTGACTGAAGCTCCTGGCTCAGTGCTCTTGCGGAGTTTTCTCTCTCTCTGGTTTTCCCTCACTCCCGTGGCGGGTGTGCGATTTGGCCTATCCTGCATGGCGCGATATGGCTGGTGCACCTGCTTCGACACCGCAGACACATCAGCCGTTTCTTGATGTCAGTCTCAACCTTGCTCTTGTTCAGTTTGCCTCGAAATACATGAAGCAGAAACTGGAGCTTCTGGCCCATGAATGTGACCGACGCCTCGAGCGCGAGTTGCTTCCCAAGCTCCTGGTCATCCTGCGTGAGATCGACGGGGAGAGAGATGCCTTCGAGAAACTCCAACGAGACGCCACCCACGAGCTGCGGGACCAACTGAATCTTCTGCGCTGTTCCGCCTCTGTAGTCGATGATGCCGTCGACCAGCTTCATACCGTCGTTCCTCGATACCTCAGTTTTCTCCCCACCGCCTCATCCTTGGCAATGCCTGGCTCTGATCTGGCTACCCTCTCTGCACCTGGTACATCCATCCCCAAAAGTGGAGCCTCTTCTACCCCTGATTCAGATGCAGATGGTCAAGCCGCTGGCTCATCTATGGTAACCTTGGGAACCCCTTCATCTCACCACACCGGGACTCCAATCAGATCAATCACGCAAGCTAAAGTCCGACTGTCCAACACGAAACCACAAAGGCTTGACAGTATAGCTCCTGATTCACCTACATCAGCTTCGAAGACCTCTTCATCTAGCCGCCCGCAAGACTTAACCACACAAACTCAAATTAGGCCACCTGCAATATCGCCAAACCCTGACAGTCAAGTCCTAGACGAGGTCATAACCATAACAAAGAGCAGCGTGGTGTCTCGCAACCCCAAACGGCCTAATATTGATTGCTCTGACGATAGTGATACACTGTGTAAACGTCAGAAAACGACGAATGAGGAGGTATGTTCTACATCCAAGCTACGGTCTACTTCCTGTGACTGATCGGCCCCCAGGATACCTCAGGGGTAGTAGAATCCCGGACAACGCGGCGGATTGCGTTTCCTAACTTGATGACAAACGGTATGCTTAAAGTCTCTCGGTTGTTGTTTGAGGTTTTGCGGATCCTACCGAATGGCACTCTTAACGAGACCTTTTATTTCAATTACTGGTAGCTTCTGACTTAGTCGTCTCGAACAGAGTGTATATTCCGCCATGCCGAGCGAAAAGGATTCTTCGTTATTCGATGCAGTTATTGCGAGCCTGGCATCTTCACCGATCCCCCTCTTATGGACAACAGGGCCTTGACGCATTTTCAAAAGCACAGTGAAGCCATCACTGGGCACGAGGAATTAACAAACGAGTCCATATTCGAGAAATTTTCCTGTCGAGGTCCGAGTAATCTCCCCATTCATATGTACGCTTCATCTAATGTTTAACAGTGGATGGGGACGAGATGGCTAGCAAGTATTGGATCAGGGAGCACCTCGGTGCAATGCCCCACACCTGTAAGTTGTATCTCAATATATCTAGATTTTCGGACTTCCGCAATAAGCCGGCGACGCTGAACTCGATTACCTAGTTGTCCCTATGCGATCCGTTCAGCACAGCTCTTATGCAGGTGGTACAGAGATTGTCGCGCGCAAACCCCAGGAAACCAATCCTTCTTCTCCATTCCGCAAGCTACGGGATTCACTACGCGGCCGTCAGGTAGACCTCGAAAAGGAGCCAGAGACGTCCCGCCGTACCCTGAGAAATCTCCCCCGACCAGACTATGCGGAGATGGTCGCTAATAAAGATCCTTGGAATGTCCCTGATGTTGAAACCGAGGTACGTTGGATAAATTGTACAGGAAAAGCCGAACTAATTGGTGTATCATAGAGAACAGCTACATCCGTTAATGTCGTCCGATCCAGCTCGTCTACTAAGCGTAGGCTGACAAAGCCTGGAATTGGCACAACAGCCGAAACAGCGGAATTAAAAAAGTATGTCAGTTGCTCCCACCACTAAGCGCCTGTTGACGATGTGTTAGGCCCTTCGGTTATATGTCTGAGCCTTGGCCAAGACGGTCAGCTCCTCGGTGATTGTACAAAACTTGTTTCACAGGCAAATACCTAGCACACGTTATTGTGGAAATTGTGACCCTAGTTAGTTATCGTCGTTGCAATGACACAGTAGGACCTAATAACTGGTACTCGAATCCGAATGGAATTAATCAAAGTTACGCACTTAGATTCTGTGGCTGCTGCCGTCTAATGCTAGACGCCTCCACTCTGGCCCCAGTAGGAGAGGAATGATGTAAGAAGAATTCGCGGTTTAGTTGACGATGTTGTGAATCTATCCTGGAGGACCGTATATTTCGGCCCCTGAAGATACAACCCGTATTGCCGCCAACCTCAACATGATCCTTAAAATACGGTTGTACAAATTCTATTCTGTGCGTCTGTACGTCTTTACAAATGTAACGCTTCATTTAGAATAATGACGGCTTTCACAAATGCAACTACCCCATAGCCAGGCTACCTCGTTTCCAGAGCCTGTCTGTTTCTCTCCTGCCAACACCCAGCGCTAGCGGGTAATTCCAGCATCATAGCTTCGCTCGCCCAACCCGTAGGCTCGCGAACTCTTCGGATGTGAACGGCACATACTCGTCCCCTTTCCCGTTTCCCGAGATCCATAATAGCAAGTCTCCGTTCATCTGCGCTGGGTCGATGCCGGCCTTCTTCAGGGGCACCTTGTCCTGCTTATTGTTGTGCGTCGCGGAGCGCGCCGAAAGCCGACGAAGGAATATGGGCACGGCGTACTTCGGCAAGTGAGTACGGGCATGCCTAGCGAAGTGCTTCATAAGTACGTGGTTTAATTTAGGTCAGTGGGGAAGGGCGGGAGCCAAAAGTGACAGCATATATGGGGAGACGGAAAACAACGGTGGCGAAACAAGGAAGAACGACATGCTTACCTCAACAATCCCTTGTAGTCAAAGTTGGCGGCCTCCCCGGAGTGAATGTACACCGCTGCCATGCCGGCCTTGCCGTCGTGGCCTGGCAGGGAGACACCGTACACGGTCGTCTCGCTTACGCCGGGGAACCGGCCCAGAACCTCCGAGACCTCGGCGGTGCTCACGTTCTCGCCCTTCCATCGGAACGTGTCGCCCAGCCTGTCAAGGAAGAACCACCGCCCGTCGGCATCCCGCCGGAGCGCGTCACCCGAGCGGTAGTAGCAATCCCCCTTCTTCAACACGTCGTGCACGTACTTCTTGGCCGTAGCTTCCTCGTTCCGGTAATAGCCCGGGAACGGAGCCGTGATGGTCGGAGGCTGCTTCACGAGGATCTCGCCGCCGACTTCGAGCGGCAGGCGCGTCGCGAACCCCGTCTTCGCGTCACGTACAATGTCCCCTGTCTCCGCGTCGACGGCCACGGGGACGTAAATGTCGCGGAAGCGCCAGCGATCGATGAGGCCATGATGCCCGATACTGTGCGCGAGGAAGTCCCCCCGCGCGGAGTTTTCCAGAGCCAGAGCGCCCTCGGTTGAGTTGAAAAACTCGTAGATCGTCTCGACGCCGAAGCGCTCGCGGAAAGGGATCCAGACGTCGGGCCGCAGCCCGTTGCCGAGGATGCCGCGCACGCTGTGCTGCTTGTCGAGCGGCGACGGCGGCGCCGCGAGAAGATACCGGAGCGTCTCGCCGACGTAGACGAACCACGTGGCGCGCGAGGCCCGGACGTCGTCCCAGAAGTGCGATATGCTGAACTTGGGAGCCAGACAAAGCGTATACCCCGAGATGAGCTGTCCCATGCCTGTGATCCCGCCCGTCCCATGGTATAGCGGCATGCAGTCGTAGTATCGCTCCGGGCGGCCCAGGCGCGCATTATCGCCTGTCGGCGTCACGGCCGCAAACCCGCACTCCCGACTGACGCCATGCATGAAGCCTAAAATAATGGGCACCATACACGCTTTAGGAAGACCGGTCGTGCCGCTCGTGTAAAAGAGTGCGAAGGGCCAGTTGGGCATCACGACATTGCGCAGCTCATCAGGCGGGCGCGTATCAGGCGAGGCTTCGATTTCGGCGCGCACGTCGGAAAGTCTCGCGACGCGGACGCCCTTTGCGTCCAAGTCGGCTTGCACGGCGTCTAGGCGCTCCAACATCTCCGGCGGCCCATCGGCGAGTACGAGCTTGACATCCGCGACACCGAGACAATGCAAGAGCGCTTGCTCTGTCAAGTTGTAGTTGATGAGGGCGGGCGCGGCACCGATCGCCCAGAGTCCCATCCAGGCCAGCGTGAAGTCGGGGCTGTTGCTCATGAGGAAGGCGACTAGGTCACCCGGGCGCACGCCCTGCGACTGGAAGAAATGCGCAAATTGGTTGGCGCGCGCATAGGCGGCGCTCCAGGTGTATGACTGTGATCGCCACCAGATGCATTCTTCGCCGGGTTGCGCTTTTGCATGCCTCTCGAAGAAATAGTAGGGCGAGACGCGACGTTCTTGGACTATTTCGTGTTAATGGTGGGTATTCGTGGGTGTTCTGTTTATAAGACGGATGGTGCTAGGGCAGGCTCATAAAAGAAGTATAGATGGGCGCTACGTACTGGCTTTCTGAAGTAATTTAGCCCCATTACTTTTGGCCCGTATTTTCTTTAAGTCTTGCCGTATGTGATACTTGCCGTCAAGGTACGTTAGGCCGGCGGCCGTAGCCGCGATCCCAGCCGCTATTTACAATATCACGAGTTAGCTCTCGCGGGTTAAATTGAAAAAGAAAAGTCGAGCTGGCTTTTTGGAGCCGAGGGACATGAGCGTAATATGAACGGTTTGGAAGAGTCACCCTGGTAACTTTTCTTTGTCATAACGTACCAATTGTTGTCGCCATGGCTGTTCAGCTGTTCGCTTTCTTGCTTCCCAACGGCGTAAACGGTTTAAGTATCGGGTACCTAGAGCACAGATATTCTGTAAATAGGGAAAGTATGTAGTTCAGCCTCAGCAAAAGTCGCGTGCGCTGGTGTTGGTATATATCCGTACGCGCACTACCTGCATGCCAGAGGAAATGGTCAGAATTGAATAACTACGATAACACTGCTCTCAGGCAGTGTTATCGTACTTTATGCATGGGAGAAGGCAGGTAAAGAAGCCGAGCAATAAGCATTACTCTATTTGTAAGTACCCAGGTAACAGATCACGGCAGTTGATTATTCCTGCTTGATAGTCCGTACTCGTTCCGCTTGTCGACTACCCACCCTCCGACCGTGGACACCGCAAGGCATCAAGCTGGCTACACGACAGTCCAAGCTTAGCTCAGTATGATTCGCAATGACATGAGAGTCATGAGACTGACCGTGACGAACGCTGTTAGTGGATGGACTACGTATACATCCACGGCCCCGTCGCGAGCCCGAAGGCCCGGGGAACAATGGAGACGGCTCCAGTGCCACGCGCGCCTATGACAGGTTAGCCGGCACTGCCCTGATCATATTGAGATGGGATTGAGCAAGATAGCGACGGTGCATTCATATAGCTACCTGCAATGTATTCCGTATACCTACTTAGTATACTGTAGGATAGGGTACGTGTAATTAGCGGCCTCTCACGCCCTATGCCGCCGGGGAGGCCGGGTCTTGACCCTGCCTCGGCCTTACTGCCTATAATAACTAACCTGGGCAAGTGCCCATAGAACGCCGGGCCCACACGATGGAGAAGCCTACCTACCTAGGGCACTGACAGCAGCCGTTGACACCGTGATACTGGTGCGTGATACTTGTCTTCTAGCCAACTGCCAGCTTAACGCTGCCTTCATGGTCTTCTTTTTGTTTGTACTGTAGTTATTCACTACATACATGTCTAGAAGGACAATAAGTGCTTACGAGTCTGCACTTGGGCTATCATCCTGCTCCTCCCCCGGAGGGCACCGGTTTCTTCCATCCTGGCCAGACAGCCTCGCTCATTGCTCATCTGCGATCTCGGCACCCTCGGGAGGGACGAAAGGGGCTTTGTCTTGGGCTTTCACGGCTGCTGAGATATATCTGCCAGAATCAGCATCCAACAGGCGATATTTGTCCTCCCAAGCTCAACACATGACGCAGCAAAGTGGACCAGCTAGACGGGATTAGAAGATGCTCACTTTGTGTGACTACCCCTCGCCGCCAGCTCGCCTCTGCTATTTCGGAACGTCACAGACGTATATGCCAATTTCTTCCCGACTGCACATATGTATGTCAGCACGTTGTCATCCGGCTTCCGAGGATGAGATTCTGCTGTACTCTTCTCACAAACGGCGGTAGCTCTGATCTTGTCGCCTGCTTGGCCGCCACTACTTAAGTATGTAACTGCGGCGTCATGTTAGCTCTGCATTCCTAGAGAAAGCGAAGGAAATTCCCTAATCCCCTCAAAGGAATGACAATTGTTTTACGGGGTATCGGGGTTTACCATTGAGATCAGTTGATACGCCTGTAGCGTAGAGCCCTGTCGATGCCACGGCAAGGGAACCTCCTAGATCGACCATGCTCGCGATGGTGCCTCCGTGTAAGATCTTAAGCCGGTTCTATACTCTATGAATGAGCAACGCTTCTCTCATTTGCTTAGAATAAAGCTGACAGCATACCGTGTGTTCTTTTGCGATATCCAACTCGAAATCGACTTGGCCGTGGACAGCATTTGTGATTCTTATCCGCTATTAATCCATTCAATTAAAAGGCTCACGAATGGTTCGCTCGGTGAGGGCATAAGCTCACATCAGCCCCCAGTAGCCTAGATGGAGACATGTGTGTAAGTAACCGATGCACAGACTCACGACACCCCGAGAGACAGTATCACACTGCGATTGTTTGCCGTGCTCACTAACCTCGGTTCTAGACCAGACTCCGCCATAAAGGACTTCAAGACCTGGATTTGCTAGATTAGGGCGAGGCGTATGTGGCGATTATGATTCATGAAACATACAGATCGAACAAATCTGAGAGGAGGGAGTTTCGAAGCCATCTTGTGATTATGTACTTGAATGAAGCGTCCGATTCAGTTGGCTTTGAGGAGATGATTGAGATAAGAGAGAGCCGTCCTAGCCTAGAGAGTATATTGAAGTTATAAACTTTGTCGGGACTCGGGAACAGTACATAGTACACTACGCTAATGACTTGGGTAGCGCGGGTAGTGCAGGTACGGAGCAAGCTACCGTGCTGCTCGGCCCCTGTACCTGTCGGACAAGTTAATAGCAGTGCCTAGTGTACTGCACCAACCCCTTGCGATAACTACAGGTTAGATAAAGCGGCCGAGCAGCATGTTAGATCCAGCAATAGGGTGCCTTTGGCAGGCACGGACAGAAGCACGGAAAGAGCACGGATGAAGGTGCCGATCAAGTTAGCGGGGGAAAGTACAGTCTGTACCTACACTACACTACACTACACTACGAACCTGCACTAGCGGGATAAGTGGGGCAGGTCTACAAAAGCGGGACCGGAATCAAAGCACTGAAGCGTTGGTCAGGAGCAGCTCTGAGGTAATATAAGTCTAGATAACGAAGTATTTTTCATCGTTAGCCACCCAAGAAGGACCTTGCAAAACCTGATAACATCTGGTACAGCCTGTATTGCGTAGCCCCTCGGCAGCTGCTTCAGCAGTTCTCGTTACGGCGGCGCGAGTATTCCCAGGCCCTTCTAGAAAGAAATGGCACCGGCGTCCGCGTCTGCTGAAGATCCATCGACAGCTTCCAGCACCGAATCTGCAACAACGTACACAAGGCTGCATGTCACGCCTTTCGATCCGTCCCTCCTGAACCTGGTTATCCCCGCCTCCATCATTCCACGCGCACGTAACGTCTCTTACCATACTATTGAAACCTTTCCCGAAAAACGCTTTGGCTTCGTCGACCTGCCTACTATGGACGCCGAAAAGCTCAAAAAGAAGCTCAATGGCGCAGTTCTGAAAGGTGCCAAGATGCGTGTTGAGACAGCCCGTCCTGAATCGATAGCGGAACCTGCAGCCGATACTGATGCAACCAAGACAACGAAGAAAGAGAAGAAAGAGAAGAAAAAATCCAAGAAGCGAAAGCATGAATCCGACGTGATAGAAGGTGTCCAGCTCGAGGGTCGCAAGGTCAAGCGAGGCTGGACCACTACTGAACAAGAAATGATCGATGCGAAGCGCAAGAAGGCTAAGAAAGATAAGAAAGATAAGAAAGACCAAAGCGGCCCCGACGACAAGAAGGACAAGAAGGATAAGAAAAAGAAGAAGGCGACTGTTAAGTCCAAGTACACAGATGAGCCAGAGTGTTTGTTTAAAACAAAACTCCCGGGCACCGGCCCAACTGAGGAGGCCGAGGACAGCGCCTCTACACGTAAGAATAAGCGGAAACGGAAGAGTGATCGCGAAGTCATAGTGCATGAGTTCGAGAAGACAACCAAGTACCCTTCATTCCTCAAATCCAACTCAACAGAAGTTAGCGCCGAAGCTACTACTTTTGAGGACGGTGTTGGCTGGGTAGATAGTTCCGGAAAGCTAGTGGAACCCGTGAAGGCAAAAAGGCGAGCACAGGCCATGCCTGCTCCTGACCCTCCGAGGCCCAAAAGAGCAGCACCCGTATCTGAAGAAGATACTGATGACAATGACGATGACGATGACACAAGCAGCAGCGGTACATCGTCAGACGAGGACGATGATGCGTCTAGTTCCGTTTCAGGATCCGGCATATCAAATAAACAAACGAGTGTTCCAGTTACACCCAAACAACTCAGAGTCGAGACCCCGGTTTCAAGCGGTGGTTCTGTTATGAGAAAGCCGGAATCCGCGAGGCCCAAATCCGCAGGGTCTACAACGAGTCTATCGATCAAGATACCCCCAGTCGCTCCTCCCGCTAAAGAGGTTCACCCTCTTGAGGCTTTGTACAAGAGGCCGCAGAGAGATGACGGCGCAGCCCATGCTGATTCAGGGGCTAGGCCTTTCAGCTTCTTCGGCAATGAGGACGATCTGGAAGAAGATGATTCATTGGCCCCCGCCAGTCAGGTCCCCATGACCCCATTCACGAAGCGGGAGTTCGAATTTAGGAACATTAGAAGCGCTGCCCCAACCCCCGACACGGCGCATCCAAGCCGGTCTTTCCATTTCTGGCCCTCGCAGCATCCCGCAAGCGATTCCGAGTTAGGCAGGGAAGGCGATGATGATGGCACGCCCGAGGACTTGGATGAAGAGCCGAAAGATGAGGATGTCAACATGGAAGATGGGGCTGTTGGCGCCGAGACCAGTCAGGCACCGACCAGCGACTTTCAGAAGCAGTTCTGGGAGAGCAGGGGCGATCTCAACCGCGCCTGGAGAAAACGGAGGAAGTCGGCGGCGAAAGAGAAGCGGTATAGGGACAATCGGGCACGGGCTGAGCGTGCCATCTAAATCTAAACGGCCATTGGGAGGGCTTAATCGGGTGGTCCTGTCTGCTGGGTTCTGTCGCAGGTTTCTGGCGAGATGTGATGATAACGATATATCCCTGATTCTTCCTGTGGTTCATTCTCCCCTGCGTTATATTGATGACGTATCGATTTGCGTGCGCTTTCCTGCTCTGCTGTCCATGGTTTGGCTGTTCGGCATTCTGTGTTTGGCTAACCCATCACAATGTAGGTGCTATCGACCCAAATCGCGGTTGCTCTAGGTTACATGCTTCAAAAGTGTAGGTAGCCATTTGCATCGCATGCCGTTGCGCAGCTCATCAAACGCATGCGACCAGTCCATGGAGACGACCGTTTATGACATCGTTGGGTCGACGAGTCCTTAGCGAATAGGAGATTTGGAGCGGATTCCATCTTACCGATTGGTTCCGCTGACTTGTTTACCTTGTTCTCTGCGCCTACAGTGCACACCATGAATGGGAGTCTACATGTGACAAGTTTAGTGCCATGAGAACTGTGAGTTGGGACGATGGCAGTAACAGTTTGACATGTCATCACGCAGCACGAAGACGATGAGGATGCCTAGAGATGTTGTCATCGCATAGGAAACCGGATTGTATTTTCTTTAAGGAGAGACTTTAGGACCGTGATCCACCGATTCTCAAACCCCGAACCTTGCCATCCGCCCCCTCCCCAGAAAAGAGCCCCTCAAATTCATGACGAAGAATCGATGTTCATGTAACGTAAAACACTTGTGATTTTTGTTGTTCTTGTTGTAGGGAAGCCAAGGTGCGGGATGAAGGTGCAGTCAGTCGACGCAGCGGACTTCATTGATTTTCGTTGCTTGGCGGAGCCGATGGTCGCGGACTGAAGTGATTGAGCAGCTTATTTGCCGCAAGAGCAGCCGGAGCCGCACTGGCCTATTGGAAAGATCACCGTTAATACCAGATACCTGATTCGGCCTTTCAAAGGCCGGGTTGCTCGCCATGTTGAATATGATATGTAGAGGGCGAGAGCGGGGTAGGGATGACGATGGAGGGGTAGAGCGGGTGACAAGTGAACATAGAAGCGCTGGAGGAGCAGAAGCAGAAGCACACTTACATCCAGCGCCACCGGAGCAAGAGCAGTCACCCATTGTGGTTGATTTTGGGGATATTCTTTGTAGTTTGGAAAACTGTGAAGCTGGAAGCTGGCGTAGTTGATAGTTCTGTGCTGAGACGTCTGATCGTAGTGGTGCGAAGTGAGGATGGAAAGATCAAAAGCCGCCGTCCATGAGGGAGCCCTTTTATAGACCGATAGGTATGTAGGTACCTAGACCGTGGGCTGCTCGCAGGTAGGTGCCACCGCGCACAACCCAGCAAGCACGGCAGGACCAGCTGGCCAATCAGAGATGGGCTTGGTGCGGTTGCGCTTGCGTGGTTTGTGCCGCTGCGTCTTTTGTGCGTAAAAGCGTGGAGCGTGACTCCCGGCAATGTCTCATAGCTGCCGTCGCTCATTCGACAACCGACAACCGCACGTCTCTCCTTCCTCCTTTGCGGCCCTTTCAGCTTGCCATCGCCAATATCCACACGCAAGCTCCTGCAGCCGCTACATCAGGTAGCCACAGTGCTCTGCACTGCCCTGCGCATCGCCTGCGCGCCTGCGCCGGGTAAATACCGGTACCCCATGGGCAGCCCATGGGTAGCGGCGACCGTAGCAGATTGGGCAGATGCAAGTCATACATGCGGCAGGCACAAGTCACGCAAAGGGTGTGACATCAAGCCGTGACGTTCGCCATCATCTCTTCTCTCATTCGCCGCCCGGCCTGCACAGGATCGCGTCCGGGACCACTTCCAGGGTTCTCTCTCCTGTGTTCCCTTCTCTTGTGTTTCCTTCTCTATATTTCCTTTTCCTTCTTCCCCCCGAGTCTCTTTGCTGCATATTCCGTGTGAATGCTATTGGAAAGTGAATTGGAAGTGCCTGCCTAATCCTGGCTCCCGTCTTTATTGAATATTCAGGAGGGCCGATGGACCTCCAAGGTGCTGTACACTAGAAGGCCTCGCGTTTCTCGTCGGTTCGCCGTCTCCCCCTCCCACGATTACACAGCATCGCAGCACACTACCGGTAGGTACCTATTGACCCCGCGCCTTCGCCTGCTCCATATTTGCTACCCCTCAGACGTCGGCATGTCTGTGAGCGGTGAGCCGTGACTCTGTCGGAACCGGCAACCACTGAAAATAGGCTGCTTGATTGCCACACGTGGCCGGATGATGTTGGCTCACACAAGCTCTCTTATGCGAAACGTCGCAGGAGGTAACGAGTGACGTAACCTGGCTTTCGAGGTGGCACCTGCCCGTCGGCACCGTTGTTGGCGACACACCCAAAGAGTCCGCACTATTCGGAAGCCCGTCAGCAGCCACTCCCCGACGTCCCGGCCGCTTGGGCGTCCGCTATTGGCACCCCGGCTCGGCGTTAGGAAACCCTCGCACCTGGATAGAGCCGATTCCCAGATTGGAGTGCACGACTCGACCGCCCAGTCTCAGACTGGTCTTCGCCGACGACCGGGCTTGCCGCACGACCTGAGGCTTGGGACTCTACTTACCAAACCATGCCCATTCTCGTAAAGCCGGATTTCCTCGGTGGTCCCGACTCCTGAGGAGTCTAGTAGGGAATTATCACCCCAGGTGTAAACTCAACTCTTGACGTGCATGGGAGGTAGACGTAACTCTTATAAGAGCACTCGGGATGGACCGCAAGATATGATGACTGTCGTGGCTTTGGCAATTGGTTCCCCAGCCCCGGTGTGCTTAGACTCTGCTAACTACCCTCAACTGGGGTTCGGCAGGCCACTTGCCAAAGCCGGCATTCGAGTCCTACTGCATATTGCCGTGCGAATGTAGAGGCTACGCGCTGGTAGCACGTAGGTAAGAAAGGGGTATACACTGTTGTTGTAGGAAACTCGCTGCACTTTGGGTCCACAGGAACCTCGATGGAAGACTGTAAGTACGCCTGGATTTCGAGCGATCTAAATAAGCTGAGCCGTCCAGCACCCGACCCCCGTATATGTTCCGACTTCCAGCTTCCTTGCGCTCAATGCCTCTGTGCCTTGCCCTCAAGGTCGCCAACAAGGTCCTCATATGGTCCGACGAAGCCGCCACATCGAACAGATGTCACAACCATCGCGGTCTGTGCCTAAGTTGACAGATCCGGCGATGGCTGGAGCGATAGCGAATCATTCGAGAGTACTAGGCCAGCCTTGCAGGCGATGGTTGAGCGCGCTCACGATCTCACGTCGGCATCTTCTGATCCATGACAGATCTGCTAGGCCTATAATATGTCGATCTCAGATGATAACTAGATACGCAGAGTGCGGCCCCCCTCCCGGCAGGATTCATAACAAGGTAGAGCCCAGGCGTTGCTCTCATCCCTTTCCATGTCAATGCCCATTGCCTGATTGTGGTTGAGCAAAGCTTATGGCCAATATGCATTGTCCTGCATAACTCGTAGCCCAAGGACGCTGTCCTCATGCATTTCGACAGTCAAAACTGCCCAAGCTTATCTCTGCATCCTCAACCTGGATCAATGCCGCAGAATCAGATCGCTATTATCTTGCCACGCGTATCCACAGAAACAGGCTTATTGACACTATAAACAGTTTATGAGATGCATATCTCCCGGCCGCCCTCGTGGTAGCGCCAAGCACCATGGTCTCTCTAACGCCGACTCAGCTTCAAATAATTTTTTGGGCTTCCAATACAGGAATTCCTACACAGTTTCTTTGAAGATTCAGGCCCCTGACAATTTACCTATTCAATCACGGGCTTGCCTATCTGTCCGAGTCGTGGCACGCATCATGAGCTGTCCTGTCAATTTCAGCCACTTCCTGATTGGCGCCGTTTTGGGCTTCGTCATAACGACGGGCATATTTGTCCTAGTGTTCCGGATGGAACAGTTTCGAAAGCGTCGATCAGAAAAGGAGCGCCAGGCAGCACAAGAGCAATACCCAGCGGCGGTACCACGTCTGCCAACGCTTCGGTTTGAGAACGTCCCAATCCTAGTTAAAGGCCAACCCCAACCACGAGCAGATTCGAAGCATCCAAGGCCGAGCCGTTTCGTGGAGGATATCTGAAGAGTGCCGTAGACTTTTTCAAACGGGTCTAGGCTGCTGGCATCGCAGTGCAAGGGGATGCCGTATACAGATCCATCATTGGTTTCAAGAACCCGGTGGATTTGAGTCCCGAAGCTTCGGATACCGCAGGAACTGAATCGGGCGCCATCCTTGGTCACCAATTGAACCTGCTTCCAGGCATCTGGTCATCATTTTTTACCATACTTACACAGGCAAGGCCTGCTTATTCGTCAGCCTGTTAACATCTTGGATTAATATGGACAATTTGGTCTCTAATCATTCTTTACATCGGATGTGCAGCCACCTACATGCCCAAAACGAGCCAGTATCGAATTCGGCTGGCAATCGAGTTGTAATGTGGACAAACGGATTTCAGGATGCGTCGCGATAGTATAACAAAAAATACCAAAATCCAGGACCGGAATCATACGCGAGGGTCTATGCTGGTTATCCTGCCACACCTGCGACCTGAGTCTTTGTCACCAACCAAGCTAAGACACATCATGTACCGAGATCTAAGCGCCGAAGTCCCGTACTCATTCCAAT
Source organism: Xylariaceae sp. X802 (assembly GCA_028637635.1). Taxonomy (NCBI): domain Eukaryota; kingdom Fungi; phylum Ascomycota; class Sordariomycetes; order Xylariales; family Xylariaceae; species Xylariaceae sp. X802. The sequence continues at coordinate 329,371 of JAJFDH010000001.1, read as the reverse complement.
GCCTGTCTTAATCTTGTGGCCTTTGTCAGTGTCCTGGCTCCATGCTCCTCCTTAGCCACATCAACTGAATAACAAACACTTAACTTCATTCGATCTTCTTCTTGAAAAATGCTTATATCAGTATTTTTACTATTTAAGAATCAACATCATGAGTTACTCTAAGCCTAGAGGTGGATTAAAACTGAAGGGTTCTGTAAATGCATCACTTGCAGATTTGGGGGATATACTTTCTCCTTGCCGCACGCCCCTAGAAAGTTGGTCCCAAGTCCACTAATACCGGATTTTCGCCGTTCCCATAATGGTTCTATCAATCATAGTTTATGCGTACCGCCAACATTCTCTGAGCAGCGAAAGCGAGGACAATGAAGTGCTGACTGTTGCCCCTTGGCTATGGTCCGTATTAGCCTTCTTTCTCAACCTTGTATCGCCTGCCTTACTCATCTCACTTTTCCAATATCTTATACCGTCCCAGATCTTGGCTTCAATCTAGGTGGATGTTGAATTTAAAATGGCATTGCCCCTTGGAGTCTTAACCGCCTAGTCCACCACCTCCGATCTATTGTGTACAACGTCTCTCTCCCAAACAGTCTTCATCACCCTCGCCACTTCTCCCAACGACCAGCATGGCATATCTGAGTCTGGACGCCAAGGTCTTCATAATAGTCTTCACAATTTTCGGGGTCTTTCTAGCTGCCCTATTATGCTACTGCCTTATCAAGAAGGATACCAACACAGACGACAATATTGAGCGAGGTAGCGAAAGTGAGGGATCCAAGCAACCACAAGAATCCGTCGTGGCAGAAACGGGAAGCACTGGTGGTTCAGATTCTCGACCAGAACCAATGTGCTCTACACAGATACCACAACAGCGATCTCAAGATTCTGTCGTAGCAGAAACCGGAAGCGCGGGTGCCTCCTATCCTCGACTGGAATCAGAACTGGAATCAGCGCCCCCCGCGCCGAATCCACAGATACAACGCCAGCAACCTCGAATGCCTGAACTACAACGGGTGGGAAGACACCAAGGTTATGAGCTCCATGAAGGAAGCACTGAAAGCCCACTGGCTGCACAGATCGAAGATTATACACCATGATATAATCGTTGATACTAGACTTCTGATGCCAAGGCTGTGGCTACCACTATATATTGCCCGGTTTGTCGATACCTATTGGATACTAACAATGCTGTTTGGGAAGACCGCGGCCTAAGGCTAATTTCCTTGACTTTTCCTTGCCAATTCTCTTTAATCACCGGATATCAGCTCACTTAACCGTCGCTTTGCCTCCGCGGCTCTAATATCATCTGGCCTCGATTCAATGCCTCCAAGGCGAGCAGCAAGGCGAATCGGACTATCCGGCATCACCTCGTGTTCCTCAAACAGCTCGGCGCATAAGTCCAGCACGCCCCGGAAATCCACGAGCACGATCATCGTCTTTGCGCCGCAGACATCTACGAAGAAATTGGTGCCACGGAACATAACGCCCCACTCTTGCGTCTCGTTGGCTGCGATGCTGTGCATCGCTGCTGGCGCCGCTAGCTTCCGTGGGGTGAGCGCGTCGTCAACTTGTATGGTGCCCGCGAATCCGCAGTATCGACATTCTATCCCTAGAGGCCCGCCGAAGGAGCAGTTTGCGTGTACTTTGTTACCCTAGGGTGTTTCGCGGTAATGTTTAGCATGCATGCATAGATGGGATATCCATGTGTTGCGAGTACGAGAGAAGCAAAACGAGTCTCTCTTACCTTTGCTAGTTCAGCACGCTGTCGCTTCTCTGCCTCGTGGATCTTTTCCTCGAGTGCTGGGCGGTAGTCTTCCCAGGTCTTGTGCAGCTCTAGCTTCTCGCGGAAGCTGGATAGGATTCGGACCATGGAACCAGATTCGGATTCCTTGAATGCCTTTTCTAGCTTCGGGGGCTTGAATGGTGCGCTTGAGGATTGCTTTGGCCTCGGGGGTCGTTGGGGTTTCGTCTTTGCCATCGTTGGCCCTTGGTCTGAATTTTTCTTGACTTGTCGAGGTGGTTGACGTCTGGTCGGGGCCTGGGTCGGCTTCTTTGTTTGCTTCTTTCTGTCTCGTTCTGCTAAGAATATCTCACGGGTATGGGCGACTAATTTGTTGTATCTGTCGTTTTCTTGTTCGTGATAGATCTCGCATTCCATCATGAAATGATCGAGGCAATACGCCTGCAGGCAAGGAGGAGGCCATAATCGTAACTGGTACGCTTTCGTTTCCGGTTCTAGATTGCTGTAGTGTCTGCCGTGTTGCCCAGGGTTATCAGAATCAATTCTATCATCGCTTTCGATTACTCGCGACTCGGCTGTTCTGGACATGTTTATCGCGAGTGCCAGTCTCCAGAGCCCCTCAATTCGAGTTGTTATTATCGTTATGAATCGCTATGTACGTGACTTCTTTACATTAAATAGAATAACCTAAAAGCTCGTCACGAGGCGTGCTCTTTGTGTTTCTTGCGTGCATGTTTCTTTTTTCTTTACTAATCCCACGGCGCGATTGCTTGCAAGACAACGGCTGATTTCCGGAAACATCCGCCCCAGGTTGAACGCTAGGAGCCAAACAAAGAGTCGCTTCAACATCCTATCCTCACATTCGCGGTCCGGTTCTCGAATACGTAAGACGACCAGCAGCGATCCTGTCTATGCTGACTAAAACGCCGGTTCTGAGGCGCCGCGCCGGCCGCCTTGGCCGTTAGTCGCCCGTGGTCCCATGGCGACTGTTCTGCCGACCGCGCTGCGAGTACCGTAGGTAGTGGCCGGACAATACGGCATGCCGACCAACGGCACAAGGTGTTGGGGCAAACAACCACCGGAACCGGCACTGAAGGCAAGATGGCCGAGCGGTTAAGGCGGAAGACTCAAGTGCATTCTTGCCCGTGCAACGGGTAGTATTCTTCTGGGGCAACCCGCGTGGGTTCGAATCCCACTCTTGTCAGCCTTTTTCTGACATATGTCGATGTCTTTTTGTCGTCATTTGGGCGGTTAGATTGTTTCAACTAGGTAGTGCGACGGCGAACTACAATGGAACAAAGATCAACCAATATCGCAACTAATGGCAAGATGGCCGAGCGGTTAAGGCGGAAGACTCAAGCCTCGTCTTGCCCGTATAACGGGCAGTATTCTTCTGGGGCAACCCGCGTGGGTTCGAATCCCACTCTTGTCAATACTTTTTCCATTATGAGTTGGTATCTTTTTGCCACGATGTCAATGACAACTGCTTTTAATTTGTAATGAATTATTGTAACGGGCAAGCTACTTCGTACAATCGAAAGAAAGAACAGACTGCGGCAACGAGTTGTAACTTAGCATCCATTACAGAACAACTTGGCTGGGCGGACAACCGGATCCAGCGCTGACCGGATCCTCTAGAGGGGCAACGATGCTACGTAAAGGAACATGTCCAGTAGATTTCTTTCGTAACCAACTCTTCTACATTCGTACGCAAGAAGAGCTACTGAAATTAACTAATAGCGATGGGGCGTGCCAATCATACTACATGTCTAGGTATTCTAGAATCGCCGGGATTGTGCAGAACTTCAAATGATCCGCAGGTTGGGTGATGAGTGATCGCCGCGAAGCATATCGTGACATTGGCCAAGCACCAATGAGAATAACAACCCAGAATATGAGCAGGGCTACTAAGTAAGACGCATCAGGTGATTAATATCAAGAGCCCGGACACTTTAGCCAAGCTCGGTATTCATATGCGATACCTTGTCCTAGTCTACAGATGTTACCTGTAAGCCTTCTCCGTTTCATGACCGACGGGTTCGTAGGCTGCCTTGGGCCTTACGTTTTGATGCCAAGCAGATGACCGGTTCGACGGGTCGCCAAAATAGTTCAGATGTGGAATTTACTGGTTTCCTTCAGGTTTCGGCATCCGATAATGATTTTCGGGTAAGAGTTGGCCGGCTACTTCCGTGGAATTACAGATGCCAGACTGTGAGCTATGGGGACAGGGGAGAATTTTTAGTTGGTCGCCGGCTCAAGAGATCTTATTATAAACAATCATTTGTTGCTGTCATCGGCGGTATTTGCCAGGGCGTTAATACAGGCGCAAGCGGCAAAATCGTCCCCGAACGGGACAGAAACAGACGGAACTTGGATGGAATTGACGTGAATGAGCCTACGGAATCTTCAAATCCAGAGGGACGGCGCGGTTGGTGCTCCTTGTCAAGGTGTTATTTCTGCTCCTCTACGATTTATCGTCTGGGATGGTTAGCATTTCTGCTCGCTATTTTCAACGCGTGAATCGTTCAGGTGCAATACCCGGGCCAAAGAGGGACCTGTACGTGATCGCTGATGATGATCCAGTGCCTGAACTTTCCAAGAACTGCACAAAGTACTTGCAAGTTGCCGCCTGGTATATTCCATTGAGCGGCAACCGCGCAATTCACATGCCGATAAGATCATAAGACGACGCACCCTTGGGATGGGCCGTCGCCAATCAGGAAGGCAACCGATATTGAGGCCCGACTGGTTGGGTGTCCTGAAGAGGGGTACTCGCTTAGGCACGGCCAAGCTTTCTGGAGGGGTTGGCATCCAATCCAGGGTTTAGCTGCATCTCGTGGATATGTAGATAGATCTCTGCTCGGTGTACATACTACGGCACTACGGCGGTTGGGAACTTGGGATGAGAGCCGTGCCACGGTCGAATTTACAAAACGAGCCCCTTTTCCCAAGTGGCAAGGACCACAATGCCTCCAACAATTCGAGAACACGGCGCCCCGACCATCCTGTCTGGTTTTGCTGTCCGTCTACCCCATAACCGGCTACATCCCGACTTCGTCTCCCAGAGGTCTAGTGCGCGGGCCGTTGCCGTTGCTGGGTCGGTCTCTCCCTATCTTCTCTGGAGACTGAGCCTCGATGTCATCGAGCCGCTCCCGATCAACCTTCCCAACTCGAATTTATAGGAGCACTACCTTCCGCCAGGATAGCATCATCCGGCCGTACGCCTCGAGCTTCGTGAGAACGTATGCCCGTCTCATTCGTCACTGATCCGGTTTTCTCACATAACACTGCAAAGGACCTAATCTCAGCGTCTGTAGATTGCATTATCAAGGACGATTAAGCAACTACACGGTAGGATGTCGGCCAATTCCGCCTGGCATTGTTGAACTGGGCTTTCAGAGTCCTCCTGTCAATGATAACAGAGTGATAGGATATGTTCCATGGCTTATTCTGCCGAGAGCAATATCAGAAGAACGGCAAGTCCATCTGCAAGTTGCCCGTTCCCCTCACCTAACCTGCTGCTCATTTTCGCAGTGCTGTCATTGATCGATTTAATACTGTTCGGCGGTGTTAACCTGCAATAACAATTGCTTAAGCTGGTAAATCAGAAAGAGATATTGTAGATGTTGCCTATGGTAATTTATAATACATTCCAGTTTTGGGAATGAGCAATAATTACCACACATATACAGACGAGCATATGGATTAATATACATTTAGGAAGATTTGCAAGCACCAAATCTCATGTTGTTGGCTTCTCCTCGATGAGTACCGATAGTCATCTACGGGGGGTATTAATAATATCGCACGCGTCTTCCGGCCTCATCGCTGAATGGTCAGGGAATTATGGATAACAGGTTTATATTCATCGAGGAGCACCTTGCCAGTGCCGCAGAAGATACCGCAGTTACGCAAGACAATATATTAACTATAACCTTTGAGGTTGGAACCAGAGCAAAAGTCGGTCTCGGGCATGGGATGTATTAGAGTATCAAAAACTATTAGCTCTTTGTTGACTCGGTTCTTGCTCCTTTGTCTGACCCATGGGCTCAAGTGCTGGGAAACTGATGGTCTATAGAGCGGTAGAAAAGCCCATATTTGGAGAAGATAAGACGTTTTGGACTTATTCACCTCATGGATGGGAAAAGAAACCGAAAAAGTCTGTATTACAGAGTAACTGCGCTCAGAACCATCTGCCAGGGAGAAAGGGTAGCTAGCATTTAATTCAGTATTCTGAGATTAATCACTTAATTTCTAAGGCATCTACTACAGCAGGTTATAACACCCTGGGCCCGGTGACGGCACTGAGAATCAGTCCCATCGATATACCAATGTTAGTATTGGCAACTGGCAGCGCAACACAAGATAAAATTCTCTTAACATAGTAAGTAGTAATATAATCCTCGTTAAGTCATATGGTATGATGTACATCTTGTATCTATCGGTCCGTAGGTATATCATATCCTACAGCTCCAATGACAGACTGCGAACAACAAGTTTCACCCAACTTGGAAGGATTAGCAAGGGCTCCAGGCCCAGTATTTTGTGTTGATCCCGTTTCGACTGACATGCGGAGTGGCACCGAGTCGTCACTCGCGCATCATTGAGAAAAAAGCCTGCAGGTTCATGTCGCAGCGACGATGCCTCACACGTATAAAATAAGCCAAGGTATGCTCGTAATCCAAGACCGACCTATTCCAAAACAACCCTATGATGCGTGGTATCAATGCTGCCCCCCTCTCTCCATGAACGCCAGTCATAACCTATGCAGCCAAAAATATTGCCCTTAACCCATCGTGCTGTCATCGCCCAGGCCTTTTTCCTTCCGCTCATCTTGTAACATTCGTATAAGTTTGTTAATGGTTCCACCATCGCGAAGTTTCTCAACTTCCTGTACGGCGGTCTCTTCGTCCATCCCCTCAGCTGTGAATTCTCTTATTTTATCCCATATCACCTTTCGCCTCGAGTACCACGTTCGACCACGAGGCTCCGGGCGCCACCTCGATCCCCACGTGGCATCCAATTGCTCGATAGCTGGCTGGCCATCCATACCTTCACGGTACTCCTTCCAAACCTCCTCCACGGTGGACAAGGTTCGGTAGTCATATTGCGGGGGGACGGCAGTACTCGATGCTGCCGTGGAGACAGACGCTCTGGGAGCAAGGTGACGGCTGGGTGAGGTTTGCGACACGCGCGGGGCAGACCGTGTCGGTGTCCGCGTTGGCGGACGCGGTGGTGGCGGGATGGCTGTCTGTTGCGGAAGCGCTAGAGGCGCGGGCATGGCGGATCGCATGGGCTGGTCCCGAGAAGTCAGGGCCTAGCAGACAACCTAAAGTCAGCGACAAGACCCAAAGCTGGAGAAGTCATAAACGAACCGATGCAGCAGCTTGATGGGACGCAATCAGACTGCCCCTCAGATCTTCCAGTTGCTTGTTGATGTGCTCGTACTGGACATTGATTTGCGCAACAAACTGTTGATGCTGGGTTTGGAGCTGGAGGATGGTCGCAATCAATTGCTCAGAAGTTCGGCCGTGCAACTGGTCCTCGGTGAGGATGGGCGCGGGCATCATTGTGGGTGGCGGCCCGGAGAGAAACTGAGAATGCGATGTTGCAGGCGACTCAATGTTGGCCAGATTGCCTGGATTCGCGACGGACCGCACGTTGTAACTAGCAGGTCGGGCGCCAAAACTAGTAGCTTGTCGCTTAGACGGCGTGGCGCTTGCTCCGGCCGTCTGCTGCAGATCAGACGCAGCCGGTCGTTTGGATGCGCTCGCCCCTGTGACGGCTGCAGGTGCAGAAGTCGACGGGGTGTGAGCGAGCGGAGCAGAAGTACCAGCAGCACCAGCACCAGCAGCGGCGATGGAGGCCGGAACGGGAATAAGAGCCGCGGTCGAGGCGGCAACAGTCGACGGGGGCACAATACTACTGGAAACCTGGCTGGCTGATGATGACTGGGGGAGCATTTCTTGCTTGCTTTGGTTGCCTGCTTTAGTTGCTCTCGACACCAACGATGGCAGGCCAACTGCCTGCGTAAGCCAGCAGCAGCGGCGACGGCAGCAACAACGACAACAAATATACTACAACACAGCGCAACGCAGCGCAGTAGTAGGCAGGCTCTCGCGGGAGTAGTCGGGGTGGCAGAAACGACGAAGTATAGTCGGAGCCCCTCTTCCCTCTCTGTTGCTGGTTCTGTTCGAGGTTTGCCAAATACGTGGCATCAGAGTTTGAGACGATCGGGGGACAACAGCCACGGCAGAGTATAGAGCGTGACTGGGATAAAATGGGCAGCAGATACAGATAAAATAGGCAGAGAGCGAAAAGAATAGAGACGGAGCAGAAGATGTGAAGATGGCTGGCGGTTGGCAGTTGGCGGGAAAAGAGATTGACGGGAAATGCGGTCGTAATAAAAAGGAACAGCTCGACGCCAGTCCGGCGCTTTAGTAGCGACTTAGTAAGGAAAGGGCTTGAGCCGGGCAGGCGCGGGCAGTGGGACGGGGACGTTGGCTGTACCTGCTCGACAGCCCGTGACAGGTGGGGGAGCGGAAACCTTAATACGGTCTATACAATAACGGGGTTAGCGTGGCCACGGCAATGCCTCTGAACGGCAGGTGAGCCTCACGTCGGTCCTCCCACCGAGCCTGCCCGCTTGGGCTGCTTAGTAAGGCTTCGCTGGTCCCGGCGCTGCAACGCGATACATACCTAGTTATGCACTAAAGCGGGCAGAATAGAAGGGGATTCGGGAAGAACGGGAGACGACAGGAAACGGGCAACTAGGAGTGCGCATGTGCTACAGGTACCGGCGGTTACAGGAGGATAGGTAGGGTTTCTGTCTACCTAGACAGAGTAGGTAGGGTGAGTTAACAAAGTAGGTACCTAGGGTTAGGGTGCATACCCACCTACGAAGTATGTCGTGGTCCAGGGCGAGTAGATAGGCGACTAGGGTCTGGTCGCGATGGCACAGGACGAGATGGCGAGCAGGCGTGATAAAACTGCCCGGGCCAGGGAAGACAAGGCGCGATAACAACGATAACAATGACAACGGCTATGATGGAAGGGGGTTTGATATGTATGTTATCTCTAGGCATCTACCTAGAAGTAGGCATGTCGGTTAGGTGTGTAGACGCAGGGAGGGCAAAGGGCAAGAGACGGAGAGACGGAGAGACGGCGAAGGGGACAGAGAAGTGAACAAGTACATTGTAATAGCGGCGGCGGCAGCAGCAGGGACCGGTAGTCCAGCCACCGACAACGAACAACTTCGACTCCACCACAACTCACTGCTGCTGTGCAGACGTAGGTAATCCGTACGTCCGTGCTACCAGTAGTCGTGCGATCAAGAATACCTCAAGTATCTTAAATGCCGTGCGAAGATGCTGCGAAAAGGCTACAAGGATGAGTGCATGCCAGAAGCATCAACATTCAGGGGTGCGTTGTCAGTTGTTACCGTAGGTAACTATGTATGCCCCGTCTCTACTATTCCGTATGTAAGGTCGGGTTGCTCGCTCATTACCCCCTGGGTTATGTAAGTGGCAACCATAGCTAAGAGTGACCAACATTTGTGAATTGCGCGATATCCCCAAGATGCGCTGATGGAATGACTGACGGGTATTGGAGCAGAAATGCATATATCAAGAATTGTTAGACTACCTATCAATACCTGGTACTTCGTATGTACGGACGTAATTGACACTAGGTATACGGTAACTTACAGCGGACGAAAAGGAGGGGGCAACAGAAACAAGACCGGAGTCGGTGAGTCCACACCATGGATGTACGAAGTAGGTAATTCTACATAGTAGACCTACCTATCAATTACGATGCAGAGAAGGCTGGTTGATCGAAGTGTTTCGTACATTATCTGCAGTACCGGTACCTAGGTAGTGTACGAAGTACGGTTTAGTTCAACCGCTTTCACACTGCGTTTGACTTTTAGGTAGGTCCAGTTCGCTCTACAGGAGGATTGGTGGCCGAGCAATGCGGTAACCTGAACGATATCATCAACATATTGACATAGGCTTTCATGTAATTGGTGTCTATCTACATAGTAGATGCCTATGCTAACTATGTCGAACCACTTCTTACTTCCTGCCCGATACCTAACTTGTACCAATCAGTATTCCGTAAACCGTGTTCACTACTGAATACCTGGTTACGACAAAGTTGTCGAAACGTTTGACTTATTAAGATATTACCCCAGCATCATGTTAATGGGCATTCGCCAAGTTTACTGGGTACGGCATAGGCCGAGCAGGCTTGGTGGCCTATTAGGGTTGGTAACATGTTACATCTGCATTTTACTACACTACGTAGGGGGGTGGCCAAAATCCGATTTTCTGTACGGACCTATACCTATACCCAACGGTGCGGCAAGGCAGGATTGTCGCAGCATACCTGGTTACAACCTCTGGTTACAACCTCCATGTTAGTAAAGTATTTCAAATCTTCCCTCCCCCCCATCTTCAGAGCCAGTCCGCATGTATCCGCAGACCTCGAAACCTTGAGGACCCTGCAGTAGATATAGATATGTCATGCATTGATTTGTATTCATTCATCAAGTACGGACTACCCAGGCATCGACAAACGCGGCTTTCAGAAGCACAATGGGACAACAGCCCTCTCGTACCTGGTCGGCAGATTACGGATTACTGTACCGCAAATAAAACGGGTCGGTATACCTGCTGCTTTTAATTACATTGAGTAGGTAGGTAGGTCTTCACCATGTAGGATGGCGTTTCAGGTACCTAGGTAGGCGTCTTCCGTCCTGACTTGCGTCGTGGCCAAGGTAGGTGTAACTAGCTGAGTCTAGCTCTGCTAACCTCCAGCCAGCTATCGTAACTCCAGAGTGTAGACAATTGATTATCTACAGCCTACGTATCTCCTTAACTGCCTGAAGACACCAACTCGGTAACTGACGGAGTGGTAATCTAAAGCAAGTGACCGAGTTGGTGTCTTCGGGCAGCTAAAGAGATACCTATATATTCCGTAACAAATAATAGTACTCTCCTGATTGTCCGGTACGGTATTGTGATTTCCACGGGCATTTCGGTTATCGGCAGCCCAAAAGCTCGTTATCTTACGATTCATTTACACAAGTGATTCCATAGCTCACGTCTTTACGCTACTACCGGTATTTGGCCCCGCGCATTGCTTGGCCACCTGACTTACCTACTGTATCCAAACACATCGCCTAGGTAGGTAGGAGGGGTCCATACCTACACTAGTCGAGCGGAAACTCCGGATGGCCGAGCAATAATAATACTAGATAGGGTAAAGACGTTGCCCCAGGTTAACTACTTATAGGTATAAGTACCTAGTTACATGGTTCACACAAACACGTTTTTAGGACATGCTAGGTGCCATTCACGCCGGGGTGGGGCTTCCCCATGGCTTATGTGCTGCGAAAGTAGTTAACTACCTACTTTCACAATATGTAACTGGTGATAGTTACCGAGCTGATGGCTACTGGTTGAAACCCAAACTGAAGATGGGGCGTAGCACGAGTAGGTACGCTGTAGGTACCGGTACTATGTACCGGTAGACATTGGCAATTGTATGACAGACCGAAACGGGCCGTCCAGTATGGCTCCGATCAGACCCCGACGAATCAATATTCCTTCGCCGTTAACCGGAGCTGACAACGAAGTGTTTACCTACCTACACTACTGATACGCAATCCAGTCTCGCACCAACGCCACGTCTCACCAGAAGCCTATCTTTCCTCCAGCTGCATCGTTGCCGCAGTTCCAGCTCAGATAAGGCGAAAGAACGCCGACAGGTTTTACGGACCGAGTCAGAGTGAATTTGAATTGCCTTTATGACGACAGCGGTAGCAGCAGCGAACTCGTCGCTAGCGCTGGGTCCGGCGAGGAGAGTAAGGCAGCTTGCGCTACTACCAGGTATCGCAACCGTGCCCACAGCGAGACTGTCCTCGAGCTGGAGACTGCGTGCTCGTGATCAGTCGCCAGGTATTTGCTTTTTGCCTTTCGTCTCTGTTCTGCGTCACTCTGGTTTCTCGGTTTCTCGGTTTCTTGGTTTCTTGTTTGCATGCAACCCGGCGACTGGCCCGCCCACGTAGGGCCGGGTTGGTATCGGTATAGATGCAAAGTGCCTGGGTGCGCACATGGAGCAGCGACAGCCACACGGGTTCTATTCCCGCTGCGCCCCGTCATTGGAGATCTGCGCTGGGGCTGCCCCGATTAGCCACCGTTCCGATTCGATGCATCGCCGGGTTCGGCTCAGATGGTCCCACCTCACCGGCTGGCATGACCAGGTTGACGACGAGCTGTCGATGTAATATGAGGTGACTTATATATTAGTGCCGGGTCCAGGCTGTCGAGGCTGTTACGATGGCGCAAGGGACCGTACCTACCTTGGACCGTACCTTGCCTGGCCGTCCTGTCAGATCAACCGGACCGCGAGCAATTGCCCCCCACCTCACCACATTTTCCGCATCGTCGTCCCGTCTCTCTCAGATCGTGTCACAAATACACTCACTACACTAGAAATAAGCCCCGCTCCCCGCCCTCCGCCATCCGCCATCCGCCATCCGCTATTCTGTTTTTGTCTCCTGCTATTTCCGTTTCTTCTATGAAACCATCGTGCTGTCTTTTTTAACGTTGCGCCGTTTTCCCCGGATACTTCCCTCCTAATCGACCCACCTAGTTCCCACAGCCGTCGTCAGCCCGCCGCAATCACGCCTTGCCAGTCGACAAGTTCATACCGCTCCCAGCATGCCGAGACTCAACGTCAACAACATCAACCCCCACGTGGTCAAAGCCAAATATGCTGTGCGTGGTGAACTGGCCGTCAAGTCCGAGGAATATCGCGCAAGGCTTCGAAACGGCGATACCAACTTGCCTTTCTCCGAGGTCATCAGCGCAAACATCGGCAACCCCCAGCAGCTCGATCAGAAGCCTATCACCTTCTTCCGCCAGGTCCTTAGCATCCTCGAGTACCCTCAGCTGCTACACAACGAGGATGTCTTGTTGAACAGCTTGGGATATAAACCGGATGTATTGGAGCGTGCAAAGTTCCTGTTGAAGCACGTTGGCGGCGTTGGTGCCTACAGCGCAAGCGCTGGCGTTCCGGCCATCAAGGAAAGTGTTGCTAGGTTCCTCGAGAGTACGTTGTTTGGTCCCCATAGCCTGCGGACTCCTGGAACACGCGCCGAGGACTAATCAACTATCACAGAACGCGATGGATTCGCTGCTGACCCAGCGCACATTTACCTGTCCGGTGGTGCCTCATCTGGCGTGAATACCTTGCTTCACATCATCTGTGCTGCGCCTTCGTCGGGCATTCTTGTCCCTATCCCCCAATACCCCCTGTACACTGCCTCGTTATCTATCCTAGATGCCACATGTGTCCCCTACTACCTCGACGAAGCTGCTCAGTGGGGCACATCACTCGAGACCATCAAGGAGGCTTACAACACGGCCAAGAGCAACGGAACTGATGTTCGTGCCATCGTCATCATTAACCCCGGCAACCCGACTGGTGCTTCCCTCTCCGAATCCGACATCAGGTCGGTCTTACAGTTCGCCGCCGAGGAGAAACTCGTCGTCCTGGCCGATGAAGTCTACCAGACGAATGTCTTCGTCGGCAAGTTCCATAGCTTCCGACAGGTGCTGCTGACGTTGCAGAAGGAAAACCCTAGCAAATACAGTGGCGTCGAGCTAGCTTCTCTGCACTCTATCTCAAAGGGCATGGTTGGCGAATGCGGCCACCGCGGTGGATACTTCGACCTCATCGGCTTCGACAAGGAGGTGGAGGAGCAGATCTACAAATTTGTGTCCATCACGCTCTGCGCCCCTGTCATCGGACAGTGTCTCGTGGAGTTGATGGTTAACCCGCCCCAGCCCGGCGACCCATCCTATCCGCTCTACGAGCAGGAGTACAACGGCATCTTCAAGGGTCTTCAGCAGCGCGCCACGGCGCTTTATGAGGCCTTCCAGGAGATGGAAGGTGTTGAATGCGGCAAACCCCAGGGTAGCATGTACCTGTTCCCGACTATCCATATTCCCGTTAAGGCTGTAGACGCCGCGCGCGCTGAGGAACGCACTCCCGACGAATTCTACTGCATGCGTCTGCTCGAAGCTACGGGCGTTTGCGTCGTACCTGGCAGCGGCTTTGGCCAGAAGGAAGGCACTCTACATCTCCGCACCACATTCCTCGCCCCTGGCACCGAATGGGTCGGTTCTATCAAGAAATTCCACAAGGAGTTTATGGATAAGTATCGATGATGGTCTCCAGGATATTACCGCTCGGCTTATCTTAGAAAACAATCACCATCCTCACTCATGATGCGCTCCTGAAATGACTCTTCTACACTCTTCTTTTCTTAAAATTATTTCCCTTTGTGTTTTCGGCCTTCTGCCTGACCCTAGAGGAAATTAGAATAGGGATTACCGGTCTCGAAAATCGTGTCATAGCATAGCGAAATACCTAACGAGGCATAAGGGCGACTCCACTCCGCGATAAACATGCATTGGGCATTGACTTTTGTTCGAGCTCTCTTTCTGCTGCGAGAGGTCGGCGGGAATGCATATAGATGAGACGGGTTTTGATAGCATCGTGGCGCCGTCCCGAGAAAAGGAAACCTAAACCTATATTTTACGGGACGCCCAAGGGGAAATAGAAATACAACTTTTTTTTTAGTAAAGGATGAAGGTTGTCCAAACGCTCTGAATGGTTCCGACACGCCGTCAAATATTAATTTCGTGATTTGGTATTTAATTTCACAGGCTTTGGGAGGTATCATTGCAGATTGTGTTGGTGTCCCATTAGGATGCACGATCCCCAATCGTTCGGATCATGCATGAATAGCAGAAGTTGCCTGTTTGTCGATTGAGCTTTTAAAAAAAATTTATATGCCTGTCTACCTTAACTATGCTCGTTCGCTTCCGCGTAGTCGTACGGCCTGACCGTATTTCTGGAGCTTAGTGATCAGCTGATCACCCTGTTTGACGACGTCCTGGTACTGCTTATTCTTGTCATCCGGTCGGTTGGTCTCGATCACACCCTTACCCGTCACACGGTCAATGGTGCAAGGGATGCGACCACCTGCGATGAATTTTGCCAGATCACTTTTTCAGAGGTGTGGTCAGTCGTGGGAACTAGGGGTTTAGAGAAGTCCACATACCGATCTAAAAAGTCTACAGTGACACCAAAGTCGTTGGCCATGCTCTCGAGGCCAACTACACGGTAGCTCTGTAGGAGCTGTTGGTATGCGCGCAACCGCATCTCACGAATGAACCATCCTCTGTGCTCAAACAAATACCGATCTTGCGTCAGGAATACCTCCTCGACAAGAGCCAATGCCTGGAAGAACAGCTTGTAATGTCCATTATATAGACTGTTGACGAGCTGAGCAAGGGAAGAGAAGTCAACGGCCATCTCGCTCTCCGGCTGATCAATACCTGTACCCAAGGTGGTCAAATTGACGGCAGTTGTGGCTTTGGTCGCGGCATGAGGTGTGGTGGTGTCCTTAACATCCCGCATCTCCGCGTCCTCGGCTCCGGGGCCGGCGGAGATGGCGCCGGACAATGCCAGCAACTTATCATCCCCGTCAGCTCCAAGAATAGCCTTAATCTCTGGCGCGTCGACTACCTTGCTCTTAAAATCAACCCGCTTGAGGGACACAGAGCCCGCGAGAACGGAATAAACGACTAGGTTCGAGTAGGTGCACAGCTCGTAGCTGGTAAAGGTCGAGAGGGAGTCGAGGAGGAGGGGGGCGGCGATGTTATACGATCGAACAGTAAGGAGGTGGAGACCCTCGTAGGCCTTCAAGCGGTTGCGGCGGTCCCAATCACCTCCGCTCTCAACAAGTGTCTTAGCTTTTGCGACGTATTTCTTAACCAGAGCACGGTCTCCGTAGAAGAGGCCCATTCGGATGACGGCAAGCACGATATCGATCTTCGTTCCCAAGATGCCGTTCTTTTCTAGGACATTCTCATAAGCTGATATGGCCTTGTCCTGTACGAATGACATAAGTCAGTAAATATAAGAACAGATTGGAGAGCCGTCACCGTACCTTGTCCCCAATCTTGGCAAAGAACTCAGCGCGCTTCCCTCTTGCTGCCATTATCTCGGTATCGCCAGCCTTCTCCACGGCCTCGTCCTCCTCCTTCTGAATATCGTCCAACTCCTTATCATTGTTGGCCTTGAGCGTCTGATAGACCTTCTCATCCCACGGGAGCTTCGCGCCCGAGGCGGTGCCGCTGCCTGCCACGACCATGCCAGCCGCAGTACTGGGTTTCCGGCCGAGGGGCTTCTGATGTGCCACCGCGGCCGATGTGGTCTCTCCAGTGGGATTCAAGATCCCCTCAGTCGGATGAGCGAGGTACCTGTAAAGAGGCGCCATCTTGTGCTCGCCAATGGCATCTTGTAGACTTTTGACAGCGGCTTCCTGGGCTGGTCGGGCAGCATAAGGGTTTGTGAGGGTGAAGACATGCTGCGATAGCGGCAGCAGTGGCCATTTCACGTACTGTGGATCAGCACCCATCTTCCCAGCCGAACAGGGCGTACAGCGGAGTGAGTGACTATAGGCAGCTCCTGAGGAGAATAGAAGATTGCCGGATGAGCACGATTCGATGTAGTTGGGTCGGATGCGTGGCCGGGGAAAGGTATTGAAAGACGGGTATGGTTTGTATGGTTTGCAGTCCTGGCACAAGACGGAAGAAGGTATCAGTTGGGATAGCTGCCGCAGGCGTCAAGGCGGACGTAATGTTGTAGGGATGCTATACGGCAGGTACGAAGGAATGTACACTAGGTACTTAGTGGGGCAAGCGGCTTCAGCTACATAATGTACCCGGTATATAGGTACCGGTACTAGGCAGTGCCGCCCAATTACATAACTTGACTGCGTAACGAACTAAGCAGACACATGCATATTGTTTAGGCCTATATCGGAATTAGTTAGTCATTAGCGTACCCACTGCTCATACAAATGCTACCGGTACCTGCAAGGTACCAAACCGATGAACCAAACGATGTACGGACGTGCTTCATACTGGTACGAAGTACCGGTAACTGTACGAAGTTAAGTACTTATTACCTACATCCTCCTTCGTACGCCCGTGGAGGCATGAATGGCACTGATGCTCCAAGTCATCGAACGTTCGTCTCTAAACCTTTCACGACCTACCTATTCTTCACTGCATATATCGAAGTCTCCCTTTCTCGAGAGGAAAAGTAATACAAATCACCGGACTGAACCGGTCGCATTTACCGTCGTCAACTACTCGATCAATCAATCCTGCTCAAATCAGAGCAAGTTTCCACCTCCCTACGCCTCTCGCACAATGGCTGGCGATAAGGCCACAGAAGACAAGCCCCAGCAGCCGTCTGGCGCAAAGAGGCATGAGCCTTCCAAGCGGCGCCGGCAGGATGAATCTCCATCGGGAGATACGAACTCTAGGAGTCATGAAGGGAATGAAGGCCGAGACCTACCTTCTATCGACGAACTTCCACAGCCTTTCGACGCAAAAAAACTAGAACCTGCGAAGAAACGCCAACGCTCTACATCACCATCCGACGCCCCACGAAAGCTCAAGCGCCCAGGCCAGCGAGCGCGCATATCAAATTACGAAGCCGCCGCCATTCGCCAGCGACAGGAACAGCGTGAACGAGAGCTGGCACAAGCCACGGCTGCTGGTGCTGGCCCGGGACAGAGAGGTATCAACGATATAGTGCGCGAACACTACAATGCAGTGCCAGAACGCGGCCGGGACTGGCGGAAGACGGGGAGTTCAATCAGGGGCCTGCGCGTCTTCAACAACTGGGTCAAGAGCACGCTCATCCAGAAGTTTTCGCCTGACGAGGATCATACGCCCGGCGCCCAGCAGCAAGGCCGCGACATGGCAGGTGCACAAGGACACGAACTTATAGTTCTTGACATCGGCTGCGGAAAGGGGGGTGATTTAGGAAAGTGGCAGCAGGCGCCACAGAGAGTGCAGCTCTACGTTGGCTTAGACCCTGCCAACGTTTCAATCGACCAAGCGAAGGACCGGTACCGAAGTATGGGCAGCCAAAGTGGCAGAAGTGGACGTGGTGGGAGGGGTGGCTTCAGAGGCGGCCGTCAGCAGCATCTGTTCGATGCCCGCTTCCTGGTCAAAGACTGTTATGGGGGATCCATCGGCGACGTTGATATCGTGCGCCAGGTCGGATTCGACCCCTCGCCTATGGGGCGCAGTGGCTTTGACATCGTCAGCATGATGTTTTGCATGCATTATGCTTTCGAGAGTGAAGAAAAGGCTCGTATGATGCTACAGAATGTGTCCAGCGCGCTCAAAAAGGGCGGCCGGTTCATAGGCTGCATACCGAACTCGGACGTCATCAGTGAGAGAGTCATCGAATTCAACAAACGAAACTCCAAGGCAGATGGGGAATCAGTTGAAGAAGGCGAACAGACGTCGGGTGACAAGGAGGAAGGCGAGGCGGAGGAGACGGCTGAATGGGGCAACGACCTATACCGAGTACGATTCCCTGGCAAAACCCCCCAAGACGGCATCTTCCGTCCGCCATTTGGCTGGAAGTACAGCTTTTTCCTTGCCGAGGCCGTCGAGGAAGTCCCGGAGTACGTGGTACCCTGGGAAGCGTTTCGAGCAATTGCCGAGGATTACAACCTAGAGATGCAATATCATCAGAGTTTCAAGGATATCTGGGAATCGGAGAAGGATGATCCTATTTTAGGTCCTCTAAGTGAACGTATGGGTGTTCGAGGAAAAGGCAGAGGCCCATTACAAGTTACGCCCTCAGAGATGGAGGTGGCCAACTTTTACGTCGCCTTCTGCTTCTACAAAGTATAGAAGTGACCATAGCTAGCCTACTCTCTACAGGTATAATTGCTGGCGAAAATATGGAACTCCGGTCTGACCATGTTATGTGTTCCTGCACGTCCAACGCAAATGTGGTTTTATGAGGTCTGACCCAGAGGGATTCCGTTATTGCCAGAGGCGTGTGTTTCACGGAGCTGGCTCGTCTCAAAGCCACGGCATGTCAGAGAATGAAGAGTAAGCGATGGCAGCCATGCGTGCTCCTCAGGTTAGTGAACCTGGGAGGGAACCAATACATTGCTGCAGACTCGCTGAAGATAGCTTAATTGGTTGGTAGCTAGGCCAAGCAGGCACACTCCCCTGGGCACACTTTGATGGGCTTCCCTCGCAGACTTTTAAGAGAGATTGAGAGACGAGGCCGGCTTAGACTGGCAACATCATAAATACTTTCCCCAAATTTAATAGCATCATACCGCCGCACCAGGTAAGTGGGAACCGGGACGCCTTCTCCCCACGCAGTGAATCGACGTGCCCTTGTCATTGTCAAATTTAAAGACAAAGACCCCTTACTTGTTGCTTACCGCAAAGTCTTGATAGCAGGAAAACTCGCCGCAAAGGGTTCCCCATCATGGGTGGGACGTGTTAATAGAATCTCTGGAGTCTCAGTTGGTATAACGGTCTTCCTAGGCAACCGATCGTGGGTAGCATAACCCCTGGCCTCTACTCGGGTTTCACGCGTTCGCAGATGCGGCCCCTTCTCAACATCACTGAAGCTTCATCCATTATGCCGCGAAATCAGAGCATAAATGCAGTGGTGCAATGTGCACACTACCACCTCGACAATGATCTCAACGAAAATGCGCTCTTTCTCACGGGACGACTCCATGCCCAGCACCCGAAAAATTGCCCGCCGGGCGCATCTCACGTCACTTTGCCGTTTGCGACTAGCCCGGCTTGCCTTCGCATCGGAATACGGTCGTGACCAGGGGATCAAAGGAATGCAGCTTGGCTGTTCCTATGTTTTCGCCCAATCCTGTTTCCGTCAGCAGAAATAAGTACGCAGATGGAATCAACAAGCCTTAATTCAAGCCCAGCCGTTGTGGAGTTCCAAGCGACAGGATGGCAAGGCTCGTTTTCTTTTTACGGCACAGCCTGCCGTCCAACGGCTCTCATAACAGATGAACAATCGCATTCCGAGCGATTTCTACCAGATTCGTCCTCAGTCAATCGTCTTCTAGGGAATTGTACAAAGCAAATGGCACACTGAGACCGCAGTCGAGCATTACATCGCGGCGTTAGAAGAAGACCCTTTCATGTGGGATGCGTTCACGGACCTCCGTGATTGTGGTATGTCGATGTCGCGTGTATATTTGAGCTGCTGACAAGTAATACTCGCCCGGTCTCATAGCGACACAGACTTAGCGGGAGGGACCTGGCCAGAAGTCCCCTCCCGCTAAGACTGTGAGCCGTTATTAGGCCGGGCGAGTACAGGCGTTTCACTCCATTATCAAAGATCTTCGAACTGAAACCTAAGGGAGTCTATCGGGTTAACACTAATTGTCCTTCGTCAAAAAGCAACCTACATCAATCAGATCAGCCTTACAACCCTGTCACCTGAGCAATTTCAGAACAAAACCCCAACGTCCTAGGAGACAAGACTCGGGTTGACCATGAGAAGAATACGCCTATCACGGAGCGGAGTCATCCGGACTGCGGCCGGGAATTTCCTAATACCCGACCCCGATCCACATGTGCCGTTGTTTACGAAGAAAAGACGGCGCTCTCCCGGTATCAGTGCCGTCGATGAAAAAGTAAGTCGGAAAGAGAACGATATCTCCTCGGCAAAGTTTCTCGGCTCTGCACTTCTTGCGCCACAGCGTGAGTGTGCTCGATTGCTTGGGCGAATGGAATCCTCTAGGGCGCTCACAAATCGTTCTTCGAGCACCCAGACGCGACCGACGGCCGATGCCTTACAGCGGCCTCAAGGCCACCGAAAACACTCACGTCCATCTCGGCCAAAGATGTCAGCATTTAGTCGAATAGCAGGTGCCATCTTACCTCCCGGTTGTACAGTCAGCCGAAATTCCAAGACGATAACGTCCTCGGCCACTTGCATCACCATTAAGATGGGCCATGTCTCGAAATTAAACACGACCGCACCGCTCAAGGATGAACTTCACTCTCTTGTTGGCCTTTTCTTAACGTTAGGCATTGCCTATTAACACCTAACTCAGTTTCGGCCGCAATCTTGTCTTGACGCCCTTTCCTCCCTTCCTGCCGACAGCAGGCATCGCCTTGGGTTATCTCCAAAACAAGGAGAGCTCAGTATGGGCTGCTGGGATGTACAGAGGCAAATCAACTTTTCAGTTGCTCCGAAAGTCTGCCCCATCGTGGATAGAAGACCTCGAGATATCTTCGACTGTGCTGTGGCATCTCAAGGAGGACGTTGAATTGGCGCTGCTCGCACATGAGCTTACTGATAATCACTTTCTGTCCCCGCAAATGTGGTGTGCCGTTGACAACTTATTCTCTCTGCAGAATTGTAGCAAAGAGGCGTTTAAAGCTTTCCGGCGAGCAATCCAATTACAACCCCAACTTGCTCCATGCATATTCCCTTCTCGGGCACGAGCATTCTGAAGCCGAGGAATACGATGAAGCTAGTATTGCTTTCCGACGTACGCTTTAGCTAGACAGCCGTTATTATACCGCCTGGATTGGTCTGGGCCGTGTGCAAGAGAGGCTTAGGAAAAGAGATACAGCGCTGAAACACTAGGTACCTTGCGGCAGAAAATATCAATCCACGTAATGCGGTTCTGTTAACTTAGGGTAAGCGTCGATCTTCCCTCCGCCGTTCCAGCTGACTCGGCAGATTCTCGATAAATCGGGCGTACCTTCATCCGCATTGAATTATCTATAGCGTGCTTCCAAGCTCGCTTCGTCACATGCCGACGTTGGTTTCATCAAACTATAGACCGCAAGTTTCTTGTTATGTCTGGATCGGCCAGTAGAAACTTTGCGATATTTGCTCCTGCTACGGCAATTCGCCCCTAATGAGCCTCGTGTTCACTTTCTGCTGGGGCGGGCGTATTTGATGCTAGGAGAAGAGAAAAGAGGCCTAGCATTGAGTGCTTTGACGATTGCCCAGAGTCTCGACCCGGCGGTAAGATGGTAGAAAAGAATAATATCTCCAGAAAGTACAATTGATGCTAATTCGCAGAACAGAGTCAGAATATTAAAGAGGCTATATCGTCGCTTGAAGTGATTGATGGTGAGTACCTTGCTGATTTGATCGTCTAGGTCATGGAACTACTCAAATGGACATTGGTAGCTTTCGCAATCCATCGAGGCTTTTAACATAAGCTGCCTTGCGTTTCCCCATAGCGCCGCATTTTGCTCGGCACTCGATCTGCCAAATATCTGTCCGAGATAAGAGTACTACTACCCCGAGATCACTTGAAAGGATCGATTATAAGTGCAAATCGAGCGAGGGTCTCAAATGACCGTTGGGCAATCGACCACGGCACGGGAATTGTGCCCTGGCAATCTATTATCTACACTACACTACCGGTAGTCCGCGCGCTCACTTGATAGGTTCTGAAATTATCCAAATCTGAAAGAGAAGCAAAAGAAACCAACGTACAGCATCAGGGACTCACTGGTCATTACCGATCCAACTACCTACTACCTATGTAATTCGGCTCTCTGTCAGCTTATCTGTGGGAGAGCAGACTAGATTCCGAGTTTTCCGGCGGATATAGGTAGTCGTATAAGTACTTCGTAACTTCGTACCAGATTTGGCGTCAGTATGGGTTCTTGGATAATCCAAAAAAGAGAAAAAAAAAAGTAAAAACGTACAACACCGGGTATTCGCTGGTCGTCACCGACCCAACTACTAACCCGGCACTCACCAGCTTATCTATGGGAGAGCGGACGGGATCCCGAGTTTTCTAGTGGTTATGGTCGTACGTGAAGTCCATAATCGCTAGCAAACACTATAACGGCCTGGTGAAATTACCCAAATAAATTGACTGATTGTTGAGGCCCGACTACCTACACAAATTGCAGTATTCTGTGTCCAACATGTATCTCGAATTACCTACTAACTAATTACCCTCTTATACAATGTATTTACGGCTATACACGGGCTACAAATCGGCATGAATCGTAACGTCGTTATATCTCCGCCTGGTATTTAACAAGGTCCATTTTGTATCTTCAAAAGTTCACTAGCCGGTCTTATACACCCTTCCCGTATTAGATATATCTTGTCGGGGCTTACAGTCTCCATCTCTCTCTCTCTCTCTCTCTCTCAAAAAAAAAGCCAAGTAAATATTCAAATGAGGAAATCAGGTTCGTCCTCCAGTCGCGGATGGGTGTTATCATGTAGGAGGGTGCTCGTCCCTTGTGATAGAACGTGTTTTTCGATCCGAAAGTCTTCTCATGAGACTTATGTAAGAGTAGCGAGCATGGCCCTCAATAACTTCGGCGGCGGACCTGATTGCAAAAAAAACAATTTAGTTGAAAGTGGTCCATGGAGTCTGAGACTCGCCGGGGATGGCGAAAACAACTGTAAGTAGCGCCCGGCTTCACTTGCGATACTTGGGCACGCTAATGGACATCCTACCTTTCTTGTCCTTCTCGATGCGCACTCCGCGCCTTGGCTCCTCGACCCTCTCAATCTCCTCCTCGTACACGACGAGCTCGCCTGTGGGTAGGCGCTCAGTTCGCACAAGCTCACGGCCTCTACTATGGCTACGATGGTGATGGTGATGATCAGAGCGCCTGTCACCGAGGAGCACTAGAGGTCCGACTAAGCTGTTGTCACTGACCTCGCGTATTCCTGCTTCGAGAACAACCGGTGTTCGGGAAGAAACGCAACTACAGCTAGTCGAAGGACCAGTGGTCGTATTGTAGCTCGTATAGCCGCGAATCGGGGACACCTCACGAGCCGTCGCCTCCCTTGCAACTTCGACCAAAGGAGGCGCCGGTGCCTGAACCACCAAGGTAGGCGGTGCTGGCGGCGGGATAGTGAACGCTTCCTCCCTGTGTTCTTCAACCACCGCGCCCGATATGGAGCGGGTCGCAGTTAGTTCGGCATCGGCCTTCTTGTACTCGTCGCTGAGCTTCAGCAAATCGTCGATGTTTTTCTGTCCCAACGCCTTTTGGATAATGACGGTATTTCCCTGCGTCATGTCAGTATCACGCTCTACTAAGCACTGGGCCACGACGGATTGACAGGCAATTTGGTGAGTTGGGGCCGTGTATGACTCGACCTACTTCTATTACATGAGGATATTGAAGGTCTGCAATCGCCCTGATCGAGACGAGACGAATGGGTATCTTCGTCTTCCCCTTCTTTGGGTACTCGCTCTTTGCGGTAACCGTGGTGCCTCCAGCATCGCTGCTGCTAGAAGACGTAAGAGAAGACCGCGAGCTGCTGTGGCGGGAACTGCTACGGTATCTCCGCGCTCGGCTAGTTCGCGATCCGCTTCGATCCCGGTGTTTCTTTACCCGCACAATCTCCCTTTCCCGTAGATGCTCGGGATAGGCGCGCAAATCGTCATCGTCGTACCGATGTGGTTCGGGGACCCTGATCTCTTCATAGTCGTCCTCTGCATAGATCCTCGCCGGAGGCAGGGCACGTGAGCGGGGGAGGGGAATGGGCTCGTATGGATCTGGGCGGTGATCCCGACGGCGAGCAGGAGGGGCGTACTCATCGCGGTCGTAGATGCGGTGTGCGGGTCGTCGATCAAAGGTATCCAGGGATGATTGGCGCCGCAAAAAGCCGGCCGGGCGACGAACTGGCGAGGAATCGTGATACTCACGATCCTGTTCCGATTCTAGGTATATTCGTCTCTCTAGCTCGGGACGAGGTGAGAGGCGATGCTGTGAAGACTCATCGTAATACCTCCTCTCGCGAGGTTGCTGGTCCTCCCAGGGGCGTGGAGCCCGTCGCTCAATGAATCGTTCGTCGACCTCACGAACCCGCTCACGAGATTCACGGGGAGCTTGGCGAGAAGGCTCTTGAGTGGACACGCGAGTAAAAAAGCGGTCGCGTTCTTTCAGACGATTCCTTTCCTGGGCTAAGCGCTGCTCGTCCCATCGTTCACCATAGGCCAGATCCTCGTCGTCAGATACCGGTATCCGGCCAGCCATTTCAATGTACCAAATAGACTGCCGAAAATAAGTGATTATATATAAGGAACGGGGCAACAGTGAAGCTGATCAGGAGTTGTAGAAACGGAAACCAAACATAGGTAGAGATGGCGCTAGGATATCCGAAGCAAGATGTGTCCCCGTTTGTCTACTTTGGAGAGCAGACGGACGATGACGACGAGGGCAGGGGGGGTGCTTACAACCTACACAACCTGAGGTGAATGAAGCAGACGGCGGGGCGACTTGAGCTACCTGGCAACGCAGTGGCGGCACACGGGCAAGTACTTGTACTTGTCTCTTGGCGATCGATTGAGGCAGTGTAGGTATCACCGGCAGGAAACCAGAATGACCTGCACAGATGACCCGGGCTCGCCTGCTCTCGCCTGCTCTCGCCTGCTCTACTGACACCAGCACGAGATTCTAACAAGGGTTGGTTCCATTATCGAGGGAGGCTTGATTGCCAGGAATTAGGCAGAGTTCGACAGCTTGAATCGACACGCGATGTCGCCGATTTGCCGGTTAGGATAATTGGTACTCCGTACGGATGTTTGTCCGTAGCGTACGGGCGAGATAGATACTTGGTACATCTGATCTAGATCGGTCTCGTTTCTCTTATAGGTATGTCTCCAAGGAAATGCCCCGCTGGGATTGGTAGCAGGTCTGCCTGTGTTCTTTACCTGGTGTTCAGGCGCACTTTGGGCAGCGTTTGGGGTTCAGGCAGAGTGACCTGTATGTACCTGTAGCTACCGTGCCGCGTGACTTTGTCGTGAGCTTACAAGATGTAGATACATCTCTTCTCGGGTATCAAATTGCCTACCGAAGCCAGTTGATGCCTAAAAGTGAGGCGTGACATGGGTACATTCCAGCGCCAACACCGGAATTGACGTTTCCCTCGATTAAAAACCATTCGGAGCAGAAAAAGGACGTACCTGCCCGAGTTGAGCTTGGGTTGCAATACCGTCTGGATTGCAGTGATGATACATCTACCTATCTTGAGGAAGATGAAAGAGTAGACCTTGCAGCAACTCTGCAGACGCGTCGCCCTGCCAGTTCCTACTGTTGGCATCACCTATCTCAATAGCTAGTTTGTACTGCTGGACAGACTATGCTGCACATCATCAAGCACCTTGTCATGGTGTACTAACGGGCTTAACGATAGGCCTGCAACTGGTAATGGTCAGGATTGCGCTGTTCACAAAGACTTGATGGCAAACCCAGCAAAACACAACACCTCGAAGAGAAGACGTGGAAAAAGATGAAAGGCAAACAAAGGGGACCCCTGAAAACCCTGAGAGACACCCTGGTGATCCAGCGGTGAGAGAGAGGTGCAGCTAAATGTGATATATCTCAACACGCGTCAGCCAATCAGATGACCCCACGTATAATCTTGATAAAGAGTTGGACCTGAAGTGTGGTAGTGCACTGCCCAAGGGATGAAAATGGATATAACCTCCACTCAGAAACAAATATGCCCAGAAAGGAAAATAGTACATTGAACCAACACAATTGCTCGCAATCCAACGAGGCATGTCAGAGTTCGAGTCAAATAGAGACTCCGATGGACCTGAACTTGACAGGCACGCCTACAAGGGTGGTGGTAGTCAGTCAGATAGTGCCAGAGGAATCAGTACGTCCAGAGAGCCCCAGCTCTATTCAGAAGACGCCCTTTTTGAAATCGACAAAGAGTATATTGCAGCAGCGAGAGATGACACTAACAGATCCTTCTCCTGGGCAGATGACAAAGAGCGAGAAGAGGAGCGAAAAGCTGCCCAAAAAGTAAAGAAACAGAGAAGAGAGTCCGGAGCCAAAACCTGATGAAAGAAGGCCTCGAGATCTGCCGAAAATGACCTCAGCCCCCGCGCTGAACCAGGAACTAAAAGGACTGAAAATGCTAGCACCGACACCCCTCCGTCAACTCCCGTTGTACAGGTCCCTAGGCCCGATCATAGGCCGATCCATCGAGATAGCGGAGTTTCCATCCCTAAACCTCAAGCTACGGATGCAATGGGGGGCCCTCCCCAAGCGCTCTGCGATAGACCTAGTGGCCGCGGTAGTCCACGACATCGAGCAAGCCTTCGCCCGCGGTGAAGAAGCCTCCATGCTCACCCTGGACATCTCTGGTACCTTCAATGCTGTCCTCCGAGGAAGGCTGGTGCGACGCCTTCGCCAGCAAGGATGGGATCCCCACCTCATTCGATAGGTAGACTCTTTCATGACTGACAGGCAGGCATCGGTCAGGATGGAAGGTGTCCACGCGGAAAAACAACCACTCCCTTGCGGCGTCCCGCAAGGCTCTCCGGTGTCCCCAGTGCTCTTCATGCTCTACATGGAGCCCTTGTTCAAACGCGGTGACTTCTGGTGCCGCTTTGGATTTGCCGACGACGTGCTCATCCTCCGCACTGGCCCCAACACCGCCATCACCACAGCTCTTCTCGCCGCTGACGTCCGAGACGCCCTAGACTGGGGTGCCTCCACGGCCGTCACCTTTGAGCCAGAGAAATGCGAGCTCTTCCACTTCAACAAGGCCGGAAAGCAACGCGACGACCAAGTCCGTGCAGGGAACTTCGTGGTCGAGCCCTCCCGAGGCCCCGTCCGCTGGCTGGGGGCTTTCTTCGACCCCAAGCTCACTTTCAAGGCCCACGTGAGCACCTGGTACGCCAAAGCCCTCCGAGTCGCCAACCACCTTCGCAGCCTCAACAAGACGCGAAATGGTGCCCCTCCTAACTCCATGGCCCTGGCAGCCTCGGCCTGCGTCCTCCCAGTTGCCCTCTATGCTGCAGAAGCCTGGTGGCCAGGTAAGTTCAAAGAATCCAACGTGGTAGGTGGCAAGGTCGTCAGCACCCAAACTGCCTCCCACGTCGACAAGATCAACAGTGTCATCAAGGCTGCGGCTCGCGCAGTCCTCCCCGTCTGGCGCACCACACCTGTCCCGGTGCTCCACCGCGAGTCTGGCCTCCCACTGGCCAGCGTGCTCCTCGACCAGATCCAGCTTCGGCACTCCCTCCGCTTGCGCTCCCTGGACGCCATGCACCCCTTGGTCACCCGGCTGGAAACACGACCCCCTCCTCCGCCTCCCCCCTCAGCCTAGAGGGGGAGGCCTCGGACCCGACCCAAGCCACAGAGGGAGACGCGTCTCCAGAGGGCCTACACCCTGACACCACCCTGCCCACGGCCCCTCCTTTTGCCGCGGGTGTGGCCTCAGCTGTACGACAAACGCCTACTCATGGGCAAGAAGAAAGGCAAAGAAGAGCACCTCGCTTGGCTTGCACAGCTCCCCCGAGGGGATGTGGTGATCTACTCGGACGGCTCCCTCGACAAGGAAGCTGGCTGGGGCTTTGTCGCATACAAAGACCGCAGGGTCGTTGGCAGGGCCCACGGGACCCTCTACCGAGCTCAGGTTTTCGACGCGGAAGCTTCCGGGGCCGCGGCAGGTGCCGCCTGGGCCGCGAGCCACCTCGACATCGTCGGCACCGGCCAAGTGCACTTCTGCCTGGACAACACCTCAGTGCTCCAGCAACTGCGCGGCCACCCCTCAGACAACTCGCAGGCCGCCTTCCTTTCCTTCCGGGACTCGACATCTGCCCTCCCCCGAGGGCACACGGTCCAGTGGTCCCCCGGTCACGTCGGCATCCCTGGAAATGAGGCAGCAGACAAGGAGGCAGCCCTCGCCTCCGAGGTCTACTACACGGGCAACACGGATGGACTTCAGCCCACACTAACAACAGTCCGCAGGGAAAACAGGGCTGCCCGACGGCACCTCTGGGAGGACTGGTGGCAGAACCACTACCCCCGATCTTACAAGAGGTGGGGGCTACTGGCAGTCAAGAGGCCTGAAGAGCTCCAGCTCTCCAGACCTACCTTGCATCGACTCATCGCAGAGCGCACAGGACATGGCGACTTTGCAAGCTACCACCGTCGCTTTGGGCACCCAGAGGAATCTATCAAGAAGTGCGTGTGCGGGGAAGAGGTGGAGGCTGGACACTTTGTGGAGTGCGAAGCACTTCGCTCCTGCTTGCCTGGGAATCTCCAACCCGGGAAGGAACTGGAAACCCTGCTGGGCCACAAGGGCCACAGGCTTTTCGCGGCATTTGTTGAGGCAGCTGGTAAGCAGGCTCAGGCGCAGGAGGCACAAGAGGCCTCAGCGGCGGACGATTTGTAAGATAGAATGGGGTAAGGTAGTCTGACGGACGGAGCGGAGGATTTCTTATGTCACGCGAAACGCCAGGCATGCTGCCGTGGCGCCTGGCCGTCTACATAATCTATATAGGTTCCGCTAGTAGGGGCGCTTCTCGCACCTGAGGGCTTAGACGTAAATACATCATCATCATCATCATCATCATCATCATCATCATTACGGATGCAATGGGACATGGAGAGGGAACAAGGCACCGAAGTGATATTCTCAACGGAACATCAGATGATGGAGGTAGTGATACAGGAATTGAGAAGCGACACACATGCTCTTCTCAGTCTTCTGGTAACCCTCTCGAAACTCCCAGAAGTGAACTGACTGACAGCCAAACTTTGGCACCTGATGAAGGGACTGACCCTGTCAATAGAGGAGAAGGAAAGGCTACTCAGGGTTCTGAACCGCACGATGCCGCCAGAGACCATGCTGACAATGGAGAAAGAGGACGAATGGAACCTGAAGCTGAAGGACAGGAAATCCTCCCCGACAGCACACCAGGAACCCCTGCAATCCTTCGACTCGCCCTCCTACTAAGACCTACAGCTACGCCCTCAGCCACAAGCTCCCTAGGGACGTCCTACAATGCCTCCTCCCCTCTCGCCCGAAAACGAAAACTCGGAGGAACCGGAAGAGCCGGAGGACACTCTGGATTATATCCGAATACTCCATCTAGTAGCCAGTCTCTAAACCTCGGGTCTCTCACCCAACAGAGCACAACGGAACCCGTACAGAACCTGGGCACGTTAACGCTAACCCCTGCAAAGCAACCCCGAGGGCGGAAGAGAGCGACATCCACTACTCCTGTAGGGACGTCCCCAAAGAAACCCAGTGGCCTCTCAAAAGAGCCCAAGCCCAACTCCGGCAACTCGCTACGTAAGAATGCCCAGGTGAACACTGCTAAAGCCGCTATGCCCTCTAAACGAAATACTCCAACCGCTAACAAGCCCCTAAAGCCAGTACTGACTAGGGCCGAAGAGAAAGGTAAAGAAGAGTCCTCGTTCGCAAGCTAAAGGGTCGATGGCAAACACCTATACCTCTGACTCCTGGCTAAACTATGACCTGAAGATCAGTAACCTATCACTAAGAAAATAGTGGACGCTTGTATGGCTATAGGTACGGATAGGGACAAAATCCTGGAAGCCATATACCTGAATGAACGTGGGTGGATAATCTAGGTTGAAACAGAGGCCATTGCTACCTTTCTGAATAGCAAATACATCAAACTACTAGATCAGAAAGGAACCTACTTTGACGTTAAGCTAACTCTGTTCCGCTCGGGAGGTCCCAGAGCCTGGATTGCTCCCCGAGTAGGTAGTGTCAATAAATAAGACTTAATCCGTGTAATATGCGAGGAGGCTCACCTGAAAAAGAAAGGCATCCGCTTCTGGCTTGAAACATTGAAACATAGGAAGACTTCTGGTGGTAGGGCTATAGTTGTCATGGATGCTAACCCAGGGGTAGTATCTTTCTATGCTAAAACGTCCCCTGGGCAAACTGTGAAGTTCAGGCCGGTGAACGAGGGAGCAGACCGCTGTGAGGCTTGCAGCACACCAGTGGAGAAGATGAACTCCAAACACAACTGGTATGACTGCCCGCAGCTACAGCACTGCCCTCCACAGACGCTCCCCGAGTGCTCCAACCACGTGCTCGATGACATGCCTGAACGCAGATGATAGTTGCCCATAAGATAAATATAGCATCCCTTAATGTTAATTCTGTCCCGAACCCGGCCCGTTTTCGATGCGTACTTGACTTAATACGGAACAACAAACTGGACATACTAATGATCCAGGAAGCTAACCTGAAGCAAGAGGTGAAAGAGGAACTGGAAAAGAGATCCCCCTACTCACTTCACATAGCGGAAGGAAGAAGCAACAAAGGTGGCATAGCCACTATAATTAATACAAAGAGAGTCCAATGGGCTCACACAGATGAATCACCGAAGGGTCTAGTATACAGCGACCCTGAGGGAAGATTCCTGATCACCAGAATCACCTCCCACGGACAGACCTTTCAGATAGCGAACATATATGCCCAAGCAGAGTCACCCAGAGTGCGCACCCAGTGGTTTTTAGACCAAACAGAACGGCTAACAGACCCTAATGACCACAACCTAGGGAGTCACCTACAGGCACCATGTGATGCAGTAGGAGGCGATTGGAACATGACTGAAAGGAGACTGGACAGAAGGACAGGGCACGGCCCAACGAAGAGGGAACTTGAAGCCTTCCAGGGCCTTCTAAATATGCTACAAGCCAGACAAGACTGTCAGCTAACTGATGGGTGGCGAAAGTGGAATCCGGGCAAGCGAGAATACTCATTCAAACGAACAATTGAGACATCCTGACTGGACCAGATATACGTACTAGATAAGTGGCTGAAACATTCTTCTGGGTGGGACATCTCCCCTACGCCTATCAAGACGGACCATTACTGCGTGAGGGTCACCCTGAAGTTCAACCCAACAGTGGATCGAGGACCTGACAGATGGAGACTCCCTCCACTGGCGCTACAACTACGACGCAATGTGCTAGCCTACCAAGACATCCTGAAGAACACTTTGAAGGATGACCCTATAACCGACTGGATGAATTTCAAATCGGCACTTAAAAATTACTTTGAGAAAACCAAAAAAGCCACCAGAAAGCTCTACTGGGGAAGAAAGAGAATAGGCATTAAAACAACGAAACGAAGATTAATTGCCTCCCGAACAGAAGTAACTGACGAAGCACTTGAGCGGCATATCGAGAATTTGACCGCCAGAGAAATTGCCCTAGATGAGTGGAAATGGAAGAACTACTCCTATAACTCTCTAGTGAAACACTCTACTAGGCGAGGCCCCTACTAAATATTTCTTCTCGAAGGCCAGGATGGACTCCTTAAATGTCCTGGAGACCTTAAAAGATGAAAACGGACAGAGGCACACCAGCACCGAAGGGATTCTGTCAGTAGCACATAACTTCTACGCAAACCTGTTCTGCTATAGACAAAGTAATGCTGAAGCAGCAGAACGGCTATTGCATGATGCCCCCCAGATGGATACCAAGAACCAGAGACGCCTGATCAAGCTGATCTCTGAAAGCGAAGTTATAGCAGCTATCACACGGGCAGCCCTGGGAAGCTCACCCGGCATAGATGGTATCCCTGCTGAACTATACAAGGCTCTACTGAAGCATCAACGAAAAAAGTACTGGAATGGACAGCCCAAATGTAGGATAACCAAGGCCCTAACAGTTCTGTATAACTCTATACAAAGAGGTGGCCTGGTGCCACTGGAATAGATAGAAGGCATACTAATAATGCTCCCAAAGAGAGGAGACCTCGAGATGTTAAAGAATCACAGGCCCCTGTCCTTAATGAATGTTGACTACAAAATCTTCACAGAAGTCATGATGCAACGACTAGTATGGTCCCTGGAAAAGGTTATTGGGGGTCAGCAGTCAGCCTTCCTGCACAGAAGGCTTATTGACGATAACGTACATGCCGTCCAACAGCTAATCTGGAACTTCGAAGATAAGGATGATGAAGGGATCACATTACTCTTCCTAGACCAAGAGAAAGCCTATGACAGGATCTCACATGAATTCTTATGGAAGTCTATGGAGTCATTGGGTATCCCCCAGCTATTCATCAAGTGGATTAAGACCCTATATGAAGGTGCTACCATACGTCCGTTTATAAACGGCCACTTTGGGGATAGCATCCAAGTGAAAGAAGGAGTGCGACAAGGCGACCCGATCAGCTGCCCACTTTTCGTCCTGACAATCGAAGCCCTAGCCCGAAGATGCGCTAACTGTTGCGATTTGGAAGGAATCCCACTAGAGGTTGGAGTCTTAAAGTCTCTGATGTTCGCCGACGATACAACTATAGTGCTCAACAACCAGATGGAAGCCCTGGTAGTCAAAGAAATCACAGAAGACTACAACAAGGCTAGCGGTGCAAAAACGAACTGGGACAAGTCCTACCTACTGAGAATAGGCAACTGCCCGGACATACACCTAGACCACATTAAGACACACAGCCCCGACGACCCATATAGACACCTGGGAATTTCCGTAGGCATCGGTGCAGACCATGAGGCCGCACTAAAGGACTTCTAGGAAGACATCACAAAGCACTGTGCAAAGGTCAAGGACAGGTGGTTACGATGTTACCTGTCAATGAAAGGCAGAATCCTGATCGCCAACTCCCTCATCATGTCCCGAATCAGGTACCAGGCTTGCTTTCTGAACATTCAGGGTGCCAAGGAAAGTCTACAACGATCCTACTGGTAAATGGTCTGGGAAAGCAAGCTTTACAAGAAGGGTATATCACGCACACAGGCCTGCAAACCGTATGCCAATGGAGGGGCTGGAGCACTGGACCTCCAACTCATCGTCTTGGCATCAGTCTACGCAGCAGTTAGAAGGGCTATACTCCACTTGGACACCCCCTGGGTACAGTTGATGAGGGTGCTTTTTCTAGAAAGAGCAAAGTCAATTACCCCGATCTTCTACCCGGCTATAAAATACCCCTGGTCCCAGTGGATTAGTGTAAATTCAAATGGTTCTACAACGAATGGACCAGATTGACAAGTAGCAAGGGCAGCCACCTGGTCTGAATCACTGACCCCTCTACAGCCAATGAGGTGCTGAACACCTTCATCTGGTACCACTATAAGCTGGCCAAAGCCCCTGGCGCAGGAGCAAAGAAATGGGGATCGAAAATCTGGGTGCGGCTGTGGCAGAGCGGGATACGGGTCTTAGGCGACATCTGGGACCTAGAGGCCAATGCACCAAAGGTCCCGGAGGATTGGAATGCTAAGGACAGGGACAAGGCGAGACTAGCCATCTGAGGCCTCTGGAAACTAGTACCAGCAGAGTGGAAAACCCTACTATAAGGAGTCTGCCAGTAGACTAGGACCAGCCAACCCTATCAACCAGTTGTCATCGGTGCCGACGGTAACTGAGATGGGTCACGCCTAACAGTGGCGGAATGCAACTTCACTAGAGCCTATAAGATACTGCTGACAGTCAAGACTCAGAAGATCGAATCCGACAACCAGGCCCTGAACATCGCCACAGAGGCTGCCAAAACTATGGCCCAACGCTTCGGAGTTCACGTCAGTGGAGCCTGTATTTGGAAAGCAACCAGGACTAAATACTGCGTCCCCAAAGCAGGTGACCTGTTATGGAGATTCCTCCACGGGGCAGTTATGACTGGCACAGACCTATCCTGGGAGCCTCCGGAAACACAATATTGCCCAATCGACTCAGAGGACTGCACTGCCGAGCACATATGGCTATCATGCTCAGTACCAAGAGCAGTCTGGCGTGAGTTCATAGATATATGGGAAGCGTTAGGGGAGCCGGCTCCACCAATACCACAATCCAGGGCTGAGCTAATAGCGCTTATGGCCGCCCCCCTAGAACAGGCTTCGACGAAACTGAAAAGGTGGTTAACGTACTATTAGATAGCAGTATGGACCCTGTGGCTAGCCTACCTAAGCCACTCATTCCAGAAGGCTCACCTATTCTGGAATGAACAAGGCGTTGTGGCCTACTACAGACAGTTGATCCGGACAAGAGTGCTCATAGACAGGACTCTGGCTATCAATGAACGCTACCAGAATAAGGAGCGAAATGAAAAAGTCTTCCAGGCGACATGGGGACTCCCGCTGCGAGAAATCAAGATCATGAAAGGCCTCTTCTTCCTTGACCGCCCAGGACTACAAGGCTACGACCAGGATGGTGAGGACCCAAACGGGTCATCTAGAGACGATAGCGTTCACGGGAGCACCCGACTACCCCAAAGATGAACTGCACTGCCACTTGAATGAAGCGACGGTCAAAACCCGACCCCAATAACCAACTTCCACTATAGACGACGTATCACTGGCCCCCTTAAAGCCCAGGGACCACGGCGATCCGATATAGCCATAGCAGGTGCGCTCTGAGTTCGACTCCCTTCTCTTCGACGTTGTGCGTGGGCACCCCTCTACAGGGAGAGCCACCTGCTAACTGGACTACCTAAAGAACGAGATGAGGAGCAAAGAGAGGCTGAAATTATGCTAAAATAAGGGCGCAAAGCAGACATGGAAGGAATAGTCAAAGACTGGTGACATGAAAAGGCTATCACGGAGACTGCACAAACACATTTAGAATCTCACTCTGTTTGGGTAGAAAGGTAACCAAATAAAAGAATTTTAAGCTCGAAAAAGGACGTACCTGCCTGGGGAGGGTATGAAGGTCCTGGCCTAGCCACCTTCTGATTGTGGGTAGAGACACCTCCAGTGCAGAGACTCGTCCCCCGCTGGACCTGTCCTCTAAGACCCTCCTATCCCAAGGACACGATGCGCTGATCACCCCAAGGAGACCAACCATGCGTGATGCCTTCAGTCCCTTGAGGACACGGAGTTGCACAGGCATTGATGTCATGACTCCAGAAGATATCCCTGCTCACGGAGATGTCTGAAGAAAGCGATGGACCAAATGATCATGTTATCCTGCCACCCTGTGACAGGGTTTTTCAGCAAATACGAGGGATGGGACAGACAAGAGTGGTCATACCGCTAGTTTTACCGCTAGCAGGAGGCCTCCCGAAGCTGACTCATCCCAAGGACCGGCCAGGGACCGACCCCCCTCACCCGGTATACAAATTGAGGAAAATCGAACCCAGAGCACAGACAACAGATAAACCTGCCAGAGACATCCTCTTCCATCTCTCAACGCTAGCCACGATTGAAAAATGACTAGAGGATCCTCTCGCAAAGCAACAACAAACCCTGGTTCGCATGTACGCTCTTCTAGGAGTAAGGATGCATAGGACAAGATTGTGGCCGCGACCATGTCCTCATCTGCTGGACGCGCTGGCGACGAACAACAGAAGGTACAGCAGCCCCTTACAAATTTAGAATTAGCCCTGAACGCTGCCTTTGGACCCCTCAAAAGCTTGTAGGTAGAGAGTGCTGAACATGCCGAGAGACAGATTGAGAAAAAGCACTGCTGAAAGGAGCGGAAAAAAGCCAAAGCCAAAGAGAGAAACTCGTCATCCTCGGGATCGGAAACCCACCCCCCACGTAGCAGAAAAGGGCCCAAAGGTAGCCAGCCCCCTTGCCAATGATGATGTGCGTTGGATGAGACCACTAAGATTACGGAGGGCTAAATAGAGACTGTAGGACACGGATGCGGACCCGGATACCTCCAGAGGACAACTTATCCTACCCATAAAATCACACAGACGACGTCAACGCCCCGACTACTAGCCGGGATGTCCTCTGTTGCCGACCACACATAGGAAGGGAACCCAGAGACACCTGCAGACGGAGACATCCCCCCCATAGGCAACAGTGAACCTGAGCAAGAAAACCCACCTTCTCCAGCCCTATCGGACCTCTCCGTCAAGATCACACTGGACAGAGGCCCTGGCATCCCAAGTGCCCCCGGAACCCAGAGGAATCACCCTAGAGACGTCACTAGGGAGAGGACCTATCTTACTCGGAGGCTAAGATGATGATGATGATGATGATGATGATGATGATGATGATGATGTATTAACGTCTAAGCCCTCAGGTGCGGGAAGCGCCCCTACTAGCGGAACCTATATAGATTATGTAGACGGCCAGGCGCCGCGGCAGCGTGCCTGGCGTTTCGCGTGACATGAGAAATCCTCCGCTCCGTCCGTCAGACTACCTTACTCCCTCACCCCATTCTATCTTACAAGTCGTCCGCCGCTGAGGCCTCTTGTGCCTCCTGCGCCTGAGCCCGCTTGCCAGCTGCCTCAACAAATGCCGCGAAAAGCCTGTGGCCCTTGTGGCCCAGCAGGGTTTCTAGTTCCTTCCCGGGTTGAAGATCCCCAGGTAAGCAGGAGCGGAGCGCTTCGCACTCTACAAAATGTCCGGCCTCCACCTCTTCGCCGCACTCGCACTTCTTGATAGATTCCTCCGGGTGCCCAAAGCGACGGTGGTAGCTCGCAAAGTCGCCATGTCCTGTGCGCTCTGCAATGAGTCGATGCAAGGTAGGTCTAGAGAGCTGGAGCTCCTCAGGCCTCTTGACTGCCAGTAGCCCCCACCTCTTGTAGGATCAGGGGTAGTTGTCCTGCCACCAGTCCTCCCAGAGGCGCCGTCGGGCGGCCCTGTTCTCTCTGCGGACTGTTGTTAGTGTGGGCTGGAGCCCGTCCGTGTTGCCCGCGAAGTAGACCTCAGAAGCAAGGGCTGCCTCCTTGTCTGCCGCCTCATTTCCAGGGATGCCGACATGGCCAGGAGACCACTGGACCGTGTGCCCTCGAGGGAGGGCAGCTGTCGAGTCCCGGAAAGAGAGGAAGGCGGCTTGCGAGTTGTCGGAGGGATGGCCACGCAGTTGCTAGAGCACTGAGGTGTTATCCAGGCAGAAGTGCACTTGGCCAGTGCCGACAATGTTCAGGTGGCTCGCAGCCCAGGCGGCGCCCGCTGCAGCCCCTGCTGCCTCCGCATCGAAGACTTGGGCCCGGTAGAGGGTCCCGTGGGCCCTGCCAACGACCCTGCGGTCCTTGTATGCGACAAAGCCCCAGCCAGCTTCCTTGTCGAGGGAGCCGTCTGAATAGATCACCACATCCCCTCGGGGGAGCTGTGCAAGCCAAGCGAGGTGCTCTTCTTTGCCTTTCTTCTTGCCCATAAGCAGGCGTTTGTCGTACAGCTGAGGCCACACCCGCGGCAAGAGGAGGGGCCGTGGGCAGGGTGGTGTCAGGGTGTAGGCCCTCTGGAGACGCGTCTCCCTTTGAGGCTTGGGTCGGGTCCGAGGCCTCCCCCTCTGAGCTGAGGGGGGAGGCGGAGGAGGGGGTCGTGTTTCCAGCCGGGTGACCAAGGGGTGCGCGGCGTCCAGGGAGCGCAAGCGAAGGGAGTGCCGAAGCCGGATCTGATCGAGGAGCACGCTGGCCGGTGGGAGGCCAGACTCGCGGTGAAGCACCGGGACAGGTGTGGTGCGCCAGACGGGGAGAACTGCGCGGGCCGCAGCCTTGACAACACTGTTGATCTTGTCGACATGGGAGGCAGTCTGGGTGCTGACCACTTTGCCGCCGACCACGTTGGATTCTTTGAACTTGCCTGGCCACCAGGCCTCTGCAGCATAGAGAGCGACTGGGAGGACGCAGGCCGAGGCCGCGAGGGCCATGGAGTTGGGAGGGGCACCCTTTCGCGTCTTGTTGAGGCTGCGAAGGTGGTTGGCGACTCGGAGGGCTTTAGCGCACCAGGTGCTCACGTGGCTCGGAGGCTAAGAAATGGATGAAGGACTACGAAAAGTCACAAAAAGGATCCGACCTGAGAATGATCCCGTGGACCTCCTTTGGGAACAAGACAGCCCTCGCCCTCGTACGAGAATATCAGATGCTGCAGGCAACCCCTCAGGGATTCATCGAACAACTCCCAAAGTATAAGAAGAGACTACGATCCCTCTTACAAGTGGCGGTGGCCATGGCTATCCAAAGGGGGGACGCAAAAGACGAGTTCAACGTATGGGACAGAGTCTGTGCTGGCACTCTTACAGCAGCACCCAAAGGCCCATCCGCCCGCCAGGCCAATGATGCCGGACGGGAAAGGAACCGGGCCATGACCACGACATCCCGCACCCCAACAGAGAAACGTCAAAAGGCCGGAACATCCGCCATGACAAAGAAAAACAACTTCGAGGAAGGAGCTGCCAGCATCCGGGAAGAACTCTCGGACAGGACCTGGCTCCACCTTAGAGTCACCAGCACCGACACACTAAAGACGCTGATGTCCTGGAACCAGAGAATCCTACGGATGGAGGCCCCGGATGCAAGAAATGCGGAAAAGGAGAAAGCTACTCGTGATGTCATCACCAACACAGAGATCCTGACCACCCTCATAGAGCAATGCGGCCTGCAAGACGGAGACATCCCAATATGCAGCCAAGAACGTTTTGACGTGTTTATCGCGCTAGTCTTCTCGAAATCGGCCTGCGTCCTCCCAGTTGCCCTCTATGCTGCAGAGGCCTGGTGGCCAGGCAAGTTCAAAGAATCCAACGTGGTCGGCGGCAAAGTGGTCAGCACCCAGACTGCCTCCCATGTCGACAAGATTAACAGTGTGGTCAAAGCTGCAGCCCGCGCAGTCCTCCCCGTTTGGCGCACCACACCTGTCCCTGTGCTACACCGCGAGTCCGGCCTCCCGCCAGCCAGTGTGCTCCTCGAGCAGACCCGGCTCCGCCACTCCCTTCGCCTGCGCTCCCTAGACGCAGCGCACCCTCTGGTCACCCGACTGGAAACACGACCCCCTCCTCCGCCTCCCCCCTCCGCTCGAAGAGGGAGACCTCGGACCCGCCCCATGCCCCTGAAGGAAACACGCCTCCAAAGGGCTTACACTCTGACGCCACCCTGCCCTCGGCCCCTCCTCTTGCCGCGGGTGTGGCCTCAGCTGTACGACAAGCGCCTGCTCATGGGCAAGAAGAAGGGCAAAGAAGAACACCTCGCCTGGCTTGCACAGCTCCCCCGAGGGGACGTGGTGATCTACTCGGACGGCTCCCTCGACAAGGAGGCTGGCTGGGGCTTTGTCGCATACAAGGACCGCAGGGTCGTCGGTAGGGCTCACGGGACCCTCTACCGGGCCCAAGTCTTCGATGCGGAGGCAGCAGGGGCTGCAGCGGGCGCCGCCTGGGCTGCGAGCCACCTGAACATTGTCGGCACTGGCCAAGTGCACTTCTGCCTGGATAACACCTCAGTGCTCCAGCAACTGCGCGGCCACCCCTCAGACAACTCGCAGGCCGCCTTCCTTTCCTTCCGGGACTCCACAGCCGCCCTCCCCCGAGGGCACACGGTCCAATGGTCACCAGGTCACGTTGGCATCACAGGAAACGAAGCGGCGGACAAGGAGGCAGCCCTCGCCTCTGAGGTCTACTACACTGGCAACACGGATGGACTTCAGCCCACACTAACAACAGTCCGCAGGGAAAACAGGGCTGCCCGACGGCACCTCTGGGAGGACTGGTGGCAGAACCACTACCCCCGATCTTACAAGAGGTGGGGGCTACTGGCAGTCAAGAGGCCTGAAGAGCTCCAGCTCTCCAGACCTACCTTGCATCGACTCATCGCCGAGCGCACAGGACATGGCGACTTTGCAAGCTACCACCGTTGCTTTGGGCACCCAGAGGAATCTATCAAGAAGTGCGTGTGCGGGGAAGAGGTGGAGGCTGGACACTTTGTGGAGTGCGAAGCACTTCGCTCCTGCTTGCCTGGGAATCTCCAACCCGGGAAGGAACTGGAAACCCTGCTGGGCCACAAGGGCCATAGGCTTTTCGCGGCATTTGTTGAGGCAGCTGGTAAGCAGGCTCAGGCGCAGGAGGCACAAGAGGCCTCAGCGGCGGACGATTTGTAAGATAGAATGGGGTAAGGTAGTCTGACGGACGGAGCGGAGGATTTCTTATGTCACGCGAAACGCCAGGCATGCTGCCGTGGCGCCTGGCCGTCTACATAATCTATATAGGTTCCGCTAGTAGGGGCGCTTCTCGCACCTGAGGGCTTAGACGTTAATACATCATCATCATCATAGTCTTCTCGAAACACCTTCTTTCCTTTTTCTCCGGCCAGTTCTTGGAATTGGCACTATCTCGGCTTTTTCTACGACTATTTTCAGCTTCACTTTCGCGCGCGCGCGCTCGGTCGCTCGCGCGCACCCCTGCGACCGTCGACCGTCGACCGTCGACCCGACTGTCGATTGTCGACCGTCGCGCACCTCGCTGTCGTCGTCGTCGTCGCGCACCTCGCCGCCGTCGTCGCGCACCTCGTCGTCGCCCCATGGTGCACCCGTTGCCACCATGTCGAGCGAAAACCCCCCCCCTCTCCCCCCTGGAACCCCAGGACCCCCATCCCCTCCC
The DNA here is from genome assembly GCA_028637635.1 of Xylariaceae sp. X802. NCBI lineage: Eukaryota > Fungi > Ascomycota > Sordariomycetes > Xylariales > Xylariaceae > Xylariaceae sp. X802. Next base: position 288,676 of record JAJFDH010000001.1, on the reverse strand, counting down.
CCCAAGGAAACAACTTTTCTTCCACAGCTTTAGGTGTCTCCCTGCAACCCCAGCCATCAGGAGTCAAGGACCCTGCTGGTGTCGTGCCTCCCACCACCTCAATGACGGCCTCTTTCATTGGCCCGGCTATCCAGCCTGCTCAGGCTGGCACCAACCCGTTTGTTGGCTCCCAGTCTTGCCCTAACAAGCGCCGCAACCATGGCAGCACAGAGCCGCTGCCCCTCAACTTCACTACCACCACCACCACCACCATGGGCTTGAAGGGGCCCTCCGACCTCCCTGGCTCCAAGGCTGTCCACGCGGCCTTGGAAAACAAGGATGCTGACCGCCTGGCTCAAAGGGCCGTCATCTCCGCTTTCCTGGACGCTGCAGACACGTCAGCAGCAAAGTTTTCTGACCCCGTGCACCTCAAGTGGGTTCACATGGTCCACTCCGCCATCTCTGGCTTCCTTGCTCAGGCTATCACTGGGCAAGCAGCCGCCGCCCCCACGCCGGCCCCGTCGGTCACCTCGCTAGCTCTGGCGCCAACCCCCACGGCCACGGCACAGCCTGCCACACAGCCCGCGCCCAAGCCAGCAAAGCCCAAGACCCCGACCTACAGCAGTGTCGCAGCACAGCCCTCTGCAGCCCCAGCTGTCGTGGACCTCCGCTCTCCCAAGGCCACTCCCACCGCCCCCCAGCAACCTGCAGGGTGGCAGCAAGTCGGCCCCAGAAAAGCCAAGGGGAAAACCCCCCAACCCACCCCTGCCAGCACTCAGAAGGACACCCGCCTGTTCCTACGTGTCCCGGAGGGCAGCGCCTGGCGAGACTGCACCCCCCACGAGCTCCGCGTTCGTCTGGGACGTTGCATGTCTCTCACCCTTGCTGAGCTTCCATTGGCTCAGAAAACCCGCACCGGCTGGGCCATCACCCCCAAGGACCAGCCAACACGGGTCCGCATGCTTGCCCCCTGGCCTTTCCTAGCCTCCGACAACCTCCGCATCGAAGAGGCCCAGGAGTGGCACACCTTCATCGTCACCGGTGTGCCTAGCGACAGCCCCAGCGCTCTCGCCAACTTGGAGGGCATCATCCCGGACGAAGCCGAGGCTGCCACTGGCCAACGCCCCATCCGGGTGTCGCAATCGCACCATGGCGACGAATGGATCCTCTCCTTCTCCCGCCCAGTGAAAGCCGGGTTCAAGATCTTTGGCTCTGCACCAGCCCGTCGGCTGGCCAAGAAGGTCCAGATCACCCAATGCACTACGTGCAAAGGATTCCACGACCCTCGCAGCTGCACCCGCCGCCACCTCTGCGGCGGCTGCGGCCAACCACACGACGAACCCTGCAACCGCCCCGTGAAGTGCGTCAACTGCCGGGGCCCCCACCGTTCCGACTTCATCGGGTGCCCAGCGAGGCCCGTGAAGAGGAATGGCGTCATCCATCGCCTCACTAAGCAGCAACTGGGCCCCACCCGACAGCTGGGTGAACAGGGCTACCAGGCCTTCCACAGGAAGGCCAGGGAAGGGACCACACAAGCCCCAGCCCCCCCATCCCGGGCACCAGCCACCACCGCCACTGCTCCCACCACAGTGCCCTCGGCACCTACTGCAACAGCACCGCCAGCCCCAGCCCCCCCTCAGGGCCGCTCGGGTTCCCCGGCACTGGCAGCAGCGGCAAGCCTCGAAACAACCACTCCGGCCGCACCAGTCCCCCTCTCCCCCTTTCTGCAATCGCGGGACCCTGAGGGCGACATCACAATGGGCTCACCGGTAGCCAAAAGGGTCACCTTTGACACCCCTGCGACGGACATCCCGACCACGACCAGCCTCATCCCACCGGAAGTGCAAGCAGCACTCGCGGCTGTGTCAGCACCCCGACTGCCAAAGAAGAGCAGGGCCCCTGCAGCCCCTGCTTCCGACTCTCCTGACCCCCTCTCTCTATGACCGGACGGCCTAGAGGGAACAGAGGAGGTGGGCGCAGCAGGAACGCTCACAAGGACTTCTTCAAAATCCTGCAAGTTAACACAGGCAAATCCGGCCCTTGCCATGACACGGCCCTCAACCTTGCCTTTGAGAACAAGTACGACATTGTCCTGATTCAGGAACCCTGGTGCCTCCTCCGGGAGACCCGGCGGCTGACAAAAACCCACCCCGGCTTTGAGGCCTTCTCCCCTCTGGACGACTGGACTGAGACCCCCCGGGTGCTCACCTACGTCCGGAAGAACCCCAGCTTCAAGGCCGCTCAAACTCGTCCCTTCGCGAGCAGTGACGTCTGCGTGGTCACTATTGCTGGCATTACGGTAGTCAACGCCTACCAGCGACCCACTGGCGACGACTCCGTCCTCGCCTCCCTGGAAGCCTGGAACACCCCCCAGAGGACCGTTATCGCGGGCGACTTCAATGCGGTCCACTGGTCCTGGCAACCGGAACACGGCAGACACAACGGCCCTGGCCACCGGATCTACACCTGGGCCCAGACCCAGGGGCTGGAAACGGCAGTTATCGGGGAACCCACCCACGAACTCGGTAATACCCTCGACCAGGTCTTCCACAACATCCCAGGCCTGGACGCGTGGGTGGACCACAACGTCTACACAGGCTCCGACCACTTCACCATCTCCGCGGTCGTACCCAACACCTCCCGCCCACCCAAACTGGACCCCAAGTTCGGGGTCCCCTTGAAACGTGTGCCCGACTACCTGGCCCTCCTCAGGACCCATGTCGATCTCATCCCCCCAGTGGTGTACTCTCGCGCCAGCATCGACCGCACAGCTGAAGCCATGGTGGACGTGCTGGTCAAGTGCATCAAAGGGGCCGGCGTCCCCAAGCTCGACAGAGGAGACAAGGCCGAATGGTGGACTCCTGAGTGCAACGAGGCTCACAAAACCCTCTTCGCATGCACGCAAAATGAGCCCACCTCGGAAGCAACACAGGAGGCCCGCAAGAGCTTCCGCAACACCATCAGGCGCGCCAAGGCGGCGTTCTGGGAAAAGAAGATCAGAGAAGCCAAGCAGAGCTCTGAGATCTTCGAGATAGCTGGCTGGCACAAGCTGACAGACAGGTTCAAGTCCCCTCCCATTGTGGATGGAGGCCAGCTGTACACAGACACTGCCGCCAAAATTGCCCTGCTGCGCAAGAAGTTTCTCATGCCCCGCGCGGCAGGTGACGACATCCCGGACCCCTGGGCCCCCTTGGACGAACCCCCCTCCACCTCCCTCCCCTGGCACCCCAAAGTGTCGGTATCCGAAGCGTACCACTCCTGCTGCGGAGTGGCCCGCACGGCCCCAGGAGAAGACTTGGCAGACGTCGGCATCCTGTCCGCCTCCTGGCCCCTGCTGGGAGACAAGATCCGCGAGCTTTACGAAGCCAGTGTGGTGGTGGGTTACCACCCCAAGGTTTTCCGGACCGCAGAGGTAGTCATGCTGCCCAAGGTAGGAAAGACTGACTTCACAGTAGCCAAGGCCTGGCGTCCCATCTCCCTCATCTCCTGCCTTGCCAAAGGCCTGGAGAGGCTCATTGCGCGTCGCCTAGCCACTGCCTCCATCCTGCACGGGGTTCTCAATCGCCAGCAATTTGGGGCCCTCCCCAAGCGCTCTGCGACAGACCTCGTAGCCGCGGTAGTCCACGACATTGAGCGAGCCTTCGCTCGCGGTGAAGAAGCCTCCATGCTTACCCTGGACGTCTCTGGCACCTTCAATGCCGTGCTTCGGGGGAGACTGGTGCGACGCCTCCGCCAGCAAGGCTGGGACCCCCGCCTCGTTCGATGGGTAGACTCCTTCATGACTGACAGGCAGGCGTCGGTCAGGATGGAAGGTGTCTATGCGGAAAAACAACCACTCTCTTGCGGCGTCCCGCAAGGCTCCCCAGTGTCCCCGATGCTCTTCATGCTCTACATGGAGCCCCTGTTCAAACGCGGCGACTTCTGGTGCCGTTTTGGCTATGCGGACGACGTGCTCATCCTCCGCACTGGCCCCAACACTGCTGTCACCACAGCCCTCCTCGCCGCTGATGTCCAAGACGCCCTAGACTGGGGTGCCTCCACGGCCGTCACCTTTGAGCCAGAGAAATGCGAGCTCCTCCACTTTAACAAGGCCGGAAAGCCGCGCGACGACCAAGTCCGCGCAGGGGACTTTGTGGTCGAGCCCTCCCGAGGCCCCGTCCGCTGGCTGGGGGCTTTCTTCGACCCCAAGCTCACTTTCAAGGCCCACGTGAGCACCTGGTGCGCCAAAGCCCTCTGAGTCGCCAACCACCTTCGCAGCCTCAACAAGACGCGGAAGGGTGCCCCTCCTAACTCCATGGCCCTTGCAGCCTCGGCCTGCGTCCTCCCAGTTACCCTCTATGCTGCAGAGGCCTGGTGGCCAGGTAAGTTTAAAGAATCCAACGTGGTAGGCGGCAAGGTCGTCAGCACCCAAACTGCCTCCCACGTCGACAAGATCAACAGTGTCGTCAAGGCTGCGGCTCGCGCAGTCCTCCCCGTCTGGCGCACCACACCGGTCCCGGTGCTCCACCGCGAGTCTGGCCTCCCACCGGCCAGCGTGCTCCTCGACCAGATCCGGCTTCGGCACTCCCTTCGCTTGCGCTCCCTGGACGCCATGCACCCCTTGGTCACCCGACTGGAAACACGACCCCCTCCTCCGCCTCCCCCCTCAGCCCAGAGGGGGAGGCCTCGGACCCGACCCAAGCCACAGAGGGAGACGCGTCTCCAGAGGGCCTACACCCTGACACCACCCTGCCCACGGCCCCTCCTCTTGCCGCGGGTGTGGCCTCAGCTGTACGACAAACGCCTACTCATGGGCAAGAAGAAAGGCAAAGAAGAGCACCTCGCTTGGCTTGCACAGCTCCCCCGAGGGGATGTGGTGATCTACTCGGACGGCTCCCTCGACAAGGAAGCTGGCTGGGGCTTTGTCGCATACAAAGACCGCAGGGTCGTTGGCAGGGCCCATGGGACCCTCTACCGAGCTCAGGTTTTCGACGCGGAAGCTTCCGGGGCCGCGGCAGGTGCCGCCTGGGCCGCAAGCCACCTCGACATCGTCGGCACCGGCCAAGTGCACTTCTGCCTGGACAACACCTCAGTGCTCCAGCAACTGCGCGGCCACCCCTCAGACAACTCGCAGGCCGCCTTCCTTTCCTTTCGCGACTCGACATCTGCCCTCCCCCGAGGGCACACGGTCCAGTGGTCCCCCGGTCACGTCGGCATCCCAGGGAATGAAGCGGCAGACAAGGAGGCAGCCCTCGCCTCTGAGGTCTACTACACGGGCAATACCGATGGACTTCAGCCCACACTAACAACAGTCCGCAGGGAGAACAGGGCTGCCCGACGGCACCTCTGGGAGGACTGGTGGCAGAACCACTACCCCCGATCTTACAAAAGGTGGGGGCTACTGGCAGTCAAGAGGCCTGAAGAGCTCCAGCTCTCCAGACCTACCTTGCATCGACTCATCGCAGAGCGCACAGGACATGGCGACTTTGCAAGCTACCACCGTCGCTTTGGGCACCCAGAGGAATCTATCAAGAAGTGCGTGTGCGGGGAAGAGGTGGAGGCTGGACACTTTGTGGAGTGCGAAGCACTTCGCTCCTGCTTGCCTGGGAATCTCCAACCCGGGAAGGAACTGGAAACCCTGCTGGGCCACAAGGGCCACAGGCTTTTCGCGGCATTTGTTGAGGCAGCTGGTAAGCAGGCTCAGGCGCGGGAGGCACAGGAGGCCTCGGCGGCGGACAATTTGTAGGACAGAATGGGGTAAGGTAGTCTGACGGACGGAGCGGAGGATTTCTTATGTCACGCGAAACGCTAGGCACGCTGCCGCGGCGCCTGGCCGTCTACATAATCTATATAGGTTCCGCTAGTAGGGGCGCTTCTCGCACCTGAGGGCTTAGACGTAAATACATCATCATCATCATAGTCTTCTCGAAAGCAGCCCGCCGGGCCTACATCGCCAAGGAAGAGATCACCCTATCGGAAGCAAAGGATCCAATCTACATCACCCTCTATAATGCTATAGGTGAAAAGATGTATGTTACTGAGAATGCAGCCCCCCTAACCTGGTCCAAGAGACGGGGGAAGGATTTCAAATATGGTATATGTTGACTGGTAGAAAGCATGCTCAAGATTGCAGAGCTCCAGGACCGAGACGTCTGGTTTGGCCTAGCTGAAGTAAAAGGCTGCTGGCAAGGTAGATTAGTTCTTATCTTCAATGAACCCCTTGACCTTCCTAGACTTTTCTTCTATTTTTGAGGATTGACAGGCAGCGACGTGGCAGAAGGGAGACAGAGTAGCAGCGAGGCTTAAAGTTGGGGCCGTCAACTCTTCCTGATGCTGTCAAGCGTGCGAAGATGGTACAGTACACCTGACAAAGGCTTGTCCTAACATCAAGGCACTGGACCTGGACTTCGAGGACACGTACCTTTTGACGACCAGACCCCTACTATGAATAGACCAATTCACATCCTCTCCCTCAATGTACAATCCGCTCAAAATATGGCCCATTTTAGTGAACTGTACCGAAGCTTCCGGACGAGAAGCATAGATGTAATGTTAATACAAGAGGCCTTCCTCACTGAAGACAGAGCAATGGAACTGACCACTGCCTTCCCCCTGCTGAAAATAGCAGTCAACAAATCTGACCAAAGGGGAGGGATCGCGGTCACCATCAACGCCACCACAATAGACTGGATGAACGACAGAATGAAGATCCAGTACGCAGACAACAGGGGCAGAGCCCTAGTATGCACCCTCCGACGGGGTCAGGACGTCATCACAATGGCCAGTATTTATGCTCCAGCCCAGGATGGTGAATGCCTGGAATGGATGGAGAACCTGGAGCTCTCCTTAGCCCAGCACCCACTGGAATGACCATGCGATATCATCGGCGCAGACTGGAACATACAACTTGCAAAACAAGACCAGAACATGATTGATGGATGGAGAGATAGGAACCCTGATAGCAGAGCCTACTCTTTCCTCTAGAAGAATGAACTGGGTACGATGGAAGGAGTCTTGGGAATAGACTACATCCATGTCCGAGAAGATTGGATGCAGCACAGCACGAATTGGGACATCATCTCCCCCGGACTCCCCACTGACTAAAGGCCATAGCAGCCGCGCTTAACTTCCCTGAGGACACGTCCCATGGAAGCGGACGCTTCCGGCTCCATGCCAACCTGCTGGAAAAGGAAAAGGTAGCGAACATGTGCTAGGACCGGCTCCTGCAGATCAAGGAGATAATAGGATTGAACTTCGCAGACTACCATCCTGAGGACCTCCTTAGAGAATGGACGGCCTATAAGAAGGACATCACAAAAGCCATACAAGATCACCTCAAGGTAGAAGGGAAGAAAAAAAGCAGGAAGAAGGTCCTGCGGGGTGCTAGACGCCAAAACCTAGAAAAAAAGAGGGACAAAGACAGAAGCCTCATCACCGAAAGACGTATCAGGGCCATCGAGATAGAAGAGGCCGAAATATAAGCCCAAGAAAACAGAGCCTATGCATCCAACGCCCTAACCAAACACTCCATCCTGGGAGAGAGCCCAATGAAACAATTCTACGCGCGCAACATCTCTGACAACAGCATTGAGATAGCAGCGCTCAGAAGCTCAGATGAGGTGGATCCAGAAACGTCCCTAGAAGGGATCACCAGGGTAGCCAAGGACTACTACACAGACCTCTTCTGCGAGAAGTGGCCAGACATACTTGAGAAGCGGCAAGTTCTCAAGGCCATAAAGTCAAACATCAGCAGTCCGGTCGGGGAGAGGACCATGCGGGCGGTTAAAAAGAAAGAGGTCAAGTCAGCGATCCAGAAACTAGCTGCGGGAAAGTCTCTGGGACGTGACGGCCTACCCGCCGAACTTTACAAGGCCCTGTTGAAGCGATCCTTAGACTTAAAGCTCTTTCCAATGGACAAATTCCTGGCAGCTCTATATAACGCGATCCTCAAGATGGAGACGCTGCCGAAGGATTGGATCGAGGGCATCCTGATCATCATATGGAAGAGAAAAGGGGACCAGACCTATATCAAAAACTATAGACCACTCACACTGATGAATGTGGACCACCTTCCTTCCTTTTTCTCCGGCCAGTTCTTGGAATTCGCAGTATCTCAGCTTTTTCTACGACTATTTTTGGCTTCATTTCGCTCGTGCGCACTCACCTGACCGTCAACCGTCAACTATCAGCCCCGACTGTTGACTGTCGATCGTCGCGCACCCCGTCGTAGACCGTCGCGCACCTCGCCGTCGTCGTCGCACACCTCGCCGCTGTCGCGCACTTCGCCATCGTTGCACACTTCGCCATCGTTGCGCACCTCGTCGTCGCTCCATGGTGCACCTGTTGCTACCATGACGAGCGAAAACCCCCCCAAGGAAACAACTTTTCTTCCACAGCTTTAGGTGTCTCCCTGCAACCCCAGCCATCAGGAGTCAAGGACCCTGCTGGTGTCGTGCCTCCCACCACCTCAATGACGGCCTCTTTCATTGGCCCGGCTATCCAGCCTGCTCAGGCTGGCACCAACCCGTTTGTTGGCTCCCAGTCTTGCCCTAACAAGCGCCGCAACCATGGCAGCACTGAGCCGGTGCCCCTCAACTTCACCACCACCACCACCACCACCACCACCACCACCACCACCACGGGCTTGAAGGGGCCCTCCAACCTCCCTGGCTCCAAGGCTGTCCACGCGGCCTTGGAAAACAAGGATGCTGACCGCCTGGCTCGCAGGGCCGTCATCTCCGCTTTCCTGGACGCTGCAGACACGTCAGCAGCAAAGTTTTCTGACCTCGTGCACCTCAAGTGGGTTCACATGGTCCACTCCGCCATCTCTGGCTTCCTTGCTCAGGCTATCACTGGGCAAGCAGCCGCCGCCCCCACGCCGGCCCCGTCGGTCACCTCGCTAGCTCCGGCGCCAACCCCCACGGCCACGGCACAGCCTGCCACACAGCCCGCGCCCAAGCCAGCAAAGCCCAAGACCCCGACCTACAGCAGTGTCGCAGCACAGCCCTCTGCAGCCCCAGCTGTCGTGGACCTCCGCTCTCCCAAGGCCACTCCCACCGCCCCCCAGCAACCTGCAGGATGGCAACAAGTCGGCCCCAGAAAAGCCAAGGGGGGGAAGACCCCCCAACCAGCTCCCGCCAATACCCAGAAAGACACCCGCCTGTTCCTACGTGTCCCGAAGGGCAGTGTCTGGCGAGACTGCACCCCCCACGAGCTCCGCGTTCACCTGGGACGTTGCATGTCTCTTACCCTTGCTGAGCTCCCATTAGCTCAGAAAACCCGCACCGGCTAGGCCATTACCCCCAAGAAGCAGCCAACACGTGTCTGCATGCTTGCCCCCTGGCCTTTCCTGGCCTCTGACAACCTCCACATTGAAGAGGCCCAGGAGTGGCATACCTTCATTGTCACTGGCGTGCCTAGCGACAGCCCCAGTGCCCTCGCCAACCTGGAGGGCATCATCCCGGACGAAGCCGAGGCTGCCACTGGTCAACGCCCCATCCATGTATCGCAGTCGCATCACGGCGACAAATGGATCCTCTCCTTCTCCCACCCGGTGAAAGCTGAGTTCAAGATCTTTAGCTCAGCACCAGCCCGCCGGCTGGTCAAGAAGGTCTAGATCACCCAATGCACCACGTGCAAAGGGTTCCATGACCCCGCAGCTGCACGCGCCGCCACTGTGGCGGCTGCGGCCAACTACACTACGAACCCTGCGACCGCCCGTGAAGTGCGTCAACTGCCGGGGCCCTCACCGCTCTGACTTCATCGGGTGCCCCGCGTGGCGTGTGAAAAGGAATGGCGTTATCCATCACCTCACCAAGCAGCAACTGGGCCCTATCCGACAACTGGGTGAACAGGGCTACCAGGCCTTCCACAAGAAGGCCAGGGAAGGGACCACGCCGGCCTCTGCCCCCTCACCCCAGGCACCAGCCATCACCACCACTGCTCCTGCCATAGCAGCCCCGGCACCTACTGCAACAGCCCCGCTAGCCCCGGCCCCTCCCCCAAGCTGCTCGGAAGCCCCGGCACTGGCAGCAACGGCAAGCCTCGAAACAACCACTCCGGCTGCCCCAGTTCCCCTTTCCCCCTATCTGCAATCGCGGGACCCTGAGGGCGACATCACAATGGGCTCACCGGTAGCCAAAAAGGTCACCTTCGACACCCCTGCAACAGACATCCTGTCTGCGACCAGCCTAATCCCACCAGAAGTGCAAGCGGCCCTAGCGGCCGTGTCAGCACCTCGCCTGCCACAGAAGAGCAGGGCCCTCGCAGTCCCTGCTCCTGACTCTCCCAACCCCCTCTCTCTATGACCGAACGGTCTAGAAGGAACAGAGGAGGTGGGCGCAGCAGGAATGCTCACAAGGACTTCTTCAAAATCTTGCAAGTCAACACAGGCAGATCCGGCCCTTGCCACGGCACGGCCCTCAACCTCGCCTTTGAAAACAAGTACGACATTGTCCAAAAACCCTGGTGCCTCCTCCGGGAAACCTGGCGGTTGACAAAAACCCACCCCGGCTTTGAGGCCTTCTCCCCTCTGGAGGACTGGACTAGACCCACCGGGTGCTCACTTACGTCCGGAAAGACCCCAGCTTCAAGGCTGCTCAAACTCGCCCCTTTGCAAGCAGTGATGTCTGTGTGATTACTATCTCCGGAATCACAGTCCGGAATCACAGTGGTCAAGGTGTATCGACGGCCCACTGGCGACGACTCTGTCCTCACCTCCCTAGAAGCCTGGAACACCACCTAGAGAACTGTCATTGCGGGCGACTTCAATATGGTTCACTGGTCCTGGCAACCGGAACATGGCAGACACAACGGCCCTGGCCACCGGATCTACACCTGGGCCTAGACCCAGGGGCTGGAAATGGCAATCTTGGGTGAGCCCACTCACGCACTCGGCAATACCCTTGACCAGGTCTTCCACAACATCCCAGGCTGGATGCGTGGGTGGACCACAATGTCTACACAGGCTCTGACCACTTCACCATCTCCACGGTCATACCCAACACCTCCCGCCCACCCAAGCTGGACCCCAAGTTCGGGGTCCCCTTGAAACGTGTGCCCGACTACCTGGCCCTCCTCAGGACCCATATCGATCTCATCCCCCCAGTGGTGTACTCCGTGCCAGCATCGACCGCACGGCTGAAGCCATGGTGGATGTGCTGGTCAAGTGCATCAAAGAGGCTGGAGTCCCCAAACTCAACAGGGGAGATAAGGCTGAATGGTGGACTCCGGAGTGCGAAGAGGCTCACAAAACCCTCCTCGTGTGCACGCCAAATGAGCCCATCTCGGAAGCAACACAGGAGGCCTGCAAGAGCTTCCGCAACACCATCAGGCGTGCCAAGGCGGCGTTCTGGGAAAAGAAGATCAGAGAGGCCAAGCAGAGCTCTGAGATCTTCGAGATAGCTGGCTGGCACAAGCTGACAGACAGGTTCAAGTCCCCTCCTATTGTGGACGGAGGCCAGCTGTACACAGACACTGCCGCCAAAATTGCCCTGCTGCGCAAGAAGATTCTCATGCCCCGCGCGGCAGGCGACAACATCTCGGACCCCTGGGCCCCCTTAGACGAACCCCCCTCCGCCTCCCTCCCCTGGCACCCCAGAGTCTCGGTGTCCGAGGCATACCACTCCTGCTGCGGAGTGGCCCGCACGGCCCCAGGAGAAGACTTGGCAGACGTCGGCATCCTAGCCGCCTCCTGGCCCCTACTGGGAGACAAGATCCGCGAGCTTTACGAAGCCAGCCTGGTGGTGGGCTACCACCCCAAAGTTTTCCGGGCCGCAGAGGTAGTCATGCTGCCTAAGGTAGGAAAGTCTGACTTCACAGTGGCCAAGGCCTGGCGCCCCATCTCCCTCATCTCCTGCCTTGCCAAAGGCTTGGAGAGGCTTATCGCGTCGCCTAGCCACTGCCTCCATCCTGCACGGGGTCCTCAATCGCCAGCAGTTCAGGGCTCTCCCCAAGCACTCTGCGACAGACCTCGTAGCCGCGGTAGTCCACGACATTGAGCGAGCCTTCGCTCGCGGTGAAGAAGCCTCCATGCTTACCCTGGACGTCTCTGGCGCCTTCAATGCCGTTCTTCGAGGAAGGCTGGTACGACGCCTCCGCCAGCAAGGCTGGGACCCCCGCCTCGTCCGATGGTGGGTAGACTCCTTCATGACTGACAGGCAGGCGTCGGTCAGGATGGAAGGTGTCCATGCGGAAAAACAGCCACTGTTTTGCGACGTCCCGCAAGGCTCTCCAGTGTCCCCAGTGCTCTTCATGCTCTACATGGAGCCCTTGTTCAAACGCGGTGACTTCTGGTGCCGCTTTGGATATGCTGACGACGTGCTCATCCTCCGCACTGGCCCCAACACTGCCATCACCATAGCCCTCCTCGCTGCTGATGTCCAAGACGCCCTAGACTGGGGTGCCTCCACGGCCTTCACCTTTGAGCCAGAGAAATGCGAGCTCCTCCACTTCAACAAGGCCGGAAAGCAACGCGACGGCCAAGTCCGCGCAGGGAACTTTGTGGTCGAGCCCTCCCGAGGCCCCATCCGCTGGTTGGGGGCCTTCTTCGACCCCAAGCTCACTTTCAAGGCCCACGTGAGCACCAGGTGTGCTAAAGCCCTTCGGGTAGCTAACCACCTTCGTAGCCTCAACAAGACGCGAAAGGGTGCCCCTCCCAACTCCATGGCCCTTGCAGCCTCGGCCTGCGTCCTCCCAGTCACCCTCTACGCTTCAGAGGCCCGGTAGCCAGGCAAGTTCAAGGAATCCAATGTGGTCAGCGGTAAAGTGGTCAGCACCCAAACTGCCTCCCATGTCAACAAGATTAACTGTGTGGTCAAAGCTGCAGCTCGGGCAGTCCTCCCCGTTTGGCGCACTACACCTGTCCCTGTGCTCCATCGCGAGTCTGGCCTCCCACCGGCCAGCGTGCTCCTCGAGCAGACCTGGCTCCGCCACTCCCTCCGCCTGCGCTCCCTGGACGCAGCGCACCCTCTGGTCACCCGACTGGAAACACGGCCCCCTCCTCCGCCTCCCCCCCGCTCGAAGAGGGAGACCTTGGACCCGCCCAATACCCCTGAAGGAAACACGCCTCCAAAGGGCTTACACTCTGACACCACCCTGCCCTCGGCCCCTCCTCTTGCCGCGGGTGTGGCCTCAGCTGTACGACAAGCGCCTGCTCATGGGCAAGAAGAAGGGCAAAGAAGAACACCTCGCCTGGCTTGCACAGCTCCCCCGAGGGGACGTGGTGATCTACTCGGACAGCTCCCTCGACAAGGAGGCTGGCTGGGGCTTTGTCGCATACAAAGACCGCAGGATCGTCGGCAGGGCTCACGGGACCCTCTACCGAGCTCAGGTCTTTGACGCGGAAGCATCAGGGGCCGCAGCAGGTGCCGCTTGGGCCGCGAGCCACCTCGACATCGTCGGCACCGGCCAAGTGCACTTCTGCCTGGACAACACCTCAGTGCTCCAGCAACTGCGCGGCCACCCCTCAGACAACTCGCAGGCCGCCTTCCTTTCCTTCCGGGACTCGACATCTGCCCTCCCCCGAGGGCACACGGTCCAGTGGTCCCCCGGTCACGTCGGCATCCCTGGAAATGAGGCAGCAGACAAGGAGGCAGCCCTCGCCTCCGAGGTCTACTACATGGGCAACACGGATGGACTTCAGCCCACACTAACAACAGTCCGCAGGGAAAACAAGGCTGCCCGACGGCACCTCTGGGAGGACTGGTGGCAGAACCACTACCCCCGATCTTACAAGAGGTGGGGGCTACTGGCAGTCAAGAGGCCCGAAGAGCTCCAGCTCTCCAGACCTACCTTGCATCGACTCATCGCCGAGCGCACAGGACATGGCGACTTTGCGAGCTACCACCGTCGCTTTGGGCACCCGGAGGAATCTATCAAGAAGTGCGTGTGCGGGGAAGAGGTGGAGGCTGGACACTTTGTGGAGTGCGAAGCACTCCGCTCCTGCTTGCCTGGGAATCTCCTACCCGGGAAGGAACTGGAAACCCTGTTGGGCCACAAGGGGCATAGGCTTTTCGCGGCATTTGTTGAGGCAGCTGGTAAGCAGGCTCAGGCGCAGGAGGCACAAGAGGCCTCAGCGGCGGACGATTTGTAAGATAGAATGGGGTAAGGTAGTCTGACGGACGGAGCGGAGGATTTCTTATGTCACGCGAAACGCCAGGCATGCTGCCGTGGCGCCTGGCCGTCTACATAATCTATATAGGTTCCGCTAGTAGGGGCGCTTCTCGCACCTGAGGGCTTAGACGTTAATACATCATCATCATCATCATATGACCTCCGAGGATATTCAAGTCGTCGTGAAATATTTTGAACAGCTCCGAGAAATAATACCATCTGAAGGTATTGTACCTGAAGACATATAGAACATAGATGAGACTAGTTTTCAAATTCGAATCGGGTCAAACCAACTTATTATTACTAAACGCAAGCAGGCACGTTACTTTGGTATCCTGGAAAATCAGGAATCAGCTACTGCTATTGAAGCTATCTCTGCGGGTAGCGAGTATATATCTGCTTTTTTAATTCTGGCTGGTGAATAGCATATGGCATGATAGTATCATTTACCTGAGCTAGATGACGATATTGCTATCCATCTATCAAGCAGTGGCTACTCTAATGACGAGATCAGCTGTTATGGTCTTTACTGCATGTATCTAAGTACATAGTGCGGTACAGTGCAAGTTGCATTGGTTACACTGTGCAGGATTCTGGAAGGTTCCATGTGACGTAGTGATCGCCCCAATCACTGACGACCACTGGCGACCACATACATGGTAATCACTCTTGATCACCGACAACCGGGAGTGATTGTCTCCCAAACGGGTAACTGGGACATAGATCGTTCCACAGAGGAGGAATATATATAGCTGGATAGATTCCCTTTATCTGGACCTATTTCTTCCTTCTTCACTCAGCAATACAAGCACTCTTTTTAGTATCCAGAATAAAGCACCTTTCTATATACAGTGGGAGAAACCTCCTATCGAAGCACCAGTGTCTCCTCTCATATATTGTTCAGATAGTTAGTCAACCACGACTAGCCCTACCTTAGGAATAAACCCCTAACAAATACCCGCAGTTATAGTCTGAGACCGCTCGTCTTAAACCACAGGTATAGCCTTCGTTATATCAGCTTAAAATGGATTTGACATTTTGATAAACATACTGCTAGCAAGACAATCAGTACTAAATGGCTTCTCATTTTAGATGGTCATAGATCTCATCACATCAAGGAATTTATCAAGTACTGCGATGATCACAACATTATCCCGTTCAGTTTAACCCCTCACCTTACGCATCTATTACAACCCTTCGACATCGTAGTATTTCAACTATTAAAGCACTACCACTCCAAAGTGCTTGATATCATGATCCGTGACAGCCTTATCAACATAACGGAACTAGAGTTTCTTAGTTGCATTCAATACATTCGAAAACAGGCTTTTAAGCACACTATGATTATCTCTGCCTTTCGAAAAATCGGGATATACCCCTTGAATCTGCTACCAATACTTTAAATCCTGAATGAACTTCAACCCAAAAGGACACTTAGCCCTGCCCCTCCTGATCACTCAGCGTCTAGCCCAGACCAAATGCCTGTGACACTCCGACATCTTCACAAGGCCAGGTATAAGATAGAGAAAGCACTAGAGCATGCCGACAACTAAATACCTGAATTAGTACTATCTATAAAACGGTTTATCAAAGGCTAAATAATAAATACTATGGAACTTTTACAGACCAAAACTGACCTTGGAAGAACGAAATACGTAGAGGAAATTACAAGACAATGCCGAGCTGCTAATAATATGCTACTTAAAACCGGAGGTGTACTTACAGTTACTGATGGCTGGGCTATGGTTCATCAATAAGAGGAAGATCAACTGGCAAAGGCAAGACGGTTAGTTGAAATGGCAGACCAGAAGGCGAGAAACTATGCGAAATGCACGTTTGTTCAAGCTGCAAAGCGGTCGCATGAATGGGGGCTATCTGGGAAGTTTAACCCGGCTGTAGTAGTAGATTCCGAGTACGGTTCTCATCCATTAAAGTGCTTTTAATATAATACCCTGAACGCTAGTTATTTTGGTGATCTGGTCAATTCGGTGGTCAGCACCAACTTTATGATGATGATGATGATGTATTTACGTCTAAGCCCTCAGGTGCGAGAAGCGCCCCTACTAGCGGAACCTATATAGATTATGTAGACGGCCAGGCGCCACGGCAGCATGCCTAGCGTTTCGCGTGACATAAGAAATCCTCCGCTCCGTCCGTCAGACTACCTTACCCCATTCTGTCCTACAAATTGTCCGCCGCCGAGGCCTCCTGTGCCTCCCGCGCCTGAGCCTGCTTACCAGCTGCCTCAACAAATGCCGCGAAAAGCCTGTGGCCCTTGTGGCCCAGCAGGGTTTCCAGTTCCTTCCCGGGTTGGAGATTCCCAGGCAAGCAGGAGCGAAGTGCTTCGCACTCCACAAAGTGTCCAGCCTCCACCTCTTCCCCGCACACGCACTTCTTGATAGATTCCTCTGGGTGCCCAAAGCGACGGTGGTAGCTTGCAAAGTCGCCATGTCCTGTGCGCTCTGCGATGAGTCGATGCAAGGTAGGTCTGGAGAGCTGGAGCTCTTCAGGCCTCTTGACTGCCAGTAGCCCCCACCTTTTGTAAGATCGGGGGTAGTGGTTCTGCCACCAGTCCTCCCAGAGGTGCCGTCGGGCAGCCCTGTTCTCCCTGCGGACTGTTGTTAGTGTGGGCTGAAGTCCATCGGTATTGCCCGTGTAGTAGACCTCAGAGGCGAGGGCTGCCTCCTTGTCTGCCGCTTCATTCCCTGGGATGCCGACGTGACCGGGGGACCACTGGACCGTGTGCCCTCGGGGGAGGGCAGATGTCGAGTCCCGGAAGGAAAGGAAGGCGGCCTGCGAGTTGTCTGAGGGGTGGCCGCGCAGTTGCTGGAGCACTGAGGTGTTGTCCAGGCAGAAGTGCACTTGGCCGGTGCTGACGATGTCGAGGTGGCTCGCGGCCCAGGCGGCACCTGCCGCGGCCCCGGAAGCTTCCGCGTCGAAAACCTGAGCTCGGTAGAGGGTCCCATGGGCCCTGCCAACGACCCTGCGGTCTTTGTATGCGACAAAGCCCCAGCCAGCTTCCTTGTCGAGGGAGCCGTCCGAGTAGATCACCACATCCCCTCGGGGGAGCTGTGCAAGCCAAGCGAGGTGCTCTTCTTTGCCTTTCTTCTTGCCCATGAGTAGGCGTTTGTCGTACAGCTGAGGCCACACCCGCGGCAAGAGGAGGGGCCGTGGGCAGGGTGGTGTCAGGGTGTAGGCCCTCTGGAGGCGCGTCTCCCTCTGTGGCTTGGGTCGGGTCCGAGGCCTCCCCCTCTGGGCTGAGGGGGGAGGCGGAGGAGGGGGTCGTGTTTCCAGTCGGGTGACCAAGGGGTGCATGGCGTCCAGGGAGCGCAAGCGAAGGGAGTGCCGAAGCCGGATCTGGTCGAGGAGCACGCTGGCCGGTGGGAGGCCAGACTCGCGGTGAAGCACCGGGACAGGTGTGGTGCGCCAGACGGGGAGAACTGCGCGGGCCGCAGCCTTGACAACACTGTTGATCTTGTCGACATGGGAGGCAGTTTGGGTGCTGACGACCTTGCCGCCTACCACGTTGGATTCTTTGAACTTACCTGGCCACCAGGCCTCTGCAGCATAGAGAGCGACTGGGAGGACGCAGGCCGAGGCCGCGAGGGCCATGGAGTTAGGAGGGGCACCCTTTCGCGTCTTGTTGAGGCTACGAAGGTGGTTGGCGACTCGGAGGGCTTTGGCGCACCAGGTGCTCACGTGGGCCTTGAAAGTGAGCTTGGGGTCAAAGAAAGCCCCCAACCAGCGGACGGGGCCTCGGGAGGGCTCGACCACAAAGTTCCCTGCGCGGACTTGGTCGTCGCGTTGCTTTCCGGCCTTGTTGAAGTGGAGGAGCTCGCATTTTTCTGGCTCAAAGGTGACGGCCGTGGAGGCACCCCAGTCTAGGGCGTCTTGGACATCAGCGGCAAGGAGGGCTGTGGTGACGGCAGTGTTGGGGCCAGTGCGGAGGATGAGCACGTCGTCGGCATATCCAAAGCGGCACCAGAAGTCGCCTCGTTTGAACAGGGGCTCCATGTAGAGCATGAAGAGCACTGGGGACACCGGAGAGCCTTGCGGGACGCCGCAAGGGAGTGGTTGTTTTTCCGCGTGGACACCTTCCATCCTGACCGACGCCTGCCTGTCAGTCATGAAAGAGTCCACCCATCGAACGAGGCGGGGGTCCCAGCCTTGCTGGCGGAGGCGTCGCACCAGTCTCCCCCGAAGCACGGCATTGAAGGTGCCAGAGACGTCCAGGGTGAGCATGGAGGCTTCTTCACCTTGGGCGAAGGCTTGCTCGATGTCGTGGACTACCGCGGCCACTAGGTCTGTCGCAGAGCGCCGGGGGAGAGCCCCAAACTGCTGGCGATTGAGGACCCCGTGCAGGATGGCAGCAGTGGCTAGGCGGCGCGCGATGAGCCTCTCCAGGCCTTTGGCAAGGCAGGAGATGAGGGAGATGGGACGCTAGGCCTTGGCCACTGTGAAGTCAGTCTTTCCTACCTTGGGCAGCATGACTACCTCTGCGGTCCGGAAAACCTTGGGGTGGTAACCCACCACCACACTGGCTTCGTAAAGCTCGCGGATCTTGTCTCCCAGCAGGGGCCAGGAGGCGGACAGGATGCCGACATCTGCCAAGTCTTCTCCAGGGGCCGTGCGGGCCACTCCGCAGCAGGAGTGGTACGCTTCGGACACCGAAACTCTGGGGTGCTAGGGAAGGAAGGTGGAGAGGGGTTTATCCAAGAGGGCCCAGAGGTCCGGGATGTCGTCGCCTGCCACACGAGGCACGAGAATCTTTTTGCGCAGTTGGGCAATTTTGGCAGCAGTGTCTGTGTACAGCTGGCCTCCGTCCACAATGGAAGGGGACTTGAATCTGTAAGTTAGCTTGTGCCAGCCAGCTATCTCAAAGATCTTAGAGCTCTGCTTGGCCTCTCTGATCTTCTTTTCCCAGAACGCCGCCTTGGCGCGCCTGATGGTATTGCGGAAGCTCTTGCGGGCCTCCTATGTTGCCTTAGAGATGGGCTCATTTTGCGTGGATGTAAGGAGGGTTTTCTGAGCCTCTTTGCACTCGGAAGTCCACTATTCGGCCTTATCTCCCCTGTCGAACTTAGGGACGCCGGCCCCTTTGATGCAATCGACCAGCACGTCCACCATGGCTTCAGCCGTGCGGTCAATGCTGGTGCGGGAGTACACCACTGGGGGGATGAGATCGATATGGGTCCTGAGGATAGCCAGGTAGTTGGGCATCCATTTCAATGGGACCCCAAACTTGGGGTCCAGCTTGGGTGGGCGGGAGGTGTTGGGTACGACCGCGGAGATGGTGAAGTGGTCGGAGCCTGTGTAGACGTTGTGGTCCACCCACGCGTCCAGGCCTGGGATGTTGTGGAAGACCTGGTCGAGGGTATTACCGAGCTCGTGAGTAGGTTCCCCGACGACTGCCGTTTCTAGCCCCTGGGTCTGGGCCCAGGTGTAGATCCGGTGGCCAGGGCCGTTGTGTCTGCCGTGTTCTAGCTGCCAGGACCAGTGGACCGCATTGAAGTCGCCCGCGATAACGGTCCTCTGGGGGGTGTTCCAGGCTTCCAGGGAGGCGAGGATGGAGTCGTCGCCAGTGGGTCGCCGGTAGACATTGACTACCGTGATGCCGGCAATAGTGACCACGCAGACGTCACTGCTCGCGAAGGGACGAGTTTGAGCGGCTTTGTAGCTGGGGTTCTTCCGGACGTAAGTGAGCACCCGAGGGGTCTCAGTCCAGTCGTCCAGAGGGGAGAAGGCCTCAAAGCCGGGGTGGGTTTTTGTCAGCCGCCGGGTCTCCCGGAGGAGGCACCAGGGTTCCTGAATCAGGACAATGTCGTACTTGTTTTCAAAGGCAAGGTTGAGGGCCGTGTCGTGGCAAGGGCCGGATCTGCCTGTGTTAACTTGCAGGATTTTGAAGAAGTCCTTGTGGGCGTTCCTGCTGCGCCCACCTCCTCTGTTCCCTCTAGGCCGTCCGGTCATAGAGAGAGGGGGTCAGGAGAGTCGGAAGCAGGGGCTGCAGGGGCCCTGCTCTTCTTTGGCAGGCGGGGTGCTGACACGGCCGCCAAGGCTGCTTGCACTTCCGGTGGGATCAGGCTGGTCGTGTTCGGGATGTCTGTTGTAAGGGTGTCAAAAGTGACCCTTTTGGCGGCTACCGGTGAGCCCATTGTGATGTCGCCCTCAGGGTCCCGCGATTGCAGATAGGGGGAAAGGGGAACTGGGGCAGCCGGAGTGGTTGTTTCGAGGCTTGCCGTTGCTGCCAGTGCCGGGGTTTCCGAGCAGCTTGGGGGAGGGGCCGGGGCTAGCGGTGCTGTTGCAGTAGGTGCCGGGGCTGCTATGGCAGGAGCAGTGGTGGTGATGGCTGGTGCCTGGGGTGAGGGGGCAGAGGCCGGCGTGGTCCCTTCCCTGGCCTTCTTGTGGAAGGCCTGGTAGCCCTGTTCACCCAGTTGTCGGATAGGGCCCAGTTGCTGCTTGGTGAGGTGATGGATAACGCCATTCCTTTTCACACGCCACGCGGGGCACCCGATGAAGTCAGAGCGGTGAGGGCCCCGGCAGTTGACGCACTTCACGGGCGGTCGCAGGGTTCGTAGTGTAGTTGGCCGCAGCCGCCACAGTGGCGGCGCGTGCAGCTGCGGGGTCATGGAACCCTTTGCACGTGGTGCATTGGGTGATCTAGACCTTCTTGACCAGCCGGCGGGCTGGTGCTGAGCTAAAGATCTTGAACTCAGCTTTCACCGGGTGGGAGAAGGAGAGGATCCATTTGTCGCCGTGATGCGACTGCGATACATGGATGGGGCGTTGACCAGTGGCAGCCTCGGCTTCGTCCGGGATGATGCCCTCCAGGTTGGCGAGGGCACTGGGGCTGTCGCTAGGCACGCCAGTGACAATGAAGGTATGCCACTCCTGGGCCTCTTCAATGTGGAGGTTGTCAGAGGCCAGGAAAGGCCAGGGGGCAAGCATGCAGACACGTGTTGGCTGGTCCTTGGGGGTGATGGCCCAGCCGGTGCAGGTTTTCTGAGCTAGTGGGAGCTCAGCGAGGGTAAGAGACATGCAGCGCCCCAAACGAACGCGGAGCTCGTGGGGGGTGCAGTCTCGCCAGGCGCTGCCCTCCGGGACACGTAGGAACAGGCGGGTGTCTTTCTGGATGTTGGCGGGAGCTGGTTGGGGGGTCTTCCCCCCCTTGGCTTTTCTGGGGCCGACTTGCTGCCATCCTGCAGGTTGCTGGGGGGCAGAGGGAGTGGCCTTGGGAGATCGAAGGTCCACGACAGCCGGGGCTGCGGAGGGCTGTGCCGCGACACTGCTGTAGGTCAGGGCTTTGGGCTTTGCTGGCTTGGGCGTGGGCTGCGTGGCAGGCTGTGCCATGACCGTGGGGGTTGGCGCCGGAGCTAGCGAGGTGGCCGACGGGGCCAGCGTGAGGGCGGCGGCTGCTTGCCCAGTGATAGCCTGAGCGAGGAAGCCAGAGATAGCGGAGTGGACCATGTGAACCCACTTGAGGTGCACGGGGTCAGAAAACTTTGCTGCTGACATGTCTGCAGCGTCCAGGAAAGCGGAGATGACGGCCCTGCGTGCCAGGCGGTCAGCATCCTCGTTGTCCAAGGCCGCGCGGACAGCCTTGGAGCCAGGGAGGTCAGAGGGCCCCTTCAAGCCCGTGGTGGTGGTGGTGGTGGTGGTGAAGTTGAGGGGCAGCGGCTCAGTGCTGCCATGGTTACGGCGTTTGTTGGGGCGAGACCGGGAGCCAACAAAGGGGTTGGTGCCAGCCTGGGTAGACTGGACAGTCGGGAAGATGAAGGGGGCTGCCACTGGGATGGTAGGAGGCACAACACCAGCAGGGTCCCTGACTCCTGACGGCTGGGGTCGCTGGGAGACACCTAAAGCCGTGGAAGAAAAGTCGTTTCCTAGGGGGGGGAGGGGGTTGGGGGCCCCGGGGGTTCCAGGGGGATGATGATGATGATGATGTATTAACGTCTAAGCCCTCAGGTGCGAGAAGCGCCCCTACTAGCGGAACCTATATAGATTATGTAGACGGCCAGGCGCCGCGGCAGCGTGCCTGGCATTTCGCATGACATGAGAAATCCTCCACCCCGTCCGTCAGACTGCCTTACCCCATTCTATCCTACAAATCGTCCGTCGCCGAGGCCTCCTGTGCCTCCCGCGCCTGAGCCCGCTTGCCAGCTGCCTCAACAAATGCCGCGAAAAGCCTGTGACCCTTGTGGCCCAACAGGGTTTCCAGTTGGGTTCCAGGGGGAGAGGGGGGGGGGTTTTCGCTCGTCATGGTGGCAACGGGTGCACCATGGAGCGGCGACAAGATGTGCAATGATGGTGGCGAGGTGCGCGACGCTCGACAGTTGACAATCGGGGTTGACGGTTGACGGTTGACGGTCGCGGGAGTGCGCGCGAAAATGAAGCTGAAAATAATCGTAGAAAAAGCCGAGATAGTGCCAATTCCAAGAACTGGCCGGTGAAAAAGGAAGGAAGGGTAGCTGAGAAGTGATGATGATGATGATGATATATTTACGTCTAATGCTTTTAGGTAGGGCCGGTCTCCCTTTACTCGCGAACTTATATAGATTATGTAGACGGCTAGGCGCCGCTATAGCATGCTTGGCATTTCACGTGATAAAGAAAATCCTTAAAATTACAAACAAGGCGCCACCAACCACATTTGTCCTCAAAGCTAGTGCTAGACTGCTGTGTAATGCTCACCATCACCCGTAAGCTCAGGGGGCCTGCCGGGAAACCGTCGCAGGCTTGACCATACCTTCCCAACAATTCCAACACTCTGAGTCCAGCAGGGAAAACCACAAGGGGAAAAACCCAGCCAAGGTTGGTGAAGCAGCTGGCTAGGCTGCTTATTGACAGGGTGCAGCAGAGCTCATGGTGAACGGGAGCTTGTCGCAGCCAGAAGGGTGGTGGGAGGCCCTAGCATAGCACGGGATGCCAGGGCTGGGCACACGTTTGCCATGGGGGGCTGACGTGGCATGGTCGGGGCTATGACAGGAAGCAGCTCACAGCAGGGGAGGAGGTGGCACCGTGAGCTCTATTGGTGGGAGAGGCTCACAGCAGAGTTTGTTTTGGCTAAGCTGCAGGCCAATTAGAGGCCGCAGCCAAATAGTGGGTGGAGCCTGTGTGTGGGCCGGTGTGTTGGCACAGGTTCCATGTGCACGTGACCCGGCAGGTGACAGGGGTGCGTAAATCTTCAGGGTCTCCCTGATCCCCAGAGGGAAGGAGGGAGATAAGGTGTCGGACTGTCTCACTTTTGATGAAAAGAGAGAGCAGCAGGTGTCGGACTCCCCTACCTAGCGAAAAGAGGAGAGAAGTCAGTCTGGTGAGACTGAAAGGATGAGGCAACGCTGCTATAGTTGTATAGCAGCGAAGAGGTGAAGGTGGATGGGCAGTTAACGACAGCCCAGTTAGACCCAGCTCCTTACACAGGATAAGTGAGAGCTATCCAGTGGCGTTCTGACAATAGATCAACAAACGAGGCCGTGAAAATGCGTAAAAACGCATCACGATCCCGGACTTTGGCGGTGAAAACCAAGCGCAAAGTGTGGGAAAAGAAGAAGGATGATGCTGAGAAGGGAGAAGGTGTAGTAGTCTAATACGTAGTGAAACAGCACATTCGACGGCTTTCTAGTGCGCTTCGTAAGCGAGCCCTAGTTCCTGTATATAGTCGGTTCATAGCCCTCCACTTTCGCGATTTTACACACACACACAAGTCGTCGTCGACAACACACGTTCGTTTTTACATATACAGAAAATACACTCGTTTTTACACTTCGATTCGACTATTCAATTCAGACTGCTGCGATCTGACCATTCCCACATTATTTTTTGATTTCGTTCATTGCTGACGTTGCCGTCGTTGTTTTCCGTCAATTAAACCCTAGGAAGTGCTGGTTTTGACAACGGTCTCCTAGGTGCGCTCCTCCTACACTTGGGAGGGCAATTGGCCCTTCGGGCCAATTGCCTAACCTAGTGGACAGAGTGTGCGTTTCAGTAGTCGGACCGAAGGACGTTAAGGGACGACTACGATGGACCTGACACCAGAATAGGTCCGAACGGACAACTGCTAACCTAATTGCTAGTACAGGGCAGTCATAAGCACAGTTACAAAGAAGCGGTGGATTGTAATAAATGAATGAATTAAATTGAAGGGCTGCCGCCCATACCAGCTAACTACTAGGTCCCGAAGCGACCCGGGGAAGGCCTCCTTCTTATAGCCATATGTGAAGCTGAAAAATTGAAGCCAGCCAGGGTAACGATACTAGTTTCCTCCCTTCTCCTCCGTAGCTAGCAAGACACTGGATATGGCCCGATTGTAGCGCTCCTAATTGACTGCTGTCAATCTAGCTGCTTCAACATATATCTCTATAAACGCACCTTAGAAACGGCTTTACCGATAACTTGACCCCTACGTAGTGTAACTAGGCTTAAAGTGTTAATTTTTTTCCTTATTATATGGGCTCTTAGTAGTATAACCATGTTACATAGCACCAATGTACATCCGTAACTGCAGCTTTTTAGCCTATGTCATCTACTACCAGTAGATATACTATCGCCCAGCCCCATATAGACACCTATACCTATACTTGTTCCCTACCTAGATAGGTACGAAGTAATTAATTAAGTATCTCAGTCAGTAATAAAGCTGAATTTGCTAGCCAGACAGGAGCAAGACGTGGTGATGCTCGCCACTGGTAGTTGAAGCATGAAGATACATCATGTAAGTGTAGGTACAAGCTTTACTGGTCGATGGCAGGCCGCCAAAGTCTAGCAGCCTGAAACGGACTGGACCCTGCACGGATAAGGAGAAGAACTCTACGCAAATAGTAACGCTCTTAAAATAATGCAAATTCTGAATTTTACTCCTAGCAATCTCCAGATTATAATAACTTTAATAGGCCACACCATCTCCTGAATATCTCTCTTCAATATTTGACCTTAAACTGTCATACAATACTTGCATTCACTCAATTTTTCATATTTTACTCCTCAAACCAGCTCTTAAAGAAATGTCTGCATAAACCTAGCCTGAAATTGAATTTGTGACAATAACTTTAAACTTATGTTAGAAAAGTAAAACAACGAGATATTTAATGAAGTAAGTAAAGTACTTACATGAAAAAATATTTAAGAGCCTAAAAGGCACCTGAAAAGTTCATGATAGTCGCTTCAGAAGTTTCATCAGAAGCAGATGGATTGATAGATGGTGGCCAAATAGACCACTCATCATCAGGAAAATTGTATGCTGGTTGGAATGCTGGCTGAAATGCTGGTTGAGATGCTGGCTGAGATGCTGTCTGGGATGCTGGTTGATATGCTGGTTGAGATGCTGTCTGGGATGCTGGTTGATATGCTGGCTGAGATGCTGTCTGGGATGCTGGTTGATATGCTGATTGATATGCTAATTGATATGCCTGTTGAGATGCTGGTTGGAATGCTGGTTGGGGTGCTGGTTGAGATGCTAGTTGGGATGTTGGTTGGCATATTGGTTGATATGGTGATTGGTATGCTGGTTGGTTGACCGGAGAATTAGATGCGAAAAGCTCATTCTCTTCTGCCTTGACTTGTTGATCTTCTTCCATCAGACCATACTGACATAGCTCATCAGCACGCTCCTTAACTTGATGGTGCATTTCCGTTATCTGAAGAAAATGGTTTAATGCTTCAGATAACTGTCGATTCGCTTCCATCATCTTTTCTCGAGCAACACATAAAGCTTCATAAGCTTCTGCTTTCTCTCTGCCAAGTTTCTCTTCGTGATCAAGAATTTTCTCCAAAGTTGATATTGTAAGAACACCATCACAACTTCGACCCCGACGAATACAAGTTCCACAACGCTTCGACCGCTCGGTGAACAGACAATCAAGCTTTGCTCGAAAACAGATGGTGCATGGCATATCAGCGATATGGCCATTCAATTCGGTATAACGAGCAAGACTTTCACGACGATCGGCAGCAGACATGATGTTATTGGCTGTCGCTAAAAAGGACCTGATGCAAATAGAAGGGCGGTGTGACTTAAACGAGATGGCAGAAGCGACGTTGCTGGCTGTGACTGAAACGAACTTGGTGGGAAAAGACGGATGGATTGACTTGGACAGGACGGAGGATAGCGCGCTATTTATTGTCGAGAACAGCGGTGGAAAAGAGGGGCAATGCTACGGTAGGTACGAAGTACATGGCGCGGGTATAGCGCTAGCAGCACTGTATGAATGTCAACCGCTCGCGCTGTCCCGCAACCGTGGTCTGTGGTCCGTGCACGTTCGGGCTTTTGGTCTGCAACCTTCGTACGGACGTACCGGTACCCGAGGCAGAACCCGAGGGCCGACATCATGTTATGGGTGGGGCCTACCGTCGGCCTCCCGTAAGTACGAAGTATGTAAGCGCTGTGGTTCTATCGGACGTACTCGCCGAAAGTGATATTCTGACGATCTCGACCTCGTCGATCACAGGAACACGAATACAGTACCGTAACTAGATACATTACTGGTCTATAAGTAGTGCACTGCCGGCACACTATTGATTGATATATGCATGATTGGTGGGGTCGACGGCGGGAAATCTCCAATTCGCTGCGGAAGATCCCGTCGCGTCGCAATGAACAGGACAGAGGTTTCCAGCTGGGTTGGTGGCCACCGCGACATTGGCGGTGCGACTCTCGAAATTACCACCATGCACGGTACTTGAGATTGGTTCGGCCACGCTCGTCTTGGCTGGGCCCAAACCGGCAATGTAACCTGCAGGGGTGAGCGATTGTGCCGTGTATACTGCTTCGTGCGTTCGCCAGCAACAGCAGCTCTCAGATGCCACCACATGGACACCGGCGGCAGAGTGAAAGAAGCATTCCGTCAGAATCATAAGCTTCAACCTAGCAAATTATGCCCGGCGGACAGTGCCATACGTCGATATCCAGAGTAGGCAAATTTAACTGATATTGGCTACCGTGAACCGCGTCATGGAGTGTAGACCTTTAAAAACCATTGTGAATGTCAATCGCTGCTAATATACCACTACCGACCAGAGAGTAGAAGCGCGCGCGTAAATAAACCCGAAACCATGAACTGATGTAAAAGAAATTATCGTCTTCCGTTGACCAAATTATATACAATAGAACAGTATGCAACTGCAAAGCGTGGAACTCGTCGCGATCAGTCGTTGGCGCCCTCGCCTTGAACTTCTACCTGTCGCTGTCCACCTATATACACTCTAATGGTATTGTAGAAACGCCGTCCACCTCAAATTCCGCCCTTAGTTGTGCTTGCCGGGCTTGCTGGGCTTGCAGCTTTTGCCGGGCGCCGGGACGGTTCCGTTGGCGGCCGCCAAGATGTCCTCGGTGGCCTTCTGGGACAACATCATGATGGGTAGGGCCGGGAAGATACCAGGGATGGCGGGGAAGGCGGAAGCATCAACAACACGAAGGCCGTCAATGCCACGGACGCGGAACTTGGAGTCCAGGACAGCCATCGGGTCGTTGTCGGCACCGATCTTGTTAGAGCAAGAAGCGTGGTGGCCCCAAGCTTCCTCGGTAATCCACTCCTTGAGCAACTCATCATCGTCGGAGACGTTCTTCGGCGGCCAGAAGATGGAAGCAGCACCGTCGATAGCCGGGATGTTCTCAAAGAAGCTAATGGCCATGCGCATGCCCTCCATCATGGCACCGACATCCTTATCAGCGTCCGCCTTGGACTCGCCTTCGTACGTGTTGTGGAACTCAATGAGGGGCATGTCGCGAGGGTTGCTGGTGACGAGCTTGACGGTACCGGCGGTGTTCCTAGTGTGAGCCTTGAGAACAAGCCATGACCACCAGTTCTTGTTGGCAGGTGTGGCCGCGTTCGAGGAGTAGCCGGGGTAGAATCCGTTGAATAGAGCAGGGAAACCACCGATCCATAGATCGTGCTCGCCATCGTCAGAGAAGGACGAGGTGAAGAAGGCACCCATGACAACACCGTTCGAGGCGTAGTCGCCCTTCTCAGCACCCTTGTTGTTAGGGTCGGTGTACTGGGCCCAGCACGGGTCGTCGGGAGCGGCGAGATAGTAGCAAGCCAGGATTCGAGTGAAGTTGGTGGGGAACTCGGCATTGACACTGGTCTCAATGCGGTCGTGGAGGTTTTCACCGACGCCAGGCAGATCCAACACGACAGGAATCTTCAAGTTCTCGAGCTCCTCCTTAGCACCAACACCGGAAAGCTTTAGGAGTTGGGGAGAGTTGAAAGCGCCACCGGAAACGATGACTTCCCGAGTGGCCTTGACAGAGCCGGGCTCGCCGCCGTCCTCGGTCTCGTTGGCGCGGGGATCGGCGCGGTACAGAGACTGGCCATACAGGTAGTCAACACCAACGGCCTTGGGCTTCTTGCCCTTGGTGTCGAAAACCACCTTGGTCGCCAACGTGTTGAGGGCAACGTCGAGCTTGTATTTCCGGGAGCCGTCGGCGTTCTTGGCTACCCAAGTGTTGTAGACGTAGTCTCGGGGGGTAGACCGGCGGTAGGCAGTGTTGTCCATGTGCTGGGGCAGGCGAGCGAAGGCTCGCTTGGTGTCTCTGTCGGGGTTATCATTGTTGATGTCCCACACCAGCACATCGGCCATAGCGTCGGTGATGGGCTTGGTCATGTTCAGGGGAAGAAGGCCAGTTTCGTAGTCGATACTGTTGGCCTGGGCAATCGCCACCGCGTCGTTGATAGCCGCAACGACACCGGTTTCGTTCACGCCGAAGGCCTTAGCGGCACCGGCGAAAACGCTCATCAACTTAACGTCTTGGGCCGGGAGAGCCGTGGGGTTGATGTTGATGTTGATGTAGCCATCATGGCCGTGGCTGCTGGGGTCCTCATCAGGGGGCAGCGGGTAACCAATGTTCTCAACTTGGATCAAGTACTTCCTCATGGCGGTAGCGTCCCAGCTCGCGTCGCCTGTGATGTTCTTAATGTTGTCCCAGTCGTTTTTGCTCGCAATCAATGCAACGAGGGCGTTGTGCTCCGTGCAACCGCCGAGTCCACCGTATCGCGGGTACCAGTTACCCAAAACTTTGGACCCTTCTGGGGGGTGCTGGCCACTGTAGTACTGGTCGGACGGTGTCAAGTAGGTGAGCTTACGGTCCTTGAGCGCCTGCGTCTGGTTCGAGTAGTGGTGTGTGAAGAAGCCCCAGCTGACCTCATTCCTCTCGGATGAAGGGTTGGCTAGAGCAGGAGACTCGCTCTCCCGGAGGTGACCGTAATCCCCACCGGCATCGATCAACAGGACGTTGTACCCGGCAATTGCCAGGTTCGCAGCAAGGGGACCGCCACCAGGACCGGAACCGACAATGATATACTCGTACTCATCTTGAGCTGGCTTTGCAATTGGGACGAGGGCATCGCTAGTCTGTGGATAGTCGTTCTGTTGTTGGACTCTGTCTATCAATACATCGATACCATCGACGCCATCGCTGTAAAATCGATAATTAGCATTATGGTTCTGGCGTCTCGAGATATCAGAGCGCTAAGTCTTACCCAGCCAAGGCGACAGGCGCAATAGCGCTAAGAAGCGCGAGATATGAGAAGGATTTCATCTTCGACTTATCTCTAGGGAACAGAATACTGGTAAAGCTCCCTTCTCCGAATGAATGTTTAAAATGAACAAAAGGGGGGGATATTGAAAAAAGAGCAGCAAAGCTACTCGAGCAAGAGGAAGTGAAGGAAGAATAGATAAGAAGCGAAAGTTAATGATCAAGCAAGAACAATATCCGCAAAGGATCAGGTTGATCGCAACTCTTATATAGAAGCCCCGTCTCGTCAAGTTGACCGTCCACCATGGAGGCTCCAGTGCTTTCACACACAGGCCATGATCCAGCTCTATGCCTGTAACTATTTTCAGTCCAGTAGTCATCTTCCTTTGTCTCCGCAACTAGATGCTGACAGGGCGCTGACCGGCTTTTTACCAATAGAGGATGGAGGCATCCACACTATGGTGATCGACAAGGCGTCCGACAAGGGGCATGAAGTACTGAGTACACTAATGATGTATGGAAGTTACTGTATATGTAGTGCCGACCGGGGTGTTGACGACGGGGCCCTGGCATGACCTCCCACATCTCTGCACAGGGAGTTACACTACACTGCGCCATGCTACGTGATCTCGATAGCAGCGTATCTAGTGTGTATGGCCGTCTCGGCCTGAGCTCCAAGGACGGGATAGCAAAGCGCAGCGCCGCTTGAAAGGGCAGCTGTCTTTCTTGAGCGGTGACTACAACACAGCACTGCATCGCAGCCATGCCGCATGCGCGGAGGAATGCGGCTCGGCCTGCCGTACTGCTCGGCCACTCTGCCCATCACAAGGCAGTGCGGTGGCCCGAGAGCCCGGGGTGGCGCCTCGCAAGTAATGCATCAAGCCCAGGTCCATCCACAGGTGGCCGATTACTGTATGTATAATATGAAGTAGTACGCAGTATGAGACCGTACGGTGAGCCGGTGGAGCCGATCCTGTTGAAGAGATGACAGGCGGATCCCATCGCGCTACGTACAGTAGCGACAGAGCTAATCTCGTTCAGCAGCTCCGAAGTTGACGGTCTACCCGAATTGCCCCATGAGATTCGGGATAATACTATAGTGAGGTGTAGTGGACAGTAGCGCTGCGGAGGCGATTGCCTACACCACTTATAGGACCGGATCGCTCCAGCGCGCGGCCTCCCACCACGGGCAACCTTTGCCACAACAGTAGCGCGCAGTGGCTGGCAGAACAGCGTACAAGTACAATTTACGGACGCAATCCATATCCATACCCATAACGTCCTCCCGTCCTCCCTCCAAACCCCCCTTATGATAGGTTGGGTGGCCAAGCCACACAATAGGCCAAGCAATTTGTTCCTGCAGGAAAAACGTGTGCATTACCTAACCCCTGACCAGCCTTCACGATGAAAACAGACATTTACCAAAATGTCCGAACAAAGGGGGGTGGAGTTGCCATTAACTACCGCTGGTTGTGCCGTGCAATTACCTAGGTAGTGTACCTGTCATGTAACCTGCTGTGCGTCTGCAACTGCGCTGTACCTAATAAATACCCGTGGTCCCTTAGTTGCACACTTCGCACAGAGACAACTAACAAATGATGCAACTACGTCCGTAGATGTGCATTCGCGGATACAGTAACTTCAATTACTAGCGTGTGAACCGCCATCACTTCGCTCGGCCACCGTATCTTTCAGACAAGAGAAACAAAACAGGACCGCCGCGCCTTATCAAACTACACTAATCTTAGAAGGCGATGAGACAAGGGCAGAAACAAGGGCATGTCTGTCTGGCGTGAAGTATTCTGTACAGTAAACATGCACGCCTCATATCTACAACCTGACGTATAGTTAACTCCCAGTAATTACCTATGTCGCTTATGTGTACTAGTTACTACGTACTACGTATAGAGAACGTTTTATTGCTCATAATTATGTATGCCTACAAAGTAGTATTCCGTATAGGCTATTGTACCCATACGGAATACACCGTTACCCACCGCCACGTACCTAGTTAGAGACAGAATAGGTGCCATCACATGTGCGAAGTGCGCTAGGAAGTGTAATATCATATCATAAACCTGTGCAGTGCTTTTTTGTAGATACACTAATAAATAACTACCTAACAAAGATACAACCTCTTTACAGTCCTAGGTACGTCCGTACTTTAGGTAGTGTGGACGACCCAGCCCCCTTCAGCTACCGACGATTGATTAGCTCTCCCAGAAACGGCTGCGTGCCCGTTGTCCTAAAAGTACCTAAGTAGATGGGTCGTACGTCCGTAGTTACGCGTACCCTTTAGTTGTTATTGCTCGGCCATCCACGGCCGTTAATACTCGAGCAGGTCGGGTACCCGTGCCAAGCAATCCAGCAGGCCAAACAGAAAGGTAACGGCGTTTGCGGATATACTAAGTATAGTGCACACTATGCAGTACAGTAAAACACCATGCATCGCTACATGACCGGCTCACATGAAACTGCGAGCCGTTACGTCGTCCGTGTACGGTCTGTACATATTCGTGTAGGTATTCCGTAAACACCGCCACCAGGATCTGTAAAGCTTAGCGGATGGCCTAGGCTTTCAATGGCTATTGCCCGTAACCCGATAAGCCCGAGTTAGATACGCAAAGACCCTGGTGAAGGTGTAACGTGCTTGGCCGGCCATTACCTACCGGGCACCACTCGTTTATGGCCCGCCGATGTGTCTGGGTATACACTAAAGGTAGGTAAGGTGACCAAGCAATGCGATTGACCGAATAGCACGGCAACGGCGTTATACTATGTAGTGTGTCTACACTAGTATCCATCCGTACACGACATAGGTTCGGTAGTATGTTACGCTGCCTACGCCGTGCACGATCTAGTGTATTCTCATTCCCCTGTCGTCGTCGCATCGTCGACGGTGATGTACCAAGTAGGTATGCACGATTGGCCACAGCTTCACTTCACCCTTCGACGGGGTAAGGTGTACAGTGCCAGATACGGTGCGAACACGGCTGTCCCACGGAAATTTAACGGATGCTAAGTTGTCGGGCGTGCCTTAGCGCAGCCTCGAGATCTGACAGTAGCTAGCCCAATTTATTTTTAGGATCCCGCGCCTGACATTCCCCGGATGGGCTGAAGAACCTTAAACCACTAGGGATTACCTAATAACTATACTAGGTATTCAGGATTCTTATCTGACCGTGGCGAAAGCGGCACACTTATATTGAAACAGGCATAGGAGGATTGCGGCTTGGGACCGGCCTCAGCGACTGCTTAATTATAATCACGTACGAATTACCTACATACAATGCAACGTACTGCGGGTTTCGAAATACGACCATCTACCCACGGTAAGTTACGTACGTTCCGTACTACAAGTTGCACTGAGATGGCGGTTGTAAACTAACTATAGCGTAGCGCACAGTTAATAGTACCCATGCGGTAACTACCGCATGATCACCACCAATGCGTCACATTAGTGTTACCTATTGTAGTGTAGCTCTTAGTTACCGTCCAAGCAGTATACATACGGCAACAAAGCGCTTACTACGGTAAAGCAGGTACACTAAGTTGCCTCTTTTTTCGTTGACTTACTGTTTATCTACCTACACTACAGCCTACAGTTGTACACCAGTACCAGCTCGGATTTTCACGCGTCGAAACTCACTATCGCTGCAACATTTAGACCATTTTCGGGTGTTTGCCCATTTCCGCAGCACTAATCGGACCGCTAATGCAATTCTGGTACATAGGTAGTTAGGTAGTACATACGTACAGATCTGTAGTTGACGGGCCATCTGCTGCGGGCAAAAGAAATGCAGCCAGCAGAAGAGATGCACTGAGTAGGTAACTAGATAGTTAAAGACTACGTCCATAGTAGCTAACTAAGAGCCTTCGATTCCCTCCACTGCTACCTTGTGATCGCAGATCACCAATCGAATGCCTCCATAGAGTGTTCAGCTGACCGCCGGGAAGTTGAGAGTCGCAAGTACGGCCTGTAGTTGGACAGTTACCTGGTTCAGCCGGTGCTAGGGGCAATTGAACGCTTAATTGGAGCTCAATCAGTGTTTAGGCAGCTCAGTGTTGCACGAATTTGGGCAGATCCCAAAAGAAGTTTAAAGCAATGAACCCATGACCAATGGATTTTGGCGCGCAAACTGGGACTGCTGCACTCACTGCACCATCCAGGTACACCATACTACACTAAAGTAGGGTAGCTACCGTAGTGCAGGCATGTAGTGTATTCGATGGCTTTGGGTAATCTGGGGAAATCTCATCCACAGTTGTACCAAATAAGAAAGATCTTCCCTAATCGTACTGAAAGTCCATAAAGTCCCAAAAGGGTTTCCACAAGCAAAATACATATGACGCGCCGTTATGATTTGACCATTGGACGGACAGCAACTTAGCATGGGGTTCGACTGAGAATAGGGGATGATTCGGTATTAGATAATCAGCGCCGATGATTCGATAATCACAGCCGTCTGTTAACTACCTTCTTCTCACGTATGAGGTTCGTCCTTGGATGAAAACCACCACAGCCGCACAGAAATACGTAAACTAACCTTTGACTATCGACTTAGGTAACGCCCGGCGTGTGCGGCAATTTGAGAGGCTCGCTGCCATCGGCCAAGATGCCGATCGATCGCAACACTTACCAACAGTTCTATCCTTCCGGCCCCGATTCGAGGGAAGTCTGCAAGCAGTGTACCGGTATCCCATTCCTCGCGAACCGTGTACACTACTAATCCATCTCCCTACCTCATCATGACTGTGGCGTTCATCCTGATGGTCCCCGCGTTTTCCGATTGACGCTGACTCCTGTGCTTGCGGTAATACAACATGCACGTAGTAACCTCTGTGTGGTTTCTGATTCACGCCCAGTAAGCCGCCACTCCCTCAACGGTGATATGCTGCAAAAGAACAGTATACACGCGGCTTTTCCTCCATTCGGATGACTGCTCCGATTGATCCCGGTCTTCCGTTGTCTTCGCATCGAAGGATCCTTCGAGGAATGGTGAATCCGTCGCACCATCCACGCCACACGGTACGTCATACCCGCGCTCTATTCACATAGATCCGACTTCCGACGTCAACGATGGTGGCAACCTGTCTCCCCGATGCGAACCCCGTCGATCCGGATTGTCGAACACCCGCGCCCTCTGTGAGCGGCTTGCGGCTCGTGGCGCGATTACCCTTTCAATGAGCAGCATTGGTTGGCGAACTTCAATGGCCAGACAGGTTCTGCTGACTCGGACGGGGACCGAACCACTTGGGACGTCGTGGCGAACAAGCCCTCTGGCCCCGCATTGAAGACTCATATTCATCCTCGTTAGATGTCTGTTCCTATCCTCGGTACAAGGGCGCTGAATACACGTCTAAGTTACAGCCGCCACGGGCACCGTTGCTGGCAGTCGCCAGTCATTTTACCCTTTTCAGTTGAATTTCGATGATGATCGATGGCCTCGCTTTTGTGAGCCCAACCCTTTTCAACACCGCCACCGACTCTTGAGGTGGCCCGTCTGTCTCACCTCGCTTAGGGTGTTCCATATAAGCTCGTCTTCTCTTCGGTGCCTTCAATTATCGCGGCTTGAACTGCATTGTTAATGCTGCTCGTGTGCGGCGTACGATAGATTCGATGCCTACCCTCCCACGACCACAAAGTTTCTCCCCAAGACTTGCTGTATTCCCCAAAAGGTTCATGTGACCAACATCGCAATCTTTTGCCACTCATCCCGTCGGCCTTTTGGTTAGAAGTATAAACCGCTCAACACATGTCCCGCATCTGGTTCACGGTTTCCATCGAAGAAATTGGGGGTCGTGGTCCCTAGAGTAGGGGCCCCCGGTGTGGCTGGAGACGAAGTGCTACCTGTTTAACCATCTTCTTTGACTGTTGTCTGAACGGCCGTATATTTTCCGCTTACCCGATGGTGACCAACTCGCCATATTCGCCGTTGGGTTATATACTTCCACCGCCTGCCCGGATGTAATCCCTAGGATGAAATGTGGGGAGTAGGTGGTTTTGCTTCGGAGGATATTTCGGTTGACGACTTCTATCATTAGCACTTGGCGCGGGCCTAGGTAATTAGATCGGCCAGTCGACTGATCTCGTAGTCCTTGCCACTGGATGTCA
The DNA here is from genome assembly GCA_028637635.1 of Xylariaceae sp. X802. Lineage (NCBI taxonomy): Eukaryota > Fungi > Ascomycota > Sordariomycetes > Xylariales > Xylariaceae > Xylariaceae sp. X802. The sequence goes on along the minus strand of JAJFDH010000001.1, from coordinate 253,025 downwards.
TGGTGTCATGAATGCCTGTGTAGCGAATGACTTAGCATCACTATGCATTCCACCGCCTTCCGCGAAGTTTACCTGCCTAAGGCTGCGGCTATGCAGCAGGGGCCAAGGCTGACGACGCATCGCGAGTATCGCTCGATAACGCTCTGAGCCCAATGGAAAGAGAATCCCATGTGTTGGTATTTCCCTGCTGATGGGTATGTTGGTCCGTGCCATTGTGTCGAGGCTCATCGCAGCCAGCTTGGCCCTCGGAATATCGATACTGCCATGCCACTTTGACGAGCTGCCGGTGTGCGGTTCCCATAACGGTAATAAGATATTTCCCTTGTGTGCTCTTCATATTCTTTTTAAAACATGATCGCGATCGTTACGGCGCTAGATTTTATGCGACCACTCTCTTGACTCGTCTCGGGGTTTGCTCGTCGTATAATACAGCATGAGATTGCCAGTTCCTCCACCTTCTCGTTTCCCTTGGGTGAAAATGGCTTCTTCAATGGGTTGTCGCCCTGCGGCCGTTATCGACAGCGTACCGGGTCGTTCGGAATGGGCTTTGCCGTCTTCAAATTTCATCCGTCAATAGCTTTGTCTCATGTGAATGTCACCTCGCAATTGTTGTGCCGTATTCGTGCTCGCTTCTTAACCCAAGCAGCGCGGCACTAGGTAGCAATAGTGGAGGACTGGACGAGTATACGCTGCTACATCGTAGTGGCTTACAACGAGGTGAGGGCTCAATTCTACGGGCATGAAAATAAGCACGCTGCATCAAGCGGGCGAAGAATTTGTGTGGTTTCGTGTCAGAGCCAACCCGACCAATCTCACGGTAGCAGAAAACCAATCAAGAACGAGAGAATTTACTGACGTTTGATCGTAATATCCCGCAATTTATGCCTATAAACAATATGCTCCGTAATAACCAGACTTCAAACGTTTATTTTAAAATGATCCGTTCAATTCCAAGATTCGTATTGACAAATATTTTTATTTTCATATATTTATAGAGATCATGAGTTTTACACTCTATTTCTAGAAACGACCCCTCTGAACTTTGCAATGGTGAAGTCCGGATTCTTCAAAGATGGTGATTTCTTACGAGAAGATGGCCGTAATTACCCCCATACCTACATAAGGGGTTTCTACCTACTTAGGTAGCTATTGCATTGCGCACGTTCGGAGATAAGCTCTCGCGGCGCCAATCCGCTTACCTGTCAATTCTCGGGAGAACAGGATTCTGATTGCAACAATAACGGGCCTTACACATTAGATCGTACCCATTATATTCGACGGGCATTCTCCTTGCTGAGACGTATAGTAGAAGCTCCTCAACAGCTTTATTTACTAGTGATGACCGGACGTGGGCGGCTATGAGAGTCGCTGCTGGCCCCATGCTGCCTCGGCCGGCCAGGCGAAGCGATCTAGACAACCACTGCTCGTCTATTCCCAGCCGGTGGAAACCGCATTGGCACTACTTATCTTGGACTCGGGAGGCAGCAATGGTCTGTCGGGACGGCAACTTATCATGTTGAGAGTGAAACAATCAATACGTGCATTGAGCGCAGGCATCAATTATAGCGAGCAGCTCAGCATCGGGTGTATGATACGCAATCCCGCTTGGTATAGACTGCGAGTCCTAATTGTCCCTTGCTGTCGTATGGCCGCGATATCATGACTCTATGTGCCAAACTCGAAGCATCAGTCATCAACGTCTGCCTGAATCCTCGATCTGCGAATGAGATGGCGTGGCCGCGTGGGAGTGAGCCGATGAGAGCTGTAACGTCCAAAATTCCAAGAGTTCATTGACAGTCGGCTCGGAGTTGGGTGATCGAGGCCCTTACGGTCAGTTGGTAAGCTGTGCAACGACATCGCACGCTTCTTGATAGAGTGGCAGTGGGATGCCTGGACTGGTGCCCACGTCTGCTTTAGACTTCGCCCAAGCAAAATGTCCTATTGATTCATTATCGTCTGTTGATAAATATGATCAATTCCGAGTGTTATACTGCGCCACCTACTTAGCCGAGTCGAGCTGAGTAAGAGGCAGGGATGGGGAAGCCCAGCCTATCAATTCTAGTGTGGTATTGCATTTTGCCCGGCAAACGTTACCGCCGTACTCGAGGTTGGGTTTCTGTCAGACTGTCCAGGTGAATTCTCATTCAAGGCCCTTTTTGGAGGCCTCCCCGGGCCCTCTGGTCTCCAAATCACATCAGTCAAGGCATTAATCACCTGAATGAGAATGACGATTGGTCTCAGAGATTCTGTCAGAATATTCGGGTCTCTTAATATAACGATCTTTGCTCATGATCAATGATGCCGTCACCAAGCTCATCGGCATCATATTCCACCAAATGTTCGAGGGCAACCGAATCTACCGACTCGTCGAAGCCCGACAGCAAGCCGATACAGGGAGGGAGAACACGCACGATGTGGTGCAAAACGCATAGCCCCATGTCGAAGTCCAAGCTACACGGCACAGGCCATTAGCTGCGAGGTCGGCGCACGACGACTCTGCAGTGTTATGGACAGTTGAATACACCGATTCAAACAACCAATGCAGCTATGGCGAGAGGGAAAGCGGGACATATGTCCCTCCGCGGCCACATACGGGAGCACAACTTGCTAGCTAGTCGGTCATCGTGGGTAGCAGCCATTACGTGCTTGGAGAGGAAAGTATCATTGAGAGAACCAGGTAAGTTCTTCTTTACGACCCCATCGCCCCAGATAGGCTGTCTTAATCAGCCTCACGATTGAAACTACCTACTGCCGCGTACGCAGTGTCGACAGTGTACGCTGGAAGCAGATGCCCTGCAGCCTTTTAATATAGGGCTCTATGGGTGTAATTTTCCCTGAAAAAGGACAGCCCCCATTTACACTGATCAACCGATCAATCAATCAATCGAATATTTGAGGGTCTCAGACTGTGCTCACTCATGACAGCGGTATCGTATTCCAATGAGAAGCGCGAATAACTCGTCAATCGCCTCGCCGCCTATTTTCAAAACAAGACTCCTCTACTCAACCAAGTTTACCGCCTTGGGGATCCAACCATGTACTTATATGCCCAGGGACCATCTCGAGGCATACTCTGCGAGCAGGTTGACCGACGTAACCACCATGGCTACATATTTCTTATGCGGGTGTTAGCTATAGTGGTACCGTCGGCCGTCAGTCACCTGACTCTCGTCATAGCAAGTACGATGCAATTTTCCCGCAGCCAATACTGAGCCTCCGAATTCTCGTCTTCCTGCGCTATGATCAAGCTATGATGCTAGCAGATGCCGGGGTCTCATCACCCATGGCTTGCTGGGCAGTAACGTACCTCAGAGCCGAGTTTTCGGAGGCGTATTGATGTGATGCAGCGGTAGACCTAGGCATATAAGGACGGAAGGACGGTGTACTCGTACTCCAATCGGGAGTGTCCCAACCCGAATTATGAGACTGAGGCCTACCCCTACCCCTCCACGCTCAAGGTCCAGCGGCGACCATACTTATTAACCCTTCTACATTCTGCAGCTCATCTTCCTTACACCCAAGCCTGGTCACGTCTGCGAAAGACCTCGTGATGAGATGAAGGCATCCAAATTGGACGAACGAGACGAGTAGGTGCATTTATTAGAGCGTATTTCAAGGTAAGGCTGCGAGGGATTAAAGGGTTCGTATTGCGAGGTACGCCTAACTCGTAGGCGACATACCAAAAACAGAAAAAGGAAAGTATCAGGCAGTGAGCCAGCCATGCCCAGTGCCCTAGCAAAGTACAGGAATTCCCACATATGTGCAAGATAGACGACCGCGACCTAGTCACCCGACCGTCCGACCGCCTACCCAGGCAGGAGCCTAGCCGTCTTATGTACATGACCGTGTATATACGGGGTAGGATGCATCTCGCAAAGAAAAGATGCTCCGTCTCAGAATCCTAACGTACCACAGCATCCACAACCACTCATAGTCTAGACTTCTGGCGTGACAAGCCTTCATTAAATCGAGTGTTACTCAATGTATCTGCTCGAGCTTTTGGGCCTTTTTTTTTAACTCTGGACCTGGGATAGCTTACCCTTATAGTCCTTAGGGGCCAGAATGACGTTGTACTCCAGCTCCAGCTCGGCCTTATCGTCGCCCTTCCGGGGCTTGAAGTCGACGATCAAATCGTCTTTGACGGCGAAGACTGTGTCCGTGGCCAGCCAAGGGTCATCCCTGGGGTACAGCTGTGTAGTGCAGCCCGTGAAATCGGGGTGTGTGACCTAGGAGAAGGCAAAGTCAGACAACAAGATCCCGGGCAAACGAGAGAACATTCGAAAACTTACCATGATGTGGATGTGAGCGGGACGCATTGGATGGCGGTCCATCATTTGCAGCAACGCGTAGGAGGGGCCATTAGTGGGCAGCGAGTATGCCGTCGGATGGTAGCAGTAGAACCAGTACTTGCCGTTCTCGTCGGCGCGGAACTTGCCACGGAGGTTGTTGGGGGATTGATTCTCCGGGTCTTGGAAGTCGTATTTTCCATTGGAGGAGGCTTGCCAAATGTCGAAGACGGCATTAGGGATGGGCTTGCCGGTGACCAGGTCACTGATGACGCCGTGCATCAGACATACCCGGCCGTTGGGAGCCTTGTTCTGGATGATGGTGCCGCCATTCTCCCGGAATGGCGCGTTGGGGGACCAAAAAGGCCCCAGGATGGCCGACGACGTCGGGTCGACGCCCGTATCAGAGATGATCTTGTGGGCGATTTCGTCGACAAGACTGGAACAAGTTAGCAAAGCCTGGACTGCCTAGCTATGCCATGTTATATATGCGCATATACTGGGGTCCACTTACGTCTCGAGGCCGAGGATGTCGGAGACGCGGTGAGCCTCGTTTCTCGTCTTGTTTGATTCGGCGTAGATACGGCCGACATCGTTGACGAAATGAACAGCAGCCATCCACTCCTCAATGGTCAGCTCAACCTCGCGCGAAAAGTCATGCAGATGCCGTATCAGAGCGCCCAGAACCTGTCGATTACGAGGGGTTACATTGGGGCCCATGGTGTCAAGGACATGCTGGGTGAATTTGGGATCGAATCTCGAGGCCTGAGGCAGCGGAGCAGCGTCGGCCGCACCGGCAGTCCGTCCGGGCGCCATGTAGAGATCTGGCCGGGGAGGATGCTATGTGGGGAGTAGGCGAAGGCGATGGAGCAGAAGACTGTGGTGCGATGTGTGATGTGTGTTGCGCGCTGGCTGTGCGATGGGGAGCAGGGTGAGGACAGAGGCAGACGGCAACATGACGGGTGTGCAACGAATTTATTTGTTTACTTGATTGCGCTCCGTCGTCCCAGTCAGCAAGGCCGGATAAACGGACTCGCCATGTATGTGGTGGTGGCGTGGGAATACGTGAGCCCCGCCGCGACCCATGCTTCCGGTGGATCGGCAGGCCTTTGCGGAGTTGCAGCGCGACCGTTCCGAGCGGGGGAAAGATTCCCCTGCGTGCACAGCTCGGTGAGATCGATGTGCGGCCCGAGCCAGCACAGACGCTCTTTCCCTACGGCCAGCAATCACGTCCGTACTTACTTGACCAAGGGCAGATGACAATGACGTGAAAGTAAATCTGTGAAATAAGATAAAATAAGATAAAATAAAATAAAATAATTTTTATAAAAACCCCAGTGCTAGACTAGTACATAACACTATTACTAATTTGCAGCGATTGACATGTGCTTCTAAGTTCTGGCGAGAATCACGATTCGTTCAAGTGTCATTCCCGTCCGGTATAAACGCTTCACGACGTGTGCTAGAAGCTGCAGTGCAAGGATTGCGCGAGGAAGCATCGCCGTGCCCAGAGTCCTGACAAATGGACAAATGGACAAATGGGGGATTATGTAATAGGCAGGTCGGTGTTCTGGCCCTCTAGCGCATGCTGCCCTTCGAAATCTACCGCTGCCGGTACCGAGAGCTACCGTGCCCATTTCGTCCCATCATCAGATCGGCCCTAATCATCTCCACCATCTCCATACTTGTCGCTACTTAGGTATAGTATCGTGTGCGGAGCGCTTCCGAGAACACATGGACAAGGAGATACGCCTCGATGCCGTTGTAGAAGCCGTTGTCGTTTCATTTTCCCGAAGGCAGACGGGTGAATGTGAGCGCGTGATCTCGCAGCCCCCGGTTTTTGTTTCTGTCTCTGTCTTGTCTGTGTCTCTGTGCCTGGCACTGGACCTGGCACTGACGGTCCCACACAGCCTCAGACATCAGCGATTGTTTGCATTAACTACATGTTGCATGGGGCATCTTCACCTTGGATCTTCACCTTGGGAAGGCTCGCGCAAACTCTGCACGTAATTCGAGATGCCACTCCATCACTTGATGATCGGGACATGGACACCGCCGGGCGCTATATTTACCGTGGCCTTTGACGACGAGAAGTTGACTCTAGAGTTGGTCAAGCGAACTGAAATCCCCCACGATGAGCCCATCTCGTGGATGACCTTCGATGTGAGCCCAGAGTCTGTCCGATTACTCTACCCCATCGCTTGTCGCTTACGCAGCATTGCCTCTTTGCCAGCATGCCAAGAAGAATATATATGGTGCGGCCATGAAAAAATGGGCTAGCTTTTCCGTCAAGGGCCCAACCGAGATCGTACACGAAGCCTCGCACCCTATGAATCACGATCGTAAGCCAAACACTGGTGCCACTCGATCCTTGCGCGTCCCATATGTAGCTGCTATCTAACGTGGACACCCCAAACCGAAGCTTTAGCGAGTCTGGCCACGACGAATACACGGGCCATTTTCCTGCTCGCCGCGAAACAACCACCCTATGCCGTGTACTGCAATCCTTTCTACTCTCATGCCGGTTATGGATCCGTCTTTTCGGCCACGCCGTCTGGTGCGCTCGCCGAGAACATCCAGAACTTCCCATACCAGCCGAACACGGGCATTCACGGCATGGTGTTCGACCCGACAGAAACGTACCTGTACTCGGCCGACCTCAAGGCGAACAAATTGTGGGTTCACAAGAAGGCGCCATCCGGCGAGGTGGAGCTCGTCGGCAGTGTGGACGCGCCAGATCCGGGGGACCATCCACGATGGGTGGCCATGCACGGGTCGGGTCAGTACCTATACGCGCTTATGGAGGCCGGTAACAGGCTCTGCGAGTACGTCATCGACCCGGCGACGCACATGCCCGTATACACACACCATTCATACCCATTGATCCCGCCGGGGATTCCAAACCACGACACTATGTACCGCAGCGACGTCTGCGCACTGACAAAATCTGGGCGCTACCTGTTCGCGACGAGCCGGGCCAACAGCTTCGGTCTACAGGGCTACATCGCGGCGTTCCGGCTGCGAGACTGTGGGTCCATCGAGCAACAGATATGCCTCAACCCCACGCCGACCAGTGGTGGACATAGCAACGCTGTGGCACCCTGCGACTGGAGCGACGAGTGGTTGGCCATCACCGACGATCAGGAGGGGTGGATTGAAATCTATCGATGGAGGCACGAGTTCCTCGGGCGCGTAGCGCGCTGCCGCATTCCGGAGCCGGGTTTTGGGATGAATGCAATTTGGTACGACTAGGGGATCAGCTTGGTACGAAAGCTGGGCGCATCGAATAGAGGGACACTGATAGGCCGGATATCTCTGGTGCGCGCTTGGCTCGACATCCCAAGACGCAGAATCATGGAATCGGATGCAGCTTTTCCCAATTATCCGATTCCTGTCCGATCTCGTCTCATCGCTCACCGGCCCTTCTATCTAGCTACATACATAGTATAAAAAGAACGTAGCGCAGCCTGATCACGATAACACCGAGTACTACTCAGTGAGTACGGACGTAGTGTGCAAACTGAAGTACATACTGTAATACCGGCAGGGAGGCACTCGCACTCGGGGTCCGCCGGAATTAGCTCTTGGTTTCTCTTGGCAGTGTCGAACCGGTCTGACAGGTCGGAACAGGTCGGCAGGAGATAGTGAGGCACCGGCTAGGTATGCGGGCATTCCTAACGGCATTCTTATACTGTGTGTAGTGTATAAGGAGTGTGTCTATAGTTTTGGACGCTATAACTTGAACTAGTACCTATACTAGACTAATATCCCTCTCGTTCTGTGGCCATGGTTATGAATGATTGATTGGTTGATTAATTGATTTTCCCGTGGGAACCGTTCCTCCGCAGCGCAGCGCACGCCTCCCGGAGCCGTGCATCGCAGGGCAAGAGAGTCATCTGTTTCCAACGGAAGTCTGTCTATTCGGCATGCTCATGAGTACCTACAACGCCGTCGCGGCCACAACTGTTGTAGTGTAGGTCATTAACTTCAAATTGCCTACTATGTATAAAATACATGAAATACCTACGCTACGTAAGACCTCAATTCCGTGCGCTGCTGCACAGTCTAATATAGGTACCTTAGGTAATTAGCAGCGTATGGTGTAACAGGGGTGGACTCAGTGTATGAAGCAACTTAAATTTGAACTCCGCACACTACTCCACCTTCACATTCTATACATAGTTAGTGCGAAATTGGTCTAAAAGCAGTCAATTCTGCGATAATACTGTGGTGAACCAGTTGATATACTGCCGTAGATAGTCTAGATGGTGAGACAAGTAAGTGGTAAAAGATTCGGCAACCGGGTAGATAAGGCGTACGTGATGACGATACCCGGTTCTATGTAGTGGGCTTACATTAAGTTCTCTACAAAAATAAAAAATGAAAAGGTCGCCTTGACGTGGGAGTGTTTAATAGGCACTTGGCTATGCAGCGTGCGTAATGTACTGACGACAGTGGGCAGGCAAGATGCACTTCTACTACATATATGCGGTGTGGGTGCGCTCGGTAAGGTACCGGGCTACCCAAATTTAAGTATCCATGGATGCTGCAAAAGCTGATGCCGGTACCTGAGCTAGTTACAAGGCTACCTATCAGGGCGTTGTCAACACCCAGCCAGGAAGGAGCCCCCTTCTGCACGTGTACGTAACCAATGTCTTGTAATACTCAATTGGAAGCATCTCAGCTCTCCACCTCCGTCATTACTACTTATACCTAACCCTGGCTGTGACCGGTAAAGTGCAGTGCAGGATTCCAATGTATGTAAGTAGGTAGGTAGTGTTAGTGTAGGTACTACATATTGGGCAGGGAACCGTACGTACAGACGTAAAGCATGTGTAGATACCCTGCAGGAGTCGCCGGAGTCAGGACGCTTATCGCCACACCAGTTTGCCGTACTCCAGGTATGTAGCGGAGGGCCACGGCTACATGGCGGATACCTCGATGCGCGTCGATGCCTTGGTGCAATTGGTGGACGTGGTCTCCGGCCATGCCGTTTCCGGTTAGATGGACGCATGATTAATTCCCTCAAACCGAGCGAATGCACCAAGAATCATGTGCTAAATGCATAAGACATGCATAGTACATAATCTACGCGCGGCGTAGCACAGGGCATGCGCGTATCCAGAACGTACTTGCTGCAATCGATTTGCCAAGCTCCGGCATTGCATCTGAAGCCAAATATCCAAAAAGGCTGTACAGACTCGTACACCATGTTAGTGTATACTGGGCCGGTGGTAAAGGAGTGCGAGCCGTCTGCCTCCTGTGTCTTTAGCGTTCGCGTAGCACATGACCATGGGGTAAATCATAAGTAGGGATCGATGGCTCCAAGCCCGCAACTGCCTAAGCCCTTTCGTCCCCTTGCCTGCGAAGTACCTACGTGAGCTACGTAGAGGTTTCGGGGGGTTTCTTTTCCCTCAACGAACCCAATTCCACAGAGGTTGTCGTTCATCCTCCTTCTCACGCTCATTCTGCCGCTTCTCGTCCTCACACATATGTCCATGCATCGACATCGGAATGGCCATGGTTTTCTCCACGCCCGTACAGTCGTCCTAGGCGTAGCCAGGGCTTTGTCTGTCGGTCTCTTTGGCCTCGCTACCGCGGCTCCGACGCCTCCCCGAACCCTTCGCTTCCTCGATCCCCGTGACCACCGTACCAATGTCGCTGTGGCCGAGGGCGGCACCCTCTGGGTGCTCTATGCCATCTCTATGGCACTTGTGCTCCTCGGTGGCGCTTTCGCCGGGCTGACTATTGCGCTCATGGGCCAAGACGAGATTTATCTCCGCGTCATCTCTCTCGACCGGGACGAGCCTCAGCACAGGAATGCTAGTCGCGTTTACCACTTGCTGAACCGCGGCAAGCATTGGGTTCTCGTCACCTTGCTCCTGTCCAATGTCATCGTCAATGAGACCCTACCCGTTGTTTTGGATAGGTGTTTTGGCGGTGGTGTCGCCGCTGTTGTCGGGAGCACTATACTGATTGGTATGCGCTTCTCATCCCATATTGACAAATTGGCTCTTGTAAAGATCCTCCATGCTGATAGTGTCTTGCCTCTAGTCATCTTCGGCGAAATCATACCCCAGTCTCTCTGCGTTCGGTACGGTCTTCAAATTGGTGGTTATATGGCACAGCCGGTCTTGTTTCTCATGTACATATTGGCACCCATCGCCTGGCCTACCGCAAAGCTTCTCGACACCCTTCTCGGCGAGAATCACGGCACGATTTACAAGAAGAGCGGTCTCAAAACCCTTGTCACCTTGCACAAAACCCTTGGTGAAGTCGACGAGAGATTGAACCAGGACGAAGTTACAATCATAAGCGCTGTCCTGGATTTAAAGCGCAAGGCTGTTGAGGAGGTTATGACACCTATGGAAGACGTTTTCGTTATGTCCGAGGACACTATATTGGATGAGAAGACGATCGAGAAGATCCTCGATGCTGGTTATTCCCGAATTCCCGTCCATCAAAGCGATAATCCCACTAATTTCATCGGCATGCTTCTCGTCAAGATCCTCATCAGCTACGACCCTGAGGACGCGAAAAGCGTAAAAGAATTTGCTCTTGCCACCCTCCCCGAGACACGGCCCGAGACTAGTTGTCTCGACATTATTAATTTCTTTCAGGAAGGGAAGTCTCACATGGTTCTCGTATCCGAACATCCCGGTGAAGATCACGGTGCTCTCGGAGTCGTGACCTTAGAAGATGTCATAGAAGAGCTCATTGGAGAGTAAGCCACCTATGATAATTCGTCCTGTGTCTATCTGCTAATGGAGCTACCCTAGGGAGATCATCGATGAGTCCGATGTCTACGTCGATATACATAAAGCAATCCGCCGGGCCCACCCGTAAGTAACTCTGTAGAATCTCCACCCCCCTTGTTTTGAGAAGCGATTTACGCCTTTGAGAGGCTCCATAGACCATGTCCTGAAGTGGCAATTACTGACATCAATATTATAGTGGACCTCACGCCAGAGGGCAATGGAAAGATCTGATGGTCAAAGACATGGGAATAAGAGAGGGCGCCCTTATGACAGTAAAGGATGGCGCGCTTATGGAAATTAGAGACGGTGCCCTTATTGACTTGGCCGAAGAAGATGTGGAGGGAACAGAGAATCCGCTCGGTCGACTAAGTCACAGACCATCTTTCAGTGGAAGGTCGTCAGAGACCCCGGCCTTCCCACATTCGAAAACGACGACTTTACTTTTGAGGAGAAGCTCTACCGATCAAGACGACAGAGTTGTACATACAACGGTCCCGGTGAGGGCAAACCTCGATGATATGAGGGATCACCTCAAAAATCTCGGCCCATCCAACCCAGCATCCAACCCGAAGTCTACTCGAGTATCGGCCGTCAAGATTAAACCAGGCTTTGCTTCTAGTTTATCTACCGAGCGTAGGTCCGAGTCCATCGATATCGTAGGCACTCAGCACAGAGAGGCAGACGAGCGCGCGAGTCTGCTACGACCTCAGCTAGCCGCCAAAGACGCTGTTCAGGCTCTACATCACAATCACTACGAGAGCCCCGATTCTGGGAGGGCCGGCTCACATAAAAAATCCACTGTCACCGGAGAGGGTGGCCATTCACTAAGCAGAGAAATCACGCCGCGGACGCGGCCAACCAAGTTCAGCGATGACAATCTATCGCCCACTGATAGTGGCGATGGCGATCCGACCACGCGTCGAAGAGGACGCGTGCGAAGCGGCAGTATTACGGAGAGTATTGTAGAGGCTGGTGGGATACGCAAAGTGGTCCTTGAGACCAACAGCTTTTCGGATACTGAGGAGGAGGATATGGGCCGGAGCCCCACATCAGGCTCGGCATCTAACGGAGACAGGCCTTCCACAAGTAGAACAAAGAGGAGTCGCCGTAAGAAGAGGAAGGATGGGTTATAGCATGCTAACCCTATTACTCGGTCTGCCGTACCATTCTACCACTCCACCTAGAATCCGGGGGTGGCGCCCACGTTGACTCATTGGAGAGGTACAAATGCCGAGCAATAGGGTTAATACTTGAACTGTCATGCCGCATGAGTGGCAGTAGGGCCCGACAGTAAAGGAGCTCAAAGAATGATCATAACTTTAGGCGTTATTCGTACAATCGTGATACCTATAATACTATACCATACAGAACAAGTCCTTTTTGGGGGGGCGGGACCCGGTAAACAAGGGTGAAACTTGCTAGAATTCAAGATGCCCGATACGCTATGAAAGCATGCTCATACGTCGTCAGGTAGTAGATATTGATTGGTCGGTTGAATATCAACTGGCTAAATAACCGTAGCCGCCACTTCATTGTTCACTTCCGAACAGACTGTCGTGCCTCGTATGCACGAGCGTTTCAATGAAACAGGGAAGGGGATAATACGACGTAAAGGTGGGAGGGTGTGAACGCGAGAATGAGAGTAGGATGTGTATAGGAGAAAGGAAAGACCGGAGGCCTCCCCCAAAGCCTCCGCATATCTTTTCACCTCATTCCTACGGTTTCACTGCAAGTGGGATGGATACTAAGGTATAAGTATATCTGCAGTTCCCTCTTCGGGTCAGAGACACGCAATGTTAGAGGTCAAGTCTATGTAGAGGAGAGTATAGCGTAGACAAGTTGATAGGGTAGTAGTAGAATCCCACACATCTATAGCTATCCACGTACCCGGGTCTTAACTATAGTAGTATGTAAGGGCTCGGGGCTACTCTCGCGTGCCCCTGCCTGGGTAGCAATGGCTACTCGTACACCATCTAGTGTAAGCGAGCTCCTCTTCAGTAGCTAGCGAGGCAAGGTTCGTAATGGTGCAGCGCGGTGCAGCTTAGATAGCGTGGTGTGGTGTACACTACACGAGAGCTTCGCGTGCGACTGCTCCTTTGACTGAGGGGGGTCATAGCGTAGCACTGGCGGGGAGATGTGCATACCGTAGTGTTGCTGACTAGGAGGATTGGCGATCTGTGAGTCGTGACTCTAGAAAGCCTGAATTGATAAAGCGGTTTGGAAGTTGGGAGATGGGGGATGCGTACGAAGTAGCGTAGGTCGGATCTCTGTTAGACGGTGACGGCGCGGACTTAACTGAAACATGGAGGCGTTGACTAGGCCCGAGGCATGTGGAATTCCGAGACAACTGGTTTACAGTAGGTAGGCAGTGTACTTCGTAGATCGGTGAGGTATTTTAGTTGTCGTGGAGAACGAGATCGCGTTGGCGCGGGTCCGGTAGTGCTGCTAACTAACGTCTCCTGCATCGACGCTGTTCCTTCTTGAGTCCAAATGCGAAATGGCGCAATACATTATACCGTTAGCAGGGCAGCCGTTTGCAGCACTTCCATGCCACCTCTCTAGGTGTACACCACATAAGCGGCATATCACGAGCCCCCTCCCTATCATGGGATGTCACATCCATCGCGACAACCCGAACTCGGCTACCTAGGTAGCCAGCCAAGTGGAGCGACGTGAACTGCGTACGAAGACCGTAACTTGCTTACACGTAGTGTACACTACACGCCTGACCGCACATGACAAGACTATGCTAGGTCGACTAGGTAGCACTCCCACGGATTGAGGAGGTTCGCCGTGTGCGGTCACGCTGACCGAGAGGAATATCAGAGTGCAAATTCAGTTGACTGGCCGTATCTGGGAAGGGAGGATAAAACGAAGAAAACAAAGATGGCCCTGGCAGTGTGCGTGCGTGAGTCCTCTGACCTGGCTGCCCACCTACCTAGGATATACACGCATTCCCATACGGTTACTGAGGCGTAATCCCCTGCCGACCGCATCACTTTACTACGTCGCTTGCTCCAGAGCAGTGGGTGTGGCACGGCCATGTGAGATGATGTAAGCGTGAGTGAGGCTTTTAGGAGCTTGACTACGTTTCTTGCCACGGAATCTGGAGTCCTACGAGTGCTACCGAGCACGGCGATCTGCTACCAGTGGCAAACAGCTTGGGCAGGATGCCAATGCCTATCTGTTCACAACCTGTACCTGCAAAGCAAGTATCTTCAACGAATAGGGTCGAAAATTCAAAGACTGGCTGTAGTCATACGCTCAGGACGCCGTGAGGAGATGCAGAACTGCTCGACAACAAGTCCATTGTCTAGGTCTAAGGGATGATTACAACAAGCCAGCTCACGAACAAAGCTTCACTGTGCTTTGAACATGGCCTTTCGCTGGTCTCTGGCTAGAATACAAGACTATTGTCTGGTTGGACCATGGATCTTGTTGTCAACGGATGCTTTGTCTTCGTCCCGGCGCTGGACAATGCCCTCATCAGTTAGCATGAAGTCTATATATTGCCTATGTTCAACCGCTCCTTGGGATATGTCCGTTCTATCCACACCAGTCTTCAGGTATAAGGCCATCTCTAACCGCACCAGAGCCCAGTCTGCTTATCTGAATACTATATCCCGCGCCGCATACGCACCTGTCCGCCATACTCAGCATTTAGAAATCCTATCCGTGGGATCGTTCGACTTAGACCGCTTAGAAAAATGGCTAACACTGCTTTCAACTTCAACACACCCATTACCCCACCAGATGCTACTCGTGATATCGCCAACAAGATGGCGGGATTGAGTTTCCAGGAAGGCTCCACCACGGGCAACTCTAATGCGAACAACAGTACCCCGGATTCAACCGATGTTGAAATGCTGGATATCGACGATTTCGTTGAACAAACCAGGCAAACCCAGGGCAAAGGCTTTCGCATCGGTATGACCAATGACAACTCCGCCGGAGTGATCTCGGGATCTGCCAGCCGCCGGGGAGATTCGCACCCCACTGACGAAGACAACGATGTGATAATGATTGACATCGATGACACTCTGAAAGCAACGAACGCCGAAGCCCCGAAGATGCTGTTGTCTGAACTAACAGATGTCAAGGTATTTACTAGCGACGGGGAACGCACACTGCCCAGCTTGCTCGCGGCGAATGCGCAAACCCCGCCGGCTTGGATGCTAAGCATTCTCCAGTCCGACCGTCTTCCTTCTCTCAAGAACCTGAAGACGATCACGGTGCAGGCGGACAAGATTGAGCTCTCTTTTTGAGGAAACCGGAAGGTAAGGTTGAGGCCACCAAAACACCTAGGTAAGCTGGACTTCCAAGTAGGTATTGCCCCTTCCCCTTAGATTTTTATGCTAAATACACATTACAATGTGACCACTTGAGAACTTTCTGCTGCTGTGTGACTAACCCACAATCGAGTCCCAGAATCCGGTGAGAATAGCTGTTCATGGTAAGGAGCTAAAACTCTTGATCCTCAAAAATATCGAGAAGCGGCTCAGAAGCTGTTGTGATGAGCTGATGACTTAGAAGTTGGCGACACCGCCGCTGTAAGTACTTGACTTGATCCTGAAAGAATCAGGGATGTGCAGTAACATACAGCGCACGACAACAATGTACCGGTATGCGGCTCTCCGGGGTACAGCATGCTTTCCTATGGTCGTAGACTCGTAATAAAAAGGGGTTCTCCTAAAGCTTGGCGCAACAAGATGATTTCTGGGTTGGCGTGACTATAATAATAGCCCTCACCCCTTCAGGAGGCGTTGTACCTCGTGGATAACATTCAGATCGTTTGGTGCTTTAAGCAGGAGAGATGTAACCGATCTACTATCTGAACTTGGGAGAGCGCATCGTGACGCTTGACGTCTCGTGCCGGGAAACGTTGTGACTTGGTGATTAGCACTGCCGGCCCGACACGATGATATTGCCATCTGCCGACGAGTTTGACGTGCAATCCAGTACGGCATTCCATCATAACCTCGTCCAATAAGGAGCCTTATCAAGTAATAAAGCATTTTCAAAATCGTATCGCTGCTTGCTGTCCTTTCAAGGCGTCGACGGCCCGACATCAAATATCCGGTTCCTGAGGGAGTGCGCGCTTAGAATGGGGAAAGATGCAATACCCAGGAACTGGCCTCCATCTATCCCGTATCTGTCACAGCCGTCGTTCGCATCGCATCTCACCAAGATCCAGCGAGATGCTCTCAAAGTCCGGTTGCCGGACATTGCGGCAGCCATACCGTCTAGTTGCGCTAGAGGTCCCTGCTCGCTGGTGAAGATAAACCCAATTAATGACTCTTCACACCCGGCGAACGGTCAGGCCGGCCTTTTCGCGGCTCGCCATCTCGAGCCTGAGACTTTGATCCTCCCTTACTACGGTCTCGTCCACTCATCGCTTCCGCCACATAGTCTTACCCATGATAAGTCGGACTATGACCTCTGGTTGAATAAAGAGGCAAGCGTCGCCGTGGATGCCGAGAAAGCTGGGAACGAGGCACGATTTGTCAATGATTACCGTGGTGTGGCCGAGCGGCCTAATGCCGAATTTAGGCAGTGCTGGGATGCGCGAAGCGGTGAACAGTGTAGTAAGTGACGTTTCTACTACTTTTTGCCGCGGCAAAGGGCAGACAACAAGAGGGGATTGCGCCCCAGCGTGACATAGTCGCTGTTGCTAAGACCGGAGATTGTAGTGGCCGTATTCGTCCTACCTGCAAGAAAGAATGCTTTTGGCAAAGCCGGGGCCGGTGGCATCGCCAAAGGAGCGGAGATACTTGTTAGTTACGGCAAGGGGTTCTGGTCCAAGAGAAGAGAGGAGCAGAGGGCTGCAGAAGCGGCAGTAGCAGGCGACCAAGCATGACCACTGGTGACAATCATGCTCACGGACAAAAGACGGAACGGGCGTGTCGACAACTCGAGCCGCCGGGGAGGCGGAGTAAGAGCGGTAGGGCACCGGCGGCTAGCGGCTAGCGGGCGGAAGGCACGAGACGGAAGGAAATGAATAACGCGAATACCTCCGGGTATCAATTGAAGAGGAGCGACGTTTGATGGCTACATTGTAGGCACTCAACATTACCAATAAACACAGACGTGATATGTCTGTACTATACTGTGTGATTGTCATGCAAATGCAGCGTGAGGATGTAAAGGAAGGTAGTTTATGTTAAAGTGGTGATGAGTCCTGAATCATCTCGAACTTGGATGGCTAAAGGACGTGCCACTGGCTGCCACCGGGTGGCCGAGCAAGCGGTGGAGACGTTATCTGCCGCGCACACGTACCCAGATTACCTACAGTAGGTACCTAGGCTGGAGGTATCTGCCTGTAAATGCCCGCTGGCAAGGGCCCATATGCTGTATGGTGTACATCTTGTAGGCAGGCACCGGAAACTGCATATCAGGTTCTCGGTACACGCAAGTCCGCCATCGATACGGTAGGCAGGTACAATATCTATCTAGGCGTTATCTGGCGGTACCTCGCCTCGCCCCAGCATTTCTTTCTGCTTTGCTGCTGAACCATTACCTATTATTGCTCCCGTCACGCAAAATTCTTTTTCCTCTCCCTCCCCCCTACTGCATCTCGCAACGGCCTGTTCCAATTAATCTGCGCTACAATCTTGCAAAGGGAACAAGTAATTCGCCGGATACCCAGCCAAGGCCACCCCGGCCGTTCGAGTTCTTCCTCTTCCGCCCGTGTCGACCTGAATCCACGCCCGCCGTTTCAAGGTCCGATCCCCAAGAGTCTCCCATGTCTTTTTTCTTTGTGGCTGGGGGAACATTGCCAAAGAGGTTCGTGGCGCTTGGTTGCAAAGCTCTCTCTCTTTCTCTCTTTCTCTCTTGTTCTTCATCCTTCATCTTTATTCTTTCTGTCCATGCACTCGCACGCCTCCCCACCTTGTGTTGCTACGATGCTGGATGCTGGTTAATCGCGTCTGTCTTCATCACGACGTATCTTGCCTTGCCTTTGCCACGTGCTGCCCGCGTTGCTTTTGTATCACAGATGTCTGACTCTGCACGCGCTGCGCATTCTCCTATCACTGCAACGATTGCGCCCTCATGTAATCCATAGGTATCTAATGTGTATCCAAGTAGGAATTATATGGAACCGCCTCATTCGCTACATTAGTTAGCTGGGCACACTCAACTTTGACTGTGATTGATTACCTGTGAAGTCGTTCCGCCCTGGCGTCTTTCTACACTGCGTCTCAGCAACTGTGCCAACGCTGCAAAGGCTGCAGCGTATATATTCGTTTGCTCAGATCGCCCCGCCCGTGCCTGGCCCGGTGTGCCTGGCATCGAGCTCGTTGTCATGTCTGACGTTGACTCAATGGAACTCGATGTCAAGCCAACTATAAAAGAAGATGACAGTGTATTACAACAGCTTCCTTTGCCTGTAGCGGAAGCCCAGAATACCACTCCACTGTACGCCAGCGAGCACATCCACGTCAGCCACGAGCACCAGCGTAGTGAGCAGCAAACTCAATCATACGGACATGGGCACCAACATCAAGACCAGGGGCAAAGGTCACCGTCTCCTCATCTACAGATTGAAGCTTCTGCCATTACCAGCGCCGAAGAGCTCAGAATAGCCGCACAATTGAGCCAGGATCTCAGCCAGGACCTCAGCCAGGGTGTTGCATCCATACTTGACCAGCCTAACCATCACCAGAATGGCAACTACGGCTTGCGTAATGGCACCGCGCAGCACGGTGAACCTGACGTTGCGCACCTTCAAACAGGCGAAGAACAACGCCATCACCAACACGGGCAAATCGAGCCGCTGACTCAAGGTCTCAACCACCTCAATGACCAGCACGGGTCGCATGTTGAAAAGCCATCACCCTTACCGGCTAGTGAACTCTCTGCTCGGCACACCGAAGGAAATTTAAAATCAACACATGAACAACCCTCGCATTCACCATTCTTATCAGATGAGCAGCAGCCACTTGAGCAGCGCTCGCTTGAACCGCAGCCACTTAAGCAGCAGCCTCTTGAGCAACAGCAGCTTGAGCAGCAGTCTCTTGAGCAGCAGTCTCTTGAGCAGCAGCCTTTTGAGCAGCAGCCTCTTGAGCAGCAGCCTCTTGAACAGCCGCCGCAACATCAATCAGACCGGCAACAGCATAGCCCGGAAATGCAACGGCAATTTGTTTCAGGTCAGCCTCCGCCGCTGCAACCTCTCTCTGTACAACAACCACAGCCTTTGCAACAAACACGACCTCCCCTCCTCCAGCCGCATCAGCCCCTAGATCAACTTGCCCAGCAGTACGCCGCCCATGCTTATCACTCTGTCCAAGACCACATCCCCCCTAGGAAACGGTCCAAGGTGTCTCGTGCTTGTGACGAGTGTCGTCGGAAAAAGGTGAAATGTGATGCCACATCTGAAACTGGCGAAGAGACATGTTCCAATTGCCGGCGGTCGTCAATCCGCTGCCTCTTTAGCAGGATACCTCAGAAACGTGGGCCCAGTAAAGGCTATATCAAGGAGCTGGCAGACCGGATAAATCACATTGAAGGCAAACTGGCCAGCGAAGGAAATATTGATCCGTTGACAGAAATTCTGGGTAGTGGTAGACGCGAATCGTCAGATGTCTTTACGCCTCCTGCGCAACACGACGAGAGCAGTCGAAAACGACCTTACTCCAATATATCAGGCGCTGAATTTGGCACACCCAATTCACAGCGGCAAGGAAATTCGAGCTCGGAACCGCGAACGGTCCAAGCCTACCAAACCCCATTGAATGGTGCGAAAGCCGCGCCATACTCGGCAAATGGATTAGCGCCGCAGCCCCTAACCAAGCTGGAAGTTGAGGCTCCGTCTCGGACGGCCGCTCCCAATGACATGCCCATTGACCTCGAACACCCCGTCCCTGCTAAAGAACTGGCTAATGATTCCTTCGACGTGTATCTTAGTATTGTGCATCCTTGCTTTCCGTTTCTCGCGGAAACCAAAGGCTGTGTTGAAGCCCAGTTATCTCGGTGCCCGTCCCTCCTTCAGGATGCGTTCATAGAGGCATTCTACGGCACCATGCAGTCTTGTGTCTCAGCACCGGGCCTCTTTACAAACGGCGACATTGGCTCTGCCACACGGATTGTTGCTGCGTGGGAATCTGACGCATCGTCTCCTCGGAACCTTCTGACAAATCTTGTGCATCTTCAAGCCCTCATATTAATGGCCATTGCCACTGATAACTATGGCATTTCATCTTTAAAGGGCGAACATGGTGGGCCCTCAAAAGCATCTATCCTAGGACGTGCGGTAGGGCTAGCATACTCTATGCGACTTCATGTGGCCAGCTGTAGTACCGGTCCTGATCCAGAGCACAACGGCGACTCGGACGAAAGCATCGCAATTCGTACATGGTGGACGCTTGTCATGTTGGATAGATGGAACGCCCTGTCCACTGCAAGCCCACTGCTTATACCAAATGACAGTGTGGTAATACTCCCCGGGCTGGTCTCGGTGCTCGGAGAGAATGTGTACCATCTCACACGTGAGTAGCGCGTTGTTCAGTCCGATGTATCCCCACTAACCACGTTCTACTCTAGGTCTCTCTAATATATTAGGCCACTTTGCGCCAGTCTCTCTCGCACCGCCCCAAGCGCTCTCGCCTGATGCCAGCGCTGTGCCTATATTGAATTCCTTCTTCAACTTAGCCATTGAGCTTTTTCGTGAGGTTTTGCCGGCCAACATAACACCTTCTACACATCCTATACTCAATCTTGTATATTGGCATAGCCGGTTACTCTCATACCTTTTCCAGACGAACGCGAGGGCTCAGGATGTGATCTGGGCGTGTAAGGAATCTGTGGATCTTCTGCTGAACAACACGGCGCTCCTAAGCCCTCTCAATCACCATTTTTTCTCCCTTACCACACTATCGCTCTTGGAACTTGCTAAGTTGGACAGGACACGCGAAGAGGTGACACCCTTGCTTCAAGATCTTTTGACACGGAACCTAGCCCCGTCTACCTGGGACGGCATAATCCGAGATTACATCAATCATCGGCTTCGACCTTCGACTGCTCAAGCTGCGTCAGATCAGAGTTCACAAGCCCCGGCCAACTTGGCCACGACACCGAAAGCGAATGCTGCTGTGCCCGCAAATTGCGCCGAACCCGCAACATTGAGGACAAGTACAACATACGCACATCTTGGGTTCGATCCGAGACCTATTCTTCGTACGGGCTACTTGAATGCACTCGCCGAAGGATCATTGAGCGGCGGTCCGTTAGGGCGACCTACACCTGATGCAGTCCAAGCTCGACCACCCAGTCTAGCTTGATAGGGGGTCTTCACTCTGCTATACAAAATGAATAGCACTTTTTCTGTAATACGCCATAGCATAACGTTATGTACATTTTGTAGGATATTGGTTGGGCCAAGGAACACTGTGGCGGGACGCTGGTGTGAAACTGCTTTCACGTGAGCCTCATGGTTGGGATATTTCCGGTCAGATCTGATACATGCGTTCGTTTAAAGAGCAGGTGTCAATCGGGCTGACCCCAACGGGTTGGCGTGCAAGGGATTGTCGAGCTTCAGCAGGCCGGTTTGGTCACGATTCTCGACTGACGTGACCGTGATAGGCGGGGTTTACAACTACCCGGCGGCAGTCGAGAGAACTTGACGACTTTGATGATGAGGAGGGTCTACATACATCTGTAAAGCCTAATGTAAAAACGTCCACTCTGCTGAACTCATCGTAAGCGGACCTGTTAAACTGCCTGTCTTCCAATAGTATCCTCTGGCATGCAAGGAAGCTCGATGATTGAAGAACGTAGGACAGGTGAACGACTCATCAGGGCCAATCGAGCGCCCGTTATTGCAATACATTCTGTAGCCATAGACGTAACCCTGTCTTTGCTTGCCGTTGGGAGTTGGTTTCAGAGGATACAAACGATTATGGACCGTAGGAGGCACTTTTCTGAGCGGTGGTGTCCGCCTCCTTCTCTTGCTCGTCTCGAGCGGCGGGAACGCTTTCTTTCCTCGCAAGTTGCGCGTACCCGTAGTGGGTCTGGCACGAGTGGTGACGGCGAACGAGCGAGCAAACGGCGGCAAGCAAACTACCTTTTATTAAACACCACTTCGTCTAACTCAATAAACGTCTACACCTTTAGATCTTCTGACGCCTCATTGCTAAACCGGACGGGGAAGTAATATGCGTAGGTTAAGGTTATATATCCAAATACAGATAGAAAGAGAGAGTGAGAGAATGAGTTTTATGACACGAACACAAGGTCTGGTACGCAATGGTGTCATTGGCCGCCAGCTCAGGCCAAAATCATATTTTCGCCAATCACGATGGTCCGGACACCCAAAAAGGGCAAGTTGCGACTGGAACGGATGAACGGGGGATGACGAGCGGCTACAGGCGTGGCCATTGCTCTCGTTATTGGTCTTGTCACCGTCGCGGTGTCGAGTGGAACTACGCTATGTATCTGGAACCTGTGAAATGACGGCAGCAAGTTCCTGTAATCGTAGTTCTTGCCAAACGCGCTTCATGGTAGTCTCTGCCAATGCAATACCCCTTTCTCTGATTAGCTGAAGAGACCTGAGAACGAAAGTCGCGGACTTGGATGTGTTACTAACCCATATACGGACTACAAAGCATCTAAATTACAATAACATACATAATGTTCCTACCTAGTTTGAGAAAACCACACCACGGAAGACGATGGTTGCTACTCAAGCCATCTGTCGTAGTGAAGATCGATTCCAACTACATAGTGGATAATACCTGGATGGGAAAGCGGAACTGGGTACCTACACTTACCAGCAGGTAGCATCAATACGAACAACACAAGAACACAACTCGTCTACGAAGCAGACACGAATCCGAACTCGGCCAAACCGACGGAACTCAACTCGTCTACACTCTTCTCCGAGGCAGTTCCATCGCGCCCTCGAACCGGTTATCTTTTACTTCTCCTGGATCGACTCGGGCGCAGGCCGTCGTAGCAGGCGACCGGCCCGAATAGCCTATGCCGGCTCCCCTTCTCGACGGCCCAAGCGACGCGCGCAATGACATCACCCAAATCCCCGCCACTGTTAGTGTAGGTGGACTGAGTTGTTGCCGTAGACTCGGCGATTATTGGCGGCCTACGAAGTACATTATACCTGTATCTGACTAGGCGGTCGGCGGGGGGTGCGACGAGGCACGTCGCCCGGCTACGGTACACTAGTTGCGCGGGCGATGGACGAGATCGGCTAGGTGCGCGATGCAGCAGCAGTCGCTGGCCGGGAGTTTTGGTTTCCGAGGCACGCGGTCGGCTGGGAATCGGATCGTGTTGCGAATGCGATGCGCAAGTCGCCCAGGATCACCGACACACTACCTACAGGCCACCAGGGCGATACCCATCGCAGCAACAAGTAGCAGCGGTAGTGTAGACGCGCATACGATGCGACGTTGCCATGGCGTCTGCTCTGGTGGCGACATCATCAGGGACGTTGCGCTACGGTAGGCTCTACATACATACATAATAGTAAGTGCGTCTCCGTTGGGACTCCATGTCCACACTACCTACACTACATTCTTGAACTTGGCGGTGTGGTCGGGCTTTCAGGCTTGTTTATGCCCGAGATGGCCTTGGAAGTTGGGGCGGTTTGGCAGAGCTTGAGATCATCGCCATTGTCACCGTCGTCATCAATGATGATCATCTTTTGGCGATCAGTTTCCCATCTAGTTTCAGAACAGTAGCTTTTCTTCCCAATTATCCATTTATCGAAATCAATCTACTACCTATGCTAACCTAGGTACGTAGTATAGTTCATCTTCTGGCCACCCCTCCCCCCTTTTCAGAGACCAGGCCTCTGGAGCCTGGAGCCGGACTCAAAAGAACGGCTGACCCGCAATGCTTCGTGACTTCGTAGCCAAAGCAGAAGACAATTGCGAAATCGTGCGGCAGCCGTGTGTGACAGCCGTGAGATGATCGCGATAATGACAGTTCCAGATCAACCAAGTGAAAAAGGGGTAAGAGCAAGGACGCCGTCGTCAAGACTACACTACCTACAGTATCTACCTACGTTCCTAGGCTAGGCAGTTACGTAGTATTATACTCCGTAGTGTATAATGTACACTACATAGCCATAAACTACTAATAACCGGGCATAACTAGGCTTGCCTGTGGGTTTACGTACGCCATCCCTAACGGTAGTATAAGCGCCGGCGCCTTTCCCCTCCTCTCCCCTCTTCCTCCGGCTGCTCCTCTCCCTCTCCCTCTCCCTCTCCCTCTCCCTCTCCTCTCCTTCTCCCTCTTCCTCTCTCCCTTCTCTCAGGTTCTCACCACATGACGAGTCAGTAACGCCCAAACCCGACCCCGCCGTCCTAAGTAGGTACCGATCCAATCCGGGTTCTCACAAGAGTCGCAACTTGGCCAGTCGTGTGTGGGCGTGCTCACGACATAGGTATGGGTGCTGTACCATGTAGATAAGCGGCATGTGCAGCACTACGACATGGCCAACGGTCCAGTGTCGCATAGTTAACACACACTCAGAGCCACAAAAGAAAAACAAAACAAGGAAAGCAGGCCAGGTAGGTAGGTACAAAATCTACCTACGAAGTACACACTACCTGGTATCCCGTACTATGTGGATATTCCCCATGTGCCGTGATAGCTACCTGAAGTCCCAGGCTGCCAGGCGTAGCAACCTGCCTATCTGCCATACATACACTAGAAACTCCTAGCATAGTCTCTAAAGTAGTGTGTCTAACGTCCACTAGGTGCCTCACTTGTCAACTCCACAGCTGCCGCAAGTTACATATAATAGGTGATGCATACGTGGACCTCGAGTTGACTATACAAGGCACATACCTAAACAGTCCAAGTCCGTAGATAGGCTCCGATCGATTTCATCGCGCCTTGCCTCTAACCGGTATCAGCAAGGGCCCGACCAACGGCGCAACGAGCCGGCCGGAAGAGAATGGGCAAAAAAGAAAAGGACAAAATTTCCGTAGGCGACCCGGTTTTTCAGGTGGCATACCGGTATACATACATGGCATTACTCGGCCTCTACTATACATAATTCACCTAGTGTACACGAAGAAGGTATCTAACCGGAATCCTGGAATGGCGGAGCTGGTATTTGTCTGGCGAAGAGGAACATGTGGCAAGCGAGTTGGGTATGTATACCTATGTAGGTTTCCGATACTCTTCAGAGAAATCCGCACAACTGCCTTGCCGGGATCCAGTATGGTATACTCCGACACTCCGTACCGTCGAGCATACCGCACTCCTGCCGCACATAGCACACAGTATCTCTCCACTCCAACATCGCAAAACCACTAACTACGTAGTGTAGTTAGACTCTTAACAAGCAGTTATGGTCGATGGGCCGTCAACCGAAGCATGGACAGGCCCGTCTGCCCTGAAAGCTAGCTCGGGCTATTTAGGTACAATCAAACATGAACAAGCAAGTAACAAGCAAAGACAAGCGCGGCCGCAGTAGGGATATGGGTACGTAGGGCTTCGAAGCAAAGCATCCTCCCCTCTTCCCGAATCCCAAGAGATAAGAACAGAAACAAATAAAATAAAAATAAAAATACATAAAGTAAAAGGTTAAGCTAAATGCCTATAATAAACCCCGGAAAACAGAGGAATAACCTGTTTGCCTAGGTAGAATTGACAGGCTGAGGCAACTACAGTAAGTAGAAACACGCAGTGTGAATCGCAATAATTCCTCTTACCCATTCTTATTTGCAACCCCGTTTTCGGCCAAGCAGCCGATCCACGTGGGGTGCACTACCTACCGGTGGTATCACCCACAGAACAAACCGAGTTAACCAACCATCAACTTAGGTACTTGCCCATTCATGTACTTCGTACGGACTATTCCGTGCTGACTTACTTAATGATCTCCCGAGAAACCGTGAAATGCGTCGACCAACCAAATGCCCAAACAACCCAACTCGAGAGTTCAAGAGCCAAGACCGTCTTCTAGTCAGGTCCCAACCACCTATCTAGTCAGGTCCGCATTGCCCGACATGCTGGAGCTCATTAGCGTCCTGTCCACAGTCCACAGTAGAACCTACTATAGTACACTATGAGACAGTTCGTTCCTTGGTCGAGGGATACGTACCTACGGTACGGACTACTCAACCCTCAATTAGGTACCTATTATAAGTCGACACCACTCACGTAACCATCACTCAATAACTAACCCATCTCACCAACCGAACCCTAACACCAAGTATAGGTAGTCAAACCAAGAAGGTCCCCCAGTATCTCCAACTCATCCAGGTACCGTGCCGGTGCCCAGCCCGGCGCAAGTAACAAGTAGATAGCACGACGGTCGACCTGACTTGCATGCAAGATGTACGACATCGGTAGGGTACCTACATACATCATATAGCGGATACCACGTGGCGCCAACCGAGCCTCCAACCTCCTGCCATCGGACACTAACAGCCGTGTCTCGCCGAGAATGACACAAGCCTGAAGCTTTGAAGCCGCGAATCCAGTGGAAACACCACAAACTAAAACTACAACACACTATGTATCTACACTACACTACTAGGTATGTAGATGTTCGTACAAATTACAAAAAGACGTGATATTCAAACCCTACCCTAGACCATCAGGGATACGTCATGCTGCACTGCGCTACACGGCAGGTAATCAACACTATCATGTAACAGGCAAAGCCGAGGGGCAAGACTCGGGAATCGGGATTCATTATACCTACACTATGCACCCAGCCCAGTCTTTAACAGGCATCTGCCCGTCGTCGCTCCCCAACCCCAGCCTTCTCAAGTCAGGGGCAAGCCAACGACCAGAGCATCAGTCGGCGCGACGAAGCAGGCGCCGGCAGCCTGCCTAGGTATCTAGATAACCCGTCACGTGAGACCCGAGAAAGAAGAAAACGCAATATATTCGGGCGGGAGGGCGCGGTTGAGTTGGGCACTTGGTCCAACCCCTCCGTTTCTATATACAAACTAAGTACGTAACCCATCGTAGGCCCTCCATCCTAATCCCCCACCATCTACGAAGTACTGAAGATCTAACAATGTCTTGTCTGCGTTCGTGCTTGTGCGATGCTGCGCGTGCGCCATGCTTAGCTGCCAGAAAAGTCCCCCAAAGACGGAAAAAAGGAAGAAAAGCGGAAAAGAATAAAAGCTCGCAAATCTTGTTTGTCGCTTATAGTCTACCATATGAAAAGTCCAAGCTTAAAGTATGTGCAATGTTTAAATAGCGAAAATGAGGAAAAAAAAGAATAGGAACTTCCCTCTGCCATGCGACGGAACACCCATGGAACCCGGATGCGTGCGACAAACGCCAAGGCTTCCCAACCGGACAAACGCCACCCCTATTATCGCATGTCGGAATATAATAAAAGGGTTAAAAAAAAAGGCCCGTCGCGCTGACAGTAGGCAAACCCAGTTCAGCCCGGCAGCGCGCATACCTTCTTCGGTCATTGCTTTTCTTCCGCCTTGTGCTATACTCCAGGACTCATTTCCGTGATATGACAGATGATCATCGTAGCAGGGGAACAAAGCAAATAAAGGCCAGACGTTTCGTTTGTAACCAGATATCGCAATTGCGTGGGGTATAAAAAGAAGCAGAAGAAAGTGCCAAGGGCTTCTCATCATCGTAGTCGCGGCGTAGCAAAGTCCCGTCATCCTCCCCGGAGAATCGAGGTCCTATGCGGTAATAGAGCCTGTTGATTGTCCACTTCCGCCCTCCCCATAGCCCCGAACCCTTCACCCGAGTCGCCGGTTTCAACAACGGGTTCAAGCAAGCCACGACGCGACAAGGAGAAGCCCGGCCATGTTCATATACCATCCCACAAGGCCGTCGTGACGGGATCGGGCGAGCGCGAGATACCGTCGTTGAAGTTGCTCATGCTCCAGTAGGCATTCCCTTCCATGTAATTTATCTCGTCGCTAGGTGCATTCGTAGGTATAAACTTACTCGAGGCGGCCGTCCCCTTGAACTCGTCAAAATCCGAGTTGCCGAGGTCGTTACCCGTCACCAGGTTCTCGGGTATGCTCAGGTAGTTGCCCGACGTGCCGCTGTGATAGCCGTCCAGCGGGTCATTGAATGCCGAAGGAAAATCTTCAGCCTCGGAGACGTCGCCGGAATTTGAAGTCAGCGTGGGCTCGACGGAACTGGCCAGATCGAATGGCGTGAAGCCTCGCAACGGATCGAAATTCGACGAGGCTATGCTGTCGCCGCCGTTCACCTCGAGACCGTCGTATTGTGTCCAGTCGACCGAGGTGGCACTCAATCCCGCACTGAACATGGGCGTTTCGTGATCAGACACAGCGCTACTACCGAAAAGATCAAACGAGGGCGTGTATTCAGGATACTGGATAGCTGAGAGATCCAGGGGCGGCAATTGGCCATTTAGGTGTTGGAACGTGGAGCTGGCGGACATCAGGGGCGATGCTTGCTCTGATTTATTTAGGCGAGTCTCCAAGTCGGACGAAGGCGTCGAACTGGCCGCTCGTGAGCGGCTACCCGTTTTTCCGTAGTGAACGAGATTGTCGACAGACCTGGTGCCAGTGCCAGTGCCAGTGCCATGCATGGTATTACCGCGGTTGAGGGTATAGGGACCGCAATTCTGGGAGGGTCTGGCGTGTTTGTGAGTGGGCTTGTGGTGGCCATTCTCGTCGAAGCTGAGCAAGGGCTCAGATTTGGTCGTGTTCGCGCGGCGACGGCGGTTAGTACTGCTGCTCGCAGACTTGGGCTTGGTAACCGATGATTCGCCCTCGGAATCGGTCTCTGGAACGGAATCGAGCGGCGGCTCCTGCTTGCCAGAACATGTGCAGCGGCCCCCGTGGTTGCAACAGCAGGTTTCTAGGGAGGTCAGTGGAAGGGAGGGGAGACCAAGTGGGAAAGGGGGAGCCCACCATTGTGACCTTCTAGGGTAGGCTGCAGATGGGCGCATTTGTGTGTCTTCTCACCGCAGTCGCATTTCACGTGGGAGGCCCGGGACTTGCGCATGGCGCGACAGTGGTGGCATTGCGACACAGGCCGACCTTTCTTGTTGATGTGCTGAAGCGGTCGATCTGGACAAGATTAATCATCAGACCGGGGAACGCAGGCCAGCATGACTTGTAGTTGTACGCATATAAATGGAGGCACAATTATATATTGGGGTACATAAACATAAGGAGGCATGCAGACGCATCCATGGCATGTTTGAATTGTTTTGAGGTTGGTGAGAGAGAGAGAGAGAGGTTGGAGAGGAATGCCAAGATGTAGGGAGGGTATGCCACCACGCACCAATGGGCAAGGAGGGCCAGGGCAATCAATCCAGTGTCATTGGGTGCATGTGCGAAAGAGCCGCGAGCGAGTGCGTGTAAGTGGCCCAGGGCAGTGACGAAAGCAAACAAGCAACCGAGTAAGAGAGAAACGACGGAAGAAAAGGGAAAGGAGAGGCGCAAGTCAGGTAGCACATTGGGGACATCGGTGAAGGTGCTGTTTTAGGTGTGTATAACTCGATGCACAACTCAAACCACCCAGTCCGCCCCTCTACAACGGCGGTAGAGCTAGTATGCCAGAGCTTGGGCATAAGCGTTGGCTGATCTCCCTGAAAGCCCTCACGCAGAGGGGAAGAAGGAAGGGAAGAGGAGAGGTAGGGAGGTATAGTATGGAACCGTTGGAGAATATGAAGGGCGCGCAATAATCGCTCACCTGCGTGTTGACAGTTGCTAACCCTGTGTCCCCGAACACACGCCTCACAGGCCCATTTCTCCCCGTTAATTATCATGGCGTTTTTTTCCCTTCCTTTTTCTTGCTGTCTCTCTGTCTCTCTTTCCTTTCTCTCTTTCTGTCTGTCTGTCTCTGTCTGTCTGTTTGTCTGTCTCTCCCTCCCTCTTCGCCTCTGTTTCTTCTCGGCTTTTTCCGGCCCTTCTTGTTGAAGTTAAGAGGTTGTAAAGCAGACAAATAACGAGAGAACCGCGGACTAATACCCGCCGCGGCAAGAACTGAAGGGCGTTGTCCAATACGCCAGGGAGGTGCTAATGTCGGTTAGGTATGTGCAAGAGATAGAATCAAGTGTGATGGTAGAATATAAAAAACAGTAGGTACACAGGTTCGACGGAAAAGGGAACAGAATGGCGACCGGAGGAAGTGGAAACCAACAAACAAGACGGACCGAGCGACCTATGCGTGCGCTCATGAGCTCATGACCTAAGCGTGAGAGGTACCCAGAATGTATCCCACAAAACTTGTACTGTAGGGTCCTCTCTTTTCTCGGTTTTGTTTGCCTTAGGCACTATAGGTAGGTGTAGCACCAGCGGCAGCACCAGCGGCAGCAGGAAGCGCTCTCTCCTCCCTTTAACTACCACGATACCCTTTTGGGAAATTGAATACCAAGGTAGGTAGGCAGGCAGGCAGGCAGGCAGGCAGGCAGGCAGGCAGGTAGGCAGGTAGGTAGGTAGGTATGTATGTAGGTATTCTTAGGTAGGCAAGGTCCTGTAGTCTCCGTGACAAGCTACAAGTAGGTACAGTAACACTTGTTAGTTACCGCAAGGACACTGCCTATGTTGGTGGCTAACCATGTATGCGGTAGTGTGCTGCCCACTTATAGTTTATACCGAGAATGGGGGTAAATCGGGATAACTATGCTGGATGGGGCGTAGGTAGCAGGAGCATGGGTTGTTTAGATCGTGAATCGCAACGGGATGACAAGCTGAGAATAGTTCCTTTTCCCTGCTAGCCACCCGTGGACCTTGCTCGCACACCTTGAAGTGGAGGAGGAACGCGGAGAGACAAAGGCCGAGAAAGCCAGGAATAAAGAGGCGTCTTCGGCCGGTCGCCTACGGACGTACCTATTCTGTGACCCAGCGGCAATAATGAAGGACAAGAAGATTTATTAACATAAATTATTAGCTGGGCGTGGGGGAGCCAAGCGCCTGCGGGAATAATAAGGATCGATCGCTGGCTTTAGTGTAACTGATCGCGACCAAGATAATAGTAGTGTGGTGCAGTGTAAGTTGTAGGTACCTACTAGATAGTATGTGGTGCAAGAGGTGGCCGGGTATACCACGGTGGTTTCTTGAGTTTATGGGGCTGGTTTGCGCAAGACGGTGATCACTGTGGCGATGGGACTTCGTCGTTTTCCGGAGCTGTAGCGCAGAAGTTCCGTTCGCCTCCGCGCTTTCTTTCCTCTCTTTCTTCCCTTCCGCCTTTCTTTCTTTCTTTCTTTCTTTCTTTTCTTCCCCGGTCCCCCCGGATGGGTCGCGCAGCCCCTCCCCTAACGTGCTATGTGGTTATTATGGCCCCGAACAGCCAGCGACCGGGCGGTCCGAATGCTGCTCTTGGGAGGAGAGGATTAGGTAGGTCGGCTAGGAGAGGGAACTACCTAGCCGGGTGGATAGGGATGGATGGAATGGAGGGAATGGAGGGAATGGACGTGCGCTACTGCACTCTGTAGCGAGGCTAGGCAGGTGAGCGAATGCGGTAGCTGAGTAAGTGGAAGCTTGCGTCTAGAGCGCCTGATACCGGTAATGATGGTACCGTCGCGCCGCCAACTGGCCAGGGGTCTTAATAATTCCCTTAATAATTGGCCTGTCTATGTCTATTTATGTCAAACCGCCCGTCAGTCAGCGTTGGCACCGCAGCATGTGGTGTAATGTAGGTAATGTGGTGTGGCGTGATGTGGTGTAAGGTGGGGAGGGAGGTAGAGCATCCGTGGTGAATGTGTGAACGTGAATGTGAACGTGAATGTGAATGTGAACGTGAATGTGAATGTTAATGTGAATGTGCCTGCAGTACCTACCTCGTTGGTGGACGGCGATGCTCCAGCGGAGGTTCAATAAGCTTTCAATAAGCCGTTCTCGTCTGCGGCACCAAGTAAAGAACCGCTACCTTAGACAGTTAGCTCGGGTACTGTATGGATATCGCGTCCACATGTATATGCATATAGCAGGTGTTTACAAGATGCACTAATGGGGAGTAGTTTGCGGATTGGGCAGTGTAGTTGCTTATCGAGTGCACCTAGTGCGTAGGCGGGGCGGTGTTGAGCAGCCGTTGGCGACAGCGGAGTTACGCAGTAAAATCAGATAACTAAGGAGGATCGGTAACGTGGAGTCGACATTACCGGATGCTGGTATGTTTTATTAGTGTGCTAACCCGCCGAAATGGCCATTAGTACGGAATACTGAGTAGGTGGATAGGTACTTCGTACATAGACAAAGAAACAGGTAATGTACCTTGCGATCCAACAAGCCTCGGGGCAAATCAGTCACTTGATGACTGCGCCGCCACGGATATCAGAAAGAACAAAATAGGTAACCAGCCTGGGCAGTGCAATGTATTGACATAATAAAGGAATATACGTAACAGGTATGGGATTTCATGAGCTGGCTCCGGCTCCAATAAAGAAACAACTCACATGTATTATGGCAAGTATGCGGCGGGTGATTGATAGGTAGGTAAGTTACCCAGAGGTGGTAGGTAGGTATGATGGTGAGATTGAGGTGGCGATTCGTCGTAAGGAAGAATGTTGGACTGCACCCCTCCGACGGGGGACTTGGAGTGTTTAAAGACTCACTCGACTCCATACTCGTTTGTTTCTCTGACTGTCCCTTATTATTCCGTATGCGTTTGACTTGAGTTAGAGAAACGAGGGAGGTGTGATGAGTTGGATAGACAAGCGCAATTCTCGATACTTGTTGGGTTAGGCCCTAGACGACGCTTCAAAGTCTACGCTACATGTGTAATACGTCGCTGTCACAACAACAGAGGTAGGTACACAGGTTCGAAGGTCGAGGATGATATCTCCTATCTAGATAGACTACGGACGTAACTCATTATTATTAGATATTGTTATTGTTATCAATTGGTTCGCAATGGACCGTAAGGCCGCAGTCATTCCACCTACCTACACTACCTATGCATAACTCGTAGCGAAACCGTACCTGGTAGGAGACCGTAGGGCTGGGTAAACCACCCACGCGACAAATCCAGAATTATATAGGTATCTAACCACTCTATATTATGTACGGCCATTATGGATATCTAGAATCTCATCGCCAACCAGCAAACAAATAGCCACTAACTCGATTGTTTGAGAAGCTTAGCAGGAACCTGGGTACCGGTAGTTATCAAAATGCGATAACTACGCCGTAGGTAGACGACTGCATACCTACATGACGGGTATATTGCTTCGTATACCTACCTATAACACAATACAATCTACCTAGATACCTACTCGAGGTAAGCGTGTACGTCCGTAAGTACGGTCTACTCCCGTCTATAAGCAGGTACGTGTCTTCTCCGCATGATGGAGCAAACTGGGGTTAAGAATTCCACGGGCCATGGAGAACGATGATGGAATCCATGTACGCGTGCCTGGTCGTTATGGTGTACTTCGTAACTAGACAGGTTGCTAAACTAATAACATAGCACAACACATAATAGTACAAACACACAACCCCGGATGTAAGCCAAAGATCGGGCCAGCGATAGCGGCTTGACATCGGGTAAACGGGTGATACCTACGGTAGAGGTGCCCGGCCAAAACCACAGATACTTCGTACTTCGTACGTACCGCCAAAACTTCATGCGGAGTAACTATGGGTAACTAGCTACCGTAGGTATAACCTCTTGCGTAATGCCCACGATGGACACCTGTAGTGTAATTACGGTAACATTTTCTTAAAGGCTACGCCTCATTGTTGCTGCACACTGTCGCTATGATCTTGGCAGTACCGGTATTCAAAAGTGTGTGAACACAATGCAGATTCAGGGGCGCCACTCGCCTGTGACCCTGTCGATGTGTTCGCGTGGGTTAGAGAGGCGGCCGAAATACGGTGGGTGGATAAAGACTTTAATAAGCAACCTCTCCCGCCACATGCCCTTCCGGAGGCCGGGGGGCGTTGTCCTTCCGCGCGGCATTACGGACGTATCTATCTACTCAATTCAACCAGCCAGAAACTAGGCAGTTAACGCCCGACCTCGCATGGCCAATCCGCTACCTAACATAGTGCGTGGTACGGAATACATAAGCTTGCTCTGCCAGTCGATGCCGCTACTGTCTGACTGCTTGGTTGCTGCCAACCATCCCGTTGGCCAATTCTGCGGCTCTTTACTACTACTGTACGTATGCATGTATGAAGTACGAAGTACCTAGATAGGGGGCTCCCCAGTCCTGGTGGATGAGAAAAGCCAACATGCCCCGTCTTTTCCTTTCCAGGGATGCTGAATGGGATGCTTGAGTGGGATACCCGAATGGGTAACTAACGGCGACAGGAGCAACAAGAGTGCCCACACTACCTACCTGTATGGACATGCCTTCACAGGCGTAGTGTAGTGTAGTACTATAAATACCGAGTACAGTATTTCGTACATACCTAGGTACTATGTAGATATTTGCCTGTACATTCCGTATGACCTCCATTTGGAATATTTTGGCTACCTTGAGGACTTGGTAGGTAGGCATACGAACGGATCAGTACGAGGCATGCATCTACGGAAGCACTAGGTAGTATAACTGCAGATAACTCGTGTATGTAGCAACAGGCAATTTAGCAACCAGTGCCGACGATATTCGGTACGAGCTGTGACAAAGATCAAGACGCCGGCTGTTACCGTGCCACACTGGGATACCGGTTTGGTATTGACGAGGACGGCGGATTGTTCTTGTTCTATCTATAGACAGCCCTGACTAATCGATCGCGTGGTACCGACAGCGACTGTGCGAATCTGACGTTTTGTTAGTGGAGGTATGAAGTAGTTATTGGTTTGGATCTAGGATAACTGCGTGATCTCTTGAATGATCTGACATAATAATACCGACCTAGCTACGTACGACGTACACTACCTACCTAGGTACGTGCCGAGCATGCACGAACCTCACCCGTCCCGTCGGCTATCTTTTCGCGGAGCGAGAGGTACGTCATTTGCACATCTTACCGGAAAGAAAATCTACGCCAATTATTAACCCAGCCGTACAGAGCCTTCTCTTGCACCAGACATCCCGAATAACGAGCCGTCAAAGGGACAAACAGTGGTTCATGTTCAATGAGGCGCAGACGGGACTGGACTGGGCTGTCTGGTATGCACCGAGATGTGTCGAGGGAATAATAATAAGGATAGGTATACGTCTACGCTGCCCTATTTGTCGACATACCAAGCTGTTCGACCGTCCCCTCCACTGCGGCGGGCTGTTCTTATCGATGTGTCCCATTCAAGAGGTGGGTGGCCGAGCAACACAGGAGGCCAAGAAATAGAGTGAACATGCGCGTGTAGGAGTTATGCATGTTGTGTTTGGGCTGCAGTGCGGTAGGGATATCTCGTTCCGTTCCGCCCGCGGCGCCCCAGGCCGTAACCGGTCACTCTCCGAATCAGCCTACCTACACTACACATATGTGTTGTCAGGGAGCGTCTTGGCCCGCCTTCTCGCCTAGCCAAGCTTTCGGGATTTGCAGTCCGTCTTACTGCCTGACTGGAATATGCGAAACCCGCCACGCGTCGCCGAGACGTCCATCTCTCTCAAAAGCTCCATGATGAAGCGGGAGGCAGATTTGATTTTATTATGTGTGACAAGACCTGCGACAGACCCTTCGGGCACTGGCAATTACCAAGCTGCGATCACCTCAGTGGCCCAGTTAGGTAGGAAGTTTCGCATGTGCCGTGTGCGTAGGCTGAATACGATGTACCGGTATTCGACGCGCGAGGAAGAGCGCTGGAGACATAGGGCTGGTTGAGCCCTCGCCCGTCAGTGGCCACACCAATCAACCATCGCAATCTTCGCACAGCCGTAAGTGAGATATGACGGACTCCGTCTCACCGTTAGGCTGTCTTGCGTTCACGACTTCGGTGGAATAAGGTCGTCATCAATGGGAGACGGGAAAGACTTCACAAACAGTCATGTTGACCAATGAACGCTGACTCGGCCGAGGTCCGGCCAGATAACGAAAACAGCTGCTCCTTTCGACTATGTAGGAGATACAGGTGGCTCCGTGCAACCGGGACGGTGAAGCTGGGGGGTTTTTTTTGGCTCAGCGATTCTCGCTCGACTGTTGAAAGCCTTTCGCTTATCCAGGACTGACGCTCTATGGTGTCTCGAATCAGAAAGTATGTCGTGGTTCTGGGCATACAGGTGGCGTAAGACGCTCATTGCGTCAAACTAAGAACGGGGCGGAGACCGGGTGCCAAGCACGCTGTGTGAGTAAATTCCATTCTCTTCGTCACCGCCAGTGCTGTGAAACGCGATTTGGTCGGCGCATCCTGTATAGCATCGGCCTTGGCAGCTGACAAGCCGAGATTCTCACCAAACTGAAAGAAGAGCTGCAGTATGTAGTTAGAAAATGTAAGAAGGCAACCAGTGAGTAGGAGGCAAATGAGGAAGAAAAAGGCGGGTATCAACTCGGTAATCAAATAGGTCAGCAATGAGCGACCGGCCTTGACTTGCAACGAATCCGGGAACCCGACGAGGTCCGGGCTGAAAAGGGTAGCGTCTCCTCAACACTACATCTAGGTATACCGGTAACAGGCAGGTAATACATAGGCCTCGAAATCCTAGTGATCAAATGTATGATTTGTAGGCGCTGAACAAATTCCATGAGGGTAACAGGCAGGTAATACATACTTACCTAGATAGTCCTTGAGCCACCTTAAAATAAAATAATCCAGTTAAGGTGGCTCAAGGACCAAGTCGGCGATTATGAAGACTTACCTGACTCATACACTCAGCTACAAATTGACGTTGATCGTACTGCGTTGCGACTTTGTGTTCCGTAACTACCTAGTCGTAACGTACAGATGTAAGGTAAGCATGCGGTTACAGCACCTACCATTTACTGCAGAAGTTCTCTGGAATCTGGTAACGGTGGCGGTCTTCATACGAAGTACTGTAGTGAGGGACAGTAATGAGTAACCAGACTCGCCTACGGTCAACTTCGTGCCTAGGTACCAATTCCGCTACATAGTAGGTACACAACTTATCCGCTGGTTTGGATTTGTACGTACAGCCTGCCTATTTTCTCCATAGGAAGGAGGACGATGCTGGTGAAGCTACTAACCCATGCACACCTAATTTGATTGATTGATAGGTGCTGTGGGTTCAGTTTACCCTCGTACAACCTCGATAACCTACTTACCTATTGTTCGCGATCATGCTCGGCAACCTGACCTACATACTGGTTACCTTACCTACCTACAACGGGTGTTTGGCCATGGTTGGGTACTCATTTCCTGGGGTGACTTAATGTACACCGTATGCATATACCGGGGGAACAAGATACATGGGCACAGTGCACACAGGTAGGTACTAGATAACTAGTACATTATTAGATAATAAGACACTATAAAAGCACCCAGTTATAGGTAGGCGAGAGATGCCCTTGAATAATACGGTAGGCCGACCAATTGGGTAATTAGGTAGGTGTAGTGGCCGAGCAGTGGGGTAGGCCAACGGCTTGATCCCATTGGGAGAGGAATCGGGGAAAATTTTTTTTTTTTTCCCTTCCTACCACTTATTTCTTCCACGCTCCACGCTCCACGCTCCACGACTATTCTCCCATCAATCAATCTTGCAACCACCACCTTTAAAGCCCTTGCCTCTTGCAACCACTCCGATCCTACAGCCGCGGAGACTGGCCGTTACCAATTATTTACCAACCACCTGCCCAGCACCCCATTGCCGTGCTGGTAATCTCCTCCTACTTGCTGTACTGCACTCGGCCGTTTCTGTCACTGCTAATATCGGTTTACCCCTCTCTACACACACCAATGTCGCCGCCACGCTCATCATGGGGGTCATAACACCCGACACATCCGGCTCTCTCTTACCGTTTCAATATGGCCGCGTCTGACGATGTGCGATGTGCGATGTCTGATGTCTGATGTCTGCCGTACCTGCACCTCTGCCATGCTGGGCCCGATGTCCTGCAACGCTGGACCCATCTGACTGGATTTTCCCTGCAACCACGATGCAAGATGCAGCGCTGATTTCTTGATTGCGCCGGCGCCATCAGGCCCAACGACTCCCTTCGGTCTTCGGGCTCACTGTCACCCCTCAATGTCCTTCGCAAGGCATGCGTGAGCGCGTGTAGCTTTGATTTCATTGC
Source organism: Xylariaceae sp. X802 (assembly GCA_028637635.1). Lineage (NCBI taxonomy): Eukaryota > Fungi > Ascomycota > Sordariomycetes > Xylariales > Xylariaceae > Xylariaceae sp. X802. The sequence continues at coordinate 214,970 of JAJFDH010000001.1, read as the reverse complement.
ACATGGTTGCAGCTTGAATCCCGGCATCTATGCGCGCCGCTTTCGCAATTCCGCCTAGAACACGTTCTACCTTGCAAACATGCAGTCGGCCTCCGGGTATCTTGTTCTGGACAGCTTAGCCGAAGGATTGAAATGTCTTACCGAGCTAGATGTCCCCCTCCCCCACAGCTTTGCTTTCCCCAATCACCTGGCCAGTCGCCCCGCAGACTCGAGGGAACACCCACTTGTCTGTTTGCGTTCTCAAGTCAGCGTATTGAACGTAGCACGACGATCTCTCCGTCGTGCTAGCCCCTAACAGCCTGCGCATATTGAAGTTCAGCGTGGGGGCCCACCGGCTTGCAACGGTTAGCTGTTTGGTTTCGGCAACACGAGATGACAAATCACAGAGTTTGTCGTCGCTCTACCACCAGGTCGATTCCCCATTCACTATTAGCCAACACCACCGCTTCTATATTCGCCGACTGAGTTCGCGCCTCGTGCATACGCCGCCCACAGCCCCCTGGTCCTGTCCCGGGTTACCAAGCTTTATTTCCCTATTTCCCCACCTCCCCAACCGCCCTGCCTTTCTTTTCCTGCCGCGCCCACAGCGTTTCTCGGCAGGGGATTGTGAGGATCGATGCATGCATGTCGCATGCATTGGTAAAGTAATTCACGGCATAGGGTACTTGTTTGTGCGCGAACCCCTTTTACCCCGCCCCCAAATTTGTACTACACATTCCAAATCCCCTTGCTGTGGGACTCGGCTTTTTTCCCTTTCAGCAACGCTGGCGCTTGACTCCTCGGCGGCTCGAGGTTCGACCAGCTCCCAAGCAATGTGGTGGTTCGGTATACTACTGTAGCTTTCCCCTCTCTTTCCTCCATCGGGTCACGATTTCATTGGTGCACCAGTTAACGGCCGTCAAGTCAGCTTCAACGCTAATGCCATGGTGCAATGACGCTTTCGCTTCCATCTACATTACCTAGGCAAGGATGGAACTTTTTCGCCCAATCATGAACGTCGGCCAGCTAGTTTGGCCGACGCACCAAATTCCTGGATCTCCTTGTGTATCCCATCATGCTTCTAGAAGCTTGCGCTGTTGCAATGCATCAGTGAATGACGTTGCCAGTTCGAGAGTTCGGCACTAATCACATGTCAATAGTGAACCATGCGACATCGCTCGGCAAATCAATCTGGGGGGTGAGCCAGACATTATGGCCGAAATGGTCTTGGCATCCGAGCTTGTGCCTTTATGTTCGGCTGTATTTGGGTACAGTCAGCTTTGTGGGCCGTTTTCTCATCCAACGCTATGGCGTGCGCGAGACATGTGCCCTGACAATCCGCTGGCAAAGGAGCCAAGATCTGCCTCGCATTCCATCTGAAATACTAACATTGTGGCGTGATTTTCATTAGCCAATATCTAAACCGGACCGGCGGTTTGAGCACAGTTCTACGGATGGGCGCAGCTCTGGAGGCAACAATCTTGCATTGCTTTACGGAACAATGACTTCCTCATTTGTCATTCATTCTTCATGTCTGCAAGGTCCGCAGGGGCTAGTGTCTCGACAATACCTAGTGTTTACAGGCGCAAGCTGGGTCTAATCGCTCTTCGCCCGTCCACTGTTCACTGCTCGTGCTTATTGCCCTGTATGGGACTAGTGCAAGTAGGTGATGCGTGCTATTTCCAATGCCGTGGGTCAAAGAATGACGTGTGGCCTCGAACTCCTAGGTGAGGCTTCTCACCTTAGGATACTCGGTAGGCAATATCCTTTTTCTATTATTTTCTTCTATACCCTGACCATGCCAGCTATTACACTCTGTGTATATCGGCATTCGGTGTCAAATCTATTGACGCGAGTGTTTTCGCTCCTGGCAGAGAGAGAATCATGAACCCATTGCTGGGCGCCCAGGTTTGAGAGGCCGTTTTGTGCTTCTTGGAGAACTTGGGAATCAGTAGAGGTCACATACGAAGACTAGTGAGAGATCATGCTATTCAAGGCCACCGTTGATGAAGGGGTTCAATCCTACCATCTTGGGCAGGTGAACAGGCGAAATGCAATACCTAATCAATAGTACTATTTCCCATCATCCACTGTTTGTCACAACCACGTAATCTCAAGATTCCGATCCCATCACTTGTTTCTCTACCTAGTGCATATATGATATCGGTAACTTTCTAGCGCAACCACACAGGTGTTGCCATAACAAGCGTCAAGCCGGGTACGACTCAGCTTCCATCCTCACCAGTCGCCACTACTTAGCTGTGGTAGGCTGTAGCTATGCTCAATAGATATTCTATTTCTGTCGAGCATCCATCAGGTGAGACCCACTCAGCATTCAAGTTAACCAGACAGGCGGCGCCATCATGACCATTGCAGTGCATGATTTGGTTGTCATTTCTACAGTACATACACGTACATAAGTAGTATATAAGTAGGTAATAACGGTAGGGCATATTCATAACAAACTCTGCTGTGGACTCAATGGCCAGCCCGCTCGCTAAGACAATCCTTCCCCAGGCCGACATCTGGTGTTGATCAAAGGTGCACGCGACCAGCCCAGTCGGCAAGCCCCAGTTCTTACATAGTAGTTCTGTTGGTCATTGATTGCCGCATCCTAGGCAGGCTGAGCCGCAACAACCAAGCTTTTCCCCAGGCCGTCGGAACCAGATACCGGTGTCGGCCCAGCTCGCGCTGCATAGCCAACAGACCCCAGCTCTACGCCACTTGGACATCTCGTGTATGGCAGCATGTTGTCAGCCGGCGAGTCTACTTGATGCCTTATGCGGTTCCAAATATTGCTCGGAACGCGGGTTGCCGAGCTGCTTTCCACCCAGAGTCCATGTCGTGGCTTGCCGTGTTGGTCTGAGGCGCCAGCCCCCTAGATCCTCCAGCGCAATATCGAGAGTCATACTCCCCCCCCGTACGGTGATCCTCGACTTGTGTAGCACGGCTCCCACTTCATGGATGATGGGAGTGAATGCATTATCGTGATCCGAGTTTCCCGAGGCACCGCCCCGCAATCCTCCTCCCCGGTTGCCGGCGTTTGCGGGACCCCGGGGGGCTGTATGCTCTTTACATATGACCCTGCATGCATACGGTCGCATCGCAGAACAGCTAACCTGGCTCGCTCGCTGGGTCCTTGGCTGCTTGGCCTACGCTAAATTAACCCAGCATGCAACAGACATGCAACGTACGTACATGGAGGCGGTATGGGGGCTCGCGAAGTCCTACCTGGGGTATCATTCTGATGGAAGCTGGCTGGCCATTGCGCGTGACCTCACACAAAATTGCGGGACAGACCCCTTTGTTACGGGATGTGGGTGAGATGGTGAAGGAATGGGATTCGATTCTTCGCCGAGCTTACCGCATGATTCTGCAGCCTGCATTTGATGAATGCGGGCTAGTGGACCGCAGGGGCGGGACAATGCGGCCAGCTTGTTCCCTGATTTGAAGGGTTGGGCACGTAGTAGTGCAGGTGTGGTCGTCGAGACGTCAGTGTTGAGCTGGGAGACATTGGTGGTGTTGCTACAGCCAGGCAAGATTTGCTGTCCTCAGCTGGCATCTTCATGTCTTCGCAGTGCGAGATCAAGATCATCTTGTGCGATACCGGTATAGAGGCGATGGGGGTTATCACGTTGTCGTGTTGTGTTGACAAAACGGATCTCATAAAGGAGTCGAGTTGTACATGTAAAACATCGTTATCATGGCTTTCCCCCCCTTTCTCTTCCCTCCTGTCCCAATCCCTCCCTTCCGTCCACCCTTTCTTTCTCTATCTATCTATCTGCCTGTCTCTGCCTGTCTTCGCCTCTCCTTTTCACCTTCCTATACGAACCCAGGCGCAAGCAGAGTCTCTAAAAGCACAGGGTCGCAGTAGAACTATGTATGCCTAACGCCTGTTTAAGGATTGGCTGGTCGGCTGGGTTTGCTGAACAGAGACAAGTGGCATCTATGTCATTGGTTATTGAGATGAACAGACGGATACTGCCGCCCTTGGCTTCTCTTTCGTGGTATCAGAGTTGATAGCCAAGAAAGAAGAAGCTTCGTCTTATCATACTGCCGGGCCTTGTTCTCACTACATAACCTAAAGTTGTCTAGGTACCTAGTTCGTCGCCCACTCACGCCTATGTACCATATATACTTGTTCATAATGTATTTATGACTTCCTGCTGTTCCCCAACCCGATGTAACCCTCGTTGGGTCGTGGGTGAACCCGCGTTAAAGTCGTAGCCGTAGCTACGGGTCGGATAATACCCCATACACATGCCTATCACTGCCCACAGTAGCGTTTCTGTCGACTACTTTACCGAAGAAAGCTCTCGCTAGCCAGTTAGCAAAGAAGGAAAAACCGGCGGAAGGGTGAAGAGTGACGAGACAACTTCCTATCCAGGTAGCCCCAGCCGTCGCCTTAGTAACGAATGTAGTGCCTCCCCTGTACCAACAGCTTTTAAAAGCACCCGCTGCCGGGCTTCTCTTGGGGTCTGTCTTCGTTTCCCGCGCATCATTCCGAATTTAGCGGCTACCTAGCTGGTCTTATGTAGCTAAGTCCTCCCGTTCTCACCATCTACCGAGGTATCCGAGAGTGACCAGGGGGCATCGAAGGCAGCCTCTGCCTAGGTTCTGTCGGGACTCCAAAGCGCCCGGGTGTCGTTTGCCGGGCAAGTACCTATTATAACTCCTCCCGCAGTACTTCATAGTTGACATTAAATACGACATTAACGCGCGCTTCAGGTCCGCCAACTCCACTCGCGTAAGGGGTCGAGCACCGAAGGCATCATTGCGATGTCTCTCCTGCAAACCGTAGTAGGTATCCTTTCCGAATCGCCGGTGTCCGTGTGATACGTAATCTCCTGCTCGGATATTTGCGAAATCTGCGCCTGATGCTGGTGAAAAACAACATGAGGGTGACTTCCTTTTCGCTTCAAGTGCTTCGGCAACAGCTGGCCTGCCTCTTGCTTCCCTCTGAGGGAAAATAGCCGTGATCCACGCAGCTCCTCTCCTAGCAGACAGGCGTCGTCAATGTGTTACCCCGACCTTATATACCTCTTCATCCGCTGAGTTGGTTGCCCGCTTCTTGGAGCAGTCCCCACCAGGGCCGTGTTTTTCGCTCCCGAGAACCCCGTACTCCCGTTGGGCTGTCGCTTCGGCCAGGTTGTCTACCGGAATTACCACAACAACTCGGCAACCACTTTTCCAACGTCTTTCTGGCGCCGATGAGTCAGCATTCGGGACCAGCTGCTCTATAGCCTGTTATTAGAGGTCGCATCTAGATCAGGGGCGGCCCGCGAGCATTCGGGTCTTTGCCTCCGCCTTGACTTGCCCAGCTCGGGCTAGTTTCGCGTTCCGCTTCTTTGCACGCCTCCACCGAGGGTTTATAAGCATAGAGGAATACCTGGGCTTTGACCATGTCCATGACCAAGGCCCAGGTATTCCGTTATGTTTGAAGACTCCTGTGGAGGTGTAGGTACCGGTAGTACTATGTAGGTAGGTAGTTAGCCGTTCGGGGTGCGTCCGCGTCGGCAGTCGTCATGATCGGCGCGATCGCCGAATCCAGACCCTCTCAGTATATTAACTCCGGGCCGTTAGAAGCATGCACAAACTCTACCGCCGAATTCCTCTGGCTCGTTAGGTCACATATCTCGTGGTGCCGACACATAGTGGCGGGTTCCAATTAGGCGCGAAATCCAGAGCGCAATCCAGAATTTTTTCAACTCCCCTCGGCGTAGAGTCCGGCGTCTTAAGGGGGCGCGCCGTATGAGGCGAAACGACCTACAGACAGGTGGCGGCCTTCAAGCATGCCATTAGTATCCATGGCCTGCGCCGAGTCATTCAGGTTCGTCCAGCGAGTCTGATAGACTGTACCGAAAGCGTGCTGCTGCCGGACCCTGTTGCTCACTCCCCCTTGCTCCCTCGGAGTCCCGGGTACATCTGGAGCGATTCTAGCGTTATTGACTCGTCCACGTGAGCGGTGGTCCCGTTGCCCGTCCACATCGTGTTGAGCGGCTTATCGAACAGCGCACCAGATCATGCTGGTTGCAAGCGGTGTCTGTACCAACAACATAGTCGTACTCACCAATTGGTAGTGTCCCCGTAGCGTCCGTCCGCGATCCTGAAATGCCCTACTATGTAAGATATAGCGGTTACGATCGTAGTTCGATCGAGAAGCAGATCGGCCGCGACATCGAAGATTCGCCTTTAACAGGCGTATAACCGGCTCGCGATCGTCGAATATAGTAGGCGCCGCGGCGTACTCCACATGGTAGTCGAGTGGTTGTTTCCTTCCCGTGTCTGTTCAGAGTGAATTCTTTTCTGTCGTATTTTGTGTCTTCGCAATTGTAGGTAGTATGGGTCTGGTACCTAACGTGATCGATTGTCCGTCCATACTTCGACCGTAAACAGACGACTGCTATTCCGCCAGTCGTTCCAGGCTTTTCGGACTGGTTTTATTCGCGTTGTTTACCGTACGTCTGTTTATATACAGAATTTTCTTTAGAAAGAAGGATTTGACCTTCTTCCTATTCTACCCGGAACTTTACGGATGTGCATCGGAACGGAAGCAGGGCTTACTAATTAGATACAGTAATTCGCACGTACCGTTACCGATAATTAATTATCTCGTAATAAAAAGGCCGTAACAATGTTCTACTGAGTCCTCCGAGCATCGCTTGCACGTCTTATACGTAAAAATGCGTCACCCAACTGGGTAGGAGGCAGTTATTATCTAGTCGCATCCCTTCCATCTCCCAATCTGTCTCATTAATTGCCCAGTCCTTATTACCTACGCGGCGCCTGCACTGCGCCAATTGAAGCCTTTTGTTTGGCTCATCGTACCGCAAAGACAACGTTCGGCTTCTGGTGCTGCGCCCCTCTGGACCTCCAACATGGCCATGCGAAATACATTACGTAGTGGCGACGATGGTAGCCCGACCCGGTGAGTAGAGGCTGTTGAGCAGAGCTGGTGAACCCTGAGAGCGTGAGCGGCATCCCTGAGCCTTAGGGGGTGAATTGCTAATGAGGTTTGCTCGCCCGAGAAGAGCCGTGCACATTCTCTTCGTGGGCGCGGGCGCAGTAGGTTGTTTCTATGCATCACGATTGCATCATGTAAGCTTCATCCCTCTACCGGCTCTATGGCCATCCCGCTTTCTGCAATGCTCATGACTCTGTACGTGATGGCCGTCTCATTCTCAATATCACCTGACTGACGGACGGACTGACTGACTGATACGTCACTCCGACTGCCCGGAACAGCCCGCACACAACATCCACACGTCGCTCACAGCCCGATCCAACTACGCTGTCATCGCCTCATCCGGTGTGTCGCTAAAAACCCACTCTTTCGGCGACTACATATTCCGTCCCCACATTGTCTTCCCCTCGGTGTCTGCCGCCAGACCCGACCATGACTCGCATTCGTCCACCAGCGCCACCTCTACCCCCCATACCCAACAGCCGCGACCACCGCCACCTAGTGACGAATGGGACTACGTCGTCGTGACTACCAAGGCCCTGCCCGACCGCACCGACGATGCCGCCCTAATCGCCCCGCTGGTCTCCCCTCGCACGTGCATTGTCCTGATCCAGAACGGTGTCGGTGTTGAAGAGCCCTACCGCGCAAGCTTCCCGCGGAATCCCATCGTAAGCGCCGTCACTGTCGTAAGCGCCGAGCAGATCTCACAGGGCGTTATCCGCCAGAACAGATGGACGCGCATCAGCCTAGGACCGTATGCTTACGGCCCGCGCTCGAAGCCCGGGGACGGCGAAAATGATGCGGGGAAACTAGGCGCGCGTGGACGCGAGTGCATGGAGGAGCTCGCCCGCTGGTGGGGCACGCTCGGCGGGATTCGCGACGTGGAGACGCACGACGAGATGGAGCTGCAGACCATCCGGTGGCATAAGTTGTGTATTAACGCCGCGTTCAACCCGACCGCCGTGCTGTCGGGCGGTCGCGGCAATGCGGAGCAACTGCTTGATCCGGAGCTCCGGGCGCATATCGTCGGCATCATGGAGGAGATTTGGGAAGTCGCGCCCAAGATCCTCCGACGGCCCTTCCCGGCTTCCCTAGCTACGCCCGATCGCATTGTGAGGAGCACGGAACGGAATGCCGGCGCTAAGCCGAGCATGCTGCTTGATTGGGAGGCCGGGCGGCCGATGGAGCTCGAGGTTATTCTGGGGAACCCAATTCGTGCCGCGCGGAGGGCTGGGGTCAGCATGCCGAGGTTGCAGAGCGTTTATGCGCTTTTGAGGAGCATGCAGCGTGCTAGGGACGAGAGGTCTAGGGGAAAGCTGTGAATAGGGGTTTCACTACGTGGGATCACGTACGCTTCTTAGGGGGTTCGAAGTCATTGTTCTGAGAGGCATCTAGGTACTCGCCTTTTAGCCCTCAGGGGGGCGACTTGCAGTATAATTGGCCAGACGGGTCAGTTGCTAGAAGTGTAACTGGTCTGTCAACTAGGTATCAAAGGGATCTCGTCGTGAAGATCTGGTACATATGGACCCAATTACCTGATTCTGTGTGCCTACACTAGGTATATGCCCTTTTAGTCTCGTCGTCATCAGCGACTTTCTATTTATTTCTTCGGTGAGAGGAGCACAACCACATGCTGTATTCCAAGTTGGCTGAATGCGGCAGCCAGGAGATGCCCAGATACCACGAAAATCAGTATATTGAATTATGCAAATAAGAGAGAAACAACGTAACGTACCATTGCCATATCGAGGTTACACCAGCCTCCCACGAAGTCGTTCGTTAAAATTGTTGAGCCTCGACGTTATATTAGTTTGCCTCCAGCATATTCGTTTCTACCCTCTTATGGAAAATGAGGCATGCGCGCCGGTTAGTGCTAGAAAATTTCCACAGTAACTGCCGCCCGAAAAAACTCACTTCCCCGCCCGAGAATACTACCGCGAATCAACACAAATTTGGATAATTTAACTGTTTAGTACGTGATTTAATTCGATAATTTACCTATTAAGAGCATTCTGTGGCCATCCTGGACTGACAGTTTTTCTTTTTGGAGTGGTCGAAAACTTCTCCTCGCGGAACTCCAGATTTGATTCCACACGATCATATGCGCGATGACTAAGAATAGGCTGACAGATTCCTGACTAAGCCCGGGCGTGAGTATGTCCTCCGGAGTCCGGACTGACAGAAGTCCACTCCACAGAACAAACTTCCATGTCCCGATTCCCAATGGGTACGATGCTGCCGATCCCAATCCACTACAACGTGGTTCTGAAGGAAACCCTCCATCACCGGATATGTGCCATCTGGCTCAATTCCCTTCAGACTTTTACTGGAAACAACGGCTTCTCTATTGTGACCCACCAAGTCCGGGAACACCGACGGAGGGAGGAGCCTGCCCGCTAGGGGGGTACACCGTTGTACGCTATGCAATTGTGATGAACAAAGGGCTTGCCTTTGCCGCGTTGCTCGTTGAGCAAGCACTACCAAGCACTACCTGCTGAAGTTCCTAGTGTACTGTACACGATCGTTTTGCTGGGTAGTGTACGCTACAGGAGCGCCGCCAGGGTCGTGGCGTGAGGCTAATAACCAACCGTTCGCCAGAGTTGGTTACAACTTGCTACTTAAGTAGTATAGTTATGGCGTAGCACTTGCCACTGTGGCCTGTACGGACTGCCTAGGTAAATAGCAACGATCATAAGCGATGAGCCCCAGCACCGCGATGCCTCTGATCGCCGGGCCGTCCAGGTTGCAACAGGTAGCCGCATTTGGGATACAGACAGAGCGGTGCTCTTTTCTTTTGAACCCGATTTCCGACATTCCGAGGCACCGGTACATTATGTACTATGTAGGTAGTGCGGCCCCGTTCCGGCAGGCTTTGATGGCGTGCTGTAGTCCTACACTAGCCGTTACCGATCGCCAGTCATAATAAGTGTTGGGCCGGATTTAGTGTTGTTAGCTTTGCACGGCCCCGCCAATATATGCACCCGGTGGCATACATAGTAAGAGCGCTTCACGGACTAACAGAAAGTGTTCGTGGCGGTTGAAACTGCCGCTTCCCATCGCGATCAGTCCATATTCTCCGACAACGGTCGCAAGTAGTGTAGTGTAGTGTAAGGTTTCGTTTGTCCGCCTGCCTACATATGCACCGGGACCGAAAAGTTAATTGCCGATGCAACTTCAACTACGGACTACGGACTAACTACGTACGGACGTACCGACTTTAAACTTATAGTCTAGTCAGACAACCTAGCTCTATAATACTGATACTGTCCCGGCCTGCCGTGTTACTCGACCACCGCCCCCTCCCAAGCAGGTCAATGATAGGGACGCCGGCGTTCCTCTGGTGCGGTGGCCGGGATATAGCGTACGGTATGTCGAGCGGTAGGAGCTGGGCAACTACCATTAAAGGCAAAAGTCTAAAATATAGATGGTCGTCGGTGTCAATACCCCGTGGGGATATAGCGCCAGAGTTAGGAACGTTCACTATGCAAATTCAAGACCTACAAAGGCTAGTCTAGAGGGCTTTAGGTTCCCTCCCTACTGTTGTTTGGCTGTGACCGCTGGTGAGTAGCGCTTACACGATGCACAAAAGGGTGCGTGGTGCGTCGAGTCAGTTATGGCTTCTCTTTTAGCTGGCAGTCCGCGTAATATGATACGCATAGGTAGGTACTAGGTAGGCATGTAGTCCGTACTTTTAGTGCAGAGTTATGGGGCTATATATAACTCCGTAATACTCTTATATAATGTCCTACGGACAGACTATGTAACTACTCGAGGAGCGAATGTTTAGAGGTCGATTAGCCTCACGATTAGCTGCTGCTGTACCGCCTGGAGTTGCGCAGATGTTTTCTAACTTGTACTATTAACGGTTCCCCTATTGCTTTTTAGTCTGCCACATTGCTCAACAGTGAACACCTGACTTGGTTGATCGGTGCTCGAGCACCGGCAAAGGGTCACAGGCAAAGTGGCGACCCCGGAGTCGCGTGACTGCTGGGCAATGCAGCGAGTAGGCTGAGCATACCTAACGAGAGACCAGACGGACAGGTTACATAATCTCCATGAGCTCATCTTCATAATGCACAGTCTGTCGGGTATTACATCTCTTGCGCAACAGCGGATATAAAGAGTCTGCCTCGTTCTGTCGTTAACCTGTTTTAACGTTGTATTGCCTATAGACATAAGTGGCTTAGCTCCTCGTGACCACGGACTAGCAGCGCTGCTATTCCAGGGCTATTCCAGGGAAGGAAAACGATAACCGGTAGATTCTAGCGTAGTGGAAAGTACTATGCAGAGCGACCCAATCGCAACGCAACCAACTCCTACACTAGACAAGTGCGCAACTTGCAGCAAGGAGGGTTCTCCAGGGTTTCTCCAACGGCGCCTTCTGACGACGTGACGTTTTTGGCCTTGGCGCCTCCTCCCCTTCGCTAGACCGACACTATCTCCTATACCTGGCGACTCGGGGGACATTCTGGACTTTGTTATTAATCGACGCACCCTATCGTAATCAAGCCGCAGCGAACGGAAAAGAGTCTGGGCGAATTTCCTTTCATATACTCACTCTCACGAATTCATCCCCCGACTTTTCCAATACGATCTTTTCTTGAGGTGCTTTTGGAATTCTACGATACCCGATTGTCTGTCTCTTCTCTGAAATTTTTCGTTGCCATCGAACGGCATACACACCATGCCTACGATGGAGATCGCCCAGACGGCGCCGTCGACGTACGCGTCTGAGAAGGCAGATGAAGCCGGGATATCGGAGCCGGTCGCCATTCGCATCGATGCGGAGCTTGAGAGGCGAGTTGTGGTATGATTTCCTCGAACCTTGCAAATGTTTCGTCGATTCTGGAATCTCGCGCACTCGTGTTCACGCACACCTCATGCATCCGAGAATGCTGCATGGACGCAACTGAGTGTATAGTTCAGGGCAACTGCTAACTTCTGGTGTCCTGAAGAGGAAAATTGATTACCACCTTATTCCGTTGGTGATGGGCCTATGTGCGTATAACTGCCAGTGACGAATCGGGTAGGACGGGACTGACGGTATCCAGATCTGGTGGCCTTCCTCGACAGATCTAACATCGGAAATGCTCAACTTGCTGGCTTGGTACGGGGCTCTTCTATTGCCGTAAACTTGAGATTCCCTGATGTTGTCTAACATCGACACTAGAACGAGGATCTGGGCCTCAGTGATGCTCAGTATCAAGTAAGTGAAGCCTCTGGCCTTGCAATGATTGTGAAGTAAGGATTCTAACAGCTTATGCAGTGGCTCTTGACGATATTCTATATCCCCTACAGTCAGTGAATTGCGTCCGCCTTGGTTTCGCCTGAGTTGGCTCCTGGAATTCTAACGCCGGCTTCATCGCAGTCATCTTCGAATGGGGTGCATTGATGTGGAAAGTTGTGCCACCGTACGTCTAGTCCCTGTCGTATATCTGTTTATTTAGGGACCCGGTACTGATTATCATTGCACAGGCACATCTGGGCGTTTTCTTGCGTCTTTATTTGGTGAGGCTTCATTGCATTGCTTTCTCCTTCTGTTTCGCATAGGCAGAACTTTAAGCTCATGCGCCTTTGTCATAGGGGAGTCGCATCCACTCTACAAGCTGCTTCGTTCAACTGGTCCGGAATGATGGCAGCCCGTTTCTTCCTCGCTTCGGCCGAAGCTGGCTTTGCACCCGGTATCCCGTATCTACTCTCATTCTTCTACAAGAGACATGAGTTGGGTTTCAGATGCGGTCTCTTCCTCTCTGCTGCGCCGCTTGCCACCAGTTTTGCAGGTGCTTTGGCCTTTGGCATCACGTCAGGCCACCCTGCCATCGCGAACTGGAGGCTTCTCTTCATCGTCGAAGGCATCCCCTCGATCATGATTGGGATCATCGCGTTTTTCTGCCTCCCCGATTCAGCTGATACGGCTTATTTCCTGAATGAAGAAGAGAAGCTGGTCGCCAAGGCGAGGGCGCTGCAGCAAACAGGCAGCGAAGGCACGGAACGCATTGGCAGCATCAGCATCAAGGAGACTCTGCAATCGCTTCTGGACATCAAGACGTGGATTCCGCCTCTAATGTACTTCAGCTGCAATGGTGAGTGGGATCTTGCGTGGGCAATGAAGGCTGTCAGTTGATCACTAATACCATCGTCCAGTTTCGTTCAGCAGTCTGCCCGTATTCCTCCCGGTCATCCTAAAGGACATGGGTTTCACGGCCATCAACGCTCAGGGTCTTAGTGCACCGCCCTATCTCCTCGCTTTCTTCGTCTGCATCCTGACTACCTGGATCGCCGACAAGACCCGACAGCGTGGCTACATGCTAATCGGTCTTTCGCTGGTCGGAGGCGCTGGGTATATCATCCTCGGCGCGTGCAAGGGTGTGGGCGTGAGATACTTCGCCGTGTTCCTGGCGGCAGCGGGCGTGTTCTCGTGCATCGCCAACATCCTCCCGTGGACGATCAACAACCAGGGCAGTGACTCCAAGCGAGGCGCGGGTATTGCGCTGCTGAACATGGTCGGCCAGATCGGACCGATTTTGGGAACAAGAGTATTCCCTAACAGCGATGCGCCGTTCTTCGTTAAGGGCATGTATATCTGTGCCGGCTTCATGTTCTTCAACGCGTTGCTTGCGCTCTCGCTCCGGACGTACCTGGCATTGGAGAACAAGGCGTTTGAGAAGAAGGATGCGGAGATGGCACCGAATGACGTGTCGGGTAAAGTGGTTTCAGTGGAATTCGAGAACGAGGGTTATGGGTTCAGGAATATCTTGTAAAAAGATACACGGCGTATCTACGTTATTTGACCTTTGTGCTTTTGATATACCAGGGTATGCACGGGAGTGCAGGTACCTCGTTACCGTTTGTTGTTACGGAGATTTCTTGGGCGCATAGGTACTAAAATAATACATGTTGCCCTTCTCCTTGGTCTGTTGCCGTTGCTGTTCTTTTTCGAGGTGATGTTCCGATGTTTTGGTGTTGAAACCGCCACATACCTAGCCCTACAGCCTAGCAAGGCAGCAAGGCATAGGGATTACGTACGTGTCTTGGATCCTCGCGCCCCTCGGGAGGCCGTATATATTAGAAATCGGGCAAGGCGGCCAGGCCAAGCAACCGTACGGGCATGGGTATCAGGCCGTACGGACTTGCCAGCATACGGTGTACAGTTTGGTGCCTCGTGCCTGCTGCCTTCTGTCTTTGTCTTTGTCTTCCGCCTGCCGTCGCTGCCGTCTCTGGCTGCTTGCCGAGTGCCCCGGCAGGACCAAGACCGAACTGCAAAAGACGGCAGCCGCTCGGCACACATGTGATGCGCAACTTCCCCAACTTCCCACCGTCTGAACCTTAAATTCCCCCTCGGCTCATTGGCCGCGGCGCAGACCGGGACACCCCTGTGCCGCCTCATGACTCCATTATGCTTGCTTGCTGCCCAAGCTTCACCCTTTCGTCCATAGCCTCGCGAGCGTCTGGGCTTTACTCTGGACTCTGGACTCTGGACTCTGGACTCTACTGAGCCATCTCTACTTACTCTCCACGCTACTGTATCCGCTCTTCCGTTGCTCTGCGGCCGACGAAGCAAATGCAGCCGTCCATTGGTCCGCCGCTGCGTATACTCGGCCGGCTCGGTATTGAAACACATCTGCCGGCTTCATAAACGCATAGACGCATAGAGACAAAGAGCGAGCGAGCGAGCGCGAGAAAGAAGGTAAGCAGGTATAGAGCCGGAGGCGAGGACACCTAACTCAAAACAAAGACACACGGACAGGGAGAGAAAGAGTGTGAAGCAACTCGCAAATCGCCAGTGATGGAATTTGGTCAGGGCTCGGCTGGCCGCCCGCAGCCGCCGTCGCTACAATCACCGCCCCCATCACCATCGCCATCACCGGCTTCATCCTCGCAGCCCGCCCCCTCTGTCACCGGCCACGTCTTTCCTATCCGATCTGCCATAAGCGTCGACCAGTCCCAGCCAACGCCGTGCGTCCACTCCCGTGATCCTTCCGATCCCGAGTACTTCTTCCCGCGCCGCGATCTGACTTGGGATGGTCGAAGGTCAACGGGCAAAGCTCGCATTCTGAGCGGCGCATCTTCGATCTTACCTCCTTCATCGCCCACGAAAAGAGCACCCATCATTGCCTCTGACCCTGCCTCTCACCCTCGGCCCAGCCAAAAGGGCGCTCCGATTCCGCCTACAATCACTATTACTTCAGATGACGATCGCAATGGCAGAATATTATCGAGCCATGACCGATCTTCGGCTGTCGCGGCGCCATCCGCCCCTAATCGGATCGCGTCCAGCAAGTCTGACAACCACAACAACGACAAGTCCGACCCCGGGATTGTTAGAGACACCAGGCCTTGCGTTGCCAACGGGGGCAGTAGCCACTCTGGCGATTCAAATATCACTGCTACTGATGAACGGGACGAACCCCTGATGACTACTCGCTTTCGCCATGTTATGACGGATGCTGGCCACGCCATTATTACAGGCTTTCACGGCACCCCACAGCGTTGCGAAAATGAGCCGATCCATACCCCCGGAGCCGTGCAAGGATTTGGCCTTCTGGTCGCACTCAGAGACGAAGGAGAAGGGACGGGTGACCGCTTCTTGGTACGCATAGTGAGTGAAAACTCAAGGCAGATCATCGGCTACTCACCCGAGGAACTTTTTAAGCTTGCGAGCTTCATGGAGATCTTCTCCGAGGAACAGGCAGACAATCTCCTCGACCATGTAAATTTCATTCGAGATGAAGAATCAGATCTTACAACTAATGGCTCTGATGTCTTCCTTATTTCCCTGCGACCACCCGGCTCGAAGCCAATCAAGCTATGGTGTGCCGTACACATCAACCCGACTCGACCCGATCTTGTCATTTGCGAATTCGAGCCAGAAGATGACCAGCGGCATCCTATACGGCCGCCAGACGAATGCGCTCCCAAGGAGCCCGAAGACACTCTCTGTCAGAGCCCGACGGTCGAAGAACTTCATGAAAGTACCAACATCAGTAGCAAACCTCTTCGGGCACTAAAGGGCATGCACAAAGGACGGGGTGAGGCCGGTGCTATGCACGTATTCAACGTCATGTCTCAAGTGTTGGAGCAATTTGCCTCAGCGCCGAACCTGGAGAAATTTTTGAAGATTTTGGTAGGCATTGTGAAAGAACTCACTGGTTTTCACCGAGTCATGGTTTACCAGTTTGATGCCGCCTTCAACGGCAAGGTGGTTACTGAAATAGTCGATCCGGCCCAGACGCGTGATCTGTTTTATGGTTTGCATTTCCCGGCATCAGATATCCCCAAACAAGCCCGGGAACTATACAAGATCAACAAAGTCAGGCTACTGTACGACCGGGAGTTGGAGTCAGCCAGGCTCGTCTGCCGCACCGTTGACGATTTAGAGAAGCCCCTGGATCTTAGCCACGCATATCTACGGGCTATGTCCCCCATACACTTGAAATACCTTGCGAATATGGGCGTCAGGTCATCTATGTCCATATCGATTAATGCCTTCAACGAGTTGTGGGGGCTTATTGCATGTCACAGCTACGGCTCGAAGGGGATGAGAGTGTCATTTCCTATTCGTAGGATGTGTCGGATGGTGGGCGATGCGGCATCGCAAAGCATCGAGCGGCTGTCTTATGCTTCTCGTCTCCAGGCCAGAAGGCTCATCGTCAACACTATGCCGACCGATCGAAACCCCTCAGGCTTCATTATTGCCTCCTCTGAGGACTTATTGAAGCTGTTAGACGCAGATTTTGGCATTCTGTCTATAGGTGACGAAACTGAGGCATTAGGCAAGGTTGCGCAGTCGCAAGAATCACTGGCTATGGTCGAATACTTGCGCCTTCGGAAATTCACTTCGGTCTTGACCACACAAAATATCAGTCAGGATTTTCCCGACCTGCAGTACCCTCCGGGCTTTTCTGTCATTTCCGGCTTGCTATACGTACCACTTAGTGTGGGCGGCCGTGATTTTATCGTTTTCTTTCGCAAGAGTCAAGTCAGGGAAGTAAAATGGGCCGGCAACCCATACGAGAAGACGACCAAGGAGGGCACTGTTGGATTGCTCGAGCCGCGCTCAAGCTTCAAGGCTTGGCACGAGACTGTCGTCGGTCAGTGCAGAGATTGGTCTGAGGAGCAAATCGAGACAGCTACCGTTCTTTGCCTGGTGTATGGTAAGTACATTTGCTACTACTTATGTCGCTACATTCTATAGTCTAGTGGGTGCACAGATATTGCTATAGATGACTAACTTGCGCAGGGAAATTCATCAATGTCTGGCGACAAAAAGAAGCTGCTCTTCAAACTAGCCGGCTCACTCGGTTGTTGCTAGCCAACTCTGCCCACGAAGTCCGTACTCCTCTCAATGCCATCATCAACTATTTGGAGATTGCTCTGGAGGGATCCCTGGACCTGGAGACGCGCGATAACCTAGCAAAATCACATTCTGCTTCCAAATCGCTCATTTACGTGATCAATGATCTTCTTGACCTCACGAAGATGGAGGAGGGTCAGGAATTGGTCAAAGACGAGGTAATGAACCTGCCTGCTTGTGTCTCGGAGGCCACAGAACCGTTCAAGGTTGCTGCTAAGCGGAAAGGCATTAACTTCGAGGTCATCAAACACGAAGGAGTTCCGAAGTACGTCCACGGTGATTACCGCCGAGTGAGACAAATTGTGACCAACCTGATTGCTAATGCTATGCAAAACACGACGACTGGCTTTATCAAGGTTGAGTTCTTTGTCATTGAGGTCCTAGAGTATCGAGTTCGCGTCGAGATCATTGTGCACGACACGGGCTGTGGCATGAGCCAAGACCAGCTTGACAATCTCTTCCAGGATCTAGAGCAAGTCAATACCACTAGCGCCGCCGAGGCCGAGGCGTTTGATGAGTCTCTGGACCAAAGTAGCGAGAGCCGCGCACTGGGTCTGGGCCTAGCTGTTGTCGCGCGCATAGTATGCAACATGGATGGCCAGTTACGGGTAAAATCTGATCGGGGCAAAGGTTCCAAGTTCGTCATTCAGCTCCCTTTTGAGTTGGCTAATGGTGATCCGCATGAGAGGCGTGATGCGAGCGATGTCACCATCGACTCGGTCTCTGAGGCAAAGACCTTGGCTTCTGTAACCAAGACTCCGCCACCTATAGACGATAATGAGCTCCTCCTTGTTGATAGAGGAAGTTGGAATACGTCCAACCTTGCTCCTCGGCCCCTTTCCCGGCCCCGAAGCATGAACGAGATGAACAGTAAAAGTAGTCTGAGAAGCAGCAGAAGCAGCGACGCTCGTAGTAACAAGAGCGACAGTGCTCGCAGCAACAAGCTTACTGCAGATCGGTTGGTCGATACTATTCAGGCTTCGTTCGCCCGCGGTGAAGGTGATCACACAGCAGCCCAAACCCATCTGAGGAATTCTGAGGGGCGAGAAAGCTTTACAGGTACAAGTATCTCATCGCTGCCCAATATCGGTACTTCGCAGCGACTGGCCGGACAGTTAGACGTGACTGGAGGGCCTGAGCCATCACCCCCATGGACTCCGGGTACCATTGAGCTCTCCCCGGCACGAATCAATGCATCCCCAATAGCACAGGTCTTGTCTCGGGCACCTCGCAATTCAAGCCGAGTAGTCGAAACCGAGAGTAGTACACCTCCCTGTGCAAACCCGACAGGAGCACGAATCCTTGTCGCCGAGGATGACCCAATCAATATGAAGATACTTACAAAGCGACTGGAAAAAGCCGGGCATAAGGTCTATCCAGCAGTCAATGGCGAAGAGTGCGCAACGGTTTATAAGGAGAAACCGCAGAATTTCGATGTTATCCTCATGGATATGCAAGTACGTACATTATTAAATGTCTCATCGGACGAAGAAAGAGAGAGAAGAGCTAACGGGAATGTCAGATGCCTATTATTGGTGGCCTTGAAAGCACGAAGTTAATTCGAGAGTTTGAGAAGTCAGATGAGTTCACCAAGTTATCGGCCGTGGATCGTAGCCACGACCACATCCCCATATTTGCTGTATCGGCGTCGCTCATAGAGAAGGATAAAGCCATTTACACCGAAGCAGGGTTTGACGGATGGATACTCAAGCCCATCAACTTCGAGCGTCTAAACACTCTGCTGGAGGGCATCGCAAATGATGAGATGCGAGAGCAGTGTCTCTACCAGCCTGGCGAGTGGGAGCGTGGTGGGTGGTTCGTTCGCCGAGCAACCGGACCGCTACAGTCACGAGAACCAAAGCGTAAGACTGATTATGCCACCGACCGAGGCGCTCATAACGGAACACCACACTAAAATACGCGTATTCCGTTGAGCTTGTCCTATGTCGAGGTATAATAATAAAATACCTTGTAAACATGGTCAGCTTGCTACGTGGTCTTTGGGATGCTAATAACAGCTCGGAGACATATTTCTTTAAGAGTATTACCATGGCCCCTGTTCTTAGCGGCCTTTGTCACAAAGTAGGCTCCTATGTTGAAGTCAGGCCTACGGCTTGCGCCCCATTTTCTTTTGTTGCTATGAGAATGGAGTCCAACCTATTCGGCAGGGCCGGCAGAGAAACAATCCTACAGGACGCCCTTATCTGTTTACACATACATGAGATATTTGGGCGTTGGGAAAAGGATCACACGAGGTTTCGAAAAAGAAGAAACACGCATCCATTTGCATAGGGGATTCGTTTTCTTTGCCTAATGGACTTAATAAGGCGTGCTCGATGGATGATAGGTGGGATAAAATGTAAATAATTCAGGACGCGGGGTCAGCATTTTTCAGGAGGGAAGCTTACTCACATCATGTACATTAGGCCTCATGATTACACTCTCATGGCGTCGCACGTGGGTATATTGGGGGACTGCGTCTCTGGCTGGGCACAGCCAAAAGTCGGTTAGACGTCGTTTGCAGGACTGCGACACTCTCGTCATAGGTAGTCGTGTAGGTCTGAGGTACCGGTAGCCCGGGAAACGCCTTTGATACAGTCTGTTGTTGAGTTTCCATTTGATCGTCGTGATTGATTAGTG
Organism: Xylariaceae sp. X802; assembly: GCA_028637635.1. NCBI lineage: Eukaryota > Fungi > Ascomycota > Sordariomycetes > Xylariales > Xylariaceae > Xylariaceae sp. X802. Next base: position 195,033 of record JAJFDH010000001.1, on the reverse strand, counting down.
TCGAATAACCGCTTCGTAATACTTATTTCTGTATGCTAGAAAGATTTGTTTTGGATTTCTTGGCCTTGTAGTCTGATTAACCCCTACAATTGACGGCATGTAACATCTGTTCGACGGAAGAAAAAAGGCGTTTCTGCCGGGGATGTAACCAGGACGCGGGAGAGAAGAAAAAAAACGGGAGCTAAAACGCTAAGTGTATGCTTAAATAACGTGGCGATTCTTAACTTAAAGCTTAAAAGGCTTGAAGTCATGAGTAATAAGCCCGCCATGGAAACTACCTATATACAAGACGGGCCTCCCATCACGGCGTTAGTCTTGACTTTTCCTCGATATATACACGGCATATATCCTATCCCATAGCCAACACTTTCCATCGTCATCTCGGTTCGTTGTTTGCGTACATCCGTACATGCCCACGATAAAAGAATCTCTTCATTACTCCGTACATTTCGTGAATTTTCTCCCCGCTTCGTAATGTTGTCCCGTCCGCCGTTCATCGCGCGTTTATCGTTTTGTTTGGAAGGCATGAGAAGGGACAAAATTGAATAAAACAAAACACCTTGCTCCCTGGATAAAATGCAGAAGTCTAAAACAATGGATTCGCGCCGTGACCGCCTGGTTTTTCCCCTGCTTCCGTTTTCTTTCGTGTTGGGTTCTTTGGGGATGGCTTTTTGGTGTGTAGGAGGTGATTTGAGATGTGATGAGATGTGGTGAGATGAGACGGGATGGGGAATGTGTCGAAATACGGGAAATGAGCTCGGCGGGGTGCTTGGTTGTTGGTACGTCACCTCGCCGGTCCGTGTCCCTATTTTCGACGGGGTATCACCGGACTGGGGCCCGTTGCAGATGCGGGGATAAGAACGGAGGGAGGTAAACCCCCTTGTCCGTGTCTCCGGCAACCCGGCGCGGAAACACCGGGAGCGTGCGGGACAAGCCGGGCAACGCACCCGTCCAGCCGGAGGCAAAGCGGCTGCGGGAAGCAAGAGTGGGCTATATTCTCAAAACCCAACTCAAGTCAAGTCAAGCCAAGCCAGTTCCATTCGGCCCAAAACACCCAGTCCAGGACGTGGCCGGCGCTCAGAGCAGCAAAGAGACATAAAAAGAGAGAGAAGGGCTCGCTAGGCCATCTCCTCCGAGGAACCCGTGCTACTCTCTGACGACGTCAGGCTGCCGTGCGTCCGTGCGACGTGGACCAGACGGTAGATGAGGAAGCCGATTGCGGCTAGGGCGATGAAGAGGAGGATGATGATGATGGCGATGACGTCGTTTTCCTTGGCCATGGTGAAGGCGGTGTTAGTTTGCGGGAGTCGACTGGCTTTCTTGTGGTGGTAGGCACTGTGCTATGATGGACGAGGAGAAGCACCTGTGGCCTGCGGGAGAGACAGTGATGGGATCGAGGTCTACTGTCCGTTTGCAAACCCGTGCGCGGCGAAGTGGTCTTTCTAGGTAGCTTGGTGGCTGTTAGCTTTGCGTTGGCGATGAGGGTGTAGGAAGGGGATCATAGCTGGTCTTCTTACTTTTCGTTAGCGAGAAAGACAAACAAAACAAAATTAACAAGTTCTCGCTGAAGTATTTGCTGACGGATGGATAAAATCAAGCAGCCTGCAAGTACCCCTCTTCTGCTGTGATGACGGGATGCTGTGGTGCACTGCAAACAATTCGCGAACAATGTCGGCGTTGTCAGACGATGCGAGCAGGACAGGTCGAGCAAGACTGCGAGACAAGTCGACTTGAGAGATTGTTGGTCGAGCAAGGAGGTTGGTAAGATGGGGAATTCAGTACCCGGCACCTTTTAACTGGCCGGTTGCCGTGCCATCCCGCCTGCAGGTAAATAGCGAGGCTGGTCGCGGACGGGAAAAAGGGCAAGGCTGGGGGTCTTCTAACCTGGATAGGTCTAGCCTGTCCAGATCGCTAGCCAGCGGGCTGTCGCGGCACCGGATTGGAGGAAAAGAGACGAAGCCATGTGGGCCCGGCACGATCACCGGAAGTGCGCGTGGGTCCTTAGCCGGGTCTATACACACAGTGTGCGAAACTCCGATGGCTTCACAGTCCTTGTAGACGCTACAGTACACTACAGGGAGTGTTTGGCGGTTCCTGCTCTGCGCAATAGTGTAGTTGGAGATCCACGCGGCTGGGAAATACAGTATTAGGTGTGGCCTATGATCACTGCGAATAAAGTCGCGGTCTCGCCGCGGCTCTCAACCCATGCGTACTTTAACTAGGTACCACCAACCCTTCAGATCGGTCAAGTCGATCGTCCGGCTTATTATTAGTGTAGACCGTACCTGTCAACGTTATGTAGAGATCTCTAGTCGAACGAAACAGTCAAAGACCTGGATAGCTCCTAGTTGCTCAGACGTAGAAACCCCCCTGAACTAAAGAACAGCAAGGCTTGGAGAGAGCACTTTTGTTGATTTTGTTTGTATAATCTGGGAGCTTGTTACGGTTTTCATTTTCAAGGCAAAGCTAGAGCAGCGAGTTACGAAATCTGCTTGCGAACTTCCGCGGCTTGACAGACTGCAAAAGTCGCCAGCCACCCCGAATGAGCCCAATACCAGCCTAACTATCACCTGATGAAGTGATTGGGCGGCTGTTTTCTACCTCTAGGTAGGGTAATGTTTGCCTCCTTTCTCTTGTATTAGGTATAACTCATAGAGCCGTTATGTCAGCGAATAAAAACCCCGATGTCAATAGGCTTACGGTTGCGCGACTTCAAATTGCCATGTTCTGTGGGTTGGAGAGAAGAAAAAACGATATACTTTTACAAAGCCCATTACCGGTGCAGCAGAAAGGCGTTCGTCCCTCGATAGTTTCCGGTAGTCTCCAGACCGTCAACCGTATGCCGTGTTATCGTTGTGGCAAGAATACGAGGTCGACGGTCGAAACGAACGTATCAACTTCCATTTACCCACACAACGCACCAGAGATTGTTCCTGCTCACTCACGCCGACGCGGATATTGGCCCCGTGAATATCCTGGTAGCCCAACCGCATCAGCACCAGGCATGACCTTAACGAGGCCATATCTACTCGTGCTTGATGCCGTCCTCGCCTGTAGAGACGATCTTCACGTGTCGCTCGTAGAATTGCAACATCTGTGTGAGTCAAATAAGACATCGGTCAGCCATCATGCTAGAGCGAGAAATGAGGGGACAGTGGATGGGAGACGGGGGACCGGCCCATATGGACTCTTCGGGGCATGTACAAACCTTCTGGGGGCAGCGAGAGTAGATAACCTTGGTGTCGTGCTGCGTCTTTTGTCCGCCCTTCCATGTTAGGTATACGATGAGTTTTCCGGTATTCTCATCCTGGCATGCATCAATAAGATCCACCTCATCTTCCCATGAGCCCTGTGGTGGCTTCCACGCACGGGCATTAGCTGGCGGTGTCGTCGATGCCGGATGATCCTCGTTGCGTCGACGCTTAGTGCCGTTAACAGGTGCACTCGCTGTGGATCGGCCGCGCTTCTTGTTCTTCAACGCCGATTGGGCGTCTTCCAAGATCTTGTCGCGGCCACCGATGCTCTCAAGATAGTCTTCAAGGACGCCGGCTGCATTCTCCCTGCATGGACCAAATTAGACGATGGATATCCCACAAATGCAGGCTCAACGGCCCTAACCAGAAGACAAATCACGCACCTAAGATTGTCTTCTTCTTCCCAGGTCTGATCCGACTTCTTGTCATAGCCCTCCCACTTTACTTTATATTTCAGTGTGCCCTTATCCGGTCTGTTAGCACGAACAGCGACAGCATAGAAGAGGCAGCTGTAGGATATGTATCGCGTAGCTTACGTCGCTTTCGATCATGTGGGCGAGGATCTTTTCAACGATATACCTGATAGCCACAAGTTAGCAAGGGCCTAGGTAGCAAGGCAGAGCATCACCAGGTGGACATACTCATCTTCATCGAGATCCTCTTCGCCTTCTTCGTCATCGTCACCATTTGAATCATTACCGACGACGTCGAGCATCTCGTCATCATCTTCATCGCGATCGCGGTCACGGTTGCGGTCACGGTTGCGGTCACGGTCGCGGTCGCGGTCGCGAGCACTGAGGCCGGCAGAGTGGTTCTTGTTGCGTCTCGTGCTGACGGGGACGGCAGCGTCGCTCGCGTCCGATTGCTCGTCGGAAATAGCTAGCGGATAGGAACTGTTAGCCTGCGCATCAACCGGATTGCGAACAATAGGAGCCACGCAATCGAGAGAGGAAAGCCAAGGGGATGGGATGGAGGGGACGCGTACAGGGCGGCATGGCGGGAAGGCTTGCGAGCGTCGCGTATGGGGAAATGTGGAAATGTGGAATTGAGAGGAGTGGTGTCGGTAGACGTGAAGGAGCGAGAAAGGGAAGCCAACGTATGTAATAAAGCAGCGGTACGTGGATTTGCAGAGCACTATGCTGCTCCAAGCAGGTACCCACACAAAGATGGCTGAGGAAGATAAGGCATGGTCTCTGGATTTGCGGCTGTGGCGATCGATACCCTACCTAGGTAGGCAGAAAGTGGCCAGCTGCCGTACGCGTCAGTAGGACCGACTGGCAGCTGGCCTCCTTAGCGTGTTTATCCTATCTACTGGCCAACCGAGCTGCTAGGCCACTCTTTCTATTGGGTACAGTGCCGGGGACTATACTACGGCCTGCTATAGGTAAGAGGCACGGTGGCCCAGCGGTAGGTACGGCATGGTAGCGCACTGTGTTAAGGTACCTACATAGTAGGCCACCGACTCTCCTCGGCCAATAGTGGAATTTAGCGAATGCCCGCGCCATCTTTAGTGGTTAGTTCGGTGGAGTGGCCGAGCAGAGTTAGTGACGGGTTGGGACCTATACTAACGCGTTATATGCCGACGTTCGTCCAGATACTGTACTGTACATTACACAGTCATGCCGAATTCCCACCCCAAGTAATACCTAATGTACTTCTAGCGAGTAAGAAGATCGCGTTTTCTATTATTCCGTACATCGTCTCTGCTTCGATTCATCTCAGTGTTTATTTCATGCTGAGGTACTCAGCAGTCCCTATGCCCGTACAGTAAGGTACCGATACGCATATATATTGCTATAGCGGATGGGTTATTTGGGCAAACCATCGTTTTGCAGGGCAGGTACTCATAAACGCTAGTTAGGCCCACCCCGCTGAGAGTTGGCTGACTTTGTACATCTACCTCGGTATGCTTACTGGTGGCACCGGCGTCAAAGTAACAGGACTTCCTACGTAACCGGATGCAGGCGCTGCGCTATCTTAGGTACATAGCAAGCAGCCAATGGACAATTCCCCGTGCATGCAAAGGACGGCTCGAGTTTGTTGGACCAATCAAAAGTGCCTGTTGCAGCCATAGCCTATAGCTACATCCCGCCCAGATCCCGCCTATGCAATAAAGCAGTGCGAGACCCCTGACTGCTCGACTTCTGAACAAAGGCAGGCGCAGAGCACGGGAGCAGGTACACTACAGTGGCAGGTAGGTACGGAATAGGTAGAGGACGGAAGCTGCGAGACAGAGAGGGGGGAATGATGTGTAAATAAATCCCCAGAATAAATAAAAAGAAGGTGAAGCCCTGAAATCAGGACCTTCCGTTGGAAGTCGCCAAGAGGAGAAAAAGAAGAAAAAAAATTGACAGCCCGAAAAAAAAATAAAAAATTTCACCCCGTCAATTAGTTAGCCCGGGCTCTACAATTGCATCCGCTTTCTTCTTACCCTCCAACATCCAAAGCAAAGCGAATCTCAGCAGCAAAAACATTTGCAAGCAGCCAAACAAGCAAGCAAGCAAGCAAGCAAGCAAGCAAGCAAGCAAGCAAGCTGTCCATCCACTCGTAGTGTGCGCATCATCCAACGGCCTCCTTTCAGCCCGCATCGTGGATGCCTGTCGAGCAGGGGGAGCTCCTCGGGGGCGTGTCATCGACTCCTATTCAACACGGTCACTTTGCCTCACCGACCTCAACGTCGTCCGCACGCGTACGTGTGCGTGTGCGTGTCCGCGTCCACGTACACGTCGCGTCCACCCGCCCGCTCGCTGCCCTCCCCCTTTAGAATCTGCCGCTCCTCTCCCATCTTTCAGAACAAGGCATTGTTGTCTACTCTAGCTGGGTCGGCTGGTTGCACCTCTGTATGCGCATGCAGCCCTGACGCCTTTGAGTCACAACCACGACCTCGACTTGGACCTTGATTCCGACTCCAACTTGAACAGCAACGACACGACGTTGCTGGACAAAACCGCCGACATGTCCGAATCTGCCAACACCGCCACTGCCCCTGGTGGTATCGGCGTTGGCGCTTCTGTTCCCGATTCCGACCTGGCCTCCGCTTCTGCTTCGGCACCTACTGCCACCCCCTCCGCCGCCGAATCTCCAGCCACTCACAAGGCGAGTGCTATTAAGGACAAGAATTGCCCGTACTGTGGTCAGGCTTTTACTTCCTCTTCCCTTGGCAGGCACCTTGATCTATACATCAAAGAACGGAATCCAAAACCACCAGATGGGATTCATGATGTCGAGGCCATCCGCAGGATGCGAGAGTCCATCACCCGGCGTCAACCGAGAGGTTCCCTTGCGCGTCGTGACACTTCCAATCCAGGCACTCCTGGTGGCTTCTCTGGAAAGAGTCCTGCTTCGGCCCCTGATCTTGCCATAAAGCCACCTCCCATTCCCAAGGAAGGTCAATTTGTCGTCGATCGCCAAAACTACCCATTTCACCCGACGTGGCAGGTAACTGGTGTGATTAACGACATACCAACTACGATGGCTGGCCCTGGAGGTGGGATGGGGGGCTCCTGGGAGAACATCCAAGCGAGAGCAAGTCCAGCTCGGGACATGTCCGCCCGCTCCCAGAATCCACAGCGGGTGCCGAGCCGTGTAGCACATAAGATGCAGTTTGATGCAAAACAGAAGTTGACTGATGCGATGGACACTGCCCGGGCTGCCGAGCTCGCGCTTAGGGAATTGCTAAGTTCCATTCGGGCTGCCAAGTACGTCTGCCCAGCTTGTTATTATACCCACTAGACACGTTCTTCTACTAACCGCTGATATCATGCTAGGCAACACGTCGACATGAATTCTTTACCCTTTGACTTCGAACCCCTATCTCTCGACTTTCCAGCGCTTACTCTACAATGTCTTCAGGCACCGCCGACCCTGTTCTCCTCTACGCCACATCCGACCCCTATCTCATGGTCCATCCAGCCACCGGGCCCGAAGCAATATGAGGCACTCCAATCGTATTTTCACGAGGAGTTCCGGAAATGGCGTGTTGCCTGTGCCACAGCCACAACGATTTCATCAGACGATCTAACTTATCCGCCTTCCGAAACGGGCCTTCCGCGTGACATGCGCGAAGGCGTAAAAAGGGCTGAAAAGGCTGCTGCGCTGCTTGAAAAGCAGGTCCATGAGCACTTGCAGTCGACGTACCAAGTTTGGGAACAGCTGTCTCCACAGCGTCGGAACGAGCTTTGGGTGCTGGAACTGGCCAGAAGTGTAGGCAGGAGGCAAAAAGAGCTGGAGAAAGTTAAGGAGGCGCAGCACACCATTAAGCAGGAAAACGCAAACCTCAAGACACAGATCGAACAGTTAAACCGCTTGCAGCAGCCGAGGGAGTTCAGAATTGTGCCACCCGCAACACTGCCTATAGAAGAGACCTTCATGAACTACTTGCTAAGTTTGGGTGCCAGCGGTGTCAAGGGCGTGGGTGTAACCGTGGACGAGCGTCACGTGGACCTGAATACCATGGTCTCTCGGGCCATCGATCGCTGGAAGTCTGTCATTGTCAGCGCCAGAGGTGCCGGCATGAGCGGACAAAAACCGCTTGATCACATTACGTCGACGGCCATATCAGCAAGTGAGACCCCAATTATCCCAATGTGCTCACCGTCTCAGCACGGGTCCGGAACACAACCGCCCCCGCAAGTACCCCATGGCCTGCCCGCAGTTCTGCCTACAGGGCCTTCGACAACGACAGCCGTTTCATCGGCTGCGGACGAGGAAAACAGTGACGAGGATGCCGATGCCGAGATGGATGAGGGGGACGCATTCGCGCCCATCGTACCGGTTACCACGAAGGCGTCGGTGCCGATGCAGCCACAACTCGATTTATCACAGATGAGAGATCGCAGCCAGCGGGGTGTGATTAGCACGGATGCGTCGCTAACCGTGAACGGGAAGGGTATGGATAGAGGACTGGGCGGCCGACGCTCAATGCCGAGCGTCAATGCAGCCTCATCGATGACAGCCCGCCCCCCGCCGGGACACATGAATAGCGACGAATATACGGCTAGTGCAAATCAGGGCGTCATCTGTGGTGAGCCTATGTACAGTGAGTAGTCCTATTCTTTAAAATTGTACGCTTTGCACCATGATTCCGACATTCATAATGCGGTGCCGTACCTGAATGCTTGGATTGGCTATATCCATAGCAATCCTGGGTCTCCTGGCGGTCCCTACCGAAGCATATGCTGGCCGCATAAACTGACCTCGTTACAGTGGACTAATAGATAATCGGATCAATCGCATGGCGTTTAAGGGAAATAGAGAATTGATGCTGGGGTTCATCAATCATCATATGCTAGCGCAAATGGAATTCATCCATAGCATGGACGGTTCACGGTGTTGTGTACCAAGCGGAGAGAACGAACGATCAGGACAGTGCATTCGCATCTGGTTCTTCGTCCCTTGGTCTGGTCCCATCATGCCATTTAGAGCGGAGGACATCGTGGTGTTGCATAAAACTTTTACGGTACTGCTCACATCTTCCAAGTTGCCTAGATACTGGTATACATGTGAATGCAATGTGATCCCCGCGATTCGTCCCACGAGTCTTGGGTTTGGTACCGTTATTATCCGATTTATACGTCACGTATATGGATTTCTCTGTGTGCCTGGTGAAGATAAGGGTCGCTACTTTGCGGTTCCCGGTTGTTAGGAATACTCCGAGTTAACTCTGTATAAATAAAATAGATGGCTCTTGGGCGGTATGCTTAGTCGGTTCAGTTTTCATGGGTGCTGTTTACTCTCGCTTGTTTTGTCTTGATTCCGGATGGAGAGCGTAGGCGATGGACGTCCATTTTATGACCCTGTCCCTATAGCTCATCGAAACGTCGCTCGTTTAATGAGGATCACATTATGTTGGATCCTTCCTAGCTGAATAGGTATCCTTTTGCTTTATAGCCGCCATAAGTCTTGTTTACGAGGCCTCATATTACTGCTCAGGTCTACGTACACTTAGATATGTGAGGTCTTCCATTTGCATCGTAGGTACTATCTCATAAAAGATGATTCCCGTTAGTTATGACTTTCTAACTGCGATCCTCGTGAGTCGGCTATTCCTTACAATAACTTCTGTACGAGATCACCACACTCCATGCAGGATCTCATTCTCACGAAACCATCTAACCAAGCACCTCGACTCACAAACAGACGAATCTATGACCACCTACCTTCTATTGATAACCTACCCATCGGCATAGTAGTCCAGCAACGCCAACACCAAAACGAACTCAGGCGGTAGACAGTAAGAGCGCCTCGCCGCAAGCGCAATCATAAAAACTAGCCAAACCACAAAGCGCCGCAATATAAGCAGTAGTACCGTCCAAAATACCACAAACAAATCAAAGACCAACATCGTCAACGGAAAAGAAAGGGGCCCCGTGTCCTTCCAAGACAATCCAACCCCCGTTTCCGCGAACGAACGAACCAACCGGCAACCTCCCGGGACAAACAACCAAACCCAAACCCCAAACCCCAAACCCCAAACTCCCAAAACGCACCACAAACCCAATCCTCCAAAAGGGGTCAAGCACAAACCACAACCCCAAACTCCAAAAGCCAAAACCCACCACAGCTATAAGGACTCAGATAACCAACCCCAACCCCAGCCTCAAAAGCTCCCCCAAAAACAAAACGATCACCAACACAAGTAATCCACAAACCAGCCAAAAGAAAAAGGCCAATACAAGAATCCAACCATCACACCAGTCAAAACCACCAACAAGTCAAACAAGTTATAAAACCACAACCCACAAACAAAGAACCCCCACAAGACCTACCTACCCAAGAAAAACAGGGCAGAAGGAAACACCAGCAATCTCAACTCCAAAACCCTCCAACTCCAAAACCCCAATCCCAACCCAACCCCAACCGCAAACCACCCTAACCCCAACTCTTCAAGCTCCCCCAAATCCCAAACGCAAACATACCTTCCATCCCAGCAGAATTGTACCAAGTAGTCTACCTTCTCCATCCATCCCAAAGAAAGGAAATATCCATGTACTTATGTCTACTGCGTACATTGTACAAGTAGTGAATACGGGACTGATATTAGCTCTCAGCTTTTGTCTCATGGAATAGGGATGGGGATAGGGATAGGAATAGGGTCAGGGATAACGCGGAATTCCGCCACCTGCTTGTCTAGGTAGATCGGTAGCTGAATGATACAAAAGGAACAATAGCCTTTCATCGATGCGCGGCCATGGTGCGGTATACCCGGGAAAATGGGAGACTACGGCAGTGCTCAACTACTCGTGCCACCGGCGCGAGATCTCTAAGAGAAGGGAGAAGGGTTGAGTTTAATGGACGAATTATATACGTAGATGCATAGGGCATCTTCCTCAACAATATCTCCACATGAAGCAGCTGGACGCAGTCATAACCAGGAACCTTCCAGGTTAATACATTGATTATACTTGGCGGGAACCCGCCAATGAATCCCGACATCTCCCCGCTTCGGTCTGTACATGCAATCGTCAGATAATCATCTGTAAGTACCAGCCCACGTCGTCGTTTCGGAGCCCCAACATCTCCCATCGTCAGGCATGAAAGCCGCTGTCCACTGGGCGAGCTACAGAACCGTAATTATGAATATTATACGCTTGATAAGATAGATGCCAATACAATGATCGCACGCCCCTTTTGTGTACAGAAACCCCGGCTGAAGCAAAAAGGGAGTGCTCAGAAGAAAAACCCGGTTGGACGTGTAACCCGTGTCGTGGCAGCGGAACTAGAGGTAGCAGTGGCTAATCTATAGGGCCAAGGCGGCCAAGAGGCCAGCACCGATCAGGGGGGCACTGAAACCAGGCTTGAAAGCGGCACCGGTAGGTGCGGGAGTAGCCGAGGAAGACGCGCTGGTCTGCGAAGCATCGCCACTGCCAGTAGGAGCGGCACCGCCGCTGGGCTGACTCGCGTTTTGACCAGCTGTCTCGGAGGCAGGGGAGCTAGTCTTAACAGTAGTCATGGAAGTCTGGGTAGCGCTAGCGGTCTTGCCCGCCGAGCTGGTCGAAGGAGCTTTGGTTGCGGACGCGCTGGCGCTGCCACTTGCACTGGCACTGGTGCTGGAGCTGCTGCCGCTGCTGGAGGAGCTGCTGTCATCGCCGCCAGTAGTCTCAACCGTGATGCTCTGGTAAGAACCGTCGGAGCCAGAATTCCAAACGTATTGCTTAGCATTGGCAACACCGTTGGAGGAGTCCGAAATGGTGACCTTCTTGTAGTAGGCTACGAAGGGCGCCTTGGAGAAGTCGGTGTGACCACCAGCCCACTGAACGGTACCCGGCGGCGAGGTAGAGCTACCAGCATCCCAGGTACCAAGCTTGATCTGGCAGGGTGTCTGGGGGAAACGAGTTCCGCCCTCAGCATCGGCATAGTTAAGCTCACGAACCACTGTGCCATCAATGATCCAGTGGACGTAGTCCTTGGTCCAGTCGATGGAGTATGTGTGAGTAGTGGTCTGGGGGGAGGTGACGGGCGAAAAGCCGCCACGGTTAAAGGTGGTATCATCACCCTTGCCGAAGTAGTTCGTCTGGACCTGCGCGGTATCACCACCGAGCCACTCCCAGTCGATTTCGTCACGGTCGTCAGACTGGAGGACAATGCTAGTCACGATACCGGTGCCCGGGGCAACCTGGACCTCGACGTCAAGCCTGCCGAAGAACATGTATTTGGTACTTGTAACGGTGGGCGCTTGGGTCTCCTTATCTATGGTAAACGCAGCGCCATTTCCGTCGTACGTAAGTGTAGTGCCCTCGGCGACGGTGAAAAGGTCGCTCTCGCCCTTGGTGAAGTCGATCACGACAGTACCCTGACCAAAGGCCGGATCAGGAGGGCATGCTGCGGGACTCAGTCAGTCTCATCTGTAAAGCGGGTTGTCTCATATGTCCGGTCCATCTCACTCACCCTTCATTCTAGGATCGCAAGCAGTGAAAGTCTGAGCCGAGACGAGCTGAGTGGCGGCTAAGGCCATAGCGGCCGTGGATAGGAGCTTCGAAAACATGGTGTGTATGTGTACAATTAAGGATCTGAAAAGCAAGATACTACGAGAGACAGTCGACTTAAACAGACCCTGATGTCTTGATTATAAGCGAAAGACAAGACAGAGAAGACAGCTCCAGGGAGGCTGTGTCCTGTTGCTACTACGTTAAGCGAGTGATGTAGTAGGCGAAGGAGGAGGCGGAGGATGAAGGGATGGTGAATTGAGGCGAGGGCGAGAGAGAAACAGGGCCATAATAAACAACGAAGGGAGAGGGCGTTGGTTGGTATGTAGTGTACGGCGGCAGGAACTACCGGCACGCTACAGACCGCAGGCACGGCGGGCACGGCGGGCGTCGCAGGCACGCAGGTACAAGTACAAGGGAAGGAATCCCTGGTGAATGCCCTCGCCGCTGCCTGTTGAGTGCCAACGGGAAGCAGGTACGGTCGTCAGCGGGACCTCTTTGGGCAATAGCGCAGATCCCACGCCCGCAGCTGCTTCCCTTTTCATGTCTAGCAGCTCTTAGCCTGCCTCGCCTGCCCGGGGATGTCGCCTACCTCCTACCTATCTGGGCAGTGGTGGTGTTATTAGTAGCGTGTCGGGCCTGGCCTGCCGTTTTACCTCGTAATGAATGTTGTCCGTACCTGCCTTCAATGTCGGCCCTCGACGTACCTTGTGTGCGGACAAGGCAGCGGGCGATACTTCGCCCATTTCTGCCGCCGCAGGCAGTTGCCAAGAAAGACGGTCAGGACTTCAAGTCCGTCGCGTCGAGGCAAGCCCTCCAGGGCTCCGTCGGGGCAAGCCGCAATCGTCCGACCGCGGCCGAGATCTGTCCACGTATCTGGATTGGTGGTGTGCACCACACGCCGTAGCGGAGCCTGGAGGTAAGATAGTGCTAACCAGGATAGGCTAGTACGCATGCTTCGCGTCACGAACTGTTAGCGCAGTCTAGGCCCTATACCCAGTGCAGCGTAGCGTGATATAGTAGCAAGACGCCTAGTGTAATTGAAGCGGCGTTATTCTGCCATCGCCGGCGTTCTTTCTCCCCTCCAGAGGTGCGTAAATGCTAATCTACCGGGTAGCCTGGGGGATGGTGTAGTGTAGAGTTTGCGTAGCGGGTCTTGTGGTATACGCCAACACAATGTCCTGACTCCTGAGTCCTGACCAGCGCTCCCGTGATCCATCTCCCGACGGCTGTCCGACTGTCTGACTGTATCCCGACTCGGTGTTGGGATTTGACAGTAGGTACGAAGTAGGTAACGTGAGTGACTAAACGTCCGGGGTCAATACGAAGTGCCGAGTGTGGATGTTGTAGATGTTCTATACACTGCCTATTCGTACTTCGTACTTTCATCTACCTACACTACGTACGCGTATTAGGTAGGATCGTGATGCGTTCGGTCTGTGGGGCAGGTCATCCTTTGAGACGCCTACGCTGGCGATTTACAAGTACTTTTGTCCGGTGTGTTGGCTGCAGACTTGCGGTCATCAAATAGAGGCCTTAGGTACCTAGGATTACAGGTGTGTAAGCTGACTCGGAGCAGATGCCAATTTTCACATTGACTCATACACTTCCAAGTCCTACCTGATACTCAATTGCCAATTGAATAGATAGGTAGGTGGTTGGAATATCGATCATTAAGCTAAAGAAACGACGTCGAATGTGTTATGGTACAGAGATCGATTTCCAGAGATCTCTTTCCAGATCGTGGCTTGATTGCGAAGAATTCATGTCACTGTGGAGCACTGTACTATTATAGTCTTACTAAGTATAGTAATTGGTGCATGCATCATTCCGCACAGTGCCTACCTACATGATGCCCTGCGCGCACACCGTATTGAGTCGCGCAACTGGTTCTGGAGATAATCTCCGGCCTTTTCGACAACAACGGCTAGGTATGTAATAGCAGCCATACCGAATTGAAGAAGTCTGACAAACGTGAAGTGCACGATGCAGATAATAATTACAGACCTACATCGCGGATAGGCAGCCCACCAAACAACAGTCCTCGTCGCGCGATGCTTGGCATGTTGTGTTGCAGTTGACTGGCTCCTTACTCGGTGGTGTGCGACTGAATGGGATGAAACAGTCCCCTCTCTAACGTCTCGCCTCATGATGTTTCGCATATACTTAGTTTGATTTACGAGTACTTCAAGCTCCAGAAGATTTCTCTGAAGCAACATCGTCTCATACAACTCGCTGTGTCTCGCTATGCACTGTCCCCGTGACCGCCACGCCTTGGCTACCTAGCCCGTCCGGCTACCGCGACGACGGCGACGAAGTTTGATTGAGGTTACAAGAGGCGATCAGCAAACGGGGAAAGATGAAAGATTGCGGCCGAAGGAGTATCTATACATTACGCACGCCAAGACCAGATTCACAGTATGCGACAATTTAGCGCCACACGGCCTCGGAATGTCGTCGTGATTTAGGTATTAGCAATTGACAACCTAACACCACCTCCCCCACGTGGTTTACGCTGTCTACTACCTACACTAATTACCTACCTGGCAGACCTAACGGCTTAAACGGCCAAGAAATCCTTACAGTTTCGTGAGTTGCTGAGCACACCGTATTTAAACCCTCGACAGTATCCGTGATTCTGGCCGCAACCAACGTCCCAGGCAGAGATCCGAGCGCTGCTGTTCGAGTACACGTAGGTCCGAACTACCTACGCAACGCCAACAACTATACGCAGTTCTCAAAATAACTCAGTTCGCTAGGCTTCATTCCCGCCGCCACATCAGTCCAATAAACCCAGGGGACCATACGTCATGGATCACCACGTACACTATCCATTATCTCGTACCTACCTCATCCATGCCAGACCCGTATGCGAATTCCTCGAACAGGCTGAGCGAACGTCATTATTCCAGTTCGGTGTCGCGGGCAAATAACCGTATTTTCGCACAATGGAACGTTTCTTCGTAATTGGGGGTGGGGCCGACCTTTTATCCGGCACCGTTGCCCGGGCAGTGCCTCATGTGACGCGCTTCTACTTGCCTGACCTCGCTGCGCATGCCCACTGCTGTGCCGCTCGTAGGTACATAATGGCTAGCGACCAAACAGTCGTGGCCCGGACTCGTGGCCGCGCTATTTTTGGACGGTCGTGTTACAGGACAAGATCCGGAACGGGTAAATACTGAGATGGCGATGGAGCTAAAATGGCACATGTGCGTAATATATCTAGATAGTGGAGTGTAGCGTACCGAAGTAGGTAGGTAGGTAGTTAGGTCACAGTGAACCCGGTGGTGCAGCGTGCTGCCGGCGATCTGAATTGCCTCGGTACCCCGTGGACAGTTGCTGGTCGGCCCAATTAAGGGACTCGTTCGCTCGAAGCAGCTAGAGATACCTAGACCGTTTCACGAGTCACCTTGGTCGGCGACAGACTGTTACCATACGGCGTAGGTCTACGGCGGGGCCGCGAGATTCAAAAGGATCGGTGTTAGAAAGAACCACCAATTCACGGCCCGACCAATTCAACTCCCGAAAACTAAAGTCATGGGGATGAGGCCAGCAACGCGCGAGCAGGTACCAGGAAACAATAAGGAAAGGGCAAATAACAATCGGCTATGACAGTATTTTGTGTCTGTGGTAAAACCCGACACCTTTAAGCCGAGTCTCGGATAGAGTACCGGCGGTATCAATTTTGTGTTTATTGTGTCTTCATTTGTTCCCTTCCCCCCATTGAACCGCCAGATACCGCCTTTGCATCAGCTGTTTTTCTCGGCTTGTTATACCTTTATCGTGATTCGTTACACGATTTCCAGAACCGGGAAACCGGGTAGAAACGTTACTCAAAGTGTTACAAGTCACCAGTCTCATGCTGACGCCAGATAGATTGACCTGGTTTCATCTGGGAGAAGCAGTTTCCTCAAGGATCAAATCCGCACGGCAAAAAAAGAACACGGATTTCACGGCTGACGCAATGGCAAACAGTATGCCAAGAACATGGTATGGTGAAGGTGGTGTTTAAGGGGTCCATTATACCTACACTACGTTATTAGATCTGTTGGATAACTGTCGAATCGGCATCATCGCGGCATTTCCCCTGGGCTGCAGACGTCGTTGGCGCAGCCTTACGATGCATGCATGTTGACGAGGCGGATGCGGTGAAACCCAAATCCAATCAATCCGGAATTTAAAATATCCAAAGAATCCTTATCTTCCGTAAAACGTACACGTGCTTGAAAGTTTATGCGTGGTACACCGAAGACTTCCGTGCGCCTCCTTGTCCCTACGGACTGGGAGGGGATTGCGTTGGTGCTAGACTTGTCTCTCCCGCCGAACGCGCAGAGAATCTCCCGGGAATCGGATAATATCTCGAGTCTTTACCTTCCACACTACGCTGCAGATCTCTATGCGCACATCGCACTAGGCGGTGCCGGAACCAGGGGTGCTCACAGCACCGAACATGCCAACATCCTGGCCTCGACGGGGAAGTTCGGGACTTGCGCAGATCTAGTTTGGCTGTTCTATTCCTGCCGCGGACAACATATCCCATCCTGCCAAGCTAATGCGCGTGCCAAACTACCTAGCACGAAGGAGCACTTGCTTCTTGGGGTTGACGCGGAATGTAACGGTGATAGTTATATACCCATCATCCCGCGCAACTTCATAAAGTCGTGCTGGGAGCGGCTGGGACACCGCATCCCTTTTCAACCGAACCTTAGACAAGGCGTAACAACGGAAAGGGGAACGAGGAAGCGATTCGTGGCACCTCAGGGTTGTTTGGTGCTCGTTATTCGAGATGCCGCAATGGTCCAAAAGGCGTGCTCGTTGGGTGCGAACCCCTTGACGGGCTGTCCTGAATTGCCCTTGCGCCCGCTGCGAATATTAGTCTGCCTGGCACAGCTGTGTTTAAAGGGGGACAGAGCCCGTGTCCCGGCGCCAAGACTCCTGCATTTCTCGGCGCATGGGACGCTGCTATCTAGGGGTGGATGTCGCGAGATTCAAGAAAAAGTCGAATGGCGCAATTCCAGATGAATTCAGGATCGATCGATAAAAGGGCAGTCAACCTCGTGCTCACCCTGGGAATTCGGTGGCGGTTCCACTACGACGCTGGATTCCCGTTATCAAATCTACCTGGTGTGAAGCGACGCGGTCTTTATTCAGGCACTTTTGAACGACCAGGATTCTGAGGAGTCTGCTGAGTATTTGACTACCGATACTGATATTTGTCCAACTGATCATAGCAGAGAATGTTTATATCAAGTCTTCGCTACACTGGTTAGGTATGTGCTGCCAAGAAAACGTTGATAGCATGCCTTACAAACTAAACTGGTGGTCCACGTCATAGCCATGGGTATGGGGGCCATGAGGAAGCAAGTTGCGCATTATCGCTGATGTTGTCGTTTTATTTCACCATGGACGACGATGCGATGGTGATGATGTGGCAGGGTTGCACGTGGCGCCGTACGCAGTCGCATGAGCGTCACAGCCTGTCAAGTGTCTCTTCAGATCACCAACACGGGTCCGTATACGCAAACACATGTTTCCCGAAGACAGTATAGCCAGAGCGCATCGATCTCTATCTCCATACCCGCGGGCTTCGTGTAACAAACCAAGGAACTAGGAGGATCATTCAAGGGGCATGGGTGTTTGGCAAGCTGCCTGCTCAAAATGTCAAAGGTGAGGGACGCCGCTATAAAGACAGTTATAAAGTTGGAATAAATGATGCCGTAGGGCAGTTCGCGGTTGCTTGTGGGGAGAGCTCAGAGTCAATAACCAGTAAAATAAATACCTACGTTCATCGACCCGTCATACAGGGTTTCTGAAGGGTATTCACCCAGAGGCTAGAGCACATGTTGCCGAGACGGCTGGCGAAAATTCAAAGTATATTAGATGGAGGAAAATTGAATAAATCAATTGTGAGAGAGCCTTGCTTGATGCTCACCATAGCTTGCAACCCGAGCTCCAACGCGCCCTGCTTTCGCATTTGGTGTGGCTATTTCTCTGCAGTCTTGTATTTTGCGTTACGGTAGGTATAACTGACCATTGAGGCTCCGGATGAACGGGACTGTAAACCAGCCACAGCAGGAGCAAATTCATATGGAGGGCGGCTCTGCGGGATCCCGACCGCTCACGCCAGGGCCGCGCCCAACAAACCATTTGGTATATAGGAAACACACCTACCAGGTAGGTTATCGAGCATGCTTGTGGAACCCTGGTGGGAATTGGCGACCAAGTAGGCGACGCGTCGAAGACGGAGAGGATGCTAGCGCTTATGCCACAGAGAACACGCCTGGGGAAGAGATACGGCATGATGAAGGAACGGTGAAGCAAGACGTTATCATACAAATTTAGGCCGTACTTGTTGGACGAAGTGTCGACAAAGCGGGCACTGAGAGCGGTCAGACAAGTTGATCGAGTATAAGCTTTAGGCTAGGTAGGCAGTCAAGTCAGGGGCAAAATCCTACTTATCTCTAGATAGTATGTAGAGAGAAAGATGGTAGTGTCTGTACGGTCCCGAGGACGGTGCCATTAACTACAACACCATCTGCGGCTCGTACTGGAGGAATGATAGCCATGGCAGCCTTGATAATATGCTTCGCTCATTCACGCATTGCTAGGTCCTGGGGATAGGTAAAGCGCTTGAGGCATGAAGCTCTCGACTTCTCAGATAGGGAATGAAGATGCTGAATCATGCTTCTGCGCAATCTGCAGGCATCGAGAGGCACATACCCATTAGGTATTGACCATGCTTATCAGTGGCATGCAGAGGCCCGAGGGTATCTGATGCGGTGAACGCCCATCCAGGTTCTTTCGGCTGTTCTCACGGCGCCGGCTCGAACAGTGCAACCTATCTAGTCTTGATAGAGCATGAGCGTACTTCGTACCTAGGTATTTTCGATGATGGCGGCCGCGGTAACTTGGCGATCCGGGGGTCCGGGATTGTCGGGACTCGGGACTCGGTGAAAAGCACTCGAGACGGTTGCGGAAGGATGAATGACGGAAGCACCTTCCCTCGAGACTCGTGGCCATATTATACGGGAGCCCTACAAGGGCAGGAACCACCTGGGCAGCTCGGTTGCGCATTATCTCCGATGGTCGGTGGCAGGTCGAGGCAGGTCGAGGCGGTCCTAGTGGCTGTAGCTGCCAGTGCACATGAGGGAGGTATTGCGCTAACTAGAGCGCCTTCCAGGCGTGTCACTTTAGGTACTCGGGTACGCGTTGCGGCTGCCGGCTCTCTGCAGGCCTGGGCCGCCGGGGCAAGTACCTCGCACGCCCACGCTACCTCGCACTACCCGGTCGAGGCTTCTGCTTGACGTCTTCTATAATACCGACAGTCTAAGGTGTCTGGACCTGGATCTCTTCGCTGAAATCTCTGTCAACCGTCACCTTTCCTTCTCTTTCTCTGCACTGCCTCCGACTGGCGATATCTAATTAACGCAGACAAACAACCAGCCGAACAAACAAGCCATCATACAAAACATACGCAACCAGCACCCCTTCGACGTTGCATTTTTCAAAGACCGGCACACCTGTATTACCTTGCAAGCCACACCACTCGCCCGAACCCGAGCCCATCCCCTTGGCCGACTACGCTTGTGTCAATCACCACCACATCCCCCGTTCGGTGTGGGAGACGATAAGAAGCCATCAGCAAGCCCGGCCAGAGTCAATGCATGTCTCGACCTCTGCCGTTTTTCTTTAGCAGGTAGTGCTGGGAATCCATCACTTACAACGTTCTAGAAAAGCCACCCGGTCACTGGCGGCTGACTGCATTATTCACACCTGTTTCGGAATCCGCCTGCGCGCAGCGTAGCGGTCTCTTAGTATTATTCAGCATACTTACGCCCACACCACAGCCAATCCGGGCATCCGGCGCTCCACCGTACACTAAAAGCGAGGGACGAGTGAGGTGCGGGGGAAAGGAGAAAGAGAGGAGGGTGATTGATATAGTGTGTGTGACGGGCGTGAAGACTGGTCCCTCGCTAGGGAGGGGGGCGGGCGTATAGTGCCACTGCACCATTCCATCTGCCCATCTACCGGTCCGCAGCAGGTATGGATGGGGGTAGGAATGGGGATGGGGATGGGGATATAAATGGGGATATGGAGAGGGATAGGGACCGCAACAGCGATACATCGGCCCCTGCTGCCCAATCGAGACGCCCGCCCTACGTGCGCTGTAACACCGATTCCCAGGTGTCTCATCAGCGGCATCAGCTTCAGAATCAGCATCCGCAACAGCAGCACCAGCAACAGCAACAGCACCGTAAACACCAGAAACGTGTTGTAGGCGGTGGCGCTAGCCGCCTCCATGCCCGCGTCCCTTCGTCCAAGGCGCTGCACAAGAGCCATTCCCAGTCCACCACCAAATTAAAGAGCCGCGCCTCATCCCCCGACCCCGAGCGCCCACCTATGTTCGCTCAAAGCCACCGTCGCACGACGTCCGACTTGAGGCTGACCTCCGTTGTCCCCGAACTCCCTTCCCATTTGCCATCTAAAGATCATCCCAATCTCGACCTCACCCTCGATCTCCGCCCGAAAAAAAATCAGTCCAACGGGAACCTTGCCACCAAGCGCAATCGTTCTTTGGTCGATATCGGCAAGCGATCCAAGTCCGCCGCTAATATCAGACGCTCTTCCTCTCGCGAGGGCCCGCACAAGCACAAAAGCGCGAAGAACCAGGTGCATTTTGATCTCGGTAACGACGGCGAAGGCGACGGTGACGGCGACGAGAACGAGGACGAGTGGGTAGACGCGAGTGCATCTGCATCTCCGTACCTGTCCAGGCGCGGCTCCGTCGCGAGCGGTAGGCAGTCCCCTGCGAAGCCGGACTCACCAAACGACGACGAACGACCGCAACCCCACGATCATCACCACCCCTCCCCCACGCGCCAGATAGCCCACGGCAACGATTATATTACATCTCGTTTACTGCAGCGCGTATCATCTCACGGCGCACCTCCTCAGATGTCTCCCGAGACTGTTTCCGTGCATCCCACTTCTGGGTCGCCCATTTCCCAGACAAGTCGTGGCCCGTCTAGCCTCTACGGAACGCCGAAGACCGTTACACCCGGCGCTAGTGGCCCGGACGGATTAATATCTCGTTTTGTCGACGGATCTAGACCTAACTCGAGTGGGCGTGGGGAGAGTGGCTCGTTCTTCGTACCCCCGCACGCGGCCGTACCAGCGCCGGCGGCAGCGCGTCGGAATGAGGGTGTCCGCCCCTCCAAATCGCTTGTCGATTTGAGTCAGGCTCCTGGGGATCCGGTCAGCGACGAAGAGGACGGCAGCACCCTGGTGCCCCGGTCGAGAAGGCCGGTAAATATGGCAGCCCCCGCGAGCCAATCGCGCACCCAGCAAAAGCTCAATCTTCAGCGCGCAAGCTCTTCCATGGAACCCGCTCAAACAGGGCCAGGCGTCGGTGCCGCTGGCGCCAGCCTCTTGGTCGGGAGTAATGAATATGAACACCGTGACCCTCGTATCGGCAAACTTCTCGAACGTACCGGGATGGAGTACCTGGTGGTCAGGCGATATCAGAATCCCATCGCGCGATCCATTGCGCGACTATCGCAACTCACGGGGACCACGAAGAGCCAACGCATTCCTAAGCAGAATGGTACCAACAGCGGCGCACACGGGAGAGATTCTATGGACCCGGATGGAGTGGGACGACTTGGGTCGAGCCAAAGTATAACGCACATGGCTCGATCCCGACCTTCGACTCCACGTCGGTCTACTTCGATACGAACGTTAGGGCCCAGATCGAGTTACGAAGGCGATGACGAGAGGCTCCACGAGCACATAAGCGGCTCGAGCCTGGTGGACGCAAACGACAGTGAACTTGCTACAATTCTACGAAACCTCTGGGACAAGAGCACTGATCTCAGCACAAGCCCGGACTGATACATGAGAGCTTATTAGGTGTGCACTTTCCTTTACGTCGAACGAGGATATACCCGAGAACCCATTTGCTTTTCCTATTCGCGTGGTGTTGTCACGGCGAGTCCTTAGCTTGGAATCTGAGCGTTGCTTTACGTACATAGTTGCTTGCATAGATACCTAATGTCTGAGAATTGATCACTTATTGCAGCGCATTTAGACTCGGGAATCTACTCAGGATCCGGATTGAAATCGTCGTGGCAATTCACTGTCTTTAGTTTTGGCATATTTCTTGTTGTGTATTCGACGTTCTCTGCTTGGGGGGCCTCTCTCCTGACGGCCTGACAGAAGGAGAACTGTCACATGGTATGCCCATCTACTTGACCACCTACCTACCTACCTACCTATCTAGGTATCATACACGCATCCTGTAGTTAAGTAGGTAGTAATCAATCGTTTATCCTACCTGAAGTAGTGTAGTGTAGTGTAGCCTAGATGCGAACGATACCATGGGATACATTTCGTGCTACGAGATGCCTAAGAAATATGTACGCTGTTGTTTTGGCTTAGACTTGATGGGATGCGGATGAGCTTGATGTCGGGGCTCCCGAGATTTAGTGGATCCCGGCCCGGGGTCGGGCGAGGGGGTAGGGGTTGGGGTTTTACGGTTCTTCTTCGGGCCGATGGTTAGGCTGTTGAGGATGAAAAGCCGGGGGGGGGTAAGGGGGCTTTGAGATAAACGATGGGAGATCGGTAGTTGGGTGCTGAAAGCTTTAAATTGTTTACCTGCTTACTTATTTGGTACTCGGCTCTGGGAAAGGTCGGGTTTCTCGTCTTGGTGTTGAATATATCGTTGTTGATGCTCTGGGCCATATTGTTTATTGGTGTTGTGTAAGGTCATGAGATGCCGCTACCTGCCTAAGCAGCCCTGGTATTACTGGAGGATGTAGGGTTTGATTTTTGAGTCGTCTCTAGCAGGGCTTTGGGGACTTGTCATTGATTAACCTTGGCCCTGGGAGGAAATCGGAAAAGCGATAAGATGGTCCTCTGTTTTTGATTGCGTTTCTGTTGAAGCGTTTAAGGACCATCGATGGTTTTGCTCCCCCCCTTCACCCTCTTCTACTTTGGGACTCACGTGCGATTATCTGATACTTCGAGGGCTGGAATCAGCGTATACGGGGAATACTTCGTAGAAGGCAGGGCTTGAAGTACGATGATGGACATCCGAAGATTGTATTTGTTTCGGTGTTGCTTGTGATATGTTTCTGGATTTGTTCATCATGGTACGCGGATCTGATGGTATGTTCCTTGGTTTATCTGCGATCTCGAATCTGGTCCTTATGTATTATCTGATCGTGTTAGAGATCTGATTCGGCACCTTGGACTATATAAATACTCGATTTGCACTCATTCGAACTTGTGAGATGAAAGTATTTACATTATTCTATAAACGCCCTACCCGGTAGCGACGGAGTATCTCGGGTCTGCACTGGCGATCTTGACCGGCGATCGGTTTCTTAGGCAGGGTTTTCCTTCAGATATCTTCTAGTCCAACAAGTCTTCGGTCGACGCCGTTGTTTCGACGTCCCTATCTAAGAAGGTGCTCACATGGCATACCCTTTTGTCAGAACCAACGTAGCAGCAAAGTCCACATTCTGTTTTCGGTTGGCACGTATCTATTTTTGGGCCGGTTTCGTCAACATCTCGTATGAGTGAACTGTTGGTTGTAGGCATGCCAGTGCCGCAGCGTGACCGTGAGGCGAAAACCATGTACCGGTATTCTGTAATTGCCACCCTTTGTATGCCGTAGACTAGGTTGCGGTAGGAAGAGGCATATTCTTCCTACGCCTTGCGGGAAATCTTTCTCCTGCCTGGATGGAGTAGTGCTTACTACTGTTGCCGATCCTCCCTTTCGGTATGATCGGGCGTCCGGGGGATGCGGCACGTGATGGTAGGGCTGGGGCGCTTCTGCGTTCTCGATCTCAGGGGAATAGGATGGGCGGTCGATTGAAAAGGATCGCGCTTGTAAAGATGTTTTGTGCCTTACGTGGATCTCCCTTTGAGTAACTTTGCGCGTCTTGGCATACGCGACATTTTTACATTGTACCTTGGGTTGTCTGCTGTCAGGATTCCAATTCCCAACCAGTTCGCGGCGCACCGCGAGGGCGATGTAAGTAGTTACATCAAGCAACGATAATATCCGAGCGACCTGGCCACCGCGAAGTGGGGATGCCACCCGGGGGCGGCGAGCTCTGAAACGCTTCAAGGATTGCAGCCATGCGACATTCCCAAATCGTTTCGGGAAAAAGGGAAGAAGGCAAAGACTGGCCGCGTTGTTGGTTGAGCCTCGCCTTTCCGGATGGGCCGTTGGTGCAACGCCGGGGCGATTCTGTACCCTTAAGCTTCCTTGCGTGACACCTCGTCTGCATTCCCGCCCAAGTCGGAAACTCGCGAGACGTTGAGTTTGATGAGAGGGGTGTGACTTACTGTATGGATGCCGCTGCGCTGGGATGGAGGATCCAATGTGTACTTCCCTGGGCTTTGCTGGGCTCGGTAGATTCTCTGTTGTTTACTGCCAGTGACTGAACTAACAAGCTTGATATACGTATATGATCGACTGCCGGACTCGCTTGCTTTAACGTATCACTCGATAGAGTGATCTACCCGAGATACGTTTCGAGTGAAGAAAAATCCTGTGAAGGGGGGAACTATGTCACCCTTCCGAGCCAGGATTAAAACCATATGTCTATGTAGATCCAGGAGTGCATGATACCAAGCCATTGCCGTGCCCACCGAAGCTGGCGCCAATATCCAACCGGCGCTAGGAGGGAGCTCGGGGCTTTCACGGGGCCTCCCTGCGATGGAGAGGTAAACAACGGTACTCACCGTCTTCATTTCTGGATATATGAACTCGGGATATCGCCCTTTGTTCGACCAGACCAGGTGAAGCAACAGGTTGTGCCATCGACTGGACACCAACACACTCATTATCAAGCCTCATCTTCGCTTCGTTTCCTCGCTGATTTATTCTCCTCCGTTCACTTCGTATATATAATATAATATTTCATTCATCACCAAGTAAACCAGCAATGGCGCCGCAAGAAACTCTCCTAAAAGCCACGATGCTATCCCTCGCGGCGCTAGCAGGCCTAACACAGGGCCGGCCCCTGAAAGCCGCAAGAGAAAACTGCAGCTGCTACAAAGCAGCCGCCGACTCGACCGCGTACTTCGCGAACCGCAAGTTCTTCGACTTCCGCAACATCGCCAACCCCACGACGCCGGCGCTCATCACGCGCGGCGCCGCCGCCGACATGGCCGCGGGCCCGACGCACGCGTACTTCGAGAGCGCCGAGTGGACGGACACCTGGGGCACGCAAAGCTGGGACACGGCCGGCGAGGGCGTGTACCGCGTCAACTCGGCAAACAACGTCTTCATATCGCCCGGCGACAACGGCACGGCGACGTACCTGACGCTGCGCACGGAGCGGCATTCCGGCTACCAGTCCACGGCCGAGGTGGAGTCCGTGGCCGCCGACTTCCACTTCCTGACGATGCGCATGTACGCGCGGACGCAGGGGTCCTCGGGCGCCGTGACGGCGCTGTTCACGTACCAGGGCGCCACGGACCCCGTGCAGGAGGCCGACATGGAGATCCGTACGCTGACGGATTCTAACGTTGTGCAGTACACGAACCAGCCGGGGCTTCTGAACGGCGATGTCGACCAGGCGGCTACGCGCGTGGTCAATCTGTCGTCGCCTTGGACGGATTGGCATGAATATCGGTACGACTGGACGCCTGGGTCGAGCGACTGGTTCGTCGACGGGGCCAAGGTCGCTTCGATACAGCAAAATGCGCCCTCGGTGCCGCTCAGCGTCATCATGAACGTGTGGAGCGACGGCGGCTCCTGGAGCGGAGTCATGGATACTGGGGACTCGGCTGCTATGCACGTCCAGTGGCTTGATCTGACGTACAACAGCACGTCGCAGCCTGGCGCCGGCGCCTGCTCGAGTGTTTGTGTGGTAGATGATCTGATCTCGTTGTAGACCGCCTCGCCGTCTAGCA
Source organism: Xylariaceae sp. X802 (assembly GCA_028637635.1). Lineage (NCBI taxonomy): Eukaryota > Fungi > Ascomycota > Sordariomycetes > Xylariales > Xylariaceae > Xylariaceae sp. X802. The sequence continues at coordinate 168,926 of JAJFDH010000001.1, read as the reverse complement.
ATAACGGTATACTCCATCTGGCCTGCTTGGATATGGTGTAAGGTCTTGGGCTATTGTTGTTAATATTCGGCTTCTTGTTCTCCAGCATACCCAGCTGGTTGGGATGACATGTGTATTAGTACCATTGTCACTCGTTTCTTGTGTATATATCTTGTTGGCATTTCACTTCACAAACGCACCCTTTGCTCCTCAAGGAAGCAGAGTATTTGGTGAATGAACCCGATTTTCGGTTCTTCGCCAGCGGTGGTGCCCCTGGGAATTCCAGTTCATGCTCCGACAGTCTTCAATGAACCGGACCTGTTGTCTCGTTATGGCGTATAGCAAACGGTCACGGGTCACAGGTGCTAACCACAAGTATAATCCTGTCATGTTCACCGTCATCACCAACCAGGGAGACAGATACTGTATTGGCAGTGCTATACTTCAGTCTTCAATAAGGAAAACCATATGGATGCAGTCGTTGCCCCAAAACGACTCCACCATTGGCCAGTCTATAATAAAGCAACCAAACCATTAGCCTGCGTCCTTCGTAACGGGGCTACTGAAAACAATGCCCCAGCAGGACATGACGCCAGACACACTCTATAATGGGGGTATCCATTCAAAACCTGATGAGAGCGAAACGACAAGACAGGGGCGGAGAAAAAAGAGAACTGAGCGAGAAAAAAAAAAAAAAAACTGCGATTATGCAATCTGATTGCATAATGTCACAGATGGCGTGATCGTGTCAACATCTTTGTCTAAGTTATCCACCCTATCAATTTACCTCGATCTTTTCTTGTGGGTTTGGATAATAACCACCACAAAACCCGGAATTTCACAGGAAACTTAGTCAGTCATGTTTAGAGGCCGGCCCAGCAGCAAGAGAGAAGGTTTCGTACTCGTACTCGTCTTCGCTGCTGTCGAGAGGGCTCCCGGGACTCTGCGTGGCACTGATGTCGGCACTGTTGAACCCGCTGATCGATTCACTCGGGAAGCTGCTCAAGCCCATCGAGAGTAGACTGTGCCGCCTGCCGCTGGGGTTGAAGTCGACCGCGCTACTCGTTCGGCTCAATTCAGGCTTCTCCGGAAGTTTCTTGAGCAATCCGGTCGAAATGTCTAGCATCCCCATAGCAAACTCCGTGAGTCGGTGACTCTCACCGGGCTTGCTACTCACACTCAGCGTCCACCGGTATTCGCCGAGTCTCCGTCGATACCACTCGGCCTCTTCTCGGCCAGGTGAGGTAGCCCAGAGGAGCGAGCCAAAGGTGCCGATGAGCGCGAAATTAGTCTTGGAGGCGAAATACCAGAATGCGCGGAGGTGTTGGGGCGTGAGGCGGTTGACGAAATCCATGGCCGAAATCAGACGAGCCTTGGCCGCACTGCGGCAGATATGCTCAAGATATGGGTCGATGGCCTGGGAGTCGGAGGCCAACGCCCTGATGATGCGGCGATGGAGGGTGATTTCGGTCGCAAAGTAGGCCAGGTGAAGGTACCCGATGCTGCACAGGCGGTTGGAAGAAACGGAATTGCCTAGGAAAGAAGAATCCATGCGGACGGCAGTTGGTAAGGCTGAATACCAATCCTTCAGCTTCAGCTGGATGGGTTTGGCTAACGATAGGACGAGGTGTGTTCCTTGCGGCCCTGCATCCGTTACACTCTGCATGGCTTGAAGTGTGTAGAATGTCTCCAGGATCTCGGCCAGAATCTGGGACAAGTACATCATCTGTATAAATAGCGTCCGACCCTGTTCTGTCTCCTGTATGCCCTCTGGGTCGTCCTCGTCACACTCGGCCTCAACAAAATCATGAGCAGTGAGGGGTTGTACAATCCAATTGGAGCTGAATATGTGAGATGGCCGTCCGTGAACGAGCGCTCCCCATCTATCTTGCATGTAGAGCCCCCAGGCCAGCCTCTTCCGAAGACCTTTCTCCCACGGTGGGATCTTCCAATGTGTGCAATCTAAGTGCAGACCGAGCTCTTGAGAAATCGCCACCAGCTGTGCTGTGGGCGCCCACTGGTCGCCTTCGGGTCGTTGCGAAAGCAAGAGACCAGCTTGCACCGTTGAGAGTTTCGGCCGCCACATGGCATCAGCGAGCGCTGGTCTGATTAGTCTCTCCAACTCACGAACATCTGGGCGTGGACAATTCGCGAGTTCGGTCGAGTGATGCCACCAATTTATGGCAAGGAGGTAGACGGCAGCGAGCAGTGGCGGTGAGAATTCGCGACAATTCCTATCGTACTTCTCATAGAAGACATTTTTTTGGAGAATGGGAAAACCAGGGTGAACCACTCGGAAATAGAGGTCCACCAGCTTCCGACCGTACGGAGCGACAATACGCTCGATCTCGTCCACATCTTCAAATTGGCGATCATAGCTAGGCGTGGTAGAGTCGGGGAGCATCAGAAAGGTGTCGTGATCACTGACCTTTCTGAGGGTCCCTCGAGCAAGGAGACTCTCATCCTGAGGATCGAATGGCGAGAGATTAATCAAGGAGGGTTCAAAGTCGGTCGTTGGACCGATATATTGGCTATAACGGTGTTCTTGAAGGCCAAGTGTGCGCTCTAGGAGGGTTGGTCCTCCAAAGTTGGCCATTTCTTCGACCAAAGAATTGCTAGCGGTGGTGCTAGACAAACTGGGAGCGTGTTGCCGTAGTCGTCTGTTATCTGACCGGCCAGGCGAGCTGGATTAGCCGACATGGCGCGTTAGTCAAGCATCGTTAATGGTACGCTACGGAGATATAAAGACAAGCGCGTGGCGGCGGGATGAGGCCGAACATGCAAGTCTGGGGATCGAATAGCAACAAACCAGACGGAATTGATGAATCCTTACCCTCTATGACCGTTGCTCTCATTGGCTAGATCACGCGCTAACTTCCTTTTCCGAGGCGGTGGGCTCCGACATAACGAGCACTCGACGCCTCGAGTCTGACATGACAGACACCTTTCTTCATCACTCACTACGCACTTGGACCCGCGGGCGGCGCAGGCTTCACACGGTGTCACAATTCCACTAAAGGCCGAATCAGAGTCTGCCGAGTCGTTGCCAGTCATACTGCTCGTGTAGGCGTCGTCTCCATCTGCGTCATTACGGCGAAACGGCAGGCCAGGCTTTTGATGTGACATCTTGGGGGCAATGGCAATGGGAGCCGTCCTAAGGACGGCACCAGCATTAGACATGGCTTGCAGGTAGAGCTTACTGAACCAGCGTTGGTCTAATCGTCGATAGTGGACCTGTGGGTAGGGTCGATCCGTTCCAAGACTCGGCCAAGACTCTTGTTGGAGACGGCAAGCCCGACAGGAATTCGACGACCTGCGAGTATAAAAAAGGCTGGCTTGCTTACAGTCTACCTATATAGATGATGACGGCGATGGCGGGTGTTCCGACGGCTGATCGACCGGCTCTTTCTACTCGCGGCTATAGACCGTGGGAAAGGGTGCCGACCTCGGTAGGTAGGTTGCCGACCAACTCGAACAACCTGATGAATTGATTGATAAGTTGAATTCGAGAGGCAACAAGGGCAACAAGGGCGCAAGGCGGTCGAATGGTTGGCGGATATGAAAAGATAGCAAGGGCTCCCTAGACCTAGGTAAGGTATCCGACGATGCAGCGCGGCGGGGAACGATCCTTGAAGGGCCTGATCGGTGTATCTGTGGCCCCGTCGGATGAGCTCACGCCAGATCCAGAATATATTTTGGGACGTCCGCAGCAACGGCTCAAGGTAAAGTCTGGTCCGGTAGTCGACTAAACCCCAATGACCCAGCCGGGGCGGACCGGTACCGGATTTGGTCACCGTAGCAAGGCTGATTGATCTAGTCGACTATCGAGGCTAGGACTAGATAAGCTAGGGCCTTCGTCATTGAGGCTCCAGGTCTGGCGAGCGTGTTGATGAAGCGTTCGCCTGGGGAAAAAGAGGGTTGAGGCAATAATAGATATGTGGACGGATATAGGTCGGCCCCAGTCGGCGCTGGGGATGGCGACGGCAGGTCGCGACTTAGCTCCGTGACAGGGATGGATCTTCGTTAACCGTATGTAGGATGAGAGAGAGATACCATGCAGAGGGTCAGACAGCAAAATGCCAACGGCAGATAATGGAGATCTGACACGCATCCATCACGGAGGGTGGGATTGCGGTTTACCGCTAGGTATACGCTAGCTCGAGCTGTCTTGGCTGTGTCATGGTTGTAATTAGAGGTAGGTGAGGTAATAATCCGGCCGAGTTCATTGGAGTCTGGGCAGATCAGGAGACGGCAGAAGAAAGACGACGGCCGAGATGACATGCCTCTTGCAGCAGCCAGCAGGCCAATGGCTAGACGCCGGACGGGCAAATGAACTGACTACCCAGATGCTAGTCGAGAGCTAAGGTAGGGATGTACGGGCAAGGTTTGGTACCTCTGATAACGGGCGGCGGTTGATCTTATCTGTGGATGACAAGATGCGAATTGTCATGCCTGCGAAGTCGAAGCGAGCGAAGCGGCGAAGCGTGAGGCTTATTGCTGAGGCAATTCTGGACTCGAGGAGATCCTTTCACCACGCGACTGCCGCTGCCTCTGTTGTTGAAGTATGCACACACTCTGTATACCTGCCTATAGGGAGGAATCTCATGGCAATATATACGATATTATACGTGTAATGCGCACACATAGTCTCAGGTATAACTGCATGTCCGAGTCTATACACATATTAAAAGCATGCACAATGCACGTACAGATATATATGCGCGCAGCCGATAATTAGATATCCAGGGTTAATTATGTCCCAGGTCCATTGACATATGCACCCAATTGCTCGGCCTACCGCGCTGCTCGGCCGCTCTACCTATCGCAAGGCCGTGCCGCCCCTACTAACAAGGCTTATCTGAGAGGTGCGCCGGCCGAGCAGAGGGGTAAGCCAATATATAAAATACAACATAATGCATACTACGGTTGAATGTAACTAAACACCAACGGTCCAGCTCCGTCGGAAAAGGCCTCTTGCGCCGGGATGTGGTCGAAAGCTGCGAAATGTTTAACGTAATGGGCCCGAGTCATGCAGGGGTCACATCGAGGTACCTACGCACCGCACTGCTACCAGATGCTACAGGAGCCGCCGCCTCGAAAGACAAGTCGAGACAAGTCTCTTTTCTATTCCCAGTCATGGTTGTCACGCTCTGTGAACGCTTTGTGACAGGTTGCTGAGACTTGCATTTGCTTGTGATCGGATGTGGCCGCCGTATGGTATGGGGAATGTTTTCTTTCAGGTACCTAGGTAGTGTACGCTACACTACCGGTACACATGTTGATGGGAGGGCCTTGAGTTTAGCATTATTAATGGAAACTTCGGTCAATCGAATCGCATCGGAATTTGGTGAGACTAGGCGTAGAGGGGACGTAGCCGACTTGTTCTGGTTCCGTACTTCACTTCGTACGAAGGCTGGCGACAAAAGATTGCGGAGACGCTCAGACCACTTGCGAGTTACCGCACAGTATAAGACTGAGTCGCACGACTGTGAAAGGCGCTATACAGTCCGTAGCTATAGGTACCGCTAGCAGGGTTGGTATACTGGCGCTTGCGCATATCCCTGCCTGTAGCCCAGGTATCTACCCACTGTACCGTACAGTCCCTGCTACCGGACCTGGTACTGTGCAGTAACTCACATGTGGTCTAAGCGTCTCCGCAATCTTTTGTCGCCAGCCTTCGTACACATGTGGTGTATGACAAACATGACAAGCGGTGATACATAATGTACGAATTACGCCCGTTGCAGTCTTCAAACAGCAAGGTGACTGGCATTTGGGTTAATGATACAGAATAGTTGGCATAACCGTGTATTAGCCACATTATGTCATCGCCTCTGCGATCATTGGAGGCGCAACGCTGCAGGCCATTTATCTAAGCGAAAGAGAGAGACATGATGTGCGGTGTGCCTAATCTGTACGGCATGAAATCCTCTAGACCTGTCTTGGTGTTACCGCCCCGCAGCTGCGGTACCTAACGCGGGCCATGCTGACCCCTGCACGTACCTATAGGTACAGTGTCCCCGCACTGGGACAAACACAAAAGCGGGTCGACCCCCACGGGATATCCGGTTTTCCCCGCACCGCCAAACTCCGGCGAAGGCCGCACATCATGTACATAATAAGGTAGGCGCGCCCACGATGGTACGCATGTGCCTCGCCCATTACTAAGTCCTGACACCATTTCTACTACGGTATTCCGGACGCGTGCTTATGTATGCATCTGGCTGGGTTAAGTTCGTCGGGCGGAGCAGACAGCATGTGAGTGCGAGTGCGTCATGAGCCATGTGCCGGCTAAAGATGGTGTACACTAAGACAGCGACGCCGTCGTGGTGTCGGCGCAAACCATACCCGCATAGTATTAGTATCCTCACCATATCGACTAGGAACTACTTAATCGGTACTCGCCCGACCCAATAACGGCGCAAAGTCCAAGTCTGGGTTTTTGATTCGCATAATTCGGGTATTTTGACCTACCTACACTAGTTCCCCGTACAAGTTCGAGCTTCGTGGGGTGTTGGAAAAGTGCGTCCATCTTTCAGACCTGCCTACCAGTACTCTTTGAGTCTGACTTGCATGCCTTGTTCTCGGTATTGTCGGGTACGAGTGAATGGGATCGTGGGGTGGATGGTTTGGTAGTCATGCTGCACCAGCCTCGCGGCTAGTATTGTCCGCCGTTTGGAGCGACGGGTTGGCTCACGGATGAAGATCACACTTTCGAGAACATGATGTGTACCTACTGTACACCAGACGCTCAGACCGGGATATCCTCCGCTTTGACAATTTCCTGGAGGTCGAGAATTGGCCTTTACATGACGCCAAGAATATAGTCTCAGCGGAGATTCTCGAAGTACGCCGTGTTCAATGTGGCCATACACCTCGAAGTGCCTACCTACGAAGTACATTATGTAAGAACAGCCAAATTATGCGAAACAGATGGCATTGCCGTGGTGCTCGGCCACTCCCCCTACCATGGCCCCCCTCGGCCTCCACGATGATCGAGCAGCACGGGAGGCCGAGCAGGATAAACACGTTATGCGAATTGAAGACCCGGGCCAGAGGGCGGACAGCGAGCCGTCATGGGCCGGGCGAGCACATCCTAATAGGGATAGGGCGTTCCCAGCTGCTGCTCGAAGTCCATCTTGTGTTGCACTAATGTAACTCCAGGTACAGGCCTTATTACCTACATGTGCTTCGTACTTCGTACATCTACATTATCTGGCGTATACGACCATGTTATCCTACCCACGGCAACAACTAATAAGTCCAACCTTGAGATCGTCAGACACCTTGAATAGGAACCGAACCCGCGTCCTTGCCTGGATCAATCAGGCTCTGTGTCCCGCGTCCATGGGCCGGTACATGTGTATGTGTATGTAGGTATGTGGTTTACTGCCCGTGACACACACATCCATCCATCGTCATGCGCATGCGATCGATTTGGTAGGCCGAACCCTCCCTTGCCGTCAACTGCTCGATTCCCATCCACTGCCGCAGCGAGTGGCTTCTGTGGTCTACCCAAGTAAGCCCAACGTTGGATGGCCTGAAATCAAGCTCTACATATGGACTGAAGCAGCGTCAGCCGTCGTGTTGCATTGCAAACAGGGTAGCAGCTGTGTGGAATCAGTCGCAATCGATTGGATCCAAGGCTGGACCCCTCCTCTCTGCTATAGTAGTGTATAGTATCCACAGGTCACAGCTCGATTCATCATGAGTGACTTTTATATTATGTGGCTCTAATAATTACCTGAAAAGAGCGTACATAGTAAGACCGACGGATCCACCCTTTCGACAGCGGGGAGGGTTTCCACTCTTTGTGAAGCCACAAAAGTCAGAATGTCGTGGTCCGGAAACTCAGGTTGGTAAACACCGTTGAGTGTATTACGCGCTTTAATTAGGCAATTCAAGCGCCGGCATCAACCGTCAGCATTGACATCGTGCTGCACTGGGTCCTGGGTGGCTGTGTGTGGAATCGGTCACAATCGATCGGATCCAAGGCGGGACCCGACCGAGATGACATGCGCGACCACGATGAGGGAGACAAAAGATGACAGCTCATCAAGAATTTGCTGGCTCATCTAGCAGCCCGATCGCGCCGGTATCGCTGTCACAGCCGACGAGAGAGGGGCAGCATAAATGGTAGTGGATGTATGTATACTTCTGATAGGAATCTGATGGCGCCGCCTTTATTCATTGCTTATTTAGATATATTGTCATCGGGAGCCTTAGCCTGCATGTGAATATGGAATTCTTTTCTTCCCCCGTCTTGTGTTCGGTGACAGCTTGGTTGCCAAGCACGGGTAGCCACCTAACCGGATGAGGCACCTCTGCGTTGTGTGTCCTTGGCGTCTCAAGCCCCAATATACAGAGTCCGCGCCTGTCCGCCGAGACTCTGTTCGAGTTTTTTGACTGGTTGTGCCTATCAAATAACCCGACATCGCGAAGAGTAACAAATTGCGTTTCCATAAACGTGTTCTACGAGATGCGGTTGTCCGGGGTGTGCGTTCCGGCGACCTGAAACGGGATTGGTAGTATGCTCTCAGAGCACGCTACGGTGAACCATGAGAGATTCGACCGTTTTTCCGGCCGAAGCGTGTCAGGAGAACTTGCGCCAGGATAACTCCAGGAGCCGTATCGTCCGCGCCGGCCTCCGGGGCAGCGTTGATTGCAGAAGCCATTGTTATATTAGCGATGATAGCTCTCAAAAGCGTCCCGTTCTTCATTATACCATGGCCGGTTGACAATACTTTTCCCACTTGGATCCGAAGATGGCGAGCATCGACGACAAGAAGATTGCTATCAAATGTCCAAAGTCTCAATCCTTCTAGCCAAAGGCGACGACATCAATATCGAAATGAAGATCGGTTATCACGGGCGCTACAGGCGCTTCCACGGCCTCGCCGCGTCTCAGATTCATCTGCGATGAAATGGCGTTAAAACCTGCCTGGGCCGTGTTCTGAAAAGTGCCACCTGGCGCTAAGCATATTATCGTCGAGGTAGCAGGTGAACTGGGTGAGTCACTGGGCAAGTACGAATGGCCATGCAGATCTAAGTGAAACCTTGTCGGATCCCAATGTGAAAAATCACGCTGCTCAGCCGCAGCTCGCAAGTCCGCCGGCTACGGACGCCGTGCCGAACACGGGGTCCGGGGGGAAACCTTGCGATGTGCCGATGGCCGGGTCAATACCAACAACATTCTTCACGGGGTCACGGTGCTTGCGCCGATGCTAAGCGGGATTTATTGCTGGCGGCTGGCCTATCAGCGCAGGCGGCAAGGCAGGGGTAGACCACGTGTTTCAAGAGAACATCCGCGAGATGCAGCTCGTGCCGATCGGGAAAAGTAAGGGTGTCGTCGCAGCGGCGGGGATAAGGCTTCCAGCTTTCCCGCGTGGTTGATTAAGGGGTGTGGTTAATTTACTGGCTGTGGACCACGGGGAATCTCTGGAGTGGAAAACGGTGGGCGAAAGGAATCCTGACTTGAATAAGGTTACTTTTTGTTTTCCTTCTTTCTCCTCTCCTTGATAACATGGCGATTTGTAAACGATTGCGCACATCGTGGCCGCATTTCGACTGATTAATTAGATTTAATGGAATAATGTGTCCGTTACGGATATAGTCGGATGCTGAAGCAAAGAGGTAACCCGTCATGAAATCTGCCCCATGGCACAATGGAACCCTTGGTACTGCAACACGAGCCTCCTAGAGACCCTCCCCAAAACCCACCTCTGATTTCATTTCCGCCAGCCGCGGCTGCTGCTGCTGCTCCCAACGCTCTCACCCTGCCTTTCGGCCTCAACTAGGGCATCGAAGTCCTTCTGAGCCTCCTCTTTCTCGTAAAATTTCTTTTCCTTCTCCTCATCCTTATTCGTGTAAGAAAAACTATCTGTTTTGGGAGTGGCGTCCTTCGGGGTTCGCGCCTTATCTTGTCTCAGTCTTGCCCACCCGCGTTCCTGGCCGGACGAATCACCCTGTTCCCAGGTGGAGCTCCCCGAATTTGCTTGTCGTCTTATGCGGTCCCAAGCGGAGCCGGATGAGCCAGACGACCTTGTCCCGTCCCTTCTGGCAGAGGGCGCTACAGGCGAATTATCTTCATCCAAGGTGTCGAAGAGATCGTCCTCGTAGCGCGAGCCAGAATCAGGGCCTGTGCTATTTTGTGGCTTTTCAGGTGCCGATTGTGCGGGATTGCCTCGGCCCCAGCTCGGCCGCGTAGTTTGGGAGGCTCTAGGGACCGTACCTGAGCTTTCGGACGCACTGTCTGCATGATAATCATAACCGTCACCTCCATAATATTGAGATGCCGAGTCCTGAGAAGATTCGTGGCCCATTTGTTGCTGATTTGGGGGTAGAGCTGTATCTGCAGGATTCGGAACGTCCGGCCGCCGCCCTGGTCCCCGGCCGCTCGACTTAAGCATTTCTGACTGGCGCAAAGTCATTTGTCTGTTCAAGCTACGAAGGCGCGGATCTCTTAGCGTGTAGGCCTTGGAAGATACCATGGTCATATAGCTGAAAAAGGCGGTAACCGGAAGAAAAACAAAGGGGACATAGGCTGCTGCGCGCAACAAATGCCACTGGACAAGCGCCATACGACCCCGCAGAAGTGGTAACCTCCTCGACGGGAAAATGTAAGGATCGAACCATTTCGTATTTGGCGTGTAGGCAGGAAACCTGTAAGTGTGTCTCCCGCGCCAGGCTAAAAAGCCGGAGGAAATCGTGATTCCCGGCAAGGACCATTCCATGAAACGGGTAGCGTGGGCTTCATCCTCAGCGATGGCGTTGGCTTCGGTCATCGTAAGGCGACGGCCGGCACCGATGGAATACCCTTCCACTTTTTTGAGTATCAGGAGTACGCGGGAGGGATGACTGGGTAGCGAGCTGAAGTCGATGGTCACTCCATCTTCTAAGTACCGCCGCTCAAAGCGGGCCTGGCGAAAGGGATCCACGGAAGGCCATGGCGGGTTGTTCGTGGGGGCTTGGTCATCGACGAAATCTGAGACTCCAGTATTATCTGACATGGCTCTTACTAGGTAGCCGTCTCCCTCCTAAGGTTGTCTCTTGCAGATACGACGAGCAGGGAGGTGATGTCGTCGAGTGTGGGCGGCTGTGGGCGGCTGTGGATGTCCCCGCCTACGTACTGGGCCGAGGCCCATTGAAATGTACACTAGTCACAATAGCACAGCCACAAATGCACCAGCCATCTGTGGCTGATCGCGTTCGATTAGTTAACCCGCCCCCCAAGCTTATGGTACCTAGGTACCTATCTACACCAACAACGCGTCTAACCGCGTTGCCCTTGCCCGCACTCCAGCACTATCCATATCCCATATCCCGTAGATACAACCTCAGCATGGACTCTTACCCAATGTTACTCGCGAATATTCTGCCCTTGCCAAACGTCCTTTAAGATTACGGAAAGCTAGTCACTCAATTACCCTTTTCTCGTCGTTCCCAAAGTCTCCATCTATGAAAACCATCTCCGTATACTCCAACCCACGGCCCTGCGGCACGTGGAACAAGTATAATCTGGTCGTCTAGAAGGGAAAGCCGTCATGCCCCTCCAGAAATCTTTCTCGGAGCAGAATGGCTCCCTCAAGGTGAGCATGTACAGTTCATTACCTATCTGGTATATTAGCTTTAGAAAACCGCTGACGGTGTATATATGATACACATCTAGACTCGTCAGCGCTGGCACAAATCTAAAAGCCATTCCTCATTGAGCGAGTCCTCCGCTACGCATGCTCGTACCCGGCCTCTCGGATCCGTTTCCGAAAACGCCAAAAATAAATTAAACGCATTCAACTTCTGTCCTCCCGCCCAGGCACCTCAGGTCGGGGTGCCCGCCAAACACGCGGTTGACGAGATTGACAACTCGACCAAGCCTGAATCACTCTCATCTAACTCAACATCAGACTCCAAAAAGTACCTTAGTACGCCTGTGAGCCGGCTGGCCTGGCAGGATCTGGTTGGCGACCCAGAAACTAAGGAAGAAGACGAAATCACAAGCCCGCAGGAAAAGATTGAGTGGGACACGAAACAAAAACCCATGTATGGCGTGTCACCAATGCCGCGAAAACGAGGGGGGAAGAGGGCACGCAGTTCTTCGCCCTTGTCTTCGCCTGCGGGATCTACCAAGTCCATTGCACCAGCGATCAATGTTAAAAAGCTGTCTGCCGCTCTGAAGTCACCCCGCGCAGATCCCGCCATCGAACTCTGGGATCGCTTCTCTGTGGCCGGTTCAACGACCACTACACCCTTAGGAGAAATTAACCCGGCTTTAGCTCAGATCATGGCTTCTTCTTCTCCCCAGCCGTCCAAGATTGTAAGCACAAATCACGGTGAAGGGGGCTTGAGAAGAGCTATCAGCTGTGGTGCCAATTGGCCGAAACGTCGCCGCGTCGAGAGGACTGAGACGAAACCTCCCATGAGCGCTATTGTGGGAGGGAATCTAAGCAACAATGCAAAGTCCTCGATGGTCAATGCCTTATTGGAAAGTGTGACAGGGGAGCTGAACCGATCCAAAGCTGTTCAGACACAACTAGATGCATTGAAATCCTCATCGCCTCGGAAAAAGCGGTACAATCCCGCCGATCATCTTTCGGGATCGCCGAGTCGGCGGTTGTCTCCACCAAAACCAGCGCCTCATCAGCTCCCAGGGGATATTGGAGTGTCAAAAGAGGCTAATACGGTAGATAAGTCGTCGGACTATGGAGATGATGATTTTGACGACGATGCGTTGTTGAATCTGGGTGTTGATATCGTTACATCAGAGCGAGATTCTCGACCACCACAGCCACAATCACCTATGACATCGCGAGCTGAAAATCCGGGTACCACTGCCCAAGCTGTGGGCAAGATAGAAGAAGATTACGGTGACCTAGATGATGATATCTTCGCCGCCGCCGACGACTTGTTAACACAGATCTATTCTGCTTGTAATGCCGGCACACCCCCAATCGCATCTCAGGCCCCTGTTGCTGCAAACAAGACTCCAAAGGATCCCAGTTCTGGCGACCTGACTGAAGATTTATATGGAGATGACTTCGGTGGCGATTTCGATTTTGAGGCTGTAGAGATAGCTGCCACGCAATCCGTCAAAAAGTCTAATGGAGTACCGCTAGTATGTAAGTCTTAACTGCAACGCCATTATGTATCTTTGCTAAAGCGATAGGCAGGATTCTCAAAGATCTAAAATAATCCAGCGCTACCTCGTAACTCAGGTCTTCCTGAACAAGTATATAGACGATCATGGAAGAGCATTGCCACAGAAGGTAAGGGCCTGGTGCTAGATACTTGTTCATTCTAACATCTTCAGATTTTATTGGTTGAAGTTGACCGAACAAAAGTCATGAAAGAAGTGCGCCTTCGGGGCGACTGGGTAGAAACACCAGCGAGTCCGAAATCATTCATACACATCATTGGCGACTTCCACCCTTCTGGATATTGCATCATAGACAATGCTCAAAATCTCATAATCCTACACCCAGACCAGCTGATTTCCGCTACGGTGGTCGCGGACAGTTTCACATGCATGCGCAGGGCTGTTCTTCAGGATCGCGTGAAGGCAACAAACGAAAAGACACCAGCCCTCATATACGGTACTCTGCTCCACGAAGTTTTTCAGGCGGCGTTGCTGGCGAACAACTGGAGTCCTAGGTTCTTGGATGGAATCATATGCAAAGTTACTGAGCAGCATGTGGAAGACCTGTATACTACCAAACTTAGCATTGCTGATGCTTGTGATCATCTGCGGTCAAAGATGCCCGAGCTGAGAACATGGGCGGCAACATTCGTCACAGCTTATCCTAAGGTTCGTATTGTGGCCATTTACTGCGTTGATTAACTTCCTTCAACTAATTTCTTCCATAGCCTAATGCCGTGGTTCAAGGCCGAAATGGAGATAAAGCGAACATGAGTGTCACCAAACTGCTTGATGTCGAAGAACACGTGTGGTCTCCGATGTATGGGCTAAAGGGTAACATCGATGCAACAGTTCAGGTCACTATGAAAGAAGGCTCTGTAAGACGAAATCTGACCGTACCATTTGAGGTAAAAACGGGCAAGAATGCGACACCAAATCATATGGCACAGACGGCACTGTACAATCTTCTGTTGTCCGATCGATACGATATTGAGATCGCTTGTGGAATCTTATACTACATGGAGAACTCGGACACATTCCGAATCCCAACGATACGCAATGAGCTTCGGCATATGATTATGCAACGCAATCAGTTAGCATGCTATGTGAGGGAACGAAGCGTCCAACTTCCACCGATGAAGAAAAGCGCGAATACGTGCGGAAAATGCTATGCCAAAGCACCCTGCTTCATCTACCACAAGCTTGCGGATAACGGTAATGGCGAAACCAGTGGCGTTGACGGGAAATTCGATGAAGTGGTTCGGCATTTAACCCCAACCCACCAAGAATTCTTTTTGAAGTGGGAAAACCTTTTGACAAAGGAGGAAAAAGAAAGTCAAAAGGTACGACGGGAACTCTGGACCATGACCAGCGCGGAGCGTGAAAAGGCCGGACGTTGTTTTAGCCACGTCATCATTGAGGAAGGCTCTGCGTTCGAAGAGAATAACAGTCCCAAGATCAACCGATATCGTTATAGCTTCGTTAAAAAGAACGCGAGTCCGACGTTCTCCTTCCTGGACTCTCAACTAGTGGTGGGAGATCCCATTGTGATCTCGGACGAAGAAGGGCACTTTGCGCTAGCTCTTGGCTACATCACGTCTGTACGAAAACAAAGAATTTCTGTGGCCGTCGACCGTCGTCTTCATAATGCGCGCATCAGACGTCCTGGATTCGATGAGTGTACCAACCAAGTGTTTGCCAGCATCATGGAAGTTGTTCCCGAAGGCGTACCCCCGGCACAGTCACAAGGAAATATCAAAGAGGCTCCTATACAATACCGCCTAGATAAGGACGAGTTCAGCAACGGTATGGCGACGGTGCGGAATAATCTAGTGCAAGTGATGACCGACGGAGCATTCGGTTCGAAAGAGATTAGGAGGCTGGTGATTGATCTTGCAGCGCCTCGATTTAAAGTGACTACCACACAGTACTCGATTGCCGAATGGGCGAATCTCAATGTGGACCAACGATGCGCCATTGAGAAAGTTATGAGCGCCCAGGATTATGCTCTGGTCCTAGGCATGCCGGGAACGGGCAAGACAACAACCGTCGCCCACATTATCCGCGCGCTGGTTAGCCAAGGGAAGAGTGTGCTTTTGACATCGTATACGCATTCCGCCGTGGACAACATCTTGTTGAAATTGAAAAATGACCAGTTCCCCATCCTCCGACTTGGGACGTTAGCAAAGATTCATCCCGAGGTTCAGGACTTTGCCATTTTGGCTAACCAGCCGATGAAGACTTTCGAGGATATTCGGCATGCTTGGCACGACACACCAGTCGTAGCAACGACCTGCTTAGGAGTTAGCCACCCTGTCTTTAGTGAACGGACCTTCGACTACTGTATAGTGGACGAAGCGTCGCAGATCACACTGCCCATCTGTCTAGGACCAATTCGGCTGGCACGGACTTTTGTATTGGTGGGAGATCATAATCAGCTTCCGCCGCTCGTTCGAAACGAGGAAGCCCGAGAAGGAGGACTGGATATCAGTCTCTTCAAGTTGCTCTCGGATAAACATCCTGGTTGTGTCGTCAACCTTGAGCACCAATATCGCATGTGTGAAGATGTGATGGCACTCAGCAATACCCTCATCTATGAAGGTCGACTGAAGTGTGGTACCGAAGCACTGCGACACCAAAAGCTAGATATTCCGCATATGAGTAATTTACGACAAAAACATTATGACGCCAATACCATCATGCTGCCAGGGACACCGAGATCCATTTGCGTCAATTGGCAAAGTCCACGTTGTTGGCTGCACAATGTCCTCGACCCTGATGCACGTGTTCGGTTCATCAACACCGACTATCTCCCCTCGCCACGCGAGGAGGCCAAAGGGAACCGCATCGTCAACCCAACTGAAACCCGCGTGGTAGTCCAGCTCGTCGATGCTCTTATCGCAGTAGGCGTGCCGGCCAACGAAATCGGGGTCATGACGCATTACCGTTCGCAACTCTCCCTGCTCAAGCACGGCCTCCGTGGGTTTGGGAACAGCATCGAGCTACACACAGCCGACCGCTTCCAGGGCAGGGACAAAGAGGTCGTGGTACTCAGCCTAGTTCGGAGTAACGAGGCTTGCACTATAGGCGACCTTCTCAAAGACTGGCGCCGGATCAACGTCGCATTTACTCGCGCCAAGACGAAGCTTCTCGTAGTCGGGAGCCGCGACACTCTAAAGGGAAGCGGAGAGCAAGAGATGCTAAGTAAGTTTGTGGGGTTGATGGAAGAACGAGATTGGATTTACGACCTGCCTTCCGACGCGCTGGAGAGTCACTTTTTCGAGGACGGGGCGACACAACTCACGGCGACGGGCGCGCCGGGCAGCCAGCCGTCGCCGTCTAAGAAGAGCCCGAAGAAGGCGGGTTATGCAGGCGGCGTCACGAAGAAGACGAGGAGTGTCTTTGATGGAAAAGAGAATCGGAAGCCGGGAACCGCCGGTCCGAAGAGGGCGAATGTCACGGGAAAGGCGCTTTTGAGGAATAAGCCTGTCTCGAGAGATATCCTCAATGAGATGATGGGAGGCGTCTATTAAGGAGTCTTATTCTTTTCCCCGTTTTGCTTTTCTTTTTGAAACGGACACAGGGTATTCTTTGTTATTCTTTTATTCCCCCTAAGCGTGGGCACAGCACAGAATTCGTCGTCTTGCATCGCCTGGAGTAATTCATGGTTTAGGGATATAACCTACCCTTGTGTTTGGTGGATGAATATGTTATGTACGAAGTACTTCTAGGCGCTAGGTTAGGACATGGAGGCCCGTTGGCTACTCTGGCCAAACTGTCTGAATTCTGTAACGCACATCTCGCGTCTTACAAGTGTCTTTCAGTGCGTACAAACCGGGCCTGGCGATCTTCCCCCTTGGATCATCTCTTAACACCGATATACAGCATCAATCCAAGGAATACGGACGTAATAAACGCACTCAACAGAGACTAAAGTCCCAAGCACAAGTATGCGATTATAATAAACCAAAATAAACACCCTTCGGAGGAATTAGACGGCAAACAAATAAAACGCAATGACAACCTCGACTGAAGTGGAGCCAGCATCAACCCAAACTACAGAGGGAGCAAGGTTGGTTAAGGAGCCTCGATCAACCAGGCTTTCGATATAATCAACAGACAATAGGGCGTGTCACTCAAGAGTTAGGAAGTAGCTCTATGTTGACATGTTGACATTCATAAGCAGTGATTATGCCAGGACGTTGGAAATAGGGCTCTTTTGATAGGATGGATGTGCGTCTACAGTACCAATGAAATTATTGCCGACGGACTTCCTAAACTACATAGTAAGGTCTTGCTGATACGTCAATGGGAAGAAGCTCCGGGTACGTGAACCATCAAAAAAAATGCAGGGCTTAGGGCGCTTCTTGACCAGATCGGAAACTGGTCTATCCTATCGGAGAATCAGAAGAATGGCATGGGGTATAAGACTATATGTTACGAGCTTGTCGTGAATACGGAGGATCACTCCATTAATGCTAAAGCTATCTAGTAAAGGCAAAGGAGTGCTAGCAATGCCTCAGACTCTCGTTCTCGTTAACTACCTCCTTGTTATCCTCCTCTCCTGTCTCTTCTTCTAGACCCGAAAGCCAGAACAGGTTGCGTACCATAGTACGGAGGTTCTTGATGTGCTTAGGAGAGCTACCAGCCAAGAGAGCACCCCGGGGCGCACGAATAGCTCCTATTATGTTCAGTCATTCTAAACGTCAAATAACAACTTGGTTTCCTTATTTTAATATTCCCTGACGCCAGCAAGCTCACACCTACCTCACCCCTGCTTTGCCTTTTTTTTTTTTTTTACACTTAAGCGTCAGTCCCCGTCTCGTCTTCCTTCTCACTACTTTCAGTATCCTCATCTGAAGCATTCTTGTCTCCATTCTCCTCATCTTGGGGCTAGCAACAATGAGTTAACCTTCACTGTTACCTCGAAGCTTCTTCGCCCCTTCTTCACCAACTAACATACCTTCATGTCCTTCGCCATCTTGCCTTCAAGTGAAACCAAACGCTGATTCGCTTTTTTCATTTCCGTAGTAACCTCCGTCATATCTGCACGGAGCCCCTCCAGCGCCCCCACCTTGCGCTCATCAAGTGCCAACAACTTGGCTTCACGCTGTGCCTTTGCGTGTGCCTTGTTGGCTGCAGTATTTTCAGCTACTTGCTGCGCTTCTACAACGGACATGGTCACAGCGTTGTACTTCGCTTGCAACCCTTTCTTAACCACCAACTGTTGTTTCTTGATAGCCTCGAACCCAGTTAGCTGTTACCTCGCCTGATACTTACCTGGTTGCATGTCTTGTGCTTCAATTCGCAACTAGAACAATTTTTTGTCGCCTTGTCCGACTCCATGCATTGAGGAACAGGCGATTTTGCATCCCAGTTCATAGAACTGAGACAGCGACAACAGGGGAATTGTTCGTCTATAATCCATTAGTTATTTTACAGTGAATTTACTGTTGGGCATCAGTAAGGCGCCAGGGAGGAATTAATACAGAAACCAACGACTGACAAGAATAACCAGCAGTACACACAAAGCAACGGGTCCCATCACCAATTGTTTCTTCACAAACCCGGTTGGAACGTCCAACGAGCGCGCTATGGGTACAACGCAAACAAGGAGTTTGTCGACGCACACCTGAAGAGCCGGGTCGGGGCCGAGTAGATCGCTGCATACGTCGACGAGTAGGCTCTGCGCACGTCGGCGAAGAGCTCCCGAAGCGGACTGAGTCTGACCAAGATGAGCTGGGTTGTGATCGGAGTGACCGTGATGGCGTGGCCATAACGCATAATAGGAAAATCAAACCACCAAGACACAGGGCAAAGGTCGACCATCTACCTCGGCGGAAATAAATCCCAACTAAATCTCGCCGTCATAAGAAACTGAGGAAACTGGGGAGGGAGGGGAAGAGTCTGGGGAGGAAGGGGAAGAATCTGAGGAGGAAGGGGAAGAATCTGAGGAGGAAGGGGAAGAGTCTGAGGAAGAAGGGGAACAGTCTGAGGAGGAAGAGGACTGAAATCTACCGGTGACACGGCAGAGAATCCTCGACTTGCCCAGACTCTTCCCCTTCCTCCTCAGACTGTTCCCCTTCCTCCCCAGACTGTTCCCCTTCCTCCCCAGACTCTCCCCCTTCCTCCCCAGACTCTTCCCCTTCCTCCCCAGACTCTTCCCCTTCCTCCCCAGACTCTTCCCCTTCCTCCCCAGACTCTTCCCCTTCCTCCCCAGTTTCCTCAGTTTCTCCATTCTCGGCTTCTTGACGTAGCCAGTGGTTGTGAATATCAACATGCCGTAGCTATGTAAGGGCCACATCATGAAAATAGGTATGAGACAATGGATCGCACAATTAGCTCGGTGTTAGATTCTTCTCGTCCAGAGTGGCACTACGTGCCGGAACTTCCTCACTCGCTGATAAGGACGGGGACTGGTCAATCTCCTTCCTGGTTCGGGATTCCGGTTTAGTAGAGAGTAGGAACAACTGAGGCATATCTGACTTGAAGCCTTTGCCGATATCCCACAAACTGGCAAACTTAGGAGATCCGGCGGCGAGAACGCCAACATCTACCGGAGTTAGACCAAACCACAGCTTCTCGTATATTTCACTGCCGGTGTAAGGCGTGATGCGCGGCGGCTGTAGCTGTCCATGTTCTCTTGTTCACGTTGAGGAGCGTGATTCGCATGACGATTTGATCAGAGATTTTTGGTCCGCTGCCCCGTATGCCCCCAGTCTGAATCTGCTCGTCAAGGGATAGAATCTGGGCATCGAGATAATATCAGTTCTTGAAATCGTAGCTCATGAGGCTCAAAGGTGAGGCTTTATCCGCATATATCTCATTCACCCCAGTGATCTGTCGGCGGGCCGCCCCTGTTCTCCGGGGTGAACGGCCAGTCGAACACGATGGCCTGGTTTCCTTGGGCGATCGAACTTCTCTTAAACAAACTATTCACCCGCCGTGTCGGCCACCTTTTCCCGGTCTGCCGGCCTTTACCACGTGGCGGTTAACCGGACCAACCTCTTGATGCAGTAGCAGCAATGAAATCCAAGCCCACATTCTAATGTTATCTCCCTACGCGATCCGGTCCTAGGCTGGCCTATAACGGCCGCCACCTTCAATGCAATGCGGCATATGTAGGCTGTGATGGGAGCCCCTCGCTTGTGACCCGCCCATTACCAATGACCAGGGCGACAAGGAAGTTCGAGAAAATCCACTTAGGAACATCTTCGGTCCCTGGAGAAATATGGCGTGCGAGAAGGGCAATGAAATGAGGTATTAATTGCTCCCAAGAGAATTTCGAGTTCCCCCTTAAAACGAGCTACTTGGAGATAGCGGTCCTATCCCTCCATCGAACTAAGAAGCTCTCTTATAATCGGCAGTCCCGATGTTGCTGTAATATTGATAAAAGCGTTGTAGTGGTCCAATTCTTACTATCGCGAGGCGCCGATCACAACGGAGATGGAGTGGTGCACTATATCCCGTTAGCAAGCGCAGCTGATGCAGTAGGTAGTCCAGCCGAGTGCAACAATTCACCTTGTTAAACTACCACTGGAGCATGGTGCCGCTCAAATACGTGATGGAAGCCGTCGATCATGAAGCGCATTTGCTATATGACTCGGTTGGACAGAGGGCGTGTTCATGACTTACGACGTCAAATGAACCCGGGTATTCGGACACCAATTAACGAAGCCCCAACACCAAGACCCAGGTTGTCGTAGCTGCATTTTCCAACCTCGTCCAGTATATAGGTAGGTCGTAGACCAAACTACGCCTCGTTCCGCCTCAGCGCGAGGATATCAGAGAGCTTAAGCTGCCCTTTGGCGCCCCAGCCGGAAGGGCCACTCTCGACTTCAGGGCGAACAGCCACATACCAATTCCAGGCACGTCTGTCAAGCTCGCCAGCGCTCAAGTGATCTGCCCAACTTTCATAGAGAAGCCTAATGGCGCCAAGAAGTCTAGCAATGTTTTCTTCTTTTTCAAGCTCGATGGCTTTGGCCGTCTTCTTTTTGGGACTTGCTTTTGATACGCTGGTCTTTGACGGACTAGACTGCTCACCCTGCTCGCCTGTTACGCCGGTGCTTCCACTCCCTTCTTTATTCTGAGGCAATTCGATTCGGGTAGGAAAGCTTTTGAAAAGATATGCCTTGGCTGTTTCTGGCCGATGTATAGGCATGCCAACAACACCGGCTTCATATGATCTACTAGAAGCAGAGCCGGCCGCGTTCTTCATGGCCTCAAGGTCTAGACCCCAAACCGCCTCGCCTGCTAATTCAACTCGTTCTCCCGTAACACGTAGACGTTCTGACAGCGCACTACAATTCGTCAGGTCAGTTTTATACTGGTGATAACACTAGCAATCTTTCTAGAGAAACATAAGGAGATAGGACCTACTCCCTAAGACAATTACGCATGATTCGCCAGCGGTCGGGACCAAGCATGACGCCACCGTACCAACGAGTCATCACAACCAGAGTGTCGACAGCATTCATTTCTCGCATATTCTTGAGTAAGAAGGACCCACACCCACTCTCTCCGTCGTCGAAAGATTCCTCTTTGATCGTGGTGGCATTAAATAGATTCGTAGGCACCTTAACTCGGTAAGCCCAGGCATTGTGAGTCGCAGACTGCAGAGATGGCACGGCAGCAAAAAGTGATTGCATCAACGATTGGCGCTGGGAGGTTTCGGTGAGCGCGATAGCCCGGACAACGAATGTTGATTGCTTCAGAGTGACGGGCTGACTGGTCGACCATGATCTCGCTATTTGGCTGACGGCGATGTTGTTACGGCTGTTCTTGTCCTGGTCGCCACCGCTGGTCCGAGTTGCGTCCGGTGATTTCCTTACGTCTGCAGGAACATTGCTAACCTCTCCGACTTCTTCGTCTCCCTTCCATTCATAGCCGCCCCTTTTCAGAACCGTGACTTCTCGGCCCATTACTGTAACACGCGGCTGACCGTGACCCCAGCCTTCACTATCAGCACTAAGGCCCTTTTCAAGACCTAGAGACACGGCCTTGCTTCTCGAGTTGGCACTGACAACAGCCTGGGCTAAGCTCAAGCGACTAGAGGGTGGCTGCTCTGGCATAGTATAGCGCAACAACTCAACGGCAAAAGCGAGGACAAGGGGCGCCCTGTTAGTTACAAGTACGGTATTAGCAATAGCTTGTTCATCCATATCAACGGGAAGCTCAAGCGATGCTTCATAACCACGGGGGTCTACGGGATCAGGCCCGTCAAGATAACCAGCATCACTGGACGGTTTTGAACGTTTGGCAGTCGCGGCGAGATCAGAGCCCGGTCTCTTGCTTGGTGACGACGCGGCCGGGTTCTTCATGCGGGCTTTGCATGCGTTCTGAAGAGATCTCGCAGCTTTGGCATCCGTTAGAGCCGATTGGACTTCCGAAGCTGGACATTCCGCTATCTGCTGGATGCTTCGAAGATTCTTGGCTTGCAGACTCTTTACGCGTGACAAGGCATCTTTGATCGGGACTTTCATCCCCACGGTCATCAGCCGGATGAGATCCTGGAGATCTTGCTGGGCCGACATCTTTCCTGTATCAACCGTGGCCACAATTATGTATCTAGGTATGACATTCAGACGCGTCCGAATGCGAAGACGACCGGGCCGAGTGAGATGACGCATCCCGTCCGGTTGCTCTAGGACCGGTTATGACCAATATTGTTTATATAAATATGCACAAACTGGGCAAATATGCATCTAATAGGACAAATCTCACAGTATGTATATATGGAAAGCACTGTCCGTAAATATGAGCTCAGAAACCCTGCGCACTGTGCCAGATCTCCAATTTTCGTCCCCAAACCTCCAACAGCCTCGGAGCTCCAATCTGCGTCACAAGCTCCGTGTCCAATGACAACAACCCCAATCCCCAACAAGCGCTCACACAGCGATAAATCACCAACGTCGCCGGCTTATATCGCCCACCGAACCGTCGCACATCCACATGATGCACAGGTGACAATGAATAAATAGCCAAAGGAGCGAACAAATTAGGCAGGTCTGTCTGTCTGTCCGTGGACCACGGAAACCCCCCACCCCACCGTCCATTCAAGCCGTGCAGTCACAAGCAAGCAGGCAAGCAGGCAAGGCCAAGATGCCACAGCCCAGCCTGCCGCTGTGCGCGGCAAGGGCCATAACACGAAGCTACGCCGGAGCCTCAATGCGGACCCTAAGAACCCCCATCCCCAAAAGACGGCCCCTCTCCTCAAAAGCAGGAAGCAAAAGGCCCACGGCCAAACCCCTCCCCTACCAACCCGCGCAACCAAAACCACCGCCGCCCCCGCCCGCACCTCCGCCGCAGCGAGCCCGAGGCGACAAAGCGCCCATGTCAGACCTAGTCCGAGAGCGCTGGGTCGGCATCCTAGGCTTCGGCGGCGCGATCCTGTGCTTGGGTTACTTCACGGCCAGTCTGGTGATGTACTGGCGGCGGGAGCCAGCAACCTGTTACCCAGTGGGTCTAGAGCCCGAGACGCCGTCCGGCCGACCGTCGATCCAGTCACCGTACGAGTTCGACCTGCACCTCGACAAGCAGGAGTGGCGACTCGGCATCACGAAGCTACGGCGGGAGCTCGGCAGCAAGGCGCGGGGCCACGTGCTCGAGGTCGTCGTGGGGACGGGGCGGAATCTCGAATTCTACAACTGGGAGCATATCACCGAGGCGCTCACGGCGCACGAGCGCGAGGCGGCGGGTAAATCCTGGTGGAGCTGGATATCGAATTCCGAAGGCGGGACGGACGACAAGGGATCAAAAGCGCAGAACAGCGCAATGCTCAGCTTCACGGGCGTGGACATATCCCCCGGCATGCTAGACATATCCCTAAAGCGGATACGACAAGTCGTTCCGCACATGACGGACCAAGTCCCCAAGAGACCATCCTTCGCAATCCTAGCCGCCAACGTCAAACCCAACGACCCCGAGAAACAACAACAAGCCCACACCGTCTCCTTCCTAGACAACAAAATCCGCATCCTCCAATCCGACGTGCAAACCGGTCTCCCCGCGCCCCCGACCCTCCCATCAAACCCGCACCCGCACCCCCAAAAATACGACACAATCCTCCAAACCTTCGGCCTCTGCAGCGTCCGCGACCCCGTAGCCCTCCTAGCGCAAATGGCATCCGCGCTCCAGCCCAACACCGGCCGCATCCTCCTCCTAGAGCACGGCCGCAGCCTATGGGGGCTAGTAAACGGCTTCCTAGACCGCGGCGCGCGCGGCCACCACGAGCGCTTCGGGTGCTGGTGGAACCGCGACATCGAGGGCATCGTAACGGCCGCCGCGGCCCGCGTGCCGGGACTGGAAATCGTGCGCCTTGAGCGGCCGGGCTGGACTACGGCCGGCACGCACGTCGTCGTCGAGCTGCGCGTCCGCGACGGCAGCGCGAGGGAACGCGTGCCTAAGAAGCCGAATCCCGCTGGTTGGGCGGCGGTCTTGCCGGCTTTATTGTCTACGAAGCCCTCGGGCGACAGTTGAGTCCGACTTCTTGAATTGAGTCCGGATGTTTAATCCGGTTTATCTCAAGCGGTGGCCGGTCAGTCTCAGCCGATTCATTCCATCTCGCCGGGTTTCCGTCGGAACCCGCCCGGATATCAATTCCGAATCGTTGAATAGATTCAAACCTACCAGGTAGATACGGATGTATAACACATGTACTCCTCACCTAGATGTAATTATAGAATCCATACCATAACCGCATCTCACAAACACAACTCATACAAACCCAAACCCAAACCCAAACCCAAACCCAAACAGCGCGAGAACACATCACCACAATATCATAATCCCACCAAATCAAATCAATCCAAGACCAAGACAAAATAAATGATCGGAGATGTCACAAGTAAAATTCTTTTATGTTTTAAAGCCCAAAAGGATCTCATTCCCTCTCACCACCAGTCCAGTATCCGCCTTTTTGTCCGCCAACCGAATACACCCCCCGCCAAACCGTAAAAAGAAGAATCTCAGGGTTCTGTTTCTAACTCTACACGTACCCGGACAAATCACATTGTATCCCAGGATCCCGTTCTGTCCCCCTCATCTTCTCGTATTTCTTTCTGATAAATAAGGCAAGGTAGGCAGTTCCCGCCCCATCTCATCCCATCGCCTGACACGAAAGCAGCTCGGCCGCCACGTGATGACATTCCCACCGGGAACCCAGTCCATGCAGCACCCGCTGCCGAACAAGTGCATGCCGCATCAGTCATGTTACAAGGCTCGGCCCGGGCCGGCGGAGATGACTTTAAACTCGTAACAAACTCAAAGAAAATAAAAATCAAACGCTCCCCTCCCGAATATTAAACGACCGCGCCATTTTTGGCTGTATGTAAACCCCCTAACTCCTTCCGACCGGAAACGCAGAAACCACACATGACCCATCGTACAGAAACTCCTAGCGTGCAATGTCGACTGGCTGGCAGTCTACACTGGATAATAATATGTAGCGAAGTGATTAGGGATGCAGTCGGGGTCATGATCGTCTTAGAAGTCGTCAAGTAAGCAATCAAGCTCGTCTAGCTCAATTGTCTCGGGACTCTTATCCCAATCCAGCAACGCGTCCAGCTTAGACCAGCCCTCGGCCTCGCCATCGCGCTTCATGGGTGCCGGTATTGCCAAGGTCGGGCGCATGGCAGGACTTGTCATAAAAGCCATGTGGGGAAGAAAGCTGGGAATAAAAGTCCGGTGGGGCTCGCCAAAGAGCTGTTCGTTCTGCATACCATCGTCGATGCCCAGTTGGTCAACAGGCGTGGCGGACAGCAATTGCCCGCGGGCTTTGAGTTTCTGCAAGCCATCGGCTGTTTGCGTAAACTCCTTCTCATCC
Organism: Xylariaceae sp. X802; assembly: GCA_028637635.1. Lineage (NCBI taxonomy): Eukaryota > Fungi > Ascomycota > Sordariomycetes > Xylariales > Xylariaceae > Xylariaceae sp. X802. The sequence continues at coordinate 142,992 of JAJFDH010000001.1, read as the reverse complement.
TTCTCCAGAGGGGGCTCCTCTGCCTTGTGTATGCGCGACAAGACGTGGGCGGGTCGGCGACGCCCAGCGGCTAAGCCCAACGACGTTCCAGGTACAGGATAGTCATCGTCCATGTCCTCAAACTCTGGGGAAGATAGGTCGACCTCGGGCGAGAGGCTCAGCTCCCTCCTCCGTTCATTGTCGGTGTCTTCCGTAGTTGAGCCCGAGCTTGAAAGTGATGGGGTGACAATGGCGATTCGCGGCGTAGAGAACGGATCGGGTAGAGGGAGGTGAGGACATGTTGAGAGGTAGAAGTATGTGCGCCTGGGGTGAACCGTCTCGAGCTCCTTCGCCACGGGACAAGGGGCCAATGTGGTCCAACCAGGTCGCTTCATAAAGGTGGCTAGTCGCGATGCAACGATGGCGCATGGATTCGCGGATCTGAAAGTCAAGTCAGCGATAAGACATGGGGCAAGCCAGTGTTGAAAGGAGAACTCACTGTTGAACAATCGCGAGTTGATCTATAAGGATGTTGGCCAACTCTTTTACGAGGTGGGGGCGGTTCCGCGTCTGTTGTAGCTGAACAATGACAGCCTCGATGATTTCATCGTTTATCCCGTCGAGATCTACGGGCTCGACTTCAGGCGCACTAGCGAAAAGAGCATCGTCGGTCTCTATAGACGCATGGACACCCGGCGACGGCGTTGGTATGGAAAGGCGCTTTGCAGGGCGTGTGACGGGAGTACTAGCAGTGGTAGAAAATGACGGCGATGGCGAGTCGGCTCGCGACCGCTTGAGCTTCTTGCTGGGGCGAGATGACGCCTCGAATACAGGCCTTGATCTTGTCGCCATGTTTGCTTGTGAGCTGCTACTGCTACTGTGGCCGCTGCTGCTGGTGTTGTTCGACGACGAACGGTGGACGGGGACGTGTATTCCAAGAGATGAAAGGGACAACGACTTGCGACGGGTATTGTAAGGCATTATGACAGGCGCGGCAGGAGACAGGAGCATGAAGGGGCATTCAAGACTACGCTATGTATCCAGATACGTGAGACCGGCTGTCGCATGAATCACGGAAGACGGGGTATCGTGGATCCAGCCCGCGTGGCCAGATTCAAGTCAACGGGTACTGAATAATACCCTCGTGGCAGTAGACGGGATGAGGGGATAGGGATGATTGATAGATTGGTATACAAACGGAGGCAGCGGTAGGCAGTTGAGATGGTGCTCAATAACCAGATAGGATGGATTGGATTGGGGGCTGAATGGGCCAGTATCGATTACCATTAGGGGGGAGGGGCGTTGTTTGTTTGTTGACTACGGTCTGTACAATCGAAACAGACCATGGGGGGGTAGATGGACAGCAGAAATGGGTGGCGCGGTGACCGACCAGAACGACGTCGACGATGGCGAATTGGCATGGAAGGGCGAAAACAAACGAGTCGTGTGACCGGTTCGACGCACAGGCTGTAGTGTAGGTATTAGCAGGAGAAAGGCTTTGGGATGGTGATGGTGGGCGGGCAATTCGTGAGTGCGCTCTGGACGTCGAGCAGGTAGAGTGCGGTACGTACTTGCGTGCTATACTTCGAGCGCGGGCAGAGGGCGCTAGGTCGGCACTGGGAGGATGGCCACAAGTACCGTATACCTGCTCTTCGGTACTTCCATACATCATGGGTGGCGGCTGGAGCACGGTAGCGAGATGGTGCGATCCGGGCTGGTCCGGGTAAGTAATAACAGACGTGGTGTCATCGGTACTTGGGCTAAGATCCAGCGCAGGCAGCGAACGAGAAAAAAAAAAAAGAGAAAATCGGTTGGCTGGTGGGGGGCGCTAGCATCTAGCGTGGTGACATCCATGTGTCATAAAAAAGGGTCCTGCCCTGCACCCAGTTTGTATGCGCACCCGGGGAACGAGGCCCTCGTGCGAGAAGTACCTCCCCGGGGTTCAACGCCTATAGCCCTCACATCCCGGCTTACGCTGCAGGGGACCCCTGCTGTTTGGCTACCCGCCTAGAAATGCAGTGGCCAATGGCAACCGCGGCCATTTCATGTAGGCAGCCTACAGTAGCGCAGCGGCGTAGCGGCGTAGCGGCGTAGCCTCTTCGACTTTAGTGCTCCTGATACTCCCGCAGGTCGCAACTCATTTCCTCTACTCCGATGCTTCGCGCAGGCAAAGTATCTGCAGTGTGCTACGCACGCGCTACCACGTACACTACCGTAGTGTAGGTACTAGAGTTGAGATTTCTTCTTTGTAGTCCTGCCGGCCCGAAGATTGCTCGGATTGTTGCTACGGAGCAGAATGTCCTGTCTAGTCCATCTAGGTACGCACTAGATACGTTACTGTCCGTGCACTCTTCTGGACCAGATCGTTGGGACTTACATACAGTAGGTACCCAGTAGGTATGGTTAGTAGGAGAGTGCCCCAGCACGCTAAGCAACGAATGAAAAGATGAGCATGTCTGCGACTCGCGCCTCTGACTTGGCCGCCCATGGCCTATAGTAGACCGAGCTTTTGTTGCGCGTGTCATTGATTTGTTCTGTAGTCTGTAGTCCGTATAGGCAGCCGGACAGGAAAAGGCGGTAAGCAGCAAACGAGGAGATGCAAGACAGACCGTCTCTCGAGAGTCCAAGAACAGAAAACGTCGTGGTACTAGTGGTGCAGGAGATACCTCGCCGTAGCGCAGCGCACCGCAGGCAAATAAAGTACACGCGCATCAGACCCGCATTTGTCGGACGTTTCTCGTGCAGCAGGTCGACAGCCGCGCTCATTGGCCCGTTCTGGGCTGTGTCATCCCAAAGAGGAAATACCAGAGGCTAGTTTCATGTATGTAGGAACTCTGGCGCACAGTGCTAGCTGGCTGCATGGCCGGCGCCAAAGTATAGGTATCCCCCTCCGCGCCCGTACTGTACTATGTACTGTACTGCCGTCGCATGTGGTGATTGTTGGGGATGTCCTGTCTTATCACTATCGATAAGCCCGGGCTGGTCCACTCACCAAAAGAAATGTCTCGACAATGCAATCCCAAAGATGCGCAAGCATCCAGAACATCCGTCGACAACTCCGAGCGAGTCTCGTAATGGAGCAGCAAGAATGACTCGAGGGGAACTTTCCAACAGTCATTTCCTGAGCCTAAGAATACCTAGGCTTGCCTCGGTTGTCGACGATGCAAAGCCACGAGGTAGTATCGTAATACCTACCTAGAGCGGGAAAACACGAAAGGAAAAAAAAAATAAAAGTCAAGTGGAGAGCGATTTGGCGGGGCACGACAAGGATTATGTGCTAGGTAATTCCCTCTCTCCTCTTTCTTCTTTTCTTGCTTCTTGCAAGTTGCCCGTTCGCGTCCCTTGTTTTCCCGTGCTACAGTATATTATGACACTCTCTATTCTGTCTTACCTCGCGGCAACGAGTTCTGCTGGACGGGCGACATTGACTCATATGATGGACGTCGTGTTGATTATTCGCATGCTTTTCAGTTTGTCTCTACTGTACCGGTAGTTTCCAATGAAGCGTTTATCTGAATCAGTTCCAAGCTATACGGATGTAACGGTACTTATGTATCAGTTATGTAATGGCAGTACGTGAGAAGGACACTCAGATACTTGCAGATACAGACACATTCTAAACACGTCGGATGAATGAGTTAACTGCGATCCACTGACGATAGCTACCTGTGGGTCTACGGTATAAGTCAACCCACACGCTCGACGCTAAGCGTCGAGCGTGTGGGTTCAATAGGATCGAACCCACAGGTACAGGCGCCAGCTTGAGTTGTACTGCCGAAGGCCGTGGCCAACCACCGATTGCACGCATTCGACCACAGGCAGGCAGAACTACCGGGCCGGTTGTACTTGGTAAAAGTCAAAGTAAATACAGCAACCCGGCACATTACGTAGGAGGGCCAACGGTTGCTCCCATTACCTATTAATAACAGTACCACAGCACCAAATTGACATTTTGTACGTCCCGGCGACCGCAAATGCAGCCCGCCCGAAAGGACCAAAAGAACGCCGTGTGTTAGTTCAAGGCACGCGAGAAACTTCCCCTATGCAGCTGTCGAGTTGGATGCACCCCAAATCAATTATCAACTACATGGGACGTAGCACACCGGGCAGCTCTTCTTCAGATCATTGGCCGTGCCTACCAGGAGACATCATGCCTTTTCTCACGCACGCATGTATGTCATCAACCGGATTCCCTTCGTGATCGTCCAATAGTTATAGCCTATAAGTAGGTACACCATGTAAGCCAAGCAGCTGCGCATAGCGGACCAACACCACAACGGCTTCCAAGAACGGAGCCTCCACTTTTCGGGATCCCTCTGCTGAGGGATTGGGGCTCCGACTGGTCCGGGGTACAGTAGCTATGGCCATGATGACCACCACGTTGCGCACCTCCACTGCCGCACGTCTGAACCAGCTCACCTTCTCCAGAATCAGATAACATCGTAAGCCGGCCTGACACGCAGGAACCACTCCGCGACGGTGCCTCCGCAGAATCAGATGCTGAGCCAACGACACAGGCTGACTCGGGGTCTCGCTTCTAGACATTCTTCCAAGTTAAAGGATAACAAAGCGCCAAGATGCCCGACCGACCTGAGGAACTAAGGGACCGTAGCACGGCGTCTAGTGCAAACCACGCAACCAAACAATCGCGTTTACACCTATCCGGAATGGAATGCCTTCCCTTCCAGGAAACCCGGGCGAATCAATCGAGCGAACAGCTGCCCCGAACGAGCCAGCGCCAGCGCCGCGATGATTTAGAAACGGCACTACACTACCTAGTAAACCGGCTTAATTCTAGATATCTTAGTGCCGCGTAAACGAGAAGCAAGACTCCCTATACCGGTACAGTCTGCGCGGGTTTAGCACTGGGTCTTCTCGTTATCGTGCACAGTGCCCGCACGGATATCTCAGCCTCGTTGCCTCCGCAACGGACGGCGACGACCGTTGAGTTACCAGATAAATACTCGGACAGGAAGTAAACAATGACCTAACAACACCACACCACTAAACAGACACCCCCACACAACTCACAACCTGCACTACGGCGTACATGATCCCCGACTCACCGGGTTCCAAATACTCATTATGTCATTCTGCGTTGGGCTATAGTAGTGTACCAAGAGCAGGCAGTATAAGCCAGGTAGAGATAATAATAGCGCTATAAGAAACGAAGCCGGCGCCGACGCTATAGAAAAAACGTTTGTTGGTTATCGAGATCCACATAACGTTGTCACACTAGTCACACCACATTCTTAGATCGCCAAGACTCAGTCGCTGTCCTAGGCGATTTGCAGCGTAGCGGGTGGGCGGCTGGTTTCTTCGACTTTTAGTCCCGGAAGTAGCTTATGGCTTGTTATTGCTGTGCTCGAGGACAGATAGGTATGACTTGATAATTGCCCTAGGAAACCCCGGTCGTAAACACTTCATTTGAGGGGCTTAGATAGTGTTCTTGCTCTGCGGAGTCGTCTCTGGCAATCAGTGTGCCTCTATCCGGTAGCTGGTGTATTAGGTAACAGATTCCCATAGCGATCTCATATCACATCAACGTGAACAGACAACTCAAGGTAAAGAGATGACGTGTAATGAGACCGTGTAAATGATAGATAGTGCATCGAGATCCAGCATAGATCCCAAGATCAAATTATTCGCTAGAAAGGTAGAACAAGACAGGTATCAACCACCACTAAGCAGATCAAAGTCACAGCCCGCTACCAATATATATCATCAGAAACAATAGGTATTAGCTGTGTTCCATGCGCGCTGCACCACCGCATCGTCGACATCAAAGGTACCAACGAATCCAACGCCAGGCCAATCTCAACCAGCACGAGGGATCTTCCCCCGAGCCTCAAGCACACGTTCCCGCGAGCGCTTCTCAATGGCCGCGTCCACACCACGATCAACCTTCTCCATCCACCACACAAGGAAGGTCTTAAACTCCTCACACGCATCGGCAGCAGATTCAGGCATCTAAGCGCGACATGTTAGCTAAACCAGGCATCACTCCGTAAAAGCCAAGGCGTAGAGGAGCACGTATGTTTCAACAGGAAGTAAAACAAATAGAAACATACCTTAATAAACGCCAACCCAGCATCCCGGGTCCGATTACAAGCGCCCTCGCCACATGATTCCGTGCTACTGGCGCGGAGACTCTGCAAAGGAATCCTAAAAAGCCAAATCAGCTAAAGCACTTCATGATACTGGTAATGAGTACATCAATGTAGATACAGAGGAAATACTAAATAGGGTATCAGCTGGCTTACTCCCTGCAACACCGATAACAAAGCGAAAGCGATCCACGGGGAACCTCCGAGCTCTTCCCCGCGGTAGTTGTTCCCTCGCCCAAATGCACGATATAATGCTCCGTCCGCTCAGGCGCGAACCATAGATGCGCCTGCGGATCCCAGGCGTGGAATGCGTTCCGTTGATGTGATGGTGCTGGCCAGCGCTGACCCGGTATTCGGGACACTTGCCCAGTATGTATATCGCCGGCTGTTGCGGATGGGTGACCGCTTCGGGGCGGCGCGTAGAGGTTGTTGTCGTGGGATTTCTTGACGGTCTCCATGTCTCTGTGCCTGAGTTTGATATACTCAGTATAATGAGTAGGGAAGACGCTGGGCTGGTCAGCAGTTGCCGGTTTCTGATTTGTTTATAGTCGATCGAGAGCTTGATGAAAGCGTGACAGAGAACAGCAATGGGTGTTGAACGGGTATATATACGTCAGCATGAATCTCCGCGAAGCGGCCGTGAGACTTGGGAACTGAGTAGACATGGAAGAAATGGATAAAACAGGAGAAGCGAAACTGCAGGAACCAGATGAGGGCCATGGCGTTGGTATTAATGGGCGAATTATGAACGCCTTGACCGCAATCATCCGAGCGACGCATAGCGAGCTGTACCACATATTGCTCAATGTTGTTTGGCATGATTGCCACATGAGTCACGATCCAGTAGCACGGGACAATCACGTTTGGGCGTGGAGGCATTGATCGCTTGTTGGCTGTCCCATACGGACATGGTGTCCTGGCCGGAGGACTCGACTGTCTATCCCTACCACGAGTCTCGTAGCACGGAGCCTCAAGTTTCAGGGGGTGTAACCCGCGTCCTCGGGAGACTGCTCTTGAAACTCCTTGGTTGGCCCGTGAGATAGCCAGATGGACGGGCGAGGATGGCAAAGGCCTGGCATCTAGCCACGTGCCATCTGGCTGGGTTTACCTGCGAGACCACAAGAGGCAGAAGGCCTGCTGCCTAACAAGGTTGTTTGAGAATCAACCATGCCACCAGTCGAACCTCACCGTGCTAACTTCATCTTACCTGCCTCCCCAGGTCAGTCACAGAGCAAACAAGAAGCGGCTTAGCAAGACACAAGTAATCCAACAGATTCAAGAGATAGAGTCAATTTTGATGTCTAGGGATAACCCACATCATGAACTTCCTTATACTAGTGACGCATTCCCCGCAATAGAGGACACTTCGGATACCAGGTAAAGCAGCCGGACAATAGAGTCCACTCCTAATGATAACAATCAAGCGTGATTCCAACCCCAACCACACCTCTACCAACAACACCCAGAACACGACAACCGCAATCACCCATTCCCAGAATACCAGATGAATAACCAACCAGTGAGACAACAAACCACACAATGGGCCCAAGCCCCCACAGAAAGACAGTTATCCAAGCAACCGGAATCAAACAGGAAAACCGAGGCGGAGCGCCAAAGCCAAACCGGCATGAAGTTGCAGATTTGACGCTCCGCCCAGGTCACACCCGGAAACAGGAGCCTCCAAAGAGGCTCCATCATAGGTTTCTGCTTGTCCGCAGTTCCCTTGGCAGGTAGCTATCAACACAGCTACCCACCGAGAAGTCAACACAAGCGGCCGAAGCCCAAGGATAGAGAGGGTCGCGTAAACCACCGACCGACCCGCGCCCACGGCGCACGAGTACCATAGCCATCATGATCTCTTCTTCTGTTATCTAGCCTCGCCGGGCCTGGACCCCGCCCAGATATTGATTGCCGAAGGATGACTCATACCGTCTCCCAACGGCGAAGACCGAAACCGCACATCGATGGATATCGTAGCACCTGAATTCTTGTCCCCGAACCCGAAGGCTGGTAGGCCAGGGCTCGACGGCCAAGACCGAGAACCGCATAGCCGGCGGATATCGAAGCATCCGGATTCTTGTTCCCGAAGGACGACAGACCACCGTGCGGCGGCTAAGACCGAAAAGAGCAGGCCGGCAGACATCGTAACATCCGGATTCTTGTTCCCGAAGGACGGCAGGCCACCGTGTGGCGGCCAAGACCGAAAAGAGCAGGCCGGCGGATATCGTAACATCCGGCTTCTTGTCCCCGAAGGGCGACAGGCCACCGTGCGGCGGCAAAGACCGAAAACCGCACATCGGCGGTTGTCATAGCGACTGGAAAGTTACTCCAGTTTCGTACCGTGTACGTCCATGACTTTCGTCCTCCAAGAACGCCATACTGGGAGGTTCCGCTCCAGTGGAGGATTCCTCCGTCCACGGACCCGGGCAACATAGCACCGAGCCCTTGGATCCTTCTTGGAAAGAACTTGCGAATCAACCATAGCGATGCCAGGCATATCAGGGGCTTTACCCAAGGCGCCGCTTCTCTCGTTCAACAACATGTCGACCGCCCAGAGTTACCTGGTAAACATCTCCAACACCAAGATATAGCCTCCGCCAACATCGGCGGATATCTCATCCCCGGGCAAGCCGGCGCCCCAGAGTGACTTGATAAACGTCTCCAACGTCATGACGCGGACCCCCCGCCGCCCATCCTGGGCCAGGTGATGCGACTTGCCCGAGCCACCCGAACGCGGAACGCCGGGCGGCAGCGCCGAGGCGATGATGGCGGAATCGGCCATAGCGCCAACCGCCAAAACAAACCATGGTGGGCGCCCGCCCTCATTGAATGCAGCACCATTGCCCACGTAGATCTGTCCGCGCCGCAGACTCTCCAGTCTTCTTGATACCAAGAAGCCGCTACCACCCAAGACCTCGAAGCCAAAAATGGCTCCTCCATCCTTCTGGGCGGGCCGCAGCCGACATCAATATACCGATTGCCAGTCGCGGGCGAAGGTTCCGAACCCTCGGCTACCCCGAGGTGACCGACGTCTCAATCCTCCATGGAGTCTGCAACCGGGCACCCACCCGTCCACTTGGCGATTCCCTGTTTGCCGCACCATCCTTTGCCCTCTCCACGTAGCATCGCTTTCTTGGGCCATGCTTCATCGAGCCGGCAGCCGGGCACCCACCCGTCCATTTGGCGATACCCTGCTTCGCCCCAGCAGACGGGCACCCACCCGTCCACTTGGCGATGCCTTGCTTTCCGCCCCATTCTTGCGTTCCTCCTCCAGCAGTGCTTTCTTCGGCACTGTTTCCTCCAGCATTCCCTTTGCCGAGCAACGCTTCTTCGGCATGGCTTTGGCAATGCCTCCTCAAGCTTTCTCTTTCCCGAGCAATGCTTGACTGGCAATCCTTCTCCAGCAATGCTTCTTCAGGAACGCTTCCTGAAGCAAGGGCTTAATGCCGGGCTTCTTGAAGGCGGGCCTTTCCTCCTCGGATAAGACTTCGACGAGGACCACGCATTCTCTTTCCTGAGCAATGCTTGACTGGTAATCCTTCACCAGCAATCCTTCTTCAGGAACGCTCCCTGAAGCAAGGCATTGACGACGAGCATCTTGAAGGCGAGCTTCTCTTTCTCAGGTGAGACTACCACGGGTAGTACGAATCGCCATATCCCAAAGTCGAAAACGAAATAATTTCCGCCGCATACCATTCCTTCAAGCGAACACCGCCAGCCCGGGGTAAACCTCAGGGATAGTTCCCCCCCGACGGCTTCCCCATTTTCCTTGAAGCCTACCCCCCGGACAAGCCGTCCATTTTCTTTGAAACCTTCGACCCCGACATCCTGCACAGCTTCCTTGAGGTCTTCGCCCCAAACGGCTGTGCCACCGCTCTCAAAGCCGAGCGTGGCAGGACCCGAATATCGGCTCCCGGAGCAAGAAGCGCCATTCGGCGTCAAGAGTGGCGGCAAATCTGGCGCCATTCGAAGGTCTCGAGCGCTATTGACAGCCCCGCTTAGACCTCGGGGAATCCCTGTCTCGGAGTGTCCGACAAGATAAATCACTTCAGCTATTCCGCCTCCTGACGGCTGTCTCGAAGCGGCGCCCACCGCCCCAAGAGAATGCGGCTCTTGGTTCGTGTTTCCATTACGACCATCGCCAGTTGATTTTGCAATGGCCGCAGAAACACACGCCAGCGGATGACGAAATCCGTAACAACCGTGGCCGGCAATCGGTTGGTTACCGTCACCATCCCGACGCCAGCCACGGCCATGGCTATGCCAAAGCCCTGCCGGAGAAAAAGGGTCGACATAAAGAGTGGTAGAAACACCCATAGCCCATGCATGCTGCCAGTCTCCAGAGACACCCATCTCTGAATTGGAGGCTTTGGCGGCCTCCAGCTTTGACAACATGCCGTGGACTCGAGGCGATTTGCGGCACCCAAGAACCATGCCAATATTTCTGTTCATAGTGAACAGGAAGCACTTAATGGTTTCAATTTGCGGCACCCAAGAGCCATGCCAGTACTTTTGTTCATAGTGAACAAGAAGCACTTAAGAGTCTCAATTTGGGCCTTCTGGCGCCACTCTGATAGCCGCAATGATGCGCTGTCGGTTGCGGTGTCTCGCTACCAAGAGACCGCGCAAAACAGCAGTAGGACCATCTATGATGGTCGACTACCGGTCCAGTTGTCGGGTCTGTTGTTGGTACGAGAATCAGATTGAAGGTGTGGGGCACAAGGCACACAATCTGTCCGGAGCGATGTTCGTCTGCGGCATGAGACGTTCATGGAAAGCAGCCGCCGTGTCTGTTCGGTGCTCTGAGCATAGGCACCAAAGAGGCCGGCATGATACTTTGATAAAACGCGGCCGCGGAGAAGTCTGCTGGGTGTGCTGAGCATAAGCACCCCAGAGGCCGGCAAAATACGCTCATAGAAAGCAGCCGTCGAGTCGGCTGAGTGTGCCGAGCAAAGATACCGAAGGTGTACAAAACCGTGCTCGGAAGCAATACTAGATTGCCGCGGAACCAACCGTGTACAGCACCGTGCCGGTGCCGCACCACGGAAATGACGCCAGGTACGGCGGTCACCAAGACCGCCGCGGGGTTGTGGGGGGTTCAGCATAGACTTGAGTTCCGAGGACCAACCCAAGTAGTATGGGAGTCTGGCTTGTAAGTCTGCAGGTACTAGGAAGCTGCTGGATACTTTCGACACCAAGCATATCTTCAAGGCCTTGCCGAAGAATGAAGCAGAGGAAGAGAAGGCGACCACAAGGCCGCGTCGCCAGCAGCGTTGGGAACTCTACCATATCACGCGGCCTTCGCCGGCCCTAAATAAGGTGGCGTGATCGACTGCCTTTTAACACAGTTGATGTTCTTGGTGGTATCTGCGTCCTGGTAGCGGCAGTGGACGAGAGGCGGTGTCTTGGCCGGTCTACCAGTATCTTATGTCCAACCCGAGCAAAGCTCACACGCACGATCGCCAAAGCGCACCGGCCCCGCTAGTCCCACTCGTCTTTCTCTCTCCCTCAAGTCCCCATCTCGGGGATGTTGAGATGGGGAACAAGAGGGGAGAGAAAGAGTGAACGGACGGACACGGATATACCGCGCGAAGATGCAACGGAGGTTATGTGCCTTTTGTAAAGGACTTAACCGTACCCGTGCATCTCAAATACTCCATTAATCTGAATGGCTTTCACCGTTCGGATTCTACCCTTTGCTGAAAGGTGCCGAAGCACAGTAGCTCAGTGGTAAGGAGTCTGAACTCAATGCGACACCTTCAACGGGTCTGTGGGTGATCGAAAGGGTTGGATGGAAGGTCGACATGGGTTTTCATTGATGCTGCTGGGATGCCTTCAAAGTATAAGCAGGTGCGCGAAAGGGAGGGTGCGTGGGTGCGTGGGATAGATGATGGATGGGATAGGTAGATGGTAAGATGGGATAGATGGTAGATGGGATAGGTAGATGGGAAGGTAGATGGTAGATGGGATAGGTAGGTGGTGGATGGGATAGGTAGATGGGATGGATGGTGGATGGATGGTGGATGGATGGTGGATGGAGTGGATGGAATGGATGGAATTGCTTACACGGCGGCGGCGAAGGTGCGGACAGCGGCATACTGAATTACCGCATCGCGCGTGTCTTCGAAGACGAGAGGATAAAGAATGTGATAAATGGGAACGCGCCGTGCATCTCAGGTAGGTTTCTTGATGATGCAGTCAAGAAACCGACCCGAGTTGCGATGGCGGATGCATGGTGGATGACGTTGGACCACAAGGGTGTGATGGAAGAGTGTGGGGAATTGGAGAGAGAGAGAGAGAGAGAAGGATGGAACTCGCGCCAGTCAATTGGGTAATAGCTCGGGTTGGCCTAGGTTTAGCCGGGCCGAGGATTAGCCGATTAGCCGGCTTATCGGACTTATCGGTGACGTGTCACGCTAGTCGGGTATAAGGGAGATAAACGTGAAGGCACGTGACATTGATTACGAAATAACCAGCAGCGATGAGTCAGACGCCTGTAAGGATTTCACAGCGAGGTTCCAGTTGTTCTTCAGTCGACCTGCCCGAGTACTCGCTAACGGGACTGATGATAATAACAACAGAGCAACACTGATCTGGACAGGCCCTGGTCCTGGAGGCACATACTAGAAGAACAATGTATGTTTTGGTGAGGCTGAATCCTCGCCACCAGACAAAGCGTTACATCGTTAAGCCAAAGACTGCTCGCATTACGGTACTATCACCTACGCGTACGAGTTCTGCCAACCCTAGATTCAGGGGATCAATAGAGAGATAAAACTCAAGAAGACAAGGGCATGGAAAATGACCACAGTCTCCTATCTGCCATACCATGAACCCTCCCTATCCGAGATCCTAATCTCATCAACCTTCCTGCTGGCCCTCAATGGCATCAACGCCGTCCTCGATCGCACCTTAGCTTGCGGCCTGGTTGGCCAGGTACTGATAGGCACGGCATGGGGTCAACCCGGCGCCCGCTGGCTGTCAATTGACACGCAGAGCGTGGTGTCCAGCCTGGGCTATCTCGGCCTCATCCTCGTCGTCCACGCCGGCGGCGCGGAAACAAACGTCGAGGCGCTGAGGAAGAATCTCGGTCTGTCAGTCGCCGTCGCGGTTACAGGTGTCATCGTGCCCATCGCCTTCTCGTTCGCACTTCTCGCGTCCGATGGAATGTTCCTGGGCAAGGGTGAGCCCGTAACGCCGCTGCAGGCCTTTGCCGCTGGTGCTGCGCTGTGTTCTACGAGCCTCGGCACTACGTTCTCCGTGTTGAATACGAGTGGTCTTAGCCGAACGAGACTGGGAGCTGTTCTGGCGTCTGCGGCGCTTCTCGACGATGTCGTCGGTTTAGTCATGGTCCATATCATCACCAGCCTCGGAAAGACAGCGGGAAGCGTTGATAGTAAGTGATATTTATACACAGCACACAATGAAAAATACTCCCAACTCTAGAAGTCTGTCTGGAACAACTCCAACTCTTGCAACTGCTGACTCTGGATAAAAAGTTGAAGCGGCAGTTCTGAGGCCTGTACTAGTATCCTTAGCATTTGCAACCGTCGTGCTGGTCGCGTGCCATTATGTGCTGAAGCTGGTGCAAACCACGTTCGACCGAATAGTGCAGATATGGGACAGCAAACGGAAGCAGAGTGGTAGAAGCGACGGCTGTAGGATGGCGAGAATGCTACTCTGGATTCGTTCCCAGGAAGCTGGTTTCGTCTTTCAGACAGCGCTGCTGATCCTACTCGTTGTCGCTGCGGATTATGCCGGCGCATCGATCTTACTGGCTGCTTATCTCGCAGGCGTGGTAGTAAGCTGGTGGGATGGGCTACGGGATGTTCCCGAAGCTCCTCGTCAGTCACAATCCGCCGAAGCTGACACCACTGGAGCGGTACCCTCACCAGAGCAACAGTCGCTGGTGCCAAGTACAGAAGATTCAACGCCGACGGGTGGCAGCTCGTCTGATCCCACGACATCCCGTGTTTTCGAGACATACTACGCACAGGTCGTTGATCGTATATTAAAGCCATTTTTCTTCGTAAGTACTGTTCTCCTTGAATTACACTGCGTCATAACAATACATACCACTAACATTCTCAAGGCCTCAATTGGCTTTTCCATACCAATATCCCAGCTATTCGCAGGCAAAATCGCTTGGCGAGGCATTGTCTACGTAGTTCTCATGACAATCGGCAAGCTAGTCTGTGGCCTCTGGCTTGTACGCCTCCCGATATCCATACTAGGACCCTTGCGAAATTTCATTCTGATCACGGCATCGAAATACCACCGGATCGTGTCCAAGATCCGTTCCCGCAACCCCAAATCTATAAAAATGTCCAGAGTAGCCCCAGGCCCTCAACCCAACGAGCAATTACAAACCCAAATGACATCCGCGGAGGCAGATACACCAGAGGCCTCGCCACCACCACAACCTCCCATAGAACCCACCCCGCCTCCCTCAACAAACACAGCCCCAAAACCGCTCTCCCTATACCCAGCCGCCGTAATGGGGTGTGCCATGGTAGCCCGAGGCGAGATAGGCTTCCTAATAGCGTCAACAGCAGAAGGCCAAGGCGTATTCCGCCGCCCAGAAGAAGACCCATCAAAGGCGTCCGAGCTCTTCCTCATCGTCACCTGGGCCATATTCCTCTGCACGATCATCGGTCCTCTGTGCACGGGTTTACTCGTCAGACGCATCAAGAAGCTCGAGAAAGCCAGCGAGGCGGCGCGCGATAGTGACCGGAATGTGCTGGGTGTCTGGGGCGTTGGATAAATGCGGTGAAACACCCACGTGTACTTCTGTTTTCAGATAGTGGTTTGGTATGTTGGCGTCAATAAGTTTGAATAGGCAATGCTACGCACCTGCCCACCCCATACGATGCATACCATCGAATTTCAACCCGTCGAATTCCATAACTACAAGTATATTCCTCAAACTTACAACAGTACGTCACGCCACACTGAAGCGTAGCCTAACGCCCGGAATCACCAGAATATTAGGTAACACGGAATGAGAGAATGGTGAGCAGGTTAGGTAGGCAGATACTCGTAAAACCGGTGCTTGTCTCTTGCAAGGCTGTCCCGACAACTCTGGGAATCCCCAAGATATTAGGTATGAAGACGTGTAGATGGTCTGTCTAGGTACGGTAGGTACGTGGTTGGTATTTACTTTCTCACGCGTTTACACTACTCACGATCTAAATGCCTACTTCATAACATCACCACGGAACTACCCACCCGAAAGCAATCTCCGTAGGTAGTAGGATGGATAACAACAGTCCGCAGCGACAGTTGACGGATCCAAGCCACACAAGACTACCTACGTAGTCAGGGTATTCCAGAAGTAAAAGTACCCCAAAAATCGTCGTTGGACGGGAAGGCGAGCGATTTCATAACATCGCCTTATCGCTTTTCCGATTGCCCCAGGAAATCCCAAGACAGGCAGGTAAGTGGTCTTGCTTGAGAGCCGCCTCCAGGGCAAACCGAATCCTAGTCCTTCGAGGGATTTCGGGATTATCAGAAGCGTCTTGCATTATGCATGCAATGTCGGCGAGCTGTACCTATCAGTTCACTCGAGGCAGATCGAATCAAGGCAAGCCTAGCGCCAACCACAACTCAGCAAATCTAGATATCAAGCACGTTATATTTTGTACCTGCGTGAGCTCAGCGGGAGAACAGCCGTATCCCATGGGGCATAATTAGGTAATTGTCCGTCTCGCTCTATATTATATTACAAGTACTGTGATGCACGACACCCGGCCCTCGCCCAAAAGCCACCAACGCGTGCGACCCCGAGCCAAAAAGTACACACCGCACACAACTTTTAGTCATCCCTCATAAACGCCGTCGGATGCCGATTTATCAATAAACGAATTCGCGCCGATGCTGTGGCGCAAAGTGCATATCCTCATCCCCAACGTTATCGTGGATTGTAGTGGGCGTCATGGTTTTTTAGCCTCTGATCGTAACAGTTTCGTAGCACATATTAGTGATGTGCAATGATATGCGTGGACCTATAGCCTATGTCCGGCTGAAGGCGACCGTTTGACGTCAACGGTTATATGACAATTATCACGTCTGCCTTGCTATGGCCAAGAATTGCTCTGCAATCTGTTGAACAATTAGGACCCCTGAATATAGGACACGTGACTTGGGTTAGGGACATTGACTTACATCGCGGTCGGCTTTGATAAAAGGCTGATCAAAGAACATGTACTTCTGGCCCTTGGTGAGCTCGAGAATGACCGTCATGAGGCCCCATGGCTGTGGCCAGTATCCTGCTAATCGTTCGAGCAATATTCTAACGATTTGCTGGCGAATATCTACTTCTTCCGGATCATTATTGTCCTGGCCGAAGAGCTCGAGGATAATGTGAGTGAAGTACTCGGTTATAGGCCCCGGATATGTCAATCGATCGATGATGCTGCTCAGCAGGTAGTAACGGCCTTCTGGCAGCAATTCGTGTACCAGAAGTGACAGGGTGGCAATATCAGCAGGCACGGGAAGAAGCAAACCTCCCTCTTGTCGAGGTCTTGAGATTGCATGATTGCCAATGAAGGCTACTATAATGTCGACGACCTTCGGATCAACCGTAAGAGGTACATATCCATATATGGTTTCCTCCGTGCTGCGTTTGTAAATAGCGTGCGTTAGGTGTGCAATGGCATCCTCAGTTGGCCCTGCCTGCACGACCTGTTCGAGAATGTCGAGGAGGCCTGTTTCCCTAAGTGCCGAGAAGGACGGACCAAAGGCGTCTTCTTGGGAGGCTTGAAGAACCGAATCCTCCCCAGCATCTGATCTAGGGCTGCAGTGCAAGACGATATTCCTCAACTGTCTGAGATGGGGTGCAATGCTGCCACATAGTTGGATAGCATTGGCTGATACGTAGTCCGGATGATCATGAGTGAGTAGTATCATCAGTTTGATGGCGGCCCGATAATAGTCTTTGACTACATCTGCTATTTCAATTGCTTTCATGTGCTCAGACACATTTCTCAGGAGGGACTGCAAGATCTTGGTCAATGGGGCCCAACCTGATCTCCCCTCAAGCGACAGCACAATGGGCAAAAATTGCCTGTGTGAGATAAGGTATACCCATGCATAGCAGAAGCCCGGGAACCGCTCAGGGCCAAGGCGTAGAAGGGTCTCTGTCAGATTCAGCATGGTGTCTTTCCGGTACGGCTGTAGGTCGTCCACGAAGATGGTATCGATAGCATGCATCAGCATCGTGAATAGGCGGAAGAAGACACGCCCATTAAACTGCTCTCCACGGGTAACGTGGTGGTGATTGAGAACAACAGCGATAACGGAAAAAACAGCCCGGAAAACAGAGACAGGCCCATCTCTCGATTCTTCCATGTCAATGATGCTGGTTTTGGCGAACATTTCGATCATTTTCGCAAGGGCATCCACACTCGCGAAGGACTCAGCCCTACTGCCTCTGGCGTGGATGACCTGATCATACGAATTGACCGAGTTGTCGATGGCTCTCCGTACGAGCAACACAAAGTCATCTAAGTTATTGATGATTCCCCTGCTGCACATTTGCCTGACAAATCCCGCTAGTACTTTCTCAGATGCGTTGGAGTTTAACAACAACCTTCCCCACTCATCCAGGATGTAATCGAGACGTTCTCGTTGCTCGCTGGGGGCATCAACTTGAGGCCTTGGTAATCCCGACCCGCGGAACTTCGACTTCAGCCTCTGTCCCACTTCAAGGCTTGGATCCTCTAGAATCCACTCCCACGCAGCTAGGGAGCTATGCACAAAGTCGGCGTATAAGGCAACCGGTCTTTCATTGAACAGTGTGAGATCTAAAAGTTGCTCAAAGAATTCTAAGGATGTATCCTCTCGTTGAGCTAGTACTTTTGCGGTCATTGTATCGATGTTGTGCAGATCGAGAAGGTCCGTTTGAAGCAATGCAGAAATGAGAGGTATGTGGAGGATGTTCTGAGCTGGCTGATTGTAGAGGCTGACCTGGACTCGCTCATGCAAGTTCGAGCCAGAGCTAGCAGATATCTTCAATATCAACTCCAAAATATGGACGAGGGCCTCCAAAAACAGGATATTGTGGTTATACCTGCTGAACAGAAGGTCGCAGATCTTCTCTGCTGCGTGAACAGCAGGCCCATCCGAGTTTTGAGAAGTCTTGATGATAAACTGAGTAAAAGCGTCCACCACATCGAGGATTTTATGTGGTTTAGGAAGCTCACTGAAATGAGTCTCATGGGAATTATCGGCTATGAGCTTCAGCTCTTCTAGTAATTTTGAGATTTTGTCTTCTATGACCCTGGCATCCAACTGGCCGGGATGAGCTGAAGGGCGACCATTATTTATGCCCACATGCATATGCGAGTAGGGCAACTGAGTGCCCAAATGTTGCAACGATGTCGTTTCGGAGGATGCGGGTAGGTTTGGTACAGCGCTGTACTGATCCGAAAGTACTTCATTAGCGATGATCCTAGTTGTATCTGATGCAGAAGAGGCATGTGTGCCAGTGCTTTGCGTCACACTTCTTGGTTGCCTGGCGAAATCGTCATAAATGGCCATTTGCTCTGCGTTCAACCCCGATGTGTTTGGAGCGAGCTTGAACGGATGTGGGATCGTCATGGCCCAACGAGTGAGACCAGGGTCAACATACGGCTCATTAGGCCTTTGTAAACGGTGACGCCGACGCGCCTCAATTTCGCCTTCAATCATCTCTTCAATCTCCGGAACAGCACGATCCTCAGCCTGTTTCTCGATGATGTTACATGCGAGATCCAGGTTTGAGTTGACGCACATAAGGATTGTGCCTTCTGGTAAGCCTTGTGGGAGATCATTTGCAGCAGCTCGCAGGTGATTAGTAATGTTTGCTCTCAGAGGCTCTTTAGAGGTCACTTGCGCGAGGCTTCCTGCCGTCGCCTTGACCATATTGATAGCAGCGGTCCGGAGTTTATTCTCGTCGGGCTCGGTGGAGAAATCCTTGTGAATCATTTGTTGAGTACTAATAGCTGCGATAGTGACGGATCTATCGACGACCGGCTGAATGATATCGTGCAAAGCTTTGGTAACGGCATTCCGTACCATCTCATGAAGCCGGGCGGCGTTTACTACCATCTCGTTCGTGGGTGGAATTGATAATAGGCTGCTAACTTCTGGAACCGATACTGGCAGACTTTGTGGCGACATCTCGGCGGCTACGGCGCCAGGCAAAACGTTAAGGGCAAGACTGTCAAACTGTTCGAGTTCTGGGACTGAGAGCTCGCCCACATCATCAATTGGCTCGCGATCTTGAAGCTCAGTAGAGGGCTCTATGCTCTTATGATCAAGGTTCAAGTCTTTGCAAAGCACCTCAATCTCGAATTTTTGATTGAGCTTGAGCTCAGCGTTGTGGTACAACTCAATCAGGAGATGGATGATATCCATTAGCCAGGGATTTGGTGGGCGGAATATAGTCGATTTAGAAGCTTGAATGAGCACTTTGCAAACAAAAGGTACCACAACGACTAGGCGCTTGGTGTCATGAGCTTCGATAAGGAGTTGTTTGAAGGCAATGTTTTTATGCTTGATAGGTTGGTCTCTAGCAAGCGTCAGGAGTCCCAACCAGGCCCCAAGGTATTTGAGATGCGTTCTGTCCGTGGCACTTTGCATGGTACTCTCTGCATTGAGCATCCGTGCCACACTTATATATGTTTGCCTTAAGACTTCGGACCATAGATCGGGATGCTGAAACAACTTCACAAGATCAAGATAGACTTGGTGGTAATTTGGTTGCATTTTGGCGCGTTCCTCCACTAGATGGCTTGCAAACCACTGCTGATGACGCTCATCCATGATCTCGCATAACTCTTTGAAAGTGGTGGGAAGTGATGTTGCAGTCAGGTTATTAAGGCCAAATTGGATTTTGTCTTGAATTTCCATGATAGGATCTTCGAAGATAGCGCCGGGTCGTGGGGGGCTGATATTGATAGCCGCGAAGGGAGGCACATGCGTATCGGCGGTCTCAGCAGCGCCATTCATCATTGCATCGCTTCCTATGTGGTTGGCAATTGCACTTCCGTTATGGCCGCGCGCTTTCCCCTCTTCATCTTCGCGAACAACTTCTTCCGCCTTCCTCCAAGCCTCTGTTCCATGAAGGCCGGGAATTTGCAGTAGCTGTTTACAAAAGCCTGGCCATTCTCTGAAACGAGAGAATAACTGTAATAAAGCCTGGAGGCCGAATTTATACATATTCTCCTCCGGCCTGTGGTCCCTTACCGCTTCTAGGATCATTCCTAACCCAATCTTGAGCGGTAGTTCTGATATGAGCTTATGAGAGATGATTCCACCAAATAAGACAGCTGTGGTAGCTAGGGCTTCGAGGGGATATGTGGCAAGATGCGAGTATTCATCAAAGAGCCCATGTATCATGCAGGCGAAAATGTCCTGCTCCAGTGGCTCTCTCGAGTGTTTGTATGCTTCAAGTCGTTGGACAACAACTTTGACTTCGCTCTCTTCACTGTACATTTTCTTGTATTGCTCTTCCATCTTGGCAACAGCAGCTTGGGGGAGTCCATGACCGGCTTTCCCATTTGAATCAATGATATCATCATAGCCCTCGCCATAGTTGACAAGCCTGGGATAAGCTGTGATGCATACACGCTGTACCATGATAAGCTCCGGTATTGGACCTCGCGGAAGGAAATCCTCCAATATCTGAAGTAGCGCCAGAACCGTCTTAAGGCGAAGCGAGATGCTCGTGTTCTGCGGTATCTGACCATTACTGGCCTTCTGAGATTGGGTCTCAAGATTGGCCTTGATATGCAAGAACTGCACCAAAGCTGGCGAGATGGGAGGACTTCTATCTGCAATGTTGCGAGCCCATTGTGTGAGGTCTAACTGGCCTTCGGCGTGGGCAAGAGACGCCAGGTCGAGCCCGAAGCCATTGGCTAGGTAAACCAAGTCGTCCAACCAGCCATGCTTCATGACATGGTCAAAAATTAGGGGCAGATCAGCCGGTTTCATCGCGTGGGCATCCACAAGCCTTTGGGTCACCCAGTCTCTATCTTTCCTCCACAAACTATCCAGTACAAACTCGTGATATTCGGAGCGGCGATGCAGGAAATTTTCAAACAGGGATGCCAGTGTTTCCACAGCCATAGGTGGCCAGGGCTTAGGCACACCAAAGGCTGACACGATGAATATATCTAGATTGGGCACAACAACTTCTTGGAACAGGCGCTTAGCCTCTGTGCTCTGTGAAGCATGTAGAGAATGAAGGGCGACTTGAAAAATGGCCGAAAGGGCGGGTCCGGAAACGAGCGGGTGTTTGACGGCTATTGAGGCTCGTTCGCGAACCTCCGGGGGAGATTGAGCATAATCTTCGAGAGTGAAAGTTGGTTGGAGACCAGGAATAGTGCTGGCATCAAGATCGTCGGGCGTAAGAGAGGCGAAGGCGCATATGAAAGATAACTGCGTTTCAGGATTCCCCCAATGCGACCCGCCCCAAAGACATTGGATATCAAACGGGGGAGACTGGTCCTCTGTTGCCTGCACAATTGGCAGGAGGGCATTGTATAACCGCAAGAACTGGGCGGAGGACACCCGTACATCACGTTGGTCAAAATAGGCGATAACATCCTGCCAGTTGAAGGTTGAAGGCAGAATCCGACGGAGCGCGGCGACCAGGACCGATGGGTTATGACGATGGGTGATACTGACCGTGGTATAGGTCAAGGCAGCAGATACCTGCTCTTCGCTCAATTGGATGTTAGCAGGCCGATTCTGGAGGTAGTTGAGACAAGTGTCCTCATCTCGGGTGAAGTCGGTCCCCGTCCTTTGAATATAGAGAGCTAGAGCGTTGGGTGGCTTCTCGCCCAGGACTCGGATGAGGTCGAGAGCAGCCAGCACCTCCATGGGCGGTGCGTTATCCGATTGGGACCAACGCGTCTGAACCTTATGACTGAGCTCGTGCTTAGCGGCCGAGTTGAAATTCGGCGGATGACCTTGAATATATCGATCGACGATAGCGGCAATGGAAGCGGAACTCAGATCGGAATGATCACCCAGAGTAGGCCGCGAGATTATGTTAACGAAGGTTGGGAAGTTAGTCGATAGAATCGCATCGGCTGAATTAGAAGATGGTTAGCTTGGATACAAGACGTGTAAGGCTCACGCGACGAAGGCAAACCTTTTGTTTTCAGATCCGAACGCGACCCAAACTTGAAAGCAAGTGCTAGAATAGTCTTTTCGAGAGCATCAAGCTTGAAGTGTTCCATGAAGGTGGAAAGATCAAAGTCGCGAAAGATATCCTCATTGGCAGTCTCAATGGACTCGGCTATTTTGGATGCTTGATCAGGATCATGTGAGATTTTGTTCATCTCGCCCACTAATAAGGAGTAGTTGCCAGGGTTGGCAGTAGGCCTGTTCAAGCCCGGAAATATCTGATGAGCATTGCCGGCAACTAGCCGGGTAAAATATCGTGAAAAGACTTCCATTCCGTGATCATCTAGAAGCTAGAGGATTCAAACGAAACATGCGGTTAGCTAAAAAGAGCCACGGGTAACAGAAGTATAGGTAAGGGTAGAGGGTAATGGTGGTTACACTCTAACCTTATTTAGCTGATCGATTTGTAGCTCCCACTTTGCGCGGTCCTTGTCCTTGTTGATGGCACCTAGCAGGAGATAGACCTGGGCAACGACGATTTTGGTGAGAGAATTGTTGTTACCCGTAGTCGGGCTACTGGTACTTGGGCTTGCGCCAGCACTCAGAGGACCGGTCTGTGGCGGATGCGGCGAATGGGTCGAGCCCGTCTGCAAACCCTGAGCAGGGACAGGGGAAAAGGTTCCAGATCGTGAATGGGAGGAGGGCGGAGGGACCATGGAGGTGGCGGTCACAGGATCGTGGGGAAGAAGGAGGATGGAAATGGGGAATGGAGTGAAATGCGAATCCCCGAGAACCCCTCGCAAAATCACAAGCTTGCAACTTTATCCCACGAACACAGAAGAGACGTAGGCCCACAGACTGCTCGACTGCGGAGAAGTAGGTAAATCCAGGAGCTCGTTGGGCGTTGAGGTCATGAGCTTAGTTGACTGATCGTCAAGGCTGAGCTGAGTTGAGAGCGTGGATGTGTGGGTGTCCGGTCGAGGAACAGGTCGTCGGTTTCCGTGGGAGGGGAAGGGAGCTGGCGTTGCTGGCTCAAAATGCAATTGTGCTTCGTCCGATTCGCTCTCGCTCTTCCTGCAGGGGTCGAGATGAGTGGTTGCAATGCTGCACAGGGGGTTGACTGGGTGCCGATTCGGCTGGCGTCTGTAGAGATGAGAACGGTAAGGTACGGGAATCTACGTGTCGGTAGATGGAAATGCGGGTGGCACAATGGCAACGAGTCGAAGATGGGCAGCGTAGATTAGAGACCTTGGTGGAGAAAGACGATGTACAGCGGTGAGATTGGAGTCTCGAGAGGTTGAGGTTGCGAGAGATAGAAAGAGGGTATGGTGGGAGGATGAATGGATGGTGGACCATGAAGCAAGTTTAGATACGGGCCGGAATTCGAAGACAAAGATCGCTGACTGGTAGGTTAGGCTGGGCTAGGCATAGCCAGTCGTGCCTGCGCTCCCAACGTGACTTCCACAGGGGAGGTGGGGCGACAGTTGCCTTCTGCAGACCAACCCCACATCGTGCACGGCACCAATCAGAGCCCGCAAATCTGCGAGAGCCTCGCTGGGCAGCAGAGCCAGCCGGGAGCAAACCTGGTCATAGCTTTGCACCACACCTACCAGATCTGGCTAGGCCTGTTTTCGGCTGACAGCTGTCTTTCTGGCCGACAAGCCGGCAAGCTGGCAAGCCGAGTCTTTCGTACGCTCTGCTTCGTTGCTGCATCCGGCGGTTAACTTGGGTAAAACATTCACCACAGCCTGAGGAAGCGGCTCATCCGGTCGACTGTCCCCAAGGCCATATCCTCACTAACTACCGATGATCCCAGGCGTATAGAGCAAGTCCAAATGAAGAAAGCCCGTATTTGACGTTACCTAAATCATTGCCACCGCGCCTGAATACCCTGCAGCGCCGAGCCTCAACGTCACTGTAACATTTGCCTCAGTGACCGCTATCCAGAGCGACACGTGCATCGGGGAGTATCCAGGTCCAACCGTACACTCTCGGCTATGACTACAATGATCCCGAGAATTATTTGCAGCTAACGCCGTAGAATATGTGATCAGCTCAATAAACAACAGTTATCCGATAGCTTCTGCGTGGCAGCGAGATAGGCGAATATAAAAGAACTACTCAAAGAAAGATTCAGCTGAAGAATCCATCGTTTCCTGGCTCGCCTGCAATCATCGGTGCGAATATCTCCCACCTACTCAGGGGCGGATGTATAGTCTTATATACCGGTATATAAACACGCATCGTCGGCCGCCTAAGACACGATGGCGGCGGTTATAATGCCATACGTGTCTAGTCGCCGTATTCAAGGAATATGATGTATCTATGCCAGCCCTAGATCCAGTCACGCTCATTACTCCCCCACCTCCGCGCAGTGCGAAGTTATCAACAAGTCAGCAATCTGTCCCATCTGCCGCCACAAGCCCGCCAATCAACGAAGGGCTTCCGGACAACACTTGACCGGCACCGGCACCCATGTCGTGAGTCGAAGCCACTGCCGAGTGTCCGGCACCCGGTCTCCTCGGCAGTGAGACTACAATTTGTATCAGAGAACTCATACATTCTGATGAGAGGGGTTCAGATCTTGTATATGGTATATGGGGCAGAAGTTCTACACAACCGGGGAACATTCACCCCCAGAGCAGGCACTAATTCGCCATACCAGCAGAACGCACCCAACACCCATAGCCACCTCTTCGTGCCCGCCGAAAATAGGTAGGTATTTAGGCAAAAATCCGAATAACTTCAGCCAACATACCCAGATGCTAAAGGACCAAGACCCGGAGAGCGCCGAAAAAGGCTACCCTCGTACGCCCGCCAGTGTTGCGAGTACAACATACACCATCGCCTCCCCAGCCAACCCCCACGATGACACGGGAACCAGGCCACATAGATACAAACACGCGGCTCTTCATGTCGTCCACCCACGAACGACATTCCACAACACCGACACAACCCCCCAAATAAGCCGTGCAACGCAGCCAGCTAACCGTAACACCCCAACGTCAAGAATAGATCCGCTGCAAGGCAAAGCAAGGCAAGTCATCATCAAACACACAGCCCCTCGCAAACTACTGCAGTCGCCGCCTCGGTGACAATACCATCTCCATCACAATCTCTACCGAGAATTCTCGATCCCCCCACCGTCTCACGACAAAGGAAAAGGGGCCGCAATCGTACGTGAAACCCAACGACAAGCGAACGATATTGTAAGCAGAACATCCGAGAATCCCATGACATAGTTCTGTAGATAGCCAAGCTCCAGCACGTCAACTCCGCAGCTGCAACCGGTTTGGGTTGTGTACGTATGCAACGCGAGCTCGTCTAGCCTACCTATTTGATACGGCGTTAGAACCGAACAGTGAAAGAACCCTCCGGTTTCGGAATCATCAACGGACGGCAGACTCACCAATCATTCCAGACGTACAAAGATGATGGATTTAACTGTCAAGCTCGCAGTGTAGGATAGCCCAAGATCGTCAGGGCAGAATCAGAGATCGGATACCTAAACATTGTAGTGTGTCCCCGAAGATCACTGACCAGCAGGGACATCAGAACCAAACCTGCCAAAAATCAGCCAAGATCACAAATACATCAACAGACAACTCACCCATTCTGCCCAACAACAAGCTTAGCATATCTCTCCAGCTGCCGGACCTGTTCCACGCAGCCCGTCAAGCTGTCATTATACGAGTAGCGATAAATCTGTCCCAATCTAATCTCCCGTTCTTCCATCTCGTTACCACGAATCCGAGCATACCCCTTCTCAAGCTCAAACATGTGTTTCAGCACAATCTTTCTAGCGACGGCGGCGTTCGGGAGGTATTTCTGCGGAATCCGCGGTTAATCACATACCAACAAGCATCCGGAGAGAAACTCACAGGCACGGGTCTGTCAGCACGCAACGCCAGTGACAGAACGTATAAATTCGTCATGACCGTCGCCATTTCGTTGCGCCGATATCTAAGAAGCTCGGCGGCTTCCTCGGATTTATCTCCGATGAAGTGCGGATGGTAGAACAACGACGACTGCCGGACGGTGATAATATGCTCGAAGAAGCTCTCGCATGAGCTAATGAGCGCTGAGTACGGTAAGGGATCGAAGGGTGCTCGTAAGCGGACCTCATGGCGTGTCAAGCCCTAACACAATTAGCATTCAGGAGGTATTCATATATCGCCGAGCCTACCAGTAGCTCTCTGAGCCTCACAAATCCTTCTCGCAAGCGCCCTTCAAGGATCTCCGAGGCCTCAACGTCTTTTTCCGTGGGCGCGTTTCCTTCGTCGTAGTATACATACCGCGACATAGTGCCTGTGGTCTCTAGTCAGATGTTGCAGCGTTAGAGAGGGCTCCGGGGGTACTGACTTCTGTAAAGGATGCTGCAGTTGAAAATCATTGAGGCTATCCCTTTGCGAAGGTCATGGCGCGCAACAAACGGCCAGATCGCCCAATTTACAACCATGGCCGCGGCAACCCCGACGACTATCGAGGCCCCTCTGGTTGCTGCCATACCAGCCACTGAAGAGGGACCTTCTTCAACCGCTGATAGGGATACGAAAGTAAATGAGATACAGCCGACTAACCCAGATCTCTGCGGTATATTTGTTAGTAAATAGAAGCCAATTCTAGATTTCTAGACTTGCTTACGGGGTGGGTGCTTTGAGTAAACCTGTATATCATAGGAAGCATCTGAACAATAACAGTCAGTCGCACTCCATAGAAAGAATTGCAGGTTAGAGAAGGGAAATAAAAGAACAAGGCCGAAGACAAAACTTACATATATCGCAGCAAACACAGCCATGACATACGGATTTCCATCCCCAGCCGCATACGACAAACCAGCCCAAAGCGAGCCAAGGAAAGCACAGAACACTCTAGTAAAGAGATCCTGTACATTCCCGCCAGTCCTAAAAAACGCTGATTAATTTCGGATTACCGCAGAATCATCAAGGTCTTACCGGGGACCCATAATCAACCAGCCCATCACGACAGCCCACCAAGCCTGATGGTAATCCCACCAAGCATGGCTCGAGGTGAAGTAAGCAGGCAAGGCGAGCAAGGAGGTGACCAAGGCCGCCTTGAATCCAAGCCGGGTTTCGAAGCCCTGCATGCGATGAAGCACGGTCCAAATCTTGTATCGCGGGCGAGTTTTCTCAGAGTCGGAGGTGCTGTCGTCGGCTTTCATCATTTCGGGCGGTGTATCGCCGTTTCCAGCAACTGGTTTTTCCTGTTGTGAGACGGGATGGAACTCTCGAGACCTTATCTTTTCGATGATCTTCGCTATGTCGTTGAGATTCCTGAAATATGAGCCTGCTGTTGTCAGTATATACATAGGCGAACGCGCTTTGATTAATTCATGATCTGTGAGACCATACCTGCAGTTACACCTCCTCTATCATGACGGACCTGGGCATTGCTTCGATGCATTGCTTTTAGAGCTGGGTAGCTCGGCGCGTGAAAGCGTGGGTGTTTTGGCTGTCTTTGCCGTATCCCATCCAGCAGAGTTGCCAAAGAGTGAATCGAAACGGCCGCTTGGTGGACTGGGCGGCAGTACGCGAATATCTTGACAACATCGGGGAGTTTAAAGTAAGTAAGGGGTAGCCTGTCGCTACTTAATATCTTTTCTTGTATATTACAGAACTCAGTGATGTGCTCTCCTAATTCAACCAAAGCGCTATGCACATCATTCGATATGTCGTATGAAGGACCCAGATACCGTCTGTGCCCGCACATATCCATTAAGGCGGCGTCACAGCTCTGCAAAGTTAACTTCATCGACCGCAATAGGTTCTTCATAGGTGCAGCCAAACCCTCGGTAACGAATTCTACGGTCTCCATTGCTTTGGCCTCATCTGGGCGCTCATACCTTGCGTCTATGTTGGCGATGAACTCATGGTGGTCTTCCGAGGACGAACCCTCTCCGTCGGATATGCTACCTGTTAGTGGCCGAGAAAGCATCGACTCTTGTCTTAGACTCAAAAGCGACCGAACCACAGCTTGGATCGAGTTGCGAAGCATCAAAGCATCTTTCGGGTCCAAAGTAGTGATAGAGAAGTCGAGTACTAGGTCTCTGTAGACTTGAGACATGCTCACAAATGCCTGGGCCAGTCTTCTGCGAGTTCTTACAGAATCCCGGACAGGTGGGATAGCATTCTGAGTCACTTAGTGCGTTTCTATCTGTAGAGAAAGCTGGTGCAACTTACCACCATGAAATCGAAAATTTGGTGAAGCCCCACGGCTAATGAACGAGACCCGGCTTCAGGAGCTATAAACACACATACCACTAGCGACACGGCTTGTCCAATAAGCCAAGGGATGCCGTACGCAAGCAGTTTGGACCAAGAGACATTAGCAGCTGATACCTCTGCTAGACAGGCATAGGAAACCGCAATGCCAGCACATATGATGAGCTGGTATATGCGAGTGTAATAAGAACGGAGGCATGCGATGACGAAGATAAATATGAAAAGGAAGAGCCCAATGATAGCACCAAAACCGACTCGTGCAGAGGCCGTAGCAGTAGAAAGCCATAACCCGAAGGCGCCCCATCCAAGACCCGTTGCGGTGCCAAGGATAGTGAGCAGTGTTCCGTCTACTTGAGAACCAAGGGTTCTTCCCGGATGGTTGGTGATGGCGGATATGGCCATGATATAGGCGTAGCGGCCCAGTTTGCCTCGTACTGCGGGAACAAGACAGAGGATATAGGCAATAAAAAAGCCGAGGAACGACTTCAGCAGCTTAATCCCAGCTCTCGTGGTGGTAACTCGGCGCATAACATTGCAAGCCTCATGATATTGCGTTGGAAAGAAAAGTGAAATGGAAAGAGGGTCGTTCTTCTCAAACGCCAAGGGCAATGTTTCCTCGGCGGACTTCATGAGGGCATGGACATCGGCATCTTCGGGGCGGAGAAAGACGGCCTCGAAAAAGCCGTCTCGTACCTCGTTGATACCATGCGTTTCCTCGATCAACCTCTTCTCGACATCGGCCAAGGGAGGGGCCGTAGGAGACGTGACAGAAGGGCCAACCGGACTGTGCGTGTCAAACAGCCTGTCCAAAGAACCAACAGAGGTAGAGCGAGCACGCGTCTGCATGTTTTGACGGCGAACAGAACGTGACCGCACCCTCCTAGTGGAATTCGTATCGCCAGCTTTGTTGGCGCCCTTCTCCTTGGGTTCGGATGAGGTATCTTGAATAGCGTCCATGATTTGGAGTTGTCCGTGACCTGGATATTTTCCTTCAGTCTGCCCAATGCTCCCAAGCGTAAGGATTCCCCTGGGACAAGCTGTTCGATATGTGCATGACTTGGAGAATTAGAGGGCGTAAAGGAAGAAGATGAAATAGATTCATTATACGCATGTCCAAAATACGACCTCCTACGCTACCTAACGCGAAAAGGAACGGGATTGACAGCGCAGGAAGGATTATCAATCGCCTGCCTTGACATTGTTCAATTCACCAACAAGGTTCGTGAGCATAAACCAATGTTCCAGCATTGGGTGTCGGTAGATATCTGATTACCCAACTCGGTATCTAGATTCTCGTCTCAGGGTGTCCATATGGGCGACCGACTGATTGTCATCATGACGTCCAGAGGATGCCCCCGACGAACCGACAAAGTCGGCAGCTGGTGGTCAGTCCGCCCACCCAGCAATTGAAAGTCGTTCCAGCCCCCGAAACTACCCTTTAATTACATTACTACGAGGTGGGTTGGGGACTAACTATGTAAGGGGGGATTGCAACTATAAAATTTGATGACTAAGTTACTGAGCAGATTAGGCGCTTATCTCAGACGGGTGCACCCCGCCAATACCCCGCCTACTTGAAGGGCATTTTACCCTCCGACTTTAACCTGTCTATAGGTCGGGCCACGAATCATCAGGTATCATGACGATTTGCCAGATCCTAAAAGATACCTCCAGCAGATAAGAACACCTACCCAACCGTCATCGCAGAAATTTGCGTTTAGAGACCATCCACGTACGAAGTGCACTATTGGGCGACGCTAGGATGGAGCTAGAAGCACCTAAGAAATTCGTCAATTGCTCATCTGAGCAGGCCCCTTGAGGTTGTTCGTAGTACCATCTGTATTCCGTGCATCACGCGCAGAACTGCCAAGGCCACAGCATGCATCATGATGCCATGCGGTGTTTACTACTCAGATAGAGACTTCAAGATAGAGACTTCAAGGACAGGAGTGAACCACGGGCCCACCACACAATAGCTGTTGAATCCCGAATCACTGTCGCAGCTCGCAGTCTTGCCCGGGCACTTCCTTCACCAGAGTTTGGGTAGAAACGAGTACCCGCTCGGACCACCTAAGATGCCTGAATAAGTTTAGTCTCTGATCCTGATAACCAACCAGAGCCTCATGCGGGCCGCCGCTAGTCCAGATCCGGGAAGAGCCGTGCTAGCGGATGGCAGGGGACTTCCAGCGCCCAATGAAGCCCGATGATGTGACTGAGATTGATTACCCCGCCAGCACTCATCTCGGGCTTTCCACAGTCCGCCGAGGTACCGGTACGCGGATGCACGCGCATCGCCAGTGCCGTTCGAAGTACTTCGTACCTTCCCTCCGCCCCTCCAGTTAGGTGCCTAGACGAGTACCTAAAGCGCCTGGAGGGATACCCAAGTCCCTAAGGCTAGCAATTCCTCCCGCTCCTAGAAAGTTCCCATTCCACCTTTTCGATCGTTACAGCCTCACTTCTTCTTGCGTCGCCAACATCTCTGGTTCCCACTCCCAGCACGCACGGTCTCCAGCCGTTCTTTGTTTCCATCTCTTGATTACCGTTCGTAGAACAAAGCATCCTACTTAGAGCCAGGCAAAATGGACAGTGAGTTCACGCACTTGCGCCCCCATGTCGGGTTAAACGTACTGACACACACGCGTAACAGGTCTTGCGCCCGACGAGATTGCCAGTATGTGATGCACTTGAACGCCGACACGACGAGGCTCTGCTGACGCATCATCGTGAAGGCCAGTTTGCGGCCAAGTACTATGCCGACTTCCAGGCTGACCGCCGGAGCTTTGTTCAGTACTTCTACGTATGCGCCCTGCCGCCCTCACCACGCCTCTAGGGGGGCCACGTCTCAGTCGTCCCGCTAACCATGGCAACAGCGAGAGCACTCGACTTTAACTTTTGAGTCCAACATGTTGCAAGGAATCGAAGCCATCGGAACAAAGTGGACTGTACGATACACCACTTCACAACACAAGCGGGGAAAAGTTTAAGGCTGACATGGAGTATAGGAGGAATTCTTGAAGACCGCGAAGCACCAGGTCACAACAACTAATGCGCAGAGAGTGCCCGGTGGTTTCGTTCTCGTCCTTGTCACCGGTCTCATCCAGGTAGGAGCCACGAAACATGCACAAGCATACGCATATACGCCTCGTCACGGCTGCTAACCGCCTTGTCCAGCTGACCGAAAGCGACGCGCCCATGAACTTCACACAGTCCTTCCTCATCTCCATGGACGAGAAGGGCGTATTTTGCAACAACGACATTTTCAAGCTGGTCTACGGCTAGATTATGAATCTCCACATCTCGTTGGTAACCGACTGATGGCTCGGGACACTCGGCGTTGCAGATGCGCTTGCTTGCGCCATAGCCAACACGGCTCCATTGTGTAGATCGGATGGGGACTACAACTAAACTACGCGGTTGACAGGTTGAGGATACAGAAGAGGCTTTCTGGTTGTATAGGTGGGTGGAAATAACGAAGTCAATGGCCACAGTACTATTCTCTCTATCCCGTTCATCGACTAGAACTATCACATGGTTATTCGGAGATACCTTGGTCCTCCGCCTGCCGTAAGCTTAACTCAAATCATCACGATTAGATCTCTGTAGCCCAGCCTGTTAACTGGCCTGTTAACTCGCGCCCCTTGAATCTTCTCGAACCTCGGGCTATCTACCTACTGTTCCGTTCCCAGGCTCATCAACCTACTTACGTACCCTGACATCCCCGACCCCGGTGATATCTCAAGCAGCTACGTAAAAGGCCGTCCGGGACGGTGAGGACAATCACCAAAGCACATAACCAACCGAATCCCCTCATTCTCAGCAGACAGACGATAAAAGCAGAAAGCAAATGAAAACAAGCTCAACTCTCACGCAATCACAAGACCACCAAAGCCCACATAACCACCTCCCAAGAATCCGATGAAAAATCACCGAATAAACAAGCCTTACTCTCAACGCAGAGAATGTTAATAAATAGAGATAGTATAAAAGTAGATCTCGTCCACTACAGCTGGACTGCCACCTCATTTCCAGATTACGGTACTTGCTCACTCAGTCACAGACCCTCCGTAACAACCCTCACCTTAACCCCATCTTAACCTTCCACGAAGAATCCGTTAATGAGGAATCTGTCAATACAGAGTTGAGGACATTATCCAGATACATGATAAAGGATATTGACGCGGATGTACGATGAACTAACCTACATTAAAATTTAGATCTATTTACCGGGAGAGAAGAGAAAAAAAGGGATAATCATACGGTACTCGTGATCTTCATCCACCTTTCCTATCCTTACGTACTTAAAAGTTATATGGTGAAATCATGAATGAGTGAAGGATACTTACCTACTCTATGTACCTAGATAGGCAACACCGATATGACATCGTAACGCCGCGAACCCAACACTCCAGCAAACACGAATTCAAGGCTTCTGATTGCTAGTATACACATCCACACAAAAAGCATACCAATAAATAACCACCAAAACATCCCAACAAAAGCAAACCACACACAGCAAACCACACACAGCAAATCACAACCATTCTTATCGCTCATGTACTCGTAATCAATTATGTACGCATAGTAGTCAATACAGCAAATGCCACAAAACATCCCAAAACCGTCCATCCCAATGCCATCCGATGACGAGTACGAGAAACCACCCGAATGCCAAGCTAACTGAGATCAAAGCCCGCCCCAGACTGAACAGCATACAAAAGCTTAGCCCGCAACGTCTCAGCCGACTTATAAACAGGCAGCTTGAGCAGATTCACGCAAGTGCTGGTGCTAGGGAGTCGTTCCTCGTCGGTGCCGCCGTCCCGGATGCTGAACTGGGGCGTCAGCTGCGCGAAGCCTAGAAGGGGCGCTCTCGGCGTGGACGTGACATATTTCAGCACCGCGCGGCGTTCCGAGTCCTTCAGTTTTCTCATGACGGCCCAGAAGAACTGGATCGTGGGGTGCTCCTGGCCATCATCGCCTATGGCGTAGAGGCCCGAGTAAGACGTGTTCTTCCTCAGGTCCTCAACATCGATTTCGGAATTGTCACCGCCTATTAGGCGCTGGAGTTCAGACTGGTTGAACAGGGAAAGCCAGGTGGGCTTGATGATGGTGCCTAGCCCGGTCAGGAAGGCCCTCGTCTGCCTGTACTGCTGTGCCACAAGTCTGTGGTTTGCAACATATGATATGTAGAGTGGTCTGTCCTTGTTTGTGACAGGTATGTTTGCCCCGTCTTTCCTCAGTGGGCGTGTAATTGTGCGGCGCTTGCCGGATGGGTCCCACACAGAATCGGCAATTGTAAAGTCTAGGGAGAGATCGGCAATATCTCCGGGATAATTCTTGAAGCTCATCAGCCCTTGGTAGAGCTCGGGGTCAAGGTCGCGAAGGTCACCGAGGCTCGCTCGATAACCCTTCGACGTACCCTGCCCCGAAGATGCCCATTTGAGTAGGAAAAATCCGGCGAAGGAGATATCAATGAGGATTCCTTCGTACATGCACTTTCCAACTATACGGCCTAGGAACTCGTAGCGCTTCATTATGTCATTCATGACTTCTTTCCACTCGCTGCTATCCTCCGTGAATCCAAGACTGCGCAGTTCTGCTGCCTTATCATCAAGGATAGACGGATTCGGATAGAGGAGATTCTGGTTGTTGGAGGTGAAGAATGTGCCATTGCCATTGCGCTCCGGACTGAATGCGTCGTTAGTGACGCTTATCAAGAATTCCTTGGTCACACCTCCACCGTCGATACCAGCCTCTGGCTGGTTAAACTGGTCGACAAAGGTGATTTGAATGGGCTCCTTGAGGCCCTCACCCAAGGTGTAGAATTGATCAAAGGCGTCATCAAAGACTTTGCCGCGACTGACGATAGCGGTATGGCGGCCTAGGTACTGTCTCCTGGACATGGTTGGTCCATTGGGGCCTTCTAAACCTGATATAATGGCGAGCCGCCACTGATCGGGGTCGACATGACCGACCCGTCGCTTGTGTTTGTCCATGTCAACGAGCTCTCGGAATATTTGCACCCTGACTTCAAAAGGGATGACAAATGGCATATGCCGGAGAATGTCCAGCGTCGGTTCTACTACGCGATCAAATGAATCTAAATCGTACCCTCTTAGTCGCCGGCGTTTTGATTCTCGGGTAAACCAGCCCCTTGAGTAATGAACCGATGCTTGAGGAATGTTGTCTTCTTCTTCCTCAGCTTCAGCTAACTCCGCATTTCGAGCTTGCTCTAGTACGATGGCCGAGATAAAAAGGTCCATGGGAAATTTTGTAGATATGAGCCAGAAATCCCGAGGGAGAAATGCTCTTCGTGAGTCCCGTTCGTATAATGCGCGCATAGTGGACGATACTACGTCTCTCAGCCCGAAGACATCCATCCCTATAATACCAGCAAACGACGGGACGTCCCTAGTGTCATCTAGGTTAGGCTTCGCGGGACTGACACCCATCATGATATCCAGAGACTCAGAAGTTTGTGTTGCCCGCAAGATTTCAATTGGATCATGATACAAAGGAAAAGCCAGCTGTTTAAGAAACGCAACAAGGCGTTTGAGTTCCTCAAGGTTAAGGCCGCTACTGCGGATTCTGTACGTTAATTTACTCTGCTGGGTAGCAATTTCTGTCTCGCGGGGCAAGAAATCCTCATCATCAGTGACCCGGAGTAGAAAGTTGTACAATTCCAGAAAGAATAGCAGAGTTCGCCACTGTACGTCATGTACAGAATCTCTTAGCAATGATATGATAGAAGCAAATGACTGCCCACTAGTCGCTTGATGCACGATATTTGTAAAAATGCTGGTCTTAGATGCTGCAGCCCAGAAAAACTTGACGATTGGCAGAGAGGAATCGTGTCTACCGTCGTTAACGAGAATATCACCGTGAAACAGGCGCATCTTGATATCGTCATTATGAGTTGGGAAGCATCGTAGCAGAACAAGCGCGTATCCAGCAAGCAGGCTTGTGTCAGCTTCACTATGGACAGTAGCAGTGCTGTGTAAATAGGTATTGTGTTAGTCTATGGAGGCGTGAGAGAAATATTCTGGCACTTACGAAGCGAATCTGCTGAGGAGGTCCCCGATGCCATCTTCATTGACTAAAGATTCAAGCTGCCTGGCCACGAATTCAGGCAACGGAGCAACATTTTGAATCTCAGCATCTTCATGATCTGATACGTACTCATCATCCCCATCTTGAGGAGAATTCGATCGTGATCTTATGTCATCTGTAAGAAATGACATCTGGAGATATAATGCTTCAAGGTAACCGGAACACTGGGACGGAGATGTCGCTCTGTTCAAGGCAATAAAATGGGCCAAAAGCCACAATAAATCATCTCTCGTCACATCGTTGGGCACTTTGTGGTTAGAGAAGGCATGGATGATGCTCTGCGATAGGGCTCCAAGGTCTAGAAGCCGTGCAAAGCTTGCAGGATTCCGCTGTACGAAACCGAGCTTCGAAGAGGTTAAGAAATTATAGGCCAGGATTTGATATAACGCTAGATCGGTCACACCTTATGACGAATTAGCCAGGGCAGACTCCATATGAATAACAAGATTGCAACAATGACGGGATACACTGGCTTTCAGGCCGTGCGGCAATATGCTAAGCTTTGTTGTTATCGGTATAAACTTACCACTGTCTGGATCTGATGCCAAGGGCGCGATCACAGCCTCAGATAACGACTGAGCTTGTTCTTTGGAGGGATTGGTAAGTGAGCATGCTGCCATTAAACGGGCAAGGGATGCATAGTACGACTTCAGCATATACTTGATCGAAGCAGGCCGATGTTTGACAACATCAACTGTAGGGGCTAGAAGAATTGGCGCGGTGTTGTCGCCGCGACTATATATGAAGTTACTAGTTAGTGAGCCATCCCAGGCGGGTCGACGCGCACATTGGGACACATACTTCTCTAGAGCACTCACGAGGAGTCGAGCCAGGCGGTCCCATGCATTAGGGCTGAATATACTTGAAGACAAAGAGGGACTGAGGGAGAGGACGCGGATATCAGAGATGAACAGGTCTAGACGCTGCTGGTCATCTGGCCGCGTCGGTACAAAGTAGGCAAGCAGCAGGACAAATGCTGATTGTATTCGCTGGTGAGCATTCTGGGGAAGAATAGGATGTCTGTACAAGGCATCATACTCTTGCCGCCGCAGATCCCGGAGCTGCCGGCGGTCTCTGTGACCTCTCCAGACCCTTTGAAGACACTTAGCAGCAGCAAGCTCTTCTCGTTCTCGCTGCCTCTTTTCTCGCTCAATCTGCGCTTGCGCAACAGTTTTTGAGGCACCAGACTGTGTAGGCGTCCAGGCAGACTTAGCCCAAGGGTTTGTGTTCCGTTGTCCACTGAGGTCGACGTTTCGAGGTCGGCGGGACGTGCCCGAGAATGTCGGGAACATGGCGGGCTACGGCGGGCGACTGGTGACGGGCTCTAACCCGGATCGAGCGTTATGGGGCGAGGCTCTCTTATCAAGAACTCGGAATGTACTTGAATTCGGACTAGATGATGCACGCAAGTCCTTCGTAGGAAGTCGGAGCCAGCATGCTGTCCTCGCAACGTTTGCAAGTCAAGCAGCCGCTGCTGGGCATGTGTTGGATGTGGATGCTGTGTCAGCGGTCTTGACGTAATGCCGGGACTGGCCGGTGTATACTGAGAAAGGAGGATGACAACGGGCAGGACGTGGGCGATTAACAAGTATTGAAGGAAGACCTGAGACAGGCAAGGCTGGCGTTGACAGAGGGAGGAAATTGTCCAGCGTGGTCGAAAGGGATGTTTTGCGCAATCAGAGGCGTTGCGCAGTGCGAGTTGGTAGCTGAGCTGACGTTCTTTTACAAATGATCTTGGGCTCAGACTACCAGGCTTTCGGTCACATTCCAGGGACTTGACGTTACCGTTAGGTGAGTCGTGACCTGAGTAATCCGTGATTAGGTAACGCTCCTGTCCACGGACTTTTGTTACCGTAGGTCCGGGGTTAGCAGGCAGATAAGATAAGCCATGCTGTGCCGAGGTACATGCACGTGTGCCTGGGGCGATGTACCCTGTACGCGATGCACGTAATGTGCTGTGCTCTCCAATAAATCGGGTCACCTGGATTAACTTGTGATCACATGCATCCAAGTTTTGGCAACGCCATAACTACAAGTATGGAATACATTGTGGCAAAGTACCTAGACCCAGCCATACGTGATGGATAACACGACATTCGAGATATTGGACGTTATTGGCGTGTGCATACCGTAGGTACCTAGGTAAACACACAGGTGGTTGCTCCCCGAACGTACAAGGCGGCTCACTACTCCGATGTTCTACATAAAGTAATTGCGACTGGAGTTGGTTGCTGCAGATTGATGATTTGACGAGGAGGAGAGGAACTTGCCTACCGGTAGTGGGGCCGGATGCGGAGGTAGTCCGTGCTCTAAAGTACCTGTTCCCAATGACAACGTCGCCGATGCTGCATGAATCTACGAAGTACCCAAGAACCCAAGGTACCTTCACTGCCTATTTACCAAGTACTGGAAGATTCCACGGGCATCAAGAGAAAGTAACTCGAGGGCAGCAAGTATTTACGCCGGTACAAGGTATCTGGACAGGTTACGTTCCCGGTACACTCAGCAGAAGGTGGTAGTGTGAGTTGCCACTGGCAGTCCGATGTTCGCGAGTTCCTTCGTAGCCATGCCCCACCTTCCTGCCGAAATTCAATTTTTTTGTGTGGTGCCGCCCGCCCGCAAAATTTCAAGGCCTTTTTGGTTGCTGGCAGTGGCGCTGGGGCCGCTAAAGCTCGGCGGCGGCACGCACTGCGCCTGTTGCACCTTCTGTCCGGTACATACGCACACAAGCAGGCGCGGCTGTACCTGTCCTTTAGGTACCCCGCGGCGTCTGCTTGGTGCTGCAGATACATTGCATAGATGTACAGCGCAAGGGCAAGGCGGGCAAATGGCTGCGACTAAGGAAAGGTCAGAACACAAAATTTATTATATCGGCTGCGAGACCCTCCACCTGCTTTCCTCTTCTTTCTCCTCCCTAACGACCACTTTATCTACCAGTTCGTCGCCGCAACCCAACCAGAGGCTTCAGTCTTAGAGCACGTTCTTCCAGTTCGTGCCTCATTTCTGGTCTCGCTAAATACAACAATCAAAAACACCAAAAAAATTCGGAAAATTCACAAAATCTACACCTCCCTCTCCACCCCATTCTCCCGCCTACGTTCCTTGTCCAGCCATACTCCCTGGCCCTCACTCGCATCTCCATCTCCTGCTCGATCGGCCCCATAGACACGGTTTCGTTGAATCCTTTCTCGACGCCCATATCTGTTCTTGCCACTTCCTGGCCGGCTCGTGCCTAACTCTTGCCGCCGTTTGATCGCCGCATCTTGAGGCCCATCGTCTTACGATTCGTCCAAGTATCCTGTCGGTAAGCGGTTTGCCTGTTTCCCGCCTTATCACTCCTATGCTGCGAGCATAGCACCGGCACCTGTCTTCGCGTGCTTCTTTTCCTGCTATTGAAACCACATTGCCGTTTTGCGACTGACGTGACAAAAGCCAAGTGTCATAACCAACACCAACATGTCTGCTGCTACTGCTACCGGCGCTGTTGACCAGCTTGCCGCTGACCTTAGCAATGCCACTCTCAGCGGTGGTGACGCGCGACCCGCCACCATTGATACTAATGTCGCTCCCAATGCGAATGCCGACGAGCCTGACACCGCTGGTCCTACTCCCAGCTCGGCTCAGACTCCCCACCCTGCCGCCTCTGCCTCCCTCTATGTCGGAGAGCTCGATCCCACCGTCACTGAGGCTATGCTCTTCGAGCTCTTCTCACAGATAGGTTCTGTGGCTTCGATCCGCGTTTGCCGTGATACCATCACCCGCCGCTCGCTCGGATATGCCTATGTAAACTACAACACTACCTCGGACGGTGAGCGTGCTCTTGATGAGCTCAACTACACCCAGATCAAAGGTCGTCCTTGCCGTATCATGTGGTCTCAACGTGACCCCAATCTGCGCAAGAGTGGCCAGGGCAATATCTTCATCAAAAACCTTGATGCTGCCATTGACAACAAGGCCCTCCATGACACGTTTGCTGCTTTTGGTAACATCCTCAGCTGCAAGGTTGCCCAGGACGAGGCCGGTAACTCGAAGGGCTATGGTTTCGTCCATTACGAGACTGATGAGGCCGCTGCTGCTGCTATCAAGCACGTCAACGGCATGCTGCTGAATGAGAAGAAGGTCTATGTCGGTCACCACATCCCCAAGAAAGACCGCCAGAGTAAGTTTGAAGAGATGAAGGCCAACTTCACCAATGTCTACGTCAAGAACATTAGCCCCGATGCTACGGACGAGGAATTCCGTGAGCTCTTCGAGAGGTACGGAGATGTTACCTCTTCATCTCTCGCCCGCGACAACGAAGGCAAGTCTCGTGGTTTTGGCTTTGTTAACTTTACCACGCACGAGAGTGCTGCTAAGGCTGTCGACGAGCTCAACGGCAAGGACTTCCATGGCCAAGATATCTATGTTGGCCGTGCACAGAAGAAGCATGAACGAGAGGAGGAACTACGCAAGTCGTACGAAGCGGCGCGTCAAGAAAAAGCCAGCAAGTATCAAGGCGTAAATCTGTACATCAAGAACTTGGATGATGAAGTCGACGACGACAAATTGCGACAGATGTTCTCCGAGTACGGCCCTATCACCTCGGCCAAGGTTATGCGCGACGCAGCTCCTGAGGCCGAAGATGACAAGGAGGGTAAGGACAAGGAGAACCAGAAGGAGTCTGGTGATGACAAGGAGGATGGCGACAGAAAGGAGAAGAAGTCCGACAAGAGAGCTGGAAAGAGCAAGGGCTTTGGTTTCGTATGCTTTGCCAACCCTGACGATGCTACAAAGGCAGTTGCCGAGATGAATCAGCGCATGTACAACAACAAGCCTCTGTATGTGGCTTTGGCTCAGCGAAAGGATGTTCGGAAAAGCCAGCTTGAGGCTAGTATCCAGGCTCGCAACCAGCTCCGAATGCAACAAGCCGCAGCAGCTGCCGGTATGCCCCAGCCCTACATGCAACACCAAGTCTTCTATCCTCCCAACCAGCAGCCTGGCTTTCCCCCTCAGGGCGGTCGTGCAATGCCATTCCCCGCCAACATGGGAATGCCAGCCGTTCAGGGTGGACGTCCCGGCCAATTTAACCCTGGCTATGGATCTCCTCAGGGCCGAAACGGAGCCATGCCGCAACAACTCCCCCCCAACATGTATCTGCCCGGCCAGTTCCCTCCTGGTGCTCCGTATGGCCAGCCTGGTACTCCTCAATTCATGGCAGCTATGGCTCAGGCACAACAGGCTGCTCTAGGTGGTGGCCGAGGCGTCCCGGCTTCTCGGGGTCCTATCCAAGGCGTCCCAGGAAACATTAACCTTCAAGGCCCTGGTGCTATGCCTGGATACCCACCCAACCCTCGACCCGCTGGGCGTGGTGGCGTGAACAACCGTA
Source organism: Xylariaceae sp. X802 (assembly GCA_028637635.1). Taxonomy (NCBI): domain Eukaryota; kingdom Fungi; phylum Ascomycota; class Sordariomycetes; order Xylariales; family Xylariaceae; species Xylariaceae sp. X802. The sequence goes on along the minus strand of JAJFDH010000001.1, from coordinate 102,076 downwards.
ACGGTCAGCAGGGTGGCCAGTTCCCACAGGGGGGACGCGGTGGACCTAATCAACAAGTCAGCAGCGCCCCTGCTGCTGCTCCTCAGGAGTTGACCCAGGCCTCGATCCTCCAATCTCAACTGCAGGCTCATGCTGGCAACCCGGCTCACCAGAAGCAGATGCTGGGTGAGGCCATCTTCCCCAAGATTGCGGCTATTCAGCCAGAGCTCGCCGGGAAAATTACTGGTATGCTTCTGGAGATGGATAATGCAGAGCTTGTTCAACTGTAAGTGGTGTACCTAATGCGATAAGCGTAAGTTTTTATATTAACTATCTCTATCTAGTGTCGATGATGATGCGCAGCTCCGCGCCAAGGTTGACGAGGCGATGGCTGTCTACGACGAGTATGTCAAAACCAACCAAAGCTCCGGTGATGGCGAGGGCGCAAGCAAAGAGGAGAAGGTCGCGGAAACGGCCTGATTGTAGCGCCACCCAATGGAACCCGGAACCATCTGTGTTGGTTCTCTTCCGTCGACGGGTTCCCGATGCTTCATCGTTAAAGCATCGTTGATTTCTGCAAACAGGTTTCGGAAAAGTTTTGATGATGCCAACCCTGGCCAACGGGCAGTTTGCAACATCAATCTCGTGCATTTTTCTCGTGTTTTTTCTAGGGCGGATATTCAGTCATGGCTTAGGGCTGATCCCACCAGCAATGTTGACCGGCTTCTGGCCTGTGCGTATGAGGGGACTCGGCGTATTTCTTTTGATGTATTGATACACCCTCTGCTCTCTGTTGGGAGCATCGGCTGGATGTTGGGGTTTCGTTCGTCAGGCGTTTGATGGTTACGCTCGGTCAGCTCGTGGACTTTGATGCACCGGACGGAATGTGGCGGCACCATGGTTTTACAACCAAAATACCCCTTAAGGTTGCCGGTGGGAGGAGACCCAGCAGAACTTACTCTCGATAGATGCTAAGCTGATCTGCTAATGACAAAAAAGTGCTCATTGTAACTCGAGTGCCACACTAGTGTACAGTGAACAGTATCCTCTTTGCTTAACTATCTCTCAGTTGTATGTGCGCATTGTTAACCGCCGCGCACTTCTACCGTCGATTGGAATTGCAGACATAGGCAGAAGTGCCGCAAAGAGACCTCCGGAATACAGATATGCCGCTTACCTACGTTCGACGAGCGGAGTCGGCGCCATGCAGGGCAAAAGAGCGGATGACCGAATCTCTCACCAAGGGTTGGGAATTTTCTTGGAAACCTACCTACCTACCTACTTAGTGTGCTCGTTATTTTGTTGAATGTAACATTGTGCGTAGAGGTAGGTAGGTATCCGTGGTTGGTATTTCGTGGGTTGCTTAGGGCTGTACTGGGTATGGAATACTTGCGGTTTGTTGGTTTGGTTTGGGGGTTTGGGTTTGGGTTTGGGTTGGTTTGTTTTTGTTTGGGTTGGGGGTTTGGGTTGGTTTTGTTTGGGTTGGTTTTGTTTGGGTTGGTTTTGTTTGGGTTGGTTTTGTTTGGGTTGGTTTTGTTTGGGTTGGTTTTGTTTGGGTTGGTTTTGTTTGGGTTGGTTTTGTTTGGGTTGGTTTTGTTTGGGTTGGTTTTGTTTGGGTTGGTTTTGTTTGGGTTGGTTTTGTTTGGGTTGGTTTTGTTTGGGTTGGTTTTGTTTGGGTTGGTTTATTTGTTTAGGTACTTGTTTATTTGTTTAGGTACTTGTTTATTTGTTTAGGTACTTGTTTATTTGTTTAGGTACTTGTTTATTTGTTTAGGTACTTGTTTATTTGTTTAGGTACTTGCTTATGGACTTGGTTATGGACTGTTGGATGAAAGGTTGAATGGAAGGTTGATTTGGATTACTCTGAGGTTGGATAGATGGATTCCTGGGTTCTTTTTTGGTTGGGTTGTTGTTGGTTTAGGGGGATGGAGGGGGGATGGGGATGGGGGATGGGGATGGGAGGTTTGTGGTAGGTATGGGAACTGGTATGGGAACTGGTATGGGAGCTGGTATGGGAGCTGGTATGGGAAACTTAATAGGTGTTCTTGGATTTGGGTTTGTTGGTGGTTCATTGCTTGGTTTCTTTTAAGGTTCTGGTATTGTTGGATTAGGTTCTGAGTTAGTGTAAGCTCTTGAGGTGTTGGTTTGAAAGCGCTTTTCTTGTTCTTTGTTCGTTGTTAGATGTAAGTGTCGGTGTTTTGGGCGGATGATAGGTTTATTTCCTGGTACTCTATACACTTCGTCGTCTTGTCACTCACGCCTTCCTGTCACATTGCCTCACGGGTTTGGAAATTAGGCGTAATGCTTGTGCTATGTTACGGTGCTACGTTAATTATTAGTCTATGGTTTGTGTGTGTAAAGAGTCTGACTTGTTATCTTGCGTTGCACGGTGTACATTGCACCAGGCAGCTGCTCGTAGACTCATGAGTCAAAGGTTTCTTCTCTCGTGTATGCTTCTAGTCGTTGTGGGAGGTATGTAGAGCTATTCTCTTGGGACCTGGAAGGGAAAATACATATCTAGGCTCCTTGAGTAATTCAACTATCGCACGCAGCGACCGCCGCCAGTAACGCGCCGGACCGGCCTAGTCTGAGGGATAGCCGCCGGCCTTCTCACTTGCCAGAAACTTCCGGACGAAGCCCCGGAACCCCGTTTCAATCATCCCAGGTCCTACGCCGTCTGGCTCTCTGTATACCCACCCCTGAGTCTGTCAATCCCCGGGGAATTAGACCTGAGACCAACTCCTAGACATCTGGCCAATTTCTCGGGACTACTTGACGTTTGCTTTGATTAAATCACCGAATTAAAGCGTCAGACGCCAAAAGATGGTGAATACGCACTTGCCGCGCAGGTAACGTCTTCACGGCGAGGACACGGTGTGTAGATAAGGGAGAGTCCCGGGAATTTGTATCGACACCGTACTGGGTGCTGAAGAAAGTCGAATTAGCCTACATTATAGGTCTACAAGTTTAGTATGACAGTTGAGCGGTCGCGTCTAGAGGGCGTTTATCTACTGTCGTGGCAACAGTAGGCCGGTGAACTCTGCAACGTTTCTAGTAGAAGCAGGATTTAGGGCTTTGGAAGTTATCGATCTGAGTTAGGACGCGGAGGGACGGAATACAAGCGGCGGGAGATACGCCGTACCCTAAAGTATTCAGCAATTATAAGACTGATGACATTGGGCTGGAATAGGTTGGCTCTCCTGTACCCCGGGACCAGCTGGGCGGCTCGATACTGATCTTCTAGGCATTGGGATTGCCGACCCCGTGAAGGAAGATCATCGGCCTAAACCAGAATTTCTGCGAAACGCATCGTAGGAGTGCAGAACCGCAATCGCCCAACATGATGGTCACGAGGCTTCATCCCGGCGGAGGGAACTGATAAATTCGGCATTTATCCTTGCGCCTCGGGAGAACCCGCCTGCTCGGCCACGTGGGGAAGCCCGCCGCCAATCCACTACCTTGACGAGACGTCCAACCGCGGCCGTTGCCGGTTGAATGGGCGCCGGATATAGTCTAGCCCACGTCCCTCGTGACCGGAAAGCGACGAGCAAAAGCGGCGATCGGATCACGGGATTGCCCGCCTCGTTCTGACTCGCTGCTCCCGCGTCTACTACCTCATTATGCGGTAGCCATTACATGGATGCCACGCTCGCGGTCTAATGACCGGCGGAGTTCACTTCCGAATTGGGGGCTCGCGTGCCAGCTCGTTTCATTTGGAAGATCTGGGGATCTTGTTGACTTTTAGCCGCCCGGCGGATCGCATCCTTGCTGTTTTCCGGCACATTAGCGTACGTATCCCCGGGTCTTTTCGTGCCCTGCGAGTCTGAGATCCATAATGGTATTTCCATGCCGAGCCCTTGAAGGTGGCGGACGGGATTCTTCAGTGAGCTTAGCATATTAGCTGCCGCTTAACTAACATGCCGAGACCGACATTCCAACTCCACACGCATAATAATGTAGGTAGGTATGGTAATATGGACGCTGTAAGAAGCTATTCAAGTCCCGAATTAGCGGCAGAACTTCCAAAAACCTTCCATCTTTCTTCAACACTAGGTGAGTCCAGACTCATGTAACTCTGTGATGCGCTAGGGGAAGGGGAGCTTGAGAAAAGATCTTGTTAGGTCCTGTACACCGCCTCGGCAGCTTCACCCAGGAAGTTAACTAACCTCGAATAATACTGTTATGCTACCTAACTAATCTAGGCAGTTGTGAACTGTTCCTGGGCCACGCCGCTTTTAGGTAGCCAGAACCTAGATAGCTTGATGTCTTATGAAGCTATTCATCATCGTAAAACGGACACTATTAACCATCAGCGATAAGCTTAAAGCCGTGTGAGTTTGCGACGGGGATAGCGAGGATACTAGATTACCCACACCCAGGAGCTCCTGCGCTTCATACAGAAACAGCCGGCCCATGCCTTTGCAAAATGGCATCTCGGCCTGCCGACTCCGTCCCTCGATAGCCTCTAATGCAGCGACTAAAACGCGGAGGTACCGGTATTATGCTTTATCGTTCGCAACCTAGATCAATTGGCGGAAGACGATCGTTGCCCCAGTTCGGGTCAGCCCTTGGGTACATAATGGAGAATACCGGTAGGCGGCACTGGCAGAGAACATGCATGCGCTTAGGTATGCTAGGGGGCGATCCCTGTACCGAGATGGAGTAGGTAGAGGGTCCGTCGTCGTAAACTCTACTTTCGTGCCAATAGAACGGGCCATGGGGCCCCGTTGCAATGGTCAGTACATAGTAGATAGTTTGGTTACATGGGCCAGAAGCGCTCGCTCGATAGCTTCACACCGATTGGAGCAGCGGCGTATGGTAGGAATTGTTCCGAGCGCTCGTGTGGGAATTCGCGATACAGGACCATCTGATCGAGATCGCTTGGTCAGGAGCTGCAGCCGTCAAAAGGGCGTCTTAACTTGACGGTAGGCGCGGGATAGCATATATAAGAGAAGTTGTTAAGATAAGCCAGCTACGCTTTTGTCATCAACCACGCCGACCAACAGCAAACGGGTGTTCTCCAGCTGCATCAACATCGTACGTACCCCTTTCTCGAGCCCAGGGGTATCTGACGTGCATGCCGGCGGAACGTTTGGCAGAGCGCTCTATGGGGAGATATGCATACATAGTATGGTCGTCGCTAGTGTCCTCGTGGACGGTCTATCTCGGAACAGCACGTGTACATGTTCAAAACGGCGTTCATGGCTGTCAGGTTCGATTGATTCAATGCAGTCCCGCAGCCTTTTGTTTGGATGGTACTAGATAGTACGCGGTCATGCACACGATGCCGAGTTGCGAATTGTCAACAAACCGAAACAAAATAACAGACGGGAGCGGGAGCCGGTGCTGCTTGTCATCAGCGGGGTTGAGCATCTTGGCGGGGCTCCAAAGGAAGAAACCTTGGAAACCTTGACCGATTTGCTGCCAAACTACTTAACGAAATAAACCGCGGCCGCTGGTACGGACGTAGACTCGTAGAGTACGAACGTCCAGACCGTACGGAATGCGTATAGAGTACGGAATACGGAGATCTGCTGTGGCAATCAAAATCGTTTCTTTGTGCACTGCCTTAGCTTACGGTCGCACGGAATTCCTCAATCACCTGACTGACGGCAGTGCCCGCGCAAAGGCGGCGAGTACGCTAAGCCTAATCTGGCATATGCCGCTTGGGCCGCATTTTACCCCGTAGCTCGGCCTCCCAACTACCTCGGCCATCCAAACTATACTCAGGCACACCGGCAGGCGGCCACAGGCGCATAGCGCCCCCAAAAGGCCGAACACTATGGTAGGCCGGGTAATGGGGTAAATCCGTACGTTCAAGATGGCCGGGCTAATACAATTGGGGGCACATTCTGCACATTTTGCGCTGTGGGAAAATCCGACACCGACTCTCTGTGCCTGCGAATCCCTAAAAAGCAGCGCTGCCAAAAAGGGCTAACAGACAAAGGAGCTACCGTGCCTACCACACTTCCTTCCAGCCTTTCTTCTCTCCATACCTCAACTGCCAACCTCTGTTTTTCTTTCCTTTTGCCTTTTGTTGTAACGGAAAAGCCTCTTCTTTAGGTCATCTTTCTCCTGCTGCCAGGGACAGAGCTATGGTCGACGTGCGGCGGCTCAACCACACCTGACTAAACCGTCCCCCTTGCCCAGACACGCCCGACGACAGGCCCCGTCCCCGATCCGATCCGATCGCGCCTTGATCAACCTAACCACAAAACAATGCTCTACTTGTTCAATTACCACATCGATCGACCTACCATTATTCCGCGATAACAGTACCTAGCTTAGGAGGTTCCCGCCGATTGACTATCAAGTATAATACTATACCGGCTCCGTCTCGAACAGTCCTGAATATACGGGACTACCCTACACGACACCAGTCACGTGTTGCCCAGAGAAGTGCCAAGTGAAGCAAGCACCAGGCAGCCATTTGAAGGCGCAGTCGATTTGGCATTTAGCTAGGCAGCCCTTCTGGAACATCTTGCAGCCCACGCGGCTATCAAAAGGGAGCCTGAGCAGAGAGAGAACTACATAGGAGGGCGAGAGAAACAGACATCATCATGACAGGCAAAAAGCCACGGGCCATCTCCCTCGAGGCCGCCCTTGAGGAGGAGCGAAAGGAGATCGAGAGCTTGATGTCTATGCCGAAATCCTCGAGATCCTTTCCCCAGGCCGGCCCGCGGTCTTCCTCCCCTTTCCCACAACCACGGTCACCCGTCCGCAGCATGCTGGACATCTACAGCCCACTGCCATTGCGTCAGGTCACGCGAAGTATGCTAGATATCGACACACCGCCTCCCGCGGCGTCGAGCGCCAATACATCACCGACACTTCCCTACAAAAATCACGTCTTAGAGGCGACCGCACGCAACCGAAGCGTGTCCGATGCCACTTCGAACTCTCCCATCGGCCCGGGTCCGCGCTCGCCGCCCCTCGCCAGCCCAAAGCCCACCGACCTCGCGTCTGTCTACAAGTTTCATGATATTCTACCAACAAATGTGGGACAAGCTTTGCCGCCGAAGCGCAATTCTGGCGGTACTTCTCGCGGAAACTCGATTGTCGAGGGCCTGCGCGCGTCTGACCGCTCGAGTCTAATGTTAACCGGTGACTCTGTGCGTCCCTTTGTATTCCGCACGAACAAATCCAAGTCGCCAAATAATAGATTTTCCCTCCGATCAAGCTCACCTTTCGGCGAGCCCAAACGTCAGCCACCACAAAACAATACATACATGCTGAATAGTGGCGAGATTCTCGACATGAATAATGCGTATCGCCGCCTATCGGATGCCAATTTGATCTATGGAGGCCCAAGTCTAGCTGCACTGGCCCGCAAGAAGGCAGATTACTCGGATGGCTATGGACGGGTTGCTAAGGACAATCTCAGCCCATATGGAGAGTTATTGCCGGACGAAAGTGAGGATGACGCTGATGCTGTGAATTCGTCGGACGAGGAAAATCAGAGAGGCAGGAAATTGACGACGCGGGCCGAGTCACAAGATGGTCTGGCCTCCTCAGATGTGACAGCGAAGAGCCTCATGGCCGCTGTTGAGGACGAACGTAAGTCATCCCCAACACTAACGTTGAAGCGTAAAAGCTAAATGTGCGACTAGGCAAGCGGTTGAGCGTACAGCACCAGTATCGGTCATTGTTTGACGATGGACCGGCTGGGGAGAGAACGAAGCAAAAGTCTAAACAATTAATTCAACCCGCCACTAGCTTTGACCAAGAGCCTGTCTCGGGGCGACAGACACCGTTCGACGCTGACCTACACGCCGACGTAAATGCCATCAAGGCGGCACAGAACCTCCAGCTCTCTTTGACTCCCATCATCTCAACGCCAGAGGTGAACCGTTCCATCCGGATCATTTACCGGGGCGAATTCCCGAGAATACAGAAGGAAGCTGAAGATGAGCACCGCCGTCTGAGAAAGTACTTGGTAGCGACCGATTTGAGCGATGAGTCTACGCATGCGCTGGAATGGGCGATTGGGACTGTGCTGCGCGACGGTGATACCCTCCTCGCCATGTATTGCATGGATGAGGAAACCGGTGGCTCAGCAGACGCAGGTGGTCCAATGCCTGATGACCCGAGATCCATGAAAGAGCAAGCGGCAGCGGGCAATGCGTTAAGCAGGGCGGCGGCGAGCGCGCGGGCCGGCCAGGGCAGCGCCAATCCGAACCCGTTTACTAACCCGAACCCGTTTACTTTTGGCCGAGTTACTAACTCACCGCGCTTGCGGGCGATCGACAGTGGTAGCGCCACATCGTCCCCGGCGCCCGGATCGAGGAATAAGGGCAGGATGGAAGAAGAAAGGGAACGAGCAATAGCTGATATCACGGAAAGGGTGTCTAAACTACTACGCAAAACACAACTCCAGGTACGGGTGGTGGTGGAGGTAATCCACTGCAAGAACCCCAAGCATCTCATCACGGAGGTGATCGACCTAGTCAATCCCACGCTTGTGATTTTAGGCAGCCGGGGAAGAAGTGCCTTGAAGGGGTAAGTCTAGCAACAGGCGGCAACGGGCATCATCAGTGGGTCATGAGCTAATGCAATCTACAGCACCCTGTTGGGATCGTTCTCTAACTATCTGGTGACCAAGAGTTCCGTGCCGGTCATGGTAGCGCGGAAGCGGTTGCGCAAGAAGAGCAAGTACCAGCCGCCGCCGCTAAAGCAGGTCAACAATCTGGCGAACCCATCTGCACGGAGCCTGGAACTGGCAAGGATTGACTAGAAGTCCTGATCTACTTAGTAAGATGGATATGCAAGGTGTCTAATGGACGGACGGCGGACGGTGTTGTCTTCCTGGACAATGTTTTGGCACGGGATACGGGATACTCAAAGCATAGCAACAGAGGTTGTTAGCATATCTAGAGACTACAGAGATGATTCAGGCCAGGCCAGGGAAACCAGTGCGTTTAAACATATCATCTATTGCAGCGTTCGCACCCCCCGTCTCCTGACCATGAACAGACGGGGGAGTGGGGGGAGCAGGAGACCTTGACGGTGAGTAGGGACTATTTAATGTAGTGTAGCGAGGGTACGTCGATAAGCACATTCCACAAGAACACCCTCTCTACAAACGTACGAAGTATACGGCAACGGTATTTGCAAATAGGGACTTATTAATTGCTTTTTATATCAAACTGGCTTTATCGGTTTTCTTTCCCTGAGACGGGTTCATCGCTAGTGCTGGATTCATTTTACCTTGCTTCAGTATCTACACTAGAGATCACGAAGTACTTTATCTACGTATGTAATGGGTAACAATATGTACGCAGGTCACACGAAAGGTATCGCCATTTTCGAACGAATGGTGGGATGCGATTCATTTGTTTGTTTGTTTATCTCTGCCACATTACTACACTACACCACTGAGTACACCAATAACAGCGTAAACGCAGTTAGGATGGGGGGACGCTTCTCTGTTTTCGGTCGCTCGCTCGCTCTTTTCTTGGACTTGCAGGGTGTGTCATGTGAGCTGGGACGCGACCAATTGCGGCCGGACGCAATGTTTGCCAAGACAGATCGGGTGGGCGGGGTTTGGTGTTGCGCGGGGCGTGGGTGGAGTGATTTGCGTGGGGTGGTGTTGTTTACGGTGCGGCGCGGCTTTGGTGGACGATTACGATGGGCGATGGACGAAGTTCCAATTCTCTCTCTATCTGGAGTGGGTATTCCCAAAATGTCCTGCCGGGGCAGTTAATCGGGGCGCGTTAAGTGCGTGCAGCGACGTTCGATTCCGGGCTGAGAGGCCGCTTCTCTAGCGCGGGACAGTGCGCACCGGGCACCAGGGACTGTGTACAGAGAGGTCCTCGCTGTCATGGCATGGAATGCGCGCCAATCAGACGGCGGAGCGGGTGGTGTGGTGGACACGGCGACCGGGGCCCTGGGACGGCGTTATTGGCCCGCGCACTTTTGGCGTGATATGAATGAACCACGTTTGCTGCTGCATATCCGTATCTCGTCCGGCGAGGTGCCGTGGCTCGTCGACGCCTGGCGTGGGCTTATAAGCAATAATACCTCCCCTCCTGTGCCTCTCCCCCGCCAATCCCGATGCCCATCGTCAGAGCGTGCATGCTGTCCCGTGCCCCGAGCGAACGTCAACAACAACAACAGCTTGCTTACATCTCCTGTCTTGCATCTGCTCAGCTCTGACGGGTTCTGGTCGGGTCTGTCTGGCATCGCATCGCTGGCTGGCGAATATAAGATTCCTCGAGCAGGCGGGCGCATGTGCCGGCATTGGCCCCCCCAGGAACGGCATTGTACTGCATAGATGCATGTCCACGCTACATGCACCGGCGGCAGCCAGTAGAATCGGCCAGCGATGCCCTGGGAAAGTGCCCCCGGTCGCCCTTGCAGTTGCTGTCTCACCAGATCGCCCCGGCTGATTGGAGCGAAGCGCTCCCTCTCCAAGTTAAACAGCCCTGAGACCGCGGGCGGGGTTTCCCAACCTCTTGATTTCGTTCTCCCCTGCGACATCAGTTACAACCTGGCCCTCGACTACCACTAAGCGTCCCTGGCTAGTTCAGTTCACTTCTCTCTGTCTGGCTCCATCTGGACTAGAACCTTGCTGTGAAGACTGTTTCCGGCTTTGACTGACTTACAGCCGCTGCTGCTGCTGCTTCTGCTGCTGCTTCTAACTCTATCGACGCCCAATCTCCAACTGCGCTCTGCTGCGCTCCGTCTCGACTTGAAACCTCTCTGTCCCTGCTGTCTGCTGTCTGCTGTCTGCTGTCAACTATCCGCTGTCTGCTGTCTACTGTCTACCGTCTGCTCCTGTTGAATATACCATTATTATTCTCGAGTCCTATTATTCCCTACCATCCTTCGTTCTCCCCCCCCTCTGCCTGTCTCTGCACACCCATGCGCACGCACGTTCTAGTCATCGCCCAGACCTTGGCAGATATAATTGTAGCCGACCTTATTTAGCATGTAGTGTTGAACTACACCGTCCAAGTTAATAATCGCAAGCGCAGCCACGCAACTTCGTTACGTTACGCATCCTCCTCGCCATCCCGTGTCACACGTGATATCCTAAACTCAATCCTGCGCAATCAGACCGAGCCGGAGCAAGAGAGAGGCCTCGAACTGTAAAATACAAGCGGGCGCAAAGAGAAACCGGGTCAGGGCTTCGGCGACAGGCTTACCACCCAAGTCCCCCGTCTCTCAAAATCCGATGCAGCCACTGATATCGGTGAATACGCACACTCACATCTCACTCCTCAGCATCCACATCACGCCGAGCACCTTTCTGGCCGCGCTTATTCTGGCTTTCGCTTTTCTCTTCACGTACTTCGCTTCAGTCCGCTGCATATCGCCCCGCCGATTATCTTCGATCCGCCTCCCCGGCTTTGGCAAACGAGCACCGCACCCTCCGACCCCCGGATCGCCGGTCATTGAGGAATTCGAAGAATTGCAACTGAATAAGGAGTTACCGGCGCTACCCCCGCCTGAGATCAAACGGCCTCTCCTCCAACTGACGCAAACGCCACACGATTCTAGCCGATCTTCTTCGGGTCGCAGCCTGCGGTCCCTATTCTCTTCCCGAACTAAAGCGCTCTCGATCTCGACTTCAACTTCAACTACAAGTTCTCCTTCAAGTTCGCGTCCGGGCTCCAGCGGAAGTGTCAGCGCAAAGTCCCCTAGGACCCTTAAGACCCCCAGGTCCCCTAAATCCCCAAGGATCCCCAGAACCGCGAGCAGTCCCGACAGGCAACTGGCCCGGCACCCGCGGGATAATGACCTCCATGTTCTCCGAAGCCAGTCTGGACGACATAGACTTCGCGACTCCGATGTCGCCGGTACCGAGGCAGTTCGAGTACCCGCCGGCGCATTCCGGTTTTGGCTTTTCAGCCGGGAGTCCCGACGTGCACGACGAGAGCGATGACAATTTGGACGATTCTTCCATCTCCACCGGGAACTACAGCCCGCCCGCGTGGCGGCGCCTCGAGAACGGAGACCGGTGGTACGGGAATTGGCGCGGCGGCAATGATATACTAGTCCGTCGTGCCATGAGCAAGTCAAAACCTCTTGGCACTTACTACGACACCGACGTATTTGAAGCCGCGCGCCGAACTCGTCTGCCTACTGGTAGTTTAAGTCCTGAGAAAGGCCGGACACCCGAGCCAGATACGAGCTGTGAGGACGACACATTGGTAAAAGTAAAGAGCGAGAGCACGCCCCCTATGCATGATGTGGAGGACGATGACCAAGAGGAAGACCATATCGGAGATCAAAAGCAAAGCATGATGGCATCCATGTCTCCGGGTGTCGTTCGAGACAACTGTAAGGTTCTGGTGATTTGAAATTCGGGCTCGTCTATCGTATGTACTGACTGGGACTCCTTAGATATTCGGTTCGCGGTGCGCGCCGATATCCAACATCGCACGGAGCCCATTGATGCCGCCTTCAGCTTCTTCCAATCTACTTATCGCGCTATGACGAAGTCGTGGTCGAGCATGGTTTTCGCCGTATTAGTTGCTATGCTGTCCATGTCGGCTGCCCGCTTGCTCTTTCACCCTGCTCCGTTGCGCCCCGTTCCCGATCTTGTCAAGGTCGCTGGACTTGCGCGCTCCTTTGAGCCCCTTATTTACTACTCTGAGAATGGGGTTTCTCAGGTGGGCGATTTACAGGCGACCGGCGTCGCCGTATGGGATCTGGGCGAAAGTGTGCGGTCGAGTAATATGACATCAGCGCCCATCATTGTCAAATCGCTCGACGAGCTATCCGATAGTCTCAAAACGCTTGCCGTGGAGCTCACGAAGTTTTTCGCCAATGTAGACGGCGATATCGATAGCATACTGATCGTGATGGATTGGGCGCGGCGGGAACTCTCGCAGCTACAAGCCCTTCCTAGCCCGCCGCTTTCCACGGCTTTCTCTAATATTCATAACATATTAAGCGCGACTGGTCTTCTCGAGGACCCGGATACGGGCGCGCCGACGAGGTTCGGAACCGTCGCAACGGCTATGTTTGGCGTGTCGCAGCCTCAGCACACGCAGCAGACGTTACAACGCACATTTACCGAGTTCCTGTCCGTCCTCGAAGAGGCCATTGAGAACGAGCTACAGCATTCACTTGCGCTATTCGGTCTCTTCGAGGCGATAGACAGGCAATTCCTAAACCTCGCGCGGCTGGTAGTCCGCGAATCAAGCCTCCAGGACGAACAGCACGCAGACCTCCTCTCGTCGCTATGGACGCGCATCCTAGGCGCCAAGGCCAGCGAGGTGAAGAAGTACGAGCGCAACCACGAGCTGCTGGCCAACGTGCGCGAGAAAACGGTGCGGAACAAGGGGATCCTCGTGGAGCATAACGGGAAGCTCCTCACGCTGAAGGCGAACCTGGAGAACCTGCGGCGGAAACTCGTCTCGCCGCTCGTGCGCAGCGTGAATAGCAGCACGCTTACGCTCGAGGACCAGATTAAAGGTCTTGAGGATGTCGGGATATATCTCGAGGGCGTCCGCGCGCGGCAGAAGGGGAAGCTTATGGAGATGCTTTATGGGAGCACTAGTGGTCGGCGCATCGGTATTGCGGCGGGTGCTAGCGCTACGCTTATTGGCGAGGATCGGGCGAGGACTACGTTGTAGGATGCCCTGTCTGCTTGCGCTGGATTTGGCTCTGCTCACTTATTTGGGTGGACTGAGCTTTATGGACTGGATTCCTTGCGCTTTGGCTTGGGTTGCCTGGCGCGATGGTGGCGTTCTTTGCGGAATGCCTTTACCTTGGGGTTTTGGATGGTTTGCTGCTGGGTTTTGGGACATCGGGACGGCTTGGTACAACACATTGGGCCGGCCGGTTGTCCTTGGATGGGATGGGATGGGATGGTTGGGTTGGGATGGGTTGGTTGGGCTGGGTTGGTTATAGATGCGCACACATATACATACGGCTGGTCGACTGGTGGGCAAGGGGATTGGGCGTTTTCCTCTTGCCTTGCTGGCGTTTGGATGGATTGTTTGGGTTTGGGTTCGTCTGGTGAGTTTTTATTTATTGTTACTTTGTTGGTTTTATTGTTTTCGCTTTCGTTTTTCTTGGGTCTTGCTCTTTTCTTTGCATCTGCTGGTTTCTCTGTATTCTTCTGTTCGTCTGTCTACTCTGGCTTGTTCTGTTCGTCTGTCTACTCTACTATATCCCATCCGACAGGACGCCGAATCCCCCCACCCCCTATTCTGCTTCCTTGGTTCGTCGTTGATTTGTTAATCGAGTTCCCTAGCATACCTCAGCTAACCATTCAACGACAGCAGCAGACAATGGACCTTTACGATACATTACGTTACAGCTTTTTGCGGGTGATCTCTACCTAGGCGGCGGTGCTTTTGGCATCGCGGAATACCTAGTGAGAGCGCGGTTTGTGAAAGCGCGTCGAGTCCAATACATGTTTTAGAACCGGGGGCTGGTGTTCTGCTTTGTGTCTTAGACATGACTCGGGGTGTTAACTGGGCTTTTGCATTTTGTCTTGGCTGGGTTTTGTCTTGGCTGGATTATCTTGGCTAGGGTTTGTCTTGGATGTATTTTTGTCTTGTTGAGTGCTTGAAGGTACTTGTTTGGAAGCGATTTGGTTTGGAGTTTGGGTGTTTTTTTCTCTTTTTTGCATTGGTCGGTTTGATCTGGTTGTGTTGCTTTGGGATTTTGGGTTGGTTTGGTTGGTCTTCTTTGGTGTCGCGTGTAGATACTTAAGAGGGCAGGGGACTAAGGGGAGAGGAGTGGACAGAGGAAGGAGACGAAGGGAGGAAGGAGGGATAGGAAAGGAGGAGGGATAGGAAAGGAGGAGGGATAGGAAAGGGGGAGGGATAGGAAAGGAGGAAGGGAGGGCGTCTGGATAGGGTTGACTATATCATCTATTGGCATTAGTTTATTTAATTCATTGTTTACTTCAGTCGTGTCGTCTACCGGTCTCTTCCAGTCTCTCTGCCTCTCTCGCGCGCTCTTGCCTCTTACTTTTCTCTGTTTCTGTTCCCGTTTCCGTTTCTCTGGTTCACTGGTTCGCCGTTTCGCTGTTTCGCCGTTTCCTCTAACGTCTAAACCCATCCCGCTGGATCGCGCTCGCTTCGTGTTTCGCTGTTGTATCCAGTACTTCCCCCCTTTTTCTTGTCTTCATTTAGGTATAAACTAGCTTCTGCTCGCTCCTTCCTCTGTGTAGTTCTTTCCCCATTCCGCTCTCGCTGCTTCCTTTTTAGTCTTGACCCTGTTACCCTATTTCCCTGTTTCCCGGCTTCGTTCTTACTTGATGCTACTTACTCCGTGTCTTGCCGTTATTAAGAAGTACCTATGTTTGTTGTTGATTTGCTGTTTTGTCGTTGTTGCTGGCAGTTACGCGCGATGATATATACCTACCTAGTAACTAACCTACACGTAACCTATTCCCATATGTACTTACCCAGGTACCTAATTTCTCTCTCTTTCTCTCTCTTACTCCTTTTACTTCTCCTGCCTCTCTGTTCCCCGTTCCTTCCCTTCCTGCCTCTCTTACTTACTTCTTTTCCCCGGGCCTCTCTTTCCTTCTCTTCCCTCTTCCACCCGTACCTCTCTTTCCTTCTCTTCCTTCTTTCCCCTATGCCTCTTTCCCTAGTACCTCTCCCTCCCCTCTTCCCTTATTCCCTCCTTCCCCTCTTTCTCTCTTTCCTTCTCTTCCCTCCTTCCCCTATGCCTCTTTCCCTCTTCCCCTCCACCTCTCCTCCCTTCTCACCTCCTTCTGAAGTTCCTTCCATCTAACCCCGCCACCAAACCCCTCCATCACCAACCCCACCCATAAACAAATCCAAGGACCTCCAAACGTAGCTACCCAAAGTACCTAGTTCCTTTCGATTAGGTAAGGTAAGGTAAGGTAAGGTAAGGTAAGGTTAGGTAAGGTAAGGTAAGGTAAGGTAAGGCAAAGAGACCAGAACCTGAAAAGTCTACTCCGACCCAAAAAGTAGTAATACCGCGATCAAGCGCGACATCAGAATCTAGATAGCATTGAAAAACTGCCCTGAATAGGCAACTACCTAGCTACCTAACCTACATACCGATATAATGTGCCTAGTAATTACCAATAGGACTAAGTCCCATGACCCGGAATCAGAGTTTACACGTATATATCTGCGTTCCAAGTCCGATGGAGGGCGATAGCGGGACATTTCACAACAAGTCATAGTTCACAAAGACAACAAGTCATGAGAAGAGATTGAGTAGCTACGTAGCTAGACTGCAATGACCATAGAACTTCCGCAACCCGAACTCCTAGACGTCCGCGTTCCATGCTGCAATTTGATATCCGTACGCCTGCGACCAACGAACTGACTGATTGACTAATTGTTTGACTGAGTGATTGACTAGTAAGCAGCACAAACCAAGCAACAGAGACGGCAAGGTGAGCTCATCATCATGTGTCGTAGAGTTGGCAAAAACAGGCAGAATAACGAAACCGAAAGACGCGTAATGTCGCAGCGGAATAAACCCTCCGCAGCACTTGATTCTTCAGTTAGCCCCTTTTTCCATCCGTATGCCGTATTCGTCCGTTGCTGTTTCGCGTCAGTAGGGTTGTCTGGGGCTGAATAGTTTTATAAGAATGGCTCACCTTACTTAATAACAAGAAATCCGCCTGGCGGCTCTTGCAAAACGAACGACGATGTTGGAGGATGGACGGCTTTACACACGGATTCGGGGAATGTCGAAAGAGAACATAGGAAAAAAGCTGAATGAAAACCTTCTTGTACCAATTCGTGTATGTACGCGTTGGTAGAACCACTTTAGAAGTCCAATGGACCGTCAGGATCAATTCCATTTTCCTCAATGGCATCGGCGTCGATCATCGAAACGTCACTGCTAGCAGAGGCAAAATACTCCTCTATCTCCCCGGATGTGTGGGCCGACTCAAGGTGCCCATTGACGTAACAGTTAGTAACACAATTAATGTGTTCATTGGGAGAGTATCGCGGATTATCCCCGAAAAGGGTATGGTGGTAATTGGCTGCCGCCACCGGGTGAAAGTAGGCGCTGATACTTTTATAAAAGGCGGCCTTCTCGTAACATTTTGCCTCAGACCATGGGGTCTGTGGCATTTTGATAGCCACGTCCGAAAAATCGGACAACCAACGGATGAGTCTTCGCCGGTCGGTATTTTTAACGACGCTGTCAATTCCGGGCGCCTCAATATAGACGAGGTTGGAAAAGCGACTGTCTGCAGCCATGAGGGCCGCCAACTTGGCCCCATAGCGCTCGTACGTGTTGAAGTACTCATTCATCTTGGGCGTCTCGATGTATAGAGTTAACTTCTCCAACGATTTCGGGAGAAGCTCAACAAGAGACCAGTCACCTCCGTCATCGGGAACTGCGTCGAGACTTTGGACCCGGGCAGGGTCAAAGAAAGGCGAGTCCGCGTAATCATCGTAGTCAAGCGGATTCTCATGGAAACCAATGAGGAACTCAAGGCCAATCTCGAGTGTCTTAAGATTAGACAAGTCGCATAGACTGCCAATGGGGGTAGTGAATCGCAGCGACGAATCGTTGATCATTCTGAGGTACTCCAATTTTGTACCGTGCTGGCGGAGGATATTGCCAATCAGATCAAAATCCGTGTCGATTTCGTCAACAGCACGGCTATAAGTGAGTTGACGAAGCTTCGGAAAGTTTTCGAAAATCATTCCGAAACCGAAGTCGTTGATAGAGCAGTTCAGAAGCTCAATCGAGTTGACCAATGACTTTTCATTGGTTCCCATGGTAACAGCGGAATCCCAGTTACAATCTTGAAGCACCAGCTTCTCGACCGTGGGGTGGCCGAAAACAAAGGCAACGTGAGAAACGGGCAATCCGTGGAAATTGATCTCCTTTGCCGCGAGAAATTTGCTGCCTCGCTGAATGATTGCCACCTCCTCGACGTTCACATCTTGAACCTGCTGCTCAGACATCTCGATGACTTGGATTCGAAATTAGAAACGGTGCCGAAGTGATGGCAAGGCGATGGACTGGTAGTGCCTGGATGGTGGGGGGATGTTGTGGTGAACCTACCTAATGATGATGCGAATGCAACTTGGGGCTTGTCTGTACAAGAATGCTGTGGATAGGTATTTTATCCTCAATGTGTTGATGAATGCACAAGAACACTCGCGTTTGCGTTCCAGACCTCAAGGTTGGCGTATGATGATACACACAACGCTCAGGGCTGAGGGGATGATATCAGTATCGGGGAAAAGGCAGAGGAGAGTCGAAAGGGACGTATCGACAGATAGGACGAGGAAAAGTAATAAAAAGGTGCGTACATACGATATGCTTTGCGGCTGAACGATGCTTGCAATGGTAGACGTGTGTATGTTGTACGAAAAGAGGATGGAACTGAGGTGGTTGTGGTTGACGACCGAGTTGGAGAGTGTGGGATACCAGAGGTCCTGAGGAAGAGAGGAAAAGGAAAAGGCCTGGGGTCCGAGTTACGAGAAGGTGCCAAAGAGGTACGCGGGTACCTACAAAGGTACCTATAAGTCGTAGTAGCACGTGTCCAGAGAGCCCTCAGCAGGTACGTATTGTTCAACCCCTGAGCGCGTCACGCGCAACCGTGGATAGGGGATTAGGGCACTATACGTTGCGTGCCTGCCTGACTTGAGAAGGTAGGCGAGCTGATGCCTGGATAGCCAGGCAGGAAACCCAGCAGCAACCCAACAGCTAGCTCCTCCTTGTGTGTATAAGAGCAGCCAGTCCTTAGCCGAGCCTCCAGTAGAAGATGCAACAATGGAAGGAATAAAGCCAACAGGTAACCTTGGCTGATATTCCCAACTGTTTGCATGCAGACTGAGGACTTGGTTGCTTGGTTTTCCTCGACCCCTGAAGGGTATCCACCATGAGTATGCAGGGTATCCACACTCCATTTTGGCCGCTCCCCCTTATGGTTGATTTCCCTAGGCCTTTGGTTGCGCTGTTTCCTGGCAATACAAACTGAGCTTCGTCTTATCTCTAAAACAGAACCCCGTACTTGCACCAGGGGCGTGTGCCTGGGCCCCGTGGCCAACCAGGACAACCATAGCATGCACCTAACTGTAGAAATGTCGTCGTGATAAACGATTCTGAAACGCAGAGTTAGTCATATATGGTAATGCTCCAACTCCCGTGACAATCGCTGCTGCTAGGGCCTCAGACGGCCCTCGGCGATTGCTGAGTCCTCCAAGTATGATTTATCGCTTGAGTCCTTCGTGATCCTTCCTCTCTGTAGTCTGGCGATTATCCGTGCTGTCATCTGCAAAACCGCTCATGCTATTGAGGACATCGCAATCACGAGTAACACGCCCGTCCAGGCTATTTCGAACCAGGTGGTAGGCACACGTGGTGGCACAAAGGCTCGCATAGTTCGCCATGGTTGACTTCCCTTCAGGCTATGGGAGCCCGAGGCCAATATCAACGACGATATCCGGCATACGTATACGATATCGATCGATCCGTACCGGAATTCGCTCTATCTCAGTCGTTGCAACGCAGAGGTAAGTGCCCTGCCAGCTATAATCCGCCGTGATCGAAAGCTGACTATCACGCCTCAACCTTTTCGAGCAGAGCGAAAAACAGCGGTCCCCATTTCCCTCCAGAGGGGTGATCCGGAAGAACCAGCCAGCCATACTTCGTAGGCTCAGCCCAGCCGTCAAGCCCTCCCAAGCCAGCGAGGTCGCCGCTGCGCACAGAGAGATCCCATTTAACGCCCAATTTCTTGCGTTCCTTCTGCACCAACTCAATACCCTTCTCAATGACGCCGTCATTCTCGTCGTTGCTGAGTGAGCAGGTGGCATATAGCACCCGCCCGCCAACACGGACGGCTCGGAGAGCAGTCATGAGCAGGGCAGTTTGAACCTCGGCCATCTTCGTGGACCGGCCAGAGCGCCACGAGGTCATCTCCTCAGCTACCCTGCCGCCTCGCCTCGCCTTCACATGCGCGTGGATCACGTGACGTTCGCTCGAACACGGAGCATCCAACAGAACCTTGTCGTAGCCACCCGGGCCAAGCGGCAGGGTCTGCACCGAAAACGGCTCTGTGCCATCCAGTTTGAGAACCTTGACCTCTCCTGACTTAAATAAAGCCTCTGGTAGATACGACTGTAGATTAGAACTGAGGCGCTTATTCCGCCCAGTATTCACTTCGTTGCTGTGAAGACAGGCCCCTCCCAAACTTGGCGATGAGCTATCGTAGTCAGTTGGGCGAAGGAACTGCGACAAGGCGACGCTCTTGCCTCCCGGCGCTGCACAGAGATCCAAGACCTTATCACCAGGTTTCGGATCCAGAATCCTGACCGCGAGGAGCGACGCGGCATCCAAATTCCAATGCGTCATGAGGCCGCTCGACGGATCACGCTGTGGCGGGGGGAAGGTAGCGTCTGCTTTAGACGCATCCCATTGATACGACACAAGGGGCTCCGATGCCGAGGGATCGCGATCCCCAGGAAAGACAATCGCCTGCGTTTTCGCGGCCCGATCGGGAGGGATGACGCGGTCTAAACTGAGGGTAGCGAAGCGGTTAGTCAGGGCGGCGTACCGAGTGGGCGCCATAAGTGCCGGGTAGAGGGATTGCTGCCATCTCTCTTCACCGAACTGCACGGCGTACGTGCGGTTGAATGAGTCTGCGGCTGCTTGCGCGAGCTTCTTCTGTGCTTTGGTTAGAGCGGGCATTCTTTGTGGTTACGCGCGCGCAGGCGACGCGGATACTTGCGAGAACAGCGCGCGCTGAATTCTCGTTAGAAATGGAATATGTTTTGAATGAATGATACTGGAAGGTGTCTTGCACGCCTCGATTTGTAAAAGAAAAAGAGTGGTTGAATAGAGTAATGATCGGGAAGAAAGACGGCCGATGGAAGGTGGATGTGAAGTGGGAAAGGTCGACGAAGGTCAAGTGAACGGCGCGTGGAAAGGTGTCACCTGCCTTCCAGCTGATCGGTAAAAAAGTGCAAGAGCGTTTATCGTTCCTGACAACCCCGCTACGCCGATAGCGCGATAGCACTTCCAGGAGTGACGTAATGGGTGGCCGAGCAACCGATAGCGTGAATCAGGGCCGCCAAGTACCTCGGCCATCCAGTGGCGCCGCTAACTTTATTTACCCCTGTTGGCATATTCGAACAACTCAGATGGCCGAGCAACATGGTCAATCTAACAAGAAGACAAAGGGGTCATAGCGGAAGGTTCGAACAGCTATAAACGATCAATGATACCTCAATATTCAGGCAAACACATATCTAGTAGATAGAATATACAAACAAATCTCATCATGACATGTACCGCAGGCAATCTCTCAAAACCAAGGCCGCCTATATAGTAACAAGCGGAAGCTCCTCACTTTCCCAGCTAAACAAAACACCGCCATCATTACAATCGCCCAATCCCGCTGCGCAGAAATCTTGTATATACATCGCCTGACAAATGACTTACGCGCCCGGATTACTCGCCTCAGCCCCGTCGAGCTCAGGTGTCGTAGCGTTGAGCCACCACTCGGTATTTCCGATGGGCGGCCATAGCGTCTCCGGATCGCCCGAGTTGTCTATGGAATACGCGATATCCATGGAGCCGGAGAAGAAGTCGTAGGTGAACGGCATGTCGACCGTCGGCGGGGCGATCTCTGCCTGCGCGGCGAATTCTTCGGGGGACGGGTCCTGCGTGCTCGGCGGTATCGTGGCGGGCGGGTTGCTGCTGCGCACGAGGTCGCTCAGGAAATCGATCTTGATCGCTAGATCGCGCATCACCATGGCTGCGCCGAGAGAGGTGCCGAAGCTGCGTCCGAAGTCCTCGAATACCACGATGGCTATATCGATTGCCTGCCGCACGGACGCCGCATTGCTGCTCGTTGGATACGCGAACAGGTAGCCGGCTAGAGTGAGAGCGGCATTCCATTGCCACTGGAAGGCTTCGTGCCAGCCGATGAGGAGGTCGGTGTTTGTCACGACATGGTGGAGAATGTGTGTTAGTGCCACGCTATGCTCCGCCGCAGAAGCAGCATGGGATAAGCATGTCTCTCCATGAGGGGACGATCCCGTCACCGCGGATGGGAAGCAGATGAATGGTCGGTAAAGGTTCAATCGAAGGACGTGGTAAAGTAACTCGAGCATTACGCGTTGCAGTTGCAACCAAGGCGGGACGAACTGCTCCTCCGTGATTATTGGCGACCGATCAGTAGATAGCGGCTGCCCACCGCCTTGTCGCTTTATTTTGAGCGTATCGGGTACTGATTTAACCCATGCGTCAAGAGGTCTCATGACAGTCGAGAGAAACTTAGCATAGCGCTCCAACGCCTCCGCGTCGTCGTAAATAAGCGTTCCCGTGGCAAACTCTGGATATTTATCAAAAAATTCCGTGTGTACCTGGCGCGCAGAAAGTACTAGCTTGAGGTTGTATACATGGAATGTGAGCCAGGTGGTATTCTCATCGATGAGTGCGAAGTCCGAGCCCGCGAGGCTTGCACCCACGTGGTCATGAGCCGGCTGAGCCGGCAGACCACACGATGTCGAATTCACGTTCGAATAGAATGGGCGGCCCAGCTTCATGCTAGTCTTACTCTCGATGACACATAGATGCCACCACACTCGCCTGCGCAGCTCCTGAGTAGCCACCGGCAAGTCGCTAGGTGGCTCTGTGTGTAGACCCACCATGTGAGCCGACCGCACCGCGACAGACAACGCGACATGACACATATTCTGGAAAGCTGCGCAGCAAGTGTAAAGCCCCGAGAGGATGTGACATTGTACTGTCATTAGGGTCGGCGCTTCTTGTTCGTTGTATAGCAGGCGTTGGCATCGACGGTAGTATAACCTTCCGGCTATACTAGGGTCATCTTTGCCTACTTCCGTCGCCGGCAGCGGCCTTGAACTGTTACGCTGAGCCACGGCTGTCCCCATTTGCATGCTCACGGCGATGACGATGTCCACGAGAGCCGACGGTTTGCGCGGCTTGCCAGGTTTTGTTGCAAGCGAACGGTAATGTTTTCTGAACGCCGTCTCATCGAGTATCGGCATTGTAGGATGAAACGATTGCCAATACAAACTCAGAAAGTACTCTTCCTGTATAGGCGTCAGATAAGCGTCGTTCGAGACGGTCTGGCTAACACTCTTGGCATCTGCTTTGTCGACATCGTCTATCTGGTTGCAATCCGGGGTAGCGAAAGTCTTAGCAACCGTCTTCAATTGTATTAGATCATCTGGGTGGAGTTGTTGAAATACGGCTGATAGGTATGTGTTCATTCGGTTGATGAAGTAAAAGAGAGACGATGGACCATACCACGTCTTCTGCGGTGATTGACTCGTGCTAGCCATGACACCGCCCCAGACCGGTTGGCTCTCGCCGGCGCCATGATGAGATAGATTTGTGATAGTCGAACCCGGACACGTCGGGGTAAGTTCTGCAGAGTTAGGTGGCGTCAAGGTAACCGGTTGCAACGGTAGGGCCGGAGACGTGCTGCGTTCCTTCTCCAGCTGTTCTTCAAGATCCTTAATCTTTTGATTCAACCTATCGATCTCTCTGTGCCATGGTTAGAGATAGGAGGCATTACATTGTGTAGGTACAACGGCAATCATTGAGGTTTCAGCGACATACCGATATGCCTGGGGCAGCGTGCGTCTTTCGCCCGGGCTCTTGTTGACACAATGCTCCCCCCTACTCACGCAGTTCCTGTCGATGTACCGTCGTATTAGTAGCGGAAACCTATATGCTAGCGTTCCAGTATTTGACCGCCATCGCTAGTTTGACGAACGACACAGCCGTGGTACTCAGCTAGGTAGGCCTCAACGCAATCGAGTAGGAATAGGTACTCTATGTACTAACTTGCAGGGCACATTATTGTCACACTTTCTACGGTGCATCCGGCATCTGAAATTTGTCAGAGGCCACGATATTACAAATAGAGCGGATAAGCAGATGAGGGACTCCAGTGAGATGGGGCTTACAAGTCACAGGCACGGGCAACCTGCTGTCGCTTAGGCCTCAGAGGCGCCTCAAACGACGACGCGTTTGGAGCCGTTGGCTTCTCATCTCTGCCGCACCCATATTCAGGCACCTTGGGGCCGGCGAAGGCAGAGTACATCGTATTATTCATGTATTCTCCGACTTCTCCGAGAATGTCGTGCGACTGGTCGCCCGACCTACCGGCACTTCAAACTGCGGTTGCTATCCAGGTTACGACAAATAAGCAGCTATGAGAAGCTTTCAGAACGAATGAATAAGGAAGATGAAAATTTGAGGTGTCCCGTCGATCACGAATCTTGGTTTCCCCTCAACACTCGTAGGCACGTCTAGTGTACAAGCCATGTCATGTTGTTAGCGTGTCGTAAGAAAGTCGGAATCCTGCGCTAATACTGCGTAAGTAATCTGTCATTATGTAATCAGCCCTATATGCAATATGCAATTATGGTATCTAAGTATCCACATAATGGGTATTGTCATGCACGTATTGTGAGTTGTGCGCCTATCGGTAGGTATAACTAATGTCTGAAAACAAACCTTATAGAGACGCTGGAGGAAGTACGGAATATTTAAAAATAGATGAGAACCTTAAGACCGCTGAGATCCTATTTTAAATCCGACATCTGGGCTACCTATCCGACTGCCTAGGCGGCAGGCGATGTAACTAGGTAGTGTACTAAGTACGTACGGTTTGGAAGTCTACCGCAAGTTGCGCCTATATGTACTCCAAACTTCCAGGCGTGATTCCGGGACTCTTCGGACCCATCACAAAGCTACATGGAAAAACGATCATGTCACATTATTAGAGACTCAAGATAGTATCAGTTTTCTGGGTGTTTCCTTCATTATTACCTACATAATTGTCTTTGTTAGGTCCCCGTCCCAAGCGTATCTATTGGAACGGTACCCGCAGGCGAATCCGACTACTACCCCGGAAATATCCAGCTCCCGTCCATCTAAGCCTTCACACAGGCTCACCTGGTCAAACCCTATAGTCGAACTACAGGTAGTCCCTGTGTCTCTCGACCGAGCCCCACTGTCGAGCGTACTCCGTCTCGAAGATCTGCCGAGCTTCTGAGGGAAGCAGAGACGGGTCCGCACCACGGTCTATGAGGAATTTTGCCATGTCCATATATCCAAGGCCCAAGGCAAGTTCTAGGGGTAATTCCTCGGGCTTCCCGGGTGTTTGGGTTACCGGTTGGTTAACCGAGTGTCCGGCATTCAGTAATGATTGGAGGGATACCTTGTTGAGCCTGCTGATGGCCATGTGTACATGCGCACCGGTGCCGACGCCTCGCTCGATCAAATACTCAGCGGCCCCGGCTGTCTCGAGGTACAGAACAGCAGAGAGTAATCCTTCAAGGAGAAAGTCATCCGAGACTCTCTTGCCTCTGTAGAAGTTATTTCCGTGCTTTATCGCGTGATAAAGGGCTTCCACGAAAGGAGTGTTGATAGCCTCGCTGTTCCGGTGATGGCGTCGGTGGAACAACATTCCGTATTCCAAGGGTACCTGCTGCTCAATGTAAGCGTCGAAAAATAGAGCGCCGGTCTTCGGGCGGCGTCTAAAGAACGAAAGTGCCGCATAGGTTAGATCTACTCTTCTCACCCCGGCAGCTAACGACGGAGGATCCAGAGGTGCGCCGACGCTCAACAGATACTTGATCATATCGAGGTGGTCATCGCAGATTTGGAAAGACCAGGCGGCTTGGAGTGCATAGTAAAGATTCATTTGGAATTGTTCTTCACCTCGCCTGACCTCGACTATCGGGTCAAGGATTGTTCGAACAAGTCTGGTGAATCCGGCTACGACAGGGTAGTGGATTATTTCCTGGAACGATGCGTCCACTCTCGGATCCATGCCAACTGGTTTGCATAGGAGCTTCGCCCCCCTTTCGTGAAGAATCATCGCGCACTCTTCTAGGTTGTGGTAGTTGACATCTGAGACATTCTTAACAGTGCTCCTGCCAACGAATATCGTTTGGTCAATGGCTGTGCCACAACTAGTTTGGTCGGTAGTTATCCCCCGTACTGTAGGGTTGCAGGTAGAGTGAATAAAACCACTAAGTGTGCAGTCCGGTCCGTGGATATACGTCTTAAGAGAATGCTTGAGTGAGTGATCAGCTCCCTGGTCGAGGAGTAGTGATACCACGCGAGGCTTACCTAGCCCGCTAGCAAAGGACAATGGAGGCGGAAAGGCTGTAAGATGCTCTCCCCAGATTCCGTCGATAGAAGTGGCACATACACTCTTGTATATTTTGATGATTTCCTCAATCACCGAGATATCCACGTCATGTTTGATAGCCGCGTACAGGAGAGGCATCATGTCCTCCGTCTCGATCAAGGGCGTCCTCGCCATACGGCGCTGTCTGATAACTTGTTGTTCGGCGTCTTCCCTGAATATATTGAGCCTTGGGGACATGAACAGCTCAGGTAGCGCGATGGCAAGGTTGATCCGGCCGAGATGATCCAGACATGCAGTCATGTTCAGTAGAATCTCAGGAGCTTGGTCAAGCCAAGTTTGAGGTCTTTGCTCGTAAGACATATTGGTTGCTCTCGGACGACGTGAGGACTAGAAGACCGCTGTGGCTTTCGCAGGTTGACGTTTGGGAATTGTGATGCTTTTGTTGCAATTGTCGTTGCTGCGATGGTGAAGACGATATCCTCAGTTGACTTGACCAGATATATATAGAGACCCGGTTGCTTCTTGTCAGCAAACAGACATATTGTACGGTGAACAATGGCGGCCATTGTTAGGTGAATAAAGCAGCTGGTTAGAAACACCGCCGAACCCTCAAAAGAAGTGTATTAGCAATGGCGTAGCCATCCCGAAGTTGATTGATGCAATATAGGTCTCGAATGACCATGGTTGTGGTGCGAAGTGAGGAATGAAAACAGGATCTATTGTTCAAGATGCAGTTAATATACTGAGGATTCTTTCTTGTATTGAAACGACTCGCTATTCAGACTCTGCGGAACGGCCGCTGTCCTTTGGCCAATTCGCCCGGCCGGACTCGATCTAGGCAGTCGGCTTTAGCGAGACACTTTTCAACCTTTGTTCATTCAAATTCCCGACCTCATACTGAGGCAGGGCGTTAGTACGATTGGACAAGTAATGAAACCCAGCTTGTAATGGGATCCACGGAGGGACCGCCCTGATCCAAGTGATAGGAAGACTTGAATGGCAGCATTCGCCTCTCTTTGTCGAGACGGCAAATGCGGCTGATGTGGGCGAAGCTTTCTTTGCCATTCTCTCAATTGACCCGATCATGTCTCCTTGTTGACGAAGTACCATTTATGCAGTGTTCTATTGTGTTGTCCTTCTGTCATAAAGGATTGCCGAGATGGAATGGCGACTCGACAATGCAACAACCCATTGAGGGACCAAGAAGCGAGCCCACGTTGGAACCTGTAATGGACAAACGTCGCGGCCGCAAACCTGTCTGCTGGATGGCCTCCTTGATCGGGTAACAGCCGCGTAGCCACGTTCGATACGACGTCGGGCGCGCTGCTTCCCGGGCAATCTTTGCCGTACGAATGCATACTGAAATTGTTGATCAGACCAAGAATCTCTTTGCTTACTTACATACCCACCACGCACGGGAGATCATTGAGCCTGAATGAGACGGGTGCAAAAAGTGTAGAGGTGTGTGGGAGGTTGACTGGGTACGGGACTACGGAGTCGACG
Source organism: Xylariaceae sp. X802 (assembly GCA_028637635.1). Lineage (NCBI taxonomy): Eukaryota > Fungi > Ascomycota > Sordariomycetes > Xylariales > Xylariaceae > Xylariaceae sp. X802. The sequence goes on along the minus strand of JAJFDH010000001.1, from coordinate 74,526 downwards.
GAGTTTTGGAACCCCGAGTGGCCTTCGGTTACAGTTGATTAGGCGGGGGTACGGAGTACTTATAGGAGGTACCCCGGCCGCAGATTGGAGTCCCGCGCTTGTTCGGGCCACCGCATCGCTCGGCCGTCTACCTGCTTGTGTAGGCCTATGGGCAGGGCTGTATGGACCAGTGGGGCCCCTGAATGGCCGAGCAGCACGGCAGGCCGACTGATACCGCTATCTCTTTGACTGCCCGAAGACACCAACTCGCTCACTTGCTTTACATTACCACCCCGTCAGGTACCGCGTTGGTGTCTTCGGCCAGCCAAGGAGATGGTGATCATGGACACTACCTACGGTACGTCCCGTGCATAGTGTAATTACCTACAGTCTACCCACGCGAAAGTTCACTGAAGCCGCCGCTCCAATCCTCCGTCCCACAGAGTGAGCTGCAAAATGAGCTGCAAAATGAGCTAATTAGCTGACTGCAGCTCTCGTACGTACATAGTACTGTAACTATATGTTGTAACTATACGTTTGGGGGTTCTGACCACGTCGGTGCAACTCTCTTATTCTGTGTAACGTGTGCACTCGCTTGACCTGCTGCCCAAACAGATCATGGAATAGGCGCCGCCCCCTTGATAACAGGTGGGATGGCCGAGCAATGGTAGGTAAGGACTAGGTAGGAGTCTGCCTATAACATGTCCATAAGCCAGGCAGTAATAATTCCTAGGGCAGATGGTGTAATAGGTGTAAGTGTAGAGTAAGAGCGCTACACTAATAATAAGCACGTTAAACCTGTGTTACTTACCCCGGTGTTCCTCCTACGGCACGATAAGTCTTACACTAGTGTACACTACGAAGTACACCACGAAGGATTGGTCAACATTTACATGATCTTGGTCCTTGATATTGATACGGAGGTCGGATTTGAATCCAATGCACAGCAACCTCCCACCAGAATTAAACTTTGCGCCACTTCAATCCGCCGGGACGATCTTGCTTGGAGATCTAACCTCGGCTCATATTGCAGATGTGCCGGATGAGGAAAGGCGAAATGTTGACAAATTTCAAGGAATGATATGACCAATGCGAGTGTCGCTAGTGACGAAGTCGATCCTTACGGGGACCCTGCTCAACGGGTTAAGATGCTGATGGTTGAATATCCACTTTTCGCGATAGGGCAGCCTCAATCAGAATGCCTCGTACATTCCTAGCATGCGACGACGAGGTCACGTATGAACGGGATTACAAAGTACCGGTAGGACTTCCTATTATTATCTTACTACATACAAAGTACGCTACATATGTCGTCACGTATGCTGCTCAAAGGCGCATTCTGACAAAGGCGGGCCAATGCGTGTTGATGGAGTACGTCTAAGCCTATACCATGCCCTGTGGGTGTAAGGCTGTCTTATAGTTACTGATGCTAGATGACTTCGGGTTAGCTGCCGTCGTTGTAGTCTAGCCGTAGCTGCCGTTGGTTTAAAGTCGCTACTATGTAAAAGTGCACTGCATGGCGCATAAATACGAGGTGTGTACACTATCTACACATCTGGAGGAGGTTATTGCCAGCAGTCGGCAGTATCAGTCTATCCTACGGAAGGGAATAAGTAATCTGGCCTCGAAATTACATTATCAGGACCTCTGGCTATACAAATCATGTTTCGGCATTTAGAGATTTCGGCTTTGTCACCATCGAAGTGGTGCGCAGTGTGGGTGGTATTTACAAGGTGTTGTCACTGGTCAGTGAGCAGTAAGCCTCCACCCCCAACCTCGTGTACACACACTAACGCCATTCCGGATTGCCTGATGCACATCGTGTAAGGGCAGCAGAATTCCCTGAGCAGACAATGTAATCCCTCAGGTACGGACGTAAGAGTCGGATTTACTGAGGTAGGTAACCTGTGGCTGCTGCGGGAACAAGATGGGTAACCGGGTTCAGCCCGCAGCATCCCACATGGCAACTCTTTGACTTACGGGCTGTACATGGCATTACATCCGGTGAGATGTACACAACCTCACACCACATATGGACTTGCGTATATCTACATGCCTACTTATTATAGGCAGGGAGGTTAGATGCGGCGACTCCCTGAGGGTTGCTAGTGACCCTGGCAGACAGGCGTGATGCATAAACACTACAACCCGACAAGGAAATCCACTAGAAGAATGTTGTGCCGTCGCCGACTTTCTCATTGCACGGTTACATTGTTACAGGGTGCCGCTGATGTAAGAAATACCTGGCATCACCGCTACCGTCGCTGCCGGAAATTGCCCAGTGACATTATTAATAGTATCTACCTCCTCCTGTGCCGATGCCGTGCCGGAACCAAAACATGGCTCAGCCTCGACTCCGTCTGCTGTCAAGTATTTACCACCAACACGGCGGCGACTGGGACTTTCTTCATTCTACAGTATCGGCGTCGGAATTCTTCTGGCTTTCCTGGCTCGGTTAGTAAGCAGAGCCGTCAATTATGCAGAAGAGAAGGTCTCACAAGAAGTCGCGCCGCGGGTGCTTGAATTGCAAAAAGTGGCACACCAAGGTAAGCTCTCTGTCTGAATCGTTGCTGGATTTCACCCGGGCGAGCAATATAAAGGGCGATGCGGATTTTATACGTCAATCTGGATCTCATACGGGGGACTGGTCGCTAAGATGCCCGATAGTGCGATGAACAGGGTCCGCCTTGTAACAACTGCACCCTGCGGAATGCGAAGTGCGAATATGCCTGGGCAAAAGGCAACGACATAACAACGCTGGCGCAGTTCAGGAAATGCTCGGCAAGCAATCCGGACGAGCAGCACTTCGGCGACGGGAATCTGGTGATGAGGGAAAACCGCAGGCTGCTGGAACTGGAACTCATGCACCACTGGTCCGTCACCACGTACAGGAGCCTCTGCAGCGTGCCCGAGGACCACCCTTACATGCAGTTCACGATGCCGCAAGAGGCTCTCCGTTACGACTTCCTGCTTAACGGCATCTTCGTGGCCGCTGCGCTTCACCGGTCGACGACGGTGCCCAAGAGCGAGGCGAGGGGCTATTTTAACATCGCCATGGAGCTCTGTAAGTGACGATTGACCCGTATCTCTCACGTACAGGCAAGGCGTAGAGGGGGTTGCGCCTCGGCATGTTTGTCTTCAGCTCTGCTGAGCCGTGAAGCTGATCGACCCAAGACGATAGAGCCAGCCGCTCGTTTCGCACACATCTGCGCAAGATGGATCCGGCTACCCATCATCTGCTCTATATATTCTCTAGCATGACGGCGTTTATCAATATCGCGTTCTCCCAATGTAACTTCTCCGAGGGCGGCGAGCTTAACACCCTCTCCACGGTGGCTGTGGCTTTCGATCTCCTGAATGGCAGCTGTGAGTATCCCATGAGCCGTCTCCCTGATTTCAGTCTTGGGCATCGTCAGGGGCGGATTTTACCACGTATTATATGCGACTACCAAAATATCTACGTTCACCTCGAGAAACAAGCTACTGACACCCGATACTCAAGTCAACATCGCACGAACCAACTTCCAACAACTCCTCGACAGCCCCGTCCCCATCCGCGCATATCTCAACTACGGCCTAGCACCAGCAATATCACTATACCCCGACACAAAAGCAGCCCTAAGACGTCTAGAGAGTCTAAACGAGCTATACCACACCTCCCGGTGCCAGCAAACCCCCGCCCCAAGCGAGAAGCTAAGCATAGCAAGCCCACCAAGCGACACGATCTCCCTGCCGATCCCACCGCCATGGACAGCGGCGATAGAGCTGCTAGCGCTCTGCTTCGCGGAAGACCAGCGCGGCGTCATGCGCGGGTTCTGCTTCGTGTTCCCCGGCAGCGCCGGCCCGGACTTCACCGCCGCTCTCAAAACGTCGGATCCGATGGCGCTGCTCATCCTTATGCACTGGGCTGTTCTTATTGAGCGGGCTAGCGCGGAGTACTGGTGGGCTAAGGACCTGGCGCGGCGCCTGGCGGTTGGGAGTTGGAGGGCTATGCAGGGTTGTGTTCTGGCTTCGCCGGTGCTGTTTGCGCCGGAGTGGGGGGATTGCATTGCTTGGGTTTGTGCGCAGTTGGGGTTGCCTCGGTTTATGCGTGTTTGATTTTGGGATGGGATGGGATGGATGGTTGGGATGGATTGGATGGGATGGAGTGGGATGGATTGGATGGGATGGAGTGGGATGGATGGGAGTCTTTGTGCGGGTGGTCTTTGGGGGATATTTGAAATTTGCTTGTTGTTGTGTATTTTTGATATCCCCTGTACTTTCCTTTGGGTTTATTTTATTTATTATTTATTTATTCATCCTTCTTTTTTTCTATCTTGGGTTGGGTGGGTTGGTCGTAGATGTCCTTGCAAAGTATTTGATCCGTACTGACTAACCACTCAACCCAACCCAACCCAACTTAACTCACCTCAATACAACTCACCTCACCTCCATCCCACGAAGCCAGAAATGAAATCCGCGATGACCGAGGAGAATCAGCCGCACGAGACACTACTTGCCGCACGACTAAGCTGCGGATCTACCCGCTACATCAAGCTTCCCGTCAGATGGGTATGGGTATGGCGCTTACATATAATCCTCCGAGACGGCTTATCTGGGTGAGAATCAGCACGGGGAAAGTATGGAGCTTTTGTTGGTTCTTGGGCTGGGGTGCTTGGCTTTCCTTGGGGCTTGCTTTGGTATGGGGTATGGGGTATGAGGTATGGGGTATGGGGTATGGGGTATTCTTCGTTGTGTGATCACCGCAGATCGTGAACAGAAAGCAAGGAGAGGGAAGGGAAGGGGAGGGAAGGGAAGGGGAGGATGATGACGCTGTTGGCTTTGTGTTGGGTTTAAAGCTGATACCGGTAATAGTAGACATCTGGGGGAATGGGGGCGAACATGGGGTTGTTTGTGGTTATGCTGGGGATGTTGGTGTTGCTGCTGTTTTTTTTGGGATATGTCTACACTGATATGGGGGCTTGCGAGTGTTCTGGGATGGATGGGTGTTTCTTGGGTTGAGGGCTTTGGCGGTTTATTCTTGACTGGTTACTCTTGGAATGGTTTACTTGAGTTGCTGGTTTAGAATTTTTAGTTGGGGGATGGATCTCTTGTTTTGGTGTTTGAATGGCTTCGTGCTGAAGTACCTTTTCGTCTTTGATTCAGTTTTGATGTGTACGAGTGTTTCTGTCAGGACATGGATCTCGGATTATTCTGGTTTATTGATAGTTATTAGTTATGGTCTTCAGGTACGGAGTTTTTATATCCCTTTTCGCTTTGAGCTTGCGCTTGGAGTTATTAAGCTATAGTAGGTCGCTCTCTATGGCGGTTCTCCGATGTTGAGGACTACGCGACGGCACACGCCGTTGGTTTCATGTATTCATGACCAGGACTTAGATGCCGACTAGGATAACGATGTGATGGTCAGTTACAAAGAGCAGGATTTCACAAACGCTCAAACACGATATCTATTCAAGAAAAGGAATGAAATTAGTAGAATTAGGTATTGCCGTGCGCCTTACATATCGGTCTATTAAGCATTCCCGGTCCAAAACAGCCGCAAGGGTGAAAGAAGAATAATTAAGCCATGAGCAAACCGAGAAGGGAAAACGGATCTAGAGCATCGCTTCGATGTATGTAGTCATATACCCACCGACGGGCGCGTCTCGTCGACTGGCGCGCCTGGTCGATTACTCAACCTCCCCTAGTCTCCTCTTGCATCTATCGCACGTCCAGTTGTCGCGCCAGTATTCCTCGATTTGTTTGATATCGCACCTTCTTTTCGTTCTGTTGTTTGGGTTGAAATTGGGGCATGTCTTTTGTTCCGTCTGGGTGATCTTCGCGACGCGGCAGGCGCGGCACGTGTAGTGGAGGGTGAGTAACTCGCACATCTTGTTATGGAGCTGCTGCGTGTCGCGACTAATATAACGAGTAGTTGGTTCTCAGGCTTTGCTGACTGCGATCCTGATGGGCTGAGCGTGATGGGATTGCTGTGGATGGTTAGGTTAGGTCTGACGAAGAGCGTTTTGGGGGTGTTTAAGGATTGTTTTGGTGAAGGAGTGGGTTTTGAGGATGTGGCGGTGATCTCGGTTCGTGTTGCAGGGACGTGGATCATGTGAACTTGGTCATAAGGGAGCGTCGAGTTTGTGCTTAGGTGGTATTGGGATTACATATGGAGGATTCACGAGACGTGTCTAAGCCTCTGTCCAACATCGAACAGGCAGCTTCATGGCACGTATCACCAGGAAGCAACTGTGCAAAGTGGCAGCTGGCCAAACACGCGTTTCTGACGCAGAATGAAACAAGCGAGAGTTTAAGAAACTTGCGGCACCTACAGAAGTTCCTGTGATCTCACGAGACACGTCGTCCAAGCTCGTGTATCGCGCGTCGCCTTTTTGACGCGAAAGATGGCAAGACAACGGTCAGCAGGAAGGCTGGCTGGCACCCTTGTTGACCATATTCTCAATTTAGCATCTCTCTGCAGAAAGCGCACGACGCAACCAAGAGTATCGTCCGCCGCGGGAAACCTAAACGTCACACTCCGGGCTTGACGCGCTGAGTGACCTGGTGTTTGTGGCACTTCGCGCCTTGGTACTTGTCTACTCTTCTTGTATCGCGAGCCTCGAGTATCACTCAGATTCACTCTACATCACGGGTGATCACGTGCATCCGATAAGCCGGCGAATCTGACTGCTCACGTGGCGAGCCTGGCTCTGTTCACCGGGAAGTGTTGTGATTTTGCCATTGCCTGTGATCATTGCAGCATGGGGAATGCTGACCAGGCAGCCTTATGCGGCGGGACAATCCATGTCTTCGCGAGGGGCTGAGAGGTACAAGGGCGGACAACAATCAGCAGATGTCTCCTTCTATATGTTGGCAGTCAATCTTTATTCCGCTTGTGTACAGGCAACAAAGGGAATGAATGGGTAATGGAAGATGGATGATGGATGGCGATGAGATGGTGAATGCAGGTACTCTGCTCGCGGGGCCGTCTATTCGTACAAGACTTGGACGGAAAACGGGTTAGTTAGGTACTTTATTTTACTAGGAATGCTCACCAACTTCAAAGTACTCCCTTTTTAACGACATATCCAATGCTTATAACAAGGGAAATTGGATTATCTGATACTGAGCTGCTTCCCGCTGCCTGGCTGGCGATTGTTCGACAAACAATTCGACGCATTGTTCAACGTTCAAGAACTGAACTTCTAAACCGTACAGCGCATCTACACTATGTTGGGTCAATACGACCGTGATAAGCATCTTGTATGGGCCGAGTTCCAAATTAAGTGCTTCGTATGTACTTCATTAGGTATGCTCCTACAGTAAATGCAGAAGTGCGGTGCGCAACAACTGGTTCAGCTGGTTGGGGGTTTTAAACGATTTCAGGCCGCTGAAAATGCTGCATGCGTCAATTGGCATTAACTATGGATTACCGGTAGGTAGTTTACGGATGTAATTACCTCTAACTAATCAAACTCTTTGACGACCGCTCTGAAAAAAAGAAGTCCTCACACAGATCTCGATGGCCGTCATCTCCCTCTTCTCTGCATTTCAAGGGCGGTTTGGAGAGTTCTTGGGCACAATCTTCACTACTCGTGCAGAATCCTACCGCCGCCGCACCTCTTCCTTGGCCCCGGGCTCCCCGAGTAATAAACGACACATTGTCCTATTGTTCGGCCCACTACATTGCTCGGCCGGCTGACCTATTCAACACATAAACAGGGGGTTAGCTATAGCCTTACAGGGGAGCCGAGTCGCTGAGTGGTCGAACAGGACCGTAGGCCGAGAGATAGCAAAGGCTGTTGATGAATGCCTGACTAATTAGTTACCGGGACAGGCTGGGAGGAGCGCGCCGGTTTCTTGCACGAGTAAACAATCCGAGCTACGGTAAAAACGCCGTTACGGTGCCTAACTGTTCGATCCGCATTTCTCCACCGCCTAGATAATCGACGATAGTTCTCAAACACGTTTTGAGGGATTAACGTCGTTAGTAACCGTATCGCCCGGCCTGTCGCGCTGCTCGGCCACTTAACCTGCTTTCTTACTGACCGAGTGGTGCCCCTGGATGGCCGAGCAATGCGGGAGGCCGACCTGGGCAGAACGCGTTAGGTTAGCTAGATACGGTATCTAGAGCCACATTTTTGACCTCAGTCCTAGCTACGTCTTTAGCCCTTTATTGCACATGGTGACGAAGCAGATTTAGAGTTATTACGTCGTGTGTACGGAATTCTATAGGCTACGTGTAGCACCCATTCCTGAATGAATCTGAAGTGGCCTGATGTTGCTTTGCTGGCGACGGCGGGAGTGCGTTGTCCTTCGTCTGTACGGACGTAGCCTTCACCCCTATTGTTCGGCCCGCCATACTGCTCGGCCACTCCCGCCACGCCTGCTTATGATCCCGTGTCGATCTTGAAATTCTGTCTCGATCAGGTGGGCAAGCAAAATATATTCCTGTAGAACTTGTTACGTACTCTGCTAAATAGTTTTTCTACCTATTCCGTATAGCGACTACCTATTTGTAGATAGTTGCAACTTGCGGCTGGGAATCCCGGATGCGACCGGGACAATAGCCACAGTGTACAGCGGGCAGCTTCACACGTGCTTAGAGAATGTTATAGCGCTTATGGTAACTATGACTCCTGGCACGGCGGGTGAAACTAGCCTACGTTTTAGGGAGCCTAGCGGCGTAGACGGTCGGGGTTAGAGGATCAGCGGTCGAGAAATACAGTCTCAGGGGCTTTTGGAGACACTGTACTCAACTCGTGGCCATTCTTCGCCAATTCTTGACCGCAACTAATCCGTGCATACCACCAAATTCTGGTGGTTAATGATTCGTACATCCGGATGACTTGAGAGATGATCACATGGCTCAGTTTGGATAACCATCAAGGTACATTGCAAACAAGACCACAAGGCCGGACGTACGAAACTTCAAAGTACTTGTACAACGTTATTCCGACGGTATTGTGAGAGTCTCGACACCGCTGCTGGAACGCTATCGACCATGTACGTAATAACCGCACGGCAAAGCGGCATGCTCCCCGGAATATCGGAGAAAGTCGGGACGGCTGGGTAACGAAGTCCGGCCAGCTGCGGGTCTGTCACATGTCACATGCAGGAGTGCGACGGCTCGCGAGACGGGCTCGTTGGTGAAAGTTGATTTGCGTGCCTTTCTTTACCAATCATTTATTCTCCCGGCGGGCCAAATCGCCGAGCTGAGACAACTAGATGGACGGCAGATTTGATTTTCCTGGGTTTGACCCCCGGAAGTGCATTGAAAACGAGCTATAGCTGCGTTACACGGGATGGAACACATCATGTAACGCTGGTATTACTGATCGACGAGGCATTGCCGTAGATGCTGGCTAATTATACATCGTTACATAATATCGGGCATTCTGTTGGCCGTATTGGCCATCTGTTGTTGCGGCCTGAAGTGTGTGATGCCGAGGCCATAATCGCCGTGTGCCGTAGTTGGGCTATGCACGGTCCTAGAGGATGTTATAGCGTGTTTAGCGATCATGGTTCTTGACATAGTGGTGTATTGCCGGCGAGGTGTTAGTGGCCCTAGTGGCCTGAACCGTTGTTATTAGAGGACCAACGACTGAAAAATACAGTCTCAGCGCGTTTGAGACACTGTACATGAAGACTGCCATGTGGTATTACTGGGCACACTTTTGGCTGCGACTAAACGTGGTTGATGGTGTCACCGCCAACGTTCTACGGCGTTTCTACTTGTACCTCGCTAAGTTATTATCTATCTGTGGACATTATACTTCTTCAGACGTCATCTGTTGTGAACTAGATATCTATGAATCACTGGCGCTCGTGAAAGATATAAGCACAGGGTTTAGTAACTCCAAGCTTGGGCACATGATAGGAGTTTGCCACAGATATTACCTGGTAACTCTGTCAGCATGAACCAGGTATCTGGGCCATGCTGGCGTTACGAGGTCTCTGCTTATGCGCCGGTGATGCGCAGCTGAAAGAAGCATAGAGACGGTACTGCACCCGGTAGCTGTGCTATCTATAGCGCTTCAACCCCACCGTTCTCCCATCGCGGGCCAAATGCCGCCGTAACCCGTTACAGTCAGGCGAGAAATGCCAACCCGGGTTCTCCGGATCGGGATCGTGGTCTATAGGGCGATTGTGCCTGAAAACAAGATAACAAAGCAGAGAAAGAGGGACAGGGCTGATAATTGCCGGGCAGCGCGCCAGTCGGTCGTTGCTGTAATGGAAGAAACACTATATCAGGTGTCATTGGAAGTAGAGCATGGAAAAACACGGGAGCTGCGACAACCCTGGGCCAATGGATGGCCCCTGCATGTACAGGCTGTCGTAGCACCCAACATCCGCATACCCGAACCGGTGCGGCTTGGGTCATCAACTGCTGCTGTTGCCGGAAGCTGTGCTTCTGCTGTGCTGTAGATGTAGACCCTTCCGAACCGAACAGCTGCTCCAACCGGGGCCAACCCCCCGGCTTCTTCTTTCCATGCCACCTCCCGGTAGGGTACACTACCGTAGTGTATATACTGCAGCAGCAGAACCCTGCTGAGCACGAGCATCACAGTCCTCCAGTCTCCCGTCTCACTCTGACCGCCCGGGCACTACTCGCGACGACGCGAACTAGCCCGTCTCTGCCTCATGTAGCACGCTACCCAATGCTAGACGTACACTACTGACAAAGGCCGGGGCCGCTTCTATTCATCGACGTAGGTACCACATCAGCCACAACGACCCGATGATGCAGGGGTCCCCGTCTGGCCTGCTCCGATTTGATTTCGTGGCCGGGCACCCAATCACCGTCAAAGACGCTCCTAGGCCAGTGACATGTCTCGATTCATTGTCACGAGCTCCGCAAGTTGGCTCGTTCCTCATTTAGTTCCTATATATCCTCGGGTTCATTCCGTAACTAGCCTCCGGCTGCTACCTCGAAAGCAATCAACCCGTCGGCATCTCGTCTGGCCCATATTATCGAGCGCGAACTTCTCCGTGACCTGCCATCCTGAGCTCAGCCGCCAGCCGCCCCTTAATGCCCTCTCGCGAGCTTTAAGAACCATGCCCAACCCCATCCAGAGAACCTATTCTTCTCTCCGCGTGACGGGTCCTAAATCTCAACAACTCAGTGCCGGTCTATCCCATTCTGCACGAAAAGACGCAACCAGTAAGCTCCGAGCCGAGCCCCCTTGATGTCATGTTCCTGTCTCCCGTCGCTGCTGTCTCAGCCCTCGATTCCCCGTTGTCGCAAGCCACTGACCGCGGCCATGACAGTGCTTCCCAGTAATAAGGTCAACAAGACGGCCCTCCACCCTGGTGGCATAGAGTAAGTCGACATTCTGCACCAGATCTGGCTTGAGAGGGCTTCAAGTTGACAGTCGACTCCTTCAAGGCCGGCACGTGAGAAACACACAGAATTAGGTATGGGCATTGCGTCTTGAGCTTCTCTCGTCTTTGTGGCGAACTAACACGTTCTTGTAGAGGAGGAATTGCATCAAAAGGCGCACATCGACTATGACCGAGTCGCCATTGTAAGTTCTTGGTATCTTGTCAGCACGGAATAGCAGAGTCATAGCTAACACCATTCTCAATAGATTCCCAATCCCTCTGTCGCCGCCCTATACGAGGATGCTCTCGTAAGACGGCCCAAGCAAACTACGCAGCACGCCACGCTACGAATATAAGTAGTCTTCTAACAGTTTCCCAAGGTATATGAAATGGGCTCGGCCATAGCATCGAGCGGTGCCTTGACAGCCTTCTCGGGTGCGAAGACAGGCCGATCACCGTCGGATAAGAGAATTGTAAAAGAGCCATCGTCAGAGAATGACGTCTGGTATGTTGACCGTCGATATCCGATGTGACCACAAGCTCACATGCAATTCTCTCACAGGTGGGGACCAGTCAACAAGCCGATGGCTCCCGAGGTAAGACTTATGTTTTCTCCCTTGGAATTACTCGTAAAATTCCGGTGTCTCGCCCTGTTCGTGAGGCTGCGCCACCCTTTTGCAGTCTTCCAGCCATGAGACAGCTATTTACGTCAGTCGCGATGAATATGCCTCAAAGTTGTTTTGACGCGATGTCCAACTCATGCGCCCAGACCAGTCCACAACCCCGAGCTGGGGAAGACCCCTGTCGTGGCGTCGTCTAGGGTTGGCGCCAAGACCTCATACCCACATCTCTTGCTACACCACCATGGGGTGCAGCTTGTGGACCAACTTAACCTCCGTCCCCGCATTCCGCTCACCTTGATTGCGTCACGAACATGTTCGTTGGTGGTTGGTAACTAACACGGCGAATTCGGCAGGTCTGGAAAATCACCCGCGAGCGCGCAATCGACTACTTGAACACGAGATCGAGAATCTACGTCGTCGACGGTTATGCCGGCTGGGATGAGAAGTACAGAATTCGCGTTCGTGTCATCTGTGCTCGCGCCTACCATGCTCTGTTCATGAGAAACATGCTTATCCGCCCTCCTCCGGAGGAGCTGGAGCATTTCCACCCCGACTACACCATCTACAATGCCGGCACTTTCCCGGCCAACCGATACACCTCGGGCATGACCTCAGGCACCTCGGTTGCCCTTAACTTTGCTGAGAAGGAGATGGTTATCCTAGGTACTGAGTATGCCGGCGAGATGAAGAAGGGTGTTTTCACCGTCTTGTTTTACGAGATGCCAATCAAGCATAACGTCCTGACCCTGCATTCGTCCGCCAACGAGGGTAAAAATGGCGATGTCACACTTTTCTTCGGTCTATCTGGTACCGGCAAGACCACGCTGTCGGCCGACCCTAATCGGGCCCTGATTGGAGACGATGAGCATTGCTGGAGTGAGCGCGGTGTATTCAACATCGAGGGTGGCTGTTACGCCAAGTGCATCGGCCTTTCGGCCGAGAAGGAGCCCGATATTTTCGGCGCTGTTCGCTTCGGATCCGTTCTTGAAAACGTCGTCTTCGACCCGCAGACCCGGATAGTCGATTACGATGATGCCACTCTCACCGAGAACACCCGATGGTTAGCTTGTTCCTCTGGCTGCTGGTGTTTCGACTAACCGCTGACCAACTTTCGCAGTGCCTACCCGATCGAGTTCATCAACAATGCAAAGATCCCTTGTATCTCCGAGAACCACCCGAGCAACATCATCCTGCTGACCTGCGACGCCCGCGGTGTGCTACCCCCGATCTCCAAGCTGAACAGTGCGCAGACCATGTTCCACTTCATCTCCGGCTACACCTCCAAGATGGCCGGTACCGAGGACGGCGTCACGGAACCCCAGGCTACGTTCTCGTCCTGCTTCGCTCAGCCCTTCCTAGCGCTCCACCCCATGCGCTATGCAAAGATGCTGGCCGAAAAGATCGAGCACCACAAGGCCAACGCCTGGCTGCTTAACACCGGCTGGGTCGGTGCGGGCTACGTCCACGGCGGCAAGCGTTGCCCCCTGAAATACACGCGTGCCATCCTCGACGCCATCCACTCCGGCGAGCTCGCCAAGGCCGAGTACGAGACGTACGAGGTCTTCAACCTCCAGGTCCCCAAGTCGTGCCCCAAGGTACCCGCGGACCTGCTGAACCCCAAGACGGCGTGGACGGCGGGCGCGGACAGCTTCGAGCAGGAGGTGAAGAAGCTAGGCGCGCTCTTCAACGAGAACTTCAAGAAGTACGAGTCGGAAGCTACGGCAGACGTGAAGGCGGCTGCACCGGTTGTTTAAAAGGAAGAAGCGAGGCGTCGTGTTGCTTTTTTTGGCTCTTGTTTTTTTTTTTTCTCGTTTATTGGGTTTGGCTTGTCATGACATGATACACACCGCCAATTCTATTTTTCTCAGTAGGTTCTTCCGCCTTGATCGGTTTGTTTTCAGGGCGGGCCGAAGCGAAACGCTGTGTGCTCTGGGCTCTTTCGGGTCTTGTTGAGAGCTGTGGGGGTTATCTTTGGGAATAGGTAGTGTGGCACGGCCTGTTTTCGTTGTTTGGTGTGGTGTGGTATATATGGTTGATTGTGGTGCGGTTGTGTATATACTTCGCATCCGATTGGTGCATTATCCATTACTATTTCTTGGTTATTTTTTGTTCTTGGCTTTGTGATTGGGTTTGTAGGTTTGAGAGTGTTATTGTGACATCCATGGATGGTTTTGGTGTGAATGAGTGAATGAGTTAGTGAGCAATCGGGAGGTTTTGCGTTTTGTGTTGCGTAACTGGCGATTTTGCTTTATTGCATTTGTATCCGAATTTAGTGGATTTATTGCAACTAAAGAAGGGTTTCGGATAGCGGTGTTATTAAGTAAGCTAGGTATGGCTTAAGTCTGGCTGCAAACCGCCTACCTACGCAATAATTGACCATGGCGGGCAGCTACCTATGACTGAAATGCTTGCCGTGTCCAACCACGACTGAACCCAACATCCCTCGTCGCGAACTTGGGTTCTCTTCCAGTTTTGGTACTTGGCTCTGCTTGTGAGCTTTTATATGGACCTCATTTCTTGTACAGTAACGTGTATTCGACCGAAAAGCCACGCGCACGAGACCGCGAACTGGCGACGCCCCGCTATCCTTTCCCTTCCCAGCCCAGAACCAACCATGATCAATTGGCAACATGGATGGAGAATGGGACGAGGTTTGTTTTGATTCCTTGCCGTCTTGTCTTGCATAGCTCGATTGCGCACTTTGGCTAATAGAATCGCCTCGATTTTCCAATTCTTCTAGGTCGCCCGCATACCGATTCCGCCGCCGGGCATGTCGATGCCTGCGACGTGCCTAGCATTCGATAACTCTCAGGAATTACTATGGGCCGGCAATGAATATGTACAAACCAAATAAGCGTTCTCTTTCGGCTGTTGTTCTGGTGGGCTTCCATGTTCCTGACCGGCAACTTCTTACAGGGGCGAGTCACTTCGTTCTACGGTGCCAAACTCCAGCAGTACACGTCCTTCAAAGCCCATTCCGCGCAGGATGGCAGCGTCCTCCAGTTCCTCTTTAACGATAAGGGCGTCATAGCCCTCGGTGCCAAGGGCTTGCATATGCGGAATAGGCGTGGGCTGCCCTTGTGGTCTATTAGGTGCGTTGGGAATACGCTTGAGAAGGCAGTTCGGAATGGCTTACGGGTTTACCGAGTCCAGACACGACGATATGAAAGAGTTGCGGTGTATGTGCTTTACGTCCAAGGGCACGAGCGAAATACTGGCAGCTGGCGAACAGGACCAGATGCTGATAATTGATACTGTCAAGGGAGAGGTGACAAAGCAAGTAAGTCTGGTGTACATCGGCCAGACCCAGACGGAGTTCTATACGTGACCGGGTGCTCATCGTTTCTCCCACCTCAGGTATCGACGGAACATAAGTACAAGATTATGCGGAGGAACAGCCGCAACATCTGCGCCGCGACGGCCAACGGGGCTGTGCACATCATTGATTCTAACAATTTCAATGTCCTCAAGATCTGGAACGCCCATACCGCCGCCATCAATGATATGGACGCCCAGCATGAGTTCATAGTAACCTGCGGCTACTCACTCAGGCAACAGGGCAACTACACCCCGGATCCCTTCGTCAACGTCTTCGACCTGAAGAACATGGTCTCCATGTCTCCCATTCCCTTTCCTGCCGGCGCGGCTTATGTGCGCATGCATCCTCGCATGTCCACCACGATCATTGTCATGTCCCAGATTGGGCAAATGCATGTTGTCGACCTGTTGAATCCGAATACGAGTAATGTACGCCAGGCAAACAGTCTGACGTATTTCTCTATGTTCGAAATAGCACCTTCGGGCGAAGCTATTGTACTGGCTGATGCCGAGTGCTTCATCCACCTCTGGGGTTCGCCGAGTAAGATCCATTTCACCGAGTTTGGACAACCTATCGAGACGGCTGATGCGCCGCCACCTGCGCCGAGAATCGACTTTGATTCGTGGGATACGTGAGTTTGCGACCCGCTGCTACCCGCTAGGAAGTACACTTTATTAATAATATGAGCAGACCTTTGAGCTCCGTTGGTATGCCGTACTATAGGGAAGTATTGCTGTCAGCGTGGCCATCAAATATGGTCACAGAGGTTGGTCTTCCCCCAGTGAAAGTTGACCAACAAGCCCAGGCCATGCTACAGGAGGCAGAATGGGGATTCTACGGCAAAAATACGCGTCCGTTGCGCCGGAACCAGGTCGAGGATTTACGAGGCAGCGAGAGTCCCCAGAGCACGCTCAAGCATCCCAAGTTCCTAAGTGAAAAGGCTCGAGAGCTAGCCAAATCGCCAGCTGGGACACCACCACCTGAAAGTGATCCTCTAGAAACGCCGGTCATTGTCCATGATAATAGGCTCGATAGCCACCAAGTCGAAGTCCCTGATTTATATCAACCGGTTGAGATTAAGTATAGCAAATTCGGCATTGACGATTTCGACTTCGGGTAAGTTTGTATAACCTAAGTGTATATTGCCGCGCTCACCTCGGTTAGGTATTTCAACAAGTCGCAGTATTCTGGGCTTCAAAATCACATTTCCCAAGCATACGCAAACTCCTTATTGCAAGTCATGCATTATACGCCCTTAATACGGAATATTGCTCTGCAACATACGGCAACGGCATGTGGCGATGAAGAGTGTCTTCTCTGCGAACTGGGCTTTCTTTTTGATATGCTTGATAAGGCAGAAGGGGAAGCCTGTCAGGCATCTAATTTTACCAAAACCCTGAATTATCAATCTGATGGTAAGCGATGGATTTAGTCGACTCTGAAGTATATCTTGTTAACGATTGTCTCAAGCCCGCTCGTCGAAGGTGTTGGAAGAAGAACGCCATATTTATCAAGAACGGAGCTCTTACCGTACCGTGATGTTACAGGATCTGACGGGATACCTGCTAAACAAAATGTCACAGAATTATAGTGCAATGGCGAAGCTAAATCAGAGCATTGGTGCTCATTCACCGCTACCCACCACGTTTGAAGAGGTAATTTTTCAGGAGCTCCTAGATAAGCTTTATATCCGCTAATTGATATCAGCTCTTCCAAACGTCTGCTGGAATATCTATGAGATGCTTAAACTGCAGGAATGAAACTACGAAGGTAGAGGCGACTATGGTGAATAACTTGATATATCCTCAGAATGTGGGTAGAGCCGGTTTCCCCTCGTTGTCCAGCGACAGAGCTAACACCGAAAAGAAACTTGGCCAAAGGAATCCGCGTGTTAGGGGCACGACGTTCTCCCAGGTTCTTAAGATGAGCGTGGAGGGCGAGACAACCAACAAGGGATGGTGCAGTAGTTGTCATCGCTACTATCCATTGGCAACCAGGAAGACCATATACAAGGTTCCTAGTGTGTTGATGCTCAACACCAGAATCTCAAGCGCCGAGCACCGGCTTCTATGGGCTACACCTGGCTGGCTGCCGGAAGAAATCGGCGTCATTGTTGACAACGGGAATATTTTTTGCTATGAAGGAGAAGACTTGAAATTACACCTGCAGCGAGGTATTCATAATATTACAGTTTACTCCTTGATTGGTCTTGCCGTGAACATCGAGGGTGGCCAGCGGCAACAGTCCCACCTTGTGGCTATGGCGAATGGTGAGTAACTACCGGTTGTGTTGATCTCTCTGGGGTGCCTTGCTAACCGAGGATGAAGTTGGTCACTCGGCGCCAACGGCACCGGACACGAGCCAGTGGTATCTGTTCAATGACTTTCATGTCAAGCCCATCCCGACGAAAGAGGCATTGACATTCAACACATCGTGGAAGACGCCCTCGGTTATCACATACCAGGTGAAGTCTGCGAATAACCGGCTTGACTCTAGCTGGAAACAGAATTTGGACTGTCGACTTCTATATAATAATTTTGAGTATGACTTTAATTGTTGAAAGAATGCCAGATTTCTCGCTGACTTCTTTATCTAGACCGTCTCCGAGCCATAGGACCTATCGGACACTCAATTATGAAAACGAACCGGCTGGACCTGATACCATTGTGGCGATAGATACTGAGTTCGTCAAGATATCGCAACCTGAAGTTGAGATGCATTCGGATGGCAACTCGAAGATCATTCGACCAACGGTCCATGCTTTAGCGAGAGCATCGATCATTCGCGGCAGTGGCATGGACGAAGGCGTGCCGTTTATCGACGACTACATCACTATTAAAGAGAAAGTCGTGGACTATCTAACATCCTATTCGGGCATCACGCCCGAAGACCTAAACCCAACGATTGCCGCCGAACGGGGACACAGCCTGGTCTCCCTGAAAGTGGCTTACAAGAAGATCTGGACTCTTCTCAATCTGGGCTGTAAATTTCTCGGCCACGGCCTCAAGCAGGATTTCCGGGTGATCAACATCTACGTGCCAAAGGCACAAGTGATCGACACGAGCGATCTGTTCTTCATAAAGGAGCGGCTGCGCAAGCTGAGCTTGCAATTCCTAGCATACACGATCCTCAAAGAGGACATCCAGCTCCACACGCACGATTCCATCGAGGACGCGCGCACCGCCCTCCGGCTATATCGCAAATACCAGGAATACCAGGAGGCCGGCATCCTCGAGACCATGCTCCAGGAGATTTACGCCAAGGGTCTTGCTTCTAACTTCAAGCCTCCTGTTAAGACTCTTGCTGGTATCCCTATTCGCACCGATACCCCGCCCGTCGTAGACAGCGCGAGCGCGCGCGGGGTTGGAATTCTTACGGCGCCGTCTACCCCTTCTAGGAAATCGGGGTCTAGCACCGTGGCGCTTACGCCTGGGTCTACGCCTCTTCGGGAGTCGAATATGCGGTGATTTGCGGGGTGATGGGGGAGGTTGGTAACGACCTCATTGACGTTTGGTGGGAATGGGGGATATGTGGGTAGGCTTGGGATAGGAAAAGCAGAGACGAGAAAATGGGATGGGAACTACTCTTGGAGAGTTTATGGAGAGCTGGTGTGTTGTATCGTATCTTTATTTATGGCTTGCGAGTAGGTAGCTTCGCAGAATACACGTGCTTACTGTATAGGATAACTATTGACTACTGGTTTTTGTCTTGTGGTTGTTTTCGTGGACGGATACTGGGGATATAGAGGCATGGATTTCTATAAAGAAAGAAGGAAAATAGGGGGCAGAAAAAAGCGATAACAAAACGCCCCTCGAATCTCATGAAGTACCGACCTAGGTATGTATGCGTTCTGTAATCCGTATAAGGACTCTCATCGGTCAATCAATCATTCAATTAGTCCCTCAGTCAATTAGTCAATCAATCAATCAAGGGATAATATAATCAATCAATCAGGCTTCACAACTACCTACCAACAAAGAACATTCAATTCAACACTATAAGAACTCTTACAAGAATCCTCGGTTGAAGAGTTGTGTACGGTACGGACTTGATGAGTCTAAACACGTAAGTGGGTGCGGGAGCCCAAGGAGACCCGAACTGGGTGAAGGGAAATAAACGCCGTGTTCATATTTTCTATTTCTGCTTTTCTTCCCTTTTTTATCTTCGTAGGAAAGGGGGAACCAAGGGGAAAGAAAAGGAAGAATAAGAGTAAGAAACAAAAAGCGCCTCAAATCTATTTGGTTTCCGTTCAATCGTCACTGTGTCTACCTATTTCGTTTACATCAGGTAGGTGTATGTGTAGATAGATGGGGGCTAGTCTATGCGGTTGTCGCCGACCTTCCGTCAAGACCACCCCGAATTCGATTCCATGGGAAAACCCACGCCAACCCGAGAGACTAAAAGACGTAGCAAGAGCGCTTGTTTATCCAGGCGAGCTCAGGCCGTTGATTTACTGAGGTGTGGGCTCTGTGATGATCTTGGTGATCTTGCCGATGGCGATCGTTTGGCCCTGGGATGGGATTATTAATAACACTCTTTTATACATGAGGAAAGACGAGACGACAGTGTGGACTTACCTGATCACGAAGTGTGAAGCGACCGAGCTGGGGCGCGTCCTCGAATGTCTCGACACACACCGAATTGGCGCCGCCGATTACTTCTATGCGAGCAATGATACTATCGCCCCTCTTCGCGTGCGTGGGAGGGAGCTTGCTCTTCCGGTTGGTGCCTTTTTGTAATTTGTGCAGCAGTGCGGCAAATGTGACTTCTTCAATCGCGGCGTGTACGTGGAGCACGCAGTTAAAGCCGGCAGTGAGGATGGTCTTCAACTCTAGGATTCTGATTTGCGCCTCGAACGCTTTGACGTTGTTGACCAGGCGCTTGGGACTGCAAAGAACGAAACCACTGCACATTCACGTGTTAGCGCAGGCCGTATGTGACGTGGTTGAGGGTTATAGAAGCAATAGTTTTAATCCTCGAAGCCCTGTTGAGATGGGGAGTTACGTACGGTGAGATATCATCCTCTTCAATACCACGGAGCCGTATACGGACTTGGTCACCGCACTGAGCGATCTGGATTTCGTCTTCAGTCTCACCGTACAGGGCGGCGATCTCGACTTTCTCCTTGTTTGGCATCATAATTAAGCTCATGCCCTTTCGGCAAACACCAGCCTAAACAGAAGTCAGCCATCGCTGTTTCATAGGTATTCTCCAACGGGGTCTCAGGTATGTTGCAAAATTGGTCAAGAGCACAATTGAGCGGTCGCGGCTCTGAAGAACAACAAAACGGTCTTACCTCGATTTTACCCTCGACCATTGTACCCATATCACGGTGCTTTCCGGCAATGGACATCATAAATCTTGGCACACCATTAGTTAGCAATTCCATTTTTTTGAATGAGACGATTTGCAGGGTCACAGAAGTGGTCTGTTTGTGTCTAGACGAACTCGACAGCGAGAAAATGCATGTAAAATCACTTACGGCGCGTTGACCTTGCGCTCCAAGGACTTCATGCTGTCTAAGTACTCGAGGAGCGAGGGTCCGTTATAAAAGGGAGCAACCCCGGGAGGAAGCCTGTCCTTGATGTTCATTATCTTCTGCGCAGCGACGGGCATGTAAAAGACATCATCTTTGTTATATCCCATCTATCCAACAACAAGCGTCAGTTACTGGCAAAAGTAGAAATTTGTCTCATGAGTAGTTTGGTAGGGGAAAAGGGATGAAACTCGAAAGTTTTAGAATGCCATACCCCTTTTAAGAACTGAGAGAGCTTCGTAATACACTCTTTGTAACGGTCGGCAGACCACTCCACGGTTGGGTCATCCATCTCTGTGGAGAGTTAGTGACGGCGAATTTTCCAATGAAGCGCGAGCAGTGGGAATTTTCAATTGCCTCTCTGCCATAGCTCGAGCGACCAGAGCAATGACAACACTCCACTTCACTGGCTTGCTTAAAGGTAAATCGGGGGACTGACTGTTGATAGCGACCACAAGTTTATTGACACCTTGCGTCTTAGCAAGCATAGCATGCTCGCGGGTTTGACCGCCCTTCTCGAAACCGGTTTCATATTCGCCTTTGCGTGCACTAATAACGAGAACACCGATGTCTGCTTGGGCGGCACCACCGATCATGCTTGGGACATATGTCTTGTGACCTGGAGCATCAAGGATACTGTATCGGCGTTTCTCGGTCTCGAAGAAGCCTCGCCCAACCTCTACTGTTTTTCCTTTGGCTCTTTCTTCTTTTGTTAAGTCTAGAACCCATGACAGCCACCATGATTCTCGACCAAGCTCCTTTGCTTCTCTCTTGTATTTGTCAACTTTAAAGAGTTAGTAGTTGAAGCGTGACCAAAATCTGGAACAATGCTGGGCAAGCGTAGAGCTCATAAGTGTCGATTTCGCGAATATGGGGCCTGGCCCTGAAGATCTGCTGAATAGGACGGATAGACAGGATCTTGGCAACTTACTTGTTCTTTCGTCGACCATACCAGTAGCGCACAGAATACTGCCACCGAGAGTACTCTTGCCAGCATCGACGTGGCCCAGGAAAATAACGTTAACGTGCTCCTTGCCGTAAATTTCATTCAGGGTCTCGTCGTCGACATCAGCGGACTGTTCATTCACGACAGCATCGGCGTCACGAGGGGTGACTTTCGCAGTGGCTCTAGTGGGACTCGCCCGGCCAGATGACGGTGTGGGAGAAGTTGTCCCGCTTGCAGTTTTCGTTGGCTTGGTGGTCTCGCCGGTCTTCTCGATGGCTTTCGCGGCAGCCACCTTTGTTCCTAGTTCAGTAGAAGGTCCCTGCTCAGAAGCGACGCCTCCTTTTGATGCGCCCGACTCGTTTGACTCGGGCTTGGCTTCGTCCTTTGGCTGTGCGGGTAAACCAATAGAGAGGACCTTGGCGGTCTTGGGTTTAGCGGCATCGCCTTCTATACTCAGGACTTTCGCCCCGCCCTCCTTAGTCACCGGATCGGAACGCTTGGCGATTGTAGGGACAGGTTGAGGTGGCGCTTTCTGGGTAGGTACAGGCTGCTGGGGCTGCTGGGGCTGCTGAGGCTGTTGCTGATACTGGGCGTACTGTGGTTGTCCTTATTTGTACGTGGTTGTTAGTCAAGATGGGCGGGAGGGCCGCAGCTGAAATAGACGGGAAGGTTTTGCGCCTCACCGTATCCCTGATTGTTGTACCCAGGTTGCTGGCCGTAGATGTTCCCATAGCCCTGGCCGTACTGCTGGTTGTATCCGCCGGGCTGGCCATGGCCATACTGAGGGTAGTAATTCTGACCACCATAGTAGCCTTGCTGGTACTGGTTGTAGCCGCCATATGCCTGCTGGCCCGGCTGGAAAGTGTGCGCGGTGGGCTGGAAGGAAGCGGCGCCGGGTCTAAATGTCGGCGCATTTGCAGGGTGGCTGTTGTTAATGTTCATCTGCTGCGTTTGGCGGGACAGGTTGTCGTCCTGGGCGGCAGGGTCATCTTCCCAAGAGTTTAGTTCCGACATGGTGACGGTGTTTTGGCTTGTTGCCGACTCGAGTGCTGAACCAGGCCCCCCGAGGGAGAAGGTGTGTATATAAGGAGAGGAAGTTGTTCCCGGAATTGGGAAATGAGTAGAAAAATGAACGGGTTGCGATCTGGGTCAAGGATGAAGGGCAACTCAGGTAGTGGGCACAAGACCAAGACGAATGGAATCTATCGGTCAACCAACCAGCCAATCAATCACACAATCAGTCAACCCACTCGCTGGCTCCCGGATTGAGTGAGAAAACGAAACTCGATGCTCGGCGCTTGACCCGAAACGTTGGCTTTAGGTACCGGTAGTTCGAAAAAAGAGCAAGTCGGCTCAACGGGTTAGACAGTTGGGAAGAGTTGGTAAGATGGTAAGAGTTTCGCTGTGGCTCCCGGAGGCACGTGGCGGGGTAGTTTTTGCGCACCGGATTTTGGGCAGTCGCTGCCCCGCCAATGACGGTACAACTGCTCCACGGTGGACACAGTCCATAGATGGCTGCTAGGCACGGTATGGTACACGTACGAGCGCGGGGACGAAGTGCGTCAACGCGCATGAATTAGGCAGACGCTGTACCCTATGACTCCTACACTGTGTACAACTGCCTTTACCTTATGTAACTTATTACGTGATGGGAAGCCGTCACAGTTCCCAGTCACAGTCACAGTCCCAAGAATTCTATCCAATTATTGACTGTTGGATTCGCTGTTGGATTCTGGAGTGTTCAAGAATACCGGTAGTGCTGCGTACAGTCAGGTACTGTGCCGGCTACTCTACGTATGTAACTTACCTCCTCCCAGTCGACGACACAAAACCTCTCCTCCCAGTTTACAACGTCATCATGTTCTCTGATCTTCAACTTCAACAGCGTTAACGATCCCCGGGCCAGCTCCATGTCAAGATAAGGGCTTAAGTACATGTTGTATCTAAGTACCTATTCGACGAAGCATCGCCTATCTTCGATGCATCGCAAATATCCACACCAGCATAGCTTCTCGTCTGGAGCGGAAGCAACTGAGCGGCTGCTATGGACGCGTTCCTTGCCCGGCTGTCTTACCATGCCACCAGCTACGCCGTCAGATCCTGTATCGCTTTGACTTCGACGTACGTCATCAACCAAGGTGCTAAGCTTCTCAAGGTAAAGAACAAACACAATGAAAAAGAACAACGTCGTCGCACCCCTTTGAGTTACAAGACCGCTCACATCTCTGAACGCAGACTGTTGACTATAACCCTTTGCGAGTTGAGCTCGATCAGCTGCAACGCCGCCTGGCCCGGAAAATCGAGGTGAGTCTTACTCATCTTACACGGCTCTTACACGGCGGGCCTGGAGCTTTGACATTCATGGCCATTAACGCAAATCCAAGTTGGTATCCCCAATCTTAGAATCTATCGAGCTCCGCTACACAAGAGGAGACTCCGCTTTAGAAACGGTAGTCCGGACTGCAAGGGGACTTCAAGATGACATCGATGCCTTGGGCGAACGGCTGAAAAATGCCACGACCGCCCGGACCCCATCGACAAACGGGGCGCGCGATGCCAAGGCTGCAGCAACTGCCCGGCGGCAGGCCGAGCTGATGGAAATCATCAGGGATATCAAGAGCTTGATTGATAGCATCGACGATGCGATCCCTCTCATCAACCTGTGGGTGTCTGCCATTGGTGGTATTCAGGCACCGCCATCATCCTTCTCTCCCTCCCGCTTATTGCAAGCGAGCATGCTGGTCAATGTGGGGGACACGCAGTTCATCCTCAATCCAAGCCAGCCAATGCAGATAGGGCCGGATTTTACATTATCTATTTACATGCTATTCCGAGGCCATGCTTCGTCTCATGAAGCACAGGAACCTTACGGCGTCGAGGAGGGGCAGAGGAAGCCGATGTGGCAAGAGGTCATGCACAAAGCCCGCGTACGGCTACATCGGGTCCCTGCAAATGACGTGCCAAACGGTACGGCAGGTGGTGGCCTCCGGGCACACTATGCCTATCAGCTTCAGGTGGTGGAAGACCTAGATGACGGACGACTGCACACATTCGAGGACAGAGTCTCGAGACCGACTCCATATGACGGCTTACCGCTAGCCGGTATTCGGGAGTCCATCCCCGTCCACCAGATTTCTAAGATGTTCTATGCTGATGTCGGCAAAATCCTGAATATCAACAACGATGATGGTGCCTCAAGCAGTCCGGTCCTACTGCTCAAAAGAGATATAAACGCCGTACCGGCTGACACCATCCCAGTAGCACATACATCAGATAACGGCATACTCGCAATTGAAACTACGAGCGGCAGTGTTGCATCTTCGACCACACTATCAGAGGCAGGTTCGCAAGACGATGTTGACCTCCAGCTTCGGACTGAAATGGGACTAATCGACGAGCCGATTGATTCCGCACGAATATCTCAGAGCTCCGAAGCGCACTCAGAACACAGGGATTGGATTATTCCTCAGGATTTAGATCCGGAGTGGATAGCCCTGGAAGTCTTTGATATAGACGAAAACGAAGGGAACTCAGACTCGGACTCGGATTCGGGCTCAAACTCAATAGGCGATGAAAAGCAGCCGACCGCCGATGATGTTACGGGCCCTGACAACAGCTGTCGCCCAAGACACACCACACGCCCATCCGCCGATCAGAACCTCATCACGCAGATGAACCGGATGAGCATAGCCTCCGCTCCCCACCCATCACCAAACAAACCAGCAGCCCACGATCCAACCCCCACAAATCCCCGTCCCACCCCATCCCGAAGCCCAAAATCAACATCCGACCTAACCCCAACAAAACTAATCGAACGTTCCCCCTTCGGCGCAATAAAGACATCGCTATCCTTACTAGAAATGCTCCTCCGCCTAACAAGCCTGCAGGAATTCGAGCAGACAACACACCTGGCTATCCCGGATCACGTGCTCAAGTTCTATCTTGACGAGTCGGTGTCCAGCAGCGGCTTGCACGGCAAGGCGCGGCTAGCTGCCAGCGCCGAGGCGGAGAGGAAAGTCGGGTTTGATCCTTATGCGGATCGGACGGCGTAGGGTATTCGATGTCGGGATTAGGGGGATTTTAATCTTCTGATTGGGGTTTCGTCTTTAGCATGCGTGGTGTTGGGGACGATTCTAGATAATAGACTGGTCGTTGATACTACCTATTCATACATACCGGTAATGATATCTCGTTGTTCTTGTCCTACGTCGAATACAGAATTATGATTAAATCCAGCTCTCTGAACGGAACGGATACCATTGCGCTTTGAAGTTTGTAGCAATGTGTTACCACATCGGACTAACTTGTGAGTCGGGAATAACATATACAGCTTTTATACAGTAGGTAGGTATAGCTATATATGCCCAGAAATATAGATATAGATATGGAATACCTACCTACACGCTCGTCCCAGCAGACGCGGATAGACCGATTCCGTCGACGGCATGGTTTCTCCCGACACATGCATCGCGCGCTATAAGCCGATCAATAGCGAAATCCAGCATCAGGAGGAAACACAGTATCCTCCCTTATATAGCCGATGCAACCACTCCACCAGCAAGCAAGAAAGCCAGACGCTAGATAGAAGCGTTTATTTCCCCCGAATGGCGCGATGCGTAAGGTTAGCACGGGACGTCGTGCTAAGCTTATGCAGCGCCTGCCGGCGATCCCAGGCCGCGGAGCGCCCCTCGACGACGGCGACGATCTCCGACCCGAAGCGCGCGGCGAACTGCTTGCGCCCGGACCCCATTGACGCCCGCTTGTTCACGATGTCGAGGATCCACATGATCGCGATGCGGCGGCGGGCGCGCGCGGTGATGGGCTCGGGGACTTCTAGGGCGTTGCCGCCGCCTGCTAGGCCCTTGAGGGCGCGCACGCGGACTATCGGGGCTACGGAGTCGATGGCTAGGGTTAGGTAGAGGAGGGGGTTTAGGGGGAGTTGCTCGGCGGGCGGGGAGCCGGGGAGGAGGGGGCGGAGGGGGGAGATTTTGGGGGCGGAGCTTGTGCGGAGGTAGTTTAGGATCAGGGAGACGTGCTGTATCGGACAAAGAATGACAAGGTCAGCTTTTCGTTTCTTGGCTTTTTATTTTGTTTTGTTTGTTTCTTGGTTTGGGCGTGGGGGCTTGGCGAGAAGGGGGGAGGGTGTTGCGCACCTTTTGCGCCTTGCTTAGCTTGCCGTCTCGCATGAGCATTCTTGTGACTTGGTGGATGACGGGATGATGGCGGTCCTGGAGCTGTTCATGTTTCTTGACGCGCTCGGGCCTGTGGAATTTAAGGCCTTCGGTGTAGAGCCGCATATCTTCGCCGGCAGCGGCCCGTTCGAGGGCCTCAAGGGCCTGGACGTTCACGAAGTTGTCTGAGAACGGCTCGACTGGGTAGGGCGCGTAGTCCGGGTCGTCTGCTGGTGATCTTGTCCAGGGCGGCGGGGGTTGATTCGCCTGATTTGAGTGATGGTACGTGGATGTGTCATCGGTGAGGCCTCTCCTTGCTATAAGCACGCCTCTTGTGATTTGGACATGTTGAGGTCGGGACGGCCGCGACCGGATCGCGAGACTCCGGAACGAGCCCCATGGATTTATTGTTTTCGAGGCCATCTCCTCACTTGTGTAGGCCCGTCCTCCCGCCGGTTCTCTCGCAGCTGCGCGGGGACCCCAATCGATGGGCCGTTGCGTCGTTTGTTCGAGTTTGGTTCTGAAGTTCGTAGTGTCGTCGAGCTCTGGCCTGTAAAATTGGCTTGTTCTGCCACAGGGAGTCTTTGTGGCTTGACCTGCATCCGCAGGCAGGTACGAGGGTACGAAGTAGATAGGTAGAGACGAAAAAACGAACGTGCACAGACCAGGTGAAAACTGCGGGACAGTCCGAGTGGTCATCTCACACACGGACTCCATGATGTGGCTTGTTTCAGCCACAGCCGTGAGCCACATGCAATGGTTGGCGGGGTGGGTCCAACCTTATTGAAAGACCCACAAGGTAACCCCGACTTCGCCTCGACTTCCATGTTCGCAAACAAGAGTTGGTGGGCCAGGGACTTCCTCTTCCACCATTGCTTTTTCCACCTCAACCTGGATAATATCACGACTCCACGCGTATGTTGGCAGAACGCGGGATTCTCCTCGGTCGGCACTCCCCAAACAGGCAAACTGTGTCCGGCTACACATCTACTAGAAATCCATCGTATCCCGGAAGTACCGGCTACTGCAGCATCGAGCCAGTCGATCATGCGCCATCGCGCCGGATTTCCAGTCATCTTGTTCGTCTTATCGTCGCATCGGGGATCATGTGATATTGCGGTCAATGTTGTAGGGCATTGCATTTCATGCCTGCATCGACCACCTGCATGAGTCTCCAGATTCCTAAATAGACGGCGACGTTGTATTCTCCACCCCTATTGGACTTTGGCGAGCAGCACTTGCAGCAGTAACCGAGGTGTGCTGTGGTTCCGGGAATATATTGCCTGCTTCGCACTTATCGAGTCTTGCTGGTTCTCTCTAGGCCGAATTCATCACACCATTGGTATATATTGGCATATTGGCCGTCGTTGTACCAGTAAGTCTGCGCCCTATCGCTTGCAGACGGGCACAGTCTCGGTGCATCCAATGTAGGTACCTTAGTCGCCCAGTTGCATCGGTGGCTCATCCGTTCCTCCTGTCAATCCTCCTCTCTTGGTATTTTCTCGGCGGCACATATCACGGACCAGGAGCGTGAAGGTCCTCAAACCAAATGCCAAGTTCTCGCATAGGTACCCACGCCAACTTATACGAGATCGGAAGAAACAAACCCGTCGTCTTCCTCTTTTCCATATACCTAAATTTATCAACCGATAGGCTTTCCTGATTGACTGGTCACTCTCTGAGGCAAGCCCAGCCGACTCGGGGCTGTGTTTCGATTTGTTGCCACCACACCATGGAATATAAAATGAGTTTCTGTGCGTCTAGGTACTTGCCACCTATGGTACTACCCATATTACACTAGACCATGGGTTCTGACTGGGTCAGAACTCCAGCTGGATCGCCGGTGAAGTGGGCCAGCCGGCTTAAGATGAGTAGCGCTGCGACGGTGCCAACGAGTTCGCAGGTCTTGGCCCCAATCGAATCGCCCAACAGCGAATTTGATATATCCCACTATCAATCCCTACCCGTCAGCTCCCCTATTATACGGTCGATAAGAGCATGAGTAGCACAGGGACGGCGACTACAACATATTCCTTGACTACAACACATTCCTTGCTGACCGCTCATCGATCTTCCGTGGGGACTTCGTAAAAGGTGTGTACTATTAGGGAGGGTTTCATCATCGCCCATCACCACCACCGTTTCTGCAGCTGAACAACTATCGGTGTGTATATGCGCGAGCGTGTGTGTATGAGTGTAGTGTGAATTGACGAGCTCACTAAGACAGTTCCCTTAGTGCAAGCTATCCAGGAGATTCCACAATTCATCCGAAAAAAAAGCAATGTGTCACCCAGCAATGTGACGACGTGGACGACGTTCAATCGACGACGTTTGAACATTTCGCATTCTGCCTCGATTCCCTCGCACTCCCCCCCGTGGTTTGTTTTGCTTTTGCTGCCCCCTCCTTATTTCCTCGTTGTCGTTTTTTAGGTTTCCGCCTCACCCACCCTTGTACCTTGTATGGCCGGTCAGAAAGTGGCTGACGGTAGATCTATATCCGCGATGTCTCTTTCCCCTTCCAACCAACAACAATCCCGTCCTCACCCACCGGCACCAGCACCGGCAGGGCTAAGTCATGCAGAAAAGGAGTTAGCGGGTAGGAGCGGGAGAGGTCTCATGAGTAAGAAAAGGGACGCCCTTGGGTCTCTCTTTGCGCTCTATTCAGTGGGAAAAGAGTAACCCGGCGAAGGAGAGAAAAAAAAAACAAAAAAAAACCCTAGGCTCGTGTCTGAACTCCTTCCGAATGCCCGTTTGAAACCACAATTTCCCCGATTCGATTACCACGACCCCTTGACCTGTTTTGTAGACCATAACCCAATCTAACCCTGTCTCAGACAGGAAGAGGAAAAGATACCTGAGTTTCTAATCTGAAGAAAAGAAAAGCGGACAAAGAAATTAAGAAAGGAAGTCCCCCATGGAGAAGAAAAAAAACAGGTGATTCATTAGCAAGAGTTCCAAGATCCCCATACGAGCCAAACATGCCCCTGTGTGTGAAAGATCATAGACGCTCATACGGTGCGAATCCAAAAAGAAAAGAAAAGGCATAGAAAGGAAAAAAATCCCGTGCGCCAGCTTTCCCATAAGGCTTTCGTGACGGAGTACCTAGCCGGTGTTTATCTCCCTCCCCCTTTCCGAAACTCCGGGTGGTATCATACGGGGGAGACAGTAAGACCAAACAAAGAGCAGGAGCAAAAGAAGAAAGAAAAGAATAAGAAACCGGTCATTCGCGACAAACAAACCCCGGAACCCCCGTTTGAGAAAAAAAAAAAAAAAAAAAGGGCGTTTTTTTAAACGAAATCGTAATTGCGAATCCTGATGTGATGCGCGCGGCACGAAGGATCCGGCACACCGGTTTCACATTCGATTGGTCGCGCGGGTCCTTGCTTGGCCCGCTTCACCAGGCACTGTTCTGCCCCGAGTTGCTGGTAAGCCACTGCAGTGCCGCCTCGGCGGCGTCCTCGCGGGCGTTGTTGAGATTGTTGCCGTCGTACCAGTAGCGCGCCTCGATGCGCTTGCCGCAGATAGTGACGATGCTGGACCAGGCTGTACGGCCGCCTGCCAAGGGGTTATTAACAACCTGCGTCCCTTCCAAGGCCTTGCCTTGTCGGCATTACGCCTGGGGGTAGGGGTAGGAACTTACCTCGTCGGTCCGATACTAGCTGGTAGTCGGGCGGTTGGATCTGATACTCGCGGCACAACTCTAGTCGGAACAGTCAGCTCTCTTTCCCCCCTTCCGCTAACACGGGGATATGCGGGAGAAGTAGCGCCGAACCTTCGAGCCTGTCCTGCCACGGGGAATTCGCCTGCTGAGCGTGCTGGCGACGAGAACCGGATGGCATAGCGTACGGATGTTTATAGCCCGTTGGCGCAAGGGATAGGAAAGTCTGTAAAGAGGGATAATTTTTCTTTTGACTAGAACCGGGAGCCTGATAGCGATGCGGTTGGAAGAGGGAAGGGGGGACGTGGTCTATTGCTCAGCTTATACCGAGACGGGATATAAAGACAAGCACGGGCCAGAGATGCCCGAGCGGTTAAGTTGTTTTGGCCGGGATTGAAGGGGTTGTTGGTTTTTTGTTTTTTCTTGTCGCGGGTTTTGCGTGATGAGACACGCGCAACACACACCTTAACTGCGTTTCGATCTGAAGCAACGGTTAAGAAGAGAAACAGGAGATAGGGGCGCGGACACTTGTTTAAATAAAAAGGGCGATAACGTTTCTTTCCTCTTCTCTTCCCGGCCGTGCTTCCTCTTCCTCTATCCCTTTTTCGCAACGCGTGCTTTTTTTCCTGGCCTTGTGAACGCACCGCTGTTCCCTTCCGTCGAGGTACCGTACCGTACCGACGGGGGCGTGTGCGTGGTGTAAGTACGTATGCGTATGCGTATGCGTAATTAGTTATTTTCCCTCCCACTCTCTCCTCGTCTCTGTTCCCGGCGGGAAAAACCCAAGCTTTTGATTGCGTAGGCCCCTCCCCAATATCGGACGGAAACCAAAACAAGAGGTGAGGTAAGAGAAACAAATGGGCGGACGGGTTGGTTAGAACTGGGATTGTTGCAACGCTAGAGGGGCCGCCCTAAAAGACTGTTTGCACAACGGTGATGCAGCACGGATGTGGGAAACAAATTATTCGGCAGATTCGACGGCATCATGCATTATGGGAGTTGGTTTTTTTCCCCTGTAATACGTGGTTGGTGGTAGGTAGGGCAGGGTAGGGCAGGAAAGACAAAGACGTTGTAGCTGTAGCGGAAGGGGAATGATTGGAATAAAATAGACGACAGGATTGGGGAGAATAAAACGCGGCCTGGCTACTTGGGTAGAATGGCGAGAGCACTGCACGGCATATGTGTGTGGAAAGGGGGAGACGGGATTGGAATAGCGGAAAAGGAGGGAAGTAGGTAAGCAGCGCGACTCAGGCTCTTCTTCTTTCTATAATAATGATCCGATGGAAATGGCCGTATATCAGAAAATCACACACATGCACAGCGGGCAGCACCAACAGCACACACAAGGCGAGACAAAAGGTTGGGTTTGAATCACAGGGGAAAAAAGGGCCTGCCCTACTCGTACCAGTAGCCCGGTAAGTCAACCCAATCCCGTCCGTGTTAATTGCTTTTTTCCCCAATAGGCTGAGTGAGATGGTCTTTTCCAGTCGTCCTCCCTATATATATCCACGCTTGGCTTTCCGGGAACGTGTGGGTCTCCCCAAGCGCTCTCTAGCAGGACTAGTAGGTAATAGTGAGGAGCGTGGGATTCTCGCCTAGACCTTACCTATTACCCCGTCGGCTAAGCGGCGAGAGGCGACGAGGTTCTAGTGTATAAGTTCTTCGTCATTTTGTGGCATATACAGGGCGGCATGCACAGCGCTGCTAGTAGGCGGACGCAGGTGCTGGCCCACCCGTGCCGAACAATTGGGGCGCAAAAGAAAGAATGCTGTATGTGTTGACAACAAATAGCTTAGTGAGGACACGGCTGGGCATCCGCGGCTTGGGAGGACGGGGAGACTGTAAACGGAAGCGTTGGGAGTTGGAACAGGTTGCCTAGACTGTGTTCCCTCCCCACAAAGGCATGCGGATAGCTAGACGAGGCGCGTGTCGTATGGCTCCTGTATGTCTTGCCTTCTGTCAAACGTGCATGAGTATGTCATTGCTGCTGTCAAACTGCATGTCTCGTTAGGCTTCGCGCCCATGTCCTCGCCAGGGGGGGATGCATATTGGGCTAGACTCTAATGTCGTGGGGAGACAGGTGGCGTTCAGAGCTCAGTCGTTTCACAGACCAGGAGAAAAGAAAGGAGCTGCCCGATAGCTTGGTGGTGTTCGTCATAACAAAGCACGGCATGCCGTTGCGTAGCGTGCTATGGCAGAGATCTCCTACAGTCGGCGACCTACCTCGTTTACCTGCCTCGTCTACCTATACCCAACCATGCACTCTACCTACCCACGTCGAGAAAGCGAGCCTATGAGGGAGCGCGAGTTCTTGGGGACTCAGGCGAGAACGCGTCGCCCTCTGAAAGCCGTTAAGACCCAAAGGTACGGAATTGCTGCGCCACCAAACGGTAGCACGACGGCTGCCATAATGAAATCGGAACAAACAAAATTCCCCGAGTTCACCATCACCTCATGGTGGCACATAGGCTTGCGATGTCTGATGCTACCGGGTGCTGCCGGCTTGTGCGAGGGTGTTGGCAGCGAGGAACTGGATACCTCTGCGTCAGGACTATTCCCTTTTTCAGCCAAACACGGGGTACATACCTAGAGGTACCGTGGTTTGCATGCTGGAAGAAGTGCCGAGCATCCTGGAGGAGTTATTTTCGTAGCCTGCGTACTATGTAGTCCGTCAGTTTTGCTTTTTCTCATAACTGAGCAGGGGAGGTCGCATTAGCCTAGGTAGGTGGCAGCAAGGCCCTTGTCTCCCGCAGGTGATTTCAAGCCTAGACACGGCGGGTAGAGCTTACATAGTATCCCAGCTCTCATTTTACAGGGGTTTGGCCCAAAGGTTCAACAACTAGGCCTTGCCGGCATTGTCCAATAGATGGGGACCATGAAGCATTAGCTTAAATGGACCCTCGATTTTCAGGCCCAACCGGAGGCTGAAGATCAACAAGACGAATCTAATTTGACAATGCTTTGGGGTCCGCCAAGGTCAGTCATTGCAATACTACCTAGGTAGGTAGTTGTTCCGAGTCACAGACCGCAGACCTAGAATCGAGCGTTAAGTCAACATGCCATTAAGCCTCAGCGTATGCGAGGGTGAAGGCCACTCACTTAACCTATTTTGTTGTCCTTCATTAGTTGTACCCGGCTAGCAACCTAGTTAGTGTAAGTGCGGCAGAACGCATCACAGTCCTTGCGTAGGCATGTAAGTGGGCCGTCGAGTTGGGTAGAAAGTGAACAGCCAGCAACCGGCGAGTTCGCTCGATGGGAAAGACTCCTGGCATCCGCGTTGGAAGCAATCTTGGAAGGAAAGGGAGGGTAACCGGCCCGTCTATTACGTACCAACCTATTCCCGCACGAGAAACAAAAAACCACTACATATGTCTGCGAATATGTATGCGCAAAGGGACGTGATTGTGATATCTACATAGGACCCGATTTTCCGGAGGATATGTTTGGCAATACCCGTCTTTGACTACGCAAGTAGTTTGCATTAGGCCGTGGGAACTATCGACTTTATGATAGTACCAAGTTAGCCGGTAAAATAGTGATTGGATCGAGATAAACCGTGGTTTTCCTATTTAGCAATGGATACGACAGGGAGCCGGATGGCAAACGGTAGGTAGGTACTTCTGCGTGAAGGCCAAAGAGCTGCTGTAGTGTATACATGCCTTTACCAGTAAGTATATCAGCTCCTAGCCTAGCTGCAGTTTTGGAACACTTACACGAGCTGCCAAACAGATGACAATCCCGCCTCGCTGTTGGGTTGATTGGTGGAACATGGGCTGTGAAGAACTTATCTGTTCGGCATTGATACCGCGAGTCTGGGTCGGCCGCATGGCATGTTCGTTAAGATAAGCACCCAAGATAGGCCGAATCGCGCAACCCAACCCGATGCAGATGCAGGTCGGTTCAACTAAAGAGCAACTGGAATATTGTTGAACATACCAGGGAGGCATAGGGCGAAAAGCGTGCCCGGCAAGTGTGAAGTCAAGAGCATTGCAAACTTCCTAAAGTCATTTTTGAATGTGCCCTTGCAGATGTTTTGAGCGACGACAACTTCGGTAAACTCTCCGAAACCCCCGCAGTACAAAAATGTACGAGGAGGACGGGATAATTGCAGGTCGTAAATATAACCGCTTCATGTAACGCGGTCTTTCCTCATTCTGACCAACTAGCCTAGCGCTGCCCATGCTTGATGCTACAGAACCCAGCTAGCGAGGGACTGAGATGATACTGTACGGATCTTGCGCGACATCGTACTGACGCAAGCAAAAGGTTCCCCTCAAAGAGAATTGTGGTACATTTACAAGGAATATCGTGGGGATTGACTCACATGGATTAGAGTGATGGACTAGTGCGAGATGATCGGTTCCTGACCTAGGTGTTGCTGATGGATCCTCGACCACCTAGTGTATCAGGGTCATCCTATTCAATAGTCGAAGTTCTGCTGCACTGTCATGACCAATTATTGAAAACTCTGCAACCTACCTTGACCAATTCTCCAATCAAGTAGGTAGGTAGTCGTGTACTGTTCTTGCCCATACGACCTTGACCCAATCAGAAACTCACGACGAATTATTATCCGTGGCGAGACTAGGTTGAGGGTAGTATGACGGAGTTCCTTGTGGAAGGTTGGGTTCGGGATCTCATCTTGCAGCTATAAACAGATCTGAGAGGTTGGCGGGAGCGGGACAGTGGCAGTGTATCCCTCTCGGCCTGGGCGCTAGTAAGTCGGTCTATCACTGACGGGCTAATCAGGAGAGGCTCTCAACGGCCTGCTGCAGCCTTGACGGGCCGAACGGCTGACGGTTAGCCACTTGGGCGGGCGGATGGTGATGCGGTATAAAGCTCGGACTTGTCGCTTGAGAGAGCTTGTCTTCCCTCAGGTCGAATGTCAATGTCGCTGAGCCTGAAAGGGCACCTCGTGGATACTTGTGTATCACAAATGGCATGCTGCCTTGGCAGGTGATGGAACCCGTCGTGTGGCAGAGAGACAGCGGGTGACACGGCATATGGAAGCCAGGTCTCGTAATCCGTCACCCGACAGCATTTGGCCGTACAGTCTTCTAGATCTGACGAGTCATGGGAGTTGTGCTACTTGCAGCTTGCAAGAAGGGCATCGAGACGACCCTCGACAGGCGAGTCCTATTTTCGGAGAAGATGTACTCATGACACAGGATGGGCTTGGCTATATTTACACCGACCCGGGCCTTGCAAGCCCCATCCAAGCCCAACACTTACGTCGCCAGCCAACCGGCAGTGGGATGATCCCGAAGGACGGCTGGAAACTGAGACTCTCTCATGAGTGCCCAAGGAAAGAGCAGAGATGAGCGGTGTTCGGGCTGTTATGCCCTGGCCTGAAAGTTAGTAGGTAACCGATTGACTGGTTGACTGCAATAGGTAGGGGAGCTGGAGGGTGAATCGTTTGAAGGAAGACTTTGCGGACTCGCCAGTTCAACCCGAGCCGCAGCTGCCGCTTGAAGTGACCCCTTGCCGTCTGGCTTGGGGCTTCCCCTTATGGCTTGGGTCGCGGGTAGGTAGACCATGTGTGAGGTCGGCAATGAAGAAGCAAAGCATTCAAGTCGACTGATGGTTTGCGTACTTTGGAAAATGGCCCCGTATCTCCTGTCTGTCCGGTGTACCTACGTAGGAAGTACCTGACTGAGCCACCCAATTACCCAAGCAGCGTGGCTGTCTTCTGTGGCGTGCATTCATGTGTGGGTACCGTGATGTGCTCCACTTAACTAGATGCCGCATTTTCTTAATGCGCCAATCAGCATCAAGCCCGACGGAGGCAAGCCATAATTGGAACTGAAGCCACACTGGAGTACGTAATTCCGAAGGTGCCCTATCAAGCACGTCGCTTCAGCCTTCAAAGGACATCATCTTGTTCGAATCAGAACTTGGACCATACCTATCGGCTCAAACCCCCACTGCTGATACCCATTGTCATAGCCCAGACGCCTCCTTTCCCGACATCCAATTCCGCCCAATCGTCCCCTTTTCCGATCGCGTACCTACAGTGCCCTCGTCAACCTAAAAGCGCCTCTATTTTCGTTCAGTGCCCGACTATGTCCCGGCGGCCACCTAATCCTGCAGCCGAAAGGGCAGCCCAGAACCAGCAGACCATTAAGAGTCTCCTGAAGCTGGAGCCCAACAAAGTATGCGCCGACTGCAAGCGAAACAAACGTGAGTTGCCCTCTGTCTCTCTTTGTTGCTCTCCCCTCGCTAACCTATACGTCCATTCTAGATCCGCGATGGGCTAGTTGGAACCTGGGTATATTTATTTGTATTCGTTGCTCTGGTATTCACCGTGGCATGGGCACACACATATCGCGCGTCAAGTCGGTTGACTTGGACTCCTGGACCGACGAGCAGCTACAAAGCGTTCTGAGCTGGGGGAATGCCCGAGCAAACAAATACTGGGAATCTAAATTGGCGCCCGGGCACGTTCCCTCCGAAGCCAAAATCGAGAATTTTATAAGAACCAAGTACGAACTCAAGCGATGGGCCATGGATGGCCCTGTGCCAACCCCTGCAGATTTGGACGTCGAAGGCGATGACGAAGTGCCCCTGAGTATTGTTAAAGAGAAGCAGACCATTGGACGATCGACCTCACTGCGAAAGCCTCCGTCCGCACAAGCCCCGAGTCCTCTGGAGGCGCCACAAGGAGACCTCATTGGTGGCAGTGATATTACCCCCCGATCCAGCACAGTCAGTCCTCCTTCACACAAAGTTCCACTGAAAGCAGCACCCGCGCCTCCTAAACCCGCGAACCCTAAAGAATCTCTTTTGGGTCTCGACTTTTTGGGCGAAGCACCCGCCGCTCCCCCTAGGCCTGCCAGTACAACTGGTGTAGGGGGCATGGCAGGCCAATCTAGACCAGATCTTAAGCAATCCATCTTATCACTTTATGCGTCTGCGCCGCGGCCACAGCAGCAGACTCAGCAGCCGGGGCATGTTTCTACCGGGTCATTTGGTGGATTCGGATCAATGCAATCACCTGTCACGGAACACCAGCGCCAATCCTCTACTAGCGGGGGGCTCAACGATGCATTTTCCGGCTTGAGTTTTGGCAGTCCGGCGTCGCCAAAGCCCCCACAAAGCGACCCCTTTGCCGGGCTAACGAGCATGTCAAGCAACCGAGCCGCCCCCCAAGCCACCAGTTCCGCCTTTTCCAACCTTGGAAGTGGTAGCTTTTTTGGCACCAAGCCTGCCCAACCCATAGCCCAACACCAGAAAAAGACATCTATGAGCTCGACGGACGGCTTTGGGGCGTTTAGCCCCGCTAGCACTGCCGTGAAACCGGCGCGGCCATCCTCGGGCTTAGGGGATCTTGTTGACTGGTCCACTCCTGCCCAAGCAGTTGCGGCAGCGCCCAAGCCGGCCACCATTTCCACATCACAAAATTCTGTTTTCAATCTATCAGCAAGCCAAGCCAAGCCGACAAGTACATCTACGGCCCAGCCAGCCGCTCTCAATACGTCTGATGCAGACGTGTGGGGCAATGCATGGGGCAACGCCGAGCCCGCCTCGTCGGCAGGTATTAGGAGCCCGACAATGTCAAAACCCTCGGTATCGAGCGCCAGTAGTGACACTTTCGGCGGATGGGGCAGCAGCACGGGCGGTTCGTTCGCCAACCAGAGCATAGTGCCTGGCGCCGGCGGCGGATTTGCGCCCGCGCCCAAGGTGGCGGCGGACGAGGAATTTGGTGGCTGGACGAGCAGCACGAGCGGCACGAGCGGCAATACAAGCGGCAAGGCGTCGACAAAGCCTGCCGGCGGCTTCGGCAGTGATGATCTTTTCTCCAACGTTTGGCAGTAGAGCGCCCCGGTAGCGAAAGGGCATGTGTAGATTACCTTACTGAAAAAAGGGATTCTTAGAATTTGAGTCGGTCGTGGTTAAACAGCCATCGACACAGTCTATACCTTATCCTCTCGTTCCCCTTGGGGGCTATGCAGGTGCTACGTAGTGGGCGACGTATCTGGTATATCATATATCAATGACTTGGTGTTATAGAATGAGACGATGATGAGCAGTATGATAGAATGAGCATCAAACCCGTAACGAATTCATTTCATAGCATACAGTACCAAAACCAACAAACCAAATATAACGCCTATGCTATGCTATATTGCCTCAAAGCATCCCGTAACCAAAGCCTTTAATCCCCATTGTGCCCTTCTGTACTGGTGAAACCCACTTTCCAGCAGATCGTGTAATTGCTTTGTCTTTGGCCTGCTTGACTCGTACTTGGACGTGTATGTCGTTCCTGGCGTGGGGGTTTGTGTGCGTATGCATGTGTATGTGCGTTGATCCCTCTAGGTATCCAACCGCCAAAGCAAGACCTAGCTTCGCCATCCTCCCCTTCCAGCCTCGGTATGCATTATAGGTCCACGAGATCCCGCACAATACGCGGCTGTTCGTGGTTGGTATCTATCTTCATCCCGTTCATCCGATTCTTTTTCTTCCATTTCTTTGTACGTAGATTTGCCGGGCTTAGAATATCCACTTGGCGATGTAGTATAGCACTAGAAACGCGACGATGATGATCCCGGATAGCTTGACAATGGCTACTTTGTTCCCTGCGGCTGCCATGCGGCCTAGACGGCCTGCGGACCCTTTTAGTTGTGTGGACATGGAGGAGAATGTGTCGGACTGTTTGTCTTGGTTAGTTTTGGGTTGGGTATGCGGGTTTGGGTATGCTGGGTTTGTTTATGGGTGGATTGGAGGGGGGATTGGAGGGGGATGGTGTATGTACCGTGTGGTCGATTACGTCCTGCGCCCGCGCGTTGTCGTATATGTCTACCGTTACGCCGCGCAGCGAGGATACCTTTGCCGACAGCTCTTCTAGCCGCGCGTTGTTCTGGCGCTCGCGCTCGTAGGCTTCGGACATTGTTGCTGGCTTGCGGTGTTGTTGGATTGTTAGCTTGGTGTTGGGATCGAGGTGGTCTTTGCTTCGTGTAGCGAGGCGTTCAAAAGGATGTGTTTGAATGAGCGTTGCGGGCCCGGCCTGGTTGTACGTTTTCGTATATGGCGTAGGTGATTGGAATCGATATGCGATGGTTAATGCATGCGCGGTTATTTCTTTTGTCGAGGCGGCTTTGTGAGCTCGTGCGGCGCAGTCTCTTGTAGCGATGGTAGGTGGTCGGTTGGTTGTATGAAAAGGAGTCGAGGCTGGTGCCGTTGGTGATCACTGATAGGTAAGCACAGTGTCTCACCGTGCTAGGTAACGGCGCAGGTGTTCATAAACTAATGCACGCCTTACTGCACGTTACACAGGCCGGTTATCCAACTGCATAACTACCACTGCCAGCAGTAAGTCAGGTACCGCCGCATGTGACTCTGAGCTGATGACGCAGTTCGTTGTGGCTCGTGCGGCGTGCTACCCTGGAATTACTGCCTGGAACTGCCTGGAAGTTTGCAGCTGCGCCACAGAATTCCTTTCAACCCCACGATTGTCTGATTCACAGGACAAGCTGTCAAACCACTGAGCGTTAAGGTCGCCAGGCTGCTCGGGCGGATGCTGCAGCGTGACAGCATCCATAGCCGCGAACCGCCGGGCACTCCCTGATTCCTCATCTGCAATCCGAGTGACTGTGCAGCGGGGCCAGTGCCCGTCGTAGCCTGTCCTCCAGCTACCTATAATTATTCTTGTCGAATACCTAGCATACCTAAGGTACTATTATCTTATCTTGTGCTATTTCTCTTTTCTCTTCGTGATTGTCGCCATCGCAGTCCCTCCGTAATATACCTACTCAGCCACGCCGTCTCACTGCTCGACGTCCTCTTTCGTCGCGGGCATGAGTAAGCGCCCATAGTGCGTGCCTATTCCAGATCCATGCGGGCTGCCTCAACTCCCCGATAATCCTCTCGGCCATTCGCCCAACAGCTGCTCGCGATACCCACTCCCGACTAGGACCGCAGCGCCTGACATAATCCCTGCGTAATCCCGCCGACGACCATCTTCCACTTTCTCATT
Organism: Xylariaceae sp. X802; assembly: GCA_028637635.1. Taxonomy (NCBI): domain Eukaryota; kingdom Fungi; phylum Ascomycota; class Sordariomycetes; order Xylariales; family Xylariaceae; species Xylariaceae sp. X802. Next base: position 34,014 of record JAJFDH010000001.1, on the reverse strand, counting down.
TATCATTCTCTTTGCCCTCCTCGTTTGACGCCCGCACCGTCGGCTCCCATCGTCAACATGGGCATCAACAACCCTCTTCCGTCTTCATTATCCTGTAAGTACTGCCCGCTCCATTTTCCACAGCCCCGCCGTTTGGTTCGTTTCCACTCTCCGGCCTCCCGCCCGTTCCCGTTTCCGTTACGCCTCCATGCGCGGTTTCGATGCTAACGTCTCCATCACCGCACAGCGGAGTGCAAGAAGTGCGGCAAGATCCTAACCTCGTTCGTCGACCCGCGACAAGCCTTCAGTCCCGACAAGATCATCCCCCCCCACATCCTCTCCAATGCCAAGGTACGCCGCGTCTCGTTTGCGCATCACGAATGGGCCGCCGGACTGACCTTGCATTCTCATTAGGGTCTTGCTATTCTCACCGTTCTCAAAGCTGGCTTCCTCGGTTCGGCGCGCTTCGGTTCCGGACTTGTCGTCGCTCGCTTACCCGATGGCTCTTGGTCTGCTCCTTCGGCCATCATAACAGCCGGCGGTGGCTTCGGTGGTCAGATCGGGTTTGAACTGACCGACTTCGTCTTTATTCTCAACGATGCCAGCGCTGTCAAGACCTTCTCACAACAAGGTTCCATTACCCTCGGTGGAAACGTTTCCATAGCGGCTGGTCCCGTCGGCCGAAATGCCGAGGCTGCCGGTGCTGCGTCTCTCAAGAGTGTTGCCGGTATCTTCAGCTACAGCAGAACAAAGGGTTTATTTGCCGGTGTTTCGTTAGAAGGATCGGCCATCGTAGAGCGGAGAGATGCGAACGAGAAGCTCTATGGTCAACGCCTGACAGCTGCGCAACTCCTTACCGGCGCTATCAGACCGCCTCCACAGGCTGGACCTCTATTGAACGTACTTAATTCTAGAATTTTCAGCGGTACGCGGAGAGGCACGATGGAGGACACAATGTACAACGATGTTCCCGTCTACGATGACCAGCACGACGACGTCGTCTGGAACGGCCAGCGCGGCAACGCATACGGCGAGAGTCAGGCGAACCCAACTAGGCGGTCCACATGGCAAGACGATGGTCAAGGCCGACCGGGCGGCTTTGGTCGATCCAACACTGTAAGTTCGGGAGGCGCGGCCGACGACTACGTATACCGCGACAGACCACCGGTGGCCGAAGCCCCAGGTCCTACCCGACCCGCTGCCCCGAAACCCAACTTCGCGAGCAAGCAGGCATTACTGAAAAAGAACGAGGCCGTGGCTCTTTTCACCTTTGAAGCGGATCAGCCAGGCGACCTCGGTTTCAAGAAAGGCGAGATCATCACGGTCTTGAAGAAAACAGATAGCGATAACGACTGGTGGTAAGTGGATTCAAAATCTATCTGGGCGGTGATTTAATTTGGTGTGGCTAATGGGCGCATAGGACGGGCATGATCGGTTCGAGACATGGCGTGTTCCCGAGTAACTACGTCAAAATGACAGAGTGAAGTTGGTTGGAGGGTTGACGGCTACGTACGGACCGCGTAACTAAAGAGAGGCCACGATTGCGGACCGGGTGGGATACAGGGCCTTGTCGGCGGACACATGGCGACGAGCGACCAGAATAGGCCGCTTCCGAGAAAACTAGGTAGATAGGCTGACTGCCTAAGGACGCCTCTCGCCGCATCATGGCAGTGGGCAATGAGATATTGAACATGAACTGAGGATGGGCGGTTCGGATAGGATCCCGCTCTATTGTGGCTACTGCTTAGGTAGTGGAGTATATAAAACCCAACTTTTCCTGCTCTTTTTTGTTCTTGATACCTTTTATATTTACTTGATTTGTTTCGTTCTGTTGGATTTTCTTATTGGTTTGTGATGTTGGTGTTTATCTACTTACCTATCTAATGTGTTTGCAGGTATTCGATGAGGGATTTGATGGGTATGGCTGTGGTGAGTAAGCATCTTATTATCAAAGCATGATCTCTGACGCGTTCGTCGCTTTGGTTTGTCGGAGTTAACTCTTTGGCTGCCCGAAGACACCAACTCGGTAACTGACGGAGTGGGAATGTAAAGCAAGTGACTGAGTTAGTGTCTTCGGGTATGCGTGTGGCGTGTTGATCGGTTGAGTCTGGGGCGTAACCTTGCTGGGTGCGGACTGCTGGCTTTTGTTGTTTGGTTCTGTTCTGGTGCTTATTCGTACTTTTATTGCTGGCTTGCTTGGGTTTTGGTGATGTGGACTTGGAGCACGCAGCATGGCTCCCTCGGCAATATCAGGGACTTGATGGGTCTTAAGTTACAGAATCCTACCCTAGGTACCTTAGACCTGGACCCTATTGCTTAGCTGCGTTCGTCGGATGAGTCCTCTACGACACGTCCGCCTAGATTTCTATAATCCTGTCGTCAACGGTCATACACCGATCGAATTACAACATCGGCCACCCGGGCGAACGATCGAGTAATGAGACATGGACATGGCATTGGGGCGACGCATCAAGGTGAAGGACCCGAGAACCGGGTTCGTGCCATGAGGCCATGGCTATAAGTAGATACAATGGGAATTTCTGGAGCTGGGATCCCTTTCCCTGCCGGTCATAACTTTGGTTTAGTTCAGATCATCGTTTTCAATGATACCTTGTCTTGGATGTGACCCTGTTTAGGCCCTTTACATTGCATAAATTTTGGGGTTGTTCTCTTGTTGATTTACCCTTTGTGTACGGACTATCGAATTAAAAGTTAGAATCCGCTAAAAGTCATAAAGACACTATAAGTCCACTGTAAGCCCACTGTAAAACTTTAGCGGCTGCTGACTTTTAATTCTATAGTCCGTATTCGTTTCGATCATGTGGTTCATAACCACGGACTACAGAGTACACCACACTAGGGTTACCTGCTACATAGTTAGTAGATATCGTATCTGTCATACGATTCGACGTCGGCATACGCGAAACCAAGGGGCGATCTGGACGGACAGATATCACAACGGGGATATACGGGAACCGATTTACGAGGTCGTGGTCGGTGCTTTGCGGGCACGTACCGGGTGGCTGGGTGGACCGTATCGCGCCGATGGATGGACGTAGCGGGGATTCCGCGGTGAGCAAGCGCCGGTAATCGATCTGTTAATACGAGCCTGGGAATCCGCTGCGTTTGTGAATCTGGTTGAGGTGCACGGATCGCGGATCCGCGGTTTAGCTGGTTGCCTGGGAGTACTTCCCGTATTCTGTAGAAACACGGCTGTCCCGTAAGTACAGAATGTGTTGGGTTGGAATGGGGTCGTTGCAAAGAGATTGATCATATGGGTTGTCACATGACCTGTACTTATCTATATCGACTTGTTAACCAGCCTGTTCGGCCATCGTGCTTCTCCAGGACTATATATGATGGGGCGCAATACAGGTAAAGAGGCTGAGCAATTAGATCAATAGGTCAGATATGCTCCAGAATAACGTTCCCATGGCGCACCGACGTCCTAAGGTATGGTCGAGCGCTGTGACCTCCGAGGTGCCGAGCCAGTCGCGGTTGATGGGTCCTCATTCCGCCTAACGTTGACTCGCCGGGCTCTGTGGCGCCTTTACGACGGATGTCGGCAGAGACAATCATGCCTGCTCTTGGCAGTGCGTTGTCGCAATGCTCGGCTCAGATGCTGGTCCCCTATAACCCGGCCGACGGCCCGCCACGAGGTAGTGGAGTAAATAGGTTCACTTCAAGGTGGAGGTTTGTTTCAGAAATGTGATTCCCGGGGGACATCTGTAGCTGAGCTCCCGGCCCGAAACTGGGGAAGGTCGGCAAGACATAGCTGTCGATAGGGGGATCACTGCCTTATAAGAGGCGGAGCAGCCGCGCATGGAGCGAGCTGGAGTGGGTTGGTCTACCACGACGCGTGGCAGGTCAGGAAAGGAGGTGCGCGCGGGAAGAACCGTGCCTAGCGCGAAGAATAGTGTGCATTTTAGCTACGCTGGGTAGCGCGACGTGCGGCGGCGCCGTGGCTAGTAGAAACTGTTGGGTGCGGGATGGTTATGCACGACACTGAGTTCAGGTATGCCGTACGGATGGTTCTTTTACCTACATAGTAGTAGGCCCGTCCGATGATCTGATAACCAGGTCTGCTAAAGGAAAGATTTACCTTAGCCGCCAGCTATAGGCAGCTAAGCGCTACGTTAAAGGCAATGGTCGCTTAAGCGCCTTGTAACATTTCAAGCTTCTTGGCTCAGTACAGTTTTAAGTAATTCGAACACACGGTACGAAAGTCTTGGCTAGCAGCTCAACACTTTTGGATTCGAGGTGAGCAGGTGAGGATCCGGACAATAGCGGTACTGTGTCGATTGGACCGACACTGTATATGTCGGCGGCACCAGTGCACTGTGGTATTCAATGTTCTACTTCGTACAGTACATAATGTACATAGAACTGTGCAACTATACGCGCTTCCAGACTTCGGGCTGACCCTGACCACCTTTAACGCCGTCAATTCCATCTGTCTACGGACGTACACGACAGAAGGCCTTGGTTGTCAGCATCTTCTGCAATATGTACACCAGTTGTAGGAAGTAGGTCTGGAGATGTAATGCGTATTCCGTAATCTGTACGGTTGTAGTGTACAGTCTGAATAATGTAATAGTACGGTGTGTATAGAGTGACAGCTGCTGTGCGTACAAATTGCGGGCCGTCAGTGTTTTGACAGGCCGCATCGGAGCCGGAAATGCGCAAATAATATCCGGGCCGTCTGGAGATGGAGGCACGAAGTACGTCCGTAGTCCGCCTTCTTCTTTCCACCTACCCAGTCCTACAGAACCATCTCCTCATTCCTACTCCCGCCTTGACGAAGCATGCGTGCATCTGATTCCGAGGATACGGTACTTGTTACGAAGTAGGTGGTGTCTATCAATGCTGTAAAACGAAGTTCATGACCACCCGAACCATGCCCCTCCGTCTTTGATTCACGTGGCTTCGCTGTCGCCAGCCGGCTACCCTTCCCGCTCAGCACTAACGCAGCGACCCTGATGAATGTATGAAGCGCGCATAGCACAGTACGTTCCATAGACGCTGCATTAGTATACTGGTATTATGCCATGCAGTCTACCTATGATAGGTTTGCTGATCTGCCGATCTGCCGATCTCTGTTAATCTGGGCCTTGGGGAACTCGACTGCCATGGGGCCATGCTGAGCGGATGTGCATGCCGAACGAAAGCCGATAGCCGACAGCTGACAGTCTTCAAATCAGCATGCAGGGCAGTAACTCCATGGGGCCGTGCCATGTATGCAATGCGCATCACGGAAGCACAATCGGAGGACGGATGATTGGACATCAGGAATCGCTGCGCTGGGGACAGGAGCCGTTCAGCGCTCCGTCATTGGCCTGCTGGCCAGTTGCCAAACCGGGTTGGATTTCCAAAATAGCAATGGCTATGTCCGTTGCATGCCTCACGTGTGTACGCCCACGGCAAGATGCCTACGCCCGAACAGAGAAGGGCGGCAGAAGAAATTCATAGCATGTGAAAATGACCCAATCCCTATCCGGAGGGGTTGTGTGACACGGCTGAACGTTGCCGCTGACCATGACATGCCACGACACGATCCGGCACGACCGATACAGAGCAGACACCTACACCAACTTCTCCTCTGTCTCTTGTGTGCCTCTTCTCATGTCGCAACAATTTGCTCGATGGCATTATGTAAGCCGCTGTTCAGCGATATCGGCTTCACCTCCTCAGGCCTTCTCTCGTTTCTACGGAGACTCCACAGAGCAGCATGAGCGGCGGTCTAGCTCGGTTTCTTTCCCCCGCATGCGCCCTCATGCAAGGGCGCCCAGACCCATAGAATGGGCTATTTTCAGCGAGAGAAACGACCATAGAAGAACAGCAAGACTGCAACATTTATGACCTTGTGGCTTGCCAGTTCCGATGAGCATGCTGAGTGTAGGTACGTACTGAGATCCAACGGAGCCGGCTTGATGCTCCCGGCTGTCCGCGTCCCGCTTCGACCATCTACCCGCCGTGGTCAGCCCGTGGTATAAGTACCTGGTTATGTACGTCCCGTAGCGTGCAAGGTATGTGCATTTTTCGGGTGGCGTCAAGTGCTAAAAAAGTTTTATAAGGCTTGGACTGGATCCATTGGGGCGCTGGCGGGGTTGACTATCCCGTACGCAGTACGAAGTACTTCAGGTACACAATGCGGCCTTTGGTCATGTTGGAATTCAGAGACATGGTTCAACGATCACAAGCAGGTATCCTGACCGCCTCTCCGTCACGGACTGGCATAAATACTGGCAGATGCTCCCGACCTGAGCTACCGTCGACCCTCGTCACTGTACGAGGTTCGATCGAGAAAACACCGCACAAGAAGCGCCGAGCATCCTTCTCCTGCCCTTGCTCCTTGCTCCTTGCTCCTTGCTCGCTCAACGTCCCGCACAGTGTCAGTTGTCGGATTTCGCCTTCGCCGCGTCTAGGTTGAAATCGCATCCAGCCAAACACCATCTGCGATGTGCGCATAGACGCATTATATCACAACCCTGGGCTCTCTACATATACCGTGCAATCCCCGACCTTGTCGCCCTCCACTTTAACGCAGCTCGTCTTCGCCATTTAGGTTCGTCATCCACCGTATCCACTTGGGCCGCATTAGACCACATGGCTTAGAGTTATCGCTCGAGCTCAACCACGATCGCCGTCGCTTGATCCAAGCTTCACGCACACAGACGCGCACACAGACCGCAACTTTTGCTAGGTAGTTTTTGTAATAAACCCTCACTACCTATCACCTCTCATTTCTCCGTAGCTGCCTACCTGCCCCTTTTCCCAGGAGTTGTGAAAGGAAGCATGGATCCCATTGCTCGTCTATAAGTAAACGATCTCATCTTCAAGGCTGCATTTATACCCACCTGCCCTCTCCACCTCACGCTCTGTCGGCGCATCTAAAGTGCATGAACGAGGCAAAAGTTACGGCCGTCCAGCATGTCTCCGTCTACAGATATTTACGAGTCCCGGTTCTCCCTGGGTGTCGCCGCATCTGACACAGGGTACCACGACTTCCACGACATGGAGCTGTTCGAACCTACTGCATGTCTCGCAACTACGCTTACTACACCAAAAACTCCACCGCGGACTTCAGCGCGATCTTCGCCGAGAAGTTCGCCCCGAGATGAGGATCACTACGAAACTCCCAAGTCAATTACTCGCCACGATTCGGGTTACGAGTCGTCATTCTCGCCATCTTCCTATGATCGCAACTCTTCCAAGGCGTCACATCGCCACACGTCAGAGACCCGGCATCAGAAGCGGTCCGATAGTCAGCAACATACAGCCAAGCCTAGATCGGACTCTCCGCCAGCACGAAATCGCGCACCGCCAATACATACACCAACGGCCCAAGACCGCCAGCAACAAAATTCCTATTTCTATTTCCCGACGCCGGAAGAGATGCTCAGGGGCTACAACGCGCCGGAGGAGGAACACACATACCGGCCTCCGCCGCAAACCATTCGGTACTGGATGAGCAATAAGACCCGTCGGCTAGAGTACGCCGCCATCGATGCTGCTAGTCGTGGGCTGAGAGGATGGATGAGGAGATACGTGGTTCCGAACCGGCTCGTGCCCCGGGACAGCCGGTGGCTGACCTTTGACGACGACAAAGGGAGCGTGAGACGGTACCGTCTTGAGCTCGACGACGAGAGCGGCGACGATGACGAGGATGATGTCGGCGATGTCAAGAAGAGCAAGTCGGATAAGGGAAAGAAGGATAAGAAAGATAAAAAGGACAAGAAAGAGAAGGCGGATAAGAAGGACAAGTCGGACAAGAAAGACAAAGAGAAGGACAAGAAGATAAAATGGCCGTTTAAGCGGTAAAGTCGACGAGAACGGCACGAGCGGACGAACTCGACATCATCACATACTCACATTCATCCGCACAATTCGGATCGGCATATTCCCCGGCGTTTGATACCCAGATTTGTTTTCTCCGGTCTGTCTGATTATATCATAAATGCCAGCCAGGCAAGCTCCCGCCGCGGCGCGGCGAGGGGTATCTATAACTGGATAACACGATCAAGCATGATTTGCACATGTACATACACACATGTAATGCCCCAGGCTCGCGCCATGAGTTCATCTACCTTCTTACGCTCTCTCGGGATTTATTAGATAGACACGTCGGTTACGAAAATATAGACGGATGGGGAATGGATTTCTTGCGTTTTGGTTTGGGGATTTGCTTTGTTTTGTTTTGTTTCGTGAGCTGTGCTCTAATGTTGCCGACTCGGTCTCGTATGCGGGTGAACGAATGAATAAATGAGTGAGTGAGTGAGTGAATGAATGCAATGAATGAATGAGTGAATAGTTACAGGTGAGAAGGTACAAGTAACGAGCCGATTTCCGGACGAGCAAAGTGCAAGATGAATTGGTCGCAGGCTTGGCTGTTACATACTACCTAGTCTAGTATCTGCACGATCGACGGCTGTATACTATCCAGGTAGGTAGGATAGGCGGGCGCTTCTGCATGTGCGCAAGGTTTCGGGACTGGGATTAGGATTATAGGTAGTTGTCTTGGATTGGCGGGGTTGCTCGTGTATGCCATGTGGCTTGCTGGGGATTGGCTTGTGGGTTTGGGGTTGGGGTTGCGGGGGTTTGGGTTTGTTTGCGGGAAAGGGGGTGGGGGGGTTGAGGGCTTGGGGAGGGTTTGTTTGGGTTGCGGGAGGTTGCCGGAGGGGGGTTGCTTTGGGTGTTTCGTACTGTTTGGACTTGTGCCTACTTGTACGGGTACCCATCGTATCGCGTGTAGTCCAGTCCGAACTTTCGCTTTGGTTACTTCTGTTTGTCTTGTTTGTGCCTTGTTTATCGTGTTTATCGTGAATGCTTTTTGAGTAGGCGACTATAGGGAACGGCGTGCTTCTTGTTGGTTGTGGGGTCCTTATGGACTACCTTGCGGGTATGGTATCTGCGAGCCTAGCTGAGTGAACGCGATGGTGATGGTGGTTAGGGATTAACCATGTGTAGGTTCTTGATGTATTATCACGGTCGAAGTAGATAGTCCTACGCCTTTCCGTACTGAGCTTCGTATATACATATTCTGTCACGGTACTCCGTACATCGCTTTCGTTTTTCTACTTCTAAGTTCTCTGCGGAGGATGTAATACGCTCACCAATATGCTCAGTATTCCTATCTGCTGTCGTGTTCTGGTGACGGCAGGGCGGAAGCAACGCATGCTTGCCACCTACATAGGTGTATATATATGTAAGTTCCTGAGGGTATGGATGTTCACTCGTCACAGGATCATCAGCTTACTGAGCTGAGTTTCCTGAGCTGAGTTTCCTGAGCTGAGTTTCCTGAGCTGAGTTTCCTGAGCTGAGTTTCCTGAGCTGAGTTTCTTGAGCTGAGTTTACTGAGCTGAGTTTACTGAGCTGAGTTTACGATACCTAACAAAATACGTACCTGGCTAGTTAATACTAATGTATTCTACAGATTGTAACGGGTCTGTTGCCGGGCGCGGGTGATAGTTATGTACATACCTGGTAAGTAGGTAGGTAGGTAGGTAGGTAGGTAGGTAGGTAGGTAGGTAGGTAGGTAGGTAGGTAGGTAGGTAGGTAGATATGAGCTCGGTTAAAAGGGCACCCATGTTTCGTTATCAGGGCACCCTTCCGACTGGGAACAGCTGTCAGGCCTATGACGGCCCGCCAAATACTTCCGTAATTGGTTCCAAGCATGTACTTCGTACGTCCGGACTTGCGCCCGCAGGGCAATCAGGGGAGCAAATTCACGTACGAAGTACGAACGTATAGACAGGTTGATTAAGTTGCTACTTTAGTACATAGTTAGTGTACAGACCCTATGAGACGTTCTTTTCTTTGCTTGTGTTGCTTTACTTAGTCGGCGCCCGCTAGATAGGAGGTACCAGAGGGTGGTCGTCGCTCTACATAAACTTACTAGGTAGGTACGTACGGAATACAGACTACAGACAACCAGGATTGCGATTTAATAGGCCTCGATTGAAACTTAGGTAGGTAGGTAGATAGGTAGGCAGAGGATGAATCTGATATCTTCGGCCACACGTACGAAGTATACGGCGTCGTTGACCTTGGCTGCCGTAAGGTCAAAGGTAGGTACACTATCTAGATGAAATCAATTATTCGGCGGGCCGCCACAGGCCCGACAGCTGATTCCGGCCCGAAGGGTGCCCTGATAACGAAACATGGGTGCCCTGTTAACCGAGCTCGTAGATATGTAGGTGGGTAGGTATGTTATAGAGATGAAGAAAAGCAATGCCATCGAGCGCTTTCTTTGTTATTTTCGGCTTGTTTGCTGTTTGTCGGCTTACTTACATGAGGTCGTTGATGGGATATCTACCTGTGTTCCTACGGACTATCTCTTTGGCTGCCCGAAGACACTAACACGGTCACTTGCTTTACATTACCGCTCTGTCAGTTACCGAGTTGGTATCTTCGGGCAGCCAAAGAGATGGTGCTCGGCACATGATCACAGGATGTTTCATCGACTCTCGGTAGGTAGATAGATTGTCCCGGGAATCAATGGTAACATCTATCTATTTATTCTGAGGTCCCTGTGTACGGATGTATGATCGTACCTCTTCAATTAAGCAGAGTCAAGTCATCGTATGAAAACTGAAGAGGTGAGGACGGTGAGGAACCTACCTAGGTAATCAACAGCCCAACCCGCAAACAAGGGGAAAGAGAAACAAAACAGAATCATATCAATCGCCCGTCGCACATCATAACAGGGTATTACACAACGAGAGACGCAACCCCAGAACCAAGTAACCACCCCCCAAAACCGATAATATCTAACATCCGTACCAAATAACAAACCAAGCAAACCCAAACCCAAACCCAAACAAAGTAAACCAAATCAGATCCAACCCCGAAGCCATCAACCCCAAACCAAACCCAACCTCAACCCAACCCCCCAACCTCCACAACCCGCCCCGAACAATCCCCAAAAAGTCCAAATCCGCCCCAGAAATCTCCCCCCGCAACTCCGCAGTAAGACAACAAACATTATCCTCGCCCAGCTCCCAGAACTCCGACCCATCCCTCGGCTCGACAAGATACGTCTCCATAACCGCGAAGCGCCGCTCTGCTGCGTCTGCGTACTTGCTTTCTAGCAGCCAGCCGTTGAACCATAAGGGTTTGTTGTCTTGGTCTAGGTGCAGGAGTTGGGGGCTGCATATTTTGTAGGGTTGTGGTTTGGGTTTTGGGGGGATTTGCTCGGGTAGGGGTAAGTCGAGCAGATCAGAAGAGTCCGGTTCTGTTTTTTGAGGGGGTTGTATACTCCCCATGATCCCCACCGCGCCCCGATGGAAAGCGAACGACTCATCGCCTGCTAGCAGGAATCCTATCCAGAATGTCTCCTTGTCGCCTGTGATGCGTTAGCTCAAGACACGAAAATAAAACGCTCTTTGCTTCGGTACTCACCATGCATCATCTCATACACGCCCGTCCTACCGCCTCGACCGTCCCTGTCGCTTCCGTTGAAGCGGCAGACGAGCAGCATCGACACGAAATGCCGCCATTTATCCACCTACGGATATAATTAGCTTCGTTCCCTATAAAGTCCCTGATCATTTTATCCGGCGGAGCGGACATACCACCACAACGCCGCTTTCCTGGTGATGCCCCGAAGTACCCTTCCACCAACTAGACTCCTTCGCAAGCTTAGGGATAGGCCGCGGAAGCACCTGCTGCAGCCACCGCCGTTTCGACTCCGGCATGATAGTCCGGTCGCGGAAGAACAGCGCCCCGGACTCGACGTAGTCAGCATCGTCAAACAGTATTTCCGGATCCCGGAAGAAGAACGAGTCCGCGTCGATGAAGATGACCTCGCGGAAACTCGACAGCAGCATCGCGAAGGGCTTGATGGCCCACCCGGCTAGCTTCCAGCCTGTGTCGTCTACCATTTGCGCTATGTCGCGCGTTATCACGCCTGGTAGATTCTGTGGATTGTTTAGTTCCTGGATTGTGGTTTGGGTTGTTGGGACTGCGGCTTACCTCTAGTTCTATACGGTGGTCTTCGCCTAGATCTGTGTCGCCGAGATACATGACTTCGATAGGAAGGTCGCAGCCGATTTTCCGCAGGGCGTAGATTGTTGTTAGGAGGTAGTGCGCTTGGTCATCTCCGGCCGTGAGAACGATGCCCCTTCCCCCGTTCTTGAATTGCGCATGCAATGTCATGTGGTCGGCGAAGTACGGGCTCGTGAACGGGAATAGGAGGTTTGCGAGCCCGGCTAGAAAGGCCCGGAAGGCCTCGTAGTTGTGGATCGTGTCGGTCAGGGACATACCGGAGTTTGCGTCGTTGCCGTGCTGCGTGCCGCGCAGGTACTGGATCAGGTCGTCTCGGATGTACGTCTCGCCCGTCTGCTTGTCCTCTACTAGATGAAGCTTCTCCCATGCGCTTAGGTATTTCTGGTATGCCCGTGTCCGCAGCCCGAGCTCCCGCATCCGGGATGCGCCACCGTCGTTGATGGGCCGTAGGAGTTCGCGGATGGTTAGCTCGTCGGGTAGTAGAGCGAAAACGGTGTCTAGGTCATTTTTGAGGTCCGGCCTTTCGGTCCAATGGGTCGAAATTGATTTTTCTTCTGGTTCCGGTCCGAGTTTTTGGATCTTTGCAGACTGTTGCTCGAGTCCTTTCATCAGCGGCGCCTGTGCCGAAGCTTTTACCATGGGGTTTTCAATTAGAGGCGCTTTCACCACCGGCTCTTCAGTGACGGGCGCCTTTAAGCCCTCTTCAATTTCCGCGGGATTACCCGACCCCGAATTCTCAGAATCAGCCTTCAGCGTCTCCTTCCGTCGAACGAATCGCGATAACAGACCGCCTTGCCTGTGCATAGTCTCGGGCGAGACAGAATTCCTCACATCCTGCAAACTGGATGACATTAATTCATATCTTTCCAAGCGCGCCAACACCCCTGATCGGAATAAGGTCGAGTAAAGAATAAAAGAAAGCACGACCGTGGCGAAGAGAAGGATCTGCTTTCGGCGACGAACGTATCGGCGTCTGCGGTCGGTTGAGGCAGGCGAAAGGAGGCCCGGAGGAAACCGGCCCTCTTTGGGGCCGAACGACGACTTCACGAATACCATCTCGGAGGGGGTGATGAGTTAATAGTCAATGTCTTCATTTCTTTGGATCTAGATTCTTCAGCTCTGGGATTTGGTTGCTCGAGTATCAGGTCCGGTTTACTCTCACTCGGGAATGAACACAGTTTACTCGTGGGAAACTTCTCCTGGTCGTTCAAGGTATTGCCTAGCCATCGCTAGCAAAGCGTCGAAATACCGACCAGAAATACTCCCGGTACTATTGCGAGTATACTGATTTGCCCACAGCTTTAAATAGGGTTTTCAGGATCCCGTCATGGAGGAGCGACCAAGACTTATTTTTAAATCGCATGCGTTTGGATACATCTTATACCAGCAGGACGCCTCCCTTTTTGATCCCCTGATTTGGGTACACGCAGCACATAGCGTAATGGCAATCCACCTCCCGTTTCGAGCAGGTCTCTATAGATAGTTAGCGGGCAAAGCACGTAATCCATCGAACTGCTGACCGCGCCGCAGGTATAAGCCTGGAATGCTGACCACGCGCAGGCTGCAACGTTACCGGGCGTGAACGCACTCAATTCTATTGCTTGATGAAAGGAATAGAGTAAAACGACCCGAACTAGATTCGCGTGCTTGGCGTGGAGTTTATCACTCCACGGATGAAGGGTTACCTGCTGTATTGGTGGAAACCCGCTTGCTGACGGCTCCGTCGCCGAATCGGGATGCCAATCCAGGGGACATATTGCCTGATACCTGAAGGATAGGGTTTACCGTGCTGAGTCATTATAGCAATTAGGTAAAAGTTGCTAGAGCGACTTCTGACGCCATGCATATGGGGGCGAAGCGGCGGGCTCTGGACTGAAGTAGGACTCAAGGACTCAGGAGTGAGATAAGTTCCGCCCCAAAACTCTTCAAAAAATTCATCAAGCTTGTTTCTGACCACGGGCGAAAATAGAAGGCAAAGGATGTGTGATATTGATGTGAAGGAATGAATCTGACATGAACTTACCTACAAATGTGCGGGCAAAATGCCCTATATTATACGTGTACATGCACCACTATCAAGAGCGCTGTACAGATGTAGGTAGTTTGTATACCCCTATAAGGGCCTCGACATAACCCTGGGTTGACTGTGGACAGCCGGGCGAGTTACGAAGCTATTCGCTCAAACTGAGATTCATCCCTATTCGACGGTTATAGAGCATGCATTGAAGAAATTTCTGTCTTTGCGACGCATAATCGCGCCTGTAAAGTGAGTGACGCTCCCAGCATTGATCGGTCGCGAGATATGCCGCACCGCGAACTCTCGCAGCCTCTCCGTGGAACGTCGAAGGCGTTGGCCTATCGACGGCCGTCTCACCTCGATATATCAACGGGATGGTGTGTCTTTTCCCTGTTGATAAGGCCCTGGAATATTAGTTGCGATAGAAAACGGATGACATCGAGGTCGCCCCGATAGATTAACGATAAAGAATCGAATCAACCACGAGAGTAGATGTTGCTGTGCTCTTCTGCTGCGCCGTATTCTCGGGTAGAAAGCCATTTGCTGGATGTTATTAGGTGCGCGCGGTATTGAGACTGTATAGGTAGCTTGAGGCACGCTGGGCGTTTATTCAGGCGCCGCCAACCATGTGGCCCGGCCTGATCCGGGCCTTACAGCGGCCGCCCTCTTCACCGGAACGGAAATGGAGGCGTGGCGGGCATGGAGACAATTGCAATTCCGCCAAGCGCCAATACGAAGCCGGAGGAGTTTGATGACCCATGCAGGCAGTGGTCGTGAGTAGCACTTCTGGTGTCCTCATTGAAAGTGGTTCATGCAGATCGTGGAGACGAGACTTCTCTCGATCTATCTGCGCTGCTGTGACTGTTCAGTTAGAGCCTTCTGGACTGCCTCCCACCTATACTGCGTAAGTCTCTGGTAGTATGGTAGGTTAATACGTCTGAATGCGCCCTATGCTTTGTGAACTCAAGTAGTAACTGTGCATGTAGTAGGTAGTACTGCTTCTATCATCAATTTTGACGGTTGAAGATAGAAACGGCTGTGGTTATGAGGGGTCCGTTGTTCTTGTCACCCTATTCTCGGATACATACTTACCAATCAGTATCCTGTTACCTCTTCTGCCATCGGTTTGGATATAGTTGGTCGACGAATTCCTAGTGAAACATATCGCTGATCATTGCCCACGACGCCCCGACGAGAGGCTGTAATGAGTTCGGTCGGGAGCATTGGCTCAGTCTTCGGGAGGGTTTTCTGCCGACTAGTAAGTGTAGTGTAGCGTACTTGCGGTATGATGCATCAAGACACGTGCGGTAGGTATGTGGGTGGTCACATCTTGCGCCATTCGTACACGGATGATGGTTCTTTATGATGCGTACCTACTCTATTTTCGGTAAAATCGTCCGGCAATCTTTACAACCAACTAATCGGATTTGGAATTCTGACCCTCATCTTCGGGTGTTTTTACCTCGGCATCCTGAGACTTGGTTTTGTCGTCACCGCCGACGTCACGGTCATCGGCACCATCATTATCGGTGTCATCTTCTTCACCTCTTTCGGACATTCCGTCGGAAAAGAAGTCCGAGTCGTCATCTAGATTTTCGCCCATTAATTCCGAACGAATTTCAGTTCGAACGAGAGAATAGTCGGCTTACCTCCGAGTCTAACCCCTACGAAACGCTTGCATGTTTCTGACCCTTTCTTAAGAACCTCAAGCTGCTTCATCAACTTTTTTCTCCTGGCACGGATTTGGCGCGGCTCTCCCGCGATAGCTTTCACCAACTCAGCGGACATGCCAAACACCTTCACCGGGGACAATATGTCACTGAGAACAGCGAGGAGCTTCTCCTCGATGATTTCTACCGAGACATCATCCAGGAAACGCTTCATTGCCACCTAGCAGTCCATGCTTTATTAGAAATCCAGGCTCGTGGCCATCGGAACGTGTGGGTAAGAGGGCTTACGTTATAGTAGGCGTGCATACAATCCAAAGCCTCTGAGGCGGCTATACGCTCAATATCGTGTTCCTTGCGTTCTGCTAACCTATTAACAAGGCCCATCAGGTCTAGTGGGGTCCCCGGCAATTGCACTGATCGTATATTGGTTGCTGAAAAGAACGCCAGGATCGCCTTTTCGCTCTCCTTTCGCCTTCGCTGGTCCCAGATGTTGAGAATCGCCTCGATGTACTCTTGTGTGTACGTGATGGGGTGGATGGTCCGGTGCGCGTTGAGCAACTCGGCGGTTCGAGCATTTGCGACAGAGATAAGTTTCTCAAAAGCTGGCTCAAGCACTTCGGCAATTAGGGCCCCCGTCATAGTACTGTCTGAGATAGAGGTAATGACAAGTACGATAAATCGCTTGGCTGCACTCCACGCTGCTTCGACATGTTTCTTCACGATTGACGTCCACGGGGTAGATTGCTCGTGAAAAAGATCCGCTACAACCATAGGGTTGAACAGACCCGGGAGTTCCCTAGCTTTTGTCCGCCTCAACAGCGTCTTCGCGTGACTGATAAACTTGCCCCTCGAGATCGGAACAGGCTGGCCTGTTTTCGCTTGGTCTTCGGTATGATTCTCATCTAGCATTTGGCGGAGGTGACCCCGTTGTAACAACTCATCACCAAAATCTTTGTTCAGGTTCTGTATTACAGCTCGAATACGCTGTTGATAGCCCCGTTCTGTCTTGGCATTCTCAAAGAAGGCGTCGCTGTAGGTGCCATCGACCGATGATTTTACAAGCGCCTGGAACTTTTGGCTTATCTGGAGCAATTCGAGGCGCTGCTCCTCCGGCGTGATCCGGGGCACTCCCAGTGCTGTGACCAGTTTTCGGCAAGAGACGATGCCGGCGTCAATTTCGCTAATCAAACTAGGTAGCTCTCGGGCAATCTGGCGGATGAGTACGTTGCTAAGTTTGGGACGAAGCTCATCAATGCCTAGGTTGACTGATGGCAGCTTCGCCCAAATCCCCTGAGCAAAGAATTTTGTTTCTTCTTCGTCTCGGCCTGTCAAGAGAGGTGTTCCCTGAACCTTCTCGGAGTCCATATTTTTCAGTACATGCCAGCCTAGAAGGAATTCCACGTCGAGATTCTGAGCGAGCGAAGCATAGGCCTCCTCGCTTCCCGACCCCGGTACTAAGGTGTCTGGTTTGGTGATAACACCCATAGTGCGAGTACCGCCACGATCAGCCATGCGAGCTAATTTGAGAACGATCTGATTGGCATAGTCATTTTTCGCCGAGATAACAGCGAGGATAATGCTTCGCGGTTGCTTCATGTAGGATGTGACGACTTCCTGAACTAGCTCGACGTCGTCGGCGCTCTGTTGCTTTGTCTCGGAGTGTATGAGGCCTGGCAGATCCACAATGGTGAGGTGCGGCCGGTTCGGGCCGGAAATCTCGACTCTCAGGAGATCCTTGGAGAAAGCCTTCCCATGGATCGTAATACCCATAGCGGCTTTCGCTTGCTCTATCAGGGCTGGGAACCCCTCGAAGCTTTCGAGTCTCTGGTGGAAGCCAGAGAGGCGACTCTGCTCAGGCAGCCCCAATGAACTGTGCGGCACAATAGAAACTGTCACGCCAATTTTGGAAGTTCTTCGCAGCACGAGTTCGGTTGGAAATCGGGTGCAGAGATTACTCTTGACTGGGAAAGGCACGCCGGAGATGGCTTCGAGCACGGAGCTCTTTCCGGAAGATTGATCACCGCATACGATGATCTGGGGTAGAGAGACATAGTGATCAAGGCCTTGCAGACGGAGACGATCAACGGCATCCAGAAGCTCTAGCTGATCCTCAGAGCAGAGCCCGTTGAGGGCTTCGGTATTGAAGGAAACCACCATGTTCTTGTCGGCAGCGCAGTTCAGAAGAGCGCCCAAGTGAGTGATAGAGCCTATCTTCTGGCTGGAAGACCAGGGTCGGGAGTCGACACAGGTGGGAAGGACAAAAGTATGGAGACCCGCCGAGACTGCAGCACTGTGTGAGCTATGCCGCATAGTCGACTATACTGTGTCGGAGCATGGCCTTACCACCTTGCTCGGCCAGCAGTCACGCGTCTGGTATAATAGACCGCACCTGGATATTAGGTGAGCTGACCGATCACACTTGGCGGCCAGAAAAGGGTGGCGGCGTGTTAATACTGTGCAGGTTTTGGCAGTTCTCCATTCTTTTGTCGCCAACCTTCATTCACTGATGCGGTGGCATTGGTAGTTGCCTGCCCGGGCATA
The DNA here is from genome assembly GCA_028637635.1 of Xylariaceae sp. X802. Taxonomy (NCBI): domain Eukaryota; kingdom Fungi; phylum Ascomycota; class Sordariomycetes; order Xylariales; family Xylariaceae; species Xylariaceae sp. X802. The sequence continues at coordinate 15,801 of JAJFDH010000001.1, read as the reverse complement.
TTGCGTATTTCATCGGCATTCCATTCTGCTGAGATTAGCTCGCAGCCTTCATGATTCGAGGACTGAAAAGAGGAATCTGCAGTGTACGTTGGTAGTCAGTTTCTAGACCGTTTACTTGAAACAATGGACACTGGCAGAAGCAAAAGCGCTCACCACGGGTCTTTTGCCGGCGACCGGTACGGTAGCTTGTAGGCACTACCTTGCAGATCCTCATGCGAACCGAGACCAACAGAGTGATATCATAGGTTCTGAGAGGGATGCCCACTATCTATCATGTTGCTCTACATAGTAGAGATGCAGAGGCGTCGCCCGCGTGTAATACCTGGAGGCTAGAGGATGTGTCCGATTGGGTTAAGTGGCCGAGCAACGGGGTCAGTCGATAGCGGCGTGTGCGATGTGACCCGGCTTGGAATGCTAATGCCGCGCTATCGGACAATCGGAACGCCTAGGACATTAGCGTGGGCCTCCCGGTCGGCCATTTAGGGCTCGGCCAATCTAGGGGCGCAACTCGCCTGTCACCCCGTCCCGATGTGCTCGAACAGGTCATGTGGCCAAGAAATGCAACTGGCCGACTAGAACGGACATACACTAAGGGTAGTCTAGCCCACGCCTTCTTTTAGAAGTGGGCCACCGAAATCATCACCGTGACAACTTCAACACGACATCCCTTCTTCCCGCTATTCCCATCGCTACTGCAACACAACTACCAGTAGGTGGTAGGTATAGCCACCTTGGACGGGAACCTAAACCGAACAACACTTGAGCCTGCCAACGACCAAGCCTGCTTTCCTCATGTCAAGGTCGGCAGCGGGACCTGAAGCACAAACGAGCACACCGAAGACGGAATGCATCGCTGTTCCAGTGTTATCAGTGAAGGCCCGGAGTTTCCCACTCATTTCAAAGAGGAAGTCTCCAGTGGGTGTGTAGCAATGATAGGCTGGCACTGGCAGCAATATTCTTTATAAGAGCCAGAACGACTCCCCTAGCTGAGAGTTGCTGTCCAATTCGTGAAGTCGTACGGGTTGTCGTTATCCCTTTTCCGTCATTATTTAAACGTTGTTTCTGCTCTCCGCCGCCTCGTTTCTCATTCTTTCTATCTGCCAAATCGCTTATGAAGGATTTGGTATGAGGTGTTATCTAGGAGCTCCGCCCCGGGGCACTCATACAAAAAAAACAGGGCGTCGTATTCAGCTTAGAGAGAATCTCAACATTGATAGCGAATCGATTTCGGAGCCAGGGTTTGAACGAAGACTCTATGACTGAATAAGTTACAAGCGAGGAGATCAATGATAGCAAGACATGGCTGGGCAACGCACTGCCTGAAGCGCCATGACTACCTTTCAATGATCACAAAGAATCTTCATCCTGAGCGCTAGGCTGCTGGCAGCTTGATTTCATTCGTTTCCTTGCGTCTTGTTTCAGACAGTCCACGGGGAGCAAAGGATTGACTCCTGATGATCTCCGGGTGCGGGTGATCGATTAGACGGGAGAGCACCCCTATATTCCCAGGCAAATGAAGACAGCAGGCTTGATCTAGGAATCAATGGCCCTTGTATTGAGTAGCTAGCTCGGAGATGACCTGACCTTAGCACTTTGATATAGTGTTAAGGTTTCGTAACAGTTAACGTATTGCCACATCTGTATGCTTGTCTTCTTGCATGCCTGGACATGGTTGAGCCAAATACTCAACCCAGATACTGTCAACTCCTGGCATCAAGACCGTCGATCAACGTCCTCAGACATGCACCACCCATTCAGATATCCCCTTCAACCTGTCCTCAACCCCTTCACCTCACGACAATGGCAGCACGTCTCATCACGGGTATCAGGTTCCATCGCCATGCCATAATACCAACGCTACCATAAATCAACCAACATGCCATCTCCCCCAGCATAATAACACAACCAAACAACATCACCAACAACCTCCCCCTCACTCCCGAACAAACAACCCAGCCATCCCCATCCCAGTCCCAACACACATACTAACAACCCCAACCTCCCCCTCCGACCGCCGCAGCCCATGCAAAAGCGTACTAACCATCCGACCCCCGTAGCCCCAAGCGGATGACCAAGCGCAATAGCGCCACCATCAGGATTAACCCGCCCATCCGCAAACGCCCCCTCAAGCCCAAGTTTCCGCAGCACATAAACAACCTGCGAAGCAAACGCCTCGTTAATCTCCCACCGGTCCACATCAGCCGTCGAAAGCCCGAACCGCGCCAGCAGCACCGGCACCGCAACCGCCGGCCCAACCCCCATCTCATCCGCCGCGCACCCAACCGAGGACGCCCCCACGAATCTCCCGAGGATCTTCTCGCCAAGCCCCAATCCCACCGCCACCTCGCGCCTCATAAGCAGCGAAGCCGCCGCGCCGTCGCTGATCTGCGACGAGTTGCCGGCCGTAGTACTCCCATCGTCGCGGAAAACCGGCTTGAGCGCAGCGAGTTTCGCAGCAGACACATCCGCGCGGATCCCATCGTCCCGCGAAACAACAACCTCGCGAGCCGTTCCCTCCGCGTCCAGAACTCTCGTCCGCACGGGCACGATCTCCGCATCGAAAGCCCCCGCGTCCCGCGCCCGCGCAGCCCGCTGATGCGAAGCAAGCGCCACAGCATCCTGATCCGCGCGCGAAACCCCGTACCGTTCCGCTACGTTCTCCGAGGTAATCCCCATGGGCAAAACACAATCCCGCACGCGCTTCTCCGCGTCCGCGGATGTGAGCACCGGCCACGCGTCCACAGGAATAGCCCGCGAGCCGTAATTCCTCGTCATGCTCTCCATGCCAGCCGCGATACCGGCATCCACGGCGCCCACCGATATCGACGCCGCCATGCCCGCGACGGCCTGCAGGCCGCTCCCGCACGCCCGGTTCACCGTGTACAGCGCCGTGGAGTCCGGATACCCCGAGTAATTCAGCGCCATGCGCGCTGCTTTGCTGCCGCCTAGCTCTGAGAGGACCACGCCCACGGCTACGTCGGCTACGCGGGCGGGGTCGACGCCTGGGTTTGCGGATATCGTTGCTTGCAGCACGGTGCTTAGGAGTTCTTCTGGGTAGGCGTCTTTTAGGGAGCCTTTGTAGGCTCGGCCTATTGGTGTTCGCAGGGCTGAGAGGATCACGGTGTCTGTGGGGGCTTTTGTTAGGACGGCCTTTAGGCCTTTTGGGAGGGATGCCATTTCGTTGGGTTCGGGCGGGTTTCTTTTGTTCTTGTCTTTGGAATTTGGTTGGTTGTTTCTTTCTTGGGTTGGTGAATTGGAATTCGCTTTACAGATATATGTGTATATGTGTGTGTATGTGCGTTGGTAGGTACCGTATGTGCGCGTGTGTATGTGCGTGTATGTGCAGATATGCGCAAGCCGTAAAGAAGCAGCAACCAAGCCGCAGTTTATAATCAATAAAAAGACCTCGGCAACGAATCTCCGCTAGCAAGCGATCCGGGATCGGGATCGCGATGCGTGTGGGGAATAAGTAGGCAGTGGCGAGGCAGTGGCGTCCTCGGCTCCCCCGGATGACAACGGGCCTAGCAAGAAGATACAGACAAGAATAAACACAATCGAAATCAAATAACCACCCAAGTGTAAAAAGACCAGAAGACCTCAAAGAATCCAGGCGCGAAGTATAATCTACCTAACTAGTCAAGAGAAGCAACCAAATCCCAAGCAAGAAACAAATATATAAAGATTTAGTAAGGTAGGTAGGTAAGGAAGAAAAGAACCAACCCCATAAACCCGGACCCAAATGCCGGTCCTCGTTTCCGAAAAAACCCCAAGGACGATTCACGCTAGCCAGCCCGGTTCCCCGACCCGGCTTGCCCCGGTTGAATTAATCGCCGCTTTGGTCACTTGGCCAACGCCACCACACCAGCACCTACCTACCTAAGATGTGTACGGAATACGGTCGTAGTGAACCTAAGGTAGATAGGTAGAAAATACGAACACAGGTAATCAGTAATCCCCAGACCAAGCGAATACCAATACCAATACCAATACCAATACCAATACTGACTTACTAGGCCAGTAACAAGAATCAATCCAAAGCAATTGCAAACACAACCAACTCCCGTAAGAATCCCATTCCATTCTTTCTAAATAATGAGCGGTATCTACCTACCTACCTACCTGGTAGCAAAGATGCTAATTAGGTACTCCAAGATGCTAGATAAGTATGTAGGGTAGGTAAGAAGAGAGCAGGTGCATCCTACATAATCACTATCATCGCCGTCCTCATACATACCTACCTCCATAACCCCCCAGCAGAGAACCCAGCAAAAGAACTTTTACGACATACTACTATAGCGTCGTATGCTGAGTCAGCTTAACCGCAAATGTGCCGCAGATTAGCCGTTATTCTGACTAAGCCTCTGGAAAAGTGCAGTGGAATGAACACCGCTCGATTTTTTCTCTCCCTCTGCTTTTCTAAGCCGTTTATCTGCGCGCGAGCTGTTTACTATTGTAGCCGCTCTACCTCCTTGAGCCGTTTTGCAGTCGAGCAGCCCCCGGAAGGGTTAGCCGCTCGCGGTTTTGAGCCGCTGATTCCTTGATCTGTTGGTTACGGAAGTCGTTGGATAGGGGGACCGCTCGCGCTGTGAGGTGTTGATTTCCTTGATCTGCTGGTTACGGAAGTCGTTGGACAGGAGGACCGCTCGCGCTGTGGGCTGTTGATTTCTGAAGCTGTTGATTTCTGAAGCTGTTGATTTCTGAAGCTGTTGATTTCTCAAGCTGTTGATTCCACAAGCTGCTAATTCCTCAAGCTGTTGGTTGCGGAAGCCGTTGGACAGGAGGACCGCTCGCGCTGTGGGCTGTTGATTTCTGAAGCTGTTGATTTCTGAAGCTGTTGATTTCTGAAGCTGTTGATTTCTCAAGCTGTTGATTTCTCAAGCTGTTGATTCCACAAGCTGCTAATTCCTCAAGCTGTTGGTTGCGGAAGCCGTTAGATAGGGGGACCGCTCGCGCTGTGGGCTGTTGATTTCCCAAGCTGTTGATTCCACAAGCTGTTGATTCCACAAGCTGTTGATTCCACAAGCTGCTAATTCCTCAAGCTGTTGGTTACGGAAGCCGTTAGATAGGGGGACCGCTCGCGCTGTGGGCTGTTGATTTCCCAAGCTGTTGATTCCACAAGCTGTTGATTCCACAAGCTGTTGATTCCACAAGCTGCTAATTCCTCAAGCTGTTGGTTACGGAAGCCGTTAGATAGGGGGACCGCTCGCGCTGTGGGCTGTTGATTTCTGAAGCTGTTGATTTCTGAAGCTGTTGATTTCTCAAGCTGTTGATTTCTCAAGCTGTTGATTTCTCAAGCTGTTGATTTCTCAAGCTGTTGATTTCTCAAGCTGTTGATTTCTCAAGCTGTTGATTTCTGAAGCTGTTGCTAATATGAGACACCGTTCACGGATTTTAGGACTGCTAGATACACATTTTTCCGATCCACGGCCGATCAGTACGTCCGAATTCGAGCCGCCACCCGCCGCTCCATCACCCGCCGCTCCATCACCCGCCGCTGCCAATGCAAGCCATTCTTCGAACCCAACGCAAGCGAGTTGCGGAAACTCCTGCAGAAAGGACGAAGCTGAATCGTTCGCCTCAAAGTTCAACCAGGCGTACAAGGCACACGGCGGCAAGACCCCGATCAGCATCCCCGGAAATCGAGCAGCCTCCCAATCAGCCACCTGACACCCAGACCTCCCAAGCGAGTTGCGGAAACTCCTGCAGAAAGGACGAAGCTGAATCGTTCGCCTCAAAGTTCAACCAGGCGTACAAGGCACATGGCGGCAAGACCCCGATCAGCATCCCCGGAAATCGAGCTGCTTCCTTAGGCGTAGGAAATTGACAAGAATAGATGCGAATCGCATCTATTCTTGTCAATTTCCTACGCCTAGGGAAGCAGCTCAATTTCCGGAAGTCTGGGTGTCAGGTGACTGATCGAATTCGAGGGTACTGATCGGGAAGCTGCTCGATTTCCGGACCTGGGTTGACACCATGAGCTAACACCTTTTCTTGTCATTTAGTCAGAGACTTCGATCAGTATTCCCGGAAATCGAGCTGCTTCCCTAGGCGTAGGAAATGGACAAAAATAAATGCGAATTGAGATGCAATTCGCATTTATTTTTGTCCATTTCCTACGCCTAGGGAAGCAGCTCGATTTCCGGAAGTCTGGGTGTCGGGTGACTGATCGGGAGGCTGTTCGATTTCTGGACCTAGGTTGACACCATGAGCTCACAGCTTTTCTTGTTATTTAGCCAGGGATACGAACCGATCTAGCCACCAACGTGGATCTGCCAGTTTACAAATAATAGTTCGTCCGAGGCTTCGGATGGATTCGTAATAAGCTCATAGTTGCCTGAGCTGTCTTGTGTGAAAGGTATCATATACAGAGCATTATTCAGTATGGCAGGTAGGCCCACGATGTCTTGCCAAGTCTCGGACACAGAGCTCGCAGCTGATACAGGTTGTGGACCGCCGATCAGTCGCATGATAGGGAGTCTCGTTAACGGATCCTGTCTTTCCGGGAGCCTCATGACGGGCGTTATAACCAGAAAAATGAAAACGGTTTTACGGCCTCCTAATAAATATTAGCGCGGTCTAATTCAACGGATCTGTCGGTAGTTTACGCAGATCTATCTCCTCGTGTGTGAAGATGTGGTCAAGCCTTGCTTCACTGATTTTCTCTGCGTCACGGCAGCGGTAAGCAATATATTGCCCGCGTGAAAAAACAAAACGCCTCGCATTTTGGTCGTTACTAAGGGCAGATCGGGGTGTCAGTCATGCTTGACGCCGATCAGTGCAGCAATCTCACGTACCTAGCCGAATATGAGAGCTTTTTCCACCACATGATCGGAGCGTTGGTTGTGGATATGACGTTTTTTGCGTATTCTGCCCTGTAGGCATTTCGCAGCTTGGCACGGGACGCCACGGACATCTCCCTTTCTCGCACAGGCAGCTCGAGGTTATTTTTACAATGCTCTGTCTTCAAACGCACAAGAACGGACGGTCTCCAGTGAGCAGCGTCCCCAACGACAGCACTCATTGCGATGGACGGATCATCGAGGTATTCGGTATCTGCGTCATTGCTGTCTGGTGGCAGGAGGCTCGCGAACATCGTTGGTACTGATTTGCTGAGATCCTCAATCAGGGAAGTTATCTGTGGCTCATCGTGCCTGAAAGCCCCTAGGAGAGTTAGGCGAAGTGTCTGTACCAGATTTTCGTAGTCAAGCAGATCGCGCTCTGGGCTACGATGATTGGTCTTCGTCACGATGTTCTTCCATAGCCTATGCAGAGATAAATTAGCAACGTAACATGTGCTCGGGGCTCGGGGCATCCTTATCGTTAGCACTGCGGCTCTCTGGCCAGATCAGTTGTGTGGCTTTAGCCATAACTATACGAGCAGCTGGAGTGATCGACTTACTTGTGCTTCAACTCTCCAGGCAAGACCATCAGAAGGGGCACAGATCCATATCGACGGAAGACATCCCGATAATGCAACCCGATGTGTACGTTAGGACGGAATGCCTGTTTCCTGTATTCCGAACCTTTTTTCGATGAAGGTAGCTTGCTGATGTCGGCATCCACCTGTTCAATTGAACTGATCACGGCATCTCCCGCTTTGCCAGCAACAGATCCTGCAACACTCACCGATCGGACTGAAGCCGTGGCGTGTTTCTTTTTCGCAGCCTGATCACTAGACAGAGCCGCTGCCCTAGATAGCTTTTGGAATAGACAGCGGCTGTTATATACAACGTCGGCAAACCTAGTGGGCTGATCTGCTTCCACTGGATCTGCCCCTAGTAGGCAGTTCGCCTCAACTGTTGCTGTTAGAACGACGACCAGTATATCGACGGCGGAGCTGTTTCTGTCTAGTCGGCCTTCGGCAGATTCGTTCGCGAACATTGCTTTCACAGCTCCTATGAACGTGGGCTTTAGGTGCAATTCTCGTAGCCAACAACGAGCGAGCACCGTCATTAGTATGGACCAGCGCGCGTGGTCGGACAGGCTGTAAGTTTTTACATGGTGTGGAGCCGGGATACCGGGCCATCCTGGCGGAAACGGCATTCTCCGGAGCATCCGTGAGTATTCTATGACTGCGTCGGATGTCAAGGCCTGATCATTGAAGTCAGTATTCGAGCAGTTTAGTGGTTGGGGCCGATGTCAAACCTGGTCCAGGATCAGTTCGTGGATCATCTTCGTGATGCCTCCGAATTCCGAATGCGCGGAGTCACTTGGTCGGCCCCCTATTATATCAAGGGCAGGGGCTAGCAGAGCAACTGCCGACGGCTCGAGGTTTAGGCCCTGTGCTCTTGCGTATTCCTTCTTTCTCTTTGTTGCTTTCAACCGATCTAGATGCCGGCGTTGTCTCAGGACCTCCATGTGGCCACGAGCATTGGCAATGATGTCGAAGTTGAGATTACCTCTATCCTGGTCTTGTGCATGACAGTACCGGCAGCTCTTGCCCGCTGATGGGCCTAGCATACCGGAGTTCATCTGTTGTTGCGGCATATCGCCAGTAAACGCAAGGATAGGGGCACAGAGCGTGGTGAGTTGCCCACTGATCTCAACAATCAGCCCCTTGTCTAGAGCGGACATAGGCTTTAGAGCCTTGATAACGTCCGTGAAGTTCGAACCGTGTGGTCCCAGTGTTAGTGGGAATATGTTTATCTGCCGCGTGTGCTGAGCTTTGGGGAGAGCAGCTATCTGGTTATATACTCCCATGACAGATTTAAGCATTGATCGGTATAACCCAAAGCCGTCAGCGAAAGTCAAGACGGGTAATGATCGAACCTTGGTGTGTGCTCGAGCGAACCTGTCGATCAGGTAGCTGCGACCAAACTCTTGTACTTCTAGTGCTCCCAGCACGGGCGGCACTTTGCATACAGGCATGAAGTAGGATTGAGTGTGATTGAAGACACGGCGGATCATTGGGTGGTACGACGGTCGAGGATCGTCAGCGAATGTTGTACCGCTCTCGAAAGCGAAATCGAAGTCCATGTGAACCCGGCCTAGTATCATACTGTTCGATACCAATTCTAAAGGGTCAATGCAAAGAATAAGCTCTCCGGGTGACAGATCGCGCTCAGTAAGCGGGTTGATTCGGACTTCTGAGTTATTCTTCGAGATCTGTTGAAGCAGTCTGCTACCCCTCCAAAAGCGACCGATGACTATTACAACGTCGCCTTTTCTTCCCTGTTGGACTTCGGCCTCGGTCGAGAACATACCCAACTGACGGCTGGCTGTTCTATGATCACGATATATAGCCTGTATCTGGCCAGTATGGCAGCGTGTTGGATCATTCAGATCTTCGTCTGTTTGGCGGCAGAAGCAGAGTGTGTGAGCGCATTTGTAGTTGACGCTGTCACCAGGTAGGATGGGATCATTGCTAGGAAACGGAGGATACCACGCGAAATCTCCAGATGTCGTGCGAATGGATGCAGCCCATTGCATAGAGTGCCACGCTTCCGACGGATTATCAACAAGCTGCGCCATGCCAAAATACATAGAATGCGAGAGCTGTGATGATAATATGCGACTGAATAGACTGATCGGATTCAGGAAGAACATATCTTGTTTGGGGACTTCGCTTCTTCCGGCTACAGCCACCTTCTTCGGGTTTAATACAAGCTCCTTGGACCTCATCTCGAGCAGCGGCATCCGCTCCCTTACTTGACATTTGAGTGTATCGACCGTGGCGGGCAAGCTGTTGAGCTTGCTCATACAATCTTTTTTGAGAAGCTCGAAGATCTCTCGCAACATAGAGTATTGTTTGCGAGAGACGCTCTGCCGGATGCAGTATAAACCGAGCGCTAGCGAGAAATCACTCAATTGATGATCTCTACGGGTGTGCTCGATGGGCGTGCTTGAATCTAGGAATGGATCAGCGTCCATTGGCGTGAATCTGTCCGCGGTGTCCGGGGTATCGATGTCCGTACTATCGTCAATGTCTTCGGCTTCATCCGATCCGTTATCAGGTATATCGCCCAGTTCTTGGTAGTCAAGAAGATCTTGGAGTTCGGTCGTGGTAGGCAAGTCCTCTGCCACATCTTCTGCTCTCTCTGAAAGGTCGATCGGCTCGACTATCGATTCCTGCTTCTCGATGCCCCCGATGAGTATCTCGACTAGCTCGGCAGCATCTAAGGCCTACGGATATACCGTTGGATCAGCTATTGGACTTGTACAGATCAGTCGGAAGGGACGCAATTCCTTACAGCCGTAGGTGCAAAAGTCTCATGAGCATACTGATCGTCATCGTCACCGTGACCGGAGAACCGACGCCGCTTCGTGTTACTCCTGGTGCTGGATGACGATGATGATGGCGATACCGATGCTGATTGCGTTTGCTGTGCTGCAGCTCGCAGTACCGCAGCTCGCCGAGCCTCCGCCTGACGGATAAAGAATGCCTTACCCCTACGTCTCACGGGGCGCCGCATATTGCTAATGAGTTTTGTGGTATGGTCAGTAGGCTTTGTACGGTGGTGCAGACGTACGATCAGTGTTGAAAGGCTTACGTAGAATAAGATCTGTGGTCGACGAAAATATGACTGGCTGGAGAAACCGGCCAATCAGTTCACTGCCCTTTTTTGCGAGGCTACCACCACGCAAGGCTACCACGTACGCCAGCCGAATCATATACTATTAATAGCAGCTCGACTCCTCCCGATAGCGACAGCTCGACTCCTCGACAGCCCAACCTTCGAGCTGCGCGGACATTGCTATTCGTACCGACGCATGCTGAACACAGATTTAAATACACTATCTTCTAACAGACTAGAGATCACCATGCGCATTAGGGGGAGGCGGAGGCGTCTCCTTGATGTCGAACCGATCTGCCAAGTTAGCCTCAGTATATATCAACAAGAAGAAGCTGGTTCCTGTCTATCTTACCAACGATCTTTTGCTCATCGGCGGGGTCTTTTTTCTTCGGCCGCTTTCGGTGAAGCTGCTGCTGAAAGATCTCGTGAAAGCAAGACTTATCGACAGCCTTAAATTGGACTTTCTTTGGCATTGCGTAATAAAAGTCATGTAGTTCCTGGCGCTCTATAGCTCATTAATCTCTGGACTAGGTTGTCTTTACGATCTGTCTCTACAATCCACTTACTGGCTCGCCCTGCTCCCTCGCTGGTCTTGGCCGCGCGAAGCCAGAGGGTGACTTCATAAGCCAGCCCCAGGAACATATCTATGAATATCGTTAACATTCAGCGCTCTGCTAGCAATGTACGGCAATGCTCACGTTTCATGTAGTACTGGCCCAGATCACTTGACTTTTCATAGTCAACGTACCCGTGAATATACTTCCACACCTTGAAGAAATTCTCCGGGGACCACGCCGCCTTGATATCATTCCGGAGCCGATCGGTGGCTGTTACCACCAGGTCCAGGTCGAGGAGTACGCTCCCTGGTTCGGTTGCGTGCATCTCTAACAATTTCTGTATGACTCTGGTGAGCTGATCCATTTATGGTGTCTCGATCTGCGGAAGCTTTACTTACAGCCATACTTTGCAAGACCTGGGACTTGAAATTCTTCTGGTCATCTACCAGTCGCTGCCGAGCTACCTCGTACTGGGAAGAATCAGGATCAATGGCGCCGTACGCTGATTCGATGATGTCCCCCTCGTTGTTTGGTATATGGCGATGGTAGAGGAAGATCTGCCAACGCGAACTGCGGCCCAATTTTCGCAATTTCTCGTCCTTCACGCGATCAGTATTATACGTTAATCAAGGAATAAGTTGCTTGCTTTATTTGGTTTCGTACATCGTCACTGATCGCACTCACGACAATATCGTCGGCGGGCCGTTGGGCACGCCGCTTTCGAGCTTGCATAGTCGTCCGAGATGACAACAACGCGATTCTCGTCTATATATAGCGCGCTTGTTAGATCTGTCTATCTATGAGGCACGGTATATGGAACTTACGTTCGACTTGACAGGCGGCTTCGACTTGACAGGCGGCTCGACAGGAGCAGCCGGAGACCTTGGGGTGAACTCCCCGGAAACACCATCATCGCTAAATGTGTCCATTGGAATGATCGAGAAAAGGAACGCGGATCGACGGCACAGCTATACGAACAGAGAATTCGACGCACAGATTCAGAAAATCAGACTCTATGATCCGTGGCCTATGTATGAAGGGCAAACACCGATTGGGCTCTAGGACAGCTTCTAATGATATAAACAATCCATCTTACTGTAGTGTAAACAACACACAAAGCTCGATTACCCTTTTCTATCAACTCCAACCGCTCGGCCTCTGAACCAGGTCAGCACGGCCGCACTCGAATTTTCACACGCTCTGTAGGAGTTGCAAGGCGCCATTCCACATCCAGACCTAGCGTACCGCTCGCAGTCTCCTATGACCCAAATCTTTATTCATACAGATCGAATTCGACTGGCGATCAAAGGCCCAGAACCGTCCGCATTCCTTGGGGAAGCGGTCGCGAAGCTTGATGACCCCTTTCTACCCAATCCAACCGCTCGGCCTGAGCCCGGCCAACAGGGCTGCCTTCGAATTTTCCACACGCCAACTCTGTCCCCTATGACGCAGGTGTTCATACATACAGATCGAATTTGACTGGCCCTTGAGGCCTAGAGCAGTCGTCATTTCTTGGTAAATGATCGCGAAGCTTGACATTGACCGCCTTAATCCACTCCAACCGCTGGGCCCCTGAACCGCTCCCAACTTTTTCACACACCGTGGCTTGCAACTCCGTGAGAGTTAGTAAAAAAAGGGCCTATACAATATCCAAAGGACGTGGAACGCCGCTCTTAGGACGTAGGGGTTTATACATACAAAGCGAAATTGACAGGCGATTGAGGCCAGAGCGGCCCTCATCTTTTGGTAACTGATCGCGAAGGCTAGCAATTTCTACGTGATGAGACGCAACAAATGCGTACCGAGAACAACTGAAGCTTCGAAAAGGGCCATCCCATATCTGGCACGCCGCTCCTATAACGCAAGTGATTATATGACACCGCTCGTATTCGGCGGCAATGATATGGCTACGGTTGTGGATAGAGTGGGTAAATGTTCAAATGAAATCGAACTGATCATAATCTTCGTGCCGTCTCGCCACGAGACGTGGCGAGTTGCCAGCCACTGCTCTCTCTGATATCGCTGACCCACATCACGATCCTGGCTGCGGTGAGCACGGTCTCGCAACGCCAACACAGATCAGTGAGAACGTCAGGAGAGATACTGACACCACAATCATCGCACCAGACGCCGATTGGAATTGAAATCATCAACTGCCGCTTGGGATGAAGATGGTAGATCCTATAAACCCGATCCGTTCTTTGCAACCCAGCAATGCTTTGGCGTATGCGTCCGTATAGCAGCTTGAATCCGGCGGCAATAGGTCGAGACGACCGCCACAGCCCAGGGGTGACCAAGACCACGAGACGATCAGTGCACACCGCCCATACACGTTGCTCACGCAAAAATGTTGATCAGTCAGAAGCCACTGTAACTAATTGGAACTTTTGCACATATAGTATTACATTATATAGGAGATTCACTTGGCAACCGCCCCGTTACCGACCTAGTTCTCTTTTTCCTTCACTGCTTCTGTCTATCCTCCGTTCTGTCTATCCTCCGCTGCTTCTGTCTATCCTCCGTTCTGTCTATCCTCCGCTGCTTCTGTCTATCCTCCGCTGCTTCAATCTATCCAACAGTAAAACGATGGCTTCTCAACGGAATACGAAAAACGCGCGGGCTCGTAGCCCAATAACCACACGAGCTCGGTCTCAAGCAGCGCGTGTAACATTTGCTTTGGACGAAAATGAGGAGCAGCAGACCGATGATCGGCTGGACCGCAGCCCGAGCTCAGTAGCGTCGACGCAGCCCCTCTCTCTCAAGGATGAGGAGAGAATTCACAATATGGCCCAGAGACGTCAGCCATTGATGTCGAAAGAAGATATGCCCAAGGAGGAGGAGATGCTTCGCACTTTGTCTCAGAGACGTTGGCCATTGATGTCAGAAGAAGGAATGAATCCGCCGCCACACCAAGAACCGCTCGCACCCTCACTCCCCCTTTTCCGGCTGCCATTGAGATCAGTGTCCAGGGAAATGTCGATTCCCCCACGCATCGGACCCTCTATCGGGAGCTTCTCAATTTATTCAGACCCAGGCAAGAGCCGGGAAGCAACACCCGGCCCAAGTTACCGCGAGCCTGAGATCAGTGGCTCGAGCCGCCGTTACGACGAGGGCTCATCACATCGGCACCCTCACGGGCGCCACCGATCCCCTCCCCCAGACGATCAGATTCCCCACTGGGCTAAAAGTCTGATCAAAACCCAGGCAGACCACCAGATTCGGCAAGTACAGGAGATGGTCCGCCAGCAGACTCGCCAGACGGAGCTGTTGGAAGAACTCCTGGAAAGAAGCGTGGCTGATCGCGCGAAATCGAGCAACATCGAGCCGCCAACCTACAAGGTCAAGCGGCTCACCGTCGCCGCGACGACCGACGAAGTGCAAGACTGGATCTGCGCGATTAAAGAGGCCAACCAGCTGAAACCCGGATGCTCGGACCGGACACAGATTGACTGGGCTATGGGGCATATGGCCCACGAATTGCAGACGCGATGGCGGACTCATCGCAGCTCCTTGGATTACGATGATCCGTTGGCAGAGGCCACGCTGAGCGACTTCTGGGCGTTCATCAACCAGATCGGTCTGAACTTCGCGATTCGACAGGAGAGGCAGAGAATGAAGCCTGAGAGCGGCGAATCACCACAGGATTTCTATGATCGGTGGCTGGAGATGGTCTTGAGGTTGGAACGAAACGTAGTGCTTGGGCAGAGATTGGACCTTGCCCTTGAATTTTTTGCACTGCTGCCGGAGCAGCTACGTAAGTCACTCGAAGAGCGCGGCGTGCCTATCAAAAGTGCCCGAACTGTTGCTTCAATTGCGCAGCGGCTATGGATAGAGCAACGTGCCCTCGGTGGGGAAGAAAAAGAAACCAGTCGTTCAGGGCGGCGTAAACGATCCCACGCGGACAGCTCGCATGTAGATGACGAGGGGAAAGAGGATGGCAAGGGAGCCCGGGGACGCAGCGACCGCCGCTTGAATGAAGATCGCAGCAAAGCCAGTAGGCTGACGGCCCACGGCAAGTTGCGATGCTATGCCTGCGGCAAGCTTGGGCACAAGGCTGCCAACTGCTCGGAGCAGAAACTTGTGAAGGAAGAGAAGCCGCGTTTACCAGACAAACCGCTTTCCCAGCCAACCAAACAAGTCATTGACCTCGTGTTGTCAGACACTGAAACGGTAACCATCAAGCCAGAGTAAGGTATGTTCTTTTTACCCGCAACCAAATAATACAGCTTGGCGGCTCAGCTGATCTCGTAATCAAACAGAATCTGCTGGCCATTATAGGGAGCTGTGACCCTTGGTTACAGTGTCAACGCGCGGCACTGGCCAGAACCCCTACGTTGCAAGTGGAAGCTCGGGAGGGGATGACGATCCGCGGGCCAAGGTGAGCCAATGGACCTGGTTGAAGTCGGGCAAAAGCGAGTAGTTAAGCCGGGCTGAAGAGCCGCTTGGACGAAAGTGCGCTGATCTTCGATCGAGGTGGGCAAAAGGCCAAGGCCGCGAAGAACGATGAAAGCCCCCTCCTACGTTGCAAGTGGAAGCTCGGGAGGGGATGGCGATCCGTGGGCCAAGGTGAGCCAATAGACCTGGTTGAAGTCGGGCAAAAGCGAGTAGTTAAGCCGGGCTGAAGAGCCGCTTGGACGAAAGTGCGCTGATCTTCGATCGAGGTGGGCAAAAGGCCAAGGCTGCGAAGAACGATGAAAGCCCTCTCCTACGTTGCAAGTGGAAGCTCGGGA